>CM060568.1:24197500-25447500 GCA_030625065.1 Alectoris magna | reverse complement strand
TGTGCTGCCTTACATGGCTTGGAATAAAGTGTTATCATCTACATTCATCAATACAAGTTAGCTGGGGAGAGGCAGGTAGAACAAGGGAAAGCAAGGCAGGGAACTGCTGGGCTGCAAACACTCTCAATCTCCATGAAGGGGGCTTTTCCAGGGACCCTGGAAAAGCCATGGAATGGCTCATGGAGGTGTTTTGTCAGCTTGCTCGTGTCCTGACCCTGAGGGCTCCCCTCTGTGCAGGCAAATGATGTAGAAACACTTCCGATGGCTTCCATCAGATCTGGATGAAGAGGAATCACGTAGGACCAAAGCCGATGCATCAGCTCAAAGAGATTCTTGTAACCTTATGGTGGTAAATGGATCAAGAGTGAACTTTTTAGGAGGTAGCATAAAGTAAAACCATATTATTCATTCCTTTGCCTTGGGGCTTCACACCATCAGAGTGGCAACAAAGTGTTTTGTGTTTCCTTGCTCTCTGCATTCAGAATGGCCACTCTGTGGGATTCCCCATTTTGTGTAGTGTTTAAGTGCTGATAGCTTAACATTTTTTGTCACTGATGTTTGAGGAATTTCTGGATCACAGATTTGTTTGCACGTTCCGAATTTAGGATCCAATCTTTGGGTGTAAATCAGTCAGTGGACAGGACTGGCTGGTCAAACTTTTGAGTAGCAAACCTATTTTCTTTTAGAAGCATGTCTTCCAAATGTTGGGTTTAGTGAGTTTTACCTTGCTTTGTTCTACTTCCTGCAACGTACAGTTTTTCCCTCCTGCCTCCCCTCACTGTAATGTGCTCCTGTGCAATTAGCAGTCTAGAATATCAGCTCTTCCCACCTGTCAGAAGGAAGCATACAGTCTACTATCACCTTCAGTTGGCCAGGACGCCTTGATCAGTTTGTACCTGTTGAACTCTTCCAGGAAGGTATAGGAAAAAAAAAAACTGTAGAGAAGCAGCTCTACAGTTAAACTCTGGTGTTAAACAAAGTGAGTTCCTCATTCATTTATGTCTCCACGTGCCCTCAGGCTGACTTTCCAACCCTTCCTGGGGCTCCGGCAGCCTGTGCCCCTAGGGTTTGGTGTGGCAGCCCCCCTTCTCAATGTTCTGCACCGGGTGGATCGGTAGGACCAGGTGGGAGATGCGGCTCCACAGCCCGCTTAGTTTGTCAGAGTCCATGTGGTCATAGGAGCTGGGAGTCCTGGCACTGGTGAACTTGGCCCAGAGGAAGTCACGAACCCTTTCTTCTACCTGTTGGAGTCTGATGTGGGTCTCCAGCATCTCCTCCTCCAGCAGCACGGTCAGCAGCAGGGCCACATCCTTAAAAGCAGCACTCTCGTGGTCACAGTACTTGTAGAAGATGAGGGTGGCACCCGCTGGCAGCAGCTCGAAGCGGTGTATCACAGCAGCACGGTCCCCAGCCTGGAAAGCTGAGCTGAGCTCTGAATCCACCTCCAGCTTGGCCTGGTCGCTCTGGAGCCCAGATTTATCCTTGCCATCAATCTGCACTGTGCTGGCACGCAAGGCAGCCGAGTAGGTGTCAGCTATGTGGGTGCTAAGGCATCGCAAGGTCCACTCGCCTCTGCGGGCGGCTGTGAAGATGATGATGGCTGGCTGCGTGTGCTGGGATGCATTGAGGTGCTTCTGCAGGAACTTGCGACTGCGAAGCCACAAGTCAGGATTCTGCCCTGGAAACCTGTCCTGCAGCTGGTTGAACTGGGACAGGAAGGCCTCCACCGTGGGGTTCCTGGGGGCTGGCTGGGACTTGGCGGTTGGGTTGCCGAAGCAGAATATGCAGAAGCCAAGAAATACGAGGCCCAGAACGACAAGTCCTGCTCAACAGGGAAGAGATGCAAACAGGGAACAGAAGTCAGTCCCGAGCAACCCATGGCAATCTGCTCTTTATACCTTCCTTGGCCTTCCCTGCTATGATAGGAAAATGGCTCTGGTTGGTACTCTCTGGGGATCCAGGAATAGTGAAGAAACCACTTGCTCCATACTATAGAACCCATGCCCCTTCACACCACCTGGTGGGGCTACAGCTCCAGAGACAAGGGCAAGGCTGCAGTTTCCCAGTTGCAATGCAAAACACCAAATGAAACTACAGCAGCCCACGAACTTTCTTATCTTACCCCACCTCATCTGTTTTCTTTTAAGGTTCATGACCATTTGGAGGACCTGCCTCCAAGCACTGGAGGCATCTGAGCCAGCTAAGCTATTGTGTTTGCTGCCTTCCTCCTAGCTATGCTGGGTGAACAAGGGCTACCCTGCTGTCCAGAAAGGAGAACAGTGGGGCTCAGATACTGCTGGTGTTCCCAGGATCTCTTTCTGCCAGGAAAAATGTACGGTACAGATTGGCTCAAACTGGGCTTCTCTGTAAGGGCATGAATTGCTTTCTTTATGTGTGACCTGTTTGCCCCCAGGTCTGTAGTGCCTACCGAGCAATGGTTCCCTCAAACCTTCAGAAAAGACTGTGAAGGGTCTTGAGAGAGAAGAAAAATTAAATGTGCTTCATTACTTGTTCCTGGAGGATCAGGGCCTTCTGGTCGATGAGTAATGCACAAGGGAAGCTCCTTTTCCTCACCTTTCACTAAGAGGGACTCTTTAGGTTTCTCCTGTTCTGTGTTCTGAGCAGTGATGTTCTGCAAGCAGCGCTGAGCCTCTGGCTGTGGGACTGCATGTCCTACGGTGAGAGAAATACATTTTCTACTCGCTGTTGAGAGAACAGCTCAGTTGGGCATGAGTTGGGTTATGAGAAATACAACAAATCATCCTAGAGCTCCCAGCTGTGGGAAAGAGTTAAAGTTAATGCTGCTTCAAGAAGTCTTGTCTCTCTTTGCTTTTTGGGCAGAGAAAGAAGAAAGATTCAACACAGTTTCATGCTTTTGAAAAGAGAACAGAAGCCAAAGGAGACAGAGACAGAGAGGAGCCAGTTAACTTCATGCTGAGGAGCAAATACGTTCTTTCTTGCTTGACAAAAGAACTGACAACAGGCACTAGGAATTGGACTGTATTCCAGCACCTAAGCAAAGCAAAGGCACGTGCACGATGGAGCAGCAGCAGCGTGCAACCACCAGCTCACCTTTAGTCCCATGTCTGCTCCTTAACGAGCCTGAGGAGTCACTCTCCAGTGTCACTTGCTCTGTATACTCTCCTGCCTTCTGGTCTAGGAGAGGAGCACTGGTGCTTTCCTGTGCCAAGAGGCCCTTGGTGACATCTTCTGGGGCATTCAGATCTGAACGTGTCATTTTACTGTTGGAGCTCAATGACTTGCTTCTTGATATAGCATCTTCCTCTGCTGTGTTGGAGCTTTCACGTTGCCTGCTTGTCTCCTGGTCCTCCTGTGCTTCCTGGAGGCTGTGGCTGTGTCCTGCACAGTCCATTTCATTTTGCACCAGCCTGGCTGTAAGGAATGAAATTCACAGTCCTATGCTTAGTTTCTTTCAGTGTAAGAACCAAGTACCTTTTCTCCTGTTCTGCCTCCTCTAGGGAAAGCCCCAGTTGGGGAGGGACTCACCTCTATCCAAGTCATTTTCTTCCTGAGATCTTTCTGACACATCACCTTTTGTCTCCCCAGATTCTTCCAGTGATACTTCAGTTTCCTGAGGAACTTCAGTCTCCTGAGGAGACTCCACTGTGGGGCCATCTAACTCTGGCAGAGTCCCTTCTCCCCCATAAGCAGCTGGCGGCTTACACACTGAAGAGTCCTCTGGTTTGCAGGAGGTCTCAGGCCACGTGCTTGTCACTTGGTGCTCAGGAGATTCTTGGGGAGGTTCTTGGTGTACAGAATGCTTGGCTGTGCCCTCTGCCTCCTCTTGGGCTGGCCCAGCTGTTAGAATCAGAGTTCACAGGCTCAGTTAGCCATGCAGGAGATAAGAACATCCAGCGCCTTGCTACTACCCTCTAAAACTCCCAGTTCTTGCATTTCAGATACATCTACACAAGCTGCTATGGAGGAGGATTTAGCACAGCCAGCCATCACCACCAGTGAATCACACTGCCTTATGTTTACACAGAGCACTCTGTTGTTCTGGCTGTAGTGGTAGCCACACAGTGAGCAGCCATTTTTGGAGACGCAGTCCTCTATCTGTCCTTTGATCTGTTCAACACCAGTAACTTGAAATGCTTTTAATGCTCAGATCTTACCAGCAGTGTGTGGTGGGTTGGCCTTGGTGCAGCAGAGCACCTGGGGTAACCAGAAGTCAGAATACAAATGGGTTGAGGTTGAGATGCTCAAATAAATGAAGGAAGGGGGCTAGGGGTGCCAAGTGATGCGAAGGCAATCACTCACCACCTCTCACAAGTGGGCTGATGACCAGAGAATTTCCAGGCAACGTCTACTTTGGAAATCAACCCCATCCCACCTTCTTCTTCCTGTACCCCAGTTGTACTGTTCAGCATGACATTATTGTGCATGGAATATCCCTTCAGCCAATTTGGGCCTATCTCAGATTACTCGTTGGGAGAAAGAGAAAACCTTGAGCCTGTACAAGCACTGTTCAGCACTAGTCAAAACACGGGTTTGTTATCAATGTTTTTCACTTGTTTTTCTTTAACCACAAATCCACAACACAGCACTCTGGAGGCTGCTATGCTGAAAGTTAAGTCTATCCTAGGCAGACCTAGTGCACACCATTCCATGGGGGGTGGCAGTCCCTTCATTACATGGAGGGTACGTTGCCACTTCTTCCCCAGACAGTGGTTTTCCTAGGCTAGTAAACTAAGATAATAGACTCAGAGCATTTCTAAGGCTGTTGTTGAATACTGGCCATAACGATTATGGTGGTGACCATGTAATAGCTGCCTTGGAAGCCAACCCCAGGTTATAGATAGCATCAAGCTATCACTAAAATGCCCAGTGCAAGAAAAGGTACTGGAGAATGGAAGTTTGTGGTAGGAACTGAAATGCAAGGAACCTAGAAGAATCCTGCCATTCAAGTTGGGTACAAGAAGCGTACTTTGCCCTTCATCCTCTGAAGGTTTTACATCCTTAAGTGGTGGAAAACTGTGGAAAAGGCATTATTTAATGCCTATCACTTTTTGGCTACTGGGCTGGGCAGAGTTTGGATCCTGCACTCAAGCAGGATCATCCCTACCCGGTAGATAGAACCTTGTGAAGACTCACTTCTTCACTGGAAGCGTATTTGTTGTAAACTCTGAACTTCCTTCAGGTGCATTTAAGATACCTTCGTGCAGCAGAACCTCCTCCTCCTCCTTGATTGGTAACCCAAGGAAGTGACTCTGTCACTGCCACCTACTATGCACAGCGGTGCCAGTGGGAGCTGCTCTACCTGATTACACTTATAACTGGCTGCTGGCCCAGAGGCGTTCCTCTCTCTGCAGGTGGCATTACAAAGCTATTTCCCATGACAAAGCACTGGGATACCAGGCAGAAAGCTCTCGCAACCTGCAGCTCTGTCTTCAGCCATTCTTGAGCTGCAATCCGAACATGAAGCCTAAACCTGTTGCTAATAGGAATACAAAACTGAAAGTAACCTGCTGCTATGCAGCCTGGAGAAGTGTGGATTTTTCTTAGCTTTTTTTTGGTTTCCATTTCCCTTGTTAGTGTTGGAGTCCTTTTGCAATGGGATTTTCCCAGGAGGTGGAGCAAGCATAGAGTTCACTTACCTCCGGGCAGACCCACACTTGAATTCTCCTCCATTTCTTTTCTCCCCTGGAGTCCCAGCACTGTTTTGCTTCACTTTCTCTTTTGCTTGTACAGGGACTCGTCTCCCCCCTGGTGGGGTGGCCGACCAAGTCCTACCCCTGGCAGGGCCACCATCCCGCCTCGGCCTCAGGAACCGCAGCTGAATGCCCGTAGACCTGATAAGTGCAAACGGCCGCAGTGATTCATGGTGGAAGGGGAGGCTCCTCCCTCCCCTCGAAGTTAATTTTGTTGCAGGAAAATGAGTGCATGTAACCGTTATGGTATGCCACGAACTCACAGTGAGCAATGCCTGCCAGCCAACCAGTAACAGGTAGTGTGGAAAACTCATTAGAAACTTTCCCCGATGGAGATGAGTTCACACAGACCAAAGATGTCAATTCCCAGCTGGAGGGGCACCTTTCCCCCCCGGGCTGCCTCTGTAGCTCAGTTTTCTTGCTAAGTGCAAGAATTAGGAGTTCATGGGTACAGACTGTGGCTCTCCCAGCCTGGCTCCTGTCCCTCCCCTCCCTGTGCTGTTCCGCTCGCGGAATAAGGAAGCACAAAGATGACGCGCCTTCGGACACTTACCAAGCAGGGCTGGAGCCACTCAGGGAGGCGACTAGAAGCAGCGGGGCGGCCAGCAATGGCCCTGGGGCTTGCCCTTGCCCTGGGGCAGGCTGGAGAGTCCTTTCCCTGAATACACTCTGAATCCTCCGCTGTGGGTGCAAAGGTGAACCCTGCCCTTCCGCAGGCGCCGGGCAGGCTGCTGGGAGCTGTAGTTTTACTCCGTTCTCTCCAACACGGCCGCCTCTTCCCTGAGAAGCAGCATTTCTATCAGCAGGGCTGTTCGCTGGAGCATTCCGTATTATGCTTTGGGGCTGTATTTCTCAATACTGGATTTCTGTGCTGTAGGTTTAAGTACGTTTAAGCAGTGCTTTTCAACAAAATGACAATACTCCTTGCTGTGCCTACAGGGGGTAGATGTGTTCCATCTTTTCTGCCCCCTGCCCCAGGACCTAATTCATAGGAACCGGTGACATGGGAATGTCACACCAACGGAAAGGTATCAGTGCAAGGGCAAGAGGCTGCAGCCCCCAAGATCAGGGGCTACAACCTGCATACAAACACCCTCGATACAGCCCAGCACCAAATGGCTGAAACAAAGCACAAAGAAAGGCAACTGGAGTGGTGCTGGTATGAAGCAGAGGCTGTGCGTGGAGCTCTTCAGTTTGGAGAGCAGAAGGCTGATGGTTGGGGTTTGATCCACATGGAGCTGTTGCTCACCAAACCCTTTGTTGCCAGAACTTTAGACACCAGCACACCAGACAGAAGGTCAAGTTTAAGTGGGTTGAAAAAATAACATTTTTAATGCTGTGTACAGGAAATCTCCAGTCCTTATCGGTGCTGGAGCAATGAAGGCAGAGAGTCAGAAAGGATCAAACCCATTTCTGGTCACCAGGTCCATAAACGGCCAGTGCAGGACTTGGCAGAGATGTACTTAGCAATGGAAGGTGTCACTGAGGTGAACAAAACTTGTTCCATGGTCTGCTCTTTGTGCTCCCACACCCAGAGCTGGAGTATGAGGATGTACGGGTCTGGATGGGATGGAGATCACTCTCTTTGTGGCAGCAAATACAGTGCTGTGCTTTATAGAATAACTGATTTTTTTTTTTTCATCGCTTCTGTTAGCAGATTTTGCTTTTATCCTGAGCCCTGAGGCTTATTTTAGTTCTTATCTCCTCCCCTTGTCCTGCTGAGGAGCAGGACTGAGAGAGTGGCTGGATATACACCTAATGACCAGGCTAGGTTAACCCACTGAGGGATGGTAAAGCAGGAAGGGGACGTGTGTGCCATCCCGTTTGCATTCCTGTGGTTGGGAGGCCAGGGGACGCCCCGCTCCCCCTCCTGCAGTAAAGCAGGCAGCAGCTCCCTCTGTTAACCACAAAGCCACTGTAGGTGCAGGGGACAAAGTCCGCCTCCCTTCGGGGCAGACTCAGCAAATTCTTTTGTCGTGAACAATCTCCCACCGGATGCAGCAGGGGGCTGTAAAAACAGGAAGAATGGCAAAGCATAAAGGAAAAAGCCTACGTGATTTATCTATAGTGAGGCGTGCTCCCTTCATGTTGTACAAGAAGCCAAGGTCAGAATCCGCATAGAACACGATCCCTAGGGTTCTGCCCTTGGGTGCCATCCATCTCGCACCCTGGCCAAAGGTGTATTTGACTTGTTTCTAGCTATAGGTAAGAAACGGCATGGTAGACACAGCGGACAGGGGCCGCAGACCTTCCATAAGATCGCAGCGTGCCGCACCCCTCCCCCCACTCATCCCAGCCCCGTCCCCACCGCTTCCGCGTCACGTGGGGCGCGGCCGGAAATAAAGGCGGCGGAGCGTGCGCCCTGGCTGCTGCCCCACGTGACGCGGAAGCGGCGGGCACGGAGTTCTCCCCGCCTCGGGAAGTGAGGTTGGCGGAGCCGCCCCCGCTGCGGAAAGGCGGCAGCTTCGGTGCTGCGCGGAGCGGAGCAGAGGGCGGGATGGTGGGGGACGGCGAGGAGCAGGCTCCGCCGCACGCCCCGGAGCTGAAGCACAGGCGGAAGAGCCCCCGGTTCGCGGCCGAAGCCGAGCCCGACTTCGGTGGGGCGCCGGAGGGTGAGCAGCGCGGGCGGGCGTAGCACGGTGGATTCTGCGGTTTAGGGCGCGGTGGGGCGGCGCGGAGTGGGGCGGGCGGGCGGATTAGGGAAGCGGGCGGGGAGTTTTGAGGGGGACGTGTGGCAGCGGAATCAAGAAGCGGAATCTTCGTTGCAGGAGGCGAGCGGGCATTCAGCAGCCCGGGCAGCCTGACCCGGCCCCCGATCCGCGCCTGCAGGGCGTCAGGTGAGTCCCGACCCTGCTGCTCCTCTGTCCCTCGCGTTCGATGGTCTGCTGAGCTGAAGTATCCTTCTGGCTGCACGGGTGGGGTGGCAGGAAGGTCTCTCGGTGGGCTGCGGGAGGCGGTGGCACTGCGTAGTGCGACGCTACGGCTGTTGGTTGGCGGTCTTTTCAAATGTCTTTTTTTGTGAGCACCTCTTCAGTGCTGCTGTTGGCTGCTCAGCTGGCCCTGACCTTTGATTTGTGATTTCTGTTTCCTCACTGGACTTTATTCTTTCTCTTGGCAGTGCTAAGTTGGGTTTTGGCCTCTGCGTGGCTGCAGGGTTGGACAAAAACTGACGGTGTGGGTTCGTGTCTTTCCAGCTGCCTGAGGGGTTCAGTGAGGGACATGGGTGCCCCAGAGAGAAGCAGCATGTGGTGTCTTGCTCTGAAGTGCTTTTTAAGCCAAGGGCTCTTAAAAAAATCAGGATAAATCTGTGTGGCAGCATGGACAGCTGTGTTTGCAGTGAATTCCAATCTGCCATAAGCTTTTCTTAGTTGCTTTTGGGTGTCAAGAAAGTAACTCATGGGAAATCACAGCTAGAACAACACAGACGTAGATTGTAGACATTCGAAAACTGTATCTTGTCCATTGGTCTTATGATGCTATGAGCACTCGTCATACTGCAATTATATCGGGCACTTTTTATCTCTTTTTCCTACCTATCAGGTGGTTCTTCAGCTTCCTTCCTTCCAGAGAGCCCAGCAGAGGAAAAAGTGAATGATTATGATGTAACTGAACCCAAGAATCCAGCAGAGGACCAGCCTAATGTTTATACACCACTGAAAGGTAACAATGCTAGTTTTGTCAGTGCCTTTCCTGTGATGTAATAAATGGTTGCTTGATTGTACTTGAATGATACCAAAGGAGGAGTTGAGCTGAAACCTGGATGGATGAAGACGTGTGAAATATTGTTTTTGGAGGAGCTGGTAACTACCTGCTTGAAGAATCGGGGGGTGGCTTGCATTCATTCAGTCGGTAACTGCTTAATCACACAGTGAAATTCATTGCTTATGAGAGAACACCGAAAGCAATTGAGTGCAGACTAACAAAATGTAGGCATGAGCCAGGTGTCAGGCCCTTCCCGTTAGATGTGGTAGCTTTCTTCCTTTACAGAGGAGTCTGAGAGGCTATTGCATGGAGCAGGTCTGGTATGGCAGGACACTGTGTACTCCTTCCCTGATAACCTTATGATAACTATGAATTCATAGCAAGACCTAAACACGTGTTGGAAATGCCTTACTCTTGTAAACTCTGATGCGATCACAGTTTTATTTATAGTTTCTGCTTTGGTTTCAGAAAGTAAGCCTGACTCTGAGAAAACTCAAGAGCGCCATTCTACGAAATCACAGAGTAAGTGGAAAAATAGGTACCAAGTAAATTTGGTATCTTCCCTGTAAATACGAGAATGCTACGGAATTCTTTTCCTCTGCTTGTATTTTTCTTGTGCCTTGTAACTCTTTGTCTGGGAATGCAGGGAGTCAGGAGGCAGGCCCGCATGGAAGCTGGAGAAGCTGCTGTTCCAGAGCTGGGCTTTTCTATTTCTGTGAGCTTATTCAACTTGCTGACCCAGCAGAAAATGACCCCTCCCCACCCTCACTTATTTTTTTGTTGGTTTTTGGCTGAGTTGAGCAGTCAGTAAGTGCAGAGCACCGAACAGCGGTATTGTGAGGGGTGAGGGAAAGAACACAGGCTTCGCTTTCGGTGTCAGTGAATCAGTGTGTATACACATCACCTTCCTCTGTAAGCTTTCCTGGGGTAGTGGTGGCCTGCTGCAGTTTGAACTGGCTGTCTGATACTCCTGGAGAGGAGCAGCATTCTTCTGTGCTGATAAGCTTCAGTCTGTTTATCTAATGACTGATTCCTTGTTTTAGACTTCTGTGCTTTTGGATGGGAGAGGTGGTTCTTTAGTGGTTTGTGTGTTTGCTTGTTGGCTGTGTATGTAGGTTGATGTTTGTTGGCTTTTACATCTTGGAAGAGTGCTTGACAGGGTCTGCCTGTGCCCTGTTGAGGGTGGCAGAGAGTTGCAGAACGGAGTTGCTCATTTAGCCATTCATGCTCTGGCTTAAACCAGAACTGCTTTTAGCACCTACTGTCATTGCATTCATACAGAAGCAAGGCTGCTGTGTTTATTTTGGTGTTCTTGAATTAACTACTACAGGGTGTGTTTGTTCAGTTTATTCTCAGTACTGTCATTGACAGTATCCTGATTTGGTCATGTATTATTAAAGAGCCTTCAGCTTTGAAACCAGTTGCTGTAGTTTTCAAGGAGCCAGAAATTCTCACGTCTTCTTAATTAACAGGCTAAATGAAGAAAACATGCTGACCAATAATTGCACTGTATATATATTCACACAGGTCTCTTGGGAAAGTTGCTCATAACGCTCTTTGATGGATAATGTCTGTAATATCTTGCTGTCTGAACCCATTTAAATAAATACACCAGTAGTATATTTTAAGTTGAAACCTCAGCAGTTATTGGTGCACAAGATGGGGCCGTGATCTGATTGAGGTAACAGGCCTGCCAAACTTCATTACAACCTGAACTGAAGTTTTTGGCACCGTGCCGACTTGCTGTTGTTAATTAGCTGGAAATTAGATTTAGGGAAGTCAGTGTGACCCTTCTGAGGTATTGCAGGTTTCTGGAGAATGCATATCCCTGATTACAGCCTTACTGTAAGCCCTCTCCCCACTGGATGATTGTCTTATATATTTTTCTCATGTTCCTTTCTTAACCTCGACAGGCAGAAGTAAACTCCGAGATCAGCCCAGCACAGGGAAGCAGTCACAGCACTCGGCCAAAAGTAAGACTTCTGCTTCCACTTCTATTTCATGTGTGCGTTATTTTAACCATTCTCTGGCTTGCTCAAACTGAGCATCTTTAACAGAACAGATGCCTTGCTCACTAGGAAGTGTGTTTTCAGTATGAAGGAAGGAGGAGTCTTGTGTGATGGGTGGGAAGTGTTTTCACCACCCTTTGAACATCTTCCACCTGTACTGTCTACGAGATTTGCACTACAGTTAAAACTGAGGCAGACTTAGTGGTGTTATTATTTAATAGCTGTCGTGTTGCTGTCCTGATAAAGGTCGGGACATTAAAAGATAAAGCACAAAAAAACACGGAATCCCCAACAGTGTAGTATGAGGTATAGCTCTTTGCCAGAGAACTCAGTCTGTTTTATTATGGGTTTTACTGGGGTCAGAATCAAGCCTTATGCTTGCAGGAGGTCAAACACATGTTGGTTTAGCTGTTCTAATTCAGAACGAAAACAAAGTTTCTGATGCTCACTGTGCTCCTGTGCACTGTTTGCTATGCGTCCTCTTTGTGAAGCTGGTCGAGAATGCGTACTCTCCAGTAGCATGGAGCACCTGTGTTTGAGATACAAATAATGAATGTTAATGCTTAAGAGGATAGAGAGGAGAAACTGCAACAGAAATTGTTCTGGTACTGCCAGGTTTTCTATCAGGGTCTTTCTACAGGAACTACATGGAGGAACAAACTTGATCTTTTTGAGCACCATTTTAAGCTGAGTTTGGGTTTGGTTAAAGGAAGGGTGGAGCTTTCAGCTCCTTTTTCAGAAGACTGTCCAGTGTCTTAGTTATTTTGAAGCATTTTCAGATTAACTTGTAATGATGACGTCGCTACGTTGCTGAAGAAGTGAGGATTTCACAACGCTGCTTTTAACCTTAAAAAGTGAAATTGGAAAGATTCTCGTTTATACTGGAACGTTTTCATTTTCAACTACTGTACCAGTAGCTTAAGAGTGAGATGAGTTCATTAACTTCTGCTGTATTTTCTTTTTTTGTTTGCTCCTCTTTTCCATAGAGGATGGATCACAGAGTGGATTTTGCAAGGGATGGACTTTGTTATTTGTTCTGATAATTAGTATCTTACTGTTTCCCGTCCTGTGGATTAAAATACCAAGCTTTCCAGATGCGACTTTGTCAAGTAGAAATACTCAAATTCTCCAAGTGTTTCGGGCCCAGATGAAGAAACTCAGAAATACATACCAAAGTCAGGACCCCAATCTGTGGAAAAGAACCCATGTGTTCCTTGAGAAGCACCTGAATACTTCCCACCTGCATTTGGAGCCAGCCATCTTGCTGTTCACAGCTGGCCGAGAAGCTGAGAAAGCACTGAGGTGCCTTAGTGATGAGATTGCCAATGCTTTTGCATTGTCCCAGAATGCAACTACAATCAAAATTAATGGGGCAGACAAAGCCATACTGGACAGTGACGTTGTTAAGCTGGAGGTAGATGATGAGCTCAGCTCAGGGTTCAGAGAAGGCAAGAAGGTAGCAGTGGTGCATCGTTTTGAGCTGCTGCCTGCAGGCTCCACCTTGATCTTTTACAAGTACTGTGATCATGAAAATGCAGCATTTAAGGATGTGGCTCTTCTGCTAACAGTGCTCCTGGATGAGCAGTCACTGAGAAGAAGCCTCACCTTGCAAGAAGTAGAGGAGAAGGTGCGAGATTTCCTTTGGACCAAGTTCACTAGTTCAGATGTTCCTAGTTCTTTTAACAGCATAGATACGGATAAGCTGAGTGGATTGTGGAGCCGTATCTCTCATCTTGTCTTGCCTGTTTGGCCTGAAAAAGGCCTCCCTATGGAGGGGTGCACATAACCGGTTTTAGAGTGGCCTTTGGAAAGGAGGAAGACAGAAACTGTGATGGCTGGACAGGGAAGAACTGTGGCTGTTGAGCTCAGACACACACAGTTTCTGTGCAAAGAAACTTCATCAAGTGGCAGGGTTACTTCTGCTAGAGGAGACTGGGACTCTGAACAAAACCTGCAGAATGTAAGCAAGGAACTTGCTAGTTTTTGGTAAGTTGTCTTCAGTGACTTACTCTGGTTTGGTGTCTTGGAATTAGAAGCAAGTGTTTGCCACTGCAGAACCACTCATCTGCTTTTGTGAAGTTGTCCTGGTGCTCTGCTGGCTTTGCTCTGGAGATCCTTTTCTGCTGGTAGGTAAAGCTAGTATCATGTGCGATAAGGTAACGAGACAAAAACATCGCCTTCATTGGACAGAATTTGCCTTTCTTGTAATACATTAACGATGATAAAGTGATATGAATCCATCTAATCGCAGCATAGGTGTCAGCATCTCTGGAGACTTCTTGAAATGGTGGAATTGTCTGAGAGATTTGTGACTTGTAGAGAATCTTTCAGCAAGCATTTCTTCCTCAAATGAGCCTGGCCTGACCAGTTTGGAGAGTGAGAAAAGCTGAGGTACAAAGTATTAGCTTGACACTGGTAGTAGATGTTAGTTAAATGATTCCTCAGTACCTCTTTGCATCACTGCTTCAGACGTTCTGCAAGTCTCAAAATTTGGAGAGGATTAATAAAGTCTACCGTGTGTACTAAATGTTCCATCTCCTTTTCAAATAAAACCTTAGGACGACAGAATTATCTTCTCACCTTAAGAAGATAATTATTTTTGCATTAAGAGAATGTATTTATTTGTGGTACCCTGTAAACTAGAAAGCAAATCTTTTTCTCATGTGTCTGTGTATAACCTGGTGCTTGCTGAATTAGCTTTTAGTGAAGGACAGATTTGCAATGCATGCTTTTAAATACATTTTTAGAGTGTCTCCTGCCAAGAATCCCTCATACCAGACTAAAAACGTGTCTTTCTGTTGTAAATATTTTTTGTAGATTAAAGTGAATTGCAGCACTTCCATTTCATTGCATCAGTGTATGCTGTTGAACCATTGGTCTACGTGTATTCAGTTTTTGAGCATGAAGGGATGTGTGAATCGTGCCCTCAAATTAACAGGTCATTTTCTTGTAGCCGCTGAGAGCTTAGTGGTTCTTGGGCCCATCCTTTACTCACAAGTCCCTTGAGCTGTCACATTGTCAGGGAGAACATCTTGGAAGTGCTGGAGCTTCTGGCTTCTTAGTGCAAGCCCAGATTTGGGGTGTGGTGTGGAATTGACCAAAATCACCTGAAGTGTGTAACAGAGTGCAGTTGGAGAGACACAGAGCCTTGGTTGCTTGAGCCAGTGGTGGGAGTTGTGTTTAGCACTGAGAGCCAGCACTGGATGCCAGTTTTTATTTTAATGAGAAGAAATACAGCCAGTAGAAAGACACGGAAGTGCTGCTGTTCTAAATGTTTAAGAGTAGCTCAGGAAGGAAAAGATGGCATTTACATTTTGAACATTTCACTGGACAAATGCTTTTCTTTTTAAAGAAAACAAACTGTGACTTATTTCTGAGCGTATCCTGATAGTCTTATCTGCTTGTATGTCATTGTAAACTATTTTAGTAATCATTAAGAATAAATTTACTTGTTTTATAAAACATCGTGGGATTCGCCTGTTGAATGTTCCGTGGTCAGAATTCCTTGTTCACATATTTAAGACTGTTCCCTTTACCTTTGACCGGATACAGACACCTAAAATAAAACCTTCTGCAAAATTTAGAAGCTCAAAGAAACATGAGTGGAGCGGTAGCTATTGGGATGCAGATGAACGTGTTTGATAGTATCTGGGCTGTTCGCTGATAGGCACGACTCAGGAAATTGTAATAGCACTGAATTTTCTCATGCTTGGTGTCCTTGTGCTGTTTCTCAGTTCTGATTCAAAGTTAGGATATGGTTCACTTGTTTCATTTGTCTGATATCAGTCAGATGACTGAAGGGATGATTCCATTGTTGGCCCACTTCTAGCTGCGCATTCCTGTACCTCTGCTGTGCCAAGTTAGTGTGCTGTGATCAGGCCTGAGAGACAGGTCTTAACTGAAAACTAGCTTGGGGGGAAAAAAAAAGGATAAACTTAGCAGAATTACCATGCACAAAAAAAAAAGACTAAGCCGTGCCACAGTGGTGGGAGATTCATGCTGTTATTACTAATAAAATACATGCGGTTTCGTTTCTTTTTCTAAAGCTGTCTCCCATGAGATTAAAGGGCTGTGTTCCTCTGTTTCAAGGCGAAATAGGAAGGTGCCTGGAAACTGAAGACTTAATGCTCTCCTTAATGTTGTGTCAGACAATAATTGTAGGGTTTTTTTGGTTAATACATCAAGAAATGTGAGGTGTACTTCCAAATATATGGTGTGCTGCTTAGTCTGGAAAAATAAATTAAAAGCAAAATGCTATACACAGCCCCATTCTGGGGGAGCATGAAGGGTTGGAATTAGAAGACTGTTCCTGCTGCTGAAGAAGTAGGTCCTGTTTGTGGCTTTGTCCTTTAAAGGCGCTTATCAAGTATCCATAGGTATTTAATGCAGATCTTGTTAAGTAACTCCTCTTCAGCCAGAGGTGTAATGTGCCTGTTGCTTGCAGGCAGCTGATTATTACCCTCCTTGTCTTATTTCGTTGCCTGCAGCAAATGGAGCCTGTTGATGTTTTTGAAACAATGAAATACTTCAGCTTCTTCAGAAATGAGAAATCTCATTTCTGAGGCTGCCCGTCCCTAATTGTCAACAGCAAATTAAATAGACTGTGATAGCAGAGATGTGGTTGTAGACAGCAAAGAGACTAGGTCTAGACTTAAGGCTGAAAAGGGGATGATTCTTGTTCTGTGGACCCAGAGTATATAAACTGTGGGTAAAATGTGGTTCTAGAGGAGCAGGACCAGTCAAACCAATTTGCGAACTTCAGAGCGCTTATTTTCCAGAATGCTGCAAGTTGGATTGGAAAATGGGAGTGAAGCGCATAGGAATGAGAAAGTTGATTTTTGCCCCAGTAGGGTTCTTATCCCAGTGCAAACTGCTCCTTCTGTTGCAAGCAGACAAATGCCAGGGAGCTGGTGAGAGTGCCCTGCAGGCAGGACATAGAGAAAGTGGAACATAGGCCCTTTTCTGCAATTCTTGCTGTTGCCTTTGTGCACCCAGAGGAAGGCAATACCTGTTTTGCCTTCAGCAGTGCACGATTTAAAAGGGACTTAGAGCAATGCACTGCCTCATCTGTTGTTACCTTGTCTCTCACACCCTGCTTTCAGTCACGCTGCACTGAGCAGAGGAATTCTGAACAATTTTTCTCCACAAATTAAGAAAATAGTAATGGATTCAATGTTCTTCTTTGAAAGATGTGTTTGTTTGGAACTGATAATCAAATCAGCTCAAATTGGGTGCAGAAGGCAAGGCGAGTTCCCCATTAAGGTAGGTATACAAGTACTTGCTGTACAGAGCAGAGCTATATGCAATAGCTATTATGTACTTGGGGAAAAAAAATCTGGCTTTAGAGGTGCACAACAGCATATGAACAATTAGCTAGATTCTGTGCTAAGACCTGGTAGCCCAGCTGGAAAACCATGGGAACAAATCTGAAGCGATGCATAGTGAGCCCTTCTGTTTCCTAAGCACAAATCACACGGAGAACAGGTTTTCATGGTGCTGTAAGATGAACTGCAAAATTGTGCCAGCATGTAGAAGGAAAAGGGGGGGGGGGGGGGAGTTCCTGTAGTCCTCACAGCTGTCCTGTGTCCTGTTTTATTGTCAGTGCCTGACAGTTGGATTTATAATGGAGAGCCTGGACGACCTCATACCACGTTCAACAGGTGGAAGCACCCTTCCCCGAATTCCTCTCTGGCTCTTGGGAGCCACGCCAGTCAAAGAAAGTGGGGAGGGAGGGTGGGGGTGGGGGTTCTAGCAGCTCTTTTGGCTGCAATGGCCAGCTGCCCTTTTCTAATTTTAGAAGGGGTGTGCAAGAGTAGTATGGAGTGGAAAACTTTCCAAACCTCTCTTAAAGCTGCAATAACGAAGTTAGTGTAAGATGAGATTGTGGCTGTTTAGCCCTGACTTACTGTATCCATCCACCACTTCCAGTGCCTGGGGAGTGCTCGCAGCAGCGTCTCCATTGCTTCGCAGTGTAACAAGCAGTTCATCAAACTGAACTGGGATGAGAGTCCTTCCTTTTCTCCCGGCTGCAGCTGTTTGCAGGTAAACAGTCTCCTTATTTCTAATCTTAGAGAATTTCACAAGGGAACTGCATTTGCTGTAAATTTCTCCCTTGTTTCTTTCAGTGTGAGGACCTGCCTGTCAGAGCTTTATGCCCATTGGTAGGGAGTTAAAAGAACAAAAGTAATACGAAGTTTTACCATTCAGTTCCATGAATAAAGAGAATACGTAGAAGCCGTACAGATGCAAAAACACAGTCGACAAACACTGCCTTATAATTTTGACTGGCTGAGAAATGATTTTCATGCTTGAGAAAATTCTAATACGATTCCCCGTTTGCCTGAAAATGAAAAGGGGACTGAAGCTAGACGGACTGCTTCCAAGCTGAAATGAGAAGCTACGTTTAAAAGCATAATTAAAAAGGGAATGTGTTACAAAAGTGCTGAATAATTTAACTAGACTGCCAAGGCAGCAACATTAATGACTGAATTTAAGCAAACGCCAGGTGATGATGGGGAATGGAATAATGTAACCTGCCCTTCTCTGTGATCAGGGCTCTCATACGCTGCAGTAATATTGCCCGCGCTGACTAAAGTTGTCATTATTACTAACAGTCTTTTCCTGCATTTGGAAGGTGCAGGTTTGTTCTTTTAGGACTTGGGAGGGAATGAGGCACTCCTTGCCACTTTTTCCCATCAGAGCTGTGCATGTCTTTCAGTGTCCAATTACATTTTTTTTCTCTTATCTGGAAAAAAAAAAATAACCAAATAGCATTTTCCAATGCCATCTCAAGCTTACCTCTTGTTTCAAAGGAGGCATGCTTACTCTGGAAAACACACTCTGTAATTAGACTGTGTATGTAAAGGAGCCAAATTAAGGCTCAGTGGGTACTCTGTAATTGTGACATGATTAAGTTCCGAGTTGCTTAAGCTCTGCAGCTGCAATGGTCTCAGTGTTCGGGCTGCTTTCCCGTGTTGTTCCCATACTGGGGTTTTTTATATGCGGAATGTTCGCCATTCACAAGAAGAGGGGGTTATGTAAAAATAGTTTAATACTAAAGGAAAAAAAAATAAGCTCCAGAAATTTCAGTGCCTCTTTAGGGGCTATGGAAGATAGCACTCCACCCCCGTGCTCCCCCAAGAAATCTGGCATCTGTAATCAAACCATCACGCTAATTACTGGAAACCAGAGTCTGGCGAGGCTGCAGACAGGCCCTCAAGGAGACGTTCCCAAATTAACCGGAGGAATAATTGCTTTTTTTTTCCCCTATTCTAATGACTTTCCTTCTTCAATGGAAATAATTCTGCTGCAGCCGGATACCCGGCTTACTATTTTTGAAATGTGGGTTAGCTTAAATTTGGAAACAGGGCATTCGGAGCTGCTTTCAGTTTGGGAAGTAGGAAAAAAAAAAAAAAAAAGTGTGATTTTTATGAAGACAGTGCCCCAGTTTCGGCTGGAGCCGCCTCAGGAACATGCCGGCATCAGCGCTGGCGCCGCTGCAGTAAACATTGCGAAGTGCCGTTCTTGCACCAAACCCGAGGCACCGAGCCGTGCCGCTTTGCATGAGGGCTGAACCGGCGGGTCGGCCCGGCGCGAAAACGACACAAGCGGTGATAAACGCGTTGGAAAGGAGCGCTTTGCGGCGGCTGCGTGCTGCGCTGAATGCACAGCGGCCCCGTGACAGGGCCGGGCCGCCCCGCCCGCAGCCGGGCGCCGTCTCGCCCCGGGCCAGGCGCGGCGCTGCGTGGGCTCTGCGGGCACCATGAAAGCAGCAGCGCTCAGCCGGCGCCGCCCTCAGCCCTTCCCCCGACTCGGCCCGGTCTCCAGCCGAGGTAGGAGCGGAGCTGCTCGCCAGGCCTGGTGCGAGCCGGGAGCGGGACTGGCGGGCCAGGCCACGCCACGCCACAAACGACATGGCGCTGAGGTGAGGAGCGGCGCGCTGAGACAGGGCGCCGCCATGTTGGGGAGGTCGCGGTTCGCCGGTTCTCGCGAGACTTTGCCGGGCGCTCCCGCCCTGCCCCGCGCCGCTGCCGCCGCCGCTCCGTGTCAGTCGTTGGCCGGTAATGGCGGCGGGCTGGCGCCGCTGAGGGAGCGCGCGTCGGCAGGCTGCGGAGCCGAGCTCGGGACGCACACCATTCTGTCTGCTTTCGCGGGATGCCCCGGGACCCGGGCGGTGGGCGGCGAGGAACCGCTGCCACCAGGTGAGCAGGCGCCGGGAGCGGCCCAGGCCCGGCAGCGCTGCCGGCTGCGTCCCGCTGTGGGGCCGGGCGGTGCGGCGGCTGTCAGCGGGCCGGGCTCCGTTTAGCCTCTCTCTTTCGTTCTTTCTCTCGTTGATTTTGCCAGGGGTGGTGGAGGAAGGGATGGGGTAGGGTCTCTGTGGCATTGCTGGTTGTCGTCTTGTATGGGGAAACACCGGACGCAGGTCTTCCTCCTGAGCCGCCTCGCTGCCCTGTGGAGCTGCTGGCAGCCCCTGCCCGTGCTCGGCCTGTCCGTGGCAGCGCTTAGCAGCGTTAAGTGTGCCCCGTGCCCGGCGCCTGATCCGTCCCCGGCTGACAGCTGCCCCAGCGAGCTGTGACCGCGTTGTGCCGTTCAGCTGGGCGGCCGTTGGCGTCGAAGGCTTTGTGCTGATGTGACTGAGGCTTTTTCTTCTGTGGATATGGTTTTCTGAGCTGTTGGTGTGGATGTCTGGCATAGTTTGGCTGTAAGCTGTATCACGGCAACCGGGCGTCTCCTGGCACATCGCGTGGCTGCCCTCGGAGCTCCCGGTCTGGGATAGCTCTGCTGCTGAGTACACTCTCCAGTGCCCCATCCCTGAAAGCTCACAGCCTCACCAGTCAGCCCTGTGTTTGGTCATCGTAGATTGCTTCACAGGGCTGTCCAACGCACACCTGAAATCTGGCTCAGGAGTCCGTTGCTACCGAAAACACAGCACGGAACTGTAGCCAGCATGCACTTACTACGTTACAGGAGTTCAAATCTGCCTGGCTGCCTGTCCAGGCTGCTGTGCTCACTGCTCCTCATCGTTCTGGTTGCTACAGCAGCTTCATTAGGTAATGCTTCAGGTAATTAAATACAACCGAGGGTGTGGCCACGCTGACACTGTTGAAGGCTTCAGTTTCTGCATGTGACGCTACCTTGAACAAAGGTGTGCTGCACCCGCTGAATGCAGCAACTGAATTTGTGCAGCAGTGACACATTTCTGCAGGGGGCCAGGGTGCTGTGTGAGCTGCACTGCTGTTGGTTCAGGTCTTCTGGTACAGCCCCTAGGTGTGGCAGGTTGCTGAAAAAACAAAGTGATGTGTAACTTCTAAATCATGTTTGCACAAACTTATTTTGCTGATCCGGTGTGTGGCTCTGTTTTGTCACTGTAACGTTGGCAAGACTTTATGGATATAAATGGTCCCAGTGTGGACAGCATCTTTCAAGCCTTGAAATAATTCTGTCAGTGATTTGTGCCACCGCAATAAAGGCATCTGTTGAGAACTAAATAAATGGATAAGAGTTATTGGAATTGCAGCTGTAAAGAATCAACTTGTGATGGCTCAGCTATGATGTGTTTTTGGCTTTTTCTTGCACTCCTCTACCAGGTGCCCTGCTGGTTTCTACTGGGGTGGGTACTCTGTGTTTGACAACTGAGCATCAAGCTGTTGATGTGGTGATTCTCCTCGGATCTGAGTGCTCAGTTGAGGCTGTAGTCCTGTTTATCTTTTACGTTATGTATGTGTTTGGTATCAGCTGAAGTCTGGAGTGTTAGTGCACGTAGATCTGTATTTTCCAGTATTATATTTACAGCAGGTAAGCAAAACTGCCCAGGGTAAGGTGAGTAAGTGTAATGTTTTGCTGATGCTTCTCTTTCCCCACTCTGACCCACAGTGGCACTGACTGTGTGGCAGCTTGCTCCAGTTTGCTGAACTGGTGGAGAACCAAGAGGAAAAAAAGGAGTGAATGATGTTCTGCAGGGTTAGTGAGTTGACCTGGCTTAGTGAGCAGTTGGACAAGCATTGCAGCTATCATGGGGGAGCAGCGCCATTGCTAGAGAGGAATATGTGTATTCCTTCATCAGTGCCGAGTTGCTAAATGCACTCCCATGTACCTTATAAACTCATGGTAAGAATAGGACTTCTCTTTATCAGTACAGCAGCATTGTTTAAGAAGTGCTACCAATGTACTCAGTGATGCAGTTTGTGCTATTCAGTATAGGTGGTGGTAGTGAGAACCGCATAGCAGTGTAATAATGGTGGGAGAAGTTGAGCGTAGAGAGAAAACTTTCCTAGTATCTCAGGCACGTGGCTGGATTGGAATGTCTGAATGTAAAAATTATCTGTAGATGTAAGTGCCTGGAAAAGATATGCGTGTCATTGTGCTAATGATGTAATGGGCTTTAATGGACTGCTCTGTTGAGAATAAAATTACTTGTATGCGTAGCTGAGGAACCTTTGTCAATACACTGCAGAAAGAACGGAGCGGACAAATTAATGAATCAGTTATACTGGGTCATTCTTACTGAATGCTGGAAGAAATTGTCTGTGTTGTAGCTTTGTAAGAACAGCCTCACCAAAGGGTGATCTGTGGCAAAAAGGTTTCCAGAAGTGTTAGTTTGTTAATAGGAAAATACATCAGGTGGAATTGTCATGTCACATCAGAAAATCTGGATTTAATGTTTAGGCACTTAAAGCATTTAATGGGATAGAACAGTAATTATTTAAATACAGGAGATTTTATTGTTTTGTATCTAGTGCAAGAAAAAAATCTTCTCAGCGGGGTCCTGGTAGCAGTCTGTACTGGTCACTGGCCTTTCCGAGGCAGGACTTGCTGGAGGACTCAGGCTTATTCTGCTGAATGGATTTAGCATGGGCTGCAAGAATTGCAGTCTTCCAGCATGCAGTTTCCGGTAACTGGAGGTGAAACGAGAGAACTTCTGTTACGAAGGCTGGGGAAACAAACACAGAAGTAAGTGTTGCATCTGCATGAAATTAGAACGGGTTGCTGATTTTCTTCTCTGTCATAAATGCAAACATCTTCACAGTCAAAGGCAATACAGAACTCCTGAATGGATGGGGAAAAGCTCGTGTGCATCTCCTTAATAAATGGCTCCATTGTCTGTGCCTTTGTACTCTGATTTCTTCACGAACAATGAATCGAGTTATGTGAGCTGTCACAACATTCATCTCAATAGATTTCCTCAGAGTACCTCCTAGGATGTGATACAGCAGAGTAAGACATTCGATGCGTTTTACTTTTGGCTAAACCACTAATTCAGTTTTTAGCTTTAGCCATTACTTTTGCGTTGCTTTTGATGAAACAGGGACGCTTTTGCAAGCTGACGTGGCTTCTCACAGCAGAAGAATGTTGCAAATATCCATCCTCAGCCTATACCTGGAGAGGGGGACATTCAGTAGTGTTTCATGGAGTCATAGAATGAATCATAGAACGGCTTGGGTTGGAAAGGACCTCGAAGATCACCAAGTTCCAACCCCCTGCCACAGGCAGAGCCACCAACCTCCAGGTCTGGTACCAAACCAGGCTGCCCAGGGCCCCAACCAACCTGGCCTTGAACGCCTCCAGGGACGGAGCATCCGCAGCATTACTGGGCAGCTGTTTCATTCATGGGAGAATCTTCAGTGTAGTTAGGCTGCAAATTTAGTACCTGGCTGATGGCAGTGATTTTGTCGTACAACTCGTGCATCATGTTTGTTTCTCAGCTGAATTTGCTGTTTGATGGATGTGGGACAGTTGATGGCATTTATCTTTCTGGTTAACAGAGTTAGCAATGTGCACTTCACATTTTTCTTACTGCTTTTCTGTATGTAGATGTGTGCTGTATCTTGGTTGCT
Source organism: Alectoris magna (assembly GCA_030625065.1). Lineage (NCBI taxonomy): Eukaryota > Metazoa > Chordata > Aves > Galliformes > Phasianidae > Alectoris > Alectoris magna. Next base: position 25,424,283 of record CM060568.1, on the reverse strand, counting down.
CTCTTTAACTACTTTAGTATCCCTACAAGCTTTTAAAACATTTTTCTAGCTTAAGACAGACCGAAAGTCACACGTACATACGTACGTAAATGAATCTTTTTGGTTCATAGTTTGTGTTCTCTTAACAACCAGAATGTGAGATCTTCTGGTATGTTTACTGCTTGCATTGCTAGACTAAACAGTATTACCTACAACGTTACTCATTCGGAGCAGCTAACCTTGTTGGTTACTTTCAACATTTTTTTGTGTCAGCCTCACATAATTACCTGTTGTCTCACATACAGCCTTACTCAATGGGGCCCAGAGCAGTGCGGAGCAGTAAACCATTTCTGAGTCATAGCAATAGCAGCTGCTTGGATGCAGTAGCAGGCAGAGCTACCTGTGCAGGCACTCTGGGTAGTTTGAACCCAGGGACTCTATCATTAGGCGCAACTCAAATTTCACGAGAAGAAAAACCCCCAACTTTCTTGCATAAAGCTCTTTGGAGGCCCAATGAAAGACTGTGGGTGATGTGTATTTGGGTTTTTGTTCGGTTTTGTTTTGTTTTGTTTTGCTTTTAATATATTTATTTTGGGCAGATGTGTATTTGTCGCACTGGAACTTGCGACAGTTCTCCCAGTGCTGAGGAGGGTCAGGAAATCACCTGCTTCTTTCTGCTGTGAGGGAGGAAGTTTTCTTAACGTATGTTGAGGCAAAACAAAATACTGGCTGTTCTTGTATCAAATGAGCATTAGAAAAAGAGTCTTAATGTATTGTGGATGTTTTGAGCTCTTGTTTAATTGGCTCAGATTCCAGAAAATGGAGTGGATGAATGTATTTGTATTCTGAACTCAAGCATATCATTAGAAATTGTACTGTGTGGCACGTAAGGAGTCATGGAAAGCGTTTCTGACACCTTTAAATAGAAATTCCACCACTTTCAGCAGGCTTGCTCAGAAAACTAGTTTGTTTGACATGGTCTGTCCACCTGTGAGTGTCTGTTCTGGCAGTAGCACAAAGCTGTAGCTGCACAGGCAGGAGTTCAAGTGCGTCTTAGGGATTCAGAAGCCAACTTTCAGTTATTTGTAAGTGAAGGCTTAAAATAGGAACAGTCTCCCTGTAGCCTTTCCCTGTGTGTATTTCCCCACAGACTCTGCCTGCACTGTGCAGGACTGGGCACAGCGGGAGCCACTGGAGTAGGATTTGCAGACTCTGTCAGGCCTTGGAGCTCCAGCCATGCTCTGTGGGAGCAGGGGGTGGCAGTGGTTCTCTTGTCCCCAGCCCCACACACAGTCCTTGGGGAAGCAGCAAGAGCAGCTTCAAGCATTGGCCTTTGGGTAACGGCCTTTGGCTAAGGGAGCGTGGTGCAGGACTGGGACTGATGCAGCTGTTCTTCCATTCATTTTCCTTCCTTCGGCTTGCGTAGAGGTTGCAGTGAATGGTACAGCACAGCTAAAACTAATAAAAAAAGAGCACAACTGGCACAGGTTGCCCAGAGATGCGGTTGGTGCCCCATCCCTGGAGACTTTCAAGGCCAGGCTGGATCAGGCCCTGGGCCACCTGATGGAGCTGTAGTGTCCCTGTTCATTGCAGGGGAGTTGGACTAGATGGCCTTTAAGGCTCCCTCCCAACTCTACGGATTCTGTGGTTCTATGACTTTCTGCCTGCACAAGGCAAGGAAGACCGAGGTATAGAGCAAGGGGAGGATGGCATCTACTGGCGCTGATGCTTTATGGTAGCTAAGCTGTGTGAAGTGCTGGCCCTGTGTATTCCCAGCCTGGAACAGAAGTTCCCACTTTATGGGTTAAACAGTTAATATCAGCCCTTAGAAGTCAATATCAATCATTTGTTTCTCTGCTTCCTCTTAGCAAGCCTTCATCTGTACTGTTGTGTGATTTGATTTCCTTTGGCACCCTTGTGTTTACGTAAGAAACAAAGTCCTGGGGATATCATTCGCGCTACGTACTGTGGGTGGTTTTTTTTGTAATTACTAACTACTGATGAAAGCTGTGGTCAGTCTCTTGCTCATAGGCTCTGTCTTCTCTGAATCCATATGGTGCAGTTTCCTCTCCCGTTTCCTTGTTGCAGTGTTTTCTGAGTTTCGTCCTTCCTTTACTCGAGGTTGTGCTACCAAGGAAAAAAATCGTATTGAGCACTCTTGGAAAACTGAACAACAAAACCACTGTCCCCATTTCTTTTCTTCCTTTTTGCTGCTCATTCTTCACAAGTTTGTTCCATTCCTGTCCTACCTGTGTTTCCCCAGTCTCTCTCTCTTGTACATCCTGGTTTTCTCTCTTTTCCTAGCCTTGTTTTTTGTACCTTGACATTTTTTGAGTACCTTTGCTAAGCACATTCTACTCTTACGTTGCCCTTTCAGAAATGCTGCTCTCTTAAAGTTCGACTTGCTTTGTTATCTGCTGTTCCTTTCAATGCTATCTGGTATGTGTGATAGTAAGCTCAGTGCTGGTTTCTCTTCTTTTTCTGCTGGGCAGTGTTTTTCTCTTAGTTTCCGTTTCCTCGTTTGCCATGTCTTATCGTGCCCATAGGAATTGTCTGTGGAAGATAGTGGTGTTTTCTCATTTTCTTGCAGGAATTTGCTTTTCTTGCTAGTTTCCCCTTCATGCACTCATCTACAGCAGTTCTGCTGCACCTTTTGGTATGTACCTTTTTCTTTCTTGGACAAATGGGTAAGAAATGAGATGGGCACGTGATGTGTTCTTGGAACGTCAGAACACGTTTGTGTCTTAGCCATCCACCCAGGGCTTGGCTACCAGTGTTTGGTGACCCAGGGCAGGCTGTCTGCCTGCTTGGGAGCCATCACACCACCAGATCAGCTTTGCTGAATCTGCAGCCTTCCAGTTTTTTCCATGGCCTTATCCAGGCTGCAGATAACCTTTGGCATCCAGAAGTTCTTTGGAATTTCAGTTGTTGAGCTGCTGTTTATCCCCGCCTTCTTCCAACTTGCGTGCTAAAAGGGAATGGACCATTCTGTTTTTGAAGCATTCATTTCAGAACCCAATTTTTACAATGCGTTTATTCTTAAAATCGTTCATGGAATGTTGAAGCAGTTTTTATGTTGATGTAAAATGTTATTTTTGAAAATTATTTACACTTCCTTTGCATCACATTTTAACGTAGTGCTATTCTATGGTCAGTATTCATGTCAGCGTGTTTTAGTCTCAGGCTGATCCGTTGTCCTCTGTGTAAATCCTATAAATAGACTTAACAACTGTATCTTGATTTACTTTTTCTTTCTTTTCTTTTCACCCCCACCCCCTGGCTGCTCTCCTCTCGTGTAACTTCTTGCAGAGACAGGGTATTGACTTAAACAAATACTTGTTTTTCAGAGGGCGCTGCTTACTCATGTGAGCTGTAGCAATAGGAAGAAGTTATTTTAGGAATTCCGAGGTTGGTGGAAGTCAGCATCATTGGTGGATTTGCAAAGCTGCTAAATTCTTCTCATCCTTCCAAAAGAGGGGAGGGGGACACCTGAAAAGCCAACCTTTACACCTACAGTTGGCATTGTGAGTGGAAACCGGTGCTTTTTAAATATTGAGCTTATTGTTTCAGTCTGACTTGTGATCTGCTCAGCTCGGGTACTGGGCTGCCAACAAATAACAAATAACTTCATGCTTCTTTTTTTTTCTTCTGGAACTTTTTTAAAGAATCAAGGAATACATAGAGAATATTACTACACTATGTTCTCAAGGGCATAATGAAAAAAGCTATATAGATCTGTGTGTTTATAGTGATGACAATTCTAGTCCCAGACTGAGATCCACTATATATGTTGGTAACTCAAAGGATAAGTGTAAATCACAAGTAATTACTTGAAGAGGGTTAATGAATTCCCTTAGGAAATGGCTGCAAGTTTTCTTATGCTAAGTGTGTATACTGGGTGTGTTTTGTCATGTTTCTCTTTGTGCCAGAAGTCTGATGATGGTGACTTAAAACATTACTATCAGCTCTCAAGCTTGGTTCGTTATGGAAAATTTCCCCACTTTTGTTAATGTTTGCTTTACCATTTATCTAGCACAACAGAAGATGATTTCCGGGGCAGAGCAGGGCAGTGCTTCCCAGCACAAAGGACATAATGGACAGAGCTGCAGGTCTGCATGACAGAGCTGTGCAGCACCTGTCCTAACAGGAGAATTCTCTGACTTCACCTGGCTTGTTCCCTGTAACAAAATACTAAAATACAGAACAAAACAGCTGGTTCCCTGTCTTTCTAGAATTTCATGCTAATGATCAAGGTCATATTACCTTTAGCATGCAATTTATTTAATTTTTATGTGATTATATATATTTTTTTGTAGATAAATTGACATGATGTGGACCAGCAAGTCCAGTGAGGTGCCTCAGCAGAATCTGAGGCATAACCAAGCCAAGCATTCGACCAGAGGTATGGATTCTCTCTACTGTATTTCTTTGTTATAAAAAGTCTTTTATCATGACTTCTTTGAAACTTTGTGGAGCTTTTATGGACAGCATTTTTCTGCCTTAATGTGGGAGCTAAGACCATGTATTATATGACTTATTTTCTGCAGAGGTAGCAGTTTCATACTGTGATCTGCAGAGTATTTGCTGATCTGCGTTAGGAATTGCCAGCCTGCGGTGTGGTTGCCAAGATGGCACAGAGACAGGTTTTTTATTTTTTTCAATGTTGTAGAGGGGGGACAGTGCAGGAGCAGAAATTGGGAACTGTAGTCTCTTGAAAGAAGCATCTGATAAGCAGTTACTCTTGCCTCTAGCTCAGTTCCAGAGTGGTGAAGGGCTGCAGACTGTTGACTAGAAGCAGTACATCACCCCTGGCAGCACTTAGGTTGCCTAGAGCTGGAGGAATCCAATGAGGTTTTTACTGTCGTGATTAGTCTGTAATTGAAAGGAGGGGAAAAAAAAGTATACTACATCCCTAAGAGGAAGAAGGCTCTCATCTGGTAGAGCAGCTGAGTCACATGCTAAGTCTGTGGTTCAAGATCAAGCATATGATCCCCACTGTGGCAAAACTGGACTGCAGAAATTTCAAAGTAGGTACAGATGAATGTTTTGTCTACAAGAGGACATTATTGTTGATTGTCTCCCGTGATAGGTTCAGTTTCTTTTCAAGTTATGTAAGTTATGAAACTGAGGGGTTCTGTAGATACGAAACACCATTTCTCAAAGACAGAGCAGTCGTTTCTGTCTTACTTTCTTATCCCTCCTATTCCTTAGCATCATTTTATCTTGCCCAAAATGATATCAGCAGCTTTTTTACTATAAAGAAAATATAAATATATTTAAAACTTCTTAATACTACTGTCCTCCATGGCTCTGATCCACATAAAGTTTTTGGACGTTGTGTTTGTAAGCAATTGTGTGTGTGTGTGTATACATATATATGTGTATATATATGTAAAATTATTATTTCTTGAAAGAAAGAAGTGAACTGAAGAAGTAAATAATTTTAGAGGGAAGCAGTGCTGTATCCTGCTGACCTGGGCTTTGCGTGGAGCTCATGCTAGTGGGATTGAGGTTGAAGTTGATTAGTGCCTGGTGCTTGCTCTTCATGAACATTACTTCATCTAAGATATTTGTATTGGGGTAGATAACTGGCTTTGTTATCTTCTATAATGTGTGGTAGATCTGGTTTCAAGTCTTGTAATACATTTAGCGTAACTTAGTGAACTCATTACGTTTGACATTAAATATTTTATTGCTCCGTTAAGATGAATCATGGCTGATAACAGCCTCTTACCGAGGGTATTTACGGGCTGGAATTGAGTCATTAAAAGAACTCGGTTAGCGAGCCAATGAAAATTGTTCTCAAGCAGCATTTTCTTTCATTATTTTCCATTTAGTAATAAGTAACTTATTTCTTTTCTTCTGCTATACAAGGTCCAACTGCAGCATGGGCTACTCTTTCTCAGACTAAGGCTGCTGTAAGTACTCATTCTTAACTGCTTTTCAAATTAGAATAGTTTGAGTGAAAATATTATTTTGCTCAGTGGTTTGCTCTTAGACAAATTGAAAATAGAGCAAGTGATTGTGGAGCGCATGCATGTTGAACAGTCCTGTATTTCAAAAAATGCTTTCCACGTGTAATAAAAGAAATTTTTGACACAGCAAGCTTAGTCTTGAGTACAGCACTACCTTCTAAGTCTCAAGCATAGTATTACCTCACTTTGTATCTAAGAAAATGCAGAATTCTCTTATTTTTGAAAACCCAAAAAAAGAGCTCTCTCCTGCTTTCCCCAGGGAAGTCAGAAACTGGGGCCATACCAATGTATTTCATCATTTTTCATCTTTGAGTATTGGAATTGCGGTCTTTCTGTGGGAACTTAACTTAGATGCTTAAGAAATGGCACTCTGTTTTCTAAGAAGTGGCATCAGTGAAACCAAGTGGTGTGAGTCTGGGGGGAATTCAGCTCTTTCCTAGGCCCATATTCCTCTCTATTTGAATACCTGAGCATCAATATTGGATTTTTACATGTGGAATCCTGTATTATGCTCTCTTTTTGATAAGAGTATTATAGGATATATTCCAAGTGGAATTAATACTTCATTGAGGCCAAGTGGTAAGACTCTGAATGACATGTTATCATTAATATATTCACAATAGCTTACTTTTGGAAGCATATCTATATAACAGAGCATAATTCAGATGATCTTTTTAAACAAATCCTAATAATCTCCCGTTTTCTGGTCAAAAGCTGTCTAGTTTTGCAACACAAGCATTGTGAAGTTGCTTTTAACCTGCAGTTTTATTCTTTATGAAAACGAGGGAAAAAATGTCACATGGGGAAAAAACTTGTTTTTTAAAAATCGAAAGCAGTATTTTAATATGCATTATCTTCAAATTCTAGCTACGTCACATAGAGAACAAATTGGAAATAGCTCCCACCAGCACAGCTGTGTTTGATTCTGTCATGGATGCCAAGAAGCCTTCTGCTAGTACAAGCAGGAAAATAAACAGGAAAGGTATGTATTATTTATGGCATAGCATGCAAAAAAGCCACTGCAGTCTGGAAAGCCTTATTCTTTTCCACCACCAGCCCAATCTTCATGTATCCAGGGTGTCTTCTGCTAATGATCTCTATTGATGAAAAACTACTTGTGCAGGATAAACTAATATTTTCTTCTCTTAGCTTGGGAATGAAAATTTGCTGACATATACATACGGCTAGAATGAGTGACAGGGCTTGCCCATTGTTATGAGTGATCAGTGCTTATCTCATCCTGATAGTTTGTTTTATTGGGGTTTTGATAACAATCGTATATGCCTGTGTTTATTTTGGAGTAGCTGTTTACATTTTTTTTAGTGTTGTCAGCTCTTATACCCTGATTGAATGTAAAATCTCACACTTTATTTTAACCTTAACTTTTTTGTGTTCTGGTGACACTCTTATTCTTCAGTGCGTGTAGCAGATCGACTTCGAGTGGCAACGCAGTTAGCGTACATAGGTTTAATTACATCTAATTAATGTTTAAGCATTATTGTCTCTCTTTAAATTATAGAATCATAGAAAGGGTTGGGTTGAAATGGAGCACTTGCTGAGCGTGCTCCTATTTACTGCAGTCAGATTGTAGTAAAAGAGAAGGAAAACTTTAAATTTTCTTTTGAAGTGCTGCTTGAACTCCCCCAAACTGTGTGCTTACTCATTCAGCCCCAAAAGCTTTCTCCTTCTGGAGAGTTAAGTTTATAAAGGGTTCTTTGGTTTCTGCTTCAGCTTCCCGGTCTTCCAGCCAAACTAAATCAGGCAAGGAGAAGTCCTCACGCAGTCCTCTTCGAGCAACAACCCTTGAAAGCAATGTGAAAAAAAGCAGCCGGGTGGAATTTCGTGAACCGTTGGCTTCATACGGGTTAGTTGGAACAACTGACTGTTAAAAATAAACTCGAATAAAAATTGTGCTAATACTGATATTGTTTGATGGTGAACTCAGAAATGTACTTCTTCCCCCCACCCACAAGCATCATGTGGTGTTGGGCGAGTTTCTTCATTTTTGAGTAACGAACTTATTTTTTGTCCAGAGAATGAGTTTAAAGTCAAATGTGTTGAAATGGGGCCACACCATCAAGCTGGCTGTGGCTTGATCGGTTTAAGTATTTAGTTTCTGTAATAAGGACCAAAAAATGCATTTCCTCATGCTTTTCCAACTTTGTTTCATTAGTTCTTAAGCACATGTCCCCAAATGTTCTTGTTCCACACTGTCCTGTGGTAATATATATAGTACAGAAAACAGATTCAGTTTTAGCATTTGTCTGTACATATCATCCATAATGCAGGCCATTGAGGGAGCAAGCTAAATCAAGAACAGTGGCAATTTACAGGCTATAGAACATGGTGGGGTGTGAGCAGTGAAAGGAAATACAGAGAGTCTGTTCTTCCCAGTGCTCCTACAAGCTACTATACTATAGGGTAAATGTGGAGCTGCTACATTAACACATCATGTCTCGCCTGAGAGCTGCCCGTGGTAGTTCTTTAAGCTGTGCATAGGATAGATTTATTTTATTTTATGCATATATTTTTGCTGGTGAAATTATATGCAATTAAACCACTCATCTTCTTATAGTTACGTTGATTGATAATGCTTACTATGTTATGTGACAAAAATACGAGGAGAGAGAATTTATTGAGTACAGTGTTGAGGGTTTCTTAAATGAGTTCGGTAAACATACTTGCTGAAGAAGCAAGCCAGCTAGCTTAGATGATGAAGATATGCACCACAAGTCTATTAAAATCCTATTCAGAGTGTAGAAAAATACTTGAAATTTGGAATAGTAACTTTGTGTAATTTCTTCAGACTTATCTTATTAAATATATCGTGTTCAAGTTTTAAAAGAACTTACCTTTGAAGTGGAGACGAGTCATTCCTTTTAGTTAATGAGCATGTTTATAGCTGACTTGGAAGGTCCTACAGTTGCACTTGTGATGGTGACTTTTTCTTCTTTATTACAGCAGGGATACATTGAGTTCTCTGCCGCATCATGGTTCTGGCCAAGTGGAAGCCAAGCAAATTCTGTCTTCTTTGGACTTCTGTGAAGCAGAAGGGAAGACTGAAGTAATGGGCCATGTGATACATGACAGAGATGAACAGGATCTCCACAGAAGAGATTTTGAAAGTCCATGTTCTTCTGCTGCAGACGAGACTGTTGTTAGATATTTAAATGACGGACCAGCAATTGATGCCTTGCAAAATAACGAGACATTTCTTAGAGCTGCAACGCCTCCAAGATTGGAAGAGGAAAAAACTAGCAGCTCCAGAGGAGATGAGAGTAGCATTAAAGTTCCTCCGGGTAACATGTCCCAGGATGGGGAACTGAAAGTGTCTTTCCCTTCTGCCACGAGTACTAGTGCTCATAGGCTGGAAATCTTGAAACGGCGGCAGCATGATGCTAAGCTGGAGAAGCTGAAGGAGCGGATTCGTAAGCAGTGGGAGCATTCTGAAGAGCTGAGTGGCAGAGGGCAGCACTCAGGATTTACTGAACAGCCTGTAGTGGTCACAAATGTGGAGAATACTGTTACTGCCAAAGTCAGGAAGGTGACAGCTGCACCTGCTGCTCCAGCATACAAAGGTACGGAGGTGCAGAATCCCTGTTAGTCGCTCGTAACAAAGGAGCAAAGTTTGATTCTGCTAAGTATCAAAGCATGGAAATGACTCTCTGCTGTGCTCAAGCAGTACAGGAGGGATAGAATGGTAATGATCACAGATCTGGGCAAGAAAGAAGAGAAATTCTCGACAATCTTTAGAAGTATGAATTCCTTTTAAAATCTTCCTGTCTCTTCTTATGAATTACTTTAAAAAATAATCTTTCTGTATTACTATTTAGGTTTATTTTGATTGGGTTTTTTTATGTTCCCAGGTGTTAGCTACATGGTATTGACTGAGAAAGCCTTTTCGGTTTTTTCTTCGTGCAGGTTTTGATCTGTGAGCAGGCAGCATTCTGATGTATTGCTTTCTTCTGGTTTATTATTAGTAATTCAAATAGTTCCTCTTTTACTTGGCAATTTCTCACTCCTTCTGTTCCCCAGAAGCTTTATTTACATTTTATACTATTATTTAAAACTCTTCAATTGTTTACTTCCAGGTTTCAATCCTGCTGAAACTAAGATTCGTGCTCCGGATGGGAAGATCTGGCATGAGCAAGGATTTCACGTTAGTCGGGAGCTGTATAGAGATATAGCACTCCAGTTGACAGGTGATATGCATTTTGAATTTATTAAGCAACACGGTCTTCTCTGAGGGACAGGAAATTATTAGTTCCAAGTCTACAAGGCCATGGAAACAAAAAATCAAAGCAATGAGTGTTAAATACATTGTACCCCTCTTTATAGATGGGCAACGTGTTGAACGCTAGCAAGAAAAATCCTTTTCCCTCGTTCTTTCATAGAGAAAATAAATAGAAAATAAGTACTGAAAAGCATCAAATAATGTCTTTTCCTTGAAATAGGTATTCAAAGAAGAAGGGCTTCATTATAACAGTTGTTTTATTTTCTATCTTCTTTTGCATGTGTTTGCATGAATGAATGCGGTTTCCTGTTTAAAAGGACAAAACCAAACCACTTTTGGTTTTGATGAGTCTGAAACTTTGGTGGTTTTTTTTGGCAGCTTCACCAATATTAAAGTGATAGGTGGACTTTATACAGTATGTTGAAGCCTGAATTCTGCTTCCTTCACCACGGTGTTGTCATTTCTGAAGCTACTGTGGGAATTGTTAGTTACACCAGTGATTTAGTTGGGATGTATAGGCTGCTAAAGGGGAGATGGAGGGCATCTGCTGTGGAAAATCTGTTGGGATCTGCTTATTTAAAAATGCAGTGGGTAGCCTGCAGTGAAGGGGCATGTCTTCAGCTATGTCTGGTGAGGAAATGATATAACAAGAGGTTGGTTTCATATCTGTGGTTTTATAGAACTGTCATGCTTTTACATCAGAATAATCAAAATCTTGGAGTTTTGGGAGTAATTTATGTCCTGGAGATTTGTTTGCAAGGGCTTCTTTAGAGGCTTTCTGTGGTCTCCTGACAATAGGGAAGGTTCTGCTGTGTCCAGCTTTCTTTCGGAGTGTTGGAGTCCTCTGAAAGGACCCAAGAAAGAAGCAAGCTTTCTGCAGAGGTGATTAGGATAACAGCTTGGTTTTATGGAAGTGCAGCTTCTGTTGAAGAGAGGGACACAGGTAGACAAAAAAAAAAAAAAAAAAGATTAAAAAAAAAACACTTTTAAAAGTATCTAGATTTAATTTTCTCTACAACTCTATACCTTTAGTGTTGTACAGCTTATTTAAAGTATGGGAAGAGGTACTATATAACTTAGCAGTGGTGAATTAAAAGAACGTTACCATTGGGGTTTATTTCACGTTAAATGTAAGAGCAAGTGTTGAATACTAAAAGCTTAAAAAACTGTTGTTCATTTACTTGGAGGCCTTTTGAAAAAGCATTAAATACTGTTGCTGAAGAATAGAAACATGGGAAAAATTATTATTTTTTTCCTTTGTGATGAACTCATTTAGCAGCACAGTATTTTGATGGTAAAAACTGAGTGAAGATGATAACTGTAAAACAAATACATTGCAACTTTGATGCTGCTAAACAATCAGAACTGTAACATGTGCTTTACATTTTCATATTTATGGCTCCAAGACCCAGTCTTCATTCGTTTTTTCACTCTGGAAAACTGTATTGCCATTGACAGCTCTTTTCTCTGGGTAATCTAGATTAGGATGCCCATGAAGGTGGTTTGATTTGCTGAAGTGGTTACAGTGAGGAGCTATAGGGTTGAATTGCTTTTGACTGGCAGAATTGCAGAAAGAGATTCAATTATTTGGAGTGGAAAATAATATCCCCCAAGAACCACTAGTTTTGACACTTAAGAGTTTGCTTATTACACACTAGAAATAACATTACTAATTTGTCAAGCATATTTAAGATAAGAGGGAAGGGCATTTCGCTGTTTGATAGTATCTGTCTATACTATCTATATCTATACTATTTGATAGTATTGTGGCTCATATGGGAAGGATTAGACTTCAGCTTTGGTTTGCTTATATGTTTTGACAAGATACTAAGAAATTTTTGTGGAATCATTCAGAAAAAAAAAAATCAGAAAGGGCAACCATTTCTTTTCAACAAAATGGTTCTTCAGATATCCTGTTCAGCATTTGCTCATACATCGAATGCCAATATTCTAAAGATTTTTTTTGTCTACACTAGCATTGTTTGCTTTTACTTTCGTTGAGCATATAGTTTGAGTAGCTCATGAGCTCCTTATACAAACCCCAATGTTTGGAAGAATCTCATCCCTGCTGTTAGGAGATCCAATTAAAAAGGCCTTTGGGTCATGTTCTCACTGAACTTCTGTCTACAAAAGAAATGAGCTGTGTGTGCATTCAACTGTATTTTTGTTCTAATGCCATGAGTAGAACAGCTGTAGTGGAACATGTCTCCTTGCTGACCTGAGAAGATTGTATTCAGTAGCTGATACCAAGTAATCAAATGCTGGAGCTGCACATAATATGTACTATAAATGTATTTTTAGCCCATAGGATTATCTATCCATGTGTTAACTCTGTAATAAAGTTACAGCATGTGGAGTTCTGGGTGTGTATTTTGACTTGCATCGAAACTGCTCCATGGTCCTCTGTTGCTTAAATAAGCTGTAAGATTTCTAGTAACTGCAGAAGCTTTTCTCTTGTTCAGTGAGGTTTCTGCATGTTAACACAGACCATGCAGAATAACTTTGCATCTTCAGAGGATCCCAGACTTCCAACAATCCTGTAGGTGTTCAGAGTTGGCCTCACTGAACAAATTTATTGTAATATGAATAGAGTGAGTAGAAAGCAATTGCAATTTCCTAGTATGAGGAAAGAGCTCTCTGGCACTGAGAGTGCTGAGGAGACTGTCTTGGTTTCTGCAAGTGCGGTTATTGAGGTCTCTGATGCTTGCTGCCTTCATTCCCTATGCTTGTCAGGCTCAAATATGAATGGAAAATTGGTGAGGAAAGGATACTGAGGGCAGAACAAGACTCTTAATATTCCATTTAGTATGACCCGTTGATCTGTCTCTAATCCTTTCTACAGGCCTCCATCAGTGAATTCAGCTGAAATTAAATGCTGAAAAGATCAGTATTGGCATCTAAGAAATAAAACTTCATCTCTATCCATGTTGGATAGAGGAACAAACAAACAGTAATGGCTGTGGAGTTCCATAAGTGCAGTCTGGTTGTATCGGGATTAAGAAAAGCATCTTCAAAGCATGTAAAATAAAGTGCTTCTAGAAGTCCATGGTAGGCTGCTGGAGCCAAAGGCACAGCTTGCCAGTTGTTCCTGGACAGTGCTTGTCTCTGCTTTCTGCCAGGGCAGCTGGGACACCCACTCAGTGCAGGTAGTGATTAAACCACATGCAGTTTTCCTTCTTGTTCAATTTACCCTAATGTAAAAGCATGGTAGAATACAAGTTTATCCTGGGTGCCTGGCTTCTCTAAGGCCTAAAACCTAGTTGTGTTCTAAATGAGGGCTTAAGTGATAGAGAATAATTCTGCATCACTGGGTGAGTTCTGCAGCAAAATTTGCAGGAAGTAGGGCATGCAGGTGTCCTGTCCTGCACACTTGGACACAGAGGCAGTGGGTGGAATTTATGTCGTGCATTAACGTGGAGGCAGCAGCCCTGGTATTTCAGGAGCGAAGGAACTACATGTTTGTGTGGAACATTAGCACTGTAAAGTGGAATGTCTGTAGTAGAAGAGAACAAAGAATTGTTTCTACCTGTCAAAATAGCATTTAAAATGGAAAAAAGGCTTTGTAAAGATCTGTTACAGCTTTGCTGTGGCTTGGCTTCTGTGCGTTTTAGTGCATAGGTAAGCAATACTTGATTCAAAATCTTCGTGTTGTAAGATTGTGCTTCTGAGCTTCGCTTTTTTTAAAGTAAATGTTACATGTTTTTTCCTGTGGGATGTTACTTAACAACACTTGTTGCTTTTTTGGTTTTGTTTTTTAGCAAATTCAACAATGAAAGAAAAACCTAGTGAGAGAAACAAAGAGAGAAAAGCATCCAGACCAGTGCGGAAAGTTCAGAAACTGCCACAGTCATCAAATCCAGACTCCAAACAAGGTGACTTGCCCTAGTATAGAAGGAAAGCTGCTGCATGTGTGTGCTTCACAGATGAGCTTTGTTTCAAGAAATAAAAAGATAAAGCTTGTCGCTTTCAGTACCTCTGCAGATGTGCAAAAATGCAGTTGTAGTGATAGTGGATGGTATGGTGCATTGAGGATGTGTGTGTTTTTGGTGTTTGCTTGGTTATGTATCCTTGTTTTAGTTTGGGGATAATTTTAATTTTCCGCCTTCCCATTTGGGAACTGCCGATGAGTGTTTGTGTCTCAGGGGATATCCTCAGGTGTCCATCAGGCCAGTGCAGACAGAAATGGATCCTGCTTCTATTTCGTGTGGAAACTTGTTAGTGCCTGACCTGTAGCTCGGTGAATAATGCTGGAAGTTGGAATCGAGATGATAGGAAAATGCTAGCAGTTGGGTAACAGGTAGGAATGGAGCCATTGGGTCTTGCTGAGTTGTCCTCCTCCATGAAGAGGCTGCTCCTGGATGGGATTTCTCCCAGTTTCTCATTTGGGAAGCAGATGAGCTTCTGGTTCTTCTGCTCACTGCGCTGTTGCTCTTCCATGTCCTGTATTGAGTTGTTGCTGTCCTTCACCTCCTGTTCTGGCCTGGTCCGTTCATGGCTTTTTCAGTAAGTGAAAGATGCTCAAGCACGTTCCCTGACAGGTCTTACAAACCTTGATGTTTAAAAAGGAATGTTTATTTCTTTTACAAAATGTGTTGTTAAGGTTAATCATCTCTCCCACCTCTTAGGGTATTACGTACAGTCACCCATAATCGGTAAACACTTTGTTAAAGAACGTTTATTAAAAATAAATAAATAATAATTGAAAAAAAATAAACTCGAGAATGAATTTGCACTTGTGCATGCTGTAAGTCGTTAAGCTACTTGCAAGTATTTTGCTGTGATTGTGGCTGCTAATAGTTAGCAGCATTAAGCATGGATTTTCTACTTCCTGTGCTGATCAGTTCATACTTAAAGAAACATTCTAAGCTAACTTAAATTTGTATCCATCCCAAATGAGGGAGGTGTACAGGTTGCTTAGAGTTTTAATGACATTGGGTATCCTCTGTAGTGGAGTAAAAGTAGGTGGAATTATGTCCTCAAATCCCTGGAAGAGACAGATCTAAGTGGCATAGCTGGTCATCCAGCCTCCTCCAGTCATAGTAAGAAATTGCTTAACATAGCCAAGGCCATAAATAGCCACAGCTCATGTTCTGTTCCATTCGCTTGTTTTAGTTCTAACAGCTGACTTGAAATGGAAGATGAGACTTTACACTGCCTTTTGAAATGCACACAGAAGTAATTGAGAACAGTGAGTCAGGCAGGAGAGCCCCTTTGGCTGATGAATCTGTAAGAGAGGATTGTGGTGGCATGTTTCAACTGACAGATTTGTTAAATACTTGGACAATTTACAGTGCAAGCAAGGAGGGCTGTTAGTAAATGAACAGTGGGTTATAGACTTCTTACTGAATAGATTTGCTGCTTTTTTTTCTCCTAAGTATAGAGCGGAAGAAGAGAGAAAAAGAGAGGCTGAGGACTGGAATTGTAAAAAAAAAAAAATAGCTTTAAGGTCATTTAAAAACGATTAATGATGTCTCTAGTAAGAAAGATGAGTCGACTAAACCTAGCATTTAATCTAATTAATATTAGGTAGAGATATTCCAGCACCAATTTTTATAATTTAATTATATGTAGGATGATAAAATAATACTAATACCGTTATGGTTGCTTTGCAGATGGCATAAGCTCAGTCTGTATGTGAATTAACTGTGAGCTCGGAGGGTAATGGCTCTTTTTTCAGTCGTGGTACAGAAATGTCAACTAGAGGACAGTGAATTTGCATAAGACAACTGCTGCTCATTATTGGTTTATCTCTTAACAAGACACCTACCTCAGCTCTGTTTGCAGTTCTTTCTAGGAAACAATTCATCTTCATATTAAAAAGTACACGAGCCTTTCTTAGAGTGTTTTGTTTTTTGTTTCTGCTCTTCTTATTGTAACATTTTATGTCTTCTATCTAATGTACGTTTTAGGTATGTGTAACCTTTTTTTTTTTTTTTTAACCTGATTTCGTAGGGTTCTAATGTTCTGCTGTACACATTGAGTTTTTACACTGTGTTATGTGTAGGCCTGAAGGACTGACAGTTGTGTGATTCAGCTGTTGAGTGTCTTCGTGATACATTGCTATTATGAGTGTGTAACTGCAGCTGTAACCCTTATGCAGAATTAAAGGGTAGAGTAATGACTGAAAGTTGCAAGGAATACTTCTTTTTAATGCATCAGAAAATCCATCTGGTGCTTGACTTTTATTTGTTATTTATTGTGCAGGTGGAAACTATGTAATAAGTGCATCCTCCTGGCGGGAGGGACAAAAGCTAGTCAAAAAGCTACTGGGTCCAGCTCCCAAAATAGAACAGGAGAGAAGAGCTGTATCTAGCGACAGAACGGGGCGTGAGCGAGCTGCTAAGTCTGGTAAGTTCTTTATCACTGTTATCAAGTTCTTTTATCGTTCTTAATTTATTATATAACTTCAATGTCTGCAGGATTAAGTAGGTGCCTGAGATGTAGTGTAGGCAGTTTCTTAATAAAATAACTTATTTTTAACTTGGAGGCAGCCTCAGAGAGAATTTAATTCACTTCCATGGTTGGGATGCATCACCTCACTTCCTATGCTATGAAAGTGCAAAGGAGCTGTGGAAAAGAGGGGAAAAGGGTTTCAGCAACGAAATCTGATCACTTGTATTCTGTCGTTGCCTGTTAAGGGTAGTGAGGAAAAGAATGGCTGGAAGTGGTCTGCCGCCAGATTAATTTTCCACGTGCGCTGCATATAATTTGTAAGCTATGGTTAAATATTTATCTTTCTACAGTAATTTTAACTCTTACAGGTAGAATATAATGTCATCTGTGGGCATCGTAAGTCTTTATTTTTTTCTTCCACTGGCCCTTTTCAGAGTTTGTCCGAATGTCAGACAGGTTAAATAAGGGAAGGTGGTAACTGTTGTGCTGGTTATGCCTCTGAGGTGACAAGGCTGTAAGAGTATAAAGGATGTGAGCTCAGTGTAAGCAGAGGCTGTTCAATTCAGGCTATGATACTGAATATCTGAAACATAAGCATATTTATAGTGAGATCTGCATAGGTAATGTCACACTGGAGAATTGCAGTTGAGGTGAGAAAGCAGATGTTTTGCTGCAAAGCTAAGGAAATTTCCCCAGAACATCGAATTAAAATCAGTGGAATAGTTTGGTTATACGTGCTTCACAGCCATTAGAAAAAGAGGAAGGTATATTGTACCAGTTCAGTTCAACTGGGAAAAATGTCTAAGACTGTCTAAAGGTGTGCAGAGTTGCACGTAGTGAGGAAATCTTCATGTGCAGCAAAGGGATAAGACTCTAATAAAATCCTTTCTGTTATTTTAAGTGTTTGTTGCCATTTCCATGATGATTGCATCACTTTCCACAATCTTTTATCACTTCTGTATAGCTCTCTCATCTCTCCTCCTCGCTTTCCCAGCTGTTTCAGTTAGAGTGTGTAGTTACCAGGTTTGATTTTTACCTGTAATATTTGACAAGTTTTATTTTTTAACAGGTCGTATTGGAAGGACAGGTTCAGATTCTAGACTGGTTGTTACACAGAAAATCTCTTCAAGAAGTTCTGAGCGGTCAAGAAGTAAAGTACGATCTGAGAATAATCTGAAGAAACTGGAATCTGCTTTTCCAGGTGATAACCAAGATGATCATGCCTCTGTAAATAAGGAATTCCTGCCCTTGGAAATACGTGGAATTCTCGAGGACTTGCAATTGGATTGCTTGACTACAAAGCAGAAAAAAAATGTGGAAAAGCAGAATCGGAAGTCTGTTTTGCCTACTCAAAATACCAGGAGCCACAGTCCAACCAAAAGGAAACCAGACAAGATAGCTGCCAGTGAGGAGCCTCAAGTGATCTCTAAGAAACGTCACTATGATACGGATGAGGTTCGTCAGTACATCATCAGGCAGCAGGAGGAGAGGAAGAAGAAACAGAACGAAGAGAAGAAAGCACAAAAAGAGGCAACAGAGCAGAAGAACAAGAGACTCCAAGAACTCTATAGAAAGCAAAAGGAGGCTTTTAATAAAGTCAAGAACGTCCCTCCTCCTGAACCTTTGGCAGCTAAACGGTTACAGGAAACTTATTCTAAACTGTTGTTGGAACATACATTTTTAGAAGAGCCCTCTCAGCTGCCTACGGTGCAGGAAACACAGGTATAGCTGATTCACTAATTCAAAGTGCTGCAGTTGTTTGCAGGAATAGGAGGTCATATATCTAGGAAGGTCATGAGTTGTCCTGATCTGAGGGCTGTCTGAAAGCATGCATAGAAAACAGTGTTTTTTATGCAAAAAATACAGTGCTTTTGATTCAGAACTAACTTGCTGCTGGTCGTTGCTTCTCATTGTAGCAGGAACTCTCTGAAAGGTGAATGGAAATCATCTTTCTATTTATAATAGTAGGAGAGTTCAGAATGTTTACTAACATCAACTATAGTAGTTGACTTCTAAGAAAATTGTAAACGTCAATCGAATGGTGAATTGAAAAGCTTTGTCTGAAGATGCTCTCAGTCAGTGGACGAGCTTAAATCCGTAGTCAGTTTAATTAAAAGTCTGCTAATCAGAAACTGAACATGAAAAGATCAATAGTAAAAGGCTAATACCAATTTGTGTTCAGTTGAACAAGTTCAGTATATGAGCAAAGTTCTTTTCCCCTTACATTCTACTGAGACTAAAGCATATATGTCCTGTATTTTTAAATCTTTGCATGGTAGGAAAGATGTGATTTTGCACTGAGAAAGTCAAACCTTTTTCAGTTTTAGTAAGACAAAAGCTTCTAAACTCCTACAGACTTCTGAAAATGCATTTTTCTGGTTATTTTCATTTCTAGCCCAGACCTGGTTATCAACCATCTGGAGAATCTGACAAAGAAAACAAGGCTCAAGAGCGTCCTCCTAGTGCATCTTCAAGTAGTGACGTGTCACTGTCAGAACCACAGCAGCAGCAGCCGCTACTGAGGTGAGCCATTGTTGGCCTTCTGAGAGAGTGGAGGGTACCGTAGTGTTCTTCTCAGAGTGATGGAAATAGATTGTTCCTTTACATTCATGCCCTGTGGAGAGTAATTGTCTTTCTGGCAATCACCGTGTTTTCTCAAAGTAAGGAGGTAGATGATGGAGAAAAGCATATAAAAATTTTGACTATTAGCATTTATTGAGTCTATAATGAGTGATCGGTGGATCCTTTTCATCTTTTGCTGACATCTAGGGATGTGCATTTCGAACTGGGAGGCAATATTTCCTCTGCCAGCTATTGCCAGCAGGCAAGAAGAGATGATCTTACAAGAAATACCAGCACACATATTCATTTGATTTGTTCAGTGTTTCCATTTCATCTATTGTTGTGTTTTTTCTTTTTCTTTTCTTTTTTTTAAACTGTGTCTAAACTACCAAAAGCCTTCATTTCAGGTTGGAACTGGCCTTTCCTGATTTCCTTTCATGCCCTTTTCTCCACTTCTCATTTTTTCACGTCTTATCTGAGTTTTTCTTAGCACAAGTTAATGTGCTTAACCAAACTCTTAAAGATAAGAAGCTAAAAACCAGTAAGTTTCTTGCATATCCTTAATTGCCTAGTTGTGCATATCTCATTTTTAATTGCACAATCAATATCTGCTGCTTAAGAATAAGCCTTCTTCATTATCTTTACCTTCCATTGGTCAAATCCATACTTTGTAAATATAATGAAGCTTTTCTTTCTTTCTTTCTTTCTTTCCTTCCTTTCTTCATGGCACCTCTAAGTGGTGGTGTGACAGTTCTAGTGAAGTGTGGTCTGAGTTCAACTGGATGGGGAAGAACAGTGCTAAGAAATGCCGTGTTAAAGAGGGGGACAAAGGAAATGTTTCCTCCCTTATGAAGTTGGGAAACTTCTGGAAAATGGTTGTTGCTGATTATGAAAACATTCAGCTCTTTACAGCTCTAAAATGCAAATTGCAGCATAAACAACGTTTAAAATATGGGAGGTGCTCTGTTTTTAATAACATTCTGTAGCTGTTTGTCTGCCCTTCGGGCTCCCCCAGGAAGTATTTATTTCCAGAAAGCAAACTTGTTTCAATGAGACTTTCATCTAAAATAACGATACTTATTAGTTGTTAACTTAAATGTTGACTTTTTGTTTCAGAAGTGACTTTGTGGAACCTTCACGGGTACAGCCAGACCGGTTGAGTCCAAGAGTCCAGCTCTCTCATCCACAAGCTCTCATGGGCTTAAGTGGAGGCCCTTGCTCACAGCATCGGAGCCTGGAGCAGATGGGACTTTTGTCAAAGGAGTGTGACGCAGCATTAGCAGGCAGGAAGAGCCACACTGCACCCATGGGCTTGCAGACCTTGATGGCTCAGCCTTACGTGAATTCAGCTGCTACACAGCAAAATCTCTTAGGAAAAGTCTCTACTAACCAATATAAGAGTAAATTAGATCGGATTGAAGCTTTAAAAGCTACAGCTGCTTCCCTTTCTAGCAGGATTGAAAATGAAGCCAAAAAGTTGGCTGGGGCTGGTCTCAATTGTGGTATCATTTGGAACTCGGACCATGAATTTATGCAAGAAAACCAGGATGACAGACGGTGGGCAAAGGCCATGAGTCCTCCTGTGAGGGAGGAAAATGAAGATGCTTTTTCAGCCAGAATTCAAAAGATGTTGGGTACCTGTATGTCTCATACTGGCTTTGATGACAACCTTCCTGGGGTAAGCAACCTTAGTGAATTTAAAAAGCTCCCTGAGACAATCAGGCCTCATACTGCCGCAGTCAGCCTTGGAATGAGGTCCCCCACTGGTCACCGGCACGAGGGGACGCTAGGACATTTGTCTAAGAGACTGACGGACTCCCTGGGATGTGAAAACCAGCTGTATGGTCAGAGCAAAGCTGTAATTCCTGAAGAGTCCAGCATTGACTCCATCAGCGAAGGGCCTCTCCTGAGTGACGGAAGCCTCTCTGAGGAGGAGGGAGGCCAGCACAAAGAGCTGCCACTGAAGATTCTGGAGGCATTGAAAGAGAGGGATTTCTGTGTTCGGGAGAGAAATGCTTTTGAGCCCATAGAAGAGTTTCAGAAAGAATCTGAGAAGTATCTGCCGCTTCAGCCTCAGACAAGTGACACTCACAGCAAGGGGCCATGGGAAGAGATAGCCAAGGGAAGCCCACACAGTGTCATCAACATCTTTGCGAAAAGTTACCACCTTCAGGGCAAGGGTAAGGAGAAAAATGGAGAAGAGTCGCAGGTCTTTTGAAATGCTTCTCGATTTTATATTCCTTTCATTTGATAATTCACAAATAAGGGATGTGCGTTAAGATGTATTGCTCTGAGATATATCAAACGTTAATCGGTGTAATGTTTTCCTTTAACTTTTGGAGGACAAATGATCCCCTTCCTTTCTTCCCTTATTTTTTTTTTCCTCCTGCCTAATTGCGTAAGGAAAAAAATCCCCACTTTTGAGGGAAGGTTATTGGTGTGTTAGTCCTCTTTCCTTTTCATTCAGGTCTTCATTTTTGAGAAGTTTGTTATCTTGTTTATTTTTTTTTTCCTTTATTATTAGTACTTTTAAATATCCCTTAGCATTAAACATGACTGCATTGAAGCCTTCTGCTGATGACTCTCAAGGAGTATGTTCTTCAAAAGTGTTTTGGATGGAGTTTGTTAATGACGTATTCAGTAATTTACGGAAAGAGCCTGTTCTGTGTTAAAACTGCTGTGACATACCTGTTCTGTTGTTCTCCCGTACTGTTGTTTTCCTGATGTTGCTTGTATTCAAAGGGAAACATTTTGAACTCTTTGTGGTTAGAAGCATTTTGACCTCTGCAGCTTTATTTACTCACTTGACGCACATTGTATTCAGAAGCAATTTTGTCTCTAGTGTTTGATGAAAGATCAAATGGAGGATCTTCCATTCTGTGCCCTTTACTCCCTGCCCTGAGCCCTCCGGAGAGCATTGTTTCTTATGAAGATGACTTTGCCTCCTCACCAGGAAGCAGCACTTTAACGGACAAGAAGATTGCACGTGACTTCAGGTAACTGTGTTTGACTTCCTGTAAAAATAAAAATGCAGCATTTAAGAGAATGTGCTTGATGCAAATTTTGTTTTATAATATGCTGCACATCTTTCCTGGTATGCTGTACTGTAATGTTACTGAAAGTGGTCAGATATTTCTTTATGATCGTGCAGTTAATGTGGCAAGCAACAGGACTTCCAGATGCAAAGGTTAGAGTGGAATATTCCCCATCTTTGCCTGATTTCTGTTCTGCCTTGGTCTGGCATGTAGCTTACCCTTTATAGCCGGGCGAAAATTAGCTCTTGTGTTGCTGTTAGAATGCTTAATTGGTTAGTGCTTGTAAAGATTTGAAAGTGTTAAAATGCTTCCACTACTTCAAATCAGGACTGTCTAATGTCTTACCTGTTGAAGTTTCTAATTTCATAATTGGCATTTTTCAAGATGATCTGTTCTATGCGGTTTTAGTCCTTTCTTGCAAACTTCATGTACACTATGTAACAAAGGACTTGAAAGTCCGCAGTTAATCACTGTCTGTCTGTTCCTTTTTAGTGTTGCAAGCAGCAGTAATTCAAGCATTCTGGAAGAACTTCCTAGTAGGAAGTCTCCCCGTGAATCTCGATCTGTCGAACTTCCATCTCAGCATTCATCTGGACCCAGATCTGCAGCATCTTCCCACTCGTCTACTTCATCTAAAAAGAGAGGGAAAAAAGAACGTAAGTGCAGCACTTGACTGTAGGATATTTGTATTCTTTGAAGAAAGTTTTAGGATCTTCTTGTTATGAAAGCTTCAGTCTTCCTGTGTATCCAGAGACAATAATCTTACATTGATAGGATGTTTTCCTCTAGTGGTTCTTTGCTAAATTTTCTCGACTCTTATTTTTCTCTGATGTTAAAACGCAGCTGTCCAGAACTAAGTAGACAGAGAAATTGTAAAAATGGTGAAAAGTTGTCCCCTTCCTAAACTATCTGACAGCATTGTTCATTCTTAGGGTTGGAGTCTCTCAATGGAAGTTCTCACCACGTTTCTGTGGGAGAAGATAAAATTCAATCTGAATTAGAGTGGGGATCCCAACAAGCAAAGAAGTCTGTAACAAGTAGCAGACTTTCTAATAAGGACTACGAGCAGAACACGGATACTGACAACACAATAGAAAATTTGTCTGGACACTCCATGTTGAGGTAACATGAACTTACAAGAGTGTATGCAAATATAACTAAGGCGGCTTACGTTATGGCAGGCTATCAAAAATGATTATGTTTCTAGGTATGTAAAAGGAGAGTAATATACATGTACAAATGTTAGTAAGGTGAACATGCAGTAACCTTCTCCTGTATTTTAAAAATTATGGAAGCCCAAAGTTGATAACTGTTGTACGTGAAAATGGAAAGCAGGGATTTCTACCTTCCCCTGCACCCCTCAAATGCCCCTGTTTTTATAAGAAAAATTGACCAGCGTAAGCATTGTGGCTCTTTTAGTACTTTAAGCATTAAATATGATTTTATTTTCCTTTCTAACAAATGCTCTTTTATGAAGAGGGGAAAGAAGCAGGTTATCAATCTATATAGTTATCTGTGCAAAACAGATGTTTTCAGCTAGGCTTGTGTATGCTTAATAACACTCATAAGCCTGACCAGCTCTGTGAGGTGGCGTTTTATTAAGTGCAGTGCACCTCAGGAAAGAGTATAAAGTAAGGAAAAAAATTTATTATTTTCCTGTTTGGCTGGCTGTGAATGCAGCTTACTGGCTAATTGTGCAATGAAAACAGTTATGAAATACACTCAGTGTATTTTTCACTGCACATTTTTCTGAAAAGCAACAAATAATGGTTTTACACTCACTGTGTGGTTATAGAATGGTTCCAAGGCATTAACTTACAATAATGGCTTCCACTTATACTTAGTATTTGGCTTGAAAGGGCCTTTGCCCTCTTAAGATGTGCCAAGCATGCACGGCTGAACCTTTTCCTAAGGGATTCAAGCATCTGCAGTTGGACCTTCTTGGCATCATAAAATAGGGATAATATATTTAAGAAGTGTCTGCATCCTTTTCTGTATGTTTCTTTCTTGCCCTTGTTTTAATGATCGTCACAGATTTTGTTGTAATTGAATCAGAATGTGTAGATACTGAGTTATTTGTTCTTTGATGAATGCTGAGTACTTGAGAGAAAGTACTGTGCTGTAGCAACTTCTCTCTAAATTGGAATGTAGGTACATAACCCATTTCGTGAAGTTGTTTCACACAGACAGACTGGACCTGTGCAAACTGTAAAAGAATAGACCCTCTACATAGATCTGTTCAGTCTGTGTAAATGAAAGAGCTGAGTTACTGCTTCTTTTGTCATCTTATCTAATGACTGGAATTAAGACAATACTGATGCCTTTCTTTGTTGTTTTCTCTGTCAGTTTCTCAGACAAGGGAAGATCTCAGAAGGCGCCAACTTCTTCCCCATCTCCAGGTGCCCAAAAAATTATGCAGTTTGATTCTGTAGTCAGTACATCAGAGAGAGCCAAGTCACCTTCTGGATTTCCTGGAAGCGCAGCATCGGGGCAGAAGCCTAACCTAGCCTTCTCTGACTTGAGTCTGGGAGCCAGTAGGCCTGCAGCAGGAGTAGCCTCAGCGAGTGGTGAGTTCTCCTGAAGATGTGCTAACTCCAGAGCTGTTCTATTTTTGATCATCATTTTATGATGTGGGGCACTGAAGTACAACAGAGTCTGACAATTAAATCCTGTCCTTCAGGATGTACGCGTTTCTCCCCTGCTGGTCTTCAGCATCGTTTGTCAGCAGAATTGAACTACCTTACTGTCATTGAAGAGTCTGTGCGACAGCTTTCAGATGTGGAACGAGTACGAGGCATATCACTGGCCCAGCAGGAGAGCGTTTCTTTGGCTCAGATTATAAAGGTAGTGGGAAAAAATATTTCTTTGTATTAGTATTTCTCATTTGATTAATTTTCTTGTAAGATTAAAAAATAAAAAATAAAAATAGGGTGAATTATGCTTTTGTCTTTCAAAAGTAGTTCCAGCAGGTGTCTAAGGCAGATAACCTCTTGCATTTACCCTCTGTGCTTAAAACGTGTTTTTCTGATCTATAGGCACAACAGCAGCGTCATGAACGGGACATAACTCTTTTGAAAATCAAGGCTGAACAGGAAGCTTTAAAAAATAAGAGACAACTGGAAGAGGCAAGGCAGAAGGCAGCTCAGGTAATGCTGCTCTCAAAAAATATGGAGTGCATAAGAGGCAAAGTATTTTAAGTAAATCTGTGCCTATGAATGCTCTGAAGCTGTGGTGAAGGGATTTAATATAATTGGGGGAAAAATAAACAAATAATAATTAAAAAAAAAAAAAACACCAACCAAATTTGTGGTGACAATTTCAGACTTTTTCTCCAAGGCTTATAAAATGCTGTGTTATACTATAGACAGTACTATACTGTCACACTTACTATAAATAGAAAATCTTGAATGGCTGAGCTATTGGGTTTTTTTTGCATAGGCCCATGTAGAGACACTGCATCGTCTGGTCCAGTCACGACAGGAGGCCCTAGAAGTGCGGCAGGAGACCCTGTGCAAGGCTGCAGCCAAGCAGGTGGAAACTGCACTTCTCACTACAGATGTGGGTCACCAGGTCCATGAGGTAAGATCCTGAGTGAAATAAGAAGCTGTTTTAATTTCACTGTTGCTTCAGATACTGCTTCTAGGTTCTTCATGTTCACAACATGTCAAATGATAGGACTTCGGAGGAACATTTCTAGCATCACTACGTAGAAGTTGGTTGACAGTTCTAAATCCCTGCTTGTGCTTTTCATGATCCTCCTGTTAACTAATCATGCAGAATTTTGTTATTGCAGGGCAGAATGGTGATTGTGAGCATAGCATCTCTAATTTGTAAGCATGGTACTCCATTGCATTGAATCTGTATCTATTTCATACAGAAATCACGCTGGGAAAACAGGGGAATTTGTGGGCAGATTTAAACATGCAAGTTTGTATGATGTTGGAATTTAAACCTGTTGCTTCCACTGCAGTGAAAATAATATTTTTACTCTTTGAGTATGATGCATTTTCTAATGGAAATTAATTAGGGTTTTTTTTTCATTTATTTTAGAAAATAATTGTGATAATAGGTCCAAAATGTTCTGTTGCATGGAGATCATTCTAGTGATCAGAGGTTAAGTTGATTAGAGTACAATATAGGTGATGTAATGCATGTCTATAGCTTCACATTATTAATTCCACTCCACGTAAGTTAAATGATATATTTATACAGAGCATCTCTTAAAAGCAGCATTGAAATGTGTGTAATTACAAACATCTCAAAAACAGTCTTATGCATTCATTCAGTATAAATTGCCTACAAGAAGGACAGTCTGTTCAAAAACATGTTGATAGTTAAAGGCTCATTGCGTTCCTTTGTTTGTTATTGTACTCAGATGACGGAGTTGGCACGAGCCCAGATTTCACATACTGTCAGTGCTCCAGCTGCTCCAGTCACCACTTTGTTTGACCACCAGCGGCAGCATCACTCAGAGTTCATGAAACAACTGAGAGCCCGAACTGATACAAACAGGTTTTGCCAAATGTTTCATAACTTGGGAGGTGGGATATAAGATTTGTTAGTTTTTGTTTCACGTACTTTTAAAGAAAACTGTAGTATTTCATACTAGGTGAACATTTAAGAAGAACTTAGATTCCAGATCCGTGTCCTTTATGGTGTACCCCAAAGGAGAGGTAGTGATTCTTTGCAGCTCTTTATGAAAGAGAAAGAAAAGATGCTCTAGGTATTTCATGGGATGATTTAACTTATCTAGGTTTTAAGTATTTTCTTATAAATTCTAGCTATTACTTCTTTTACTAAACTGATAAAAGCTCGTGGAATCTATATCATTATTTAAAACAATGTAGATTTACCTCAAATGCTTTCTCTTCTCAGGAAATGTGAGACTGCTGCCATGTCACAAAGCAAAGAGGCAGGTGACTCAAAACAGACTTACTCATTTGATAGCTATTCAGAGTCCTCAAGATCAAAGGTTCGTGATCGGAGGTAAGAAGAGATTAGGATTGTTTTTTTTCTGTCTAGAGCTGTAAATAAGAACTGAGTTTTGAAAATGCTTGCAAAGTAATTTTGAGACATGTTGTTCCTTTGTTTTCTTTTTAAAGAGAGAAAGTGGGTATTAAAGCTAAACATTCCTGGGATGTTATTTGCTGATGTAATGTAAAATAAATATTTTTAAATACATAAAGTAGTATCTTAATTAAAAATATGTATTTTTTGATGAAACAGTAGTACCAGCTGTCGCCAAGAGAGTCTTTCTGTTCCGTCATCTAAAGAGAATGAGAAAAAACTTCCCCGTCGTGAAAAGCTAACTAGCAGCATTGAAGAGCAGGCTCATACTGGTGTGGATGATTCCTTGCCAAGTGATAGTATTTTATCACTGCCAGATGAAAAAGGTTAGCTGTATTTGTATGTAATGAACCTGAAAGTGGTAAGGGGGGAGGCAGATGCTGCCTCAAAACTAGTTTCTGAAACAAACGAGGGAATATGTGTGAAGTTTGAGTCCCAGGTGAATTGATGATCTCTTAAGCAGAAGATGGCATAGCGAGATTGGAATATTTAGAGATTCTGCACATTACAGTGATGGAGACTTATCTACTTTTTGCTGTGGTAACTGTAGCTAGCCAGATGTTTACTTGCTGAAAGTGTAGGCTGAACACCAGAAGATTTGGTAGACTTAAAATGTATTTATACCTGTATACAGAATTCTGTTAGGTCTTTTTCAAGCTAGATAACAATATCGCAATATGTCCTCTAACTCAAGGTCACTTTTCTGAAAGCTGAGATCTTTCTTTGTGTTAGAGGAGTCCTCTCCCTGTCTTTCCTGTCCTTGTGGCTTTACTGGGTTGAGACAGGGTAAAATGACCTGCGTGGTACATACTTGAGCACTAACCCACTTCCCTCTGCTTGAAGATTCTGCTTCCATTGCAACTGAGTATTCCCTGAAATTTGATGAGTCCATGACAGAGGATGAGATTGAAGAGAAGTCTTTTCGGTCCTTGCTGCCCTCTGAAAGTCATCGTAGAATTAACTTGGAGAAGAAACGCGGTAATCGTGATGATTCTGATGAGGAAGTCTCCCCAGAAAAAAACGCTCTGTCATCTATCAAGGTATGTCAAGTGACCATACTTAACGTAGATTAACTGTGACTGTTCAATTATGCTCATGAATCTGTTGAGCTTTTCTGTGTTGCTTGTGCTTAAAAACTTTGGTTCTTTGAGCATTTGAAAATATAAGAGTTGTATGAACATCCTTTACGTCACTGCTGTGCAAATAAGATAATTTGTTTTGTGGAACAGTCCTTTCAGGCCTCGACCTTTTCTCCTGTGGCTTTAGAGAAGAAGAGTGATGTTTTGAGGTAGATTGTAAAAACCCAGTGGATTAATTCTTCCTAATACTTCTACTCACATCCAGGAGGTACAAGCAGATACTGCTTCTTACTCTCATGAGGAGACGTTCAAAAACTGTCATTCAGCCCAGGGCAGAAAAATGTGGTCTTGCAGTAGCTCAGAGAGAAAAAACAAATTCCCTTCTTATCCTGAACTATGTGCATACACACAGTTTGTACTTGAAAAAAGCTTTGAAATTTCTTTATTAACAAACCATGCCAAATTTGTCTCGCCTTTCAGGAGCTAAGCATGCCTTTCTCAGGAGGGCAAGATAGTTTCTCTAAATTTACTATGGAGATGGTAAGACAGTACATGAAAGAGGAGGAAATGCGAGCAGCTCATCAGTCCTCGCTACTTCGGCTCCGGGAGAAGGCTCTGAAGGAGAAGACAAAGGCTGAGTTAGCTTGGTTGGAACACCAGAAGAAGTAAGATGGTGTTGAATATACACTGTTGCTAACTGATCATTTTCTTATGAAAATCTCCTATGCACGTTTTTTTGTTAATACTTTTCTTCTACCCCACTCCTCTGTGATTAAGTATCAGTGGTTGAACAAATTTTCTGACGTCTGTAATCTACGCAAATATTATTGTCATTTGGAAAGAACTTAACTCAGTTTGTAAGTGCGCTTTGATGTTTAAATTGATCATGGTTAGACAGAAGAATAGAAACAGGAAAACATCCAATATTTGTTCTTAGAGAAGGTAGTTCCCATCCGTTACTCCACGAGTCGTAATTCAAGAATGTATATACTCTTCTGCAGACAAAAAAAAGTAATTTTAAAAGGTAAAAGGCCATTGTTGTTCACTTGTGTCGTTGACTTTGTTTTTCTTTTTTCCTTACTGAACCATCTCTTCCAATATGTTTGCAGGCACTTACGAGACAAGGGAGAGGATGATAAGATGCCCCCCATTCGAAAGAGGCAGCGTGGTCTTCTGCTGAGACTACAGCAGGAAAAGGTAACTGATGCTTTCTAGGAAAATCCTATAGAAACTTCTGTGATGCATTGGGCACTGTAGAAATTAAGAACTGATAGCTCTGTGCCAGGTTTTTTGATAGAAAAATAGCATTATTTCTCACCATATAATAATTCACCTTTTGGTGGTATTTAACATGTTTTTTAAAAGGGTTCTTCTGTATCAATAATCTCATGGGTTGAGACCTGAGTGTATTAATCGGTTGTCTGTTCTCTGCTGATTAAATTGCAGGCTGATTACTTCATCACAGTTTTGTTAACTTTAACCTCATAATGTGGAGACTGAGAGTTTCAGAATGTGTTGGAGAGCTGTCTGTCAAACTTACTTTGCTTAATCTTTTATACCTAAAAGGCAGAAATTAAGCGTCTTCAAGAGGCTAACAAGGCTGCTCGGAAGGAGAGACAGCTAATCCTTAAACAGCAGGCAGAAATAGAACGAATCCGTCAGACTACAATGAAACTGCAGGAAAAACTGAAATCTGCAGGAGAAAACAAGCTCGTAAGTGTTCTGTACAGAAGCTGAAGTCCTCCCTCTTTGACTGTGCAGCTGGTATTTGACTCAACTGCTACCTTAAAAGCTATTAGATTACACCTGTCACTTGGGAAATGTATCTGCTCAAATTGTCTTATCCTGTATATTTCATCAATTTCATTTGTTTAATTTCTTCAAATCATTGTTTGAGGAAGTGCGTATGGAAAAGTATTAGAAAATGTTTTAACTGGACTGTAGACAAGAAAGAAGGTGACAGACTCTTTAGCAGGGTCTGTTGTGATAGGATGAGGGGAAATGATTTCAAACTCAGAAGGGAGATTTAGATTGGATATAAGGAAGGAGTTTAGTATAATAAGGGTGGTGAGGTACTGGCACAGGCTTCCCAGAGGGGTGGTGTTCTGTCCCTGCAGAAAACCAAGATCAGGCTGGACAGGGCTCTGGACACCTAATGGAGCTGTGGGTGTCCCTGTTCACTGCAGGGGAGTTGGACCAGATGGCCTTTAAGAGGCCCTTCCAACTCAAACAATTCTGTGACTCTGTGGTGATGATTAATTCTCAAGCTTAAGTAATGACTTTGGGAATATCAGCTTTTGGATGTTTGAATCTCTTGGACTCTGATTCTGTTTATCTGATTAAAAGGACTAAAATGTAAGCTCTGAAACCTAAGCTTGCTGCTTTTTGCGCGTCGGTGTTATTAAACAAAGTTTCTCACGTCTTTGACACTGGAGCAGGTTGCCCAGTGAGGTTGTGGATGCCCCCTCCCTGGCAGCATTCAAGGCCAGGCTGGATGGGGCTGTAAGCAACCTGGTTTGGTGGAAAGTACCCCTGCCTACAGCAGGGGCTCAGAACTAGGTGATCTTAAAGGTCCCTTCCAACCCAAACGGTTCTCTGATTCTGTGATTAAGACAGGCTTGGTAATGCTTACATTTACATTACAATTCTGGAAATGCTGATTCAATTATAATGAGAGGACTGGTTTGCTGTTTGGGTAACTGAATTCTCGTAGGATTTTCTGTTCTAGTTAAAGTCAAAGGAGAACTTAAATTGTGATGAGAAAAAGAGTACAAAAAAATGATGTCTAATGAAAAGAAGTTGGAGAATAAAGCTAAAATATGTAGGCAGACAGACTTAACCTGAAGTATTATTTGATGTAATCTGAGGGTAAGTGAGATGGGTGAACACAGTTTAAAAATAAATTCTAAAAACAGGATAAATTTTCATGCCTTTAATGTTGGTTTTATTTAAACATATAATTGCAGGAACTTCACAGTGAGGATGACATCAAGCTGAGCAATGGTTCTAGCCCACTTCCAACTGATGCAGAAACACGCAGCCCTTCCCCAATATCGATCTCCAGCAGTGAGACTAGTAGCATCATGCAGAAACTTAAAAAGATGCGCAGCAGAATGGATGAGAAGTAACTAAGTTTTCTTTTCTATTGCAAAGCTTTACTATTTTAATGAAAACAAATCAGTTCAGCCAGTATCTGCACTAAAAGTGCTTATCAGGAAGACTACAGTGGTATTGATATCATATACAGTGATGTCTTTTCAGAATCAGCCTGAAAAAGAACTGATTGTAAACATTAATCTTTAAAGAGAGTATTTTATAGGATATGTTTTTTTTTTCTTGAGTACAGAATCCAGGTCAGTAAAAGCATATCAGTTTAAGAGATTAAGATATCTGTACTTGGCGGGAAAATAGATTGACTTGAGTTTAACAGTGTGTCTTGTCAGACTTCTTACAATGAAATACTTTAAGGCAGGTGATCAAAGTGGTGCCTATATCTTGTATTTCTCCTTTTTTCTTTTATACATCTGGTTCACAGAAGGTCAGGGAGCGTGTGTGTGACTGAGAAGATAGTAAAACCTTTTATTTTTCTTACATGGTCCACAGATTGGGGAAAAAAAGCTGAAAACGGCTGTTTGTCTTCAGAGGAAATAATCAAGTATATGTGAAGTCTCTGGGTCTGGAAACTAAGACTGAATCTGTTGATTTCACCTGTTGAGTTGTTCTGAATCAAATAAGTCGTTTCTGTACCTCTTCAGTGCAGAAATTACATTATTTGCTTTAAGCATTTCAAATGTGTTAGCAGTATGTTCTCATTAGTTTGAAGTCCTCAGTTCTTATTTGAGACTAACCCATTCGAAGTCTGGCCTGTGCCAGTTAACCCCACATAATAGTCTCTGCTTAAACATTTTTTTTCTGAATTTAGAACCAAGGTAGGTCACTACATTTTAGTTCGTGTGGTGATCTTCGTAACGTCCTTTCTCTTGAAACTCGTAGCAGTTAGAGCAAACATCAAAAAAGCAAGCACTGCCATTTGTAAAGACAGGCTATCCGTGGCTCCTTAGCACCCTGGTTGCTTGTAATCATTTGGGAAGGACATTTCCTGTACCTGCGTATGTTTGTGTATGCTGGAGATTAAACAGCACAAAACATCAAAACAGCGAGAGAGGATTGGTGTAAGGAGTGGGGGGGAGGAAGAACAAACCCACATTCTATTTAAATAGTCTCTGTGTTCAAGCCTGGATTGGATGCTTTGTTATTCAGACTCTTCTGATAGAAACCAGTGGACTGAAAAGACAAATTCACAAATGATATTTCAGGTTTCTGAAAGCCTATGTTTCTAAAACTTAACTCTTAGCATTCCGAGTTGTGTGGAAAATCTCACTTTCATAACAACAGACTTTCCCTAAGTATGTGTTGAGGTTGGTAAATTGCTTAAGAGGGGAATCAGAAGTAGGCTCAGAATAAAGATCTTGGAAACCTGCGTGGAGATGGCCTGCAAACGGAGCAAGTTCTTTGTCTTCTTTTTCCTCAGTCTCAACATACAAAGTTTCAAATGGTAATATTGTGCTACAAAACTAAATCACAGCTTATGAATTCTGTTGTTATATTAATGCTAATGTCAATACTGTAAAAGATTACAAATATATTTGTGTTTGTCATCCTTTGCTGCTTTTTTTCAGGTACCCTTTTTAGTCAATATTGTAAGTCTTTGCTTTAATCCTAAGCAACACTTGTAATTCCAGTAAGAATTACACATTAGTAAATTAATCTCTTTAGTACTATTAAGGATAGCAGTAGATACAAAGTATGTTTTATCCTTAAGAATATTTTAATTGCAAGTCCAAAATGTTTATCATCTGGGGTACATATTTCAAAAGGGAAGGCATCAGGATTTCAGCTGAAGTAATTACTGTGAGGAACATCAAGTGAAAGTTGTACTTGTGTGTGATGCAGTGTATGTGGTCATGCATTTTTGATTTAATAGTTTTGTCTGATTGCTCTGCGCGTTTGAAGTATTTTGTGTCGGCATAAATAATTCCCTAGAACTTCAGTCTTCTTGATTGTATAGCTTTTGCACGCATCTTGCAGGTTTTCTTGATAGTGGTAGCTGTGCTTATCAATTGAAAAACAGTGCTGTCTTAATACCTAATTTTTACATCCTCATTTATAAAACACCTAGGAATAACATTAACATGATATTTACTTAGGGTATATTTAGGGAACTATCTGTTTGAAAAACAAGTGATCCTGCAAATGGAAAGAAGCTGAATGAGTAAAATACAAGAAAACTAGAGAAACGCTTTCTAATCTGTGAGACAGCTTTAATATCTCTTCTGTTAAATGGACAATGAAAGAGTTGTTCTGTTTTAATTATAACTCATGAATCTGCATAGCCTGCATGTGAACAGGAGCATGCTCTGTCAAAGAGAATTAACCCTTCTGCCCATGCTTGCCTTGCATATGCAGCTTTAATGATAATTTGTACAGCAGAAGAACTGATTAAATGCTCATTTGCTTTTGCTTTCTTTAGTATGCTTCTTACCCTGCTTTGTAGTTGCTACAGAGCTGTGCAGAGCATGATATTTTGCTGTAAACATGATAATATGCGAGGAATTAGCTTAAAACAGTCTTCCATTAGGAAGTAACATTTTAATCACAGTCTTAAGTTTATGTAGTTTAAAAGAACATATCAGCATTACCTTTCTGCAGAACTGGAAGGGAGTATTCTGAGACCAACTCTGTGCTTTATTGCAAAATCAGAGAGCAGCTGGAAGTTGAATACAGATATATTTCAGACTTTTTTTAAAATTTGCTTGAGTTTCTTTAAATAAATTCATCCTTTTTTAAGTTTCAGACTGGCAAAGCTGTATATTCTACAAAACCAGCAGTCTGCTTAATGCTAATAATATTCTCTGTGGAGGATCAGAATAGCAGCCAAGTTGCAGAAAGCTGAGGTTGGGATGTTAGCAGGTGCATGTGGAAGTTTGTATCAGAGTATTAAAACTTCAAAAAGATAGAGCAATGTGAAAGTGGCATGCCTCTAACTAACAGAAGATGAAGTGTTGTAACTTATGCACAAGTGTATGTGTTCTTATTACCTTCTGCATAACAATTTACAATTTTTCTACCCAAGGTGTTAGGTTAAATGCAATTAATTTTAAAGTTCTTTGCTAGATGCTGTCCTTTTCTCATTCTTTCTGCTTTTTTTTTTTTTTTTGCTTAGTTTTAAACTCTTCCTCCTTATTTTGTAGACACTGCTCTCCTGTTCACTACTTCTTCTCTGTCTTTACGTCTCACCACTGGGCCTCTCTCAGTGTCTGTTTTCCCAACCTCCACCCCAAATTCCAGCTGTATATCTACAACCAATTGGTCAGGTAACTGTACCTTTCTCAAGTGATAGACTCTTTGATAGAGCATGCTCTGTTCAGTCCTAAAAAGTCAAGAGGTTCTTCATCACTGAACAGTTTTGACACCTTTTCCACACTGGTTCCAGATTAATCTCTCGTTCCTGCTGTGTTCTGGGTAGCAAACAGACAGTTCGCTTTGCTTCTGCTGTCTAGTTGCTACTTCAGAACAGCTGTTGAAACTGTCTAGTTTGGTTTTAAAACCTGTGTGTATTAAATATAAATGCAGTTCAAGACAGGGTAACACTTCCAGGTTATTATTTTTGGAATAGGCAGAGCAAATATGTGACCTTAGCACCAGATAAATAGTTAGACTTTGGAAATTACGATGATGTAATCTGAGTGCTTCTGCTTCCCCTTTGTTCCTGTAGATTTCCTGCCTTGAAGATACCAGATGTGGTTCATGCTTTTCTGTTTGTTTTTTTTCCTCCCTGTGAAGGTGCCCCTGCTTTTGAGGATGAATGTGTACCCTCGGTGTTGCAACTGGAACCCTCTAGACTGTAGTACATGCTAAGGCAGTATGCATGCTACCTTGTGGTGGTTCTGACCTTTTAAACCCCTGGGTTATAAAAGGGTTTGCATCTTTAGCCGTGCTCTTTTAATCCTCTTCTTTCTAAAGCATGAGTATTTGATCCTTCTTTCTCTCTCTTTAGTGCTCTTTTTGACCGACTTGTAGTTTTCTTATTAGTTGGTCTTTGTATGGTGATTAGTTTTATGATAATTTAGTTAATTCTGCTCTCCTGCTTGTGGCCTCCTGGGTTAATTCATTTGGCATCTGCTGTTGAAGAGTCTTGCACCCTCATATCCATTTATTTCAGCTTTTCTCTTGAGCTTTACTCCAACTGGACTTGCCTCCTTCAAGACCCAGTCAAACATGAAGATCCAGGCATTCTGATGAGATGAAACAACCAGTGAAGGAAGAAGAAAAAGTTTGCATTGAGATCATTATTGTAGTAATGACCTACATAACAAGTTCCAAATATATGACCTACTAGATTAATTGGAACTGATGCGTATCTGAAAGTAAGAGCTGATAAATCTGGTAGTGCTAGTGAAAGACAACATGGACAAGCATGGCTGTCTGTCATGTTTGTAGTGCAATTACCACTGGTAATCTAGCTTCTTAATGTTATTAATCTGTCAGTTTTCCATAAGAGTAGATAATGTTTGATACTTATCTATAGGAAGTGATTGAAAAAATACAGAAAATCCTGGCATCTGCTAGCTGAAAGGTGGCAGGTATTCCAAACTGACAGAGGCACTGCTTTTCATCTGCCCTTGCTCTGACTGTAGTAAAGAGGTGTGTGTGCATGTCTTACTGGCTTCTGAAACTTTTATCTTCGCATCGTCACTTTTCCATCTGATCTGAATCTGTCTTAAAGAAGGAATCATCACAATCTTAATCTTTCTGATGAACTGCCAGCTTGTTTTACCTGGGAACAGAGTGAGCAACACTGAGTGAGCAAACAGCCGGTGTCCTTCAGCAGGCAAGACCTGCAGCTTACCCAGTTGGCCGTTGCAGTCTCTGCGTATATAAAGGTTGTCTGAAACATGGGAGATTAAAAAGCACAAATGCAGTTATTAACTGCTTTGTAGCTTAAGAATGTCAATGCTAAGTATTTGGATTGTTTAAAAAATTACAAATTATGGAGGCACTTTCAAAGAAAAGTCTCACGGGACTTTGAAGACTGCATTTTTAGGCACCCATTCTGTACTTCTGTACCCATTTGAACACACTGTCTAGCTGCCAAAAACCATCTTGTTTTCAAAGAGCAGTTTGGTGACATTCAGAATTTCATTGCAGGGGATGAATGGATTGATGTACACTCTTCTCTAGAGTTGGCATGTTAGAAGTGTGCGCAGTTGATATTGACATTCCAGTTGTTATCTTAAAGACTGAATGCTATCTTCTTGATAACTTCACTATCTGGATATAAACTAGAGGTGATTCTGTTCTGTAGCTGGCAACAAAAACTAGTATATGTGCACAAACTTATTCATGCTTGTGACATTTTACGTTGATTTCCTCATTGCTGAGGTTTCATGCATATTTAGAGAAATATTTGTCACAAATCAAAAAGATGTGCAGATTTGCAGCATGAGCTTTCTTTCTTTTCTTAGTTTAAAGTAGTAGCCAGGTCTGTTGGTAGGTGGGAGAACAGTCCTGCATCCTTACTCTATTTAGGTTGTCAACTGATGATTAACATTCCAAGTGTGGCAATCCAGAGATGATACTCAAAGGAAGAAGCATAAAAGCTCCAGTAATTCCGGTAATCCTTCCAGGTGGATTATTACTACAGGAGCACCTCTTATAATTAGTTATTTAGAAAGAACTGTGGGGCAGCTGGGGCCACAATAGTTCTCTGTCATTGGAATTAGCAAAAAGATAGGTTCATTTTTCAAACAGTCACTGCTTTCTTGAGGGTTCCAGTTTCATGCCACAGGTACTTCTCATGTTCTAAAATTAGGAGCTGACCCTGTTCATTTTACTGAATACATTATTAGCACTTTTAAAGATGTTGAAAATTCTTCAAATGTTAGCAGCAGTTTTACAATATCTTGTAGACTTTAAAAGTGTTCTCTGTATGTCATAAATGTAGGAGATAGTAGTTAGTGTGGCAGTTTCCCTAGAAAACAATTTGAATAGCTAAAATTCTGGAAATTGTGGCAATAGAGCATCTGGATTTGGGGGTCTTTGACTGTCTTCTGCTGTGTCTGTCAGGTTCCTAACTAAACGAGAACAGAAGCTGATGCAGCGTCGACAGCATGCTGAAGAATTGTTGGAGTGGAAACGTCGCCTGGATGCAGAGGAAGCAGAAATAAGGCAGATAGAAAAGCAGGCTTTGGCTGCCTGGGACAAAGAGCTGCTTAAAACCAAAGTAGCCAAGAAAGATCTGGGGGATCTGAGAACTGAGCCCAAAGGTAGTAGAAACTTCGGGAGTAATTTACACAAATAACACAAGTCAAACATGATCTGGCAGAACAGTTGCTTAAGTTTGCATTTCTTTTATTCTGGGATCCTGTGGTGGTTCTTTTCTCAGTTTCCGCAGTCTATAGCACCGTCAGCCCCTATTTTAAACCTTGGTCATGCTTGAATTCCAGTTTTGCTGTGTATCTTCTCATGTGTTTCTGCATATAATTTGATATCCATTCAAATTGTTTTTTAAAACAAAAATATTACATGCTCTTTTGCTGATCTTATCCTAAACATACCCCTGTTCAGTAAATGTTTGAAATCTGTAGCTATACTGAAGTATGCTAGGATGTAGTTAGTGTAAATTATGCTATTCTGAGAAAACAAGTTCCCAAATTTTAGGGGCTTTGGTTTTATCACTCTGTCCTAAGT
The DNA here is from genome assembly GCA_030625065.1 of Alectoris magna. Taxonomy (NCBI): domain Eukaryota; kingdom Metazoa; phylum Chordata; class Aves; order Galliformes; family Phasianidae; genus Alectoris; species Alectoris magna. Next base: position 25,386,209 of record CM060568.1, on the reverse strand, counting down.
GGAGTGTACTTTGAGCATGAACCACAGAAAATTGTATTGCAGTGGGAGAAAGTAATGAAACTTCAGGGGTTGTTCTCAAAATAATACTTTTTCCTCCCACCGTTGGAAGTGGGTGGTAGATTCACTGTGAAGGTACAAAGGGAATTTAGAGTTCTGTCCTATTACACTTGTCACTGAAAGGCCTCATGGATCTTAGGCATATGGAAAACACTTTAAAGATGATTTTAAAGATGCGTGCAAGTCACTGAGTTCCAGTGAGGAAAAATTCAGCATGCTGAAGACGGAGGCATGGATGAAAAAATACATTTACTTTCTGTTAATTGCGTCTACCAGTAAGCACTGGAGCATGGCCCCGCTTCAGAAGTTGTTCCTCTCCCTAGCCTTTGCTCAAATATTAAATAGTTCTTCATGGCTGCTTCCATAATGCTGTGACTCCTGCAGAATTTAGTAAACAGGAATATTGAAAACCCAACTTATTATTTTACTTGTTGCCATTTGAGAGACTCATGATGAAATCATAACATTAAAATGTTCTCTGCAGCGACTGTAAAGGAAGCAATCAATTCTAAATTCAAGATCTGACTTGTAGATTATGTGCTCCACTATGACTTCTTCAGACTAATAGTGACTCTTGCTGTTGCATGGCTAACTGGAAGGACAGGTTTCCCTAACAATCTTTCTGGAGTACGTTGTCTGGAAAATGTTAGAATATTCTGAGGAGATTTTTGGTTTTGACATTTGGCAATCACTAAGACTGTTTGGTAGTCTTAAATCATAGTTCTCTGGTAAACATCCCTTTTTCATACTAAGTATTTCAGAGTCAATGTCTAGGTAAGTGAAATAATGCATACCCACTTGACTTATATTGATAGTAGTTACTACTTTATATGCAGACAATAGTTCCTCTGAAGGCATCTAAGCCAGTGAAGATTCTTATGTTCTTTCTTTTCTCTCATTATTCAATCTCAGAAACAGCCAGTGAAGAAGAGTCTCCAGTGCCTTCTTGCTCTTGTCTGAACAGTGAAAGCTCAGTCCCAGAAGAGCTTGGCAGTCCAGCTGCTGAGTCTGTCCCATCAGAGACTATGGGCCATGGACAGCCAGAAAGCCCAGATCAGAGTATAATTAACGAAGAAATGATTTATTCTGAAGACTTCAAGTCCTCTACCTCACCTGGCAAACTTGTGAGTGAGCTTTTTATGCTGTATACATTCTTCAGTTTCTAAAAGAAGACAAGTAATTGTCTTCCCAATTGTTGAAACAGAGACTAAGCTATGGTATGTAATACCATTGTATGTTATTAGAATAAACATTGTGATCAGTTACGTTCTTCAAAGTCTTGATGAAAAATTGCTTGAACGCAGAGTTTCAATGTTTTTAAATCTGTAGGTAGTCTTGCAAAATGTTCTGCATGTGTCACGTTGGTATGCAGTATTAAGTGGCGGAACACTGACCCAGTTAAACAATGTGTATTAGCTGTAGGCGAGCTTGTCACCATTGTATGAATTCTTTGAGGCTGAGGAAACTATCCATGTTCCTCTGCCTTGTTTTATTTGCATGTTTCCCAAAGTATAGCTATAGGATGAGGAAACAGCTGTAATACGGTACACAGCCCCTTGAGTCTCAGATTGACTGCTTTCTAGTTAATTCAGCCTTATTGTTCTGTTCAAGTAGGTACTCCTGCTTGGTTGACAGTTTTGATAATTTTTGTCCTGATAACTTTGCCTTGCACTGAATCAGAGAGACAGAAAATGCACTTTCTGTGAAGTCAGAAAAAGAACTGCTCATGTAGACTTCCATTACAGATACTTTCTTCTTGTACAGTCTTCTGAGAGTATAGTTAAGTAAAATATCAGATACGCACTAGAGGTTATGATTGGGGTGTGTGAAAGCTTTGTAGCCTGATACTGAAGCAGCAAGCAGAGTTTTGGAAGAATAGTTGCTCTTGGAATTTTTTTGCATGGCTACAGAGAAACAAGGCTCCCCTTTAGTGATTTAGAATGGCATCTCTCAACTCTTATGTGAAACTGCCATTTTGGATTGACAGGTATATTTAGTAGGTGTTCTTATTCCCTTGATTTTGATCTTATTCCCTGTGAATGCAGATGTATCGAACATCTCTGAGTCACAGCGTGTCTGTTCCCTTAAGTAGTAAGAGTTGTCTGAGCGTGTTTATTGAAGTCCAGCCTCAAAGTAAGCAGTCCGTTATTGCTACTGCTGGTATTTTTGTGTTATTATCTTTTTGACAAACGAAGATAAAAGTTGTCTTAAGACAGCTGGATAGGTAGCATTGCTTATGAGGCGTTCCATAGTCATGGCAGTCTCTCCCGGTTACTAGCTCCTGATGGCAACAATCCGCTACTTTGAGGGTGAGCTTTACAAGCAGTTACTCATTTGTCCTTTTCTTCTCACACAGACTCCTCCCAAAAGCAGCGTATCTGTATCAAGGCAAGATTCTAGCAAGGGCAGCCATAGAACTGGGGGACAGCTCCGCTCTCTTGTGAAGTCTCATCAGATATCTCACAATTGGTCTGATGAGTCTTTATCTGTGACACAGTCAGGTAAGTGTAATATTTGCTTGGATTTAATTTGCTGTTTCAGAGCTAGTCATTTTAATAAGTAAATTTGCAAAGCAGACCTAGGCGTGGGAAAGCAGAAGAAATCCTGCAGAATGCTGGGTTTTGAAGTTCTGTGGGATTACTTTCCCATGATGTAATCTGATCATTTCAGCATAAGAAGGCCCATATATCTTTGCACAGATTCCTGTGAACAGTTGTGAAGAAGAGTCAACAGTTAAGATGTCTAGAATTTAAAAATACCAAGGTTGGCCGTACGGTCAATAAATGACACTTCTTTGCTCTTCTTGTTTTAAGAAAGCAGAGTATGGTTCAGCAGCATATGAGCATGATTGCCTTCCTTCTGAACACAGCCTGGCTTCAGAAGACACATAGCCCTGTTTATCGTGGCAGTACAAGTGAGCCCACTGGGCTTACACTGACATATGCATGGCGGTTGGACATTTTGATTTCATGGCATATCCAGAATGACTTTGTTTGTGGAGGGGAGTTTGAATTGTGTGCAGTAAAATGGGGCCTAAAGTTGCATTTTGAGCTACAGGTGTAAGATCTACCATATAGACGCCTGTCAGAAGTCTTTTTTAACCCGATGTCCACGTGGGCTACCAGTAAATACATGGAGAGAGAATATACAAAATGAATTGGCACAAGAGCGATCCTTTCCCTGATGTGCTCTTGCAGTCTGTTACTCATGTAGACTTCATGAGCCGCCGTAATCTGTGGGGTCACCATCATAAGCTCCGTTGATCTGTGAAGACTATTTTGAACGTTTCTCTGCTTTTAGTCTCTGAATTATCTTGTATTCCACAGTGAATTGTTACAGCTTAACAAACATACTTCCTATTAGAAAATGAGATAGCATTTTCCTGCACAGTATTCTTTTTTCTTTTAATTCCTTGAGTGAATAGTCAGTTTTCAGTGGAAGAAAAATAAGGTGATTCTCTCTGTTGTATGCCCTGACTGTTGTTTGACTGACAGATAGCTTCACTTGCACACATAAATCTCCAGTCTTCGTAGTGCTTGATGTAGCAAGCTTAATAATCCTTTCTGCTGTTTTTAGGTTAATATTTATGTAAGTGCGGTAGTAATAATTTTAAAGCAGATCTCCTGCTGGATGTAGAAATGAATACATAACACTTAGATACTCACACTGAGTAATTTTGTTTGCATTCTGGAGGACTGTTTGCAACCCAGTGAAGCATTCAGCAAGTTGATAAACCTACGTTCAAGTTCTGACTGAGGAACCATATAAGGAAGCCATTGTGAACAACATAACAGGCAACAGTGGTCATGAAAATAAAGTCTTTGATTTCAAATGCTAGAGACAGGTGGAAAAAAGGGGGAATTCCATCAAGGTGGTGCTAGTTTCATAATAAATCATTCAAGTGAAAAGAGACAAATCTTCCAAGCTGCTGAGTAGTAGTGATGCCATTGCTATGTCCTGGTGCACACAAAGACAAGTTCGTCAAAGATGAAAGCATGCTCAGTTTTTTCTTTAATGAGTTGATCAATAAAAGCTATAATTACATAATGGTCACTTAGCATTCAGGAGGAGTTAAGTACAGTGGCATCATAAAGTACTTGTGATTAGCAAGTGAGATTCCATTCTTTTCGTGCTTTTTCTTCTTTTTTTTTTTTTATTCTGTAAATGCTACTAACAGTTGTTAGTTTAAAAAGAATTCAGCAGTGTGTATTTGCTGGCTGCTGCTGAAGTCCTTCTTGATTGTTTGTTGTCTTGTGAGATGAAATTGATCAGCAAAATGTGCCGACTGGACAGTATGGGTAACTTATTTCCTAGGACCTTCAGTAGAGCAGTTGGGAGTTCATGAGCATCCAAGCCTCTTGTCTAGGAAGCAGCATAGGTAATATGAAGCATTAGAAAAGCAGAGATCCTTCCATCCAGCCTAGATCCTTCTGTTTGAAACTGCTGTAGTAGGAAGAAGATGAAAAGGAGGGCATCAGGCACAGGGTGCAGCTCCAATGAGACTATCAGATTAATATTTTGAACAGCTTCTGTTATTTATTTGTATTAGCACCACCTGGGGCTTGGATCTTGTTTTGCCCTATATTGGTGTATGTTTAAAAAGCAAGGAACCAGTTGGACATGTACAGGTTGTTGGGGAGGAATAAGTATTGAGATACCTGAGGCAGTCTGTCTGTAAGCCTTGAGAAACCAAGAAGTTATTAGAATAGAAATAATGAAAGCGGGGATAGAGATGGCAGTAGCAGAGATGGTAGAATGTGGTTATTCTGCAGTTAATCTAATTAACTGGAAAGTGTTCCATGGGAACAGGGTCTGAAAATCATCAATGGGATTGAAGACCAGACTGCAGTGGATAGAGAGGAAAATGATTAAGAAAGAAAATGGTTAGGTAGAAAATGGCTGTAGTCAGTAATGGTATCTCAGGAAAGTCTGTGAAGTTGAACTTGGAGCAAGGATATGCCTCATGGCTTTGTGTAAGCAGTCACTGAGTAGTCCACTGTGTGTCTAAGCTCACTTCTACCCACTTCTCTCTGAATAAAATGGCACCCTGCGGCCTGACAGCAGTGAAATCCGTGCTGTTCAAGTTGGCTTTCCTTCAAGCTGTCAACCACTCGGCTTTCCACTTCATAGATGTACTTTGTTGAGGTGGCAGAAGATCTGAATTGTCTGGAAACATAATCTGCTTTTGGAGTCCGCTACTCAGAGAAAAATTCTTATTAATAAAGTGTACCTTGTAGCTTGAAATTTTGCATGGCAATTTTAAACACGTATTTCGGATACGTTTTTGGTATGCATCATTGGGTTGTTATATTTTGTAACGCGTCAGCACATTTTAATGTCTGCAATAAGCTGTTAATGAGATAGCCGTGAGTGTGGGAGACTGATATGTGAACCAGTTTGCTAGCAAGTTACTACACATATCAGAACATCTTTCTTGTCTAAAGTAAGATGCAGTGCTTTTTCTTTCCTGTGTTATACAGTAGTGTTGTGAATCTAAGATTCCACTTGGAGTCCTGCTACGTTGAAATCAACATAATTTCTTCAGTGTTTCCCTTGGACTATATTTTGTATTTACTCTATGACTATTCATTGCTTTACACGGGACGGTTTTTTAATAGGCAAGTTATTTAAAGGCTAAAACTGAACTTTTTCAGAAACAACTTCTGATCAAAGTGATATTGAAGGACGGATCAGAGCCCTGAAGGATGAACTGCGGAAAAGGAAGTCTGTGGTTTACCAGCTGAAAAAGGAACAGAAAAAGAGGCAAAAGGAGAGACTGAAAGCCCAGGAGGCCAGTTTGATCAAACAACTGGAGGTTAGGAATAGTAGAAGGGCAGAGTGAAAGCCAAGACTGTTAGCTGTGAATAAATCATTATAATATGGATACTGTTGGCTAACTATTGTGTGAACAGCTGTGAAAGACACATTACTGCAGTGGAGACATGGCTGTGTTTTGGCTGATTAACTGTTTTCAGTAATGAACCATTGTCTTTGAGGCAAAACCATGTTCTTTAGGATGTGTGTCTGTAAGGAGTTTTAGACAGTATTCAGGGGGGCACACATTAGTATCTCAGCTTGGGTTGCTCATGAGTGTTGCTCATATAATTTGACTTTGAAAGTGGGCTTCACAGCTATGGAGCTTTAGGAAGTTAAGCAGATTGTTTTACAGAAAAACTGTGTGTCCCTAAGCATTTGAGACTGGGAATTATTTATTTGATAAGTTTTGTTTACAGAATTGTTGTTATGGTTTAGTTCTTCATCAGCTGTAACTGTTTCTCTTGCTCAGTCATATGATGAGTTTATCAAGAAGACTGAAGCAGAGCTGAGCCAAGATCTGGAGGCATCACCCACAGCCAAACCTCAGATTAAAACTCCATCCTCTGCTGCTGCTGAGAAACTTAAGATCAAGGCAGCACCACTCCATAGGTAAATGGGATTTCTTCTGTCTGAGATTATTCTGAAACCAATAGAGTGCTGTTAGAGAAGAAATCATTTGTGCAAGGAAAGCACTTCCACAGCGCTCTTTCTCAAACACTGGACTATGGCAGTATACTGCCGACACACATACTGATCACATCAGACCTAAAGAAGCTAAAATGCTAAGAAGCTAATCATTTCTCATTTCTGTCCTGCCCAGCCTCTCAGGTCCTATTTCCAAGTTCTTTCTGAGTAACAATTTTTGATTGAGTGAGAATTTGCAAAATGGTTGTCTGAATTACTCAGGTAAACCAATCATCTTTGCAGCTTAAACTTGGTTTGGATCTTCTGTTGTAAAAGGCAGACGATTCAGTTGACTTTTTCACTTCCTACAATATTTTAAGTGTTTCATTTTCTCCAGCAGATGGTGCAATTTTAGTTCATTTTTTTCTTAAAAAAAAAAAGTGTGGTATTACATGCTTGTATTTCTGTTTTCATTTGTTAAAAACAACAACCAAAAAACCCTGAATGCTCTCAGTTCACTCAGTTTGATTTTTCAACTTTAGGCCAGAGACAGCTAAAAACTGGAAATCACTGGCTGAATCAGAGAGATCAAGAGCATCTTTGGAATCCATTGCAGAGCACGGAGGTATGTAACTGGAAAAATCAGTACTACAGGTGAAGATCTTGAAGCCTGACTATTTTAAACTTCTTTAATGTTTTACTTCTTGATTCAGGAAGGGGTTCTATGAGAATGCGCAGGCTTCATAAAACCATAATGATGAAGCTGCATTTTCACTCTTTCATGTTTTACTTTTAGAAATATTTTGAGGGTAGAGTTTCTTTAATTATGGCTCCCCCGCTTGCTCCCCTGCTCACCTATTCTGAAACCCCATAGTATTTGAGTTCTGTATTTTAAAGGAATTATCTAGTTTAAAAACAGCAACAACAACAACGAAGTTGATGGGAGATGCTGTCATGCTGTCCCTTTTAAAAACTAGAACCACTCTATTATACAGCATATATTGTTACGTTACTTGTATACTGTAAGTAGCTATGGTTTTTTTTGTTCATGCTTTATTATTTTTATTCAGTAGGCCTCTGCTTTTGCTGTTTCCTGAATATTCAGTATTTAGTTTTATTCTTGTTGAGGTTCTTATAAGACTATAATTATCTGACAGCCTTTTTGCTTCTGCTTTGTTTCCTGTTCCTTTATCACTTGAGGAAAAAAAGGGAACAAAAATAATGGCGGCTTGAGAAGTAGTTGTTTAAGAACAGGTTTCTTTGAGATGCTTGTCAGTGTTTTGCTCTCTGTCATTAGATAATTGCTGTATGCAGTTCAAGTCTTTGTTGTTTTTATAGAATGGTAGAATGGTCTGGGTTGGAAGGAACCTTTAAAAATCATCTAGTTCCAATACCCCTGCCATGGACAGGAATACATTCTATTAGATCACATCGCAGAGCCCTTATTGTGAGCTCGGTATTGTATGGTGTTATAAAATGCCGATAAAAGGAACAGAATTAGGGAAAGAAAAAAAAAACAAGTTGTAGAACCTTGGAACTGGATGTATGTTGCCCATATTCATAAGCCAGGTAGAAATCCCTGTTTCCAATACATCATTTTGTATTTTTTAGGGTGGAAACCTTGATGTTTACATTTGTTGCCTATGGTTGCAGTCTTCACTAAGATAGTGTGGGCTGTACCACATGTTGTGACTCACTTTCTGTTTTTCCTTCAAGATGCTGTATCATTAAAAACTGAGAGATCTGTGTCTTTGCACACTAAGAAGGAGGCTGTGACAGATGTTCACGCAGAAGAACCTTCTGGAACATCTTTGTCAGTTTCAATGCCACCAGATAGTTCCAGAGCAGGATTTGGTGATTTCCTAGAGAATGTGTCCTCATCATCTCTTCTCAAAGACGTAAAAGACATAAGCAGGATATCCCATGGGTCAGTAAGCATTGTGGAAAGTGTATCCAAGGAGGAGGCTGTCCTCAGTCATAAGTCTGAGATATTGGAAGACTTGGAATACATAAAATCAGAGGAAAATAAGCTTGAAGATTCTCATGTGGAGTCTTTGGAGCATTCTGATGTCTTGTTGACACTAGATAAAGCACAGGAGAGATCACTGGACATCCTTCCAAAGAAAATCCTCAATTCCAAAAACGAACCCTCTCTACAGGAACCTTTTTGTTTGACTGTGGAAAGCCTTCATGATGGGAAAGAAGTCTTAGACGAGAGACTGGCAGACAAAGATGCTGTAACTGTCCCAAGTGTAGAAGAATCTTCTCACAAACTGAGCGTATCAGCAGAGGAAAAAGATTATCTGCTTTCAGAACATCTGTGTAGTCAAAAGAAGTCATCATACGTTGAAGACCTTGAAGGATCCTCCTTCAGGAAACAGCCATCAGTTGAAGAAGTACTTGCTGTGGAAGAATATGAAGATGATTTTGAAGCATCTCTTCTCTCGCCTAAAGGGGACACTCAGTCCCAGCTCACGCAAACCAGCAGAAGCAGATCCACCAGCCTTGGCAGTGATGGTGAAATCAGTGAATACCTCAGCGACAGATCTCTCTCTCTCTCCAGCAGCGTGCATTCAGATAGGTTATTAGAACTTAAGTCCCCAACAGAACTTACAAAAAATACTGAGTGCAGAGATGTGGAAAAAGATGAGCCCACTGCTCAGTCACCACCGTGGCCCAGTGTTTCAGTGACAGAAGAAATTGATAGCTTGCCAAACTTCAGCATAGGTGATAGGGTACTTGTAAGTAAAGTCCAACCTGGAACGTTGCGATTCAAAGGTGTGACTAAGTTTGCCAAAGGGTTTTGGGCTGGTGTGGAGTTGGATAAGCCTGAAGGGAACAATAATGGAACTTACGATGGTATTAAATATTTTGACTGCAAAGAAAAACACGGTATTTTCGCTCCTCCCCAAAAAATCTCTCACATTACAGAAAGTATTGATAGCCATTTAGATGCATGTGAGTATGAAGACTCATTCTTTGATGATAGACTGGAGAAGAAACATAAAGATGAGCAGAAAGACAAAGAAACTTCTAAAACTAGCAAGGAAGATGAAAGCCAGAACAGAGGTGCAACAGAGACCTGTTCTCAAGAGAAAGCTGCTGCAGACACAGCTGTTATAGAAGCCTCAGCTGGAGAAAGCATTGATGAGGTTTCATTTTCCAAAGCAAATGGCATAAAAATTTCTGTAGCTGCTGAATCCTCTGCCCAAGAGCAGTCTGTGGTGGCTTATCTGAAGCATGCTGTAACGGAGGAGACCAGCCTTTCTCCTCCCATTTCTGATGTCACAGATGAGATTTCCAGTGCTCAGTTGGATGACACCTCAGATTTGTTTTCTGAAAAATTGGAGAGACAGAAAACACTGGGGGAAGAATGTTGTGAAAAGTTGAATGATCTCTCTCCTGAAGTTGTGGAGAAGCCTGCAACTCCACTTCTAGATTTGCTGACAAAAGAAAAGAACCAATTAGAAGCTCAGCTTAAAATACCAGTTAGAGAGGAAGAAAAGTCCAAAAACCAACTGGAAAAGGTCAGTTTGCTCACAGACAGTCTGCTTAAAGATGTTGTGAAAGATACCGTCAACCAGTTACAGCAAATAAAGAAGATCAGGAATGAGAAAATCCAGCTCAGCAACCAGGAGCTCTGTGATGCGAAGGAGCAGTGCAGTACCCCATTCCAGCAGGTAGAAGAGCAGATTCCTGATGGACTGGACAATTTTTTTCTAAGCTCGGACTTGGAAGATGACAGAGAAGAACTTTCTTCCCCAGACGTGTGCCCCAGACCGGTAAGTAACAGACATTTTGCTCTGATTTTAAGAGCTGATGATTCCTTTGATTATAGAATCTGAAGAATGGCAGTGTGGCAGCAGTTAGTTTTCTCACAAGTTCTGTTCACTGATGCGATGATTGTTTGCATGTCTGTGTAATGCATGTTCTGGTGTTTCCTGGTTCACAACCCACTTTAGTATCCCCACAGGCTTAAAGACAGATTTTGGCACATGAAAGTGAAAAACGCTTCATTTAGATTGCATTCTGCTTATGTGTTCGTTTTCATGGTCTTTGTTCTAAAAAAGTCAAAGTACAGTAGACTGTAAACTTACCTCTCTCTATTCTTGACATGAAGTAATCATCCTGTAAAAGAATTAGTTGCTATAGAGATCATTAAATTGTCAGACTGCTCTATCTGCAGAACTAATATATCATGAGCAGTGGAAGTTCAAGCTTCCTTGGAACAACCATTAATGAAACAGATTTAGGACTTGGCCTCTGCTGAAGATCCTAGTAAACCTGTCTCAGTATATTATCACAGAAAGCTTCAGCTCATTTCACCATTGTGAGCACTGCTCAGTCACTAGAACAGCCATCATCTGCTAAAAGCTTTTAGGCTGTTAATGTAGATCTGAGAGTGCTGGTAAGCGAAGTAAAAAGTTGTATGTCACATTATCACTTTTTAAGCTACTCATCCTTTCATAAACAGATGAACATTAAGACAGACGGTCGGCCAGGAATGCAGTGTTTTTTAAGCTCTGTGGGAAAACTCTGAAAGCGTTCATCAGGAATGATAGAAGATCCAGGCATTTTAGTCGAAGCATCTCTAACTTCCCTGTGGGTTGTTTGTTATTGTTGGGAGAATTTAAGAGTAGTCGTGCAGGTATAGCCTATCAGTAAAGCGTTTGAAAATCCAAGCTGAATATCTGGTAGGCGAGAATGTGATGCTGCTTTTAAATGTACTCTCCTGCAATTCACAGGAGAGCCCAGTGTTTGGTGCCAGTGGTCAGGAAGAGCTTGCCAAGAGGCTGGCGGAGCTGGAGCTCAATCGCGAGTTCCTTAGTGTGCTGGGAGATGAACAAGACTGGTTTGATGAGGACTATGGCCTAAGTTCTCATAAGGTCCAGCAGAAGCAAGCCGAGGAGCCAGCGGTGCTGCCCAAGGTAGAACCGCAGAAGGTTCCACCAAAGCCATGTGAGGAGCTTTTGGCAGTCCCTCATACTGCAGCTGAGGTGGAAAGTTTGGTGCATGCAGCAGCCGAAGAACTCTGGAAACTGAAAGAGCTGGGTCATGATCTTCAAAGTTTCAGCCTTCACGCTGACTTTAGTAGTACCACCAAAGAGCAGGACAAAGACTCGATAAACAAGCATGTCTATAAAAAGGTACAGTCTTCAGGCGTTTTGCTTTTGTCCTTTGAATTGTTACTGTGAAGCACGGAAGCCTTAATTCTTATTTCTTATCTGTTAAGGTGGTGTTTGATTTAACAAGAGAGATCTTTGGGGAAATCTTTGCTGAGGATCCTAATCTAAATCAACCCGTTTGGATGAAACCACGCAGGATTGCATCTGCTTATTTTCGCCGAGTGAAGAATCCAAATGACTTGGGTGAGATCAAGGTAGGAAGAAATGCTTGTCATACAGGGAAGATGAGATGGAAAATACTTCATTGACAGTTGCCTGAAAGTTAAAAGGTTGTAAGGGGTATGTACCGTAGAAGATGTGTTGAGAAGATAAATGAGATTACAGACCTGTAAGAGTCTGTCAGAATGGTCTGTTTCACTCAACAGATTTGCCTCCCAGTCTTCTTGGCTGATACTAGCTGCTTTTAAACTACAGCCCTCGACTGACAGGGTGTCCTTGGTCTTACAAAGCTGGTGTGCTGACAGACTGCTGCTTTAGCAGATTTCAGTGGAACACTGTATTTTGGGTATAATGGCATGGATCCAACTGTAGGGTTGGGCCAAATGGGATGAGCTTTCTCGTTACCGAGATGTACCTGTGCCAACCTCGCTGAGGACAGCTGGGAGTTGCCCAGGTTAATCCAAAATATGACTGGTGAGAGTATTGCTGTGTTTGGCAAGCTTCATGAGGTCTCCTGTTGCTGGTAGGAGCGCTCAGAAAAAGGACAAACCTCAAAAAGACAGAGCCAGACTAGGACAAAGTTGAATTTGTGGGGCAGCTTGTTAGGAAGACACTCTCTGAAAATGCCTGATGGAGAACTTCAGTGCAGCTCATCAGGACATAAATGAATACTATACTGTTTCTTCTGGCTTTTTTTTTTAAACTGTGTTTTGATTAATTGTCTGCAGATAAAGCATGTTAGCTCTCTATAAAAGTTCTAAATAGTATCTAGATCAACTTCTCAGGTGAGAATACTTTCAAAAAGCATATTGCACAGGAGAGAAGGGGCACAGGACAGGGACATCAAACTCCCACTCTGCTTTTCTTTAATATCTTCCCGCAAAATGAACGGTCATAATCTCCTGTTTACTGTACTGCTTAATTGAAAGCTCTTGTTCTCAAGACTGTTGTCTCAGAAGTGGGTGCCTTTTTTTTTCCCACTACTGAATTTAATAACTGTTGCCTGTGTAAGTCTGCCTCAAAGACTTTGCTGTAACTTTCTTGATCATCATATGTCCCTTGACTAAACAGAAGCTTGCTGTGCTTTCTGTAATCTGACTTAGGGTACGTACTTTGTGTATACTTGTCATTTCTTAGCTCACGTATTGTTAAATCTCATTTTTCTGTTCTGTAGAACTTCATTGCAGCTGAAGTGCTGAAGCTTTTCAGTCTAAAGAAAGAGCCTAATAACAAAACAGACTGGCAGAAGATGGTGAAATTTGGGCGGAAGAAACGAGACAGAGTGGATCAGATATTGGTGAGTGGATAAAAAACAGCAGTCATGTCAGATACTGTCCTTCAATCTGAAGTATGGCATGATTGTACTTTTCAGATTTGATGGTAGTATTTATGGAATGCGGAGTACGCAAGAGATCTTGATAGGTGTTTAATTTTAGAGAGCACGCTTGTCAAAACAAAGTAAAACAAAAATCAGGTCTGTTACCAATGAAGTGAGGAGACTTGAGTGAATTCGGTTCAGATCTACTGGATTTGGCTGGAGAATAGATTTGCATACTGACAGAGGTTCAAGGCATTAATTTGCATTGAACACTTGACTGAGAGCAAACTTTTTCTTCGGGAAGGGGATATGGTTTTTTGATTGTTTTTTTTTTCAGTTTTAAATGTTTTCATTTTGAAGTAATGTTGTTTTTATTGGAGGCAAAGATACTGAGAACATAATAGACCCGATTGCTAACCACATTCAGCAGAAAGGCAGAAAAAATCTGTAGGTTAGAAGAAAGATTTCCATGAGATGGTGTGGGACATGGTACTTCCTTCGTACAAGACAACCAGCCTCCCAGGTGGTGAATGCATCTGCCACTGGGCAGAGACTTAGAAACAAAGTGTTAAAGCTGTGTAAGATCGAGCTTATCTGGTGTGTACTAGTTTTGGAAGGTTACTTGTTGGCTTGTATTGCAGGATGATTAACATCTTTATTGGCTGTAATGATGGTGAAGGTTCTGCTTGGGAATATGAGTTGTCATTAACACCATGCTTCACTTAATTATACCTGAGATTGATTCCACACACGCGCACACATAAGTAACTTCAGGTCATGGGTTGCGTGGTCTTTTAATTGCCCATCAGTGGAAGGTTTCCAACATAGGCTTTTTCCATAGGGAGAATGTGGAATGTATGTAAATAAAAACGTTTGGGTATAGGACCTGCATATCCTAGTACTCTTGATTCTGAATTATGGAAGCTGTTTATAGTGTGTGCAAAAAAGTCCTGTGCTTAGATCCAGGGGAGAGTTAATAGTTCAACCATTATGCTTGTGTACAGATTTAATACGTGCTCCTAATTTCTTTGAGTCACTCCTAGAAAGAAAGTTTCCTAACTGGGAAAAATCCATTCAGTTGAGGGCATCCAAAGTACTTTAGATGGAATAAGTTGGACGTTCAGATAGTCTGGTGTGCAATTTATGTGCAGACCCAGACATCGGAAGTCAATAGCACTCTGCTATGGAGATAATATTTGGTTTCTTTTAATCTGTTTTATTAATATTTCTATAAAATATGAACTACTCAAATAGCTTTCCTCTGTCCCCTAGTCAGCCTTCAACTTGTGCTTAAGGTCATGAATTCTGTGGTAGCACAAACGTAAGGTCATAACTGGTTATACAGGTCTGCAAAAGGTCTGCAGCCTATCTGCTAGTAACTCAGTGCAGCTCTGAGCAGAGGATCCGGTTCTGGAGTTTCACGTGTATTGTTTGAAATATATTCAAATAGTACAACACAATGATTTCCTGAAAAAGAAATCAGGACCTTTTGGTAGGCTTAGGCATAGTAGAAACTTGTTTATAAAAGACAACTGAAAATGCTTTGTTTGTTGAATTTGGGAGATAGGCATCCCTTGCAGTGTGCAGAATCTGCCATGTGACTTACCTTTAAGAGCTGACTGATTCTCCATTTCTTTTGCCGCTTATTAAGACAAAGACTGTTAAAAATAAAATGTGCTCTTATTTTTTAAAGAAGAGGTAAACTTTCTTTGTCCTCTGTTACTTGCATTTAAACTTTGAGCACAAGTCCTTCCCAGTTTCTTCCTTCAACTAAAGGTAATTTTCAGATGAAAACAGCTTTTGACAGTTCTTACTGAGACAACTACGTATTTTACTGACTTTGAGAGGAGTGAATGCATCTGATGGCTGGTATTGACACACAGCCAGCTGACCCAGGAGCACAGTACGATTCATGCAGGGGTTTTGGTTCTGAGGAAGAAGAGTTTGTTGCACACCAGCTCCTCTGGTGCAGCCGCAAAGGCTGTCAAATAGCTGTCTGCCATCACAGGTGGCTCTAAAACCCAAAGCCGGGTCTGTTTGCTGAACGGCCTTCTGCTTCTGCTGAAGACACTGAGCAAGCACCAGGCTATTTTGCCTGGTTTAATCTCTCCCTGGTTATCCCTGGATGTGTCCCTGGTTTATCACACTGAACCCAGTTCCTGATAATTCCTGTCTCCAGCAAAGTTCAGCCCTGTGGCAGGGCACAGCAGTTTGAGCAGCATGTGTTCTGTAGGGGCCCTGGGAAGCAGGGTAAATCAGCCACTGCACAGCTGAGAATCTAGGGGAGAACTGGATGGATCAGCAGCTTCCACCAGCAACTGCATCTTCTGTTCTTACTTCCCACTTTCATCTGCTCTTTCCCACACCAAAATAGTTATCAGCTGTTTTCTGCCACCAACAAAAGCCACTGTGCTTTCCTCCTTTTTTGCAGCATTAAGTTTAATCAGGCCGGCAGATCTTTAAGGAGACTTTCTTCATGAGCACAAGAGCTCTCCATTCCCAGGTGTAGCAGGTCAGGAAAGGAAGGCAAGAGACCAGCATGGCTGAACTGGGACCTGCTGGTCAAACGGAGGAGCAAGAAGAAAATGCACAGGCAGTGGAAACAGGAGGAGGTGCTGTGGGAAGACTGTAAGGAAGTTACTAGGCTGTGTAGGGTCAGGGTCAGGAAAACCAAGGCCCAGCTTGAACTGAACTTGGCTAGGGATGCCAAAAAGAAGAAGAAAGGCTTCTACAGGTACCTTAATCAGAAAAGGGAAAGTTCAGGAGGAAGTAACCCCCCTAGTGAGTGACACGGGCAAGCTGGTAACAACAGACCAGGAGACAACTGAGGTACTTAGCAGTTTTTTGCATTAGTCTTCCCTGATAACTGCGTTCCATACAGCCCTCAAACATTGGGTTTGGTAGGAGGGCATTGGGGAAGCAGTGTCCCTCTCGCTGTAAGTGAAGCTCAGGTTTGTGACCACCCGAGGAACCTGGACATCCTCGAGTCTATGGGTCCTAATGAGATGCATCTCAGAGTCCTGAGGGAATTGGCTGACGTAGTCACCAAGCCACTCTCAGTGATATTTGAAAAGCAGTGGCCATCAGAAGCCCCTGGTGAGTGGAAAAAAGATAACATCATACCCATTTTCAAAAAGGATAAAAAAGACCACCCCTGGAACTACCAACCTGTCAGTCTAACCTCTGTGCTAGGGAAAACAGTGGAACAGATCCTCCTGGAAGCTATGCTAAGGCACATGGGATGCAGGGAGGTGATACAGGAAAAGCAGCATGGCTTCACCAAGGGCAAATCCTGCTTGACCGACTTAGTGGCCTTCTGTAATGGTGTCACTGCATCAGTGGACCAGGGAAGAGCCACAGATGTCATCCATCTCGACAAGCAGCATCCTTCAGGGGTCTGATACTCTTTAATATCTTCATCAGTGACACTGACAGTGGGGTCGAGTGCACCTGCAGCAGTCTGGCAATGACAGCAAACTGTGGGTGCTGTCGACACACCAGAGGGACGGGATGCCATCCAGAGGGACCTCGACAGGCTGAGCAGTGGGCCCAGGTGAACCTCAAGAGGTTCAGCAAATCCAAATGCAAGTTCCTGAACCTGGGTGGAGGCAGCCCTCGCTACCAATGCAAACTGGGGGGTGAAAGGATTGAGCACAGCCCTCCTGAAAAAGGCCTGGGGGTACTGGTGGATGGGAAACTGGACATGAGCCAGTAGTCTGCCATTGCAGCCCAGGAAGCCAACTGTATCCTGGGCTGCATCAAAAGAAGCGTGGCCAGCAGGGCGAGAGGTGATCCTGCCCCTCTGCTCTTTGCTGGTGAAGCCTCACTTGGAGTACTGACTGCATTCAAATGTGGAGTCCTCAGTACAGTAGAGACACAGACCTGTTGGAGAAGGGCCACAAAAATGATCCATGGAATGGAACACATCTCCTGTGAGGACAGGCTGAGAGAGCTGGGGCTGTTCAGCATGGAGAAGAGAAGGTTCTGAGGTGATCTGAGAGTGGCATTTCAGTATCTAAAGGGGAGCTGCAGGAAGGAAGGGGACAGACTCTGGGGTCTGTGGTGATAGAGCAAAGGGAAATGGTTTCAACTCAAAGAGATTTAGGTTGGATATAAGGAAAAAGTCTTTTACAGTGAGGGTGGAGAGGCAGTGGCACAGGTTGCCCCGTGATATGGTTGGTGCCCCATCCCTGGAGACTTTCAAGGCCAGGCTGATCAGGCCCTGGGCAACCTGATGGAGCTGCGGTGTCCCTGTTCGTTGCAGGGGAGTTGGACTAGATAGCCCCCAGAGGTCTGTTCCAACTTTAAGGATTCTATGAATTCGATCTATCTCCTATGAATTTGTAATAGAGTTTGTTACAAGTGTTTTCTGGTCTGCAGGACAGTTGCTCCAGCTGTTGACGTTTACAGCAAATTCTCACTTTCAGTAAACAAGCACAGGAGCTTCACTTTTATGAAAAATGACGTGGTTTCAAATCAAGTTAAGGAATGTTTAGATGTTTGCTTTTCTTGTGTCCCTTTCATATTGCCAGCTTTGTCTTTTGTATTCTATCTGTGCTCCATGGGAGAACCCTGAATGTACACCTAGGCAGAAGTGCCACGTTTGGGTGTCCATCAGCACTTCCTACACATTCCAAAATCTTTTTTAATACATAGTGAGAACCCTCAGTCCTCTTTATTTAAGTTCAGGTACTAACAATAGGCTGTTTTCACTCCTCTTTTTCCACTTGGGTCTTCAGCCAAAACTCTCTGCCAATTTGTTTGCACAGGGCTAGAACAAACTCTGCTGTTGCTTTTCCCATGCTGACCTGCCCCCCCTTTTCTTTTATCCTGAACTTAAGAAAGTAAAGCTCACATGATACTGCCAAACCAATATGTTTAGTTTTTGAACCCTGTTGGGAAGAGTGCAGAAAAGTACTTGATCTTCTGGCCCAAGGGCTAAAAGGTTTCTGTCCCTGTGATTTTAAACTCTGCAACAAAGCAAAGCTGTTCCTATCAAGCTGCCTTAATCAGAGAAAGCCTACTTTTGTGATGCCCCAGGGAAGTCCTACTGTAAGAAGAGAATCAAAGCCTGCTCTTGTGTACAGTTGTGCATCTTATTTCTGAGCATCGAGAGCGCAGTGCTGTGAGAATGCACCTGCCTGCCATCCTCATATGGGCATTCTTCCAAGGCAGTGGTTTATTTCTGGGTTTCTGTTACTCCTAGTCTCCTAAATGCTCTTTTAAAATGTTGTTTACTTTGCAGATATTAATGCAAATATTTTTTTTTTTTGCACAAGAATCTCTAGAAATCAAAGCTTATTGCCTAAAGTTTCCATTGGATTTCATTCTTCTCAGTGTTGTTTTTGGATACCATGACATTTATTAGATAGCCAGGAGGATCACAGGCTCCTGCACAAGAAGGATGGGGAGCTGTTGAAATGGCTCCATAGGAGGTCCATGAGGATGATAAGGGGCTGGAGCACCTCTTCCTTGAAGGGAAGCTGAGGGAGCTGGGATTGTTCAGCCCAGAGATGACAAGGCTCCAAGGAGACCTCATTGCACCCTTCCAGAACTTGAGGGGAGCTTATAAGCAGGAGGGGACTGACTTTGTACATGGTCTGATAGTGATAAGACAAAGGGGAATGACTTTATGCTGAAAGAGGGAAAATTTAGGTCAGATGTTCTGAAAAATTCTGTTCTCAGGCACGGTGAGGCGCCGGCACTGCTGCCCAGAGCTGTGGGTGCCCCATCGCGGGAGGTGCCCTAGGCCACGGATGGGCCCTGGGCAGCCTGAGCTGCTGGGAGGCAGCCAGCCCACGGCAGGGGTGCGGCCGGGGGGAGCCGTGGGTCCCTTCCAACCCATTCTATGAAAATGTCTCCGTTGCCTAGAAGCAGTTTGTGATAAATGGATCAACAAAGCAGTTGCAACTGCCTTGGCTCAGATGTCCTCAGCTAGAACTACAAAGCAGCATGGTAGGCTCCACACATGTTCTGAATACGCTGTAAATGAGACTAGCCTGCAGCTGCACATTGCACCTTCCAGAAGTATTTTCAAGGAAGTCCTGCTAATACCAAAGGAAATTGTGCCCTGTGCCTCAGAGAAAGAAGGGCATGATAGAAACAAAAGAAAACCAATAACTTGTACTGGTTTTCTTGATCTCTCCGATGCTGTTGAACATGAAGATTTTCTCTGCATGTATCAAGTTAACTAGTCCTTTCCCATGTACTTGTTTCTTTATCATATGCATCACTTTTTCCTCCTGTAATACAGTAAAAGCAGTGTTCCGTCACATTGTTGTGGGTGAGGCAGAGTAAACTTTAAGTAAGCAAGCTTACAGTGAGTCTGGATGTTGGGGTTTGCTTAAGAGCTAACAAAATTACAGCTTTTAACCTACCTAGTTGTTTTACTTGCTTCCAACCCCGTGTTCAGTTCATGAGGTCTGGACTTACCTTCCCAGCAGGGAGGTTGCTGCTGGCCTGGGGAAATCCAGCAGGGAGCTGTGTCAGCTGGCAGTGGGCAGCTGCTCCAGGTACCAGTCCTGGGGCAAGGTCTGCTGGCACTGGTCTCCACCCAGCTCCTTCTCTTCCAGGATCTTCCTTCCAGCCAGGATCTTCACTGTTTCCTTTTTGAGACTCCTGTTTTCTCTCCAAGACCTCTTCTGCTGCTTGGAAACCCTTCTTTTTGGCACAGTCCTTTCTTTTCAGGATCCCTATCTCCTCCCTTTCCTCATCTAAATGGTCTCTTTGCAGGCATGCAACACGTGACCAGCCTCCCAATTGGTGCTTGTGTTACGCCTTTTTATTAATGAGAGGGTATGGGACATTCCCCTTTTTTGTTTACTCAGAGCTTATCTGAACATACAGCCAGCACATATGGGTTGCAGGCAGCAAGCTTCTGCTAGAGACTTCTTTCAGAAGTCTGTGTGGGGGTTGATGCCTGAAACAAACTTATACCCAGTTATCTGCTTCTTGTTAGCTTCCACAGTTTGAACTGTTTTTCACCTAGGACACGTATTCAGAGTTTGGTTGCCAGTATTGTTAGTTCTTTCTTACTAGCAAGAAGAATAATTAAGCCATTGCGCTTAATCTCTGACAGCTGCATGGAACGCTTGCTGTGGTAGCACAGAGACTTGCAAGCATGTTGTGTGGCTCTTGCAAAGCTGTTTGCAGGCTGAGATCCCTGCCTCCCCTCCCCAGGCTCTCTGAGGAGAAGGAGAAAAGAGCTGTCAGGCTGAAAACCTGTGTGTGAGGCCTTGCAAATAGCTAAAAGCCATGACAGCAATGCAGGTTCCCTGGGGTTCCCAGTGCAGCCTGCTCTTGGGCTTCACGCTGTGTTTGGGTTATTGAGTTATCGTTATGCTACGGCAGCTGTCACTTTCAGAATAGATGAGTTTCTGTGTGGCTTAGTTTCGGATGAAAGGGAGGAAGTGTTGAGGCTATTGTGTTGGGGCTGTTGTATTTGTGGGGCTGAGTGTTGGGGCTTGTACTGTTTGAGATAACAGCACATTACATATTGATGCAGGATTAGTGGGTTTTCAGTGTGCTCGTTCTTTTAGCAGCACCTAGATGTCTGTCCCTCTTTAAGTGGCTAGTTTAGAGCTTAAGGTGTGTGGTCAGAGGAGCTTTGTGCTGAAGCTGAGCAGAGGAAGAGCTTTAAGCAGGTGTTCCTTGGCATTTTTAAATGAGCAGTCTTTGTATCCACTCTTCCTTCTTCTGGGAAAGTTTGAACTTTGTTAGGATGTATCTGTAATGCTAACATAGTCACTAATACATGTTTTTTTATAAGCTTAATTGGAGGTGGGCAATTTGGAGACACTGCTGATAAGAGTTTGTCATATACCCCTGTTACTAAAACACCTCGTTGCCAGCGAACAGTGGGCAGCAGTTTAAAAGGACATAAATGGCCATCGAGTTATTCTTCGGGCTGAAATAGTACAAGATTCATTTTGTATTAATGATGTCAGAGCCGATGAAGCATGACGTTGACTGTGCAAATGAGTTTAATTCTACCATACAACGCATGCCAGTATTTTGTCTTCCCATATAGAAGTATTGGAGAAAAGTTAGTAAATTCCTTCAGGTTTTCTAATTCTTATTCAAATAATCTGAACTGCAGTAAGCTCTGAACTCTTTTCCTCCCCCTTTTGGAGCCCTTTGCGTGATTCCTACCAGCTTAAGCCGCATGAAATCAGCATCTTGCAAGTAGGCAATTAGGGACTTTTTAATGCAGCCTGTGCTATTGGGCACAAATATCCCATTAGCCGAGTTCTTTCAAGTGAAAAATTTGGTCAGGAATATGAAACCCTTGGAAACAAACTGTGGTGGAAGTGGGTGGAAGGACAATGTTCATACAGTGGAGTAGCCTGGTTCAAATAGAGCTATGTCCGTTGTGCTAGTCCAGGCATTTCCTGCAGTCTCTTGCAAAGGCAGGTATGTTGTTGGCAGACAGGAACTGTTTGCGGCTCTCTTTGGAGCTTTGCAGGGGGTGTTATCCTACAGCAACAGAGTTGTAATGCTTCCTTTTGTTTTCCTTTTTCCTTTTTACCCCCTTAGGTGCAGGAACTCCACGAGGAGGAAGCCCAGTGGGTGAACTATGATGAGGACGAACTGTGTGTCAAGATGCAGTTGGCAGACGGGATCTTCGAGACCTTGATCAGAGACACTGTTGATGTACTGAACCAGATAAATGCAAAACAGCAGAGATGGCTGCTTGTCTGACAGCGCCGAAAATAAACCTGTAGCTGTTTAAGCACTGAGGCACAGGCCCTTCTGACTCCTGATGTACTTTCCACCCTGCAAGCACTGCTGCCGGACTTCCTCGTGTGGGTTTTAAAGGTGGTTCAGATGTGACTACAGGAACCTGAATTTGCATCCTCTGCCACAAGAGACCTTGCACTGGATTTGTTGTCTGGGACAAGCTGGTACCTCACCGAGGCTGCGTTGTGGAGCGCTCAGACTGTGTGCCAACGCAGTTATGCCATGGAACTGTCAGCAGCTGTCTGTGCCCCTTGCCTGGGGCTTTGACTTTCTGCTTGTGCTCTGGAAAGGTTGGGTTAAGTTGGGATATCGGTTACTTTGCAGGAATGGCTGTCAGCCATCAGTACGAGAGTTGTCTTAAGACGTGTGAGTAATTTGGAGAAGAAGTGGTTTGGTAAAATTTTAGACATAAATGATTTACTGTACTGAACAGTGTTAAAACCTTAACACCTCTTCTCCCACAGCCCTAACAATGTGCATCAGTTTCTTCTGCTCCAGAGCCCGGTTAATTCCCTTCCCTGTGAAGTTATTTTTCATCTTTCTTCCTGCTGTGTGGTGCCAGACGTGGTGCCACTCAGTCCAGGGAAATCAGTTGATGTTGCTTTTTGCATTTAAGTAAAGAATTCCTTCTGTTTTTCCTATGTAACATGCTTCAGTCCAGAGGTGGAGCAAGATAGAGGCCACCTAATGCCAAACGTGAAAGAAGAGCCCATAGACAACTTTCCTCCAACCACGTAGCACTTCTTGACTTCCTGGAGCACCAGCTGCTCCTAGATCACAGTTACTCAGGATTCTCTCAGGCACGGAACATGCAGGAGTGGCAAATGTTTCCTTGCAAAAATTTGGCCTTTCGACCCTCAGCTTTCTCCCCTCTGGTCACCTAATACGTAGGAGAAGCCGTTACTTGAACAACTTAGAGAACAGAGTGTATTCACCAAAGAAAGCAGTGCTTGACTGTCTGCATGTTTTGTGCTTGTGGGCTTTTTTTTTTTTTTTTTTTTTTTTTTTTAATTTATTTTTAGGTAATTTATTAAGTGGGTTATAGGAGAGCGTCCTGTGCAGTTGGTTGTGCTATCTTATATTTTGAGACAGACAAATTTGAGAAAATGCCTGTTCTGGGAACTTCCAGAGTCTGTATTCTTTGCACAAATCCTCCAGCTTCTTGAGATGGATAGAAGGATGAACCAAACCTCAGTGACTAGGGGTGGACAACGAAGGCAGGACTAGGAATGGAGCTCCTCTGCACCCAGTTCAGAGACAAGGGGAGAATTAAGGGGGCTGAGCTTCGTGTGTCACTTCCCTGCTGCGTCTGTTTCCTTCCTTTGCCAGACTTTCTATGCCACAGGCAGCCATCATTATGTGTTTCATTCAGTGCTGGGTTGAACTGCAGTGTCTTTCTGCCAAGTTTTCTTTCCTTATCTGTCCTTCCCATTCTGGTGTTTTTCTTGGATGGACGCAGACAATCTGGGATTGAATGCTGATGCCTTAATAGTGGATGTCCCTGTTAACCTGGGACGAGATGCAGAGGAGGGTCAGATTCTCTGGGCAGCTGGAGTGCAGAGAGATGCTTTGAAGCACTTTAGGAGGTCCCGTGAAGATGCTGCTGCCCACGATAGGGATGGTGGGGGGGAGGGAGTACCTTTTTCCTTTGATCTGCTTGGTCCTTGGGCTTCTGGGCTTTTACTGTGCAGACCTCTGCTCCTGCTCTGTTACATTTTCTTTTCCGTTTTCTTTTTTGGAAAGCTGTCATTGGAATATTTGCATTTTGCACAACGACATGCGACTGGTAATTCTTCAGGGACAGCACTGGGAAACGTTGGATTTATCCGAGGTCCAAGCAAACTCTCAGATGTAGTATTGCCAGCACCTCACTTGCGAGTTAATGGGGAGCCATATTCATGGAAGCTTAGTAAGTGGAAGAACAAAAAGGAGCTAATGGCCTACAGGAACAGCTCCAACAGGGCATATACATGTCTGTCCTGCAGTAGTTGCCTTCCTGGCTGGCTGAAAGTCAAATGGTCTTGGTGGAGCCACGTTCAGCCTTTTTTTCCCTAAGTGACTCACTTGTCCATCTGAAGTGTCACGATGCTGAACTGTGAAATTCTGGACTGCTTAAAATAGAAGCAAACCGAAGCTGCTGCATTTAACCAGCATGGTGTCACTGATTGGGTCACTGCTGCAGATTCCCTTTCCTGGGTGTATCTTTTTCAATAGAGTCAATTGGTATTTTTATAGGTAGCAATTACAAAGGGAAGGCAGAAACCTGCAATGCAGCTCCGTGACTGGAGTATCGGAAACGCAGCTGGCTTCTGTCCCCATGTACAATGGCCAGTGCTGAGGAGGGTGCCAGGCATCAGAAGGCTCTCCAGCTGTCCTCTGGGGCTTCTCTGGAATATCCAGCAGCAGGGAGAAGGTTGTGCAGCTCGTCTGCCAGGGACCGTTGAAGGTCGCGTGCCTGTTGTCTGACTGCTGTGGATCAGTAGATCAGTACCCTCACCAGAAGCAGTGAGTAGCTGTCTTTACAGCTGTTTGGGCAGAAGAAAGCTCTGTATAAACAATGGCTTTACTCCTGCGCAGACATCACCGTTTATTTTTGGTAGCCATCCTTGACAGGAGCAAGCCTAAAAAGACTTGAACATAGGTAATTTATCTTCTCAGTACCTCACGTGTGTTGAGCTGCTTTGAGTTGAGTGTGTGCTCAATGCCTCGGGTGTGTTGAGTTCCTTTTGGACAGGTGATGACTGCGACGAAGCAATGGTCTGCCTGGGTCGTGTCTGATAACAGATATGGGGCAGCCTGGAGTCTTAGGAGCAGAGGCTGAGTTCTGTACGCCTCTCCCCTCCCAGCCTTCTTACTTAACAAGATGATAACTGCTGGGTCCCGGCTATCTCAGCGCAGCCACGTTAGGAGCTTCAGGGCTGAGAGGTTCTCCTGTAAGCTGCTGGAGGCAGCGGCTGCTGGCACTGGGGGACGTGGTTCCCTGTTGGGAAGGATCTCTGTGCCGGGGGAAAGCCCAGCTGCCTTTTGGAAGAGGCTTGTTGCTCACAAGGGGGAATGAGGGATTGGAAAATCCCATCTTGTTCTCTTTCCTTTCTTGAAAAAGTGGCCTTAGCTTTTTGCAATACTTGAATAAGTGTGTAGCTGCAGAAGATCTTCAGTAGCACAGAGATAGAGACCTTTTAGGTGGCTGTTCTGCACGGAACTGAGCACGGTTCTGACCATCATATCCCTTTGCTACCTTACGAACGTTAGGAATACGGAGTACTTTTCAGCAGAGAAGCAGTTCAATCTTAGAAGGTATTTAGTGCATCTGAAGTGTTTACAGATCGACCGAAGTGGAGAAAAGCAAACTATTGAACTTCTTATTTGTAATTTAAACGCGAAATGCAAAAATATATACGGATGAAAGAGGAATACTGTAATTAACCTGCATCTAATAGTTTTATTTCCTTGACTTTGCAGAGCCTTTTGATATACCCTTGCAAAGCCGCCTTTGGGGAGGCTCTGTCTCCCCGCGTACTGTGTTGTGGAGATACTCAAAGGAAACCCGTTTACTGTGTGTGTGTACATAGCCTGGTCGCTTGGTTCTTGGGCCACTTCCAGCAGACGTTCCCATCCAGAGCAGTTTTGCACAGTAGACAGACCCAAGGATGCGGAGGGGTTTTTGTAATTAAGAGCTGTAAAATAACCAGGGTGCTCCCTGTGTACACCAGTGTAAATATCTTTGGTAACTGAAATGTACTTTAAGAGAACGAAATCTGTAAATAAACTGATTTATAAATTAATCTTGTTTCCTGGTTCTTTCTGAAATGGAAGCTTTGCAATTACCCAAATGGCCGCTGACTCCGAGGGTGTCCTGTGGATTTGTCCCTTGCCCGCTCCCCTTGCTGTCTGATGCTGTGCTTGCGATGCCAATCACAGTCCACAAAATCCCATTAGAGTTGCCTTAATGACAATCACGCGTTATTAGAATTTCCTTGTTGTTGAAGCTGACTGATGAAAGCGAAAACAGAAAACAGCATTGCATCATCGTGGAGGGAGCGCGCTCTGTGCTCTTGCCAGGAGAAACACTATTCCTCACGGCTATTGAAAGCAGCTTTTAAAACTGAAGGTGTAAAAACCCCAAAGCTGTTGGAATGAAATTCTCCAGACCCTGAGCCTTGTTTCACATGAATTGTTTCCCGTGTTTTCACAGCTCAGGAGCTCTGCTGCCACCGACTCCGATCTCTGGGCCAGCGTTGCTCCCTGAAAGCTTCGTTTCTTGGTGAAACCCTCCGAGATCTTTCTGATTTCCTCTCCTCTGGATTGCGAACTGAACTTCTGACCAGCAAGAGGAAATGCTGTAACAAGTGAGAGGTACCAGAGCTCTGCCAGGGGCCGGCTGACCGGCGGCCGTGCCAAACCACAGCCGTGTGATCATGAAGTGCAAGAGAGGAGCGGTGCGGCCGCAGTGTGGGCTGTGAGAGGCAGAGTGCATTCATCAAGCTCCCATGTGCCCGTGGCTCCTGCTGCTCCCGTAGCTCCGCTGTGTTTGGGGCCGTTTGCTAACATAGCTGCCCAGGGCAGGGCAGTGGGATGCCTGCTGCCCGAAGGCTGAACCAAAGCGGTGCACACTCATTATTGAACAGCAGGAGAGCATCCGTGCCGCTGCTCTCCTCACCCTGAAGTTATTCTTCTCCTTGATCTCGGATTTTTGGGCAGGGATTTGCTTGCAGCCAGCAAGTGCCGCAGCGAGCTGCTGCACTGCTGCCTCTGCCCAGGATGCTGATGATCAGCTCCACGGAGGCACTTACTTCCTCACTGGCAATTCTGTGTTGCTCCACTCTGGCATGGACTTTCTACCAGGGCGTTTGCACAACTTTTCCCTTGCAAAGGCTGTGACAGCGCGTGGCCCTGGTGCAACTCCCAGGTTGGGCAATGACAGGCTGCCACCTTCCCAAAGGGAAGAGCTGGGCTGCTGGGTGCCTCCCTTCTTGGGAGGCGGTGCTGGGAACGGGCAGCCAGCCCACAGCAGGGGTTGGAACTGGGTGGGCTTTGAGGTCCCCTCCAACCCAACCTTTCTGTGGTTCTCAGGCTCTGTGATCCATGTTGCCCTATGGAGGTGGTGGAGCCAGCCCACCCTTGGAGGTGAGGCCTCACGCTGAAGGATGGCCGCAGCCAGAGGAGTGCTCCGTTGTCATCTGTGTGGCATCCTCACAGTTCTGCGTGCTGCAATTAAGCCAGCTGCCAAATGATGACGTGGCAGACCTGGGCGGTGTGACCTCCTCCGATCTGCGCCTGGACGCCGGGCAGGTGAGCTGGAGTGGAAAACATCTGCCCCGTGCATCCTGGGTTGTGGCAATGAGTTATAAGGAGGGACTTTGGGTAGAGCCGAGCTTTGTTTCCAGCCCTGATGAACCGAGTGCTGCCAGCGCCCTCTGAAAAGGGCAGCAAAAAGAGCAGAGATGAATCAGCACAGGGCAAATAGCAGGCAGGGGCTGGGTCTGCCGCTCTGCAGGCACCAAATGCGCGAACATTCATCACATCCTGAGAATGCACCCCAGAATTGCTTGTGCGTCTGTTGTTATTACAGGTCGTTCGGGCCGGAAAGGTGGAAATCAACAAAATCAACAGCTGCCGGCTGCTGGTGGTGGCCCAGAGGGGCTCTCCGGGTCTGCGAGGCTTCTGCCAGTTGAGCAGTGCTATGGGTGCTGGGCTCACTCCGGGTTCCCTGGGTGCTGCAGTGGAACTTCTCCAGGCAGCCCTTCCAAGGCCCTCATAGGTGACGGCAATGCCAGCGGTCGTGGTTGTGCCGTGAGTGTTGCATCGGCTGCGTGTTTTTCTTGGAGTCAGTTCCTGGAATCCCAATTACGCAGGCATGTGTTCTTTAATTTTCAAGGAAGAAAGTCCGTTTTGGGATCTCCCTGTTCCCAGAAATCCAAAACTGAAGGGAAGTGAAAAATTCCCCATGGTTTTGAGCCGTTGACTTCTACAGCCATGTTCATGCTTTTAGGAACAGACAACATCAACCTTTTCCTATATTCCAAAGCACGTTCAGGAGTCTTCTCTGGCAGTTCAAGACCTGAATATGTAAAGCCCATCTGGTGTTCCCTTGTCTGCTCTCCAACCCCACACAAGGAGGATCAGAGCGGCTCTGTGCCTGCGAGAACGGCCCATTTGGGTGCACGGAACAAGTTCTGCAGGGCTCCAATGATTTCACTGAGGTGGCGGTTGCCTTTGAGGATCTCAGCCCACACCTCAAGGTGTGACTTGGAGGCGGTTGCCTTTGGCTGGGAAGGGAGATCTGGGAGCTGATGGGCTTTAGTGAGCCCAAGCTACCTCTCGGCTGCTGCATGGGAGCGCTGGCAGCAGTCCTTGGCCCATGGCTTCTTCTCCCAAAGCGAAGGATGCTGAGCCTGATACTGAAGTCCCTTGCTGAGAAATGGGTTCCCAAGCACAACATCCAGAGCCTCCCACTGAACTCTGGGGCTTTGGAGGAGGAACCAGCAGCAGGCAGTGCTGGGAGGGCGTTGCCAAACCCATCTACCACTTCTCTATTTATTTTTTAATTCATCTTAGTTATCCTGATGTCGATCTTCAAGCAGGATGTTTCAAAACCTCTGCTTTGCCTTTGGGGGCAATCTGCAAGGAAGAGCCAACTCTTCCCAGCTTGCTGCAGAGATGAAAAGCCCAAGCTCTTGCAATGCAGCGAGAATAAAGGAAAAGAAGGAAAAATAAATCCCAAATGAGCAGCGCCCCAGGAGCAGGAGCAGCCTGGGCCCGGAGCAATGAGCCGTGGCCTGGCTCACCCCAAAAGGAACAGGGGCTCTGGGCTGTGGGCTCTCCCCTCTGCCTTGGAGCTGCTTTTCAGCTGAGAAAGGATTAAAGGAATTCGGGCTGCTTGGGAGGGAGGGGCAAGCTGGATGGGAGGATGCTGGCAGTTCAGCATCAAGTGCCTCGCCTTCAGCACGATAACCCCATCACACTGATGAGCCCTTAGGGAGAGGGATTTGGGCCAGGGTGAAATAACGGTGATAAAAGCTCTCTGGGTCAGCTGTCCTGGACAGAGATGGGGTGGGATTTTGGTCTTATAGTCACTGGCTGGACGATGGAGAGCTGTGTGCCAAGGCCCCTGTGTTCCCTGGCCAGGGCAAGGCCTGGCTCTCGCAGGCTCGTTTTTCTAGCAGGGCAAGTTCTCCTCTAACACCTAGGTGGGGCCAGCAGCTAATGGCCTTTCTGGGGCCGCAGCCAGCACCCAGCCCTGGGGAGCGATGGGCACCCCAACGGCAGGGCTGAGGATGGCTCTGCGCAGGCCCAGCCGTGGCGTGGGGCCGCGTCCAGCCTGGGGCCCTGTGCAACGGGCACCTTCCAGCCAAGTGGGTGTGCACCCAGTGCCCCACGTTGGGTGGAGGAGCCACATCTGGGGCCTCGGTGGTGTTGAATGCAGGCATCGCCCCTTGCGGGCGGCCACCAGCCCTGCGTGCTCCGCCACGTGCTGGGGCAGCCATGGGTGGGGGACCCCTGCGGATGCCACCCGGCTGACATCAGGGCGCAGGGCAATGCCGTCAGCAGGCGGCTTCCCTCGAGGAATTTCCCTAATGGCCGCCGCGCCGCAGGCTTTGGGCCTGAATCAGCCGCCTTTTTTATCAGAGTTTTGTGCGATGTGTCTGCAGGTACCGGTGACCCTTTGGGACACGTTCCTCCTCCACCTCCCCGGGGCCTGACACCCCCCTGCCCAGCGCACGGGGCGGGGGCCCTGCCACCATCGCTGTGTGGTGCAGGCGTCTGTGCGGCGGTGACGGGGTGCGAGGTGTGAGTTCCTGGGGTGGGGGTCACACCGCCTCCGATGGGTACGGCTCAGCCCCCTGGCAGGTGCAGGACAGGCCCCCACACGGGGCGCAGCTGAAGTCCCCCTGGTGCAGCCCAGCGCGGCTCAGCCCTCCCAAACGGACGGACGGGGATGGGGTGGGGAGGTTCGAGCTGAGCCCCCCCTCCCCCAAACAGCTCCCACGACCCCAACGGCGAGCGGCGCGCGCCCGACAGGGGGCGCTGTGATAGCGGCCGCTTTGGCCCCGCCCTCCCGGTCCCGCCCGCCGGGGGCGGGGCGGGCGGGCGGCCCTAAAGGCGGGCGGCGGCGGCTGCAGGGGGCGGCCGGGCGGGCGATGTGGCGGCGGCGGGCGCGGAGCGGCGGTGGCGGCGGAGGCGGCGGGGCGGGCCCGCGGGGCCGTTGGTGGCCCGCGGTGCTGGCGCTGCTGGTGGCGGCGCTGCCAGCGGCGCGGCCCCGCTCGCTGTACTCGCCCAGCGACCCGCTGGAGCTGCTGGGGGCCGACACGGCGGAGCGGCGGCTGCTGGGCTCCCCCAGCGCGTGGGCCGTCGAGTTCTTCGCCTCCTGGTGCGGGCACTGCATCCACTTCGCCCCCACGTGGCGGGCCCTGGCCGAGGACGTCCGCGGTGAGTCCGCGCCCCCAGACCCGCGTGGGCATCCCCAGCAGCGGCTCCCTGTGCTGGCACCCGGCCCAGCAGCTCCAGAGCGGCCCGGCCCGGCCCGGCCCTGCCCGCGGCCGTCGGGGCATCCCACCGCCCCCCGGCATCCCCCCGTGCCGTCCGCTGTGCCGGGCCGGGCGTGCAGCCCGGCCGTGCCCTCGCAGCGCTGACCTTGGCGCGCGTCTCTTGCCGGCCCCCGAGCCGTGTCCTTCCCCTGTCACATCCCGGCTGCTCCCCGTGATTGAGCTAATGACAGCGCGGTCACTACAGCTGAGTCAGGCTGATGGCTTCCCTCAGCGCCCCGACGGGAAATGGGGAACGGGGTGTCGACGCTGCGCCCCCTCCGGCGCCGTGCCCCGCAGGGAGTGGGGGTTCTGGAGCCGCCCCGCTGGGGGTCCCTCCTGTCCCCGTGTGGCACCGTGGAACCACGCGTGTGCCCCTCCAGCCCGCTGCTCCCGGCCTGCACGCGGGGGCTGTCCCCATTCTGCTTTTGGCACCTGCTGCTCGGCACGCCCAGGGCTGTGAACATTGCCCCCTTCCCCAGCTCGCCCGTTTTGGGTCGTTCCCTCTTTCTTATCACGGCCAGGGTGGGATGAGCCGGAGCCCGGCTCCCAGCTGCAACCACAGCGGCCATCCCTCCCCGATCCCGGCGAACCGGCTGGTTGGGCAGGGCTGGTGCCTCCTCGCCCCGTGCTGCCGTCGCATTCCCTGCCTGAAAAGTAGGGCACAGAGTGCTGGCCGGGCTGCTCGTGGGATGAAGGCACCGTGCAACCCAGGAGCAAAGGCTTTGCGTCCATGTGCAGCGTTCCTGTGGGCCCGGCGGTGCGATGGGGGCTGACCCGCGTGCTGCTGGTGGCAGGCTGCAGGGCCCGGCTGCTCCCCAGCTCTGTGTTCGGGTCCTATTTCTGGGAGAGAAAGCGTGGGCAGGGCTCCAGCAGCAGGAGGAATCTGTGTTGTGATCTGGCTTTTTTTTTTAATGTGTTATTTATTTGTTTTTTTTTCTCGAGGATTTTTCCAAGCGGGCATCAATTGGAACAAATCTCTCGAGCCTCTGGAGATGAGAAAAGAGGCCAAGGCTTAAGCTGTCCTCCCCCCCGTGCTGCGGAGGAGGAGATTGGGATGGAGGGATGCAGGGATGGCGGTGTGGAGCGCTGCAGCCTGCTGCAAGCAGTGATGAGCCTTGGCCCCGTGCCTGGCTCTGTGCGAGCTCTCTGCATCCACCATCCCTGCTGGGAGGAACGGGGAGTGGATTTCCCATCAGTGGGGAGCAGCGCAAAGGGACGTAATGCCTGGGGGCTGCTCACGTAGCAGGGATGCTCTGTGGGGCTGTGGCTGTGCTGACCCTGTCCTCTGTCCTGCAGAGTGGAGGCCGGCGGTGATGCTCGCAGCGCTCGACTGTGCCGATGAGGCCAACCAGCAGGTGTGCGCCGAGTTTGGGATCACCGGCTTCCCCACGCTGAAGGTGAGGTGCATGGGGAGGGCGACGGGGATGCGTGTTGGGGTCGGCAACGGGGAGAGGCTTTAGCGCCCTGTTCTCACCCTGCTCTTCTCCGTGGCGTTGGTTGTCCCTCTCTTGCTCAATTGGGCTGACATCATTGTGGCACCAAAATATTCCTGCGGGGATTCTGCAGGCAGCCTCTCCCCTCTGGCTGGCAGGGTGCCTGGCACGCTGCTGTCCCTGCTGCTGGGCCCCTGCCTGCCCGCTAAGCTGCACAAACACACTGGCTCCCGGTGCTGCCCTCTGCAAACAGAGCCCCAGCCCCATGCTGCAGCAAAGCTGGGGCTCCCTGACCAGCCAGTTGCTGGCCCCGCGAGCTGCTGTTGCCTTGGGATGAGGAAGAAGGGACCCGGGTTTGGTTTTGGTGCTCTAGAGGTGGGTTCTAGGGTTGCTTAATTAAAGCTGGGCTGATTGCAGCTCGGTGATCTGTACCCAGTCAAACACCCCGTGTGCTGCGCGTACTGTGGGGCTGGCTGGGCTCCAGTGGGACTTTGCAGCAAAAATAGGGAGTTTGGGGCTGCAAAAACCCACCCAGCTGAGACCTGGGGGCTGGCAGCCTGATAAACCTGGCATGGGGTCTGGGTGTGGGGATGCACGAGCCATGCCCAGCTCTTCTGGGGGCCTCTCTGGGCGCATGACATTTAGGAAATGTCTCCGGGATGTTGTGTCTGCTCTTCCCACCACCCTCAAGCAGCCATGTGCCCAGCCCGCAAAGCAAACACCCACATGACGCCATCTGGCTTCATGGCAGCAGGGCAGGGCTGGGGGAAACCCTTCCTCATCCCTCTCTGGGAGCTCTGGGGCAGCAGCGTGCAGTTCTGCAGGTGCCCGCAGGTGTGCATGCCGCTCACAGTGCTCAGCATCCCTCCCCTCGGGGCCAGGCGCATCCGGAGCCGGGCAGCATCCCGCTGTCATGCTGGGGCTGTGCAGGGCGGGGCTGGGAGCAGCACACAGGGATACTCCACGAGGTGGGAGTGCTCTGCATTGATTCATTTCTTTCTCCTTTCAGTTCTTCAGAGCTTTTTCCAAGAAAGCAGAGGATGGGATAAGGATTGCTCGTGAGTGTTCACAGCCATAGGTTTTTTTGTTGTTGTTTTGTTTGTGTTTTTTTTGTAACCTATGCTTTGGGGTTTTGGGGGTTGGGGGGTTGGTCAGGTCTCTGATTGGAGCCCTGGTGTCCTGTTCCCACAGACCCTGCTGCCACCATTGCAGACCTGAGACGTGCCATCATCACCAACCTGGAGCAGAGCGGGGACGCCTGGCCACCTGCATGCCCTCCACTGGAGCCGGCGAGGTATGGGCACAGGAAAAGGGGTTTCCCAAGGAAATACCGAGCCAGAAGTGCTCAAAAAGCTCATTTTTAGTTATTATTATTATTGTTTTCTTAATTATTTTCAATTCAACCTGGCTGAAAGAGAGCAAGTGGTGCGTGGCAAGGGAGCGTTTGGCTTTCCCAAAGCGATGGTTGGGCCAGGGTCACACTGCAGCTCTCTGTGTCCCAGGAAAGAAACAGGACACCAAACAAATTGGCTCAGATTTGTGGCTCTTGTGTTGTTTCTTTCCCCATGGGTGAGCACGCAGCTCCGTCCTGCCCTGCCTCCCCTTTGTTTTCTGCCTCCTCGCCTGACCCTGTGGGTTTTCAGAGCCTGTGAACCGGAGCAGAAAACTGGGCTGGAAACCTCAGTGGGGAGGAACCAGGGCTGGAATTGCACTGGTGGCAGCACAGCCCTGATCCGTGTGGGTAAGGAATGGCCCTATTCACCTGGGGGGACAAAGCAGCCCACCGCCACCACCATGCTCCTGTCTTTAGCCCAGAGAAGGGAAGGCTCTGGGGAGACCTGAGGGGGCATTTCTGTATCTAAAGGGGGGCTGTTAGAAGGAAGGGGACGTTCTTTAGCAGAGTCTGCTGTGACAGGACAAGGGTAAATGGTTTCAAACAAAAAGAGGGGAGATTTAGACTGGATATAAGGAAGAAGGTTTTTACAGTAAGGGTGATGAGGCAGTGGCACAGGCTGCCCAGAGAGGTGGTGGTGCCCCATCCCTGCAGACAGCCAAGGTCAGGCTGGATGGGCTCCGAGCACTGATGGAGCTGCGGGTGTCCCTGTTCATTGCAGGGAGTGGGACCAGATGGCCTTCAAGGCTTCCCTTCGACTCAAACGATGCTGTAATTCTCTTGCAGTGCTGAGGAGGTTCGCAGCTTCTTCCAGAGGAACACGGAGCGGTACCTGGCACTGATCTTTGAGAAGAGCAATTCCTTCGTGGGCAGAGAGGTGGGTACGGCTGTTCCCCTGCACACCAGTAACCTGTGGGCACCTCCAGTGGGCTGGGCCGCCCGGTGCTGCCTTCTTGAATGAGGAGTGGGGAGGATGGGGTTGCTGGCTCATCTCCCAACCTCCTGACGCTGGGACCTCTTGCAGGTAGCACTGGACCTGCTGCAGTACGAGAACGTGGCGGTGAGGAGGGTGCTGAGCAGTGAGGAGGAGCTGGTGGAGAAGTTTGGTGTCACCACCTTCCCCTCTGCCTACCTGCTGCTCCGCAACGGCTCCTTCTCCCGCCTGCCCGTGTGAGTCAGGGGCATGAGTGGGGAGCCCTGGGGGCTTCTTGGTGTGGGGTGGGAGGGGGCTGCTCACTGTTCCTCTGTGCAGGCACGCCGAGGCACGCTCCTTCTACACCTATTACCTGCGGACGCTCTCAGGTGTCACCCGTGGCTCCTACAGGCTGAATGTCACCAGCAGTGCCATCAATGAGACCCGCGCGCTGCAGCCGGCACAGGCGGACCGGTCAGAGTCCTGCTCTGGTGTTATGGGGTGGTGTGGGGAACGGGAGGGAGTGACGCACCTAGGGGTGGGACCCCACCCCCCAAATCCCGTATTGCTTTTGCATATGAGCCCTGCTCCTTGCAGCTGGCAGTCTGGTGGTATAAAGCAAAGTGCCAATGGGAGTCTTGTCCCCGCAGCTCCAAGGTGTACGTGGCTGACCTGGAGTCTACAGTGCACTACACACTGCGGGTGGAGGCCGGCCGGCCAGCAGTGCTGGCAGGAGCCCAGCTGGCTGCCCTCAAGTGCTACGTGGCCACTCTGGCCAAGGTGAGGAGCTGGGAGGGGAACCACCTGCATGGGGAACCAGAAATGTGAATGCATTCACGTGGTCAGCCCCGTGTGCTCGAATAGGCGGCTGAAGGTGGTTTTGCTGGGATGCTTTGGGTTGGATGGTGCCAGATGGTTCCGGCAAGAACTGCCCCCTCCCAGCCCTTAGAAATCCCCTGGCAATGGGCAGCTCCCACTGTGCCTTTCCTCTGCTGGGGCTTCCCTGGGATGCTGAACTCATGCTGCCTTTCCCTGCTCCTCCACTGGACGGAGCAGTGACACCAGGATTGCTGCCAGCCCAGCTGTGCCTTAACCATTGCACACCCGAGAGGTGTGAGCGCAGTGTGGAAGGGAATGTTGGCTGGAGAGCAGTGTGTTGTGGCTTGAAGGCGATGCATCGTATGGCAAAACCTCACGTGGAAGGGAGGAATGGTGCTTTGCAGCTGAAGTGTCAGATGGCAGATGAATTTCCTGCAAATCTGTGGTGTAATTTGAGCGCCCAGGGAGAACAGATCGGCCTTGAAGAAAGAGCGGAGTGTTTCTTCCTTTTTCTTCTTGGCCTCTTTTCCTATTTGCTGCCACTGTATTTCTTGTATCTGTGGCACACGTTGGCCCCTCCGTCCATCCGTCTGCCCACGGGTGCCACACGCTCATGGACCACCCCCCACTTCTCCTTGGTCCGAGAGAATTGCCGCTAATCGGATTTGTGCTGCCTTACCTCCGGAGCAGCTTTGTGCCCTGCTCAGACAGCTGGGCACTGGGGCTGCTGTTCAGAGCCTGCTGCAGAGGAAACTCGGTGCAGGATGCTGGGGGTCCCGTGGCTGGGAGCTGTCTCGGAGCTGGATTCAGGTGTCCTCACATTTTCTCCCTGTTTTTTTGGCACAGTACTTCCCCGGGCGCCCCCCCGTGCAGACCTTCCTGCAGTCCCTGGACAGCTGGCTGCGGAACTGGACAGAGCCTGAGCTGCCCCGCAGCTCCTTGAAGGAGGCGGTGAAGAATAAGGAGGACGTAAGGCACCCCCCACACCCTTTATCCCACCCCATCCCACCCGGCAGCTCGGTCACGCTGCGTCCATCTGTCCTGCAGGCCTCCCCCGCCGCCGTGCTCCCCACCAACGTCACCTGGGTGGGCTGCAGGGGCAGTGAG
Organism: Alectoris magna; assembly: GCA_030625065.1. Taxonomy (NCBI): domain Eukaryota; kingdom Metazoa; phylum Chordata; class Aves; order Galliformes; family Phasianidae; genus Alectoris; species Alectoris magna. The sequence goes on along the minus strand of CM060568.1, from coordinate 25,350,116 downwards.
CCCCATTTCCGTGGTTATCCCTGTGGGCTCTGGACCATTTTCCACCTGCTGACAGTTCAGGCTGCCCAGGGTGGCCCTGACCAAGGTAGCGGGATGAGAGGTGCTTCATCCTGGGGGAAATAGGGGATGGCTTGCGGGTGATGTGGCTCTGTGGGCTCCTGACTCATCCTCCCTCCTGCTCCCAGCCCTCTGACCCTCTTTCTCCCCTAGAGCTGCCACTGGAGGTGCTGAGCACCATGCGCTGCTATGTCAAGCACTTCTTTGGCTGCCAGGAATGTGCCCAGCACTTTGAGGCCATGGCAGCCAAGTCCATGGACCAGGTGAAGAGCCGGGATGAGGCTGTCCTCTGGCTCTGGTCCCACCACAACAAGGTCAACGCGCGCCTGGCAGGTACGGGACTAGGATGGTGGGAGTAGGGGCAGCACAGTGGGCCCTGGGGGTGCAGGGAGCAGAGCCCCGGGGTGGTTTCTTAAGGGAGGGGAGCTGGGACCATTAGGGCATCCCTTGTCATGGTTGGTCAGTCAACAGCTCCTTTAGGATGAGGGGGACCCCCGGCAGCGGGGGCATCCCGTAGCACATGGTTGTGTGGCATCAGAGCTGTTGAGCTCCCCATAAGCATCCCACTCCCTCACAGGTCTGGGGTGCTGATCCCAGCGCAACGTGGGGCTGCACTGTTCCTGCTGCGTAAGGCACCTCTCGCTCCTTGCTCTTCCAGGTGGTGACACAGAGGACCCCCAGTTCCCCAAGCTGCAGTGGCCTCCGCCAGACATGTGTCCACAGTGCCACCGGGAGGAGCGGGGCGTGCACATGTGGGACGAGGCGGCTGTGCTGAGCTTCCTCAAGGAGTACTTTTCCCCGGGCAACCTCCGCCTGGACTACGCCATTCCCATCCCCAGGTCTGGGGAGGAGGCAGTGGCGAGTGCCAGGCTGGGCACTGCAGGCCTCCAGGAAAAGGAAGAGGAGGAGAGGAAGGAGGAGGAGGGAGAGAAGGAGACGGAGAAGCCCGACAGGGAGGGCGAGACGGGGCGGCCGGGCTCCTCGGAGCTGCGCCGTCCCAGCATCGTGCGCAGGAACCCACGGCTGCAGGCACTGGGGGAGGACATCGTGGACCTGGACTCCTTCAGCGAGCAGCACTTCAAGAGCAAGGCGCTGCGGGCGGCCGGCCGGCACCGGCGGCTCAGCAAGAGGGACACCATCGCCCTGCATCACAACGCCGGCTGGGAGCGGCTGCAAGCGCCCGAGAGCCGCGAGGAAGAGGAGAAGGGGGGCTTGCGGAGGAGCCCCTGGCTGCGGGTGCTGGGCTTGGGCTTCTCCCGCCTGGACGTCAGCCTCTGCATCGCGCTCTACTTCCTCTCCTCCATGTGCCTCCTGGGCATGTACACCTTCTTCCGACTCCGCACCCGCGCACGGAAGGGCCGTCCTGGCTTCCCCGTGGCGTGAGAGGAAGTGGGACCCCCCTCTGGGCTGCAGGACCCCCCGCCCCTGGGCTGCAGGGCTCCCCCTCGCATTGCCCAGGGCAGAGGTTTTGCTGCTTTTTGGGAGGGGGAGGGGGGGGGGGGGGGGTTGTCCCTCTGTGTGCCACATTCCTGGGGCTGCGATGCTGATGCTGGTTGGGGTCCTGGCACCCCACTGCCCTCCGCAGGGACTGGGCTGGTTTGGGACTGGGCAGCCTAGTCCTGTGCTGGGGCAGCTTCCTGGTTCAGGAGGCTCCTGGGGCCGGAAGAATCACGCTGGTCCCCCCCCTGCTGTTTCCCCTTTGCCTGTGGGGGGGCACTGGGGGTGGGTTTCAGCATTTTGTCCCCCTCCCCATCTCGTCGCTCGCCCTCTGCTTGTCTTAGTGGAATAAATTATTTTTGCCGACGGTGCTGTCGGCTCGTCCCTTATTTTGTTCTCTTGCTTCGGGATGCGTCCAGCCCCACATCCCCGGCGTTGCAGTGTCCCCAAGTGGTCGGACAGCCCCTACAGCTACAGGGGGGGGGACGCAAAGAAGCTGGCAATAAACCGGCCCCGGTATTGGGGCTGCAGCTGTGCCCTCGGCAGGACGCAGGAGCGTCCCTGGGGACCGGGACCCGGGCCGGGCGCTGGCCCCGTTTTTCCCTGCCCTTTTATCCTTGTTAGGAATCATTAAGGAAAATGGTTGTTTTCCGAGGCTGCGGCCATCTGCTCCTTTGGCGCTGCCTAAATCCCCCTGTAACAAATTCATTGGGATTACGCAGCCCTCCCCTAATCCCAGCCCTGCCCCCCGTGCGGGGATTTAAAGGGATTAGAGCCCGGCTGATAATAAACTTTATTAGGGGGTGTGCGTGAGGGGGGTGTCAATCCGATTTGGAGCCATTTTCTTGATATCTTCACTTCGCCCAGGTGGGAGGAGAAGGGCCGGCAGCGCTGCGGGCCCATCCTCCTGCCCTTGAAATAAATCGTCTGTCGCCGCTGCCTCCCTCTCCTTGATTTCCCTGGAGGGGGAGGTGCCCATCCCCAGCATCCCTCACCCCCCCCCTCCCCCCCCGCCTCCCTGGGCACCTCTCCTGGAAGCAGATGCTCCTCTGCACCCCCTCCCCGACCCTAAAGCAGTGGTGGGAGATGCGGGGGATAGGATGCGCTGGGGGGGGCAGGCTGCCGAGATCACCGTCGCGGGGGGAGATTTGCGGGGCTGGGAGCTGAAGCCACCACGCACGCAGGAAAAAGAGAGTCCCGTAAATAGACTTTCCGTAATCCTGTTTGGTGCCGGTCCGATGCTCGCGGAAGGGGCAGCGCTGGGGACCCCCCCACACACACACCGATGGGCACCCAATGTGGCCGCTGTGGCGGGGCAGCACCGCGTTGTGCAATGCTCACAGGTGGGCTGAGATGCGGGGGGGTAGAGGGGGGGGGGCCGTGCTGCATATCCCCCCGGGGCCGCCCCTTCCCATCGCCGGTAATTACCCAAATGGCGCAGGCTGATGGGAGACAGTCGCTATTCCCTAATAGAATTTGCCCTCAAGTGCAATTTAATTTTCCTGGGCCAGCCGCCCCCCCGGCTCGCTGCCGCCCGCCGCTTCCTTTCTCCCCTCTTTCCTTTCCCGCCTCGATGCAGGCAGGAGGGTCTCTCCGGCCATAAAATCGCGGGGCTGGGGGTTGGGGGGGAACACCCTTCATGTCTGCTAAACCCCAATTAAAATTAACAGCGCCCTGCTCGGCACTCCCCGCGTTCTCCAGCCGCCGGTAAGTGCCCGCTCTGAGGTTTCTCCATGCAGTGGGGGTGAGGGTGGGATGCGGGGCTCCGGATGCCTCCTTCCCAGTCGGGGCAGCATGGAGGGGATGGGATTCTCCAACCCTGACGCCCTCTCAGGGCACCGGAGGGAACGAACCCCAAAGCCATCCGAAGGGCAGCACCACCGGGAGTAGACGGGCGAGGGGAGGTGCTGGAGGGAACGGAGCGGGGCGAGGATAGGGGCGGTGTGTGGAAGGTGCTGCGGGGGTCACGGTGAGCCCCTTCGGCCGCGTTCTGCAGGGATGGGCGATGCGGATGGCGGTAGGGAGGGGGTCCGCACCGATATGCGGAGCAGAAAGATGAATGCGAATGGAATCCCCCAAGGGAGAAGGGGACTCGTTGGGGCAGAAGGATCCATCGAAGCCCGCCGGAGTCGGGGGGGCATAGCGCGGTGACTCCGGCAGCGGCGTTTGGAGAATGGCTTGGGAAGGGGATGGGGGAAAGAGATGTCTGTGCGTCCGCCTGTCCGTACGTCCCAACGCTCCGGAACAGCACTTCCCGACCCTCAGGGGGCTGCCCAAAGCCTGCCGGGCACCAGCCGTGCTGCGGGCAGGATCCATGTTTCCGGGATGGGTCTCGGTGCCAGGGCCCCGCTCCCCGCGGGAGATCTGGGGGGATTTCGGCATCCCCGCGCCCGGCTCACCAGCACCGAAAACTGCCCCAACCCGACGGCAGTACGCCTCTCTGCTTTGCCTCTCTGCTCTCGGCCACTCACGGCACCGTTGAACAGCGCTATGTCACGACAGCCCCGTGTCGCGATAAAGCCGGCCACGCTCCGCAGCCTCCGGAGTCCCTGGGAGTGGCGCCGTCAGACCCCGCCCCTTTCCCGCAGACCACGCCCGCCAGCCACGAAGCCCCGCCCTCTTCGGCACTCAGACCCCGCCCCCCACGGCTTGCGGCGTGCGGGGATTGGCGGAGGGCGGCAGGCCCCGCCCCCGGCCCCTTGCGGGCGGTGACGTCAGGCGCGCTCCCCGCAGGGGGAATGAATGGGAGGCGGGCGGTGCTGGCGGCACAGCTGCGGCGCCGCGCCCGGGCCGGCACCGGCACCGGCACGGCACAGCACGGCTGGGCTCGGCTGGGCTCGGCTCTGCTGCGGGAACCGCTGCTGCCTGCGGCCGGGGGCCGGCCCGCTGCCCTCTCCCTGCCCTCTTCTCTCCCCTCCGCCGCCCCCGGGCCAATAAAATGATGCAAAGCTCAGCGCTCGCTGCCGAAGGGGCTGTCAAGGGGCTGCCGGAGATCCTCGGGGTGCCGGTACAACGTAAGGACGCGTTTTCCTTCCCCCCCCACCCGCCCCCTCCCTGCGGCCCGCTGCCCCCCGGCCGCGCTTCCCATCCTTTCATTTTTCCCCGTGTGCGGCAGCGCTCCTGCATGGGAAAGCCGGGGGGGGCCTCGACGGGGCGGTCAGTGCGGCTGTACGTGCGCACGGGGCTGCGAGCGGTGCCCCCGCTGTTGCCGTGTGTCGCGACACGAGGCCCCGACCCACCTCTCATCTCTCCGTACGCACATCCATCGGTACGTGCTGCAGAGCTACAGGTGGCGAGGCGCCGTGTGCCCCCCCCGGGAGGGCCGTGCGCGTCCGGACGTATGCGGGGACGCTGTGCGGGTGCGGGGGGAGGGGGGGGGGTGCGAGCAGTGCCGGTCTGGGCTCGGTTGTATTCGTTATCGTTGTTAGCATTTATGATTTGCATCCGTGTTTATTATCACCGTTATCATCGATTATTGCTTTTACGGTTCCCCCTCCCCCCCAGCCCCGTTCTTAAAACGGTTCCGGAGAAGCGGAGCGTCCCGCTGGGGGGGGATGGGGGGGGTCCTGCACTGGGGGGGGCAGTGCCCCATCCACACCCCCAGCCCGATGTGGGGCTGTCTCTCTGCTTCTGCCCACACCAGGGAGCAGCGAAAGAGATGATGTTCTCGTGTATTGAAGCACAACAGATCGGTGGCGAAATAGCGGTGTTTGTGCTGCCGAAGTTCCCGTGGTGCTGCTGGGGGGGGTGGGGGGGGGGTGCTGCGTGGGGCCCCCTCTCAGTGCGGGCTGCGGGGCTCCGTGGGGACGGGGACGGGGGGGGTCCGCGGCGGCACAGCGTCGGAACCCCCCCATGCTATAGGGAAACCGTGAGGTGGGAAATAGGGGCATCAGTGCGGGGCCTCAGGCCGGGATCCAGAAAGAGGGAGAGGGGCTGCAACCCCCCACCCCCACCCCACCCCGAAGGTCTTCTCTATCATGATAATAATATTTTATTCTTTTTATTTTGTTTTATTTTGCTCCCCTCCCTCCCCCCACCCCCAGCACGGCTCACAGCGATGGGCGCCCTTTGCCGTTCGCGTTTCCGATGGCTGTGAGATCGCATTTCTCGCCCCCGGAGCCGCACAGCGCCTTTCCGCCTTAACCCCGACGTTCTGCATCGACTTCAGCTCAGCGTTGGGGAGCCGAGAGCTGCGGGTTGGGCCTATAAACCCCCCCACGGCCAGCGCTAATTGACACCCTCATTAATAACGCTATTTCTTTAGGGGCAGGTGGGCAAACGTGCGGCAAACCTTTTGCCGGACCCAAACTTCTGCCCAAAGCACCTTCCCAAAATAACAATAATAATGAATAATAATAACAATAATAAACGAATACACGGACGGAACCATCATTAAAATAATAATAAGAAGAAGAAATAAGAGAGAAATCGATTCTCTGTAGATGGAATGAAACCAACGGGCTGTGCTGCCAACTCGCAGTGCGGTGGGGGGGAGTGGGGCCGGATTGGCCCCCCTGTATGTTTATATATATATATGTGTGTGTGTGTGTGTGTATACATATGTGTGTGTGTATATATGTGTGTATGCACGCATGTATGTGTATGCACATGTGTATACATACGTGTATCTGTGTATATACAGATGTGTGAGTGTGTGTGTAGATATTTATCTGATATATTTATCAGATCAAATGAAATTATCCGAACTGCTTTAAAATAAACATAAACACGCCTTTATTTGAATAGATATTCGTTCACGTACCGATCTCTTTCCGGAGCGGTACGGGGCAGATATGGCGATGCGCACCGCGGGTGGTTCCGTTCCCGACGCTCGGAGGTGCCGTTGCCTCCAGCGCTGCGCATCCCCGCATCGCTGTGCCGGACGCGCTCCGTCCCCGTCCCACCCCCCCAAGCCGTCCGTAGGGATAACGAAGGGGGTTCTGTCGCCCCGCGTTGCCGTGGGGGGGTCCCTCGGGATCGGCGGCGTCTCCGCTCGGTGCTGTTTCTTGATGCCCCCCCCGGGGCTCGGGGTCACCCCGCTGCCCCACCGCCGGGCCCCGCAGTCTGCACCGCCCCGCTGTAATCGGCTGCTGCGCCCTTTGCCGTCCCCCCTTTTCCTTTTCCTTTTTTCTTTTCCTTTCCTCTCCTCTGCCATTTTCGTTATTTTTTCCCTTATCGTTGCTTTTTTTCCCCCCCCTTTTCCTCCCCCTCCCCGCCTTTTTTTCCCCACTTTTCCTTTTATCCCTTCTTTCCATTTTCTACTTCCTTCTATTTTGCTTTCTTTCCCCATTCTATTTCTCTTTCCTTCCCCCTCCTTCTTCCATGTTAATTTCTTGTATTCCCTTCAGTTTCTTTTCCTCCATCCATCCATTTCCCTTTTCCTTTTCCGTTTTTCTTTTCCTTGTTTTCCTTTTTTGCCTTTCCCTTTATTTTTTTACATTTCTTTTCCTTTATTTTCCCTTTTATTTTTCCTCTTCTCTCTTCTTCCCTTTCCTTTCCCCGTTTCTTATTTCCTTCCCTTTATTTCGTTTATTTCCTTTTCCTCCCTTCTTCCCTTTTCCTTTTTATTTTCCTTTCTTTTTCTCTGCCTTTTTCTTTCCCTTCTTTTTTCTTATTCTCTTCTCTTTCTCCCCTTTTCTTTCTTCCTTCCTTCCTTTTTCTCTCTTTTTCCCTGCTCTTTTCGTTTCCTTTTTTTCCCTCCCTTTTCTTTCACATTTTCCATTTTCTTTTCTTCTTTTCTCATTTCCTTTCTTTTCCCCCTTTCTTTTCCTTTTCTCATTTCCTTCCCCCCCTTTCTTTTCTTTTTCTCTGTTCTTTTCTTTTTTTTTTTCCATTTTATTTTCTTTTCCACTTCTTTTCCTCTCCCCCCCCCTTTCTCGTTTCCTTTCTTTCCCCCCTTTCTTTTCTCTTTCTTTCTTTCTTTTTTTCCATTTGATGTTCTTTCCCCCTTCTCTTTTCCTTTCCTTCCCCCCTTCTCTTTCTCTCTTCGTTTTTCCTCCCTTCTCCTTCCCTTTCCTTTCGCCCTTCCACCTTTCCTCCCCTTTTCTTTCCATTTTCCACTCCCGTTTTCCTTTCCATTTTCCCTTTTTCCCTTTCATTCTTCTCATTAACCTTTCCCCTTCCCCTACTCTTTTCCTTCCCTTTTTCTAACCTCTTTCCCTCCATCACCCTTCTCCCCCTCGTTCTGCCCTTCCTTCCCCTCCCCGTTTTCCTCTCTCCCCCCTTCCTTCCCCCCCCCCCCCCCAGTTCCCCACTCCCCGGCTCTCCATCGGGGAGCGCAGCAGCGCGAAGCGACGCGCGGCGCCGCCGGTGCTGAGGCCGCTCTCCCCTCCGTCCCCGCAGAGATCCCCCAGTGCGCCGGCTGCAGCCAGCACATCCTGGACAAGTTCATCCTGAAGGTGCTGGACCGCCACTGGCACAGCTCGTGCCTCAAGTGCGCCGACTGCCAGATGCAGCTGGCCGAGCGCTGCTTCGCCCGCGCCGGCAGCGTCTACTGCAAGGAGGACTTCTTCAAGTGAGTACCGCGGGGACGCTGCCCCGTCTCGCCTCCCCGTCCTTCCCGCACGCTGGCGGCTGCCGCGGGTTGCGATGTAGCCGTGAAATCCCCGATGCTGCGCTCGCTGCCCGGCTCCGAGCGGGAGGGCACCGCTCCGCTCCTCTCTTCTTCTATTCTTTATTTTTATTTAACCTCCTCCCCCCAACCCCCCGTATTTATTTGTTTTCTTTCTTTTTTTTTTTTTTCCCCCGCTTTATTTTTTCCCTTTTCCCCCCTTTTTATGTTCTCTCTGCGCTGTCAGATGAACCTCCCTTCCTTTCGCCGCTGCTTTCCCTCCAAGCCGTGCACTCATCCATCTCCCCGGCTGCCGCATGGAAGGACAAACAGCCCATTTCCCACCCCCTCAACCTCTGCCCTCCCTCCCCAAAATGGGTTTCCCAGCACACATGCTCTATCCCCGTTTTCTGGCAGAATTTGAGGGTTTTCCTACGGGCTGACTCTGCATCTCCCATCCTTCATCCCCACCAACCCGCAGGATGGCGATGATGTGGCCGTAATCCCGGCTGGACCTTCCCAGCCCAGCAGAATGGAGGGGGCTCAGCATGTTTTCTGTGCCCCCCCGGGGAGCCCGATCCCATTGCCAGCCCAGGGGCACAGCAGCGTCAGCACCGCGTCCCCACGTCCCACTACTGCAGCCACTGAATATCGTGGCGTGAAACGAAGCTGATGATCTCAAAGTCACTCACACCGATGGCCAAAAGGTGTTGGGATCGATGATATTGGCACTGGGAGCTCAGTGGTGGGCTCGTGTCAGGGCCCACGTAGATCATCCTGTGTTAATCAATAGCCCAATACTGTCACCTTTGGTTCACCCATCCATGGGGCCGGGGGTCTGCTCACCTGAAGCTGCCGAGGAGGCCACACCTCTTACATATTTTTGCACATAGAATCATTGAGAGTGGGGAAAAAACCTCTCAAACCCTGAAGTCCAGCCCCAACCCACCCCCTCTATCGACCGCATCCCTCAGTGCCACATCTCCACAGCTCTTTAGCACCTTTGGGGATGGTGACCCCGTTGCTCTCTGGGCAGCCCTTTCCTTGCACGCTTCTCCGTGCCCGCTCTGCACACCCTTGTCGCACACTCCACGCACACCTTTGCTGCACACCCCTGGCAGCCCACCCCGCTGGCACGGCACAGCACCGCCACGCTGTCATTACGGCGTGAGAGCCCCATCATTCTGCATTAATCTGGGATTCATCATGCGAGCGGGGCGGTGTAATTAATTTATTTGGTATTAATGCGGATGAAATATGTACTGTCCTTGCGGGGGAAATCAGGCAGCCTATAAGCATTAGTTAAAAGAACCATTAAACTCAACCCTTCCCCAGCTCCATTAGGGCAGCCGCTGACAAAGATGAAGCCGCGCCGCGTGAGGTGTCACACGTAATTAGCCTGATTGCTGGGTTAACTCTGCCCCGCCGGCCGCTTGTCCTTGCAGGCGCTTCGGGACCAAATGCACGGCGTGCCAGCAGGGCATCCCCCCCACGCAAGTGGTGCGCAAAGCCCAGGACTTCGTCTACCACCTGCACTGCTTCGCCTGCATCATCTGCAGCCGGCAGCTGGCCACCGGCGACGAGTTCTACCTGATGGAGGACGGGAGGCTGGTGTGCAAGGAGGACTACGAGACTGCCAAGCAGAACGGTAGGCGCCCAAGCTCGTGTTTTGTGCCCCCCAAACTCGTGTTTTATGGCCCCCAAACTCGTGTTTTACTGCCAGGGCTGCTCACGCCACCCTTTTGCTCCCAGATGACTCCGAGGCTGGGGCTAAGCGGCCCCGCACCACCATCACGGCCAAGCAGCTGGAGACGCTGAAGAATGCCTACAAGAACTCCCCCAAGCCCGCCCGGCACGTGCGGGAGCAGCTCTCCTCCGAGACGGGGCTGGACATGAGGGTGGTGCAGGTGAGACCAAGGGAAGGCCTCTGCCCACAGCCCAGCACCAGGCTGGCCCCCAGCAAGGGCTTGGGTTGGGTTCCAGGTGCTGGATTGTCGTTGTGATGTGATGCTGGATTGCAGGGGTGCAGGGATGCTCGGTTGCAGGGTGCATGGAAGCCGGGGTGTGGGGTGCTGTGGTTCCTGCTGTGTGCAGATGCAATGTTGCAGCAATGCTGTGTAGTGCTGGGATGCAGAGGTGTTGGGCCACATGGGTGCCAGTGCACTGGGTAGTCACGTTGCAGGACTGCTGGCATGCAGGTTCACATGGGTGGTAGGCTGCATCGGCACTGTGATGCCATGGTAATGAGGTGCAGGCGTGCAGGATTACATGGATGCTGGGTGCCAGGGGTGCTCATTTACATGGATGGTGGCCTGCTGGTGCACTGGGTTGCAGGGTCACTCATCCGCACAGTGCTGGGGTGCTGGCATGATGGGGTACAGAACTGTGGGGATCCTGGCGTGAGAAGATGCTGGGTTGAAGCAATGATGTATTGATTTGCAGAACTGTTGTGCTGTATGGGTGGTGGGCTGCATGGGTGCTGTCATGCCATGGTAATGCGGTGCAGAAGTGCCAAACTGCACGGGTGCTGGCATACTGGGATATGCTGGGTTGCCAGGGGTGCTGGGCTGCATGGATGATGGCCTGCTGGGGCACTGAATTGCAGGAATACTCAGATGTGCAGCGCTTGGGAGCTGGGGTGCGCAGGTGTTGGCATGATGGGGTGTGGAGTTGTTGCACGGATTCTGATGTGCAGGGATGCTGGTTTGCAGAGGTCCTGCGTTATGCGGGGGCTGGGGTGCTGGCGTGTCATGGTAACGGGGTGCAGGATTGCACAGGTGCTGGCATACTTGGTTGGACTGCTTGGTAACACAGCTGCCTGTGAGCTGGAGTGTCAGGTTGTGGGGGTCCCATTGTGTGGGGGCACAGGGACGGAGCAGTAATTGATGCTGAGTTGTGTGGGTGCCAGATGGTGCGGCTGGGAGGCGCCGGCACGTAAGGCGCTGGGATGCCAGGTTGCAGGGCCACCACCGACGTCCCCATTGCCCGCCCCAGGTGTGGTTCCAGAACCGTCGGGCCAAGGAGAAGAGGCTGAAGAAGGATGCGGGGCGGCACCGCTGGGGCCAGTTCTACAAGAGTGTCAAGCGGAGCCGCGGGGCCGGCAAGCTGGAGAAGGAGAGCTCAGCTGAGGACTGCGGGGTCAGCGACAGCGAGCTCAGCTTCCGCGGTGAGTGGGGCAGGGGGTGCAGGGCAGGAGTCCTCGGGGGTCTCCGCGTGCATGGCTGACACTCCATGCGCTCTGCTCCTCGTCCCAGCAGACGACCAGATCCTCTCCGAGCTCAGCCACACCAACCGGGTTTACGGCAGTGTTGGCGACGTGGCGGGAGGACAGTTGCTGAACGGTGGCTTCGCCATGGATGGGACGGGACAGCCGTACCAGGACTTGCGGGACGGCAGCCCCTATGGGCTCCCCCAGTCGCCGTCGTCCATCTCGTCGCTGCCGTCCCACCCGCCCTTGCTCAACGGGTTGGACTACGCCATGGACAGCAGCATGGGGCTGGGGGCGCAGGGGGTGAGTCAGACGCTGCGCGCCATGGCCGGGGGGGGCCCCACCTCCGACATCTCCACGGGGAGCAGCGTCGGGTACCCAGACTTTCCCACCAGCCCGGCCTCCTGGCTGGACGACATGGATCACCCCCCTTTCTAAGCGCTGCTCGCCCCCGCCCCGGCCCCCTGCGTGCTCCCCCAGCCCGCAAGCGCAGCGCCGGAGATGAGATGGTGCCAGGATTTCCTGTGGGAAGAGGAGCCGGAGGGATCCGTGGGGGCTCGGCGCCCGTCCTTGGGGCATCGGCGATGTCTGGGGCTCGGGATGGGGCGGGTGCCTTTGGGTGTAAGCACAAGGGAGGTGCGGGCGCACAGCACAGTGAGGATGTCGGGGTCACCCCGCCTCGTCCCTCCTGGTCGGCGGAGAGCCACGTGTGCAGGAGGGGAGGACAATCAGGGATGGCAAAGCCTTGATGGCAGAAAGGTTCGTTTCAGAGCGTTTCTCCCGGCCCAGGGGCCGTGCTGGCTGCTGGCTGCAGCGCTGGGCGGGTGGGAGCGGGGCTGTCGTGCTGCGGCTGCAGGGCCGTGATTTATCCCCGGGCGTGCAGGAGTGCTTACGGTGCAGCGCTGCACCTCGCTGGCTGGAGGGGAGGGATTGCAGCAGGAAGAAAAGCCTCGAGGCTGAGAGGCCGAGGGCACGGCTGAGCTGGGGCTGGGACACGGGGAAAGATGATGGGGAGCGCGGGGTGAGCCTCTGCTGCAGGATACTGCAAAAACATTCCCCAAAACGGTGGGGAAAAAGGGCTCATGCTCGGGGATGTGCGTGGTCGGTGGCGTTCGGTGACATCAGGCTGTGCTGGCTGCTGCCCGAGGCCTAAAGCAAAGGGAATTACAAGTAAACTTGAAATCAAGTGAGAAAGCATACGGGCAGGCTGTCCCCCAGCTGGGTGTGTTGGCGCTGCAGGACTGCCCAGCTGCACGTGTGCCCTTAGCCGTGCCCCCCCCACCCCCCCAGTGCTGCTCTGTGCCAAGCCCCCCAGCCCCCGGGTGGCACAGGGAAGGGACACAGGAAGGGCTGTCCCTGCAGCAGTCCCTGCTTGCTCACCATCCCCATCCGATGCAGCCAAACGTCCTCCCCTCCCCTTGTAAATGTTGTACAGTTCCAGAAAGTGAGAGTCTTGTTTGCTGGGAAGGGGGTGGGGGGTGGGGGGGTGGGGAGCGGGGGGAAGAAAACAATAAAAAAAATTTAAAGAATAAAATCTTATTTATTGCCACGTCTTTGGGGAGACACGACCCCCCCACCCTGTCTGTGGGATGCTGCTTTGTACCCTGCCTCCTGTGCCATGGCATGAGCTGTGTACGGTCCCTGCCGTGCCAAGGGCACACGATGTCAATAAATCTGGGACTCATCTGCAGCCGCTGTCTCTGGGCTCTTCTTCCCCACTGGGGGAACAGCGGCATGGCCTGCTCTGACCCCACTTGGGGCTGTTTGCAGCCCCCCAGGTAATTTAGGTGAGGTGAAGCCTGCGGTACCCCGAGCCAGGAGGGAGATGGAGCGATTTTGGCTTGTCCCACCGAGCTGCGGATGAGGTGACAGCAGTCCCAGCAGCCTGACACGAAGCTGGTACATCTCCATGCTTTGCAGTGGGTGCTTCCATCCCTGCCACTGCCCTCCCCCTCCTCCCCCCCCCGTTGCCCAAAGAGGATGTCCCAAGGCGGGGGGACCTCAGCTCTGTGCAGGCTCAGGTGAGACGTGCTGGGGGCTGAGCCCCGCCGTGGGCACCGGTGTGTTGGCTTTTATATATTTTAATCATTTTAACATTTAATGCTTCTCAATTAAAGTGATTTCCTGGAGTAGATGCCAAGCTTAGCCCGAATGCACATTAACCACTTTCTGTATCGGTAGTTAAAGGCACCGGGGGATTTAAGCAGCAATCCGCAAGGCTGTTGGGGAAAGGTTTGGCTGAATAAAGCAGATTATAAACAATAATATATGTCTTTCTCATTTTTACCCCCCCCTCCTGCTTTTTTTTTTTTTTTTTTGGAAAGGCTCCAAACTCACAAACAGACCTAAAGTGCTATAAACATCTCCAGGGCTGCGTGCTGAGCCCCACATGTGCTCCCTGAAAGCAGCGGCCTCAATGCTACTGCTTCTGTCCCGGCTTTAAGAGGGCGTTTTATTGCCCATTGAGCCCAAGTTCCCTTCACACCAGGGGCTATAAGAGGTACAGCTGGTCCCCCCTGCCTTCCCACCAGGTGCTCAGTCACTGGGTCAGGCTGTGAATTCGCATTTTGGCTACAGTGGGTTTGCTGATGCACCTCTGGGCTGTCCTAGGTGCATCCAAAGCGATGCAGCAGACACAGCAGGCTGGCTTGTCCTTGCCGTTGACCCAACACCTCCTGCAAGGGCTGGAAGCGACCCTAAGTGTTGGAATCCATTGAGGAAAGGCACAAGGGAACGCACAGCCCACACTGTTCCATCACTGCTGCTGCCTGTGATGCATCACTGCATGCCCTGTGCTTGTGGGCAATGCGGTGGCACAGTGTTGGCTGTCAGTAGGGTTCAAGGCAGAGCAGCGAACACCAGCAGCATCAGCACTGCAGGAGGACGTGGTGTCGGCAGCTCTTACTGTCATTGGAGATGTTACCATACCTCATCTGGGATCAGACAGATGGATGTAGGACAGAGGATGGCACCTCCCATCCCTACAGCCTCCCAGGAACCAAGCTGCTCATTAATGTTGGAGAAGGCCTTTGGATCGACCAGTCTATCCATCACCCCATCCCCACCAGGCCCACTGACCACATCCCTCAGCGCCCTCATGTTCCCCCCTGCAAGAGAAGCACGCAGAGACGCTGTCCCAACACTGTGCTTGTTTTATTTATAATATTTTGCTTGGACCCAAGAGAAAAAAAAACAACAACCCTAAATGGTAATGCAACCTCACGGCCCTGGCCGTGCCAGCAGCCCTCCCCGGCGGTGTGCAGTAAAACACAGGTCCCTATCCAAGCCCTGTGCCCCCTCCCTCCCCCGGAATACTGCAAGATGTCAGAGCATGCAAAACCCTGACCCGAAGCCTTGGAGGAGAGCAGGGCTTTGCTGCACGATGGTACCCATCCAGCCGCACGGCACGGCTACACCTTGCCTGCCGTGTGCTGCTGCAGGGCCGAGGTGATGGCCTTACAGTCTGTCACCTCCTCTGGCAGGCAGCCCTCCTTGTCCCGCAGCGTGGGGTCGGCCCCGGATTGCAGCAGCAGCTCCACGATGTCGGAAAACTCACAGGCGGAGGCTGTGGGGAGGGAGGGAGAGAGAGCAGGGTTAGGCCTCGGCCCTGGGCTGCTTGCAGGGCTGCTTCCTGCCAGATCGGTGCCTCTTTGGTTTCAATTACAGTTCAGGTCCTTTTACAATATAACCAACTAACTCTTTTTTGCCGTTCAATGTTGTAATCAGAGGATCTTTTGCATTACTCGGCAGTTTTGCGCTGACCTGAAGCGACGAGTGGCAAAGTTTAATTAAAATAAAGGCAACGTGTGATGGAAGCTCATAATAGAAAAGGATAAAAAGAAAAGGAGGAAGGGAAGGGGATGATGCCCATCTAGAGGTTGGCAACCCTGCCCATGGCAGGGGGTTGGAACCCAATGGTCTTTGAGGTCCGTTCCAACCTGAGCTGTCCTGTGGTTCTGTCTTTCTACGATGAAGCAGGGGCAGCAGGGATGTGGGAGAGACCAGAGAGGACACGTCCCGGGGTGGCTGCAAAGAGGGCATTTCCATGGCTGCCAGGGAGCTGTGGCCCAGCCCTATAAGCATGGTGCCCATCCTCACCCTGCTCCCGTGTGCCCTGGCTGGTGGCCGTGTCCCCACGGGGGCCGTGTCCCCACGGAGCAGCCCCACCACCAGATTTACGGCACCCTGGGCACCTCTATTTGTCAAGGGCCGGAGCGGCACTCCTGACACCAGCACGGATGAAGATGAATTTCCATCCAGCGCAGTTCGCTGAGCGACTCCATTAATCCTCAGGGTTCGGATGATGAATTTCTTTCTCTCTCCTATTTTTTTTTTTTTTTTATTTATTTCCCCGCCGGCGTCCCCTCCCTCCGCCCTGCCACCACACCGAGCTGAACAGATGGCTCTTTCCAAGGAAGACCGAGCGCCCGTGAGGATGCACAGCCTGCCCACCGCGCAGCCACGTGGCCGCCGGCGCTCCGAGAAGCCTTGATTTCCTCTGGGAGCTGCAGCGGGATGAGTTCAGTATTCCCAGTGGGAGGGAGGATGGATGGAGGCGAGGAGATGGGAGGCTGCGAGGCCATTTAGCAGGACCTGGCTCCCAAAGGCGAGCAGAGCCTTCGGGATGAGGCTGAGCGCTGGCCTCCGCTTAACCTCCGATTAAACCCAGGGTCAGCAGCGGGCAGGAGGAGGCAGAATTTATCACCCGGCGCAGCCCGCGGTTCGAGGCCGGCTGTAATCAGGAGAGCTGTCGCCACAAGGACAGCTGTCAGGCCACGCTCGCTCGTAAAAAGGGATGGATGCACCCTAAAAGCAGCCTCTCGTGGGGGTTAACCCTTCCCGGAAAGTCCTCCAACAAACAGGGAGGCCTCGCTCTGCTCAGCAGCGGCTCCCTGTGCCTGTGGTGCAGTTAATAACTCGGTTACAAAGTGCTTACATCGGGACATCTCCAGCAAGTCTCAGTTTCAGGCCGCTTGGATCAGAACAATTAACTCAAGGCTGTGTTTGAGATTTGGGTGGTGTGTGAGCGGATCTGCTACGGAATGGAATGGGGAAGGACAGCTCCTGCAGCTTGGGAGCGTTGGCACCCGTGGGCTTGGCACCTGGAGAGGTGTCCCAAAGGCCGCTTGGGTGGATCAGAGAAACGACTGCAGAAATAATGTCAATTAAATCAGTTGTTCACCAAACACCGCAGCACCGACACGACAGATTTCCCACCTCAGCCAGAACGGTAAGAAGTTGAAAAATGAAGTATCCTACAGGAAAGATCACACGGGGACCATTCATACGTTATTGTAATTACAGCCTTGGTTCAGGGGCCTGGGAATCTGGCCGTTTAGATCCAGATCCAAATGCTGAGTCTCAGACTGATGGACTACAGAGCAATATTGCCATCCTGCTAATGTCCTTGTGGAGAGATCAGAGAGAGGCACAAACACTTCAGCATGACAAGTGTGCTCTTAATTACACAGTGACAGCCACTGAGAGAGAGTATAAAATAATAACTGGACATGCCTTAATTTCGGAACAAATTACGACGGAGATTAAATAAAATTTTTTCCCTATTCCCTGCATATCAGCACCGCATGTGTCACTTACGTCTCTCTACGTTTCTCATTTAGAGATAGAACACTCTTTCAATTAAAAGGATCGCTATAAAATCTCGTATTTAATTAGCACGTAGCTGCAGGAGTGAGACAAGCTGTAACTCCACTCTGCTTGGTTTGGTAGTAGATCCGTCGTGCTCCCAGCTGGCACCAAACTGGTTTGTAACCAGGACACCCAGAGGTTAGCATCACACTGCTCGTGGGCTTTGCCACTGGTTAATCAAATCCACCCTTCCTACTAATGCCGCTGCTGAAATTTGCTTTCTGTACGGAGGTGATTTGCTCCGGCTGCAAATCCATCCTGCTAAGAGGGAACAACCGTGCTGAAGGGCAGCTTACCGTAATGGAGTGCGGTCTGGCCTTCCCCATCCTGAAAAAAAAAAGCAAGACTTGATTTCAGAGGTGTAAGCAACGCCGTGGGGACAGAAGTAAATTCCAGCCTTAAATAAATACGGTGAATCACAGCAAGACTTTAACTGATCAACAGCCCCGCACACCCAGCTATCTAGCAGGCAGGCTTTGAATCAGCATCTGCCATCAATCCGTATTGATGGGTAATCAATACCTACCCACGCACCGGAGCGCGTGGATCACGTCATGGCACGGGCATAATTCAGTTCACGGCGTTATCACTTCCAGCTCATAAAAATGAAGGATTTCAGTCCTACAGCCTTACCTTGGGACCCTCGGTAATCCTGAGTGCACCTCAGGAGATGCCTACTGAGAGCTTCTTTGCAAGCACAGCCTTGGATGGCTGTTCAAGACACAAGTGAGGCACATGGGCACTCGTACAGCTCAGCAAGCAGGGAATAAAACCTTTTTTTTTTCCCCCCCTACTGAATTCATCTTCGGTCACTGCTCTTCAGAACTCAGGTCTGCACAATGGTGAACTCAAGGCTGAAGTAATTTCTGTCGTGCTTCTGGAGTCCTTGTTGTCTGCGGGCGAGGAAAGGAGCACCACAACCACAAGGACTGAGGGCTGCTGACACGCCTGGGGAGCTGGGAGACGTGTTGTGGAGCTGGGTGATGTGCTCCCACCCTTTGGGGTGCACGTCCCATCCCCAGACCCAGCAGCACAGCCCTGGGCATCTCCTGCTCCTGCCATAGGGACAGGTGAAACAACAGACGGGAAGAATTACTGTCCCCTTTGCTTTCACTGCCCCATTGGGATTAGCCTCTAATTCAGCTCCTCGCCTCCTTAATGTATTTGCATCTGTTTATGTAGACTTAAGTTTTTAATTACCATCATCTTTGGGATTAAGGTGCAAATTCAACAGCCCGCTGGCAAAAGGGGAAAAAAGAACAGGAAAACAGGCGGAAACCACCCAGAAAACTGCTCGTCAGAGACTGCTGTTTTCTAAGCCTGGTGATATCAAAGGCGTTAAAGCACAGCCAGCCGGGAAAGCGGGAAGGAGTTGTGCTGCAGGGTGAGATGCTCTGCACCGACCTGGAGCGGGGCGGGAGGAGAGGCGGGCAGCAGGGATGAGTTATTGGAGAAGCGGCGTTAAAATATGCAGGGTGTGTGAGCGCTGGGGGATGGGAGGCGAGCTCTGCATTGCTGCCGTCAAAATTTGAGCCAACAACAACAAGATGAAAGGTAGGTGGATGGGACCGGAGGTGCACAATGGGACCAGGGCACCCTGACGGCGATCCCTGTCTGGAGGATGGCTCAGAGGGTTGGTCCAGGAATGCTCCAGACATTTGTTCCTCTTCCAAAGGCCTGTGTGAAACACTGCTGCTTCAGCAGAGCTGTGCCGGCGGGGCTGGCGAGCCCTTCATTTCAGAGCTGGCATTTATTCGTTGGAGAAGGGAGCAGGTCCCAGCACACGCAGTGCATCTCTCCGACCCCAATGCCATTAAAAAGAAAAATAGATTATTA
Organism: Alectoris magna; assembly: GCA_030625065.1. Taxonomy (NCBI): domain Eukaryota; kingdom Metazoa; phylum Chordata; class Aves; order Galliformes; family Phasianidae; genus Alectoris; species Alectoris magna. The sequence continues at coordinate 25,331,379 of CM060568.1, read as the reverse complement.
ATCCAGTGTTACGCAAACGCTGTTTACACTTTATTCACACCGGATTTTTTTTCCCCTGCGAGCTGGCCAGGTGCCATTTGTTCTACTTCTCCAATGTGATGCTATTTGCTTCTGTTTGCTCCGTGACAAATTTTAATCCGGGGAAATGGGAAAAGAGGAAAAAAAAAAAACCAACTAAAAAGCTCTCCTGCGGTCAGTGGTGGTGAGTGGGAGCCGCTGATTCTTCCCCACTGAAAGTGATGGAGATGTTGGTTGGCTTAGATTATAGAAAGCACCGAGTCAGAGGGGGCATTTGTATGGCTGCTGTCAGGACTGTTCCATCAGTCCTTTCCAAACTGTGAATAAAGAACGTTCGGTAATCCCAAGTGCTGGTGCCCTTTAAGGGCATGCTAAAAGAAGTCAGAAATGTGCTTGTGCTCTGACAGAGCCACAGGAGCGCACGGAGTTTGCCTTGCAGCAACTGCCTCTTTGGGAACCGCTGTATCACACCCCATAGCAGGACCGGCTGAGCCAAGAACTTAAGAACAAATGCCCACATCCACTGAAAGCATCAAAACAAAGATGCTGCAAAATGACCCGCACCTCCCACGCCCCAGGTCTGTGACAGATGTCTCTCAATGAAAATCCAGCTACCAGTGGGCACCTTATTGGATAACAGGATTGCACCGCGCTCCTGAGAAATTTGAGTGAGAGAAATGAGAGAAGATGGACCGAGTGCAGATGGACCGACTGCCTTATCCGTTAAGTGCTGCTATGGCTCCTGCACGCCAATTCTGCCTTATAAGAGAGGATTATATCAGAGCTTCCATCCCGCTGCTCGCTCCTTGGGAATTTCTGCTCTCTGCTGTACCTGAGATGAGGATTCTGGAGCTACGGAGGTGTGGGAGCGCCTTGGCCAAGCCAAGATGGAAAACAACACACATAGTAACCTTTCCTCCCGATGGACAGTGCACACACTTGTTTTGTAAGGTATTTTTCCCCTCTCATTGCTGTTTTTCCTTGTTCCTTCACGGGACGTTTAAGGGAGCCGCTCACTCCTACTCGCAGCTCCCAATACAGGCAGGGATCACAGATAAGAGCGATGCAGAGATAAGAGTGTTTAACAGCTCGGGTTCAGCAGCGTGGATGGGCAGCAGAGATAAATATTTACACGAGGTCTTTAGAAGGTGAGTGAATAAGAGGGCTGGAATTATACAGACTCTGAAGAAGCACTGGTGCTTAGGAGCTGTGAATATAAATCTCTGCAGCCGCACGACGCAGGCTCACTCAAGCCAGGGAGATAAAAAATAGCAAGAAAATACTTCCCTCCGCTTGTAAAAACTGCTTAATTTCTCATCTAGTTCCACTTTAGACTTCAACTTCCCAACCATTTACTTAAACCTCATCACTGGCACAGGTTGCCCAAGGAGGCTGTGGATGCCCCATCCCTGGAGGCATTCAAGGCCAGGCTGGATGTGGCTCTGGGCAGCCTGCTCTGGTGGTTGGTGACCCTGCACACAGTAGGGGGTTGAAAGTCATCGTGGTCCTTTTCAACCCAGGCCATTCTATGACTCTATGATTCTACGATCTTCTTTTTCTCTCTCTCTTATCTCCCATCTCTTATTCCTGAGATGACTGTGGGTGAGACAGCAGTTGAAAGCCCACCGCAGTGTATGTCTTCATGGTAATACTGAGCAACGTGGGCTGACACATCCAGCCTGAAGTCCACTGGACAGCTCAGGGGATGGCCCTCCACGGCCTTTATTTTCATTTCCATGCTCCTGCGGCTCACAGCAGTCTGCGTTTGGGCACGTGCCATTAACACATGCAAAATGAATGTTTGTGCAGTTGAGGCGCTTGGATGAGTGAATCACCGTGGGTGTAGTGCTGGCATTCCAAAGCTGTGCTTCAGTTTGGGATCCGATGTTGTTCTTTAAGGTCTCAGTGTTATACCAGCGTGCACCCACACGCACCCAGACCTTTAATTGCCTCCAGATCCTCAAAGCAAGACCAGTGACCCCAAGTTGAGGAACAATACCGCCTAACAGCGTTGTGTGGGAACACCCAGGGTCCCCAAAAGCTCCAACCATAGGAAAACGAATCACGCCTCTGTGTTTTCTTCTCCTTTTGCGCCTTTTGATTTTGCTAAAGAAAAATACACTTATGACTGCTTCACCTGCTGGTTTACAGCGAGTGTCCCATACAAGGGCGATGAGTGGCCCGGTGCTTGAAAAGTGCCAGCACTGTTATAGCTGTGAATGTTGAGCATGGGGACGCTGGGACAGCTCAGGCATTCCCAGCAACAGAGCAACTTCCAGCAGAAGCAAACCCAAAACCCAGGCAACAGTCACACACAGGTTTTATTTGGGGTCGCAAACTGCAGACAGGGCTTGGGTATCCCACCACTATATCCCCCATTAAATCTTGCAGGCAGGTAGGCTTGGCAGTGTACTGAGCTCACTCCTGGCACTGAGCTGCCCCTCTTTCCTTCCATGTCAAGGCACGGGGCAGACATCCCTGGGGATGGGAGGTGCTAGACAGATCTTTATCATCACCTCTCCATCCCTTCTCTAAAGCCTATCACCAGGCTATCACAGGTCTATCTCCTAAGTGCCTCCCAGATAAATTAGACCTGCATAGAGAAGCAATTATTACATTTCTAATGGTATGGACCCTTACAGCACAATCTCCTACTGAAAGGCAAAGGAAATTGCATTAGCTTTTGTTTGATCCAACATTATGATGGAAGGAGGAGGGGTGCAGAAGCCCTTTAAAACCAAGCTTAAGAGCTGAGGTTCCTTCTCTCCAGGGACCCCCTTATTCCTACCCACAGCCTGAGCATCCTCGTTCATTCAGGTGCTATAACACAAAGGTGCCCTCCACTTCCAAAGCCAGGTGTAAGAAATCTCAGGGAGCATCTGATGCCCAGGAGCTTGCTCTCCCTGGAAGCCTGCCCTTGCTAATGCACCCAAACCCACTGGCCTTGGGAGTTCAGAGGGCCAGCGTGACGCTAATCCCTCATCGCCCTACTTTCCAACTGGTGCTGCACCTACATTTCCACGTGTGATTTCAATAGGATTTATCACATCCACACCACCATCAGCATCTAGTGCTTCTGGTACTGCCAGTGCCTCAATATCCCCGTGCAGAAGGGGCTGTCCTTGATTGCAGAATGAATTTTCACCCCAATTTGCACACAGTGCCCTGACCACAGCTGGGTGTTTGTACAGATATGCTTATAGGTTGCCCCAGATAATGTTTGCTGCTGTCTGTTGCCTCCAGCATCAGGTGTTGTCATCCCTGAGTGTTAGTGTGATAGAACTGTGTTAGCACAAGACAAAAGCTGCCGGGAAGCCCCGGGCTTCCTCGTCCTGTCCCAAGAACAGGGATCAAAACCGGGTCTGAAAGGAGCCAGCCTTCCCCAAAGCTACCTTGCAGGCTGCAAGCAGGACGGCCCAAAGCTGCTCCTTCTCTTTCCTTTGAAGTCAAACATTGCCAAGACACTAAAATATCCCTTCTCTGGGCGCTTCCCTGCCCCCTCCCTGCATAAAAGTTCCTTGCTCCCTGTTCTGCTCTTGTGCTGCTTTATCACTTTAGCAGATACCTGGTTATTTAAGGGGCAGGATAAATGGGCTGAGACAGCTTTCCCATCCCCAATTCACTAGGGAACGCTTGGAAATTCCACCTGACACCAGGACCGAGCTCTGCTCTTAAACAATCTCCCGTCTGATCCGATTGTTCCCCAGTGGGGAGGCAGGCTGCAGCTCGCTCAAGAGTCATTGATTGGATTAACAGCCTAATTCCCAACAGATGAATAGAATACTGATGTCTTGTCAGCCCACATCATAGAAGGAAAACACAATCTGCTTCTACAGCCCCGAAATTTAACCCTTTGCTTTCCCCCCCAGCCCCCCACAGTGCACAAGGGTCCGGCACTTCCAGCTCAAGATCCTTCCATTTGCATGACAAAAGCTCTATTAACCTTTGGGACGGTTGGCCTAGCCAACCCAATGCTGGGGGCTCAGGTGTTATTCTTCATGAGGTTGGTTTTGTAAGAAGCTACGGAAGAGATTTATAACGGGACCTTCACTTTTTCCCTATTTTACAACCTGTCCTTAAAGGAAATACTGTATACTTCACCCTAAGTGGTGGAAAATTCATTAGCTTAACAATATTTATCCTAAAGCACATTGGGATCGAGCGTTTCTGCTGTACATCACTGAGCTGTGCCTCCGTCCCAGCCGGGATGCCCAGTGATCAACCCCACCTCGCAGAGCTCCGGTTCAGCACTCCTAATGGAGACATTAATGTTTCCTTACCTCATAGAAAGACTGTGATCAGAAATTAATTGCTATTGGTCAAACGTTCACTGCTGGAAGAGGAGGGCTGTGTGCATATTAAAGAGACTCTCCCAGAAAAAAAAAGTATCTATGAACTCCTTGGCTGTACCTGCTTTTATTTCCTTGCTCAAGGTGTTAAGAATAAATAAAAATCATACGGTTCTAGGAAGCACATTCAGAACGACCTATTTTTTTAATATCATTGGCATCCAACATGCTCCGGGTTCTGCTTCCTTCCAACAGCCACCCTTCACGTTTGCATTCACAAGTACTTCAACCAACCTTTAAATACTGCAATCTCTCAGCAGCAGTCGCAGAATACACAGAAATAGGGCTACAGCCACCATGCCAAGGTGGTAACCCATACAAAGAAGTGGTCTCTACATCTCTGGTCTAAGTAGGATTGGCTTCCCACCCCTTCAGCGTTCTTCCCACCTCTGTAAAGCACAGCGTGGGTCACCCGAGACTGGCCAGGTTGAGTAATATTTGGATTTGACAGCTCCCATGAACAGTGGTAACATCCCCTCCATTACTCCTTAATTCTAAAAGAGCTAATTAGCCCAGAACAAGCACGACAAAGAGAAAGTGTGTAAGGATGGATACGTACGCCCTTTGTTTTTTTCCCTTCTAGCAGCACCTGTTAGACACGATGATCTTCCAGACTGTCATTTCACAACACTAATATGCATACAAAAGGCTGAGCAAACAAAGCACTCTCTTTGGGTCCATCCCTGCCTTTGGCCACCCCTTCAGAGGTGCTCCTTGTTCACAGCATGGGCAGCGGGGAGGCAACAGGCTGCACCTAAGCAAACAATTAGCGAGCGACGCTGTGCCGAATCAAACAATTCAATTAATGTGGTGTCAGTGCTGTTATTTTAAAGCCTAATTATTAGCTCCCTTGGCAATTTGATACCATAATGTTTCATTTTCATCCCGGATTGAACTGCGCTACGAAGGCAATAAATAAATAAGCGGAGTGACCCCTGCCCAGCCCATCCCTGCACTGTAATATGGCTGCGCTGTGTATTCCCGAATCCAGGTTAAGGATGGGGACTGGGGCAGTTGTGCCCTGGAACCAGCAGACTGCAGGTTTTATAAATACATACAGAAATAATTAAAATCTAAGGGGTTTAGAAGGGTTAATCTCCTTTAAATAATCTCTGCCACAAAGCCTGTAAAGTCACTGCTGGCGCCGTGCCTGCGCGGGACCGGCTGTCGGAGCTCGGGGCAGCACGTGTGGGTTGGGACACGGCCCCGGCACGCTGGTGATGCTGTGAGCACAGAGATCCACGTCCAGCAGCAAGGCGCCACGCTGCTCTGCCAGGCTGCAGGGAGGGAAGCCTGCTCAGGCTGCTAAATGGAGCAGGTGGGACAGGAGACAGCGGGAGCTGGGAGTGCTGCTGCTGATGCTGCTCTGTTTGGCTGGGCCTGTTGGGATGTCAAGGCTTGTGCTGAGAAGAGTGTGAAGGGGCTCAGGACCACTTTTCCTAGGAAGGGCTGAGCGCACAACCAGAAGTGGCCAAGATATTGCATCTCTGTCAGCTATAACGGCATCAGAGGTACCACCCTGTGTTTCACCACAACCTCTTCAAGTGCCAGTTTAAAAGCCAATGGCTGAGCGGTCATCAGAGAAGAAAAAAAAAAGAAAAGAAAAAACAAAGGGAAAGCACAGATACCAATCCTGTGGAGGTAGAGCAGTACCAAACCAAGGGGTTTGGCTTCACCTCCAGCAAAGGCAGGGGTGGCTGAAATGCTGCACGCATGCACGAGTGCCATAGCAGCTGCAGGGCTGGAAGGAAGGCTCCTGCCTCCCAGACCCTGTCCCCATACCTGCAGGCATAATGCGCACCTGCATTCCTGCAGTGCAGCCAGGAGTAACGCAGGCTCCAAAAGGAGTGGGCAAGTGGCAATCAGTACCACGGCTACAGGCACAGCTCGTGGCCTAAGGGATGGTTCAGTTCCTTTCCTTTTTTTTAGGCCGGTGAGGATAAAGAATCCAGAGGCTTTGTTTTGGTCTCACAAACTTTCCTCAGCTCAGTGTACAAAATACAAACTTCCCATACTTAGATGGTCATAACCATCCTTAGGCTTGGAGTTGTACAAACTCACTAAACGAGGTGCACGGGTCTCCCAGGACAGCTGCCTTCCTCCTGAGCATGCCTGCTTCTTAAGCCTGACGACTGCTCTGTGGCTAATCTGGATTTAGCAGGCGTTCAGCATGCAGCCGTCTGCTGGGAGAGGCAGCAGGGCCTGGCCCGTGTGCTGGGTGCACCGCTGCCAGGGAGGAGCTGGGTGCAGGAGCCCATATAGGAAGCTTCCTATCCACATCCACAACCTCCCTGGGTTGCCCAAGGAGGCTGTGGATGCCCCATCCCTGGAGGCACTCAAGGCCAGGCTCTGGACAGCCTGGTCTGGTGGACGGCAACTCTGCACATAGCAGGGGGGTTGAAACTGGATGATCATTGTGGTCCTTTTCAACCCAGGCCATTCTATGATTCTCTGATTTTTTCCCCCAAAGAGTTGCTGCTTCGTGATGTCTAATGGCCCTTTCACAGCCTCTGTGAATTGTATCAGGAGCTGATTTAGCATTTTTTATAAGGCCGTTTGTGCACAATACCCCTTTTTCATTTTATCATCCACCACCAACACAACTACAGGTTGGGCTCTGAAAGCTCTCGGTTTATGATCTGCAGGACTGTTCCCTGATGGAAGAAGGGAGAAATAAATGAGAGGAAGAAGGTTTGTTAGCGCTGCTCTTTCACAGCCAGCCAGGTTTCCAACCAGTTTTTATAAAGTGCCAATACTGAAGAAATAAAGGTAGGAAAGCCATCTGGAGGAAGCCGCCCTGGGTCATCCCACTATCGGTAGATGGAATCTCTCAGCGGAACCACAATACTGTTCAAACACAGCCAGCTAAATACAATTAGCGAGATGCAGAATGCATCTTCTCTTTAAGGGCTCTTTCAGAGCCCATGGACAGCCCTTGCTCCCCGCTCGCCGTATAATAGAAGTGTTCCTAATGAAATGCAGCAGGATCAGGAGGCGACTGGGGAAGACCGTGGCCAACTTTACACCAGACAGATTTATGCTCAGGGACGCTCTGTTTGTGAATGAGATGCAGGAGGAACAGGCTCTCCATTCATGGTGTAAGGTCAAGTTCCCCAGCACTGCTTGGTCTGAGGGCTGGGGCCGAAGTCACAGTGCAGAGCAGGGCCGCCCCATTTGCTGCCCCATCAGCCCCAAGGAGCTTGCTGGGCCGCGACATCTGTCCCAGCACACAGTAGTGCAGAAGCACATGTGGCACGGGTGGGCTGTGGGAGCAGCAGATGGCACGGGCTGGTGGGCCACCGACCCAAGACAGCGCTGACCCCAGGGTGAAAGGCTGCGCATCTCCCATCACCCATCCCCTGAGCCCCTTCGAAGCAAGTGTTGATGCATTAATCTTTGTGACTGACAGAAACAAACTGCAAATGGAAGGTTCCACGGGGAACCTTTATTTATTTGGGACTGAAACGCCGCTTAAAAACATAAAGTTAAGGGCTCTCTTTGATTTCATTCATTCATCAGAAGCGTTTGCTGCTCAATGGCATTTCTTCCCTCCCGAGAGCAAAAGCACCGAATGTAAAGAGCGCATCACTGCACGTCAGCCCCGAGCACAGCCCTGCAGGACAGTGAGGACTGCTGCAGTAAATAATGAACTGGGCTTGTGCTTCCCCTGCACAGCCCTCCTGACCTGCTTACCACCATTCAGGGTGCTGAGCTGGCTGGGCAGGGCGAATGCCTCCGCATCGGGACACTTCCCAAAGCCATCAGGCAGAGGGGTCAGGCTGCTGTGTGCTTGTTGGTGGTTTTTTTTTAAACCACACAAGCTAATGCTTTAAGAGTGTCTTGATGGAATCAGGGAAATTGGATTGTCCCCCCATTTGCTGGCCTAAAACAAGCCTTTTTTTATTTATCCCATTAGAGGAACACAAGAAAAACCTTTTAAATGTCACTAAAATTTCCCCTGCATTGCAAAACCCAGTCAAAAGGGTTTTAATTTTCCCCGAGACCTCTTAAGTAATGCAGAGTGTCAAGGTTTAATACGTTGTGGGTAGGGGATTGTCTGCAGCCTGTGCTGTTCCACCAGGGTGACTCTGGAGGGTCGGTCCTGTTTGCTGGATGGGATCCTTGGCCATGCTGAGCTCCCCAGCATGCAGCACCGAGGTTGGCTGTGGTGGTGAGGAATGGGGTAAGGGGACAGGAAAGACCTTCCCCTGGGGTCCCCAAAAATGCAGCAGTGCTGATCCCTCACCTTGTCATTTTGGTCTGTGAGTTTGGGTACTCTGGTTTTGTGAGTGCCTGTAATTTATAGGCTTTACTTATTTATTTACGAGGACTAAAGAGACTTGGCAAGAGGCACTTATGTATGCTGACACGAGGCTCCGAATTCCCCTGGAGTATTTAATATGACAGACATCAGCTTAATACCAGGGATGGAGCCCAGAACTGACAAGTGCAAGCACACAAAGCCTTCGTGCTGTGAGAGAAGCACTGAACAGGGCAGGACGAGGCTCCATCCAGCAGACCCAGGTGCCCTTTGAGCTTCCCAGGGGTGCCCTGCTGAAACATGCCCATTTGTGTGGCTCTCCAGGGTGTCCTAACAAGTCTGAATCTATGCAATGAAAGAACCTGTGTCCAAGCATCAGAGCTGGGACTTGAAGCATCCTTCGGGCTAGATGGGTCCAAGGGACCAGCTGCAGTCACTTCTTAGGGCTGTTGGCTGTGTTATTTCCTTCGTGCCCCCAGTTTTGGGAGAGATGGGCGACTGGAGGGCTCTGTGTGCTTGAGCCCAAACCCACGGAGAGCTGGTGAAGGTGCAAAGCCAGGCAGAGCGAGGAAGAGGAGGGGAATCACAGCCCCTCACTGAGCCGCAACAAAACACACCCCTGAGACTGAGATGCTGCCTCCTGAGCTTCCCTACAGGGCCACATAATCTGCTTTACAATACGACCAAATTCAGCACGAAAATCGGAAAAAAAAGGGGGGAAAAGCCCCCCGAAGGGCTGGTTATTGGAGCAAGGGCTGCGTTAAAAGGATCAGGAGGTGGGGGGCCCAGGGGGTGGGGGGGGGAGGGAATGGGATAAAGTAGCGGGTCTAATCAAATCAGTTTAAAAAGCTGCAGCCTCTCCGAGTTAACCTTGCCAATCAGCCTGTGAGCGGGTGCATGTCTGTGCACATTAAAGTGGAAGGGCGTCCTTGAACCCGCAGCCCGCTCCGTCCTCACCGCAGCCCACGTGGATGCTATCGTGGTGCCCAACAGAGAGCAGCCCGGGCTCAAGGCTGCCTGCCCATGCCTGAGCCCAGCTCAGCGCCATGGGGCTGCTCCCCGAGGTGAGCTCCGGGGGATTTATTTAGCCAGCAAGAGTTGGTTTAAAAAGGACAAAAAGAAGATAGGAGACAAAAGGAGCAACCCTCCCCTTGACGAATGCGGTTGCATTGAGGCTGGCAGCTGTGAGATGCATTACTAACCTCCACTAATGACTGAGGGCACAGAAGTCACTTTAAAATAAATATTCGCTAGGAATTACACGGGTAATCTAAAGGGATTATCCTGCTGCCTTAACAGGTCCATAAACTAAACGCTAAATGGTCTACACAAGTGTTTGCATTAATTCTGACCTAAATCAACCCTCCCGCTAAAAGCCAGATTCAGTTTTGGAAACAGCGTGTCTGCTTTCAGTTAGCATGTCTGTGAACATCCCCAGATTCTTGCTTTCCCGGAGGAAAAGCAGGATGGAGCTGCTGGAAGCCACAAGTGTGCCAGAAGGTAGGAGAGCTCCAGTTGAAGCGTGTGTCCAGAACAGAGGTACCCACATCCCAAGTGTCAGCTTCAGGATATGGCACCCAGCATGGGGAGATGGGTCAGGAGAGCGGCGCGTGGGGCACATGCTTCAGCCCTTTGGATCTCTGTAATCCTTCCAATCCAGAGCCCTCAGCCTATAGAACCAGCCAAGGTGTGTACCTCTGAAGACAGCTGAATTCAGAACACACCAAGGCTGAGAAGAGGACTCAATGATCAATATGGATCCCTTGCAACTCGGAAGACTCCATGATTTGCTGGGATCTCTGGCAATAGGAGTGGAAAAGCTGTGTGTAGGCAGTCAGGGCAGCACACCAACAAGTTCTTAAGCTCCAATGCCATGCAAACAGCAAATTTATTTAACAGCAAATAAAGCCACGGCTTTACAAACACACTCAAATGAAAAGCCATTCCCCTAGATCAGATTCCTTCCCTCCTGAAATACATACTGCTGCGAGCTCCTACACCCGTGTTAGGGAAAAATTAACAGACAAAAACCAAGACTTCTGTTTTAAAAGATGAATGTTACCCTTCCCTTTTAAACCAACAGTTTGCAAGTTTCCTTTAGATTTCTTCAGAATAACAACGGGGAGCGAATCCTCGCTCACCCTGCAAGAGCCCGAGAGCATCACGTCAGCCTGCAGTAAGCCCTGCTCTAAAACAAAACTTCATTATTAGCTGCAAAGCAGACACAGTTGCTCTCTTCCACCCCAGTCCCAGCTGGCAAGGTGTGATGTCAGCCAGGTGCGGAACCAACCCAGCAGACAGCAGCCCTGTGGGACAGGCTGCCAGCACAGCACTGCTCAGCTGAGATAGATAACCCCAGCAGCAAGTGTATGTGCACTTACTTGCCGAGGAGGTCTAAAGCCTTCAAGAGGGACTCAGAGCAGGGCGGGATGTGAATGGGCAGAGACCACATCCATGTGTGTATCAACGGGAACGGCAGTGGGACCAGCTGCAAACACCCCCAGCTCCTGAAGCAGCGTTATGGGAGAGCCTTGCTAGGGAGAATCACAGAACCGTTTGAGTTGGAAGGGACCCTTCGAGGCCATCTGGTCCCACTCCCTGCACTGAGCAGGGACACCCACAGCTCCATCAGGTGCTGAGAGCCCATCCAGCCTGACCTTGGCTGTCTGCAGGGATGGGGCACCCACACCTACCTCTCTGGGCAGAATGGGTGGCTGCAGACTCCTTCTCTTTTGGGAAATCTATTCTGCTGTTGGCAAGACCAAAAGTTTGAAGCCCTCCTTTTATTGCTCCTTCCTCCAACTGCATGACCCCATGAAGGGAGCAGTCCCCAGGTCCCTGTGATTTTATGCAGCTGGAGTGGAGCAACTGTGCGCCAGCATAAAATTCCAAGATAGACAGCTTCCCTTGGTGGCTTCTCACACCTTGAGTGCTCAGGAGACAATACCCTTCTCTGAGAAGAGGCACAGTGCTACCGAGTGATGGTACATATTAATTTCTAAAAGAGGATTTTAATCATGCAACGTCCTCTGCAGTCGCACAGAATTTAATCTCATTGCTGACAGTGGGTGATGGGGGAGCATGTTAAGTGGAAAAGTTGTATTCCAGCCCTCCCTGCAGATGTGTGCTCCCAGCAGACCCTGGGAGGATGGCACAACCTACCACGGTCTCTCCGTGCCGAGCAGCCCTGGCTGAGGGCCCCCAGCACAGTGCAGCCCAGCAGACACACAGCGTGTTCCCAACCTCCGTGCCAGGCTCACCTACACGTACTAACACGGTTAGCATTTATTAAGGCTTATTTTACAAATATGGATTTATTAATCTAGGCAAGTCCCGGGGATACATGCACATAATACTGCCAGGTTACAGACACTGAGACACACAGAACAACATCCACCCCCTGGCTGGCGGCTCAAGGTCAAGCAAGGAGTGCAGCCCACGGTGGGATTAGCTTCAGGACGCTGAGCTCCTCACGCTGTGCTGCGACCATTAGGACACACTGTCCTTTGCCACACGAGGTCCTCCTCCTTCTAATGCGACCTGCCCTCACCTAAGCCAACATCTAAGAATCTTGCCTTCTCTGAGTAACACCGGAAGGGAAAAGAACCCGGAACCAAAGCCTGAAATCTGTGAGCTGAGACCCCCCATAAATATATTTGGAATTAGGGCAACCTAAGTGAAGGCTCGAGCAGAAAACAATTCACAGAATCATAGAACGGCTCCTGTTGGATCATTGAGCTCCAACCCCCGCCACGGGCTGGCTGCCTCCCATCTCAGGCTGCCCAGGGCCCATCCATGGCCTGGGGCACCTCCAGGGATGGGGCACCCACAGCTCTGGGCAGCCTGAATTCCATATAATCACTGCAGATAAATGAAAAAGACATACATTTTCAGGAGGCACACTTTGGACGCCAGGTAAGTTGCACACAAAACTCCTGTAGCAACTCTTGGGATGTACAAGAGCAGCGCTGAGCTATCTGCAGATAAAAACAAGGTAAGAGACAATGGATCTACTGACTCTACAATCCTGAGGAATCTGAAACAATGATGTTTTGCTTTTGTACACAATAACCAGGTCAGCACTGTGGGAAGTGAGGGGTCTGAGTGAGAGCTGCATGCGTACATCTGAAGGAACAGCTTTTAGAAGATACAGAATCCTGCAGAAAACCATGGTTTTCCAACCTTACTGATCCCATGATTCTGTGGCAGTCCATCGTGCACACTTGTGATTTATGGCCCATAACGCATGGCATGTTCTTTGTGCTCCCAGTCCACTTGGAGCAAGGGCAGAAAACATCCCCCTTCCTAAGCGCGTCACTCGTAAATGCAAAGAAATGCCTTTTTATTTTCCCCCTTCCAAACACAAATCCATCGTAAGAGGTACAGCGGGAGCACAGCCAACCCCAGCACACCCACCCCAACCTGCAGCCACTGCATAGCCCTAATGCACGCAGCCCTCTCCCAAACCGAGTGCATCCCTTAATGCGTGGAGCCCGTTAATGCGTCCTATTTTCCTGCATTAACCAAGCAAACGTTACAAAGTGGGTCCCCGTCACAGCCTGACCCATTTTGAGAGCCCACCAAAGCCAAACTGACTTTTATTTCTTAGCAAAAAAAAAAACCACAAAAAAACAACACAAAAAAATGGGGCTTCAGTATAAAGCAACCAGTTGCAGCCTTGCAGGATTAGTTGGATGAACCCGTCAGTGGATATAATCAGCTTAATGGCAACAAAGATCGCGGCACAGGGAGTGCAGCTGTGACACTCAGCCATTGCACTGAAGGGACAGGTTTGCATAGGGCTGGGCTGCTCTCCTTGATTTCCAGCCTTTTTTCCACTCTCTCCGCAGTCAACAGCCCCATCAGCTCCATTAGCATGAAAGAATTAAGGAGGGGAATGGGTAGGGTGGAGCAATTTACGTCTGTGGGTCAGCATGCTTACACAGCTGCATATAATTCAATTAAATGGACAAATAAAGCAGTGCTAGTTGTTTTCCAAACTCCGGTTAATTTTAAGTTAATTCCCACTCTGCTGTGGGCTGAAGGGCTGCCTGCTGGTGCCTGAGCAGGAAGCTCTGGTTTTGAGGTATCTCGATTTATGGCTTTTGCCAATAAATCCAGGCACCAGCCACTAACTAAGCAGCTATACCTTAAACCTATTCGTAGGATCCTAGACATCCTTTGGGTTGAAACGGACCTTAAAGACCATCGTGTTCCAACCCACTGCCGTTAACCATTCTGTTCCTGGGGTTCAGGGTTTCCCCCAGGCAAAATCCCCTGGAAATCCAGTGAATGCAGCTGATGTAAGATAGGATATACACAGGTGTTGCATGAATCTATTATCTGGAGGAAACTGATGGATAGATGTGGCACAAGGATGAGCTTATTGAGGGGAAACCATCCCTGTACAGCTTGCTAAGAGCTTCTGGGCTCCGAGCTGGTGAAATACCTACATTTCAGCAGTTCTGAGTGTACGTAATTTGTCAAGTGCTAGGCAAATAAGCACACCCTTAAAGGAAAACCTTATTGACAGGCTACCTGGCACTGAGCTCGCAGCCCACCAGGAACGTCAGGAGGCCAGATTTGCACATGTCAAGTCCATCATCTCTGGATGCTTTCAAAGTTTTGCTTTTTGTGACTGAACAAAACGCATCTCTGGAGCCATTATAGGAATTAGTTGGAAAGGGTGGGGGAGAAGGAGGAGCGGTTAGGAACAGCCATGCACCCCTATGAGGACATTTAGAAGCATCTGGCTCTGAGATATTAAGAAAGGGGGGAAAAAAATTAATCACGTTGGCTAGGAAAAAAAACCTGGCATCAGCACAGCCACCTTGTCATAAGGCAGATATTAATAATGTGAGCCTCCAGGGAACGCTCCGACATCTGAAAGATCCACTTGCTGGCTATCACAATGCCAGCAGCTTTAACTGATGCCTTTTTGAAACCTTCTGAATCTCAGTCTTAAGCACTGCTTAGGAATATATACATACATTTTTTGCAGCAAAATGAAACCCTCGGTGTTAAAGATCGAATGTTCAATGCATTACTCTCTTTCCTAGGTGTTAAAACGTGTGTGCAAGGGAAAGCAATGCACCTTGCTGCTTTTAACCACGGCCACAGCAGAATGGAAGAACGCCCAGAAAGTGGATGTGGAAATATTGGATACTGGAGCTGTAGTTAGCAGGTGAACAGGACGTTAGGAAAACAACACGGCGTGGTCAAGAAATGTGCAGGTGTAGCTCTGAGGGACACGGTTTAGCGGGTAATATTGGTGGACGGTTGGACCTGGTGATCTCAGAGGTCTTTTCCAACCTTAATGGTTCCGTGATTCTAAAAGGCTGCTTTTCCAAACACACCTGGACACCTCATCCCAATGGAGTGGGACAGCCAGAGTCTGGGGATCCCTTGACACAGCATCTAAACCAGAAATCCCCAGGGTTTGAGTAGGACCTGAAGTTGGTGACACAAAAACAAAGCTTTAATACTAAGGGCTCACTGAGCAGCAGCAACAGGTAGAACTTGCATTTTCAAGAAAATGTATTCAACGAACAAAACGTGGCAAAACTGTCTCTTTTTTTCTCTCTTGTTACTTCTGCAGAGCTGCAGAAATGCTTCTTCCCTAATGCCTTGAAAATGAACCATGATAGAGGAGCCACCAATTTGCTTGGAGATCGCTGCTAAGAGCAACCCACAACACAACCTTACGTGGATTTTCTCATCTCTGGGACCATCTGTGACCACCTCCAACACCAGGTGCGTGGGACGCACAGCCAACTCAAGCATTGCAGCAGCCACAAAGTGAGCATCTCCAGGACAGAACAACGATTGAAAAACACGGAGGTGGGTCTCTAAATGCTATTTGGTGATGCAGGGGATGCTGGCATCGGAGCTAACAAGCAGTCACATCAAATAAGATGGGTTGCAGCTGGCAAGCCTAGCTGGGCAATTCCCCAGCTGGGGAGTATCACAAAGGCACGCTCCATTTAGGAGCAGCAAACTCTGATGTTGAAGTGGACGCCGACCCTCTGGAGAGCAGCTGGGCACAAGGTGGAGAGCAGCATCCCTGAAGAAAAGCAGGGCCACCGCGAGTGCCACTGTCTGCTCAGATTTAGGAATAATTCTGCAGCCTGTTAAATCACCCTGTCCCAAGAGCAAACGTTTTCTGCACGGGGTACAGCTGTGATACATTCCTATGCAAATGAATCAATTTTCTCTTTTCCTCTATGAAAAGTCTCCCATTTTTTCCCCATCACTGAATTTATCTCCCCATGGACTTGATAAAAACCAACACTGATCAAAGAAAGGGATGCATTCAGCCCGGAGATACATGTAGATAAAAGTCTCACTGGTTTCAGTAGGGAACTCACAGGTTTACCCTTCATCAGAAGCCCTTTGTAATGACACCTTACCAGCTTTTAAGCCCTCAATGTAAGAGGACACTGCCATGACTCAATGTCACTGCTGGCACTGCCTGGGGAAGCGTAGAGCCAAGAATGCCATTTTTCTGCTGATCTCTTTTTCCTCCTCTCTTACTTCCATTCCCTCAACCTTTCCAACTGCCCTACCTGTCGCACCACATTTGGTGCCAAGAAGAACTCTTTGGGATAGGGACAGTGTTTACTCTTGCCTGATGCCTTGACTGGCACTGCCACCATCTGCGACAAGGAGCTCAGGGCAAAACCAACCTATTGACGTGCCCGTCCATGTTTCTCATAGTTTCTCTGTGATCGTGTAGTTGTTCCTAGGTAAATTCAGAGAGCTGTTCTATATTACTATGTCCATGTGCACAAGGGAGCCACGCGAGCTGATACAGACCAAAAGGAAAAATAGGATGATGCAATATGAGTGATTCCCACATATGCTCTAGTTCACATCATCTTCAGTTTTAGACTCTAATAGATACACATCCATAAACCACAACGTAAAGACTGATGACCCCAAGCTGCTGTGGTTTAGCAAGTTGTTTCTTACCAGCTAATGAGTGCAGCTGACCACATCCACACTGAACTTTTCCGTCCAAGGAGAGAAATTAGAGAGCAGGAGCCAGCACAGCTCCCAGCTTTTCTGCTGCTGTGAAACATCCAGCTCTGAATGCTGTCATGGTCGGCATTAACCTCGTTGCTTTGCAATTAGGGCTGGAGGTGTGGGTGCCCGCGACCACCTCCTGTTGTTCAACAACAAGCGCTCGGTTATCAAGCTATGAAAAATCGATCACCTGCAATTGCTGAGCCCCGACTTCACACGGCTCTTCTGAGTTGGACCACAGGAATTTAAAGTGCAATGCTCAATTTCACACAGCTTCAGAAGGCAAATTGCCATGTAATCGGTGAGCATCGCTTGGAAATATCCTGACAACAGCAGAGGGAATAGGGCAACACAGAGGAGGCAGCGCGATCTGGCTTCAGCCTCAGATTTCATCTGAGTGTGGCTGTGATTAAAGCTTGAGTTCAGAAAGAACAAGGAAAGAAGATGAAATTTCCTGCAGGCAGGTAACTGCCCCTGGCTGTGCCCATGCACCCAGCGAGCTTTCCCTGCAGCATGCTGCAGCCTACTGCTTTCTGAAATGCTTCTCTGTGTTGCAGAAAGCCAGCCACTCACAACTCCTGCCTTACTGTTTTCCTTTCTGTTCATTAATCACTACCTTGTTTCGAGTGCCCAGCTGAAAGGGCGATGTTTCTCACTGAGCACCAAACCAGGGCAGGAAAACAGCTCTAAAGCTGGGGCTTTTCTCCTCTCCATGTACACGCAGCCACCTCCAGCCCCATCTCTAGCCCCATGGCAGCCCTACCGTGGTGGTCTGCATCCCAGCCAGGGCTGCTGGGGACACATGCATGCTTTGAACCAGACGTCCGAAACCAGCCTGGGTAACAATAACCTCTAGCACCATTCCCGTTCCTTCCCCTTTCTTTCCAAAAATACTGCTGGATGTACAATAAAGGAAGGAAATATTGTAGAAGGAAAAAAAGAAAATCAATTCAAATAAATTTGCAAACCGTTCTGTTAGAGCATCTCACTTAGAGCAGCCGCTTCTTAGTTAAAGGGCGAGTAATTGCGGTATGATCACAGCACTAACACTGTGCATGGAGGGGGTGACAACATTTTTAGGGGTATTTATTGGAAGCACACTGAATTCAAGACTGTACCCCGCAAATTAATTTTTGAGGGTGGCAAAAGTCAGCTGGCTAGGGCTGTTATTGCTAATAGCTAGAAAAGAGCCGCTTCATCACTTTGCATTTTTATTTGTAGAAGATAAAGAAACATTTCTTTCCCTAATAGTTTCATGCTTGTTTCATCTCATTTCACCCGGACTGCAAGATCTGTTTAATTTCATTTGATCCGTTTTCTCAGGGTCTTAGAACTACCATATTTTTATAATCTTGTTATATCCGTGAGATAAAAAACAATTATTTGCCCCATCATTTCCCAAATGGGAAAACAAGACGGAAAGTAATCGAGTGACTTGTTCAAGGTCATGCAGGATTCTGTGGCAAAACTGGGGAATTAGAAACCTGAACTCAATTCTTAATGCAGCCATAAAAGGGAACTTCCCCACCGTAGCAACAGGGCTTCTGCGGACTTTGGCTCTTGGTTCTGAACATTTCAAATAGCAGGTCTGCATTACAGGTGTGTTTCTATGCTGAGAAACAAAAGAATTGTAATATTCATATCTCAATATTTTTTTTTTCTCCAAAACCTCATCAGAGCTATGATTCAAGTTACAGGGAAATACCCATTTCAAAGTCCTGTACGTTCAGCATGTGCACGGTGCAATACGAGTGTTAGCTTCTGTTAGCTTCTATATCAACGTGAAAGGCGCAACACAAATTACTCCAAAACCTGACTATTAGACTGGAGGTGAAGAGATCTTCTGATTTTTGGCAAGCCAGGTGTTAACAGGTGCTTTAGCCTTATCCAGCATTAACGGGGAGGAGGGAGGGAGCACAGCAACCAGGCACTGGCTGCGCCTGAGCTGCACTTTCCATCTCACTTCCAAGCCGTGCTGAAGTACATTGGCAGAACAACATCCATCAGAGATGTACCGACTGCTGACCACAGCAATATTTGTCCTCTACAAAGAGGATACGAGCAGAACAGTTGAATCTGCATAAATATAGCATTAATAACAAACGGACTGGGTGAAGATAGCATTTCAATACTGAGCACCAGCTGAAGGACCTACCTTCAGAGTTCAGAGAAGCTTCTTAGGTTGCTGAATACTGCAGTGCCCACGAGCAGGGCAGAGCAGCCATAATGCCACATGTCTCAGGTTAGGGCCTCGCTGCTTCCCCTGGGATCATCCCCTGGCCATCACCAGTGCATACAGAGCCATGCAGACAGAGGGGGCATCTCACAGCTCAGAGCAGAGACGCTCCATTTCTGATGAACAGGTGGAACCCCATTTCTTCTGGCTTCTCTAACACGACAGATCTACCTTGGTGGTTATTTACACTTCCCTCTTCCCACATTCCCCTCGCCTCTTCTGTAAACACGCTATAAATACAGACTTGGCATACAGCTCAGCTCGCCCATCCTAAAGGTCTTTCTGTGGACAAGCTGTGATTTAGCTCCAGGTTCCTGTAAGCCTGAGCAACTTCTTCCAACCTCCGTCAGCACTAATGTGACACGTGCCCTTGTGCCTCTTCCGAGAGACCCGTACCTGGAGGAACCGAATCCAAGTTCCAGCATGACTCATGTGGGCTTCTTTACGGGCTTCCTCCTGCTGCGGCTCCCACGAGCCCTTTATGGGCTCCTCGGGGTTTTGGAGGAACGATGATGAAAGTCACCCTACCACGTACATGCCACAGGACGCTGCCCTTAACAAGACCAAGACCTCTGACCAGTGTCAGATAATCCGTCACTATAAGCTACTTGTATCCAAGCCAGATATTTATTGCTATTGATCTGCCTGGTCCCAGCGAAAGACTTTTGTTCTCCCAACCCGGGACTTTGACCTCAATTAAGTTATGAATTTCAATCCGATAGACTGCTCCACTTACCCTGCTGCTCTCCCTGACTGGATTAATTAGAATTAGCTAGGCTGGGAGTCACCCCGAGCGCCTCATGGATCATGTTATTTTAATAATAAATAAAGAGACGGCAGCAGCATACAAGGAAGGATTCTGAAAGATTGTTCATCCAAAAGCATCACTCAGAACCTGCCAATACTAATTTCTCTGAGTTTGATTACCTCATTTACTTCTTTTTATTTCTATTCATTAATTGAGTTTTATCCCCCATTACTTCAGCTCCCCAAATGTGCCCTTCCTATAAAGGAACCAGACACGCACTTTGCCGTTCCAAAGTTTTATTGCTGCAGCTCATCAAAAGTCTAGTTAGCAGGAATGGAATAGTCATTAAGCATTTAATAATCTAATAGTGCTGAGAAAATATATATATAATAGGGGAAGGGGAATGGGGAGGGACGAGGCAAACCTGCCTTAGTGCCACGAAGCGTGCTCTGAGCACTCCTCCTACAGATGGTTAATTGGCTGGTGGACAAAGCTGAGCATCTTCAAGAAGGTAACATCTAACACTGGAGAAAATGCATCTATCAATTAGGATATTTTCTGACAGCACGAGAATGCCTTTGGAACGAGACCGAAACGGGTTGAATATCAAAGAAGTTTGATTGGCAAGGGGAAGTTTTTGAACTGGTGAGTCGAGGCCTGATAGCTACATTATCCTTATTACTTCTCTTTCTGTATAAAAGCAATTACACACTCGAAGATGTCGGGTTGCCCAGGACTGTACTGAAATGGATTGTCTCAGCCAGTCATGTCACAGACATACTACAGAGTTATTGACCCAGAAATGAACACTTATTTGTCACGCTCATTTTAATGTTTAATTGGCTGGAACAGGAGAAACAGATTTAGAAGATGGAAGTTTACCAATTTCTCAAGCGTTGGAACTCAGCTTGCAGATAGCCAGGTCCTGACCTGAGAACAAACGCAGCAGAAAGCTTCAAAGCACCTTGCAGCTTCATCTGTGTTCAGGCCTTCATTTGGTGAGAAACCTTTTTTAGGACAGGCTGATCAATTCCAGCCAAGCTGAGCTGATTACAGGGGCTGAACAGGAATAAAAGACAAATTCACACAATTGCTGGTGGTCATTCCAAGGGATTTGTGCGAGTTGTCTGTGGTACCACCAGCTCTGTGTTCAACGGTAGTTAATAAACAAAAAGAAGGCACTGAAAGAAAGAGGAGGAGTAAGAAAGCACCCTTATATTGCTTTGTGCAATTTCAAATTGCACTTACAGCCGGGGCACAGAGAAAAGCTACATCTGAAAGAAAACACAGAGGAGTTGATGGTTGGATGAGATGATCTCACTGGTCTATTCCAACCTTCATGATTCTATGGAAGAACTAGAAATGATTCGAGGAGGCTGTAGCAGAAATGCTGAGTCAGGGCTTGAAGCTGTGGTTGAGCACCTGGTGGAAGGCAGGGCCAACCCAGGGGAGCTCAGGTGTATGCAATGTACCTGAGTGACCAGAAGGGAGGGAACCAGGATCCACTCCTCATTTAAAGGTTTGCAGTGGAGGTGAGGGTATCTTGCTGGAGATCCCTGTTTAGCTGAGGCCTTCTGAAGGTAAGCAGCTCTTTTCCTTCATATCTACATGGTTGTGGCAAGTGGAAGTAAGTGCACAGCTAAACCACAGAACTACACCTGGTATAGAAGGTTGGGATCCAAATAGGAAGAAAAGAAATTCCTCAAAGAAAAATCTAGGAGCACAAAAAAAATAGAAGCAGTTCAGGAGCCTCCAAGCCACAGGTTTCAGGTAAATATATTAAAAAAATCCCTTATGCTTACCCTGTTCTGTCCCCTTAGCATTTATTACTCCTGCTGCTGGAGACATGCTACTGTGCTAGAAAGAGTCCTGCACTGACAAATACTGCAGAAAAGAAATATAGAAATTAAGAGATAGGAATCTCCTAAATGAGCTTTGCCATTTCGAGCTCTGTTTTGTCACTTGCAACCTATGAAGCCAAGCAACAGGTGTGAATTAGTCAAAATCTAACCTAAAATCTTTATAAAAGACAAGAAAGAACTGGTGTCCCAGCATTCAAAGTGCTGGAATAAAATCCATCTTACTAAGGAGAAACTAGGAAATGTACTTTGCATCAAAGCCTGCAAATTCAAGATGTCCCAAAGATGAGCTCAGAATTTATTATATTAACCAAACAGGATGAGACAACTGACAACATATGAGTACAAAATTCCATTTGGTAAGCAAAATCAGACTTTCTTGTACTGAGAAGTCCTTAGGAAGAAGGTCACAGGTGGAGTTTAGCTCCTTCAAAACAGGGAAAGCTGAATGCAAATGCTCCAGGAGCCACCTCACCTGAGCGAAGAGAAACTGGTTGCTTGGCAAACATTGTTCCTCCAGCACAGCCCAATGCCTGGGATATAGGAAATGAGGTAAGGCTACAGACCATTCCAGTTTGATGCATTCACCTGAAAAACCAGCTTGGCTGCCAGTGGTATCCTGTTTGTGCAGCTTACCAAACACCTTAATGAGGGGCTAAAGCATTTCCAACAATGCCTTCACAAATTACAGGGACTTTAACACATGCTTATGTCAAAGATGACCCTGGGACAAAGGGGCTTGGGACCATCCCATGTCCTCCCAGGATAAGGCTGATTCCTGCATCTGTAAAGACAGACATACAGTAAGGAGTAAGGCATCTCTTTCAGCTTTGTACCACAGCATGCCAGCCAACACAGTGCCATGCATGCCTACCTAATGGCCAGCTGCTGCTGGCTGTCCCTGTGAGCGCTGCCAGAGATTGCAGTCATCGCACACCAGCACTGGCCCTGCTGAGTGCCTGCCCCTACGCAGGAACGAGGTGATGCCCACATGCCACGCAACCTCACAGGGACCCACAGAAACCTGCTGCCATCCCTGGTCCTTGGATGTAAGCCCAGCATTCTGATTACCCTGAGAACAGCTTCACATTTTGCGGCTATACCAGCGGGGGCTACTGCTAGTTCTTCAGGAATGGCTCTTAGATGTCACTTTTTCAAACGCTGGTTTTGCATGGTAAGGCTGAAAGGGCTGCGTGGGTCCTGAAATGACCACTGGAACCGCACAGAAGCACTCAGTTGTCTCAGCCTGCTTTGCAGGCAATGCTGCACGCGCTGCCTGAGCAGAGGTGCCAACTGCTTTGCTGCACCAGCAGTGAAGCAATGATTCATACGTCTACAGGGAGCAGAAGAAACAAAGGCTGTACATGTCAAGCTGGAAGATGCAAAGAGACAACGCAACAAAAAATCAGTGTGCACAGGCAGAAGGAAACTTTCTTGTCCTTATAATACATAGCTTGTGCTGCTGAGACCTGAGGTGTCTTCAGAAGCTGAAGAGCAACCCAGGGATAAGTCTCCGCGTCCCTCAGCATATATTTAGAGCTGCAAATATTTAGCAAATGCTTATGCTGAAAGGGACTTTTCTCCCAGTAGGTAAAATCAGCATCTGCTGAGTGGTGACCATTTAACATTCAACCTGCTGCCAATCTACATTCCACAGAGAGACCCGCAGGAGAGACATGGAGCTGTGCCACTTCTAATAACTGTGTGACTGGCACCATGTCAATGCTTTAATGTAGAAAGCTACCCTCTGTCACTAAGCAGATCTTTCCTTTCTTTTGGCTAATGGATTTCACACCCATTGGCAACAATGTCAAGACTGAAGGGGTATAAGCCTGCAGTCTTCTGAGATCTGCTTGGCAAAGCTGACTACAGAAAAATTGAGATAGGAACTGGGGGCTGTAAGGGAAGAAGGAAACTATTGTGGGTAATAACTCTGCTCTCATTACTCATTGCTTTGCCTTTCATCTTCGTTTAGTTTCTTCATCCGTTTGCCATTGCGCCTTCCCACTGCAGCAATGGTCAGGTCAGCAGAACCTGCAATGTTTGCTTGCTGAGTGTACAACTACGCCAAACCTCTGCAGCAATCTGCAGATCCAAGAGAGGGTCCTTGTGCCTTTATTAGCTGAACTTTCAGCATATTTAGGGGAAAATTTATACTGGGACATTAGATAAAAGAGCTCAGGGCTTGGATATTTTTGACAAGGTTTAGAGAACGGTCCTAACAGCTGAGTATTTTGATGGCTGGCATCTCAGCTACAGGTACATTTGCACGGATGGGCTTGCAACAAAGCCAGTGGGCTGCATGGGGAGTGGAAAGCTGTGAAAGTGCAGCCTGGGATCTGTGTCTCTTCCTAAAGAACCACCGGGATGCCCACCCTGATTTCCTCAACACCTCTCTCAGATACAGAGAAACAGGCAGGGAAGGGATGGGTGCATGCTGGCTGGCTACCGCTTTGTCTGCACTGCACCTCCAATGTGATGCCCCTGCTGACACAATTCCCCTTTTTGCTGTGAAATCTGAATAAATACAGTTAAAAAGAAAACGAACAGCGACATGCGGACTTTTTCTGGCTTCTTCTTCCCCTGCACATGGAATCATTCAAGCATCAGGCAGGAAAACACAAAGGCCATACGAACAAAACCAACTGGCCACCAATCTTAGCAATCTTCAACACATCCGTAATTGCTACTTCATTTTTAGCTAATGATGGAAATTAGTCTTTGGACAGTTGATAAAAATCAACCTGTCTCTGCTGGGTTAGTACCATGATCTGTGGCCCAGCAACTACCTCTAGTACAATTGATTTTCCTTTTTGGCAACCAATAGGCCAGTCAATAATAATGTTGTTTGAGAAGGATTGAGTCATGAGGGAGATGAACCCTCCCTGCCATTTATTATGTTTGTATTGTCTCCATTTGAAAAGATATTTTTTTTCCCAATGAGGATGTGAAGGTATTATGGGGGGACAGCTACCCCCCATCCCATGCTCCAGAAGCCCTATGACTCAAAAGCATGTTAGTATGAAGATAGAGAGCTGCTGTGTGCTGGGGTTTGTGGCAGGGGTCTGGGAGAAAAGACAGGCTGGGGATGCAGCCACACTCCTGCTACTCTTAAAGGAAACAAAATAGGCTTCAGCTGTGCTGCCTGGTGTGACTTAGTTCGAGACACAGACGCAACATCCACATAGGTATCAGAGAGCAGCCAGCCCTCACTGCAGACAGCATGGGACACGCAATGACGTTCAGTGAAATTACAGGTGTGTAAAAATGAATAAAATAAAATCCACACCTACTGGCAACAAACTTCCCAACCCGCTGATTTTCAGCTGCGGTTCTCAAGTTTCCTTCCCAAGGCCCCGAGGGCCCAGGGGTGACTGGAAAACTTAGTGACAACAGGTGTGAAGCCTTTGTACAGTGACCTGTGCCTTTACTGAAGAACTGAAAGGCCAGCAAACAAAGCAAACAGGTCAGTTAGAACTTAGATCATGACCAAAGCAGCCAAGTTACGGTGCTATTTTCCATATGTAAGTAACTTCCATAATGTTGATAAGCTGATTACTTGAACTGCACAATGATGAGCGGGGACAGCAAGGCTGGGACAAGTCTCGAGTTTACTGCTTTGGTGTTACAAGATACTACTTGCCATTCTTCCTCACAATGGACAATTATTAGACTGAGACGCCCTTCATCCTTCTTAAAACAGCGCAGGGTACACAGAGGATGCGCAGTTGCAGGGCAGCACAGAGCTGGGCTACAATTCTACACATCCAGCACCCAATGCCCCCCGCTCCGAAGCCTCCTTTCCAAGGCCAGTGCAAACACTGCAGGAAAAATTGTCACAACTGACACTTCGACAGGGGAAAAAGGTTTTCCTTTGTCGCTTGACCTTCTGCAAGGAAAACTTATTCATGTCTTCATATATTTTAAAGCAAGAAATTGATATTACGATCATGCTGCCTGAGCTGCTTCGTAACTGCTGTGTTATGAATATGCTCCCCTTCCCTTCATCATGCAACTAAAAGCCTACATTTTAAGCAAGCAGAGCTGCAGCAGCAGCAGGCTGCTATCAGCCTGATCCCCAGCTCTGGGTATTTCCAGCAGGGCTCCAAAACTCCATACCACCACCCACTTGGAAATGGCCTCTGGCTCTGAAGATTTAGGTACTTCAATTGCATAAACGCCCCTTTTCAACAAGAAGAGAAGCCTGTTGCCTTTCTGTATCCCTTTGCCCATGGCAATCGGTTACCGCTTGTCAAATGTGCTATTAGAGCTAATTATGAACAATCAGAGAACTCAATGGCTGCAGCTTTTCCGTGACATTAATGAACCACCTTTCTGAAGCTGCAGTACCACCATTTAAAACAAAAAGCACCGGCACTCCATCACTGCAGTCCAGGAGAGTGTGGTTATTCCCAGAATCGGAGCTGTTTGGAGTGTGCTCTGAGGATGAGTGGAGCCAGGCAAGCTCTCCTCCAGCTCCAAGCTGTCTGTTTAGCAACAAAGAGTAATAGATCCAGATCCAGAGGCTTCAAGTGCTTCCTCAAGATAAGCATCACTATAGGTGAGCTAAAATAAGGCATTAAAGAGTGAGCAAGGCACATGTGCAGGATGGAATAACGGCACCACTGCTTCAAGTCACCGGAGATCTCCTTACACCTCACCCATGGTTCTTTATAGCCCGCACATTAACTGACAGTGCATTTGGTAATGTGTAATAGCAGACACCGCAGTGTTTATGGCCGCTTAGGAAGCCACGGTTTTTCCCTCTCCCTTTTCACTTTAGGTTACTCTTCAAAAACTCTTTCTGCTCCTTCTCTGGATGTCAATTCTCAGAGGGTAAAGGTCAAAATAAAGAAGAAATAAACATTAGGTCACGTAGTCTCAAAACGTTATTGCAACTTATATATGGCTGAGAATAAAAACGCGCCTGCCTTCCCTGGGAACACACCTACGTGCAAAGCAGGACCTTTATAAAAATTCTCCTTTATTACCTTGGTGGAAAAAAAAAAGTCAAAGATTGATTTTCCTTTTATGGCCATTATTAACCTTTTGTTACTGGCCAAAAATAAACGGGTTAGAAAATGTGCAATACATCAAGAAAAAAGAACGGAAAGAATGTAACAGAAAATTGAAGTTTGGAGACAAGTAAGATGATTCTCCCTTCAGCCTTCTCTTCTAGGAATCAGACTTTACCTCCATGGAAATGAGATGGACATCCAAAAAGTGAATTCACTGCATGCTGTCTCAAGTACAGCATTCCAAACGGAACCACCCCCCAGGCTGTCAGGGTAAAGTGGACGGGCAGCTGGTGGGCCCCACCTCCATCTCATTTCAAAGGGAAGCTCTCCCCAGATGCATCTGACACATTGCTTGCTAGCTCGCTGGAAGGCTGGCCCTGGGCTGACAACGGGGCATGCCATGCCACTAGTGTGGTGAAGGTCCACTTTGTACAAATTCCCACAGCACCTTCTGCAAGGCTGCTGAAGCAATCTCGCTGCTAAGAGCTAGCAAAGTTGTCAGAAGGAGCGCATCTCTGTCCAGACTGGGCAGAAGAACAAAGCCTATAAAAGCCACGCTGGTAAAGAGCAGTCAATCACCATCTGACAGAAATATGTTGAATGATTATTTCCGAACACAATCACAATTACACAGGTCAGCCTTTCATTACAGCCAGCTGACAAAACTAGGAGCGTTGAGTTGTGAGTGCGGGGAGCTTCCACTTTGCTGGCCAGAAGGAACCACTTGTTGAGCTGCTGCTGAACTGGGTTCCCAGCCTTGTGTGTTACCCCGCTGCCCCTTCAGCTCAGACACTTTTGGGCATTCTCCTGTGTAATGCTGTGAAAGAACTTGCCCAGGCGTTCTGGAAGAGTTCAGCTGTGTGAAACACTTGGTCAGGAGGCCACAGAACAAACAGCACACAAGTTCCGTTTTCATTCCTTTCTTACCTGGCTGTTAACGTCGGCAGAGTGCTGCAACAGTACTGAAACGAGCTCCTTGTGTCCTCTGTCGCATGCCCAGTGGAGCAGAGCCCTGCCCTGCAACATTCAAGAGAAAAGTAACAAAGCCAGTCAAAAAACAGCTTGGAGAACTGTAGTTACGCTATGAATTACTGAGTACTGATAGCAGAAATACACTACAATCAGTACATAGCATCCCAGTGCTCCAGATCTGGACTTAGAGCAGCCCACGCCTGCCTATAAATCTCTTGATGCAGCAGTGGTGGACAAGGTGAGCAACTCATTTACCCACTAATGGGGACCGTGAGCCAATTTCCCAACCACGGTGCCAGACCTGCAGGTGGGGCAGAAGATACCTGCAGCAGAAGCTCACCCTTCTCCTGTTGGGCATCCTTCAGCAGGGCAGCACAGGCAGACGTTATTTGGAAGGAGGATATGCAGACACAAAGCACTGAGCTTTTTAACACACTTTTTGACCCAGTGAGTAATTAATTTTTGTAACACGTAATTTTAATGTTACACTAATTAACCTTGAATTAGGATGTATTCCCTGACAATGACTTTCTGTGGAAGCACCGATGCCATCGGTGGGCCATTCCATGATTTATGTTCTTGCACTCAGCACCACAATCAACGTCTAAGAGAGGGAAAGACTGCCATTTACACACGAATCTGTAAACATGGGGAGATCTTTAATTCATCTTTAGCATCCCTAGCTCAACTCTGGCCTGGTAATCACTTAAGAACGGGGATTTCAGTTGGACAAGTAATGCCAACTTCCTCGTGCCTGGTTTCTATTTCAGAACAAAGAAGCACTGTATCTGCAATATGCACGATAGCAAAAAATACTTCAACTGATTATCCCTGTTTCTCTACGCATGCATTACAGAAACAACATTCTAATTACACAATTCCAATTTTTGTGTGACTGTAGTGCAAAATAAAGGCATTCCTATTCCTTCCATAAGTAACATGTTACAGATCAGTGGCTGCAGTGTTTTGGTTTGCACTTGTCTCTGGTCAAGCGGAACCTTATTTTACTGATGCTGAACTTGCTTGAGTCCAATGAAGTCCTCAGTGGTTGAGGAGGAACTGTGCTGCTCACTGTGTGAGCGTGGTGATACTGCAGCACGGTGCAACCAGCCCCTTCCTGCAGTGCTGGATGGCTGCTTCTGCTGCGAACAAAGCCTTTTGGACAAGACAAGAAACTGAAGCCTGATCATCTCCAGTCATTAAAAATCTCCTCGCGCTATTTGCAGGAGTATGGATTTCAAGTCTTGGGCCAATTCCATTTTGGGTAATTACACTCTGCTTACCTATATATTTTCTCTGCAATTCTAAATGGATACAATATTTTCCAATTAGTGCCTTAAATGGTTCTGCATTGTAATCGTGCACTATTAAAAAGCTGACACGTTCCACCCAAGAAATGGCTGCATCCTTGCAGCATCTTATTCCCTATCACAGGGTGGCAGGGACCCTCTCTGCAAGAGCACACCACCTGATGTGGAAGTAAGAAGAAGAATCTCAGTGTACTCACCACACAACAAAAAGCACTGCCAAGAAACTTATGTTTAAAACAATCATAGAATCACAGAATTGCAGAATGGCCTGGGTTGAAAAGGACCACAATGCTCATCTCCTTTCAACCCCACTGCTATGTGCAGGGTGGCCAACCACCACACCAGGCTGCTCAGAGCCACATCCAACTCACGACTGTTTGCACTGAAGCAGGCAAACTGAAATCTTCTGGAGTCCTAGTTACATGTGTTTAAGACAGCTAGTCAGATACAAAATCTACCTGTTTCCCAGGTCTTCCTTAAAAAAAATAATAACAATTTAGTGATAAACCAACTAAACACACAATCTACAACTCTCTGCACAGCTTGGCTATCACCTATACAGGTTGAAAACAGCCTGCACAGCTGTTACTTTACATCAACATGTGTCTGCTTCTCTAAATAACACAGCAGAAGCATTAAGAGCCACAGATTGAGCTGTCCCAAAGCACTTCCCCTATGACTATTTCATTAGGCAGTGAAAGACCCAGACCAAGGCGAATGATTTTGCATGGGAAGGCACTGCAGCAGTGGCCTTGCCCAGTGCAATCAGACAGCGGGGTACTCACTCCGTGCAATTCAAACACACAACAGTTGTTGCAGAAGTTACTTGAGAAGATGCATTTCCCCTGCCTCTGAAGTATTTAATAAAAACAGCATAAAAATAGCCCCAGTGCACTAACCCTGCCTCTTAAATCTTCCGTGCTTTGCTTGGGTAACCGCTGCCAGCTTGGCCGGCTTCTGCAGCAGTTTCTCAAGCCAACAGCATATCAATTTGCTCAGCTCCAAGTCACAGTGTGTTCACAAACAAAGCACAGGACAGGGATTTGTCTCAGCTAGACCAAACCTCTGCAGACAAACGGATGGGAATGAATTTCACATCAATTAGCCAGTGCAGAGAAAGAGGAGAACAAAGCCAACCTCAATGGAAAGGCCACAGCATCAAGCTCTACTTCTAGGTACAATGTTTGCAGCTGTAAAGGCTGCACACCAACAGCAGCCAATCTAACCTGTAGCAAGTGTTTTATTACTGGTAATTAAGACAAGGCACATTCATAATGGCTCTATCCCCTTCCTGCAATTGCAAAATCAGTGGAGTGCAGTTGTTGTGGTTGTACAGGTGAACTTCAGCTTTGAGGTGGAAGCCAAGCACTTTCAGAGCTTTGAGACGTTCAGGGAAACTCCTCCGATGGCAGTAAGCCTGCACACCCAGCAATGCTTCTCCAAACCCATTTTCCACCCGTCCTTGCCTTGGCACCAGTTTGGCACTTGCTGTCTCAAAAGCAGGGGCTAAGCGAGCAACATTCCAGACACCTTTTATTATCAAGTTTTGGTAAGGGCTCAAATACAGACAGATCTTAGGAGGAAGTTTTTCACCCAGAGGGTGGTGACGCACTGGAACAGGTTGCCCATGGAGGCTGTGGATGCCCCAACCCTGGAGGCATTCAAGGCCAGGCTGGATGTGGCTCTGGGCAGCCTGGTCTGGAGGTTGGCGACCCTGCACATAGCAGGGGGTTGAAACTGGATGAGCATTGTGGTCCTTTTCAACCCAGGCCATTCTGTGATTCTATGATTGTTTATTGGGGCATCTCCAACAGTTACAACAAAAGCTCCACCTACAGCCACCCTGGATGTTGGCACACATGATGGGAGCAACCCGCCTGTGTCTCTGAACAACTTCTGGTTAGTTAACAGCTGAAGAAATACTGCTCTCACAAAGGCAGCAAACAATCCAAGCTGCTGGAGTGTGCCTGATGCCCTGCAGTGACTCCCCAGCCACAGTCCATCTCTTATTCCATTAGTCCTGCTGACACACGCAAGAGAAAACTGGTTGTTTTAGTCTGCACTACTTACTTCTAAGTGAGTGCAAGCTATTCTGCTGAACTCTGGGCAATTTAGATACAGTAAATGGAAGTGTGTACATGATTACTGTCATTAGATTCTTTGCTTAATTCTAAATTGAAGTTTATTATATCTGTACTGTTAGCAGGTATGCTGGCTTGACTGCTGTACATGAAGATTTTCATTTCTTTCTTTAATCTAGGGGAGGATACAGCTCATGCTTCAGAAGTTGCCAAGGGCATCTCTGCCTAAAGCCTACAGACTTCTACTGTTCCTCCTGAAATCCTTTTGCTTCCAAGTCGGCTTGCCCCCATTTTACATTTTTATTCTCATTTTCTCCCTTTGCCAACCAGATACAGTACGAATACATCGCTTGGAGATAAAACCAAAGCACCTTACAACTGCAGGCAGGTCATTCCTGTTGCGGGAGCGGCTGTGCTGAGAGCCTTTACAGCTGAACACGAGGCTGCTTGGTACTCCAGTGGATTTTGTTCCATAACAAGTTAACTCTTTGTACAGACCCATGCTGCCATTTTATATTTATATGTGTTTAAATCAAAAGATCGACAGAGTGAGTTACGGTCAGAGGGCTGGGAAAGGCATCTTCTGGATATGCAGGATGTATTTACACTGTAACACTAAAACAGTTAATAAAAATGACAAGATGATGCTTGCATGCACTTCACTCTACCAAAGGCTCGCTCTGGGTTATCTCCTTCCTAAAACAGGTTCTAAAACTTCAATCAACTTGCACGATATTGGAAAATGAGATGCTCTCCAGACTTTGAAGAATGCATTTGGATACTAAACAGCTCTGGCGATGGTTTCAGCCCCTCAAGACAGCATCAAACAAATACTTCTTTCAGATTTCTCTTCCTAGTTTCTCTAATTTATTTATTTATTTAACCAATTAAAATCAAGCCTAATGAAGCCAGCTCCCACCAAAAGGAGGCGTCCTACGTCTCTAAGCACTTGCTGGGGTAAGCAAAAATATACCTATGGGGGAATTCTGCACCAGCGAGCATCTTTCTATCAACTTTCCACAGGTAGCCAAGGGTGCAGAAGTGTCAGTTGTTTGCTGCAGCAGCTCCATGCTCTGCAAGTGCCTGCTGCTTCTGAAACAGGCCCTCTCACACTTTGGACTCATGGGTATATTTCTC
The DNA here is from genome assembly GCA_030625065.1 of Alectoris magna. Taxonomy (NCBI): domain Eukaryota; kingdom Metazoa; phylum Chordata; class Aves; order Galliformes; family Phasianidae; genus Alectoris; species Alectoris magna. The sequence goes on along the minus strand of CM060568.1, from coordinate 25,299,365 downwards.
AAAGAGGATGTCACTCTACGCTTTTCAGACCTGGCTCCAAATGTTTACATGGAGAAAACAAAAATATTTCAGCCATCGTTCACGTTTCTTTTTTAAACAATTTCTTTGGCTGAAAACATGCACATTCGTTGCTTGGACTCAAAAGAAGGAACCAGCTTCCGAACCTTGCGAAGTATGAAAACATCTCATCAATGGCAATGAAGCAAAGATCACATGATGTTATTGTGCACTGATTACAAGCGCGTGATCTCAAAAATGGGATTTTATTAATGAAAGGATTCTGGCCGTGTTGGGAATGACTGCCCTGGGCACTCACTTCTGCAACCTGTGGCTGACAGAAGGGCAAATGGAGCTCAGTAACAGCCCTGTTGCAGCGACTGCGTGGCATATGACAGTTTCAGTTCATTGAATTCACAATGCGAAAATTCCAACTCTGATCGTGAACACCTTCCCTCTCATCTGAAAATTAATTCACACGAATTCCTGATTAATAATAAAAGGCCCTGCCATCAGCATTCAGAGCCCCAGCCGGGGCTGTCATGGCTCAGAGGGCAGAAATCTGCTTAGAGCTACAGGAGAACCCAACTGAATTTGTGGCGTCTCAGTCTATGAATGTGTAAGCACTTCATCTGTTCACCAAAACACAATGCGCTGGAAAGCAGCGGGCAAAAGTAGCTGTACGTACTGTTGACCAAGAGCAGGGCTAGGTGGCAGTATGCAAGCACTGAAACCAGTGCAATAAAGCTGGTACTGCTACACTTCCTGAATGAGGAACCGTCCACCACAGGTGCCTTTTTTTTTTTATCAAGAAAATCATCAGGCCATTCGCACGTATTTGTCTTTTTCTTGAGGTTCCTGGCAATATCTCTATTATCTCCCTGTGGGGAAATGGTGTTTTGATTCTGAAAAAGAGCGTACAATGCCCCTAGAAAGGGGGGGTATTCAGCAGATCATTCTGCAAGTTGCAGCTCTCCTTGCTGAGAATAACAGGAAGTTTCTGACATGCTACAAAACCACAGTACATCCACGCTGCCAGAATCCAGTGGAAAGTTGCTCTTTTCAAACAGATTACACTCATCTCCACGATCAAGTGTTTGTCCAACTCTTGCAGTACCTTCTAACAAGTCTAACTGGAGAATTCCGGAAAGGTCTGATACTGAGTTAACAAGCTAAACAATTAAAAGACTGATTTTCTGTATCTTTTTACCCATACCTCCTCATCTGCGGCATTCACGTCCACTTTTTTCGACTGAATGGCTTTGGTTACATAGTCAATGTTGTTTTCTCTGCAGTAATCAAAAATGTTCTTGTCCTCTTCTCTATGCAGGAAACAAAAGCAAAAGAAATAACACGTTACCGCGCCGCACAAAGGCCACGTGCACATCTTATGCTCTAACTTTGCTACAAACATTTCAATAGCATCACTGGAGTGGAACAGGCTCCTGGTATGTTGCAGGCAGAACAATATGTTTTTCCCCGTGTAAGAGTCAGAAATTCCTGCTTCCTAGAAACAAAGGTTGTTTGTAACAACACTATGCCAGGGCAGAAGTCTTACTCCTGTGAACTGTCACAAGAAGCTTATAAAGTTACCCAACACGAAACCTGCTCAGTCCTGCTATATATCACTGCAGTCTGCCAGAGGATAAAGGGCTAAAGCTCTACTTCTCCCTGCTACGCAAACAAACTTGTAACTGCCACGACTTTGAGTCAGACCAAAGGCCTTTTCAATGCCATATATCTCTGGCAGTGGTCACTAATGGGCGTTTGGAGAAAAGAGCAGAAGAAACAGGACAAGTGCAAAGCAACCGCCCCTTGGTTAGACCCTCAGCTTCTGAAACTTGGTGGCTTAAGGGTTTCTGTAGCCGTATCCAGATGAAGATACTTCTCAGATTTTTCCAGACCCTCTTTCAAACACTTTTCTACTTTTTAACCCATTCGTACTCTTAGCCTTGTTCAAGGAAAGCTCTACAGCTTCATATTCTGGTCATGAAGGGGTGAAAAGTGAACAGATGCTTTCTTTTGGTGATTTAAAAACAGATGCCTGATGTTACTGGGTAGTCTTTGGTAATCTGTGTTTATTCACCTCCTTCACACACAGACCTCTCACACGACCACACAAGCCACCTTCTCTCCAGATGCTCCTTTCAAACTATGCAGTTGTCTCCTCCGACAGAAACTTCTACTCTTGCTGATACTCCCCTTCCATCCTCTTCTTCACTCTCTCTCCTTCCTTTTTGAGATGGGTTGACCTGAATCTGTATTGGACACGCAGGTGCACAGATTTGTACAGTGGGGTAAAAATGTCTTCATTCAGCTCTCCACCCTTTTCCTTAAGGTTCTGAGCATTTGCTTTACTAATCGCCAAGAAGATCTTAGAAGATCTGTAGATCTTAACTTCATTTGAAATTGTTTGCTTCTCTGGTAATAATGTAAGTTTTAGCATGTCTGAAACCAGAATACTGCTTTTAGCTCCAGAAGAAGCTACTGGTGCATATGGTAACTGCTGTGTCACGGCCTGAGCCACTGATTGAGCACCTGGGGAGAGGACCGGCCAGCCGTGGGAGCACAGGTGAAGGCAATTCAGCTGGGTGACCATAAAGAGTGGAGCTTGGCTGCATCTCTCTTAGACTTCACGTAAGAGCTGACTGCTACTGGGGAAGGATCTCTTTCTGGAGATTCCTCTCTTGTGGAGCTTCCCTTGCAAGCCTAGATCTTCAGAGACAGGTAAGCACTTTGCCATTGCTCTAATCCCTTTGTTATTGGACCTCCTGTATCACTATTCCATCACACTGATCTTTCTGATTGTTACATGGTGCAACTCAAACACCTGCCACATCCCAACCTGTGGATCTTTCTGCCAGCAAGAAGGGCTAAGGGAGCATGTGTTGGTCCCTTGCATATCCTACCTGCTGCTCTAAGCCAAGGCCATGGTCAAGAAGCTTTGCTGTAATACTAGCACTGTAAAAAGGAGCACAACAAGGTTGACTTGTGGGATGGTACATAAATATAAACAACCAAAGCCTGAGGTATTACAATAATGTCTTTAGGTACAGGTACACTGATACAGCTGTGTTCCTACTGAGGAGTAAAGAAAACAGGTCACTGCTTTGCTAGAGGTAAGCAAAAAGTTCACGTTTCCCCTCCCCTTCCTAGTTTCCAAATGAAAACTAGAGCTTCAATGAACTCATCAGTATTGTCATGGGATTTGGCATCTTCCAAACAGCTGATAACACAAAGTTAGCCTCTGCAGTGACATGCCCAGTTCACAGTCACCCGTGGGCTTAAGACAATCTGGATGTTCAGCAGAACTCAGACCTGGCAGCCTCTAAGGAAGTTCCTTGCAAAAGCAGGAGCCTGCTGCAGCAGGTCAGACCCACTAGAGAGGTCAATCTGTTCTGGGCCATTCTCCTGCACATCCCTGGAGGCATTCAAGGCCAGGCCGGATGTGACTCTGGGCAGCCTGGTCTGGTGGCTGGTGACCCTGCACATAGCAGGGGGTTGAAATTAGATGAGCATTGTGGTCCTCTTCAACTCAGGCCATTCTATGATCTCCCCTATTCTCTGCATACAAGCAGTCCCCTGGCACATCTGAGCTGCACCTTTCCAGGTGAGAGCTGTGGGCTATATGAGATCACATACTTCAAGTGCAGGTCCAGGGATGTTACAGAAGCCTTCACACTCCTTAACTGCTCTCTCAAGGACTCATTCGTTGGAGGCCTTGTCTGTATGCTACGCAGGCTCCTGGGGAACAAATCACTGCATGCTTTAAATGCAATTACTTTGAATTCTGGAGGAAAAAAAGGATCTCATGGTGGGATTAGAAAAGGCAAAAGCTTATGCTGCTCAAGATGGAGCTTGACAGCTTCATGATGGAGGTTATGAGGCATGCCTGCCCCCGCTAACAAGCGCTGATTTGACAAGCAGAGACATTCCCCCTAGCCCTGCCTTGCCAGTCTAACCTCTTACGCATGCTCTTGGCTACTGAAAGCCCTGCTGGACCTTATGTGGCACAGCTGAAGGCACCAGCAGGAAGGCAAACAGCAGCAGTGAAGCAGCTGCTTGCTCCCTGTGTTCCATGAGAACGTCTGCAAGAGCACAGTGGGAGGGCACGTTCCTAACACTGATGGAGCAGCAGTAGGCCAACATTCCACCGCAGCCTCCAGGCAAGTTCCCAGTCTTCTCCTGAGCATACTAGTGTTGTCTGTAAGGGAGAAAAATGGACACAGCTATCTGGATGTGATTTAGATTTTCTGGACTAACCACCTCTGTGAATAGTCTATGTATTCCCCTTCCAAAAAAACACTTTTCTATCTCCACAATGGAATTATTCCAGGATAGCAATCTCCCTGTATGAAGGTAACGCTTTGGGAAATTTCACCTTTCTACAAGGCATTTATTTGTCAAGGTTTAAACCTCCTGGCTCCTGTTTTTGAATTAAAAAAGTTTGTTAGCATATATTCTCTCCCTCTATTTTACAGAAACCAACAAGGAGAAGGGAGCTTTTTCACAAACAGATTTGAAGGAAGTCCATACAATGCGAATGAAGATGTTTTACTGCAAACAAAACGATGTCTGTGCTTCAGACATTCAAAACAATTTGTTCTTGCCAAGTGCCAAATCCAGGAAGGTAACTGGAGGGAAAAAACCTCACAAAAATAGTATAAACTGGGTTCTTTTTTTTCTTCTTTTAGAGACAGAGGAGAAATAAGAAACGTAGCACAAAAGCATGTGAAGATTTTTCACTTGTTTCACACGTGTTTATGTGTACATGCAAAACAACCCCTCCACCACATCAGTTACAAGGAAGCAAGGTGGATGCATGGTTTGTAGACCAGTCAGCACATGCACTCTACCTATAAAGCTGAAAAAAGTCAGCAGCAAGGCCTGAAAGACAAAATAACCTAAAAACCCAGGCAGAAGCACATCAGAAATACAACAATATGTCACATCATAATGTTGTTTTCCCCATATTACAGGGGAAAAGATTCTAGCGTTTCTAGTGATTTTTAAAAAGAAGTACCCATTTATGAAAAAATACAGCCTTTGGGACACCTTGAGATGGGAATGACTAGGAAACTCAAACTACTAGGAAAGTGCACAGTTAGTTACAATGGTAGCTAAAAGAAAGATTGAGATGAGTTTGTTTCTGTGTCAGACAATGTGACATACAAGCCTCGTCTCTTCTCACTGAGTCCTCCTCAAATCCATGACCATCTGATATCTGCAAGGAACAGGTTCCCATCTATTCCTTGCAGATGGCTGGAAGGGCTTCTCCTCTCCTCCCTCCCCAACACAATCTACCTCTCAAACTGCCTTCTGCTCTCCCCATTCTAGTAGGAGATGCTAACCCCCATTCAAAATCATTGAATCCTTAAGAGTTGGAAGGGACCTTTAAAGGTCATCTATCAAATCAACCTGTACCACACCTATCATCCAAAGGTAAAGCACAGGCAGTTTCTTCCACCCTTGAAGATGATGCAGGAGAGCTTACACCACGTTATTTTCTCTTCCCAAGCCTGGGAAGCTTCCAAAGCCTTCTCCATAAGCCATCTGAAAAACAGAGGGGTCAAGCCAACGGCTTTTAAATAGCTCATAGGGAAGATCTACTGTTGCTTAATCAGGCTTCACTTCCTTCCTGCCTGGGGGACAGTAAATCCACCCAATCCCAATTCCCAACTGGTACTACCCCTTGGGCTGGCCCCGTTCCCTTCCACGCTCACAGATTACCTCTGCTCTGAGGCCTTGAGGGGTCCAACCAGTGCAGCGTTGGGTTTCCTCTGCCCCTTCCCACATCCGTGTCCCAAAAGATGCTCAGTGAGGGCCACCTGGCCCTGGTGCTGCACACAGGTGGCATGGCCAGGCGATGGGAGCCCACCGGAGCGAAGCGGCAGCGTGCGGGGAGCCGAGAGGCACTTGCAACATTCAGTGTTTGTGTCAAGGCCCTCAGCCCCCACGGGACCCATTTTCACATAATCTATAATTATCTCTTCGCTTTAATCGCCTCGTCACTTCTGAGGCTCTCTTGGGCGCAGGAAGAGGAAAAGCTCATTAACTGAACCTTTTCTCCTCTCTCCAGCCACCCATAGCTTTTAATTGCTTGGTGTTGTTATTATCTATCAGTGCAACTGGGATCATTTTCATAAGAAAGGGTGGTGGGAGGGGGGAGGCAGGAGTGGGTCCCTGAGGTATGCACCGCAGACAAACCTTTGCTTTCTCAATTATTTATGCCAGCTGAGGTTTTACAAGCTGAATAAATCCATAACTCAAGTTTATTTGGAACCGGCAGGCTGTCCCGGGGGGAGTGTTGCCCACTTGCCTGTACACTTGTGTGCGGTCCTTGGGGGGCTGTGGGGACGCAGTGAGACATGTGTCAGCCGGTGCCACACGCCGCGCCATGCACGGCACTTTGGCAGATTAGCAGCGTCACGGCGGGGGGAGGAGGGGACAGCCGTGAAAAGCCCCATTGGGAGCTGCCAGGGAAGGAGGCCTGAGTGAGGCCGGCCCTTTGCCCAGCACAGTCCTAAGGTCACCACCCTGGGAAAGCCATAAACCCAGGGCAAACCTGGCGGGTGTTGTGGAAGCACCATGGACAGAGCATCCATTTCCACCTAACGCCAGCGCTGCTCTTGTTTCCATCGCTGGCATTCCCAGAGGCGGGCCAGAAGGAAGGAACCAAACCAGGGGCCACGCGCCAGGCTCTCCCCAAAAGGCTGCAAAGCGAAGCAGCACCCTCACCACAGATGCTGGAAGCAGCTCGTTAAAATTCAGCAGCCTTTGTGCCTGACCACACGCAGCGACCTCTGGTATTTTCTGCCAAAACAGTTCATTTGTCTCGCAGAACAACTAATCAATTCCAGAGCCCATCCATCACGGGGGCTCGCGCGAGCCGGCCGGCAGCGGGGCCAGATGGCGGCTGCGTTAGCGGGATTAATACAATTCTGATAGATTACACGGCAGCGGGCTGGCTTCCAAACGCCAGGGGGACGGGGAGAGGGGTGCTGGGGGTGCTGGCTGCCACATGACTGCCCAATGGCCCCCTCTTGCAAACCAGCAGCGAGCCCGTGGGGTGTGCTCTGCTCCGGAATGCTGCAGGAAAGCGTGGTGGTTTGTCAGAAAAGAGCTCCTTTCACCCCTTGGGATGGCAGAGTGTATCACACTGCTCAGTGGGACCTCAGAGCCGCCCAATGGGTTCCAATTCCGTCCCCAGCACGCATGGTCCGCACGCAGGCAGCTCCTCTGCTGCGCTCGGAAATGGAAGCGGATGTCTGGCAGCAGCATTTGCTATCTGCCAAGTTTGCTGGAAACATTTGTAAACTGCCTATCTTTTCTTTTTTTTTTCCTCCTTAAAAAATGTTTAAAAAGAACTTTGAAGTTGAATTTCCAGTTGTGCAGCACTCCTGGGCACCTCCCTCAGTCTGTGTCTTAGATTTATATCAGTGACACGTCAGACAGCCTCATCCCACTGTTTATTTCCCAGCTTTGTGAAACTGTAATTATAGTTATTTGTTCATGGAAGAGCTCAGCCACTGCTGCTTTCATTCTGGCATTAAGACCAGACATGAAGCTTTATGCAGCAGAAAAAAACCCCAACACTATACCCACCACTGCTGAGCAGCCTGAAGCCACAGATCATTTCCAAACCCTCCTTCAAGGGGAATCTCCAAGTTCCACCACCAGCACGCATTATTTTTATCTAATGCCCAAAGCGAGATAAGTGATTTACAGAGAAACACAAAGGCAGAGCACTATGCTAATACATTTTGCAACTGTTCCCCATTAGTCACTGGGGGTACTTCAGCTCTTTATTGCCAGGCTTTATTAATGACTCCTAATTGATGACCAGTGCCCAGCACCCCAAAGTAAATAACTGCTACGCCTCATTAGCTCAAGAGACCTTCTCCTGATTTGAGGATTGATCTATGAACACGCAAATTGCACTGATTTAACTGAATCTCTCTCTAAATTGATTTAATTAGATCACTATAACCTGTTTCAGTGGATGCTCTTGAATTTATTTGGAACCCTTGCAATGTAGTTATATGAGCCAGACTGACCATCTTCCTATCTTGTTCTCGAAGTGGAAACATTTGAGATAATTCATGATAAGGCAAATTCAGCCCTGGCACCATCCCAGCTCTCCCAACCCCGAATCCACCTGACTTCAGGGTATGGTATGGCAATTCCCCCTTGCCCAGCATTTACAAATTTGCACCCTAAAAGCCAAGCACTTCGTTCCACAAAAGGAATGTAAGCATTATTTATGTATATTTTAGAAACTCACTTTGAAAGCAGTAGCAGTGCTGCTTTAGTAATTGACTGCTGACAGTAAACTCATGGTTCACACTACTCTTAAAACAAGATCTCTCATCTCCCTATTAACCTACTGCCAGCTGCTGCTATGTAATCATTTCTTCAACTGTTCAGATGCTTCTGGTAAGCATAAATGAAGAGAATCTGCTTAGGTGAGCCTTCAAAACTCTGCACTTGCATTCCTGCCTACCTGCTGGTGCCCGGTGAGTCTGTGAAGATGCTGGGCTCCAGATAAATTGGACAGCCTTTTTCTGTCTTTGCATCAGCTGAATCCTAAAGGGCATACGGGAGCCTGCGTTTGGTACGGTGCTGCTTGCTATGAAATTCATTGCTTTCAGCAGTCTGTCAGATCCCAGGCCTGAGGAGGACTTGAGTTTTAGTTGTTAGTAGACACAACATGATTTTCGCTTGTTCCAGGCTTCCTAACTATGGCTCTACAATTGGAAAAGATTTATGCCATCAATGGCTCAGGGAAACAGAGACTAGAGTGGACTGATTCGTATTTCAGTTCTGGCAAGCTTGTTGCAAAGCATTGGTAAGGCCCACCACTGGAAACCCAGTCCAGAGATGGTCTGCAGAGTTTCTTTCCTCAGATCTCAGGCTATAAAGCAGCACCCACACACAGAACCTGCAGCATCACACTTACAGGTAACTACCAACATGCAAGTATTTGCTGGCTCAAGGTGTTAAGTTTTCTCATTCTGCTCCTCTCATCCCCCAGCCTTCTAGCACATGCCATAACCCTCCATCAATAAACCTTCATTACTTCTTGAACGCCACACAACTTACATGTAGAAGCCTATGAAATCTCAAACTACAAACAAGTTCCCAGGTTTTGGTGCAACACTTGAAAATCCTTTTTCTGCATTGTGCCATACACCATTTTCAACTCAGGAGCCACCAGCTAACATGTGAACCAAAGACAAAAGCCTGGATTCTTATCTATATGAGGAGCAACCTACAGAAAACAAACATTTTAATTTTCCTTCTTCTCCACAGAAATATTTCAGAGGGATTTTTTGTTTGTTTAAGACAGCATAGTGCTTACAAATGCAATCAAGCACCACAGAATCTTATGTTCTTGTAAGTAAGCACTCACAACTCAGTTAAAGTCTCCTTCTCATTTGAATACTATCAAGCCAAACCACTTCCATTAAATGTCTACAGCCGTCCTCGGGCTCAGCTACTTGCAAACTTTGTACCAGTGCAATTTTGCTATTAAGAACTATGCTAGGTTGCAATTATACTTGCTCACATTTATCCCCTACTCTAGTAAAAGAGAATAAACTGTAGACAAAAGCCATAGTACATGGGTGACTACACTGAGAAAGGTGAGGCTGTGCCTGTGGATGAGACAACGCCGATGCTTGCTCACTTCCTAACTCACAGTTGAAGACACTGATGCCTACTAGCCAAACAGTGCTAATGGACTACGTGAAACCTCCTGCAAACAAAGACAAGAGATTTTATTTAACTCACTTTCAGCACACTGTACCAGCTGTCTTCAGTGAATACATCCATCCACAGCCATGTTTTGTAAGGATTACAGCTACGCTATACCAGTTCACGACTAAGTGGGTGCTGCCACACATAAAATACACAGTATGTTCCGCAAGGTAAGTTTAGAAAAATTATTTGGAGCTGTGGTCATCTTCAAGTTCTCCAAGAGCAATGTTCTCATGGAAATAGAAACAAAAATATGAAGATTTAGATGAGTAACCCAGCTGGGGCAAAGTCTGTTTTTCTGGATACTGTGCTTTATTTCATGTTCAGAAGGTGCACAGGCAATACCTGGGATAGCAAAGACTCTGAAAGGACTGTAGAAATAAACACCTCATTCAGCACTCAATGCAAGGCAGCACTAATATGCTCGACTCCCGAATGAGCAGCTCAAACAGGATTTAAACCACAAGGTCAGGTTACGACATTAAGGATGTTGGCTGAGACCTACGCTGACAGAGCAGGAAAGAAAAAGGAGCTTGTGGCTAGCTGAGGGGCTATTCCTCAAGCAGTACGTTAAAGCAAGGTCACACCTGCCTGTCTGGTCAAGGTCCAGGTGCACGTTAAGATGTGATGGCTTTCCAAGTCTGGCTGCTCCTGGCCAACAGCTCCATCTTGCTCAGGAGTGGGCTGCAGTGCCGAGGGATGCGCCCATGCCGCAGCTGAGTGCAGTGCTGCTGCTGTGTTTGCCTGCTCCAATTCCTACCTGATCTCTTTGCAAAGCGGTTGGAGCCACCTGCTCACATTTTACTTTTCATTCACGTGTGAAAACCAGTCAAAGAAATGCTGCGTTAAAAGAGTTTGAACACTGGGAAAATTCACAGCAAGCTTGACAGGGTGTGTACAGAAATCAGTGTTTATCTTTTAATTTCCTGAGACTAAAATGATGCAAGACAGACAGTAAAACAAATGGGATCACAAACACATAAATGGGTGACTGCGACACGACAGCAAACACGGCTCAAACACTTAGCCCTCTCATTTAGCCTGCTCGTTTGAACTAAAAATTATGCTGCATTCTCAAAGATTCTCCAGGTAATCCTTCACGTATTGGAGTGAATACTACTCCTGTGATTAGTAGCGTGGAACAATAAAAAACAAGCAAAAAAACCCCACTTGTCCTTATTCAGTAGCTAATGTCACCGAGTACTTGCACTTTGACAGTTTTTAAATAGCAGCCATTCGAGCTCAGTAAATGCATTTCTGCTATGCTAGCTGCAGAACCTAGAAAAAATTAATTTGATATAAGGTGCAAACTCTCCCTGAAGGCAAACACTGTCCAATATTAAAACCTTCACTGAACAGACCTTAATGAACATATTGGTAAAGAAATAACTATTTGAGAAAGGTGGTGTCTGAATAGCTTTCTATTAAAAAAGCCAATATTACCTTTTTTTAGCCATATAACTGAAAAATGGGAAGCCTTGCCCTTCCCCCCACATCTCGCACCAGGGAAAGGTTAGTACCTGGCAGTGATACAGAGAGTTATTGATTTAAATGATTATGGACCTGAAAAGTTCTTTCCTGTCATTTATTATCCTGTTGTAGTTGCCACCACACTTGTGTGATATTAGAAAAAAAAGCTTAACAAGATGACATGAGGAAAATACTGTTTTCAACTGAAGTGCAGCACAGATAATCACCTGATTGTTTCTTCTTGATACAACGAGCTGACAACCGGGCCTCCAAATGCAGTTTTGCTTTCTTTCCCCCTCTTCTCTGTCGTCTGAAAGAAAAAGAAAGGTTGGTCCAGCATCCTGGCTCCCAGTTTACCTCCCAGACCTTTCCCAGCCCCGGAGGTGAGCTCAGCCCTCCGGAAGCCCCATCTGTGACCCTTCCCATCCGGAGGAGGAGGTAGATGGATGCTGCCGTGCACACAGCCGTGGGCTCACCCTTTGGTGGCCCAGCCATCCCGCTCACAGGGTCCCAAAGCATTGCCATGGCCCCCAAGGACCCAAAGCCGAGCCTCTGTGCGGCAGCATAATGTTATGTTACTAGATTGCAAAGCTTGCCTTTGGAAATCTATTTAATATAGATTTAAAATTAAATTTTATAATGGGTAGCATTTCCAAATGATTTACTCCCAGGAACTCTAGGATTCTGAATGATTCCCACCATAATAGAAATGAACAATTAGAGAGATGATTGATCGATACGCAGCCGCAGGCCTACCTTCTCAAAAAGCATCCCGCACTTTGGGCTCTGCAATTGACTTTAACTCCATGCCAGATTTGCAGAACAGAGTAAAAGCCTGTGTCTGAAAGCCTGACCCTCTTGTGCTGGCCAACGGGAGCCCTGCTTGCTCCAGGGAATCCAGTACCCCATTCTCCAGGGGGGCACTCAAAACTGGTTTGCAATTCACAGCAATGCTGCCTTACAAAATAGCCCATTAATTGCAACGTGCTCTTGACAATGGGCAGTTCTGCTTTCTGTGACAAGAGATCATCATACCCAAGATGAATAAAATCAGAGAAGCAAGGGAAAGCTGGCCCAATTCTAGCCCCCTCTCAGTAGATGCAATACATTGCTGACTACACCAAAAAATGGTGCTGCCTCATCACAATTCTACGTAGAAATATGTTGATTTTTTTAAAGTAAATGCTTTAAGTTGCCTTTCTTCCTGGCTCCCTAAGCTGCTTTTGTTTTAAACACTTTTTTTCCCCCACAGTACATTTATATTCTGCCCAGCTTGAACCAGATCCACTTTTCAGCCCTTCTATACTAGCCCAGAGCCATAATATTTGGGCTTGCAGATAGCACCGCTTTAAAAGAAAAGATGGAAAGGAAATTGGCTATGAATGAAAGCCATTCTGTGGCAAGTCGGCTTTCTCCAATTTAGAGCAAAAGGTGACACAAAGTTGTTCTTTCCTGAAGGGAAAGGGCTTTAGAGTCTTCACAGTGCAGTGCCCCTCTTAAAAAATTATTTAGCAGAGAACCTTACTGTCCATCAATTATTTCCACACCACTTATAAAGAGAATTAATTTCAGATCAGCTGCTGCTGCATGCGAGAGCTATTCCTATGAAAGGAAAAGCTATTCCTATGACATGAGGCTATACTCACACTTAGCCTATCTTCTTTGATGCTGGGGGCCAATGGACTCCCACCCAGTTCCAGAAACTACGAGAACATTTTTAATCTGAGTTCTTTCCTCTCTTCCCACCACAGTTTTGGGTGGCTGCTTTTCTCAAAGCCAGAAACAACACTTGAGAAAATAAATCTCGTCTTTCCAGAGGCAAAAATTGTAAAACAGGTTTCTTGGATTAAGTTCACCTTCTTTGCACAACCCGATGCATTTCCACCAAAGATTAATCATATTGATCGAGCGCAGCTAAGGCCACTGGGATACTTAATGGTAGAGGCTTTCCCAAAAATGCTCAGATGACAACTTCTCCGGTTCTTAATCCATATACAGGTTGCTTTGTCCAAGCAGCTTTTACCTCCTCTCCTTCATACAGAAATAGGGAACCCAATATCCAACCTATGAATGTTGAACCAAGCTTATTCCATCACAGTCCGTAGAATGAATTTATGAAAAATGTACAGCAAAAGTCTCAGCTAGCCTCTCAGGATTCAGCGTGTGCCTGTGCTCTGCAAAGCCATTAAAAGCAGCACCGTGCTCCAACATCCATCACTGTGGCTGGGCTTCCCATGGGGAATGTGCCCAGGCCTGGAACAGCACTCCTTCCCAGGAGCGATGGGAGCTCAGCATTGATGCAGGCACAGACTGGTTTCCTTCCAGCCAGCCTTGCCAACCTGCCCATACCCTGAGCTCAGCTGCCCGCTGCCAACATCTGTACCCTACGAAATCCAAGGGTGATGGAGCAAAGAAACCAGGCAAGAGGTGGGATAGGAGCTGCTGCTCGTTCCAAGCCACGCTGCAGCACAAAGAGGAACCGTTTGGTGGTTTCTGTGCTGCTCGCACCAGCTGAAGGGATCTGTAATGGGCTGGTGCCGTTCTTACATCTCCTGACATCTCTACAGTGAAAAAGGGCTCTTGGGGCTGAAGAGACAAAGCAAACGTCACATCCAGACAGATGGCAACCAGTGAGTTACCTTGCAAACCATGGTGAAATGAAACCCTGACTCTGCAAATTCTCTCTCCTCCTTTAAAAAGGCACTAATAATTAACTATACAGCTCTCAATTAAGCCAGCTCAATTTCTTTCATTGCTGGCATGCTGCTCAAAGCACTGCGGATACACATGTAACTAATGATAGTTAAGGAATAACACGATCCCAGGCTCCCATAATTTGCTCCTCTGATTTGACATAGATGCCAGCAGTACTATCTGCAGTCAGGATCACGTAAGAGATGCTGGAGAAAAGGCAAAATTACAATGTGCCACGTGTGTGAAGGGGTTACTCTCAAACTGCCAGCTAAAGAACCGTGGGCAGGTAGAGGAATTTGTAGCAGCACAGCAACAAATCTTCTTGCAGGACTGCACACAAGTGCCAAAGCACAAACAGTGTCATGTAAGAGATCCAGGAAGAGGTCGTAAAGAAAGGCAGAAATGCCTTAAGAGGCATTGGAATTTCCTAATTTATCCCTAATTCTTGTCCATTGACTTTTGGCTGCTTATGTACGCATACAGCTGATCTCAAAGTCACTATTACTCCTGACAGCCAACTTAGGTAGGTGGATCTGGTTGACCATAGCTAGCATAAATCACAGGCAAATGTGTGCTTCTGTATGCAGCAGCCGTACTCATTAAGAGGCATTTCCAACTCCCCTGACTGCCGATGCATTTTGGAGCAAGGCGGGGAGCTCCAGCAAGGAACCATCGTTCTCAAGTGTCAAGCAGAGCTGGAGGAATAAAGCCATGCTCCGCCTGGAGGGGACAGCAGAGCAGCCTCAGCCCTACCTCCCGGCACTGTATTTGTCAATAAAAGCTTGGCTCGAGTCAAGGTACAATTGCATCTGGACTGGCTGTCACAGACAATGCTGCTCCAGCCAGTCTCAAAGCCTGACAACCTCTTTCTGAGCAGGATGGAAATACAGGGACTAACGTTTGCTAACATCATTAATTCATTTTTTTTTTTCCCCGCTCCCCCATCTTCCTTTATCCACGATGTCAAGGCGTATACCTTCGAATTGTTGTCAGCCATCAAACAGACACTGTGTCCCGGTTCAGAGGTTAACATACAATGACAGACACATTAAAAAACCCTGTCCGATGCCTCACTGACAATTTCAGCTCCATCTCCTCCTCAGTGCGACAGTAGCTCAAAGTCACTTACAAGCTTTAACAACATTAAAGTCTAATTGCGATTGAAAAATAAAGGGGAAAGATAGTTTTATCATACTAAGCATTATGGAAGCGAAAAACAATTAGGGAGACAAACATTTTCTTTGCAGAGGTTTTGAGTCCGCCTTCTATTTTGGTCTTAAGAGTCTCCCATGATTACAGCATGATCCATTTCTCCTCTTGCAGCAGGAAGAAAATGATCCAAGAGAGGCAGCCTGCTGTCAAATTGCTGGTTTGGGGTTCTGGCTGTATCCCTGAAGATAGGACAGGGCATTACTGCTTTTCACCTTATAGCCCAAGCTTTGTCCCAGCGTACACAAAGCAGGCTGCCACAGATTTAAGATGCCACTTCCACGGCCCTTCTGATGCCCCACTGCCACGTGCCAGAGCTCCTTGCAGAGATGGAAGTGAGCTCCTTGTCGGTGGGGAGCTGCGACTGCATTTGACCTCATGGTACACAGCTGTCCTACACATAGGGCAAGGGACTGAATGTGACAAAAGGAAAGCCACACACAAGTCCAACAAAGACACCGGAAAGCAGCAAGAACAGCAAAACTTTCAGGTGAAAATTGTTAAAAGTTGTAATCCAGCAGAAAAGGGAGATTCTACTCAAGGATGAGGACATCCCAGTCCCAATACAGGACATTACAGATTTACTCAGAGCAAAATGAGACCTCTGTTTGACGGGTTCTGCACATACAGGCACACAGCACGCATAGCAGCAACAGCTGTATGACAAAGGCACACGGCTGCATCACGTTGCACACCCCTCAGCCCATGGATCCCCTTGCTGCAAAGGCACACACCTCTCCTGCACTTTCTTCCATACTGTGAACCTTCAAGCAGATTTGCATATATTTAAGATAAAGAAAGCTATTAATGAAAAAATATGTTTGTCCTCCAAGGTGCACCGGCTAATTCCTTAAAACACTGAAGACAAGTTCGTCATCATCACAGAGTTTGGAAATGGAAGAGCGAGATGACTTCGATGCAAGCTATGGCCAGGCTTGAGCATCCCGGGCACTGCTGAGCACCGAAGGAATGCCTCTTTGAGGTTATGTTCAGGTGTCTGTGATGCTGCCTGCTCTTTCTGAGCCAATGCACCAGGAGTCAGAGGGGCAGCAGTACCTGGCTTAAGAGAGAGAAGTGAGAAATACCCCCTATAAAATTTAAACGTTCCTGCAGCAGTGAATACCCAGAACCGAGGCTTCAATCAGCACAAGTGCTGCCCTGAGCCTGGAGGAGCTGCAGCATGGGATGCCTGCAGAGCTCTGCTTGGCGGTAGCAGGAGGAACCTATCCTGAGCCACACCTCCCCATGCTGCACCTGGCGGAGGCTCAGCACCTCCAGCTCAGCTGCCATGAGGGACAGCAATGTCCCCTAACCCTTCAGCTCCTGTGAAGTTCGCGGTAAATCCTTGAAGCGTGCTGATTGAGTTGTAATTAAGCTGCATTGTCTCAGGCGACAAATCTGACAGGAGACACTCCGAAGATAACCCAGAGGCAGAGCTCACGGAGTGCTGTGGCAGCTGCCACGTCCCCTTAACCCTCTGGATTAACATTTCTGGGCACCATTTGAGGAGAGAGGGTTATTGGGGAGGCAACAAGAACACGTGAACTCTCCTAAAGTTTCAGCCACTCTCCCCCTCCTCTCCCCGTGCTATGGCCTGGCTGCCCCCCTGGGAGGGGAACTTGGGCAGACACTAATTGTATTTGACAGCAGCAATTACACGCAAGGCTGGAGATTAGAAGCTCGTTAATTGTGTGTGCCGTAATTGCTGCCGCCTTTCCCCTGGCTGGCCGAGGCCGGAGCTAGCAGAGAAGAGGCAGGAAGGGTGCTGCACCCAAATGCAGGTGGTCCAGGGCTGGGAGGAGATGTCTTCTCTCCCCAGTGGCTCCTGACCCCGCACAATGAGGGCTGGGTGACCAATGAGGCATGAAATGAGGACAAGCCAGGCGCTCTTCCGAGGGTGTTTTCCACCTGTACCCACCTGCACAGTGCAGCTGAACGGCATGCTATCCGAACTGGAAAGAAGGTAAATATTAACCCCTTGTGGCAATGCTGCTAAAGGAAAAGGACAATTACCCCCTGTAAGATTAGGTGCTGTATTA
This sequence comes from Alectoris magna, assembly GCA_030625065.1. NCBI lineage: Eukaryota > Metazoa > Chordata > Aves > Galliformes > Phasianidae > Alectoris > Alectoris magna. The sequence goes on along the minus strand of CM060568.1, from coordinate 25,282,197 downwards.
AATACTTCAGTAGCATTCATAAAACCCTCCCTTTTCCACTAAAACCAGCAAGCTCAGCGTTTCTCCCTGCCTTACAGACTACCAGCTAGATGCAAACACGACCAATCCCTCCAGGGGCAGTCCCAGGCAGCTCTGCTGGGCAGCCTCTTTCAGGACAGGCTCTGTGCCCTCAGCACCAGCAGGATTTGTGTACCCCATCACCAGGGCTGCCCTGTTCCCCTCGCACTGCCCTTCCCAGCTCTGTGACTCAGCACCTGGAATGCCTTCAGGAGACCACTGAGGATCTATCTGCACAATCTGAGCAAGACGTCCCATGCAAAAAGCAGCAGTACATCCCCCAGGATGGTGTGTGGCTGGGTTTGTTCTTCTGATATTTGCTGAGATGTTATCGCAGCTTTTCCTCCTCTAAACATAATCCGAGATGAGGATGAAATATCTTCCTAGCTAAAAGCTAAAAACAAACATGCTGCTAATTAACGCCCATGTGCTGCACAGTTATACAGAGCTGCAGTCTAAAACAAGGCTTCAAAGAGTACTCCACTTACACAGAATGAGTTAATTAAAAACTGTAGCATAACACAGTTGGAAATCAGTCGTAGGGACAGTCGGGGGAAGGGAAATAAACATGAAATGCCTAACAGAACTGTGAGCAAGCTTTATGGTTGCTAGTAGCTCTGATTTCATGACTCAGCGTATATAATTTACCATGCGCATGAAATGAAATGTCAAACTCAGCCAACAAACATAATGCGGCAGCCCTTACAACGTTTTTTGATGCGTGAAGCTTTTTCTTTTGTTTTCAATGGAAAAACAGAGAGGTAGGGGCCTTATTCACCCCATGCCCAGAGTGCCCATGGCAGCATCATCCTCTATGCTGCAGCCCTGTGGCTGCCTGGCCACCATCACCGCAAGCTGATGCCTTCTGCGACCGACCAGCCTTCCCCAGCCATGTGAAGGTACACATCCCTACCCTCTGTCTGAATATCACCAGGTGGAAGCCTACAACTCCCCACCTAGAAATCAAGGCGTTAGTGAGATATACCCACAGATTCCATCCAACTCCCACAATTTTTAACAGCCTTTGACACAGCAAGAGCTTCAACTGCTCTGAAAAACAGGGTTTTTTAATTAGAGGTTGCACCCTCCTCCATTTGAAGCAGCTGAGCTCTGCAAGCAGAGCCTGGTGGGTCGCTGGCCAAAATGGGAGCAGCAATTTGACATGATGCTGTCACAAGCAAGGCGCAGTGATCCAAAGCCCACCTCCTGAATACACACCTCAAGCTGCAACCAGAGCAGAGTGGCTGTGCTCCCCCAGCCTCTGCCACTGCCTTGCTTCCCCTACCCAGGGCAGAGGACTTGAGAGCTCCCTGTCAGGCTCTTCTGGATTTATGGGCACTGCAGGAAGGCTTTGGGGTCCATGGATGCAGGGGAGACTCCACACTGCTTTGGAAGCCAGCAGAAACTTAAGGCTGAGCAGACAAAGCATCTCTTACCACTGGTTTTCCACACCTTGCCTGCCAACACCTGCAAATTCCTATTTGATTTTCCTTCCCTTCCAAGCACTCTGTTATGCTCAGGTTAACATTCAGCCTACTGAAAGCTTCATTTAACAGCTTGCTTTGGCCATCGAAACTTCTGATTGAGGTCTGACTGCAGGTTGCGCTGCTTCTCACACCACACCAGCACCGCTCATTTCTGCTCACAAAGCCACTCCATACAAGGAAGCTTTTTAACACTTGCTTTGTCTCTACTTTTGTTACTGAGGGGAAGCAGCACTGCTGTTTGTCTGCAATGAACAAAAAGCTGCATGTGCCAATGAAAGCCCTTCCTTGCCAGAAATGGCCACGTCTCATGGCAGAATGGCAGAGGCAATACCTGGTTGTCTCAGTCATTTCAGCTTGCAGTCTGACATCCCAATAAATAGGGACATTCAGGTTGGGTATCAGGAAAAAATTCTTCTCAGGAGTGGTTGGGCACTGGCACAGGCTACCCAAGTCGGTGGTGGAGTCACCATCCCTGGAGGTGTTACAGAACTGTGGAGATGTGGCACTGAGGGATGTGGGCAGTGGTGGGAGTGGGTTGGGGTTGGGCTTGGTGATCTCAGTGGTCTTTTCCAACCTTAGTGATTCTATGATTCAAATTCACACTTGCCATCTCAAACAAAGCCACGATCTTGGGCTGGCCTGCAAATACGAGCAAATCAGATTCCTTCTACACATCTATTAAGGGGGAAAGAAAAAAACAACTCGATCCCCGCTATGCAGAAAGTCATACAAGTATCTCGCCTCGTTCTGTTACTTCTGGCCATCACTGAACGTCCATAGTTGGAACTTTGCTTTATATTTGCTTTATGTTTTTCAGTTTCTTGTGCTGCACCTGGCTGGGATGCAATGATTAAACCCACCAGTAAGCCAAGAGTCATGATGTCGGGATGCTGCACACATTGCTATGCTATAGCAGTGCTCAGCGTCAACAAGGCAGAGCCATATCCCTGATTATTTTTCTGAATGCATTTCAGAACAGTACAGGATATATATATATATTTTATGAATTATAACAAGATGATGGAAATGAATTCATTCGCATATTCAAAAGGACAAATACTTCATCTTTGCTTAAATGTTTAACCAAAAGCGCTGCACTGGGAGCTAAAAATGATAAACCCTCCAATTTCCTGCTTGCAATCCCAGAAGACAGCTACTACAACATCCCTGAGCAGCTGTGAGAGAATACGTGATGCTGAGCACAATGCACTAACACTACAGAACAGTGGCACTGCTGGATTTGGGCTGGAAAAATAAAAGCATTCTTACAAGCAGAAATTAGCAGAGCTAGTAAAACTGTGTAGTTGCTATGCAGTAGGTTCCAGCAAGCTTACACGGAGGGACAGAGAAGAGGTAATCCTGTAAAGTGAAGAAGTTTAGGAATAAAACCCAGAGAACCTCTGCACAGGATTCCAGTGTAGGTTTTAATACATAATTTTGCATTGTTGCTTTGCTTTCTAAACTTCAACCTTACTAAAATGCCGGCTTGCAGCTTGGCACTGCTGTATTTCAATCAATTGCTCGAATGAGGATTGCAATGTCATAAATTAAAGGTGCTAAGAACATAAATTTCCAGGGAGATGTAAAATCAAAGAGAACAATCCAAGCGACTCCCAGGGGTGGGAGCCCGACACATGCTCCAGCGGTTGGGCTGCACACACCACGTTACTGCCCTCCCTGCCCCAAACAAACTGGGGGGTTACAGGGTTACCTTCACCTCTTGAGCCGGTGATTCCATGCTCAGTATTCAATGCTGCTTTTAAAAGCTGTGCTGCCAGTGAGGGGAGCAGCTTCTTGACCTCGGCTCTCTCCAGCTCACTGCACAGGCTGCTGACGGCCTGCAGGGTGAGCAGGGGCCTGCAGAGCTGACGCTCATCACTCCAGAGCTCAGCTTTCCACCCAAGGTCTGGGCTGCCTTTTCCCAGTGACATCCAGGAGACCTCGAATCCCTGCTCCAGTGGCTCCAAGAAGAGATTGAGCAGATCTGCACGAGTGGTGGGAGGTGTTTGCAGGACAGTGCACTGGTGTACCTATAAACTCAATCAGGTGACCTTACTGCTTGTGGGAGGCTGATCACCACCATCAGCGGGACCACAGCAATCCCTGCCAGCATTCTGCTCCTGTTTGCCTTCTTCAGACTAATAACTGACACTTGGATCAAAAACCAACCGAAACAAATAGTCAAATAAGACATTCACAGGGTGGGAACCGAACAACAAGAGGGAATGGTTTTAAACTGAGACAGGGGAGGTTTAGTTTGGATCTTAGGAGGAAGTTTTTCACCCAAAGTGTGGTGATGCACTGGCACAGGTTGCCCAAAGAGGTTGTGGATGCCCCATCCCTGGAGGCATCCAAGGCCAGGCTGGATGTGGCTCTGGGCAGCTTGGTCTGGTGGTTGGCGACCCTGCACATAGCAGGGGGTTGGAACTGGATGAAAATCGTGGTCCTTTTCAACCCAGGCCATTCTGTGATTCTATGATCTGAACAAGTCCAAAAGAACCCCCAGTGGAGAGGAGCAGGAATGCTGGCAGTGCTGCACTCTGTGCTGCCAGCAACAAGGAGCACAGCCACCGTGCTACGTAGCCCCCACTTCACACGATGCTGTTAAATGCCTTCCATGCTACAAAAGAAATATGTCCACTATTTTCACAGTTTCTGACCTCACAGTAGGACAAGCCATAAATTGAGGCATTAACCCAAACGGCACAGCAGGTGTCTGAATGCTGGTGGCAGGCACAGCCCCACACAGGTCCTCTACTCCCTGCTCTTTCCATCCCCCTTGTAATCCTGCCCACGCGCCCTGCCTCTTTTCCTCAGCCACAAACAGTGGCTGCTTGGGCAGATTATCAAAGGAGACATCTGTTTGGCTGACAGACAAAACAGGAAAACACGATGGGTGCACTCATTTTCTTTGCAGACCACTGTTTTTTTCTAATGCATTTCTTAGTTTCCCAAAGAAATGGTCAGCCTGCAGCACCAGCCAGGAAATCTGCAGATTTTGACCTGAAACTGCATTGCATGATTTACCACTCGCTCTTATAATTCTTAGAAGCTGACCACATGTCAAACCTATAAACTGCAGAGAAGCAAAGCTTCTCGGTCCGGGCAGAAGAGGACAAATTCGAGCGCTGAGCTCAAGCTTACAAAAACTGGGGTCAGGCTTTCAAAATGCCTGTTAACATATTTTGATACAGAGTTCATACCGAGTCACTGCAGAAATGCTAAGTTGCCCTGGAGGTGCTACTCAAACACAAGAGGGTCATCAATTTCAATCGCTGGTTAAAACAGTTCAGCAACACTCGGTGCAACCCACAGAAAACGTACACACAGCTCTGCTCCGAGTCCAGATTGTTCTGCCTTCACTGTATCCTTGTATTGCAAATACCCATTCTCACGTTTCAGTTGCCCTTAAATTAAAACGTGATAGGGATAGGCTTAATAGGAACAGCAAGGGAGAAGGAAGGAGCCCCCTGTGCTGGGGCAGCTGCCCACCCGATCAGAGGTTGCCCTCTGCAGCGCTTCATGCGGAAACAGCCACCAAACAAACCCATCTGCTTCCCAGCTTACCGCACTGCCCCGACCCTGCTGCAAAGGTGCCTTTGCTATTTCGTTCACTCTGAAGTTTGCTTGCCTTTTGATGAAGCTATTTCATACCCCGGGTGCTCTCCTGGCTGCTCCCAGTGCTCGCTCACCATTCCACCATCCCATTCTCACCCGCTGCTTGGCCCAAAGCATGGTGAAATCAGTCCTCCCTACCCAGACAGAGCATAGGACAATAGCTGAAATACAGCCTTCTTCTCTGTAAACGTCAGCACTGGAATTTCAAACCTCTGAGAGCTTAGAAAAGACATTTGGCAAATGTTTATTTTCTTTGAATCCACGGTCTCTTCCTGCTCTGCTTCGGAGATGTGTCTCTGCCGTTCAGATTCCAAAGATGCAACTTTGCTCGTTACACAGTGCAAACCTTACTGTGGGCATTATTGGTGAAGCCTCATTGCTAGTCAAGCACAAGTTAAAATACCCTTTTTTTCCCCCCCCCAGTATACACATAGAAAATCATTAAGTGCTCCAACACATTTTTGCAGTTAAAGCCAACAAAGCCTCTTTCAGGAGAAGGGGGCCCTGCTGAAGTCAGTACTGAGACACGCAGTTGGGACTGGAACTGGTAGATGCGCAACGTAAGAAATAGCAAAAGGAAATATTTAGAATCAAGAGATGCCAAAACTGCAATCAGTAAATGAAAGGCTAAAACCGATGAGTAGGTCTGGATGCTTTCTCTATTATTTATTTTTATCGTTTAAGCTGTGCCATGCAACCCCCCTTGTTACAAGAAATGCTCAGTAAGCACTCACCACAGTGTGTGGCGTGACTCTCCAGCACACCAGCTTGGAAAACCCAGGGGTTTACATGTTTACATCCAATGGGATCTGTGTGACATCAGCTACATGCCAGAGAACAGAATTAGGGTGCTTGTGGAAATGGAAATATTGCCACCAATACTGACGAGCGCTAAAATTGCCCAAGGAAAGACAGCGAACGTGAGAACAGAGTGACTGCACCGAGATGCAAGAGTTTGTGGATTTCCCCAAACGACCAAACCCACTGCTGACAGCAAGGTAATGCTGCAAGGGCAGGTCCTGCAGAGCCAGAGTGACAGCGGGGTCACGGTGTGTGTGAGCAGTGCTGCAGGTGGCTGCCAGGGATTGCTGAGGGATGTCACCGCCAAACTCGCACACACGCATCAGCAAAAGCCACTGAAAGCAATGTGTCACTTGCTGCCAGGAAAGCAGGAAGACAACAGGTGAAAGTCTGAGAAGCGGAGCAGGCAGGACACATCTACCTCTCTGAAGGACCCCAAGCAGTCGGATGTGTTGACGGCATGAAACGTTTCTATTTAGGAACAGAAAACACAAAAGAACTGCTTCATAAATTATTCTGTTTTGGAGGAAGAGCGAACAGACTTGAAGGACAGGTGATGTCTCTGAAATATGTAAATGGAGCTGAGCTGGTCCAAGCAATTACCTTTTTTCACTGCCTGGAACTTCAGACTAAAAGGAATGACTCACAAGAAAGAACAAGAAACAAAAGATGTGCTAAAAGGTAGAAGATGACGAAGGTAGATGGCATCGAGAGGAGAATCGAGACGAGCACGGAAGTGTTGAGTCCTGGCCTCTGAACAGCTACTGCTCCTGGGAAAAAGGGCAAAACAACCAACAACAGAGCACATCAGAAGACCACGCCAACGTGGGAGAGTTAGCTGCAAAAGCATCCAGAAAGGCAACCATGATGGCTAGTCCTAGACTTGTGAGTTCCAGAGAAATACAGCCGCTCCGGGAAAGTAAAGATCATGGATCTCACCTACGTTATTGTATCTGCCATTTTAAAGCTTTCCTAGCAAAGAGAATTGCTGAAAATAACGCAGTCTGGTGATTTATTGCTCTTAAAGAAAACTCCAGGCGTGAACGCATCAGACAGCCTGATAGTGGAAAGGATGAAGGCAAAACTAAAATGCATTGGAAACAGCCATGGAGATGAGCCAACAGCTGTGGAACTAATGTGAAAAGCAGCATTTGGGCCTCACGGAGCCAGATATAGCTGTGGCTGCCATATCTCCATGTGCAGTCACCTCCCAGTCACCTGCAGGTACTCCGTGCTCTGGGTAGGAGGAAAAGGAGAAAGTCAGGTTTTGGCTGTTGGTGGTATTTTCAGTGCCCTGCACACAAATTCGGGATGCTCTTGCTGCATCAGCATGCATCCACTTCATTTTCTTCCATCAAAACCAAAGAAAGATTACTAAATTATAGCAATTACAGTCTGATGCTGAAAATGTACTAATACAGAACCCGCAAGGTCAGTGTGAAAGAATGAATCAAGGAAAGGATCAAGAAAAGTGAACAGAGACGTGGATCTATCGAGGCTGCATAAGAAATACTGTGTACATTTAGTGACACTCTTTTCATTAAGAAAAATACTGACAGCCCGAAGGCTACAGAACAGCAATAAATCTGTTGGGGGGGGTGGAAATTAAGAAAAGTTTCCAAGTTTTAAATTTTGTCTATTTAGTGCTAAAAAATCAAGACATTATTATATACCCTTTGGGAATATAGGAAATGGGGGAGACAGAGGACTGAAAACGACACCAGAAAATCTGTGAACTGTATAATGAAATACGCAACACCCCCATACTCTGATTACTATTTATGATCCTGTAGTGGAAATGCTAAGCCACAGCTTGAAGCAGTGGTTGAGCACCTGGTGGAAGGCAGGGCCAACCCAGGGGAGCTCAGGTGCATGCAATGTACCTGAGTGACCAGAAGGGCTGGAGCCAGGATCCACCCCTTCCCAGACCTCATTTAAGGGTTGGTAGTGGAAGTGATAGTATCTCTTGCTGGAGATTCATGTGTACCTGAGGCCTTCCAAAGGTAAGCAGCTTTCTTCCTTCATTTTTGTGTCTGCTGCATTTGGGCTTGTTCACATTTGCTTGTAGCCAAGGACTTTGTCACCCTACTGTTATTGCGGTACTTTCCACCCCATTATAGCATTACAGTTCCATGGTGATTTGGAAGCTGAACTTTTCACATTTGTACCACGCAGTGGGAACATTTTATTTACAATCTACTGAGCACAAGAAGAACTCAAAAGAGCCCAGCAGGTGAGTGTGTGAAGGAGACAATGACAGCACGGAAGAACCTTGTGATGTTCTCACAGATCTTTCCTACAAATCCAATCTGAAATTGGAAGAGTGGAATAGCTGTTATCCTACCACCACCCCCTAATGTGTACAACTCCATCATTTGGAAGAACAGAGCTCCCTCTCGTGGCTCCTGAATGCGGATGTGGCAGGATAAAATAGCGGGAGATCGAAGGATGAGAAGACTCCTCGTGGAATTTTAGCTGTACAAAAACAGAGTTAAAATGAAAATACAGCAGGGAGGACAGGTGGATCCTCCTAAAGAAAGGAGTGCTGCCTGTACTTGAATATTGACTCTGAAATTGCATTCTCTGCTCTTCTAACTTCCTCTGTTAGGCCCTTCTGCAGCTGAGCAGATATCTTCCATGGAAAGCTCTCAGATCTCTTAACAGGTTTCTAGCTCCCTCAGGGTGCAGAAGAAGAATAAGGGCTATGGTGGTGAAGGCACAGGCAGTGCCATGTGCTGGGGCTGCATGAATAAGAAAACTGTTGGTGTCAGAAAGCCTAGAAATAAGTGCCTGATTACAAGACTGAGAGGTTTATGTACTGAAATGCTGCAACAACAAGCCTTTGAAGAGAGACAACAGCATTTCTTAAAACTGATCAGACAGCCTTAGCCCTGCCGTTAGCAGAGAAGCTCCTGCTCAAGCCCCAGCATTGCTCTTTCCTTCTGCAAACTTCCTGCATCAACTATTTAAAATGACAGGAGGGTGGAACCACATACCAGTGAGCAAATGCTGGTGCAAGAGCATTGCCCCGCACTGCGTGGTGTCTGCTGAGTCCTGTGCACGGGGGTATGTGAGGGAAGAGCTCTCACACCCATTCATTCCTCACTCGAAGAGAGGAGCATCACTGCAGACAGCTCCTTGTTTGCTGAATGAGTCCTTAAAAAGGATTTGGAGACCACCAGGTTATTCCAGTTTCCTAGCAGAGAGCTTTGTAACCCAAAAGGATACCTATGCAAAAGAGTAGCTCTCTGAAGCAAGAAGGGGAAACGTACCCAAAGCAGAACCTGACAGAGCACTCGTAATGAACACCAGCTTAACCTGGTTTTCTCTAAACAACATTACCTCTTTGCTGCAAAAACAGGATCAGACCTGTGGAACACAGGCTGGCGAAGAAGCAGCAATCGCTCTTATGAGTCCAGAACAGCACCAGAATGTAAGAGGGAATCAAGTCCTCGATTCATAAGCTGGTGCTCACATAAGATCCCGCTTCCAGAGTGCAGGACAAAAAAAAAGAATCCATTTCCTACTGTGAAAAGAAATTACCATGCTGTCAGCGTTTTGCTATTAGTGAAACATCTCCCTTCTAACTCCAGTTAAAAGCAGTACTTTCCTAAAGAGCAATCCTCTTAAAAAAAAAATCGTATAGAAATCAGTCTATAAACAGGGAGATATCCTTAAATACTCAATCAAGTAATAAACCTGGCAGATGAAAGGCAGACTAATTAAAATGACAGTACCATCTCCCTTTAACAAACACATACAAGACTCAAAAATACACTTGTTATGTTGGAGTACCTAATCATAATCAGATTTGGTAATTTGCTGCATCAAAACAAAAAGGAAACATTTTCAGAATTGATCATTCAGTTCATGTCACTTTTATGGAGATTGCTTTCTATCGATCAACATTTAAATCGTAGTTGAAAAGAGAAAGATGAGAAAAGGATAAGAAGTATCTTTACATGCTGAATACAGCACGAACCGATAAAAGCAAAATAAATTAGATCACTGTAGCCAAATCAACCCTGCACGTGTGCTCGCTGTAATGAAGATAATTACGAATGAAAAAGATGGTTCTTCATGCTTTGGCCTTAACAAAAGGGGAGTCTTAAAATGAAGCTAGAGCTCAATCTGCTCAGAATGAGGTTTCCTATGCAACAATTAAGTTCTGCGTGAAGCTGAACTGTTGGCTTCTGAAGGGCGCAAATGCTGTTTTGTTTCCTGAACAGCGCTTCCTACCTGTGGATTCCAGCTGGGGTCCAGTTTTTTCACTGTAGCAACGTACTCCTGCATAGCTTGATGAGGACTGGTGTCTCCCAGGGCTTTCCAAGCTTCCCTAGGGCAGACAGCAACGTATCAGTGAGCTGCTCTGAGACAGCACAGAGTGTATTTATGGTGTCATCATTGAACAAAGCAAGAAGATCCGTCTGTATGTTTTCGAGGGGTGTAAAGCCACCTCCCACTCAGTTTGAAGTGGTCAACTTCTTCAGTGAAGCCATGAATGGCTACTGCAGGTGCAGCACTTCACTATGAGAACATCTTTCAGTGGATCTGGATATAGGTTGGAACGTGTTTTGTGTTCCAACCTATACACAGCTATCTATCTTGGCTGTTTTTACAATGTTCTCGTGGTATGCAGGCCAATACTGGATGCAGAAGGTAAAAGACAGGCTGGGCTTTCACATCTGTATGAGGCAAAGTAAGCTGTTAGCTGTTCAGGTTGAAAACTGACTTGATCCTGCCTGTCACGTTGCAGGCCTGCAATACCAGTAACACCTGTATCCCTCTACTTGCACAAGAAAAGCTGTGCTTTTTGTGAAGACAACGCTATATTAAACAAAAGCCATTCAACGGCGGGCTCTCAGATTTGACATCCTCAAGGTGAGGTCTGTAACACAACACAGAGTAGAACCAGAAGTCTCTAGGAGTTGCAAGGATTTCCTCTTACCATTTCTGCTTCCCCTCAAAATCAAAGAAGTTTGGCTTTGGAGTGTTACAGGTTCCGAATTTCACCTAAAAATAAAAATTCCTGCTGTTAGAACAAATCAAATAGAACTCACGAATGGTCTGTGAGGCATCCATCCGGCTGCATGCGAAGCACCGGCTGCCAATAAGCCAAGGCCTGAGCAGAAGTGCCTGAGATGATCAGTGTGATGGGAGGAGGCCACAGTGGCAGCACCAAGGCAGGGTAAGCAGATGGGCTTTGCTGCAGCACAGAGCGCGATCCTGTACACAGCTTTTGTGGCTCAGCTCTTGTTCAGAAACAACAAAACTGACACGGCACCCAAACTAACGCAGATGAACATGAAATCTTTTATTCGGTGTGAAATGGACTTGGTGCCAGCAGGGCTTCTGTGGCCAGCTTTCCATAGGAGGGCATCCCGACGTGACAAGCACAAAGCCATTTCTTTCACTGTGGGGTGCAGCTCAATGATCTCTGAGGTCCCTTCCAAGCAAAGCCATTCTATGATGCTGTGGTCTGGAGGAGGGCAGGGGCTGCTGGCGGGGGATTCTGTTAGCCAAGCAAAACCCACCTGCCTTCAGCCTGCTTGTTTAGAAATGAAATATGCCCCAGCGTTCAGGCAGGTGAAGCGCTTAAATCAACCTCACCTTAGCAGGGTGGGGATTTTCTGCTGAGGAGAGAATCATTAATCAGGCTTTAAAGAGAGCGTGCCCACACTGAGAGATATTTATTAGTTACGCTATGTTTTCATTTAAAGTGTGTGAGACTGTGACTGAAATTAATTTTCCGTGCATCTGACTGCCTGTGAGTAAGCAGTCCATCCAAATTGGGACCCCAGCTGGCCTGTAAAACAACACACTGCATTCCATGGAGGGACAAGGGAAAGGACAAGCAGCAGCTAAGCGCTGTGAATCAATCACCATTCATTTGTACTGTAAACGTTTTCTCCTGTGCTCAGATATGGTCCGAACCATTTGCTTTATACAACAAAACACGGAAATAAAATGCAAACTCATCATGTGAGAGAGAAAAGTGCCTGTCTGGCAGTTCTTCGGTTCGACATGCGAGCAGGCCAAGTCAGACAAAAGAAATCCCATCTTTTTTTAATATTAATTGTTCGCTGCCATCATCGAAACAAGAGAGCAGTTTCTTCTCTCTAGATTTGGCATTCAAAGGCTGTTCCAGCAATGGTAAGATTGTTAGTAGCATCAATGGTAATACAAATCAGGGAACAGCAGTTAAATTTCATCCATCAAGAGAGCAAAAAAAAAAAAAGGAAGTGCTCCTGTGCCCTGCTTGCTATTTTGAGGTGTATTAAAAAGGCTTGCAGTGGTTTTGCTGGAGAGAAGAAATAACGTTCTTGGCTTCCCCCGCTTTGCTGCAGGACTCCATAATGCGTCAGAAACCAAACGGGAATTCAGTTGGAGGAGACTGGATGCTGAGGATGGTGATTTTTACCTAAATATATCAACATAAAAACTGGGGAGGGAAAATAAGAATGGCGTAGGACTCGGTCCTGCTGCTTCAGTGGAAGGCCTCAAATGCTGTTTTTCTCCCCAGCCAGCATAAAGATAAGAGCCCGTGCTAGTATAACAAGGCAGAGTTCCTCATTCTGGATCCACCCAATAATTACTGATGGTCTCCAGGGGTTGACTGGTCACTTGGTGCTTAGCTCTCCTCATTTACAGTTCATCAGCTGCATGAGAAGCAAAGTACAGCCAGAATTAAATGCTTTCCTAGCATTGCTTCTCCGTGCAGCCTCCATCAGGCTTTACTCCCAAAGCACTGAGAAGCAGCTCTGAATGGGAAGAGCCTGCATTTGTGACCAGCGTGGCAATTCAGAAGCTCTAGGATAGAAGCTCTAGCTCTAGGATAGAAGCCTTCACCTCATGGCTGGAGATGACAGCACTCGGAAGAGCCTCTGCATGGACAGATGCTCGGAGATGTGCTCTGTTAAACTGGTTGTCAGTGGGGCATAAGGGAATCTAAGGAAATATCATGTAAGGGTGCTAACCCTGCAGACTGGGGGCAGCAGGTCCCTGCTTTGCTCAGTCACACCGCTAACACCGGCTCAGTTCCATCCTCACCTTGCAACTACAGACTCGAGGCGTGGACAGCACAAGTGATTTGCCCAAAGTCTGATGGAAAGCAGGAAAAGAAGCGGTGCTCCAGCCCAGCACCCTGCCAACCAGTCTGATCTTCCTCCTGCGCTGGGGCAGAGCCATAAACTCAGCACCATCAGCTGAGAAGCTCACTGGAGATGACAACTAAGCAATTCCCTCATTTTCAAGTCTCTGACACATAAACAAAATCAGAGAGAAAAGTAATAAAATCCTGAAATGGCCTCCAATAAAAGGTAATAAAATTCCAGGAAAACGGTTATATACCCAAACAGTTTGAAATAAATAATATACAGTATCTTAACGGAGAGCTCAGCTGTTACTGTCACCCCTTTTATGACGGTGCTGTGTCTTAAATCAAAGCCCTCAGTGACATAAAACACTAAACTGAGGAAAGACAAGGATGCCAAATCAAGGGCAGCGGACAGATCTGAGTCAGCACCTTTTGTGTGCTAGCAATACTACTGTCCACTGGAGTAATATATTAGCAGCCCATTATGCATACTGATACGGCTGCTATAATTAAATAGAGAAAACTTGCATTAAGCACCATCGTTTTGATTTAAAGCACAAAATGCTGCAGAACTCCAAGTTAGCAGAGCCTAACCCTGTGGTAGCTGTGCTAGCAAACTCCTCCTCTCCCCTGCCAGCACTGCCTGCTCCAGCACTGTGTTACAGCCTGTCTGGACAGCCAAAGGCATGGAGACCCAAAGCAGGGGGCACACAGGCACTGTTTGTGCATTATGGAACAAAACGGGATGGAAGATCTGTGTTTCCTCACCTGGAGGGGACTGGAGACCTGCGCTGACTGCGGTAGTTGCTGCCTTTCCTTGACTGGTATCATAACTTGTGAAACAGCTTCTGATTTCAGTAACTGCACCAGGAAACCCTCTGGAGTCTGCTGACAGCCACTGGCTGAGGGCTAAGTAACACCTCCTCTTTGCCACCTAGAACAGCTACAAAGCGCTTGTAGGAGGTGAGAAATAAGAGGCTTTTTGAAACGAATCTGAGAATGCAGATAGGCTGTAGTGGAGACAATGCTATTTCTTTCCATCTCCTTCTGTGCACGGCCTTAGTGCCTAGAAGTTCTCCTGGCGCTTTCCCCCATCCCTTCCTTTCTCTCTCAAAGAGCCGGAGACCTGCTGAAGCATCAGAAGACCTGAAGACAAAGATCCCATGTGACCAGCCTGCTCTGAGACAATTAATGGCCCACAAACCACAGCTAAGGAGCCACCAGCTCGGGGGATAATTCAATACAGCATCAAAAAGATGGAAACGCTTTTAAGCAGCAGCAGCAGCAGGCCAGACAAGGGTATTTCATGTGGAAGAAAGATGTAACTTGGACTGTTCGCACAATTATGGAATGGTTTGGGTTGGAAGGGACCTCAAACATCATCAAACCCCAACCCCTGCCATGGCATGTTGCCAACCACTTGATCAAGCTGCCCAGGGCCCCATCCAATGGCCTTGGGCACCTCCCGCTAACCAAACCCCCCTCACCCCCCCCCCCCCCCCCCGGCAGGCGCTGGGCCTCTCCCTCAGCCCAGGCTCAAGGCCCCGCGCCTCACCTGCTTGTAGCGAGCGTACAGGTACAGCAGCTGCTCCTTGCTGGCGCTGGGCAACAGGGCGGGCAGCCGTTCTGCCGCCTGCTCGAACAGCGCGGACAGCTGCCGATCGGACGGATCCGGCCCCGCCGAGCCCGAGCTCCCCTCGCCGCCGCTCCCGGCCGCCAGCGGGGGCGACGCCATGGCGCCGGTCCGCTCGCGCCGCCGTCCCCCTGCGCGCCTCGGTACTTTCCCGCGCCGCCCGGCGGGAACCGCGCGCTATTCCCGAGAGTTCCGGAGGACGCGCGGTCCTACCCCATCCGGCGAGGAACGGCCGCTGGGGGGCAGTGGCGGGCCGGCCGCGGGCCCAGGCTGAGCGGCCTCCTCCGGGCTGTCCGCACCCGTCCTATCACCGTTACCTGGGAGCGGAGGGCGACCCCACCTCCCCACAGCCTCCTTTCTGGCAGTTGCGCAGAGCGATGAGGTCTGCCCTGAGCTCCTCTCCTCCACACTGCCCCCACCCCGTTGCCTCAGCTGCTCCCCGCCGCACTGTGCCCCAGACCGCATGCAGCTCTGTGCCCTTCTCCAAACACACCCCAGGACCTCATTGCCTGGCAGTCAGCGTCAGTGTTTTTGTAGTGTGGGACCCAATGGGGGTCTGAAGGAAAGCGAGCACATCCCTCATTTTGTTGTAGTTGTTTTTTTTTCAAGATATCAATAGAAGACCAAGAGACCCCGCAGCGAGAGCCAGCAGGCCCGGCCCCAGCCCCAAACCCCTCTGCTGTGTGCTGACCCCAGCCACAAGGGGGATGGCCAACCAGCTGCTGCTCTGGGTTTTCCCTATGAAAGGCTTTTTTCTTGCACTTTTCTTCTGAAGGCTCCTCCCCAGCAATCCCCCCGACACAATTTATACATATTTTTTAAAGAAAAACGTGCTATTTATAAATGATTCTATACACTCCCAAGAAAGCAAGTGCCAGACTGCGCTGGCGGGAAGCCCACTGCCAACTTCTCCCTGCTCCAGTTAAGAAAGCAGATAATGCCCGTTCTTGTGCCTTCTCCCAGCCCCCTGCAGTACCAGCGGGGTGCTCTCAGCACACTGCTGGGCGCTGTGTCAGGAGGCCAAGGGGCAAACGGTTCCAGCGCGTGGACCCAATGCCTGCAGTCCTGCAGCCCATTTGTCCTGCATGTGGCGGGGGGGTGGACTGACGGGTCACGGGCTGGGTTGGGGTCAGGGAATGTAACGTGCTAGGACATGGCTGGGGTCGGGGGGGGGAAACAACGTGCCAGGATGTGAGGTTTTCGCAGGTTATTCGAGCAGAAAGCCCGGTCGTTTCTGGGCTCCTAAAGGACTCATGGCTCTGCCGAGCCCAGCAGCGATAGCACAGCACAGCACGCCGATGCTCACCGCGCCCGAGGCGCTGCGGGACACGCGCAGCCCCCGCCCCCCCCATTGAGGCCACGCCCCCAAGCACAAGCCACGCCCCGCCTAGACCACGCCTCCACAGCGAGGCCACGCCCCCGTCGCGAGGCCACGCCCCCCCGCGGCGGTGGGCGGCGGCGAATGTTGCCGCGGCGACGCGGCGCTGCCGGCGGCCGGTTGGCTGGCGGGCGGCTGACGGCGGGAGGCGGCGGCGGGCCGGGGAAGATGGCGGCGGCCGAAGAGGCGGCGGCGGCGGCGGCTGCGGGGCGGCGCTGAGGAGGCCCCGAGGCGGGCCGAGGAGCGGCGGGGCCGGGCGGGCGGGGGCCCATGTGCGGCGGCGGAGGCCCCCCCCCGCCCCGCAGTACCGGCGGCGGCCCGTTGGCAGGCAGGCGCCGCTAGGAGCGGCTCGGCGGGCGCGGCCCCGGGCCCGGCGGCAGGATGAAGTTCGCCGAGCACCTCGCGGCGCACATCACCCCCGAATGGCGGAAGCAGTACATCCAGTACGAGGTGAGCGGAGCGACCTTCCCGAGGGCTCGCGGCGGGGCCGGGGCTGCTGCCGGCGCACGGAGCCGAGCCGCGCCGTGGCGGAGCGGGGCGAGCGCTGTCCCGCAGCTGCGGGCAGAGCCGCAGAGCCCGGCCCCGTTAGCAGCGGCGCGCCGCTCGGCGCTTGGAGGCCCGGGTTTCCTCCGTCGGGCCGTGACGGTGTCGGTGCCTCGGGTAGTTCCTGCCTTCCCCGTTGCCCGCTCCTTTGTTTTCCACGAGCTGGGCTCGAAGGAACGGGTGTTCGAGCACCAACCGCGGTCGGGTTTCACCTTGGAGCAGCGCTGCGGTCTCCTCGGATGGTGCGCGGGAGAGGCTGCCCCGTAAGCCTTCCGATTTGAGGAGGATAACCCGTTGTCCATAGCAGCCCGGTGTGTGCCGGGGCTGCGCTGCGCCTTTGGGAGCAGCAAATTGCACCTTGTTCAAAGGGAGGACTTGGGCTGGGGGCCCAGCTCCGTGCTGACACAGCCCTGGCACTCTTGCTGTGTGCAGAGCTCGCAAGCTTTCGTTGCAGGAGGTTGATTTCCTGACTTCATAACGAGGGCAGTGTTACTGTGTCTACGTCCCTTTCTCCACCCGAGTTTAAAACGAAGGCAGATTGGGGTACAAACTAACTTGCTGTCCTTTCTAGGCTTCAAGCGTTCTCCTCTGAGCGATACAAAATAACCCCCCCCCGGCCCTCCTTTTTGCACCCAAGTTGTCAAACTCTTTGTTACAGCCTCGCGCTGCCTTGCTGGTCGCGCATATTGCAGCCACGCGAAGGGCTGCATTCATTATTCAGGACCCGGTGGTGGTGTGGGTGCAGACGGGAGCACGGGAGAGGCGTGCAGCCCTCCTTTGTGCCAGCAAACACCGCCTTGTCGCTCAGCCAAGGGGAAGGCATAGCACTGCTTTCGTTACTTGCATGCGGTTTTTCTTGCAGCGCGCATTGCCGTGCTCGTGTTGTTGTCGTGTCTTTCCGTTTTGACAGTTGATATCTTCTTAATTAAAGCGGGAATGAAGCACGGGTTTCAGTAGGAGAGACCTCCTCCTGTGGGTCTTGTGATCGAACTGGGAAAAGATCAGCCCCGTTTCAGGGATTACCACGTCGAGGGCTGGGAGGTGGGACAGGCGCTGCCTCCAGGTCGTTCTGTGTCCCAGAGCTCTCGTGCAGCCCTCGTATTTTCCCACCCTGATGAGTGTGCTTATTTCCTTGGCGCAGCAGCTGCTGACCCCGGGTTGCAATGTGGCTGAGCCCAGGGAGGCTGAGCCCCCACGGGTGAGCAGCCCTGCCCTGTTGTAGCGGTGGCAGGAGCAGGGTGTGATCCGGTGACGTCAGGGAGAAGAACGAGACATTGTGTCTTGAGGACCTAAACGTGACGTTTTGCTGTCGGGTGGCCTTTCATCATTTACAGCACGCAGAGTTTTTGTCAGTAACGTGGCCTTCCCCTCCAGCACTTAGCTGTGCAGTGATGATTGAGGGCAGGTGCGTGGTCTGAGGAAGAGCTTAGGCAGGGAGAAGTCTGTTGGCTGTCATTAAAAGGGGAAAAAGATGTATTTCAATACCTATAGCTTAGATTTCTTATCTTGCAGCAAGAGCACAGCAGTGGCCGTTGCTGCCTGTGTGCTTTTTAAGAGCTAGCAACGGGCACGGGAAAAGACAGACCGATGATGTATGCTATTCTGTTTCATTCAGCTTTTGGCTAAGACGTTGGCCGTGGCTGAGTGAACCGAGTTTGACAAACCCTCGATTGCCTCAGTCTGCCTCTAGAATGGAAAATCAGAAGGAAAAGGTTGCACGAGTGGTAGAACGGCTCGAGTTGGAGGGAATGGAACAGCACAAAGCGTGACGTTCCGTGCCGTGTTCACTGCTGGCAGGTCTGGAAGCCCTGCTTGCCATCACCCCTTGTGTTATGAACAGCCCCTTTGCTTCCCATGGAGCAAAAATAAAATAGGAGAGCAAACAAAATCCCACCTTTCCGTGTCGGCCAAAGCATTCTCTTTTACAAGGAGACAAAACTGGGCAAATTGAAGTGACTGGTAGATGAATCTCAGAGGGTGCTTTTTCCTACAAACACGCCTTTGTGGCTGCAGTGAAGTTGTTGGAGTGCTGGGCCTCTGTTTGTCCACTAATTGCAATGTGGATTTGCTGTTGTGTGCATCCCTGAAGCTCCTGCAGAAGGAGGGGAGCGTGGCTCAGCCCGCTCTCATGTGTTGGTGTGACAGAGGCCTGGTTTTACACTTGGCAGATGGCGATTCTCTGCTGGTTTCTCCGGCCTGAATTTGTTTATCCGAGCGCAGAAGGCTCTTTATTGCAATCTTAAATTGGCACGTTGTTTTTTTCACATGTTTTCCCATCTATTTGACTTCCCTCCTCTCCAAAGGGGACGTTGGGCTCTGCCTGCCTCAGCCTTTGGGCAGGAGCAGAAGGTTGGGAAGTTCTAAAGCCCGTTTACCCCACGATAAAGCATACAGGTAGGCGAGGGTGATGGGCAGGGTGAGAAAGGGGAAGGCGTTCTGCTTTGGTGGTTTTTTCTTTTGACCACTTGATGCATGGCACAGGATCACGTGCTGCCAGCCGGTGAGTCACGGGGGGAAGGGGACAGAGCAGCCACGGTCAGCCGGAATGTAGGAGGGGGTTGTGTCACCGGGATGGGGATCATCCAGCAGTGGCTTAGCTGGGAAAACAATTCTGCAAGTGACCTTTGTTGAGACCTCTGGAATGAGACCTTTGAGAGATGCCTGAGCCGCCTGTTTGCTGGCCGCCTGTGACACCTTGCGATAAACAGACGTGTCCTTTAGACCTTCTGTTTGCTTAGCAGCGTGTTACAACAGCGCTGAGCTGCTCCTTGCTGAGCTTGTGGTTTTCCCCGTGAGGGCATCAGGGTGGAGACTGTTCGGGCTGTGCTGACCCAGGGCAGGAGGGGGCATGGTGTGGAGTGTGGGGCTGTGGGATTTGGGGCTTTGGGGTGCGTTGGGTGGTGGGCAGCAGGCCTGAAGGACCCCATTGACTCACGTGCATTAGATTCCTGTAGGTTCACAAGGCAGGAAATGAGCTCTAATTCTCACAGCAGGCGTGTGTGAAGCCTGCTCATGTTCTTTGTGTATGTAAGGATGCTTGCCTTCATGGAGCGATGCGCTATATGTGAATAATTGCAGGACAAATGGGTCTTGCCCCTTTGCTTCTAGTTCTCAAACTGGTTCAAGTTACTCCATCAGCCTCCGAACCCCATCTCAGGCTGTTTGATGCTGTGTTGCCCTTGAGATCCCTCCTTGGGAGAAGGCAATCACTCGTGTTTCCTAATCTTGTCCGTCACCCTGTCTTCAGCTTTTAGAATACGTGTGTGTTCCTGTACTACTGTATAACGCTGATAGATCCCTCAGGCTGCTTTATCTCTGTTTGCCTTGACAAGCTCCTTTCTATGTCACGCCACAGGTTTTCTAAGAAACCTCGAGCATCCTACCAACCAGGAAACATTTTTCTGAAAAGGGTTATGTTTTCAAATACAGTTGGAATAACAGTAGCAGATTAGTAACACAACAAGCTTTAGATGGAGCGGTCAATAAATGAGAACATGTGTTTCTTTTGCTAGCAGAAATACGTGTAATAGCGTTACCGACACGTCCCGTAGCTTTGTGTGTCAGTCTGGAGGGATAAAAGGACTTTAATTGCTTTTGTTTTCAAAGAAGCGTATCAAAACATAACTTTTATTTGATTCTGACTGCATTCTTTGTTCTGCCCCTCTCCCCCTCCAGGCTTTGAAAGAGATGCTGTATGCAGCCGTGGACCAGGCCCCTTCTATAGAAGGTAAGCACGTGGTCGCTGAGAATTGTGTTTTTCTTGGCTTTGGATACTGGATGTGCAGAAGTGTTACTTTTCCGTCCTCGGTCCTCCTAAATTGGTCAGCTCAATACACTGATGGGCAAACGCTTGGCCTTCCGCAGCCTGCGTGCTATTTTGGATTGTTAGAACTCTTTGTCCTCAGTCATCAGCACAGTAAATGGCTTTGTATAGCCTGGGACTTCAGCAGCTGGATTCCTCTTGCTTATAAGGACATTCACTGGTGGAAGTGCTACTTCATCACTGGAGAATAGCCCCTTGTTTTCCTATGGCAGCCCTGGGAGATAGCTGTGCTGGAGAGTCACCGGTTGGTGAGCAGTGATGTGAGGGTCTCATCCTTTTGTCCTGGGTGCTCCCCGAGTGCTGTGCCACCTCTTGGATGCTGATATGAGTATATTTTCTTGTTTTCATATGTTTATTGCCACTGCGTTCTCTAGGTAGGTTATTTTAGCACAGCATTTGCTTTTAAGCTCGCTGCATTTTGAGTAGTCTTAAGCGATGTGTGCAGAAGTTCTCAGTAGAACCCTGTACCTTTCTCCTTCCTTTAGTTGTCTTTGAAGTACTGAGTAGTTTTTGCCTTGATCTTGCTTTGGTCCCTTTCTGTGGATTCCAACCTCCACGCTTCTGGCAGTTTGATTGCAGAGCAACGTTAGTGTCACTGATCTCTATGGGTGCAGCTCTTAGATTCTTCCTAGTGTGTGTGCAGAGTGGAACAGCCGCTGCTTCCAGTGCAGTCTGTTGGCTGGTATCAGTAATGCCAGCCATCACTAACGCTAGTTCATTAACAGCTCACACCCTCTTCTCCAAACTGTGGGTCCTAGAAGTGCATTTCTACAGGTGAGTGGCCACGCTCCTGGCAGCACCTAAAGTAGATGGGCTGCTTGGAAATGGAATCGAGCTTGGAAGCAATATGCTGGCAAAAGAGGAAAGTCCTGCTTTTTAGAGATGCAAAAACTGCTCTAAAACCCCCACAGGCCTGGAGGATCCCTCTCCTAAGAAGCAGTTTTCTGTCTAAGAGGAAACACAGCGCTTCGTATAGGCTGCACAGATGATCTTTATTAACTTATCTTTAGAGATAATTGGCTGGTTTTGTTGAGAAAACGTGTTTTCCTTTGTCTTACCACCGGTGTGTGACTGAAGGTTTGTCTTAAAATGGATGGGGCTGCAGATCCTTTGCGTTTTAGCTCCTCTGTTCTGTTTTGTGAAGGTGAAAGGAAGGCACTGGGAGAAGCTAACCACAAAACTCCTGAGTGGTGTGTTCTGCATTTTGGCTTCTTTTTCCCCCCCTCCCCCCCCCATGCTCACTGTGATACGGTGATGATCTGTTTGTGCCGTAATGTTTACGTGTAAACATTCTTAGGAAAGGAAGAGAAAGGGAAGAATAAAATGGTATAATCTAATATTAATGTTGTTCTTGTGAATGTTAAAAGAACGTAAACTTCTGTTTCTGCCTCCTTTGATGCCTTCAAAACCTCATCAAAAAGGGAAGTAATGACTTAACGTTGTGCTAGCTACAAAAAGCATCTTCTGCTCGTTATTTGGAGAGCAAGCCTCTTCCTCTGTGTCGCTGAGAACAAAGCGATGCAAACTGTTTGGAACTGCTCAGATTTGTCACTGTATTGCCCAAACTGCCTTTGAGAAGAGAGCAGCTGTGCTAATTCCTGCACTGTTTGTTAGCTCGGTGCTACGTGAGCGTGTGCTGCGTGTTCTTTTTTCATTCAAGTTTGTTTCCAGTGTGTTATTTCCCTCCTGTTTTGTTTTAGTTTCCTCTGCTGTGAATCTGTTTTGTTCATTTTCTGGCTCTCTGAAATGCGTGCTTGGCTTTGAGCTTAGCACAGGAGCACCAGGAGGGTGCTGTAAGCCCCATCTTCCCAGGGTGAGGCTGGTGTAAATCTCATTTTAGGCTGGTTTAACTAAAAGCCATTTGATGTAGGTGATGCCAGGCGCCGTAGCCGCGTTCGGCTGGGCTTTGGTTTGCCTTACACGTACACTGGAGCTAATCTTCAGCTAGTAGCTGGGCTGTGAAATAAAGGGAGGTCTGTCTCCATTGGTGAAACTTCCATTCATGCACAACTGCTTCCTGTGTGTAGAGGTATACTGGGAGCATTTGGAAACTGGTTTAATAAAGCACTGCCTGGTGAAGGCTTGTTGCAATAGGCAGGGCAAGGAATGGGTGAGCCACCCACTGCCTCTGGGCTCGTGTTAAGGAACCTCCTGCTTATGGCTGGCACGTGGGTAAACAAAGCTGGCTTCAAAATGACTCATAAGCTGTGCAAATGGTGCTGCTGCTGCTATTTTAGAGGGAAAAGTGTTGCTGGGAGGATGATCGTGGATGTAGGTTGTGGGGTCACCTACCTGCGTGGTTACCTGCTCCGCTGGTGATCATAGAATCTTTAGAGCTGGAAGGGGCCTCTGAGGGCCATCCAGCCCAACTCCCCTGCAGTGAGAACTCGCTGAGCAGATGTGTTGGCATCTCCCTGAGCTCCTCAGGGTTCAGCTCTTCGCAGCCGTAGCAGAGATGGAAGCCTGCTTGTGAATTATTCATGCTGATTATGCGCTCCAATGGACAGGGTCCACTCTAAATATTATTGCCTAGAATATTTGTCTTTCAGATATTGAAATTTAACCTCCCTTTAAGACTTGTGTAAACAGATCTCGTTGTTGTCACGTTAAATGGCACAAAACTGTTCTGCGGTATCCTCCTATTATGGAGGTGACTTATTCCACTTAACCCCCATCTGCATTCCAGTGGTAGGCTGGAACAAGGATTAGGCTGAGTGGGGAGTAGGAATGTTTCAAGATTGAGCTCAAAACCAAAATTAATAGGTGACTTTCAATACATCTTGACTGACAGGGGAAAAGCTTTAGCAGCAGCGCTGGTGCTCGTGCCGTGCAAGTTCACCTCTTTGCTTGCTCCAGATGAGAACAGAGGTGCGAGATTGGGACATTCTCAGCATGCCCTGCTTGGTGATGTAAACTTTCTTCATAGTGGGCTGGCAGTGCCATAGCACAGAGCACTCAGGCACTGTGGTTGCAGGAGCACATTCGGATCTGCCTTGGCTGAACTGGTGTGCTCAGGTTCTTGCTCCCAGGTGCTTGTTTCCATAGCTGGGCTAATGAAAGGGCCGTGCACAGCTTGGGAGGCAGCAGGAGGGCTGGGTCGGGCACTCCACAGCAGCCCCAAGGAAAGGGCTGCACCTGCAGGCAGGTTTCCTTTGCAGGTCTGCAAGCTGCTTATCAGTCTGGCTGCACAAGGGCTATAGATCCCTCCTTAATGGCGCGGGGTGACAGCAACATCAGAAAGGCTTTTTTCCCCCTCCCTTCCTGCTCCTGCTTTCTGATAATATAACAAGGCCTGTGTGTCAGTTTAACAGGTAGGTACCAGGTTTCATGTTGGCGGTTAAAACGGGAGGGCTGGGAAGTAGAAAAGGAGTTCGTAAAGCTGGAAGATGGACAGCCAGCCGTGCTCACAGTGCAGCAGAACATCAAACAGCGCTTTGGGCGTAGCACAGAGAAACACCACGTGTGTGTGTGTGTATAGGAGGTCAGAATTTATTGTTGGGCTTTGGGAAAGGCTGCAGCAGGAGGAGTAACAGCAAGATTTATGGTGTGCATAGGAGGCGCCCTCGGGGTTTGTAGCCATTGCATTTGAAATAGGTGATGAGGCTGTGGCTATTTGGTGAATAATGCCAAGTTAATTAAACTCGATGGGTTTCTGTCTCTTTAAAAATGCATGCTGTGAGCAGGCTCCCCCTGGAAGGAAGTCTCATTCTTCTGCATCAGAATCACTTGTAAGATGCTTCAGAACGATGGTCAGGGCCTGCCAGGAGCTTCAGCATCTCTGTGATGCCATGTAGGAGGAGCAGGGGCTGCCAGCGCAGCCCTTCTGCTTTGTTACCTGGACTGAAGAATGCCGGGAGGTCCGTAGCTGTAAGGCAGCAGCGAGCCAGAGCTGTGCACGTTCAGCTGGAAGCTGCGGAGAACACTGTGAGAATGCACCAATCTGCTGGCATGCATGGTGGGCGCTGCGTGCAGGAGCGTGAGGAGCAGCACAGCCCATCCTGCAGCTCCAGCCCTGGGCTTGCACTGCCCTTGCTGCAGAGGAGAGAGCCTTGTTTATCTCCTAGGAGATGGAAAAGCAATTTCTACTTCCTGATGAGAAGCTGACAGGCTATTTGACTTAACGAGAGAGGCAGCCGGTGTGATTGGGAAGAGGGAAATTGCATGCCATAACATAGTGATAGAAACGCAATTTATTTTGCATGTGCTGTATAGCTTCAGGCACGCATTTTGGGATTCTACATGTGCTGAAATGCCAGTTCTAAATAGTAACAAGAGGTGAGTTTGGCTTCCAGACTGCGTCTGTAACCTTGGTCTTATTGCTCCCGCTGTTGATTAGCGTGCTTTTATAAACACTCCCAATGTGATTAGCGTGTCTTTATAAACACTCCCAAGGTGCGTGTGGGGTGAGGGAACCTGGAGCTCTCTGGCAAGCCGAGTGAGAGTGAGCTGTGACCTCAGGACCCTGATGTGTGGCCAGGATGGCTGTCCTGGTGCCACTGCTGCCCATCCGTGTCCCTGTGCTGAGCCCAGGTGTGCTTCTCCCTGTGAGCACAGCTGTAGGAGTGACTCACGGGCAAGGCAGCTGAGTGGGGTAATAATGAGAAGGATTGGCTGATATACTTATAAGGCGAATTCTATAAATAGCTGAAAGGGATTGGGGCAGTACTGCTGTGTTTTGGTGTGACTTTGTCTGCCGTCATCAGCAGTAGCAATGAGAAGGCAAGGAAGTAACCAATCTGAGAGCCTCGTGCGGTATTCTGCCTTTCTTGGAGCATTTTGCTCCTTGCTGTATGCCAGATGTTCCTTGAACTCCGTGGCAATTCAAGACAAAGGTTTCATTTCCCCCTGCCCAGTCACAGGATAATGCATTTCTCTGTTAGCAGCCGGGTCAGGGCTTGGTTCTGCTCTGACCTTGGTGAGCACAGGTGCAAGGAAACGTTTCTTGGAGGTTGTGTGTCCTTTTAAAGCCTTTAAGAGGCTGTAATTAATGGAGTTGCCTAGAGACAGGAAGACTTCCCGGGGAGCAGAAAGGAGACCTTCCCAGGGAGGATAAAGAAGGAGCACCTTTTGGCTGAGCTGGGTTAGTGTTAGTGCTCACAAATGATAGTCCTCTTTATAGAGGCTTCGTCTCCAGCTTTCAGATGCTGCATGCTCTTAACATGCAATATTCACTTGTAGTATAGCTCTGTAAGGGTGCTGGTAAGATTTGTTCATTAAAACTTCGTGTTTCAGAGGGTAGGCTGCTAAAATATGGATCCAGAACGCAATCCCCTTGTCAAGCAGTTAGAGGAAGAAAGCAGTGCAGGATGCCAAGCTTGAAGCATTTGCCACACCTGATCAGATGCACCTGCTGTAATAATCCTGTTTGCAGGACAACTGCTCTTTCTGGTGAGCACATCGCACCCTGCAAAAATACCCCATATCAGGTGTGAGTTTGAGCAATGCATCAGCAGCAGGGAGCCTGCCACAGCTTTCATACCCTTCTTTTCAGCAGATGTCACCTTGGTGAAGCCCCAGAAGGCGTGAAGCAGCAGGAGGGATGGCGAGGGGTCCTGCATCCCTCCCTCTGCCTGTGCACAGCTGTCTGCGCCTGAGCCATGCTGTGAGCAGAGCTGCCAGGCTGCTTTAGGGTCTGCTTCGTGTCCACGTATGGCCCTGTTTCTCCGCAGCCTGCTACTTTTGGCCTTGGAGCTACCGACCTCTGAAGGCGGAAGATGTTTGTTGCTGTCAGTGCTCAGTAAGGCTTGAGCTGGAGTCCCAAAGGCTCCAGGGGCACCGAGTGTCTCCAGTTTTAGAAATCCGGCCGCAGCTCAGTCAGAATTGATCTGTACTGATTTCCCTTTCGGTTTCTACTACTTACTGCTGGCTCCTGCAGGTTTAATTCCGCTTTTGTTCCCAGCTGATGGAGCTGGTTGATGCGCACTCATGCTAATAGAGCCCGCTTGCCTTCCGGCTGGGGAGGGATTCAGCGTGGGGAGGAGGTGTGTGATCTGGGCTTGGACTTGCCTAAGCACAAATTCAAGTAATGAATTAGTCATCAGCCATGGATTTCATGGCCCTGGGGACACGGATCCTGCGGCTGGTGCAGCCCAGCTGTCAGTCAGGAGCTGCTGATGCAGGAACTTCTCGCAGCCTGAGAAGGTTCCCCCAGCCCTGCTGATATGGGGAAGAGAGGTTGCCAAAGCCTCGAGCTGGTATTTCAGTAGCAGCGTGCATGCTTATAGCGTGTCCTTAAAGGCTTCGGCCTTCACCTAACTCAAATAAAAGTATGCCTTAGCTGGGTATTTAGAAACCAAAGGCAACACACACGAATTATGGCAGTTCTGCCATCTTTTGCAAGCAAGGTAATTTTACCTAATCCTGTTTTTGTGGTAAGTGGGACACGGCAGGGGATACTCCATCCTCCATCGGTTTCAATAGTGATCCCATGGTTATTGAGGTATCGGGGTGACACGGAGCAGGTCTGGGAAGAGATGCTTCTACTCCATCTTCTTGTCCTTGGCCACTGCTCTGTTTTTTCTTCCCTCTTTTGTTAGCATTGCACTGTGGCGTGTGCCTTGTGGTGGCTGGCCTCAAGCGTGATGGTTATTCTGAGAGGTATGCAGGCTTTATCTGTCAAAAAAAATAGAAATTACGAGTTTGTGTGCTTTTCCTACGTAGCTATAGCATTCTTGTTGGGGATAATAAGGCTAGCGTCGACTTATGCATTTTCCCATTGTGACTCACACCTATGCTGATTCTTTGGAGAGTGTCTGGTAGGGCTCCTGGCCAGTGAGTCACTTTTTCTGTTGCCTTTGTTGGGCAAACACCACGTGCAGCAGCAGATAATGGGTGATTCCCCCTGTAGTGAGGGGCTACAAGAAACTCAAGATGATGGCTGCTACTGTGGGATTCTGTATGATTGTATTTGAAGATGGAATGATGATGCCCAGACCTTCCCTGTGCGCAAGTTGCAGGGTGTCCCACCTGAAACGTTCTGATTAAAAAAACCCCAAACTATAAATACATATACAAAAGGTAGACAGGAAGGAGTGTAGACAAACACCACAGCTGCCTGGAGTTCTATTGCAAGTGTCCATCAGGCCTTAAAGTCTTCACGTGGTTCTGCTGCTATGAAGCAGAAGAAATAAAATTCAAACCTCTCCAATGGAAAATATTGGGCTCAAGGAGCAGAGGATATTTCCACTGTTATGTTCCCATTCTTACGTTTGCTTTCTGCAGGCATTTGGCGAGACGGTGCCAGTGTGTTTTGGGCAGCCTGAAAAGGGGTCTTTTGTTGTTCTGTGCTTTAACTGCAAGTTCATTTGCAGCAGTTAGAAACGGGGCAGGGCTTGAAGTTGTACATTTGGTTGCTTGAGCGTTGTGCTGAATACTGTTGCTTTATAAATAGCACCTTCAGGGTTGGCGCCTTCTCTGTGTGGAAGGTGTCTGAGTCTCATTGGTGGATGTGGATTTGCTCATCATTTTGTCACGGTGTTCTGCTTTTAATCTTTCAAGACACACGCTGGTGAGAGTGCCTAACGCTACGGCCCGCTTCTGGTTTGTACGTAGAGTTCAGCTCTGCCCTGTTGGGAGCAGGCACAGCTGCTGGGTGCTCACAGCTCCTGAACTACCCAACGCTATTTCTGCTTTGGGTCACGTTGCTCTGATCTTCATTTGAAAGTGAATTGATCAGGTCTTCAGTTTTCCGCATCGGAGGGCAGCAGGAGGCTGTCTGCATGGTGCACAAGGGCTCAAATGGCCCTGGATGCCTAAACAAAGTGTGGAGAATGCTGGCTGCCAGCGAGTGTGCTGGGCTTTATCATTTGCTCCTCTAATGTTTTGCTTGTAGTGGGGGCTCTTTATTGATGCAGAGGAAGGTTGATAGAATCGTTAAGGCTGGAGAAGACCTCTAAGATCATCGTGTCCAACCATCAGCCCGTGCCCACCACTGCCCACATCCCTCAATGCTGCATCTCCACAGTTCTGGAACACCTCCAGGGACGGTGACCCCACCACTCCCTGGGCAGCCTGTGCCAATGCACACCACTCTTTCCAAGAAGAAATGTTTCCTAATACCCGACCTGACCCTCCCCTACTGCAACTTAAGGCCATTACCTCTCATCTTCTTGTTCAGTTGCAAACACTTTGGCTAGTTCTGGGAGGAGCCCAAAAAGGGCACGTCTGCCTGTGGGTGCTGGATTCAGTGAGCACCGTCCCTTCCTCCAGCACTCTAATAACAAGTGGCCTATCTAATTCAGTGCACGTATTCATTTACAAATATTCTTAATCTTTACTTGAAGACATCAGCTCTGTTGCTGGCTGCTTGGTGCTTGCTTTCAGGCCGGAAGGCTTTGGGAAGACGCCTGCTGTCAGAACGTGGCTGTTCCACACGTCTGTGTGCCGAACACAAACAGCTCTGCAGCTGATCAAAGAGGGAGGATAACACTGCTGCTGCCACCAACTAAACGGGCAAGTGGGGATAAGTGGCAGCTCTGCAGCAGGCCTACCTGAGCAGACAGCCTCTTCATTGCTGATGGGGTAGTGCGAATCGTTTGTCGGTGCGGTTCTTTGGTTTTGTTGTTGGCAGAGATGTTCTTTGTTCTGTTGGAATATTTATCCTTGCATTTCAAAGCCCTGACAACTGGGTTACTTGTGATGGAAGGCCATCTTTGGTGTAGCTACATACGCGGTGAAAAGTTCATCTAGCTGTGAGGAATGTAGGGCATCCTTTGGAGTTCTCAGAACGCTTTTCATATAGAAAAGAAAGAGAGATTTTGATTTGCACACCGGCATTAATAGTCGGAGCATGCACACGCATCCTTTGGTGAGAGGTGAGCTATCCGAGGGCAGCGGCACAACTTCATCTCTGCACCTAATCTCATGAGTTTCGTTACATCCCAGCACCTCGTATCCTGCAGCTCTTACAGGCAAGTGTGGTGGTTGTGATTACATTGCAGCTGTTTTGACTGGCCCTTGTGCCTCTGTAAAAATACCAGGTATAACATGGCACCTCCAGAGGGATATGTCCTACCTGTATGTACGGTGAGCAGTTGTTATCAGTCAGTCTTCCTCACTTCAGGAAACAAAAAGTAGGCTTCAAAGCAAACAATAACCATTGCCTTGTATGGTTTTTACACAGCAAATCTGAATTCCAAATCACAGAATCACAGAATTATCGAGGTTGGAAAAGACCTAGAAGATCATCCAGTCCAACCATTACCAATACTTCCCAGCTAAATCATACCCCTCAACGCAACATCCAAACATCCATGTGCAGCAAGCTGATTTGTTTTAGGTTGCCTGTGACCTGTAGCTGAAGCGAGTCCTGATGGTCTCTGACCTGTTAATAATAAATTAAATGAATAGCACAGACTTTGATCTGGTGGTCTCACAGTTCAATCTGCCCTAGCGCTGTGTGCCCCTGCCCAGAAGCAGGGCTGAAGAAGTGACCCAGCTGTGCTGCTTCCAGTGTACAGTGAGCTCCTGCTCCTGTTTTGTGTGGTTACTCTATCTCAAATGAGGAAACCAGTTTGAAGTTGAAGTCTTTCCTGTTAAACCAGGAGCAGAAATACGTCAGTGTGTCAACTGCAGTCTGTTTCCAGTTACTGCTCCTGTCACATTGGTTATGTTCGCAGTGTACGAGGAGTATTTGTGTTATCAGATCACTCGTAAAGGCAGATCTTGCTTAGCAGCTCTCTCTTGTCGCTGTACCTTTATTTTCCTCAAGCTTTCTCCTTCCTGCACAGCAAGGAATGTTATGGCTGAAGCAGGAGTTAGTGCCTAATTCTGGCAGTAGCAGTTTTTCAGTCTGGCTGTGTCTTGCTTTCGTGCTCTGCAGTGTTTCATCTTGGATAGCTAATTTAGAGCCCAGTGACTGAAGAAGGCTGTATGTTCCTTAAAAGTGAAGTGTAAGGGCTTGCGACTGCTAGGGAGAAAAGGAGGGAGGGGAGGAGACAGAATATTGTGGGATGGCATCTGGCTGAAGAGTCTCATTGCATTCAACTGTTTTCTCTCCATGCAGTCATTAAATCTTGTAAAAGTCTTGACTCTTTCTCATGGAGGAGTAAAACCGAATAAGCTTGGGGCTTTCACTGCTTTGCCATGCATTGCCTACATACGACATTGTTTTCCTTGGAGCTGTTAGAATGGGTCTGTTGGATTGCCTTAGAGGTATCTCAGCTTGCAAGAAGTCTCACATCTTGGAATAACATTATTTTTGCCTCAGGATAACCTTGGTTGGCTTTATAGTGCCAGTTAAGTTTTGTTAACTGAATGCTTATGGATCCCACACAAGCTTGCTTTGCCCTGAGGAGGTTGGGCCATTGGACCCAGGGGTCCTTTTAGGTTCCTTCCAGCTGAATATCCTATTCCGTTTGCTCAGGAGTGGCTTATTCTGCTGCACAACAGCAGAGGAAAGCCCAGAACATTTGCGTGTGGGGAGGTTTTTGTTGACGTTACGTTGCCTGGGAGGATGTTACCTCCTCTGGTGGGTCGTCTCTTCCTTTTTTGTTTTTAAGCTTTCTCCCCAGAATTTTCTAAAGTGTTCTTGGCAGTCTGGATGTGACTCAGCATATTGTAAACCGCAGGCTTTGGGTTGGGCTGAAGTTGGCAGTTTTGGCTTTTAGCTCCTTGCCTGGGAGTGGGAGGTATTGAAGGGGTACACGTGTGCTGCTGTGCCTTCTCTTAGAAGCCATGGACAGTGTAGGCTGTGACAGTTCAGAATTCATTGTACTTTCTGAAACATGAACAGATCTGCTGGTAGGTTCCCAGCGACTTGTAGTTTGTTCTTTATGTTTTTCTACTTCACTCTTCTGTGGTGCTTGCTTAAATCAAGCCGCTGTGCTTTTGTTTTCATTGAGCTATCCTCTTGTAAGCTGCCCTGTGTGTTTTTTTTCCCCCCAAAGTGATCGTTTTGGCATGAGGATGCTCAGTGCTGCCTGGGGTGTGGAGCCCTTGGGGGGGGGGGGGGGTATCCCTGTGCTGAGCAGCTGCTGGCTGTTGTGCTGAGCTGGGCCCTTGGGCAGCGTGCTGCCATGCCTTGGAAAGGGCTATGGCTCTTGCTTTCCAAGGAGAATCAGTGCGTGTTATTTTTAGGGCTTGGCAGGGAGAAAAGGGTGTAAATAATTTTTAAGAGTTCCATTCTGCAAATGGCAGCTTTGGGATGCTCAAAAGGTGGACGTGCTGTTCTATGGCAGCGCATTGAGAATAACATTTCAGGAATGTAATTTTTTTACACTTAAGCTGTTTAAGATTCCACTTGGCATACTTAAAGCGTTTCCTTTTGAAGGTGGTGATGTGCCTTTGATTCGGAGTTCGCTGTCGCCTTCTATCAGCTGCGTGGAATTAACCTTGTGCTCAGACACCAAGTTCTGAAGGATGGAAACAATCTCCTGCTGTTGGGTGTACAGCGTGCAGGAGCTGTACCTGCTGCCAGTGGTGCTTTGCCTGGGACTTTTGTAAGGGGCTTCTTATTATAAGGACGCTTATCCCATGGAAGAAGCTTTACTGATGTAGATTTATTTTCTTTCTATTTCTGCATACCTCACTGGGAATCCATGTAATCCAGCAGAGGTTCCAAGACCCTTAAGGATTTGCAATGTTCGAATGATTCATTGACTTTTCTAATTATGCGACTGCTAGGACATGTCTGAATGCTTCAGGCCAGGTAGTCTGGAGATAAATACATGGATACCTGGTGTAAATGCAAGTTTCTCCTTATCTGCATCTGGGAAGCTGTTGTGGCACTCCAGGATTCTAGCCAAAAAAGCAGAAAAGGGATGTCTGGTCAGCTAATACATGCCTGTTGAGTGTGGGCATCTTTCCTTGGCAGCGACTGGATGGGCTAAAAACCGCACAGCAGGGTTTTCCCCTGGGGGTTAATGGTGGAGGATTGGGTTTGTTGTTGTTCTGAGTGCTCCTTGCTCTGTGCAAATCAATAGAGGCAGTTTCTTAAAAACTTTTTTCTTTTTTTTCCTTTTTTTTTTTTTTTTTTTCCTCACAGCTACAAAGGCAAAACCCCCTTCTCTGTGAAGGAAACTGAAGCAAGCAGATCTATATTTGCCCCTGATTGATGTGGGCAGATCCGAGCTGCAGTGTCAGAGTGCTGAGCTAGGGTGTGTTCGTTTGATTAAATCAAGTAAATGGAAGTGGTGGTAAAAGGAGCTGGTTACTTGAAAAAGTGTATTTTGAAAAGCAGTAGGCCTGAATATTTCCGTTTTAACATTCTGTTTGGGAACTTCCAATGTTCCCAGCTGGGTCTGGTAACCGCAGGATACCTTGGAGGAAAGGCATGGTTGAGGTATGTGGGACACAGCACACGTTCTCCAACTGCAGGCAAGAACTGGTTTTCTTGCAGTTCCTTTAGAGAAACGATCAGGCTCATTAAGATGATTAATTACTGCAGTTTTCAGTCATTAATCTTTTGGAGCACCGGTATACATAGTGTACAGTACAATCCATTAGCGTGCCATGGCTCTGTGCTAATGGTTAAATTCTGCTCCTCTTTGTAGTAGTAGTAGTGAGGTAGATGCACGTAGATTACAATGGAGTAAAAACAGTTTCCATACAATGGAAAATATTTTATTTGATGAACAAGATATGCTTGTTCTCTTACTCCTCAACTGCTGAATGACTTGTGTGGAGTACAGCGTGCCATTAACGCTGTTACAAGTTATTAAATGGGGCTGAGAAAGGCATGATATGGGAAAGGAGCAAATCGGTGCATCATTCTATACAGCTTTGGCCCTGCGTCTGGTTGATGATCCATAGGAGAACTCATTTAAAGCTTGTTTATTTAAACTACTTATTGTACAGTTCAGTGGCTTTGGAAAATGAGGACGAGGGAGACATGGACTCTGTGAGTTTACAGACTTTTTATATGCTAATTTCACGCAATGTACAAACATCTCTTTAATTATAAAGGATGAGAAAGGCAGATGATTAACTGGGGGGGGGGGGCTGCAAATAGGCGTTCGATTCACCTTCAGACATCTCTATTTCTTGTTTCTGAACTGATGCGCCGTTGTGTATGGCTACGTGTTCGCATGGTGTAGTGGTTTAGTGTAGGTAGTGCATGTCTCTTGCCTGGGGACAAATGATCCTATTTGATGTGGGAAGGATGAATTGTTTTCCAATCGTCTCGTGGTGTTTACACAAGCAGAGTCAAGGTTTCAGATAAATCATGGGTTTCATGTGACTGCGACTTGAGTGACTCCAGCGCAATGGAAATAAGCACTCAACCAGACTTGCTGACTTCTAGGCTGTGTTTCAGAACCTTGCGGAAATGCCGAGGAAAACAGCGTTCAGAGAAATTCTGCACAACCTGAATACCTGTTTGGAAATATGAAATACCTAAAAAGATAGACAGCGCCCAAGCTTTAGGAAGAATGAGGTGAGGTCTGAGATGGCTGCGATGAACAAAACGTCGGCTGAAGGCTCATCTCCAGAGCAGTGGATAAAATCCCATGCAGCTACACAGATAAATATGTGATTATTCTCTCATTCCCGCTTGTATCACAAGTGATTATTTACATCTTAGAAATTGATGTTTCTGACTTAAGTCTTCAGGGTATTCCTGATGCTGCTCTTCAGCTGATTGTAGAAACTAATTGGGAGGGAGAGATTTACGGCTACAATTAACTCACAACATCAGCGTGTTTCCATTCGAGCCAAGTCGAGACAGGGGCTGACCTCCCCTGTGTGAACTCGTAATTCAGATCTCAAAGAACAAGAAGCAAAACCTCACAGTTTTAACATCCGTTTTAGAGAAAAACAGAGATGAGCAGTGGCTAGGTTAGCTCCTTGAAATCCTCTGCTGCTGGAAGAGTGTTTAGAAAGAGGTGTTTATTTAGAGTGTGCAGTAGTAGGGTGACAGCAAAGCTCTGAGTACCAAGCTCAGGGCTTGGTACGTCTCCTCTTGTTGAAGCATGGTTGGTCTCTGTGTCCTGGGCTTTGGAGCTGGACAGCCGTGGGGGCAGTG
The DNA here is from genome assembly GCA_030625065.1 of Alectoris magna. Lineage (NCBI taxonomy): Eukaryota > Metazoa > Chordata > Aves > Galliformes > Phasianidae > Alectoris > Alectoris magna. The sequence goes on along the minus strand of CM060568.1, from coordinate 25,247,801 downwards.
GGGTCTGTTCCTTCCGTAGCGATGATCCTCATTCTGCGGTACGATGCCTTTGAATCTCTCTGATGTTCCTTCGGATGCTTTTGGTAGCTCTAACTTTCAGAAAACTGTTTTTTTTTTGTTTTTTTTTTTTTTGAAACTTCTTCACTCGGTTCCAGCTTCGCTGGGTATTGAATTGAATACCCTTTGTTGAGCGTAAGGCATCTGTTATCTGTTTTGGCAGCCCTCAGCTTGCAGCATTCAAAGAAAAACGCTTCCCTCAGTGCTGCAGGTTTTCTTCTTTTGCTTTAACGTCTTCAAACAACTTAATTCTGTGGAGTTTGTCCTTTTCCCAAAGTTTCTTATCTTTGCCATCCAGGCTCGAGGATTCACGTGCGGATCGAATATTTGGGATATAGAAGGGAGAGGTTTGGAGGTAGGAGGTAGCATTATCTCATTTATTGGTTACTTCTGCATTTCTGCCATTTAATTTCGTTTGCACAATCAAACAGCTTAAACCGAGGTCCGTTTGGAACCGGCTGAATTGTGGAAAATGACTTCTGCGCTGTCACAAATGATGGCTGCTTGAATGCGGTCGGAAGAGTGGTGCTGGTGACATGGGTTGGTAGAGCTGGGGCTCGTGTCTCTCGGGGGGTTGCTGAGGTCTGGGCAAGACTTTCAGCTGCGATGGCAGTATGGAGGTCCCTTAATGCACAAGGCAAGGCTGGGCATTGTTTTACCACTGCCCGCGGTAGGGATGACGTGTGCTTCCACCAGGTCTGAGCTGCATTAAACTGCTTTAATCTTGTAAATTGACTTATTCTTCACTCACTCAGAGGAGCTTGTTCAGAGCTTTTAGGCTGCTAATGCCGTAAGTACGGCAGAACGCCTACAAGCCAATTACAGAAAGCAGTGACTTGAGGAAGGGGAACTTTGGAATTAGCCCTTCTGATAGAAAGCAGTGCTGAGCACGCCAATGTCCCAGTGCTTTGCTTGCTTTGCTTGGTGCTGGTGAGTGCAGGCCAGCTGGCAATGAGGAGCTTTTTGTGGCCATGCTTGCAGCCCAAGTGAGATATTTGAGACTAATAAGCGATGTTACCATTGAGAAAAAGGATGTCAAGTCTTTCCCCTTGGGCTGTCTCCAAACCTCCATCAAACAATGGTGCTTCAGTTCGGGCTGTGGGCAGGTTCTGGCAGGAGCACTCAGGAGTGCTGCGGTGGCGCTGAGCTGCTGCAGACTGCTCACCTGGCTTGTGAGGCAAGGGGGAAAAGGAAAAAGCAGAGGAAAGGCTTTGTGTAATACTTAAAATAATAATAGTAATAATGGCTTGTCTTCCGTAAGGGTGTTACTTGAGGAATGCATTGATGCTTTCGGGCTAGAAAAACGTGGGGTTAGTCTTTTCTCCACTGTGCATGGGTACAACCAAAAGCACTTCGTTCATGCTTGGAAAACATGACTTGAATTAGCAGCAGCAGAGCATAAGAACCTCCTGCTGGAGATGTGGCTTTCTGGGAGTTGATCGTGTAAGAGTATTTTGTGAGAAAACAACATAGCTGTTCACTTGGTGCTAGCAATTAGGCCGTCTTTCACTGAAGGCTGGGTTTATAAAAGAACAACAAACTGAAATGAGCACCATTTGCAATGGGCTGCCTGAAATTTTAGTAACCGACTCTCATGCAATAATATATTCTTTAATGTTGCAGGGAAGAGAAAATCGAGAATAAATTGGCGAGTACGCCACGCGCTCGTGTCTTAACTCCAGCTTTATATTTAGGATTGAGTTTAAAATAAGAATTCCTTTTGTTTTTAGGTTTGGGCCATATGTGCTGCTGTCTCTACCAAATGCGAGCGAAGCTAATTAACTACAAATGAAACACCAAACTGCTTTGTGTAGGGGGTATCGCGCGTGGTCTTGATGGAGTGATGCTCGTCATTATCCTCTCCCATGACCAACTTCTGAGCGTAGGGTCTGGTTCCATCACAAGACCTTGGTATTGCTGAGTTCCTACCCAATTCTGTAGGAAGAGGCAGCGCTCATTGCTGGCTATGGGAGAAAGCTGAGGTGAGCCATGGCAGCTCTGGGAGGCGAGGTTGATTTACTGTGTTGTGGTGCCAAGGGAGGTAATAGATACCAGTGTGGAGCTCGCTTCCATTACTGTTATTTTTGCTGCCAACGTATCAACATGTTAGCAAATATCTGCATAAATATGGGGGTATGATACGTCCTGAAAGCGTTGCTGGAGTTTCCAATTCCACTTCTGCATTGTCGATGGTTACTCACATAGCCAGTAAGCCGAGCACCAGCAGGATCGTCCTGCTGCAGATGGATTACCTCTGTGAAATGCTATAGAGCACTTGTTTGAATTCGTTTCTGAGATATTTGGGCTGTCCAGGGTTGCCAACCATATACTGAAAGAGGAATATTTAGTCCCAGATCTGGTGCAGGTAGGCAGATGCACAGGCTGGGAGCACGAGAGCACGTCGGTGATTATTTGCTGTAGTTTGAAGCACAAGGAACTTTCTAAATCTTGCAAACTAAATTTGATTCCCACATAGAAATTAGAAGCCTTCAGAAGTTGGAATGTGTTCTTAAAACAACTTTCATCTTCTTTTAGATGAACGTCTCATTAGGTCACTCCTCATTCTGTTCTGAAGCTCGCACCGCCGCAACATCATAATTAAATGGGATTCATTTTCTAATTTTAACATATATTGTTTGATGGTTGTTTTGTTTTGTTGGTTGTTTTTTTTTTTAAGACGGTGTACTGGAATAGCTTAACTTAGAATGGTAAGAAAAAGATCGCTCTTCACCAAAGAATAGAAGGAATTGTACCAATATTTGTTCCATTTCTATAGCTGATAATTTGTTTCGGGCTCATGTCTGTGGGCGATCAGCCGTGTCCCTCTTCTAGTTTAGGAGAGCCTCAGATGTGATCCCCAGTGAATCACCATGATCTGTTGAGGCTTCATAGCTGCTGAAATAATGGGAATTTATCCTTTTTATTGCAGCGTTAGTAGCAATGGGTTTTTAGCATATATTGAATATTGCACAAGATGCTAAAATTCGGTAATTCTTTCTGAGACCTCTCTGCCTAGGTTGATCAGTGGGATTGGGTGGATGATGCAAGATAATCTGGAATATATCTGATTACCCATCAAAAAGGATTATTTGGAAACTGAACTTTTCTCGGCTACGGTGTCTGAACAGTTCTGATGGTCGCACTGTCATCTTTCATGGTCAGAAAGAGCATCTGAGTCTCATCTAGAAAGCCAAGAAACCATTGTGCCAAATAGAGCTGAAATGCAAAAGTATCTTTGCTGTAGTGATCCCTCCTCGAGGTAGGGGTCATATTGATTTTAATTCTGAAGGAAAAGGAATGGGAAGGGGAGACAAATTTACTGGTAGTTAGACTTTAACTACTGGGACTCCTGGGCACTTGGGCCTTCAGTATCAGTGTTAGCTTGTCTTCAGATCTGCCTGCTGCCACGTTGCAGGGCACCTAGCTTACTAATTACTGCACTGATTGATTCCTAGCAGCTAAAATCGCTGAAGCAGCCTGATCAGCAGGAAAACAGGTTGTTGAACTTGAGATTTGCTGCAGCGCTGAGCATTGATATATCATTATCTACAGCTGCCTGCATTTCTTCAAGGAGACACGGATAGTGATATAAGGTGCACTATGTGTTAATGATGGTTGCCTGATTAGATTTGACTTCATCAAAAGGATATCTTGAGAAATCTGTATGATGAAGACTTTTTTTTTTTTCTGAAAAAAAAGCTATTTTCCTGTATGGAATTTTATAATTCATTTCTACAAGCTTGTGTTTCTTGAGTATAACGCTGGCATTTTTGTACAGTTCTCAACTTTATAAAATTGAATTTGGGCTATTCTTCCAAGTGAGCAGTTGCTTTCCCTGCAGCTGTTCTGAAGAGGTCTCTGGACTAGAGAATGAAGGCATTTTCTAGGATGCCTGTGGCATGACCCGAAGTCTTTTGTTTTCCCCATTCGTTTCTTCTTCAAGGTTTTCACTGTTCTTAATTCCCTTGTTCCAACCTTACAAACGCTTTCGCAGAATAAAAAGCACCGATGTTTTACAAGGGGAATCCTTTAAATAGAGAGCTGGCACAGATGAGTGAGCATCACCCGGATTTGTCTCCTGCTTTCATGTGCTTTCCTGATGGGTCGCTGGAGCCTGACCTCATTTATGCTGGCCTCTCTTAGAAAGCTAACTGGAGGAATTGGAGGCAGCAGAGCTGGTAGGACTTGAGAATGAAATCAGGTTTGGGAACATCTTTGTGCCTTTCTTTGAAGTTTCTCATTAGGGATAAAATAGTTGTAGTAGTTACTCAGACTTGCGTGTTCCAGGCTTTGACCTTTTATTGGATCCCATCAGTATATCCTCATTTAATGAAGTTCCCTTGCCTGGGAATGTCCAAGTGTGATGCTGAGAAACTCTCAAGAGTTTGATTATTGTTGGCCCTACGAAGCTGGTGCCCTCGTGTACTTGTGTCAAGATTTCCAGGCTGAGTGAGTGGGAACAGGCACCATTGCTTGGGTACTCAAGCAATGGGTACTTCTCTGTGCTGGCGTGGCTGTTAGCATTTGGGCATCCCTGGCCCTTAATGTTGTTGTCTGGTCTCTGGTGCAAACTTCAAAACTTCAGCCGCCCAGTTTGTCCACCTAAAGCCTCCCACCTAGCAATTTAGCTTCACTTAATTGGTAGAATAGAGTAAATCTTCTCTATATTCGGCTCCCGTTTATTTACTTTAATTATAGTAAATTTTGTCAGAAATAAAATGCGGCTGTGCTTCATGTTATGAAGCTTATCATAGTGAACTTCATGTTCTTCTGTGGATATAAATCGTGACTCCTTGTGTCAGCTGTGAGGTTGAGTGCAGTCTGCTGAGCTCTGCCCCTGTGTTAAAGCTGGCAGCGGGCACCAGCATGGCTGATGTGCCCAGAGAGCTGGCCACAAAGGGACTCTTGTCTGCAAGAACCATAGAATGGTTTAGGTTGGAAGGGACCTTAAAGATCACTGAGCTTCACCCCTGCCATGGGCTGGTTGCCCCCCAGCTCAGGCTGCCCAGGGCCCGTCCCTGTTGTCTTTCTGAGCCTAGACCTATGGACTGTACCCAGCCAGTGCTGTTCTTCATGCGCTCATCTGCCTTGTGACTTAAGCCCTCGTCGTTTGACATAATGGTTTCTTTAGCTCTTCAAGGAGTCCTTAACCAGCATCGCTGTGGAGGCAGGCCTCCTTCTGGACCTGTCTACTCTACCCTTTGTAGAGGATAGGGATTGCTGTCTTCATTTCAATGTCTGTCTGTTTTTTTTACTGATAGCTCCAGTCAGCTTGTTGTCCTACCTGTACGTGCTATGTGCTTTTAATCACAGTATCCCAAAATGTCTCAAATTGGAGGGGCTGCACAAGGATCGTTGAGTCCAACTCCTGGCTCTGCATAGGACCATCCAGAATTCAAACCATTTTTTGACAGCCTTATGAACTCTGGCAGCTTGGGGCCTTGACTGCTGCCCTGGGGAGGCTGTTCCAGTGCTTGACCACCTTTTCCAAGGGCTTTTCCACCCTTTTCCTAATGCCCAACCGTCATGGTAATACTATGTCTTATTGTTCTAGCTGCGCTGAGTGAGTTAGGGATTCAGTGTTTAGTGCTGCACTAGGGGAAAAGTGGGGTAGGAGGCTTTAAAAAGGAAATATTCAGCCATTAAGTATTAGAGCAGAGGTGGGTTGTGGCCCTGGTAGGAAATGTGCTGCTTCTTTTGCACATCATTGCAGTGCTATACACACAGCACCTTGGGAGACTCCGGGTTTTTCCTCCATGGTAAGCCCAGAATAGCTGTGTCCTTGAAGCACACATGGAGGAGATGTCCCTCAAGCTTTTACATCTTCAGTCCACCAACAAGAAAATACGGCTGCAAAAAAAAAAAAGGAACTCTGAAGTCTGAGCTTAGTGAATCTGGAGAGCTCGAGAGACAGACAAAACAAGGGCAAGGATTTGGCTCTGGGTCAGTGCTGGCAGCAGCGCACAGCTTTCCTGCTGTCCTTCAGCTGTCCTTTGCGGGCAGCTTCGAGGTGTGGATGGAAAAGCAACGTCTCCCTTCTCATTTTTAAACTATTTCCCCATGACCGTTGAATCAAGCACTGTGCAGCCTTGAGTCACTGAGCCTTATTCACTGTGGAATTGACTGAGACAAACAGCTACGAAATGCTGCTGCTATTTATAACGTTATCTCATTGTCTGTGGGTTACATGATGCTGTGTGGTATGAGGGCTTGGAGGGGAGACCCTTTGCAGTCTGCAACGTTTCAAAGCTTTTTCATTGCACTTTTCATGTCACCGATGAAGATATGAAAGAGTATCAGTCCCAGCACTGACCGCTCTGGTACACCTCTCATCACTAATCTCCATCCAGACATGGAGCCACTGACTGCTGCTCCCCAGACTCAATCCTGCAGCCAGTTCTTCGTCCATCGAACAGTCCATCAAATCCATCTCTTTTTAATTTGGAGAGAAGGATGTGGTGGGGAACCACGTCAAAGGCCTTACTGAAGTCAGGATAGATGACATCAATGGTTTTTGCCTTTTCCACTGATGTAGTGGCACCATCATAGAAGGCCACCGAGCAGGATTCACCCTTGGTGAAGCCATGCTGGTTCTCACGTGCCACCTCCTTTCTGAAATATCCAACTGGTGATTTTCTTAGTTTACTTTACGTGAGGGGCCATTACTTCAAGTCTCCTTTTGACCTGGAAAAGTTGACTTCTCCAAAAAATGAGTTATGTGCAACTGTAAACACACCCGTGGCCAGGGTACCTCATCAGCGTTGCTGCAGCTGTCACTGGAACCTTTTCTCAAAGCAGATGTGAAATCGATACCTACAAGATGCCTTCAGCCCAGAGGAAAACAAAGCTTATTTCTGGATCTCAGCCTTTTGAATTGGTTCCAAAATGCCTGAAGGAGTTGGGAGTGGGGAATTCCCTGCTAACTCTTGGTAAGTTTTACTGGGAAATGAAACAGGAAAAATACTTATAAGGAAGCAGCTGCCTTCAGCTAGCAAGCATGACTGACTGACGTCAGCGTGACGCTGTTTTCCAAGTATTGTCCCCCCCAAAAAGAGTCAGAATGTGATAGGAGTAGTGGAAGGCCAGCTTCAAAAACAGGGAAACGCCTTTAAAGAATCCTCTCATTGGAAAACAACAAAAGAATAAATAGTTTTGTTTGGTTATGGTTCTAGAGAAACGCAGGCTTCGCTTATGAGGACACTGTGACTATATTTAGCCATTCCAACTATCAAAACAATTAAGGCTGTAAAGGGAAGAGATTTTAACTCTGATTTTAGATGTAAAAATTTGCAGTCGGTAATCTGAGAGGAGAAGACAAGGGTGTGCGAAAGGCACGGAAGGGGGAAGGAGGATGTAATATAACGTCAGACAACAGTTTGTGGTGCCGTGGGTGGTTTTGTGAAGGAGGGTGGGCAGCCCTGTGAGCAGCTGGCTGTTGGCCTTTGCACCCAGCTTGAGCTAAGCACTAATGACAAATATCTTTCCCGTGGATTGTCTGTCCACCTGGATGCTTACAGGACAGTGATCTGCCGGGACAGCAATCTTGTTGCAGTTGACATCAGAGCAAAAATCATTTCACCCTTGAAAAGCATGTTAAGTGCTCGGATTTCTTTGACAGTAAAGAGCCATGTTAATGCCCTGGCTTTCTCACTTCGCTTTTGTTGTTGCAAGCAAAATGTGAAAGCATTCTCTAAACTCTTCTTGTATCAATCCATAAGGGGAGGTAGCTGGGAAACGTATAATGGCAGTTGGATTCCATACACGGATTGCTCGTGAGGTTGAAGTTTGCGTAGGTTGAATTTGCAGCTTATTGGCTGGGTTGGTTGTTGTGGTTTTTTTTTGACGTCTCTTTTGTTATGGAGCCTGCTGTCATCTCCCTGGAAACTGAAATAGAGCAGCAGAGAAGTAGGAGAGGAGCAGGTTTGAAGAAAAAGAAAAGTGGGGGATGGAGACATTACTTGGGTGTGTAGCAAGAGTACGCCTGAAGGAAAAAGTTGGTTTTCTGAGTTCATATTTATATATATATATTTACGGTAACCAGACTCTTTCTAGCTAACTTCTTTCGTGCCGAAGAGTTGAGCCTAAAAGCAGCCATTGCCACAGTGCTTTGTCAGCTCTGAGATCATGGTGGCGAACCCAGATATCTCGAGTTGGCTCACCATGCAGTCCTGCCTTACCTTTGTGCAGAAGAGCCTCTGCCATGTGCTTCAAGTCCTCCTGGTCCTCTCCACGTGCCGCAGAAGCTTAGCGACAGGTCTAGGCTTACTGCTTTAGAGACACAAAAATACGTACGCAGTGCTATGTTGGTGATTTGAGTGATATATTTTTAATAACTGTGAGTGCTGTTGTTCCTGTGTGCCAGGCTAAGCTGTTTCAGAAAAGACCAGGACTCCCCATGGAAGTACAGGGATAGGCTCGGGAGGATGCTATGACTTTGTAATGAGTAAGCACCGTGGGTTTGTGCAGCGTGTTCAAGGTGTGCGTGTGTGTGCACAACCCATGAGTAACTAACGAAATCCCCATTTCATTTTCCTTTGAGTGACTACATGTGGGGATTCAAAGTGGGTTTGGCACCCTGTCTGCTTTCTTTCTGTTATTTTTTTCTTTTCTTTTGACAATTAAACTGAACTTTCTGTAAGTCGTCTCTCGCATCCCCGTGACAGAACGAAATGTTGCTGTAAGAGCTACCCAACTGTGGAAATGAAGATCAAGAAACAACATCAACTTTCTCGCATGTTATTTTCACAGCTTTGCCTGATGTTCTATCAAGGACAGCATCCTCAAATGGTTGAATGAGACCTCTTCAAGCTGACAGTGCATGAGGAAGATGGATATAAAATAAGCCCTTCTTGGTATCTGTGCAGCCAGACTTCTTGTTGTTGTTGTTTTTCTTTTTGACTGACAGTATTTAGTATCACGTTCTTTGCATTTCCTTTCGGGTGTTGTGTGCTGCACGTATGAACCGCGTGATGGAGCGTGGGAACGTGGACGTACCTGAATTTTGGCCTCTGTGCGCAGCCCTTTATTTTGTACCTGGAGCTTACAGAGCAGGTGCAAGGGCTGGGAGGAGGGGGCTGTTCTCAGTGACGTGGTTCAGCAGAGACCTTCTGCTCGCTGCTGTAGCCAGAAGGGGAGAGAGGGGCTCGGGCTGGTGAAAACCAGGACTGCTGAGCCCAGCCCATCACCTCCCCTCCAGCTCAGATGCTGGCATGCTGGAGGTGGAAGAAAACCTTATATTGTGAAAGCAAGGCTGGTAGGAAAGCTGCTATCTGCTTATCAGCCCAGCTGTGTGCAGTGCTGGTGCTGCCGTTCCCTGCCAGCTTATCCCACTTCAAAGGGCTGAGAGCAAAGCAGTAAGGAGCACAGAGGAGGGCAGTAAAGATGAATGACTGGCTTCTGTGTTACGAGTGATTGAGCTGATTAGAGCTATTTAGCCTTGAATAAGATCTGATAGAGGTCTACCTGATTAAGTAGGTGAACAGCTCACTCTTTCTGCCAAGACAAGAACTAGGGGGTGTCAAACGGAAACAGTAGGTGCCAAATTCAAAGTGAAAGGAGATGTAAGTCGCTTGGCACAGGTCTGGAGGTGCTGGGAGTTTGAGAGCTGAACACAGGATTCCACATGTTGCATGGGAGGCAGATATACTTAAGCTCCAAACAGAATCAGGAGGCCCCTAAACCACAAACAGGTGCTTTGGGAGAGGTTATTTAGGGGAAGTTTCACTACATGGTTGTCTTTTCTTTGCATTCTCCCCTGGTTAATCATACTGGGTGATGATGGGGAGGGACTGCTGGGCTAACCTGCCTTTTGGCCTCACGCAGTGTGGCTTCTCTCATGCGAAGCTGGCGAAAAGGACCTAACGTTCATGAGCAAAACTGCTTTGGCAGTTCTTTTCTGTGAGAATTATGACTGATTACTGCCTGGTGACTTGTGGCAGCATTTAATCCAGTGCTCTGGTTTGCTTTGCTACTGCTGTACGAGGGCGTGTGTGAGCTGTAAGTTTGGCCTGTGGGTAATGCCCTGACAATATGACCTCTGAAGATCCCCCTTTTTACACATATTTGTTTATCTGCAGTCTTTGTTTTCCGTCACAGAAAATAAGTTGAACTGCATCTGCTTGTTAAAACAAACAAACAAAAAAATGTGGGTTCTGATCTTGCATAGAGTTATTAGGACTTATTAATGAAAAGAGTGGACCTTTCTACCCTCTCTCCTTGCTTTAATTTTACCAGGAGATGGGGGGCAGGTGTCAGTCCCCGCTTCTGTGAGCAGTGCATTAATTTTATCCCGACTATGGGAAAAGCAACCGTGTGGCATAAAAGCATGGGATCGTCTGCAGACACGGTGATGCTGACTGTGGGATGGCTTGCAGTCCTTGCATTCTGCGTTTAGTGTGCTTTCTGAAATCCCAGGCTGGAAATCCCTTCTTTATAAAGATATGCCACTGTTACGAGCCCTTATCCACGCTTTACAATGGTTATTTCTTAAGAGGATTACGTATCTTTGTATCATCTGTGCTGAAAAGAATATCAAGCATGTGTCGCAGGGTTTTGTTGTTTCCTGAGCTTTGTAAATACTGTTAAGAAATAAAGTGCACTGGTTTACCAAAATAAATCCTAATGCTTTAGGAGATAATAAGCACAATTGGAGGTTATTTGCTTCAGAAAACGGGTGAGTTACCTTGCAGCATCTGGTGGGCTGTTGTCCAGCACACCCAGTGGGGTGGGATGCTGCCTTGGCTGTTTAAAAGCTCATTAAAATTGCATCCCCCATGCTGTGGTTCTGTCCTTACCCCCTCCAGCTAGCTGCCCGGGCTTCTGTGAGCAAGCCAGAATTGATCACAGCAATTAGCTGAGCCCAGGGGAGATTTCTAAATGTTAATGTGTATAGTTGTTTGAGTTTTGTTTGTTGTGTTGTGTGGGGTTTTTTTTGCTGTTAGCTCATGTGTTACTGCTAGTGATGGGTGCTTCATCGCTCTGATGCATTCATTCTTCTCTATCTTTAACAGCTATCTGTAAACTGTTCTGTAGACAAAGGAATCATAGAGTGGCTTGGGTTGGAAGGGACCTCAAGGATCATGAAGCTCCAACCCCCCATCATATCTAACCTCCATATCTAATTCTAGACCAAGCTGCTCAGGGTCCCATCCAACCTGGCCTTGAACGCCTCCAGGGACGGAGCGTTCACAGCCTCTCTGGGCAGCCTGAGTGGACTGGTTTAGATTTGCGTTCCTGACTCTAAACCAAACTGGTGATGTTTCCACTAGCGGTAAGCTGCTGCTTGCTTTTTTCCTTCCCCTGAACTGTGTGCATCTACACAAAAGACACATTAAATGTCACTTGTCAGCTTCCTAATACTTGAGTGGTTGTATGCTTGGAAAAAAGAGAAATGTCATTCAACAAAGAAAAACTGCGCAAATGCACGATGAAGTCTGGTGGTTTGTGGCTGCGTGCAGGGAAAATAAGTCTGTAAGCTGAGAGAAATGGCCTTAAAAACTCCAGCCTGGCACAGACTTGTAAAGGAGTCATGTTGGTAGAGCTGCTTCCTGGTTATAATTTCATTTAACTTTCTGTACCTTGAAGCAAATCCAATAAAAAGAAAACATGCAAAGGTTTGGTCAGGAGGCAGCAGGGAACTTTTCTGGGCCTTAAAGTTACGATCGATGACATAGTAGCAAGTAGCTCCTCCATTCTTGGAAAGCGTTGGTCTTTTTCCCTGGGGAAGAAGCACTTGCTGTCCTTCTGGTGTTTGTATTATGAATGGTTTTCTGTTTCTTAGCCAGAGCTCAGCAATAACCCCGGTTCTGAAGAAATGGAAACCCAACAGTAAGTTGTGGCTGAACAGCCCGAAACCTGAACTGATGTGGTGGTTCTGTACTGTTGACCCAATGCGGCAGCTCTGATCACAATTACGTCTCACCTTGTGAACGTGGTGCTCGCTGGGGAAAAGGGGATAGAAGAAATTAAACCTCTGGTATTTTAGTCTGGAGGATGTGACGGCACAGTGCTGTCGTTATGTGTTCAAACAGTTCCTCCCCTTGAGCATCACAACTAAGCCCATCTTACCTGAGGCTAATTGGCATATTTTCCTGTAAGGCATTAAAGCTCTCAACTCTTTCTGATATTGGTAAAATATCACTTTGTGTCTTTTGCAAATCTAAACACGCAGGGACATCCTGCACCAAATTTTCTGTTTCAGGAGAATACTGAAGCAGCTTGGTGCATTCCCAGTTGGCACATGTCCCCCTAGGGCTCGCTGTTAGCTAGTTTGATGGGCTGCTGCATTGCTAGTCTGTGGAGATCCAGGGATTCATCCTTTCTACCTCTATAGCCAGACCCTTTTTTTTTTTTTTAAACATTGTTTGTATGGAACGAAATGTGGAATACCTGCAGTGTCTAGCTTTTCGGGCTTTTTGAAGGGGTTGTGTCAGTGCAACGTGAGAGCAGATATGTTCAGCTGGTGAACACTGCTTTTATCTTTTCTCTCTATGTTTTCAAGGCACCCCTGGTCCTGCACTCAGCCCCTCGTGCGGTGCAGCGGGTGGTGTGGTCAGGAGGAGCCCCTGCTCGTGCTGCCCCATGATGCATTCCAGGGCTGAATTCCGGAGGAAAGGTCTCTGTGTGCAGGCAGACTCGTGCCTCCTTTTCCCTTCTCAGTATTCAGCAGTGCGTGCCAGCCCTTCTTCAGAGGTTAGAGAAGAGCAAGGCTTAATAAAACTCTCAGAAGTCGGAGTGACCGTGTTAAAGGCCACGCCGATAGCAGGGGAGGAGGTGATGGTGACCCCTGAGTTCTCAGCAGGACCCTGTCCTTACCTCACCTCTTGCACCTGGGGATTTATTTCATACTCATGTTCGCTTCCCCCTCTCTCCACTCCAGATGAATCCTGGTATTTTGACTCAGAACCTGGGTTGTCCTTCTACTTGCATACACTTACAAATTCCTTGCTCTGTTTGTGCTATCTTTGATGTGAATACCACTTCCTCTGTTGCCACAACATCGAGACTATAAAAAGTACTCTGAAAGCATCAGAAACATTCTCTAGAATATATTTAATTAAACCCATAGTTTCCAGTGTGCCTCAAACACGTATATAGTTCCAACTCATGACACTCTGATAATAAGATGACAGTTTTAAAATGTGGTGCTTTGGTTAAACCTTCTCATCTTCTTTCTTCTGTTCCGGGGGCTCTGGATGCTACAGCCTTCATATGGTAGATGAATTCCTTGGCAATTTGCTCTACTGGCAGTCTGCACTGATCAACCATTGAAAAGCTGGGCGTTTATGTTCAGTTCCTGTAGCCTCGTTGTCCCTTGTCACCACAGTGGGGTAAATAGTTCTCGTTTTTTTTTACAAATTCTCAAGACCCTGATGTAATTCTTGCTTGGAGATGCCTTATACCGTGAGTGAGGCCTTCAATATCTGTTTCTGTCTCCCCTTCACGCAAGTGGAATCCCATTTTTCTCTGGGACTGAAGAGCTCCTCATTACTCAAGAACTCAGAGGTGAGCGATGGAAGGGCCTTGGTTCAGATGGTGGAGCTGTGGAGCAATTCCTCTGCTGTTGGGAACAGATGGAGGTCCTGGAGCTGGAGCCACGTGCTACATGGTCTGAAAGTCCCCCCAGCAGCTCAGCTCTTTGTGTGGGGGTAAGAGAAGCACCAAAAATGCACGATGTGAGGTTTACTTTGGGATCGGCAACTGTCAGACCGTTCACAGAAGACTAATCAGGTTTGGGACCGATGAGCATGGAAGCGATTACAGCTTTCCTTAAGCTCTGAGGCCTTTGTCGTTTCATTTCCCTCCCATGGGCCACAGGATTAGTTTGTCAGCAAACACATTGCTGCTCAACTTGCTGTTTGCAAAAATGAGAGCGAGACCTGAGCCCGTGTATCCTCCTGTAGCAGAAATGCTAAGTCACGGCTTGAAGCAGTGGTTGAGCACCTGGTGGAAGGCAGGGCCAACGCAGGGGAGCTCAGGTGTATGCAATGTACCTGAGTGACCAGAAGGGCTGGAGCCAGGATGCACTCCTCATTTAAGGGTTGGCAGTGGAGGTGAGGGTATCTTGCTGGAGATCCCTGCCTACCTGAGGTCTTCCAAAGGGTAAGCAAGTTTTGTTCCTTTGTTTCTGCATCTGCAGTTTCTACATTTGGGCTTGTCCTCGTTTGCTGCAACCTAGGGTTGCACAACCCCACTATTACTGCTGTACTATCCATCATGTTACAGCATCACACCTTCCTTCCCCTGCTTCCGCCGGTGACTGTAGCCAGTGAAATCTGTACCCAGCAGGAGCTGAATGGCCCCAGCTGGTGCTGGCAGTGACTTGCATGGTGCAGGTCAACGTGTCCTGCTCCAGCTCATCTTTCTTGCAGGGAGGAGCAGCCCCTCGCCTCTGGCGTGCTGCTCGGAGTGAGGTGCAGTTTTAAGCCTGGGTACTATAAATGTCGGCTTGGGATAATAACATATTTCATGATTGTGATCATTCAGCTAGATAATTACTTGAAAATATTGGGGGTGGGGGCAGTATTTATTTCTGTAAATTGAAGCAATTAAATTGCAACCTTCTGCTCAGCTTTGTAAATGTGTTGGCGAAGCTCTTCCATCCTGTGGGTATGCAGCTATGTGAGCCTGGCCTGGTGGGTGCCCTGCCTTTGGCTCTGGGCAAACCACGGTGACCTTGTCCTTACCAGAAGCTCTGTCTCCATACGAGTGGGTTTTATTTTTTTTTCAAGCATTGTGCTGGCTTTTTTTTCTTTGAATGCTGTGGATTAAACATCCTTAATCATTAATGATTCTGATTCAAAATGCTTGGCATAGATTTCCGAGCTACAAGATTTGATCCTAAATGAAGCAATTTTTCTTCCCCTGTGGTATTCCCATCTTTGGATAAGATGCTTTGAAGTCAGGCGAATGCAGTTTAACTTTGAAAACAGCAGCGATGTACTGTTTATGACTGCAGCGTTTCTCTAAGTTCTTCTTTGATAAAACAGGATGACTTTTCTGAAGGTGATTCTTTCTGCAGATATTACAGTATGTTAAAAAAAAATGCCACTGCGGAAGGGAGGTTGGTTGAAAAAGTCAAGCATTAATCTTTCATTCTCCTGTGAGTATCTTTGAGACCTCTCCAATGACACCTTCTTCCTTTTTTTCCCCTTCTCTTTCATCCTATTGAGAGAAGTCATAGACTACAAGGATGTCCCTTTTTCGAACCTTCACGTGAAGACATTTCTTCTCAGCGGTGTAAAACCAGAGTGCAACCTATATTCACAGCCCATTGCTCCGATTAGCTTTCTTTGATGTAACTAAAAAGCCAGTGAATGATCTGTCTAGCCTCTAGGAATGGCTCACCTTTGTTTTATTTTCAGATCTGTGCCATTTCCAGTGATGAAAGTTGTCTCCATGCTCTCCCATTGCGTGGTTGCAGGGCAGCTTTAGGAATTTGGTGCCCACCTTCTTCAGACTGAACAAACCCAGCCTGCCTTGTCTCTCTCAGCTCTGTTATCTTTGGCACTTTTGTAGGAGATGCAGATGATCTGGAGGACTTTCTGCTTTTCAGCTGCTTCTTTGCTTTTCAAGGTGAAAGGGAATATCCACTGGAACAGCACCAATTGGCAAAGGGCTGCTGAGGCTTTTTTGCTCGTTGCAGACTACAAGTCTGGACAGCCTTTGTTTGCAGACAGTGCATGCCTTGTGTCAGGCTTGACTTGTTTGTAAACAATTCCAGCTGAAGGGGAACTCCCCGACATGCCAGACAGGTGACTTGCGTCCAGGATGAGTGCCTGGCTCTGTGTGGCTGGGAGCAAGGTGCTGCTCCGAGCTAAAGGGCTCCCTGCAAGCTCAGACAGGTTTCAAAGAAGCTTTTAGGCATATGTTGTTGACTGTATACCAATGTGACTTGCAAAAGTAAAGAGGGGATGTTGAACAGCCAGAAGTCTTCCTTCTTAATCTTCCCTTAACAAATTAGGCCTGCTTATTAATTTATTAGAGAATCACGCAGCTGCTGAATGTGCTCCTGTGTTGGTCACAGGGCAGCGGTTTGGTGCTGAGATTTTCCCTGCAGAAGCAGGGGAGAAAGGGAAGGAGGAGTGCAAGGCTGGGAAGTGCTTGCTTGCTTGGAGCTGGGTCATATCCTGAACGATGGCCCAGGCCCACGGGTTGGCTGTGCTGGAACATCCAGCAGGGCAGGCGTGGGTCAGCAAGGGGCAAAGTTCTGGTGCAGAGGCATGAAGATCGTACACATGGTTTAACCAACATCTTCGTAATGGTTGTGTTTTCAGAGTTAACCAGTTCAGGCATATGCCTACCCAGAGCTCCTTACCAGTCGTGTCGTTAATTATATTTGCCTGAAGTTTATAATGCAGGCTTATTTGCAGACGAGGTGTGGGAGTTCTGGTATTTGCTCACGGTGTGTTTTCCAGCTCGGGGTTTCTCAGCCAGCTCTGTGCACTCTTTTAGCCCACATCTTACTTATTTTTGCAAGTACCTGACCTTAAGATGTATTACTTTAAAAGGCAAATCTTGTTCAATTTTGTAATTGAATCAATTCCCTGCCAGTTCTTCATAATTTTCACATTGAAATATAACTCTGCCATGGAGAAAGCTGGCCCTAACAGGAGTCCTTTCCTAAATGAGCATTTCTGTCCATGTCTCATTTTCCTCCATTGCTTAATGCCCAAACAACTGCTGTAGCTTCCTTGGAGATCCTGGTTTTGCTTCAAACCATCTTGCAGCATATTTCGTTCTTGCTGCTGCAAATGCACAGTAATTGGCCAATTTTCCCATTTTACTCCTATTTTTCAAAGTCCTGCTTTTCTTCTGCTCAATGTACTCGCTACTGCCAGCTTAGCTTCGAACCTATTAAAATACTGTGTTGCTTTATTTAGTCTCTTTCCCCCTTGCTGTAGTATTAGTATATGCTCAGAATTCACGGTAGTTTCTCACAGTCCTGTGAGGTTTTACTCATCTGTTCTCTTCCTTTGAGCAAGGGCCTAAACTATTCCCAGAGATTTGAGTTGGGGGAAGAAAACTGATTGTGTTTTACATGTGTCAATGCCCCATTCCTGGAGGCATCCAAGGCCAGGCTGGATGTGGCTCTGGGCAGCCTGGTCTGGCGGTTGGCAACCCTGCACACAGCTGGGGGTTGGAACTGGATGAGCATTGTGGTCCTTTTCAACCCAGGCCATTCCATGGTTTTATTCTTCCAACATTCTCTTAGTTGGGGTATTGAGAAGGCTATTTGGAAATGGAAGGTCTTTAATTGAAGAAATGCCTTTGTTTCCACACTCACTCGTGCATCTATAATTTAAGAGCGCAGGTGTCAAAGGCAGAGGTGAGTGGCTTGAGCGCATATGTTGAACCACAGATAACAAGACCCTAATGTTCTCCTTACCTCTGCTGTCTGGCAGGAAAAAAAATCTGCATGTAGTTATTGTAGATAAACCTGTCTTTTTAGTCATATCTATAGATTTGGCTGGGCGGTTTGGGCAGCTGAGCTAAATTGCAGTATTGTTCGTCTGCTTCCTTCCCAGGTTTGAGAATGCATCAGATTAATGCTCCCGATAGCAGGGGCGGCTGTCGCTTCCATTTCTGAGACGCTGCCTGGTGTCCTGTGATACACAGCAGAACATGATTAGGATGTCTCAAGGGATTTTCACCTTTCCAGCCCTTTCCTGATCCCTGTTTTCTCTTCTGCCGGTGCCGCGTTTCCAGCTCGCAGTCGAGGCTCGCAGCTTCCCTTTCAGCTTTCTGCAGTCTCCTTGAAATGTGAAATTCACAATGTAGTGAGGTCTCTGTAGTTACTGCTGAACGTTGTTCCTTTTCTGATCCCTATAGGTTTAATTCTGCCGCTCGGTGTTTTACAGAAGCGAACGTTGCTGGCCTCCTCTGATGTCTTTGGCTTTGTAAAGCTTTGTAGAAACGAATCTTTGAAGAAAGAACAATTCCGCAATTAGTAGGATTTTGCTCGGTGTTAGGGGTTGAGAATCTTGCTGGCAAGAGAGCTGGCTCTGTGCCAGGACATGCTTTTAGTTATCCGTATTGTGATCCCGTTTCCCAAGGCAGCGCAAAGCCAGCCCAGCCCCACAGCTTGGCTGCTGGGCGGGGGGGAAGGCGCCTGTCGGAAGGAGGCCATCTTGTCAGCCTGGGCCCTTCCTTTGGTGGAGCAGCCCTTTGTGCCTCGCCTTTCTGCAAGCTTCCCCCAGCTCTGTTATCAGTAATAGTAATAAAGAGGAATAACTCAGTAGTTGTAATAATGAGGCTGTTCTTGCTGTTGCATCCCCATGGAGCTGCCTTGTTTGCTCGCAGCCTAAGGGACTCCGTGCCTCTTCCTAGTGAGCAGCTGCTGGGATGGGGGGACTGGCTGGGTTGCTGGAGCTCACAGAAGGTGTTTTTTCCTGCCCTGGAGGACAAATGCAAGAATGTGTCATCTGAATGGGTTTATTGCTACTTACGGTAGCAACCCCTGCCATGGTTTAAAAGCTTTGAGTTTGGTGCACGTTACGATGTTGATGTCTTTGGAAGAAAGCTGCCAACGTGATCAAAACAGAGCAAAGGAAAAACAGGCTCTTGGGACGTTTTAGAGAGGAGCCTGCTGACCTCATTACCCTTCTCCAGCACTTAAAGTGAAGCTGCTCGGGTGGTAAGCTTCCATCTCACTGAGAATGAGAGCTGCTTTTGGTAGTACACAGTACCCAAATGTGCCAGCCGCCTTGGTCCCCCCCTGCATAGATCACAGTGGTGTGAGGACAGGAGCATCACCACCAGGATGCTGCAGTGCCGATATCCTCTTTGGTTTCCCTAAGCCTTGGTTGCTGGGCTGCCTCCAGCTGAGTTGGCTTTAGTGCTGCTCACTCACCCTGATCAGCAGAAGCTCCCTTTGGTGCCAGTTCCCGTGGGACGTTTCCCATGGATTCCTGCACAGGGAGCGAGCGGATCAGCTCGTGTCCTTTGGTGTCTCTGTCAAATGATTTTTTCCTTGTTGCCAAGGCAACCCCTCCTACTCACCCCCAGCACCCGAGGTCTCCATACAATGTCAGTTATTGTCTGCGACAATTATTAGGCTGTTATTAAAGTACCACTGAAGTATGTCAGGATCCTGCAGGAATTTCGAACAAGTGGGAGCAGAGACAATAGGGAGCACACATGCGTCGTGCTGCTGGGGGAACACGCCTGCAACCTTCGAAGAGCACTTTGGAATAAGCACGAGGGGTCTTGCCAAAGTGAAAAGAGGTCAGAGCAATGCTGCAAGGTGCATGGGGGACACAGCTGTGTCAGTAATGGTTTGCTGCTGCTTGTGACGCCTCTGCAAGCAGCGTAGCACTGACAATACTGCATGGATAGAAACAGTATTGTAGCATTCCTACCACAGATGGCTGTGGAGTGATCATTACTGGAAGGTCTTGGGCATTCACTGTGCGCGTGTCTGAGTCTAAAAATGATTTGGCCATCATCAGCGAAAGGCCGCACGGCAGCTGTGTGATGAGCAGGTGAGGGGGGGGAAAAAAAGGGAACCCCAAAATGATGCTTTACAGATCATAGCAGATCATAGTGCCTTTATTTTGTTTTCTTAGAACCTCTTTGTCCATTTCCCAGCTGCAGGAATTTGGGAGACGAGAAGAAGGACTCGCTTTGTCCTCTCCCTGTGCAGTAAGCATCCTGGGCTTATGCCACTGAAGCCCCCATTCCACACGCAGCAGTAAGAGCACAGCCTTCTCCATTCCTCCCCACACCCTAGGACTGAATTCTCTGCTGCCTTTGTCTTGCTGCTGCAGCCCTTCTTGTGCAGCTATAGCAGAGCTGACAGAGTTTTATGGCACCTTATCGATTTCATCCAGGAATTTCCTTCCTAGCACCTGCGGTGTTGTCATGGGTCAAAGATGTCACCAGACTGATGTGGCATTTCGTTTCTGAAAGCTGCCAAAGAGGACAGCAGCTCGCCGATAACATCTTTCCGTCAGGCTGTGCGAATGTGAGGAGCAGTTGTGAGAGTGCAGATGGCAAATTTGTTCATGGTTTTGCATATGTAAAAAAGAAAAGGGGGGGGGGGGGGGGGAAAAGAGGGAGGGTTTGAAAGAACCTTATTTCTTACTGTTGGCGCGTGAGACTGTTTGGCTCTTTAGAAACTAATTTCTCTGAACAGGTTGCTATAAATTTGTCTTAGGATGCAACGCCACAACTTCTCTCCATCCCCTGGGAGAGATCTTCCTCCTTCCCCAGCTTACTCCACAAATAGAGAGCTCTGCCTCGTTCCTCAGCGCTGCGATAAGCACTGGAGATGTGTATCTGAAGGTGTTTGTATGCCTGTTAGTTGTTTCTCTTAGCCTAGAGTACAGCAGTACCAGGCTGATGTACAACATGTTTCTCAGCTCTTATCTGCGGCCTTTCTGCCCTTCTCATGTAGGTAGCAGCAGGGAGAGCATCCCAGCTAGCAGAGAGCCTGGATGCAGCTGCAGGCTGGAGCCAGGGCTTGGGCTCACAGCTACAGGTCCTGGTAGTTCCAGTGCCATTTAGGTTGGTCTTTCCAAGCTTGTTCCTAAAATGGAAGGCTGATTTAGTGACCAGTGCCTTCTGGCAGCCAGGCTGCTGGCGTGTAGGCTGTGATTTGTGTCTGGCTGTCCTCCTGTCCCTCCACGCAGCCCAGTGTAGCTCATGCTGCCAACAGACACATCAACAGGCACTTGATAAGCGTGCATCCAAGGCCCTGGATATTCCTTTGCTGTTAACTGTAGTTCCGTGTATTAAGCTGAATTTAGGAGTACAATGGCGGAGGTTATCATCTTCAGGGAGCAAAGATATGCCAAAGCTTTTGTCGCAGCAGATATCAGGATGTATTTTTTTTTTTTTTACACAGACTTGTTGGCATCCTTTTGACAACCCCATCTTGTATTTCTGCTGCATTTTGACTGTTTTGTCATCTGCATGCTACCTGCCATGTGGCATATTTCATGGGCTTGTTTGGCAAACGGAGGGAAAATACTTCCATGTTCTGCTTTAAAAATAGTGCAGCCGTCTGGAAGCCCAATTATGCTGTGCTGTGGGATTACCCCGATAACACTGTCTCTGAAGGCAGATTGATAGCTCCCAAATTGCAGTTCTGGGTGGGGGGGGGAGGGCGGGGGTGGAAGGAATGATAAAACAGCAAAGAAAGCCCAAGTCAATTGGTATGTTAGAAATGAGTTGGAGGGGGGCTGTAATCTTTTGGCTTACTTTTGGTGAGAATTTACTGTCATTTCAGGGCACGAAGCCGGAGCTCCCTGCAGAGCTGGCAGCCCGGTGCTCAGCCAGCAGCAAGTGGCCACGTTGCTAATTTGGGGTGCTGTAAGCTGAACCAGGAGCAAAGCGCTCTCGTCAGCGCAGGAACAAGTGCAGCATCAGCAGCTTCCCTTGGTGTGTTGCAAGCAGGACGGCTATCGTATGTGTGTGGCACTTTAGTCTTGGCAGACTTTAAGGTTTTTCAGTCTGAGATGTTGCTTTGGAGTTAGTTTTGTACCTCTCGCCTTCAGGAAGCTCGGTGTGCACAGAAACACAGCTTTTCCTTGCATCCCAAGCGTACAGTTTTGCTTCGTTCATTGCATCCTGTCCCTCCTGACCCATCCCTCTTTTCTTTCAGGCCTGTAATGAATTAATGATTTTATGTAAATGTGCTGTTTGATGGACTTGGGAGGTGTGCCCTGGGACTTGTTTAAGCTATCACATAGGAAATGCATCATCTGTTCCATGCTTTCCGCAATTGCCATCATTTTTATTTTTCCTTTATTCCTTCTCCCTAATTTCTAATCTTTTCTTTTTTTCTTCTTTAATCCTTCAAAGCGTGTGTAGACCATTTGCCCGCCTTTAAGGATTTAATTGTTTTTTCAGCCCAGTCTCCCTGCCCCACCCCCTATATTCTGCCTTAAATAGGAAGCCAGAAGCAACCCTCCCTGCATTACATACCTGATTGCTATTCAGTTCCCAGGGGGGAGGCGCTGAGAGCTAAAAAGCAGGGGCTGGAGGTCTAGGCTCTCAGGTTAGACTCACTGAATGTCACTAATTAGAGGAGAGTAGCTGCTTACATATTTATTCATGTTTCAGAACAGTTGGTGAATCAATTGAGTGAATGAACTGGGGCAGGCTCTGTGTTTCTTGGGGGTTGAAATAAAGCCCCAGGACCTATTGGAGCCGATTGGTGCTGGTGTATAGTGGTGTGAATGTGGCAAAACGGTTCTTCTGCCTTTCTGTGTGACACGGCGGTGATGTTTTATGCTCTCACCGCCTTTTCCTGTCCTGCTGCCGAGGAGCCGGTTCCCTCCTCCCAAACACTTGCCAAAAAAGCCCTACTTAACTTGGGTGAGAAGAAAATGCTGTCATCTTGAA
This sequence comes from Alectoris magna, assembly GCA_030625065.1. Classification (NCBI taxonomy): domain Eukaryota; kingdom Metazoa; phylum Chordata; class Aves; order Galliformes; family Phasianidae; genus Alectoris; species Alectoris magna. The sequence continues at coordinate 25,225,397 of CM060568.1, read as the reverse complement.
GGCCATCATCACTCTATTTGTAGTTAAGGTAATGGATTAGTTTGCCTAAAGGTTACATTAAAATCCTGGCAGGATTTTAAAATCGGGACAACAACAACGTTGCGCTGATGCATTGCTGACAGATTTAAACAGTGCAGAATAACCTTGTAATACCCAGTTTCCTTTTTTTTTTTCCCCAAGGAACAGATTGGTTTCCCTGCAGACACCTTAATGTGTTGCCTTTCCCCAAAATCCCTTCTGAATTTAGCTCTTGCTTTTCACTCTCGGGTGGGTTTGTGGCGTGGGGCAGTGGCAGCCTCCTGCTCCCCAGCAGTGAGCTCTGCGTTCCGGCTGTTCATCCGCCGCAAGCAGTGCTCGTTTCTGCAGTCCTAGTGGCTGCCTGCAAGGCTCAAGCACAACTAGTGGGGTGGGAATCACCCTTTTGGGTTCTGCTTTCATGAGAAGTAGGGCAGACTCTGTGCATCGCCGAATCTGGATTTCCTGGAGCGTGGCAAAATCATGGGTAGGAGAAACTCCGTGCTCTTCCTTGCTTTCTCCCGCTGCTCTTTTTGTGTGCTCGGCTCTCCACTTTGTTCATAACATCCATACTTTAAATAAGGAACAATCTTGAATTTAAGCAGTTTTGTGAATAGTGAAGTGTCAAATCAGCCACTGCTGCAGAGCGGGTATTACCTTGTTTGTTGCTGCTTGGCAAAGCCAAGGTCTGAAAGGCTTGCAGGTTTCTCACAGCAAAGCGTGCTTCCTTGCATTCACCCTTGATAGAGAGAGCACCTGCAGAGTTGAGAAATGTAACTGGTGAGGGCAACTGGTCCCTTACACGTAAGATGCGTCCTGTAACTCCATCGCTGTGTTTGAAAGCTAGTGCAACTACTGACATAGAACAGCACCACACCAGTGTGTTTCAGTGCCAGTGTTTGTGTGGGATGTGTACAGTAAAGCTGGGCTGCTTATTCTGACCCTGCAGCCCTGTTGGCTGCTGCCTGGTAGCACAGCCTGAAGGTGAAGCTGGCTTCTTTGAGGAGCTTGGCCATTCATGGTCACTGGAAACATCATTCTTCCCATGTGCACTGCAGTGTAACTCAGGCTTTTGCCATACTCCCGAGCAGGGGTACAGCAGTGGTGGTTGCAAGGCGCCGCAGTGCTCTTGGAGATGCAAGCAAGAGGTGGTTAGGAAGCTGGGCCCTTTGTTTCCCCTCCTCAGCATGCTTGCTTCCAGTTTGTTTCTGGAAGCAAAGCCCGCTGGTGCTGGCAGTTAGTTCTGCAGTTTGTGTATTCCTGTCCTGACGGGTTTTGTTCTGTAAGCAATAGAGATTACTGAATGCTTCCTTTGGCTGCGTTATTTACAAAGTGCCAGCAGTGCTGCGTGTTGCTCCTGGGAGAATGTCGGGGGGAATCACGTGCCTCTAAATCATTCTTCTCATTTGGGGTGTAAAAAAAAAAACACAACAACACCCTTTTTAAAGGATTCCAGGCTGCTCTGGGCAGAGACACACTTCCTGTAGCTCCTGCCTGGGGACTGGGGCTGAGCAAAGGGCTGAACGAGGGCATGGGCAAGCAAACAAGGCTATTGAATCCTGAACTGAAATTGCCCCAGGCTTGTGTGCACCGGAGGGCTTCTGCTTGCTGGGCTGGAGCGGGGTCCCAATGAGCAGCAGGGTGGGCTTGGCTGGGCTCTGTGGGGGTCAGCAGCATCTGTCGCAAGTGCTGAGTGTAAAGGTCCTCTGGTACAACCTAACACAGAGCCACTCTCCAGCCCTGTGCCATTTCTCCAAGATACCGTGGAAACGCATTTTTTTTCTTCGTCTGATAATTGTTTGCGTATTATCTTCTCGCTGACTGTTTGCTCTTAATAGCTGGTTTAAAAAAAAGAAAAAAAGAAAGAAAGAAAGAAAAATGAATTGGAATAGTTTGCTCCCTGGGGGGGGATGAAGCCATCACTGGCGTGTTTATAGCAGGCTTGTCTTTGTGCTGCGTGGCCGCTTCCCTGTATGGGGAGCCTGTCGCTTGTTCTGCATCGTTAGTTTTCTCTTTCTGGTTGCTCTCAATATTAATTGAAGTCTTTCCCCCGATGCAGCTTTGTTAATCTTCCCTTTCTCATTGCCCTCCCCCTGGCTTTGATATCCCCAGCAAACACACTCCTGTGTGCCTGAGAAGAGATTTAAAAGCAGCCCTGTTTTCCTTACTGACACTGGTGCTCCCTTTGTTTACCTGTTCCTTACTGCCACTTTTTAGCAATTTTCTTTCTTTCCTAACTTTCCTAGCCTTGTTTGTTCTGTAGTTGTTACAAGGATGCCAATGGCTTCCTGGGGTGATGGGGGGAAGCTGTATCAGCACCGTTCATGCAGCATGGCTCTCCATCCGTAAGCCTCATTGCGTTTCTGCCTGTTCCCTGTTCTGTCTCCCTGGGATGTGGTGTGCTGGACTTCCCCTTCCCCATCCTGTCCCATCCTATTCTGTCCTGCCTTGCTGGTGGCATCTCCCTGTTCCTCCTGGGGTTTTTAAGAAGCTCAAATGCTCCTAATCGCGCCGTTTCCCTAAAGGTTTTCAGCATCGCTGCTGGCAACCTGCAGGAGGAAGCTGTAGCTTGCATCTAGCTCATCTCCAGCAACTACAGCTACATGCTTACAAGCGATGGACGTTTGAATGACTGAGCTGTTCAAGGTGTGGGCACCTGAGCTCAGCTCCAGACAGCCATGTGGGCTTCCCCAGCGTCTGCTGAGCAGCTGAGCTGCAGCCAGGCTTCAGTCAAGTCTCTGTAATGAGAAGGTAATTGCTAATGCTTGCTTAAAGTCTGGGAGTAGGACCATTAAAACGGGAGGCTCAATAAAAGAAGCATAAACAGTCATTTTGTTATGGAGCTTCATCTCTGACAAACAGCCTTTTTTTGCTTGGTTAAATTGTTGGCGAGATTGAGCCCGTGTCTTTCTTGATAGATACAAATTCCCATTGAAAAAGGTGGGAAAACTTCCTCTTGGTTCTCTTGCCGTGCCATGAAGCGTGACCTTCCTTCACGGGGTGGGGCAGGGAAGTAATATTTATGGCTTTTAGGGTGAGAGAGCTCTGCTATGTTCAGCACCAGAGTGTTTGAGTTTCCTTTAATTTCCCCCTAGTGCTGCATTGCCAGTCCCTGTGGTAATTACTCCCATCATTGATTTGAGCTCAAAACCATAGGATTGCAGCTATCTCCCCCACCCCTTTCTAGAGCAGGTGCATCTTAAACATCTGGTGGCTAGAAAGTTAGGAGCTGTAGCACGGACTAGCAGAGGGCTTGTTGAAATCACCGAGTTTTGCCAGGCTGAAGGAACACGTGAACTGAGGGAACAGGTGAACGTAGGGAAAAACTTCAATTGGAACTTGGAACACCTGGTTGGAAGTCATCAGTTCTAGTCTTGGTCTTCCGTGCTGCTGCGTATCTTTATGGCTGCTTGCCTTTTGTGTTTGCTTTGCCTAAGGACCAAGCTGGGACCTTGGGGAAGCATCCCTTACACCCACCCATATGAGTTTCCAGAAGGAAGGCATTCTTCAGCTCTTGTAGCTGGATAAAACACGAGGCTCCGTGTTACTGAATCACAGATGTGTAAACTGTGAGATGGGTTTTGTGCAACCGTCATTGCTGCAGGGCTGCTTCATTTAAAGGAAAGCCAGGTCTCCGAGCAGCAGGTTGGCAACTGGAGGAATGTGGGGGCACGTTGTTTAGCCAGGGACGTGCCTGTTGCCATCCTGGTCCTTCCACCAACCTTTGGTATCTCTGCTGGCATCGCTGGCTGCTTGCTTCAGCTGGGCGCACCTGCTCTGTGTGTCTGGGCAGGTCCTGGTATGCATGGAGCAAGCTTCTCAACCCCACTGCTCTCTGTTCTTTGGCCTTTGAACGTGTGATGGTCGGTGTGAAACTTCATCTGGAGCTATGGTTCTTCTTGACCCTCTCTTCTTCGCTCTTAAGTGCGTGGTGTATTTCTGGTTTAGCTTTCCAGGAAGCTTTCATAAAGCATTTCATAAATCTTTACTTTTCTCCTTGAAAAGGAAAAGAATTCAAAGGCTGTCCTTAACCAAGGAAGGCAGGAATTGCAAGTCCTGTCCCTCTGTGATGTCCCTTGGTGTTCAGATCTGCCCTATTGCATTAACTGTATTTTTATGGCAGATTGTGGAATATTGCTTGCTATTTCTCTTATTTTTTTTCTGCTATTGCCTCACTGTCTTTAACACGTGATGTACCCCCTAGCCTAGGTCCTGTAGGCCCCATAAGTAGCGCTGGAGCGTCATGGTCACTTGTAGGCACAGGCAGCAATGGGGAGAGACCTTTGGAGCTGAAAGGGCACTGTGCAGAAGTTGAACAACCCAATGATATTCTGGACTAAATGCCAGCCTTTTCTACACCTGATTTTCTTACCAGAATAGTACCGTTGCTTTAGATTCTATGCTTATAGAGTCATAGGCACTTGGTTATTTACCTAGCTGGAAGGCACCTTGTGGAGGTTGCTTTTGCTTCCCTGCTAAAATAAACCATCTACAAGAATACAACTTCCAGTGATGCAGCCTAAGAATAAGGGAACAGAGTTTTTACCCATCTGAAAATTGTGATTTCCAAAGGTATTCTGAAATGGATTCCGTTTATTCTGGGTAGAACCGATGCATGGCAAACCAAAGCCTGAGACAAGTCATGTTGGTGGTTTGCAGCAGCTCTTCCTTCCTCCTCCCCTACCTGCCCACAAACACTGTCTGTGCAGACAGCACAACCTCATTTGCTACCTGACTGTTCATTTTTTATTCCTGGAGTTAGAGAAATAACTTAATAACCAAATCTAATTTGGCCTAAGGCACTCATTAAGTGCAGAGCTGACCAGCACGTCTGGAATTGTTTAGAAAAGTAGATACAGCCTGCTGTAAATTTTCTTTTTTTGTGTGTGTTTTTTTTAATGTTACCTAATGTATGAAGCTTCTTGCATGCTGCTTTTATAGTATTTTGTGTCAAGGCCGCATTTTTGTTGATGGAATCTTCCAAGAGAGAGATGCACCATTACACGCAAATGTACAGTTACTCAGAAGTGAAGGTGAAACATGAAGGCAAGTGTTCCTTCCATGCAAAGTGTGTGAAGTAGTGTCTGCTTCTTCTCACCTCCCATAGCAAGAAATAAAAGGTTCTATATCAATGCTCTGAATGCTTAAAAGTGTTCTTATACTTATTTGCCACAAGATTGGGCATGAAAATGCATGGTGAGTAATTAATTTCTTAGAAGCAGGATGAGTGATACCATGTGCAGCTGACAGGATTGTGGCTTTCTGCACAGAGGGAGGGAGTTGATGCATGGAAGTATCTTGGCCGTGGAAAAATCCCCCAGTAAACACGAGGATGACTCATTAGGGATGTAGAGGTGATCTTTGTTCTTACGTTTATGAGCTATGCAGTTCGAGTTTTAGCTGTAAAGCTCTTTGTTGTACTGTGCAAGAGGTTGGGAAACTTTGGTCTTGGGGCTGCGGGACTGTCAAGGATGTTAGAAAACGATGGTTGACCAGAGGGAAAGGGTGGGGGTTGGAGGCAGATGCATTTCTTCAACCAGAGAGCTGTGGATGCCCCATCCATGGGGGGTGTTCAAGACCAGGTTGGATGGGGCCCTGGGCAGATCTGGCAGCAGATCTGGAGGTTGGTGGCCCTGCCTGTGGCAGAGAGGTTGGAACTTGGTGATCCTTGGGGTCCCTTCCAATCCACGCCATTCGATGATTCATTAATGATTTCTTTTAATTTTTTTTTTTTTTAGATTTTTTTTTTTTTAAGCTGGAAGCCTGCTGATTTTCCAGAGCCTGGTCACGTTGTGTTGATGTGGCCTTATTTGAGCCCAAGGCATGGGGCTTTTTGGTAGCAAGAGGCAAACAACGGGCCACAGCAAATGTTTAACATATCCAGACAGCCCAGTAGCCCATGGAAGTGAGTAAGCAAGCAGCCCGGTATGCCGATCACTTGTGTTCTGCAGCTGCAGCATAGAAACAAGAATTTGGATGCATAGTTCTCACGTGCTGAGAAATGAGTGTGTGGGGCAGTGCAGGAATGCAATTTGCACGTCAGTTTTTCAGCTTCAGGCTTTATTCTAGGTGAGCTCTGTGCAGGCCAGGAAGCGTGGAGATGGGAATGTATCTCAATTGCTCCAGCTTGCAGTGTGATTTTGCGAGGAAGGGCAAAAGGCTTTTGGGCTTACTGCCTTGTCCTGGGCAGCAGGAAGGTGATGGCAGGAAACAGCCGTATTGATTGGGCTCCCTTGGCAGCCTTGCTCATGGCAGCAGCACGGATTTTAGGGTGAGAGACTATTAGGGCTATAGAAATAGAACAAAAGAAAGGTTACCAGTGGTCCTTCCTGGCAGTGGTAGCTCGATGCCTTTTAACAACAGCTTCTGTTGTCATGGAGCTCCTGAATCCAAGGCCGATTTCTGGCACTGTGATTTTCTCATGGCAGAAAATGTTGTCCTGTCCTAGCCTTGGGGGTAGAACAAATAAAGGCAATAGCCTTGGCAGCACTTGTCTATTATTGCAGCTCAATTGCTGAACCGCAGTGGGAACATTACCAAAGGGAAACCTTTTCTGCACGGAAAATCTTGATTTATTTATTTATTTATTTTTGTAAGTTGGCATCCACCGTGGTCTGCAAAATGTCTTTTATAAGAAGGTGTTTGGGTAAGGATATTGAATGGTTTATTCAGAGCCTTGCTTTTCTCTGAGTCAGCAGCGTTTTGAGGTCCAAACAGAGATCTGAATTCCCCATCTCAAGGTTTTTGGAAGGTCTTTCAGTAGTGGCTCATTAGTGCCTTCGAGCCTTTTTTCCTCTTGACTTCGGATGTATTCAAACAGCTCTACGCATCCACTGTCTCCTGAAATGATTGGTGAAGTAGGAAATAAGGTATTTCTTTGGCACTGCGTTGGTTTAGCCCTGCATCGTGTTGAGCTTCCTGTTGCTTTATGAGGCGACGTTTTGGAAGGAGCAGAATTGCATGGCCCTTCCTTAAGTCAACTCTGTTTTGATACTCTCTGATTACTGTTATTTGAAAACCTTCAGGCAACTGCTGGCCTAAAATCTGCCTATTAAGTACCACGCACTAATTTCTCTTGCACCATCCACCCACACGTGTGCGGTTCAGGGATTAGAGCAAGTCTGGATTGGCTTTGCCACTAGGGCTGCAGGGTATGGTGTGGCAACCGCTGTGACTCTGCCCTTAGGAATGACCAGCCCCAAAGCAGAGCTGTTTCCCATCCTCCGGTGCCGTGTTTGTATGTGAAAGCTTGGAGGTTGAGCTGAGGAAGCTGTTCTGTCCTTGGTTCCTGATCATACAACCACGAGAGGTTTAAGCAAGGTCTTGAAGTGGCTGTTTTTATTATAGCCTGGCTCTTGCTGAGGTCTGAAAGTCTGGCTTGGAGGTGTATTGTTCACTGCTGCCCATCACTGTCCTGATAATAGAGCTCCAGGAGAAAGCGAGGGCTTGGCTTGGGTTTTGTGGACTACCAGAACAGCGTCATCTTGGAAGCGCAAATCTCCAAGCTCTATTGTGGAGGATGGCTGCTGTGCAGACAACTAGTGTCAGCGAAAGGAACAGGGCTGAAGCATTTGGAGGAATTTGCTGAAAGACTGTTCTAAAATATCTATAAAGGGAGCAATAGGTAGTGATGAGAAGGTGGGAATGGTGGCTGAAGCCAGCAAGTCCACCGAAAAGTCCTTGGGCAGGCACATGGGGGTGGAGCATGGTTTATCCTTCCACCGGTGCCTGACTGTAGCGCGGGTGATGTTTTAGTGTTGGTGAGATGGTAGGTAGCCATCTTCACCCAGTCATACAAGCTGGGAAGTGGGAATGAAGCACGTGAGATGCACATGGAGGTTGTGAAACAATGATGGGAACTTGGGTCAATGGGCAACACTGCTTCTGTGGGATTTTCGCCCTTGGTCTAGGAGCAATTCCTTTTACAATCAAGTATATGTTCCCACTGGACTTGGTTGCTCCTTCTCCATGTGACAAGGTGATACTTTTTTCCTCTGAAGAAGTATTTCCCTGGCTACCACTTAGAAATATGTTCCTATATTCTTCGGTTTCAACTTTTTTTTCCTATTTTGTTTCATAGACACAGATGAAGACACGGTAAAAAGGTGTTTTGCCACGTTTGAAGAGAAGTTCTTCCAAACCTGTGAGAAAGAACTTGCCAAAATCAACATTTTCTATTCAGGTAATGTGCTTATTTGTGTGTATTTGTGGAAAATGCAGCAACATAAAAAGAGTCTGAAGCTCCCGGGCGTTCAGAATAGCCACAGTGTCCATGAAAGGTCTACCATCAGGTAATTACAGGGCAGGTTTACATGGGAGACTGCTCTGGTTTAATCACAGATGTGGAACCAAACCATGGTTTTCGAATGGAAGAGAATGAAGGGGAGGCACTTTCATTTCTTTGTAATAGCATCCTACTGAACTTTGAAGATGCTCTTAAATTTAAGTGGCAGCTTACATATAGGGCGCATTTCCTCATCTATGGTGACAGGATCCTGTGTGTGTTTAGGCAACTGCAGAGCTCCCCACTTGGTGTTTTCAGAGCTTTTGCAGAAGGAGCTACTGCGGTCTTGCTTGTGAGTGGCCACTTGTCCACTTTGATGCTCCCAACAGGATTTTAAGCACCTAATTCTAGCTTTTGCTATGTGCTGGGGTAGATCAGCCATAAGCAGTTTGTCACTGGCTGTATACACGATCCTGGTTAGTAAATTTGGATAAAAATATAATGGTGTAAGTTTTCAAGTGCTATTGTTTGTTTTTCCTGAGAAAGTTTGTGTTCCCACCCTTGGAAAATAAACTTCAGAATGGAATAATCAGAAATTTGCCCTGTGATGTTGCTACAAAAGGCTTTGTATTGGTGTGCTCTAGTTCCACCCACCATTACATCTCGGCTGGTTTTCTGCCTCTTTTGGTAATGCTTGAAATGGGTTTTCAACTGGAAAAGAGTTTAAATATGGGTACAGTGAGGTACTGACTGCTGCCATACTTTCTCTCAACGTGTTCTTGATTTATTAGCATCTTGCATTAAACAGGCTTTTGCAGCACTTCATGGTAGCCTTCTCTTTTTATTTTGATCAGATAACAAAGTTGAATTGCGCAAAGTATTTTAATAACCATCTAGTCTTAAAGTATGACTTTACTGCTAGCTGTTTTATTGCTGGCAGAATCTGGGTGGTGAACACAAGAATAGCTAAAAGCATAATAGATGCACGAAGTGTCTGCTGTTGCTTGTCTCTCTTCGGCTTCCATGTAGGGAAGCAAACCTCCCTTGGGCTGGCTGTGCCAGCTATCCTGGCTCTGTGGAGTTGTTTTGATGGAGCCATGGTGGGTACAAGGAAGCATGAAGAAAGAGGAGGTTTGTAGCTAGACACTGTTGGGCCAGCTGGGTTGCACACTTGAGTCTGTAGGCATTTTTCTATGTGCAATTCGTATGTCCCTACCTAAACTCAGAACGGTTCTCAGTTTAGTTTTACCCTGACTATTATATCAGAAAATACCATTGTTGTTATGCTCAGAGACTTGTTTTACTTTCACTGAATCACTGAATGGCCCGGGTTGAAAAGAACCACAATGATCATCAAGTTGCAACCCCCCTGCTATGTGCAGGGTTGCCAACCGCCAGACCGGACTGCCCAGAGCCACTTTCTGAGCTGTTTCAGCTGCTCTAGTAGGAGATCCTGTGTGTTACAAGCTAGGCTCCATGGAAGAAGTTCTCTCACTTGATATGCGCAGCGCACATGATAATTTTCCCTAATGAAGACCTGCTAGCACATATGCACCCACATCCACACACCCCTTCCTTCACTGTATAGAATGACATTAATAATACAGGATAGGGTTTTTTCAATTTGCTGTCATTTCAAAAAGTTATAGGAAGCAAATACGTGTGATTTGAAAATCTCTTGTGAAAAGATTTAAATAAGTCTTTTATTAGCAAGAGAACAGTGTGACTGGAATAGTATGGAAACCCCTTATTAGTGTTATTAACGTGCAGCTACATAGAAGAACCAATGAAGGAATGTTCTTTGTCTTGTCCATGTCAGAAGCATGCTATGTTGGGCCCAGTTATAACTGTAGGCAGGTGGTGGCTTGCATCCTGACCTGCTACTTGCTGTTTATTATGAGCTCACTATATGGCTTCTTAGACACTTGTCGTTATGACAATAAATATTGCCTGCTTGCAGGAAGGCTAATCCTTTTGCCGATCGCTGTTTCGTTTCCTCCTCCCCTCCTTTTCCTGTCCTGAAGGCTCTGCTCTGAGCATTGCCTTGTGCTGTGTGCTCAGAGACTGTTGGCTTCCATCAAACGCGGTCTTAATTCCCCAGGCTATTATTCTGCCTCTGCAGGAAGGAAACCTGCCATTAAACAGATCTGATTTGATAAACAGTTTGTGATTGTTTGGACTTCTCTCGACTAAACTTATACCCGATTGAAAAGAAACAAAAAATAGGAACATTTTTTGATAGTTCCAGCTAAGAAACGCCTGTTGAAGTGCTAAGATTACGTTTGTGGACAGTTTTGGTTTGTGTTTGGGACCCTCCAGTGAGGAGCCTTGTTATAATCTAAGTCAGTGTAATGCCAGGAGGTCTGAGAGAGCCTGCCCTGAATGTGCTTTGGGCAGGGTTGCTATGGGCTGCTGGGCTGCCTTGTGGCTGTTAGCAGTCCTTGAGCATAGCCGTGGCCATGCAAGCGACTGTTCTTCCAAACTGGAACTTGGGGAGTTATTTTACCAGCTCCTTGATGAGATGTTTTTTCCTGATCCTTATCTTTAAGTTTGGAAAATAGTCCTTAGCTATCATTTTTGGTATGTTTTTGAGATAAGTTGAGGTTGGCAGCCCCTTAATTTGCTAACTAATGAGGGAATGCCTCTAACTGGTGTGATGCAGCTCGGAGGAAGGAGGGGTAGGTGGTGACTGCAGGTTGTGTACAGATGCCAGCAGCCTTGTGGCTGCTGATCAGAGCAGAAGCTGCATCTGTCACTGGGAGCTTGCCAGAGGGGCTGCGTTGCTCTCCAAGCTCCAAAATCCAGCCATGCACGTGAAATGCGTTTCTTCTTTGATTCCTGTGCTGTTGTATAAAGTGGTAGCAAGCGCATGGCTGGTACCATGCAGATCCTCAAAGTCTTCTGCTGAATTTAAGGCTTGGACGGTAAGGCCATGCTGTAGGTTATTCTGTGCAGCGATATTTACCTACAGGCATATTGTTTGGGGAAAAAAATCATACTTTCCTTTACAGGTCTGATAGGCAAGTTGCTGCCTTCTCACCTGCCTTTTTCCTTCCCTTACCAACAGAAAAGCTTGCAGAAGCTCAGCGCAGATTCACTACACTTCGGACGGAGTTACAGTCAACGTTGGATGCACAGAAAGAAGCCAGTGGGGCTTCCACGCTGCCGCGGCGCAGAAAGCCAGTCTTCCACCTGTCCCACGAGGAGCGTGTCCAGCACAGGAATATCAAAGACCTGAAATTGGCCTTTAGCGAGCTCTACCTCAGCCTCATCTTACTGCAGAACTATCAGGTATCCACAGAGGGAAGCGCTTTGAGAAAGCTCTGTGCCTACACGTCTTTATGCTTGTGTTGTCATACAACCTTCAGTTGTCTCATTCAAACCAATCCCACGCTTCATTTTAGCCTTAGGGACCCTGGCTTCAGTTAAAGAAAGGGCCAATGCCTAGCAGCCAGTGGCATACTTCTTGTAGTGTTGTGTTGAGCTGGAAGCACTTAGCTGCCTGCAGAAGGACCTCAGGTCCTCCTCCCTTTCTGAGCTCTCTGACCCTTGGCACTGTCACAACGTGCAGTCAGTGCGGTCACTCTGGGGCCTCGTGCTTTGGTGGTATGTTGTTCTATGCAGGGCTGGAGCTGAGAAGGTGGGGAAGGAGCTCTTTTATCTAATGTTTGTAATGGAACTCGAAATGCTAGCGTAATGTTTCCTCTTGGTGTTACCATGGCAGTGACTCTGACCTTGCTATATCAGAATTTCTTGTTAAAACATCCACTTCAAAAAAAAAAATGTTAGTAATTCTGTAGGACACGGGCTCATGTGCCTGGAAAGAAGCATGAAGAAACAAATCTGTAGTTGGAGTTGGGCTTGTAGCGTGAGGGGATGCGATAAATATTGCAGACAGTGATCTTGTTCCAAAATTCTAAAAACTATTAAGATCTTGTTGGGGTTTTTTTGGGTTTTGTTTTTTCTGGACTTGCTCTGCTTATAAATATCCCATGGCGTTTATTTGTTTTACCTCGTTAAATAAGAATGGTTGAGCTTAGAGTCTTTAACTTCGGTTTGCTAGATCTGTATTTAGGTCCTTACCAGTAATGCCTGGAGTCTTTTTGCTTTAAGAAATACTTGAATACCACCCTGTAGTATGGACAAAGCTCACTGGGAGGTGACAAAGGTCATTCCTCTGACAAATCCTTTCCTCCTCTACATCAATGAAAAAAGGCGTCCTGCACACTTACCTTTTTGTCTTGTGCTACCGTGAGTCCAGGATCACTGTGTGTGTGTGCTAAACATTTGCATAAAACCCATCTGGATTTGATAGCTTTCAGTCTCCAAAAGGAGCAGAGCTTCCTTCTATGGCATATCTTCAAAGAGAATGAGAAAGTCTGTTCACATTGGTCTTGAAGTTGAGGATGAGGAATATGCATACTAAAGCCAAATCCCACAACACTGATTTTTAGCACCTTTCAGCATAGAATATAAGGAGTAGAAATATTCAGTAGCTTGAAGTTTTAGAGAAAGAGGGTAGACCTGCTGGGAGGGTGTCGTAGCTGGGGTTATGTCCTCCTTCATGCAGGAAATAGAGTGAAGCTACATAGATTATATAAAATACTGTGTTTTAGAGCAAAACAAACCTTGAGAAATTAACTAATACGTTACACTCGTGGGGCAAATAATTGAGGCTGATTCAGTCTCACTGGAGTGCTGTGCCTTTGCCTCGTTGGTGCATTTCCTAACTAGCACACTGGTATATGAGCAAAGATTGCGAGTCTGATGCTTCATCCTACGTGTGTTGCATAATATTATTGCATAAGTTGCACTGTTTTTTCACCTTTAATGGCAAAGCATGCCATTAGTCAGTTGACTTCAATAAGTACAACTACCATCCAGCAGAAATAGAAGTCGGGCCTGAAGAAAGCCCAGTGCCAAGTGAGGCATCTTGAATAGCAGGACAAGCAGAACGTGTGACTGAGTGCATGACACTGGGATGTGTGAGGTGGCACCAGGAGGGATGTCACTGTGCCCTGAGGACACCAGAGTCAGGCTGTAAGTCCTGCTGGTGCGTGGATCAAGTGGTGTCAGTTCAGGCTGTGGAAAAACCTCTGCCCAAAATCAGCATTTTGTTGCATCTATTTCATTTCAAATTTATGAAATGGTGATCTGCTCTCCCTGGGGTAGAATGCTGGCTTTTCCAATGGAGAGTAATTAAAGTCTGTTGTCTGCAGTAGTGCAGATCAGTAATGCATTGGCTTCCTGCTCCCATCTCCCTAGCCTCATTTCCCCACCTATATGGCAGGGGTCTGGTACTAAATCATTCACGGTGTAATTAGATTGGAAATAATTTCGGTGAGTAGTTGGTGCTTCTCCCCGGGGTATTGGATTCTGCTGTTTTCTGTGTTTTTCTTCCCAAGCTATTTTCTAAGCTTGTTTTGAAGTGACTCTTGCATGTGTCACTGCTGTCTGAAGGGGATGTAGAGCCTTTCGAGTTGCGTTTTCTGTGCAGTGAAGTACGGTATTTCAGATGCATCCTGTCACAGCAATTGCTGCTTAATGCGGTGTGCTGAGCTTTGCCTGTCTTTGTTACTGGGTGTTAGGAGAGTCTTGGGTCAGGGCTTAGCACGTAGCTTGGAAATCAACCATTATCTTTTCTGTTATAATGTGGTGCCGTCTGCTTATCTCACCCCCTCTGTCTGCAAGCCTGGTAGACTGGTTTTGTAGTCGTGGGGTGGGGTGTGCTGGGGAAGAATGTGCTGTCCTGGGGCTGCACTTGGCTGGGTTTCATTTGCAGCTGTATGAGGGTTTCCCTTCTATAGCGTGCTTATTCTGAGGATTTGGAAGGTTTGGAGAAACTAGAAATCGATAGCCTGGTTCTCTCCAGTGGGGAAAAGCCCTTGAAAGGATTAATGTGTGCCTTCCTCTGGGGGATTTGGGCCAAAACGTGCTCTTTCTGTGACTTTTTAGGAGCTCATTCCAACTACTGCTTTTGCAGAGACCTGTTGCTGAGTGGCAGTACCTGAGATGCACGCAGCCAGGTGCCTATGCAGGCAGAGTATGTTGGAGAAAAGTTAGGCTTATGAGTTTTAAGTAGGTCCAAAGACTGTTTGTTATGCCTTTTCTTTCTAGCCTTGGCAAATAACCAGGCTGAGGCTCAAAGGCAGTAACTGTTTCCCTCGTCTGCAGAATCTGAACTTCACTGGCTTCCGTAAGATCTTGAAGAAGCATGACAAGAACCTGGAGACAACACGAGGGGCAGAGTGGCGCGTGGCCGAGGTGGAGGTGGCACCCTTCTACACCTGCAAGAAGATCAACCAGCTCATCTCCGAAACAGAGGTAAAGATGCTGCTCCGTGTGCTGCTCCTATTGCAGCTAGGAAGCAATGGTTTCTTGTTCACTGCTGGATGTAGCTTGCGTTCACCACTAAGGCAACTAGTAAGTAAAGTGACACTGATTTCTGGCATTGCTTGCACACATTGGTGTAAGTTTGTTTTTAGGTGGCAGCTTTTCACTCTGAGAAACTCACACTGTGTCATTACCTTACCGGGTAGTGATAACTGGATACATCATAGGAAGCTTTTCCTATTATTACCATGTATTGGAAGAACACTGGACCAGACATCAAATATAACTTGGAAAGCAACTGTTACTTTTTGTTTTAATGCAGCATCCTGTACTTACTGTTAGAATGAACTTCGGATATGTGTGTCCTTATCTCCTTAGGAAGTGGTGACCAATGAGTTGGAGGATGGGGACAGACAGAAGGCTATGAAACGTTTGCGTGTTCCACCTTTGGGAGCAGCTCAGGTAAACAATTGATAGAGCTGAGCTTCAGCAACTTGACAAGTTGCCAAATTGGATTCAAAAGTAGTGAAAATACCTGGATATGAGCATGCTCCACAAATTGTGAGGGCAGGGCGGTCACATAATCTGCTTTAGTTCTGGAAGATATGGAAACAGCGGATTGCAGGCACGATAATGTTGGGATGAGGTGAATAATAAAGAGAAATTTGTGCTAATTGTAATGTATGCTTACATCTTAAAAGCTGCTGAGAGGCGCCAGCTCTGCTTTAACGCAGCGTCAAGATAGGTAAAAGTATTATGCAACATTTTCAGTGCTGTGCTTCAAAGAGGAAGAGTGCAGTCTGAGATGAGCCTGCATCCCTGATTTAAAAGGTAGTCTGTGAATGGAACTGATTTTGCTGATAACCTGTTTAATCCCCATAATTCTGCCATTGCTTTGTTCACAGCCTGTACCAGCCTGGACTACATTCAGGGTTGGATTTTTCTGTGGATTGTTCGTTGCACTGAACGTGACTGTCATACTTTCAGGTGGGTATGCTCAGCAGGACCCAGCTGGCTCTTGTGTTCTTGTCTCTTAGCAGGGGCTTAGAGCTGAGCTGGTCAGCCTTCTGGGTTAGATCAGCTTGGGTCAGGTCATGCAGTTGTGAATTACTGCTGCTCAGTAATAGATCATGTCCTTCTTGTGTTACCTACGTGGATTTTGGACTTGAATGTGTGGTGATTTTGTACTCCCGGTTTCCTCCCTACTCTTAAAAGGATATTCTGGAAGTGCAACATCCATGCATAAAGGCAAGGTGCTTGTTCTGTGAACACACATTCCTCTTCTACCTCGAGTGAGGTGTTTATAGGACTTAAGTTTTGCATAGCACCGATTCACAACAGAGAATAAAACATACGTATAGCTATGTGAATACCATGCCTTTCCTAATTTTCAGTAGGAATTTCAGTAGTCATGAGAATGGCACAAAGCTGTGCCAGGGGAGGTTCAAACTAGACGTTAGGAAGAATTTATTTACCATGGCAGTGGCCTTGGTTTTATTCTACTTTGATCCGTCCAAGTTTGAGCCCTCACTTCCTCATTGGAGGAAGGTCAGTACTCCTAGATCCAGATACAGGGCTTCATCACAAGCAGCTTTACTGTAGTGTATGTGATTTCAGTAGTGTAACTTACATAAGCAGTGCAACAGAAAATCAACGTGTGAGCTCTCGTGTTCGGGAAAGCCCGTGTCTGTGTTTTGATTTGAGAGAATTTTTAATCAGATGTTTCTGTAATTGGATCTGAACATCTCCTGGGATAACATTTCTCTGTTTGAGAAGCTGTTTGCAAGCACTTCCCTTTTGGTCTTTGTATGGTAGAGGCAGAAAGTTAACCCGTCTGTATGAAGGCTCCAATGAATGTGTAGAAGCTGTTCTTTATTCATCAGTCTTTTATTTCTCAGTGTAACTGTCATGTTTGGTCTATAAGATGCAAATAGGACTGAAGCCTGTAATGCTCATTTTTATCTCAGTATTAGGAACAAAAAAGAGGCACGGTTGTGAGCAGGAATTCATGAAAATGATTACACCTCTAAAGCAGATGTTGCTAAACTAGTGTGAATAATTGGTACGTTTGTATCAGCAGACATGATCTGGTATCTCCGAGTTACTTCACACATGGAGCAAAAGCTGCATCCTAGCTTCAAGTTGTTTCTTTTTAATTGGACATTACGGTGCTAACCTCTATGCTACTTTTGCCAAGTTGTCTTTATGGTATGATTCACTAAGATATGATTTCAGAGTTGTTTGTGTAGAACCTGTGAAGCAACGTTAGATCGTGGGCACAGTACTAAACCGTATCAGTATTGCTGGAGGCTTAGATTGAACGTATCGGGAAGCATTTCTTCATGGGGAATATGGCCAATCATAGAATGGCTTGGGTTGGAAGGGACCTCGAGGATCATGAAGCTCCAACCCCCTGCTGCAGGCAGGGCTGCCAACCTCCACATTTAATTCTAGACCAGACTGCCCAGGCCCCCTATACCAGCATGCTGCAGGGCCAAGCCTTGGAGCAGGCTGCCCAGGGCAGTAGGAGAGTCCCCATCACATGCTATAATGCGTTGAACTGTGTTCACCACAGGATAAGCCTCGTCTGGCTGTTCTGTCTCAAATAACAAGCGTATCTGTTCTGGTGACTTTTGCATGTCTGACGCAGTGTTTTGGGGCTTCTCTGGGTTTGGGAGCAGCTGCAGACATTTCAGACGGAAGTTTGAAATGCAAGCTTTAGCAGTTCCATGCTCAAGACTCCTTTCTTTCACCTTCTTCAGTGCCCCTCATTATCTGTCCAAGCTTGGGCTCTGTTTGCTTGAAATCGATCATCTCTAGTTCTGTAAAAACGCCTGTTCTTTTCTCCCTTTACTATGCTTATGGATGAGGAATACTCAGTGGATCTAGAACTGGGGATGAGAACAATCGTGTGTGCTCTTCTCATCAAACCTCTGTCAGGCAGTGGAGGTGCGGTGTTCTGCAAGGGCACTTGTGCTGGGTGAAGCGCTGCTTTATAGGGCTGCTCACTGTTTGAGGCCATTTCCAAAAACCCCGAAGACTGAACAAAGCAAGGAACAGACTTCTGTATTGCTGCCTTGTGTTGGATGTTCTGTTTGGGTGCGGCTGGCAGCTATATTGCTGGTTATGAATATGTATCACGTTATGGCTGTACTGACTTCAGCGATCGGACGCAGTTCAGCGTTGTTATAAATGCTGTAAGTTCTGCTGCTTGGTTCTGTGGGCAGCTGAGATATTTGTATCTCTGTCTGGTGAGATTTCCTCTCCGTTAAACCAGAATGTATAAGTGGGTGTAGTGATGATTTATGCTTAGTGCTGTCCCTTGAGCCCGCAGTGTGAGACGGGGGGCTTGAGATGCTGCTAATGACCTGACTGCACAAGCTGGAGAGAGAATTTTCCCCAGAATACTCATAAATCCTCTGATAGATTAGGCAGAAGGTCCTCCAGCTGCTAGAATATGCAGGTGAATGACAAGCAGGCCCTGCTTTCCTGGGCTGTGGCTGAGTATCTGAGAACCAGAGCCAGGAAGCGGAGCGCAGGTTTGATTTGTGGCGTGACTCGTGCTATCATTAAGGCCCTTTCATCTTTTTCTTTGTCAGGTGTGGCTTTTATAGAAGGACCAGATGTGTGGCCACTGGTGAGAATCTATCGAGGTGGCTTTCTCCTGATAGAATTCCTCTTTCTCTTGGGTATCAACACGTACGGCTGGAGACAGGCTGGTGTGAATCATGTCCTCATCTTCGAGCTCAATCCCCGCAGCAACCTGTCCCATCAACATCTCTTTGAGGTAAACAGCACGGACTGTTAGCAGCAGCTGAGCTGTGTACATCAGGAGAAGTCCTGCACCATTTCCTGGCAAAGAATTCTAACACAATTAGAGGAGGAAGTTGCTGAAGTCTGATTAGATTGCAGGGTCGCGCACTGCTCTCCCTTTTCTTATAATGAGAATTCATTGTGATGCTTGGAGTTATTTTTTCACGAGATATCTCTGTCTTTTGTCTCTCTTTCTGCAGATTGCTGGATTTCTGGGGGTTTTGTGGTGCCTCAGCCTGCTGGCGTGTATATATGGTAAATTCATCTACATCCCTATGCAGGTGAATCCACTCATCTTGTACGGCTGCATGTTGCTTTTTCTCATCAACCCTACCAAAACCTTGTATTACAAGTCCCGTTTTTGGCTGCTCAAACTATTGGTAAGTCTGAAAATATAAAATATAACATAGATAAATAAAAGATAAAAAGCTGTAGCTAAGCTGTAGCAGTTGAAATATGTTCAAGCATCGGTAATCTTCAGGACAGAGGAATGTTTTGCCGTTGTACCTGTGTATGCATAGAGCAGACCTGATGAAGTAATTACTGCAACTTATTACTTGCAATTTCTGTTTGCCTCTACCGTTGTTATCTTCGTATTGCAGGTAGTTACTAGTTAATCTTCATGCGTACTGCTGTATGTAGCATGTCCCTTGATGTAGCAAAACAGTGTGCAAGGGGTTGCAAGGCTGGAAAACAAGGTTATGTGAATGGTTCTCAGCTCAGCTGAGCAGTGCCAATGTGGAGAGGGTTCACTGATGGAGAGGGAATCTTTGCAAAGATTACTGCTTTCAGGTTACTGTTTCCAGCAAACCTTTTGTGGTCTTAAAAGACCTTATTTTAGACCCATCTCCTGTTTTCTTGGTAAGTTAAGTCTGGTAACTGACAAGTGTAGATGTCCATGCTATTTGGTGTACCAGTTGCAGGTGGGAGTCCAAAAGAACTGTTTTCAGACTCATTGGATGGCTCATCAATTTCTTCCAAAATGGCCGTTTCCCATATTTGTTCCCACCCTGAGGGCCCTTTTAAATTAACCTCAGTCACTTTGATTCCCTTGATATCTTGTTCTTGCTGGAACTACTCTGAGAGAATTCAGCAGAGGGGAATTGGGCTGGCTGACGTTATTCGTAGAATCATTTTAGTGCCAATTAAGACAATTAACTTTGTCTGGAGCGTGGCAAAGATGAAATGTAGAGTCATGCTTCAAGTGTGTGCGTGCAGGTATACATACAGCTAGTTAACCTCTTAGCCCTGTTATTTGATTTGCGAAGTTACAGCTATTTTGGTTTCTCCCCTTTTGCCTTCCAGCATTCAGCCACCTCTCACAAATGTTCCTTTAGTCCCAAACCTCATTAGTCTTCCTGCTGTCCCTCGGTGGTAGGAGAAGTACTGCCAGTGATCTAACCATAAGCAATCTCTGTGCTAATTTACCCTAATATCTTCACAGGATAAGATCCTCAGTCTTCACAGAACTGTTAATAGCTGTGGTTAGTTCCCAGTGCCTGCTCCATCTCTAGATCTTGCTGCAGCCTGCAACACAGATGTATGCGGAAGCCAATTCATCCCCAGGTCTCCTGGGGAGAAAAGCT
Source organism: Alectoris magna (assembly GCA_030625065.1). Classification (NCBI taxonomy): domain Eukaryota; kingdom Metazoa; phylum Chordata; class Aves; order Galliformes; family Phasianidae; genus Alectoris; species Alectoris magna. Next base: position 25,205,426 of record CM060568.1, on the reverse strand, counting down.
TCATCAAAATGCAAGATTGCTATAATGGTAGAAGATGACAAAATTCTTCTGTGTGTCATGCAGAAGGGGGAGGTGGAGAAAAGAGGCCAGACGAAACCATTCAGAGTAGCTGTGTAGCTTCTCTAATTTTTATCTCATGCAGTTGGCCGTCTGGGCGTATTTTACTTCTTCTCTCACCAGCAGCTATCTGGGTGAAAGGAGGTGTGAATAGTGCAGTTCTTCGAAGTCTACTTTTCACACAAACTCTGACTCGAAGAGCATTTTCTTCTCACACTTGTTGTACTTCATCTCTGGCAGAAATGCAGCCTGGTGTATCGGGTGTAGCAGTCCATTATTGGCACCTCTGATTTTTCTAGAAACAAATCAGGAGGATATGTCAGTGTTTTACATCATTTCCTGATGGAGTGAGGAGGCTTTCTGCATCCACCTGTGCTCACTGGCTGCTTGTTGGTGCTCATGAGCAGGATCTGTGTTGATAATCCCTGATGGACTGCAGGTGGCTTCTTCATTGATCTCCTTCTGGGTGAAAAAGTTATTTAGCCTGTAGGGAGTTTAATCCCTTCTTTCTTGCCTGCGTGGCACCCTGCTGATGCGAACGTTCTTTGCCTCTGCTTCCAGGCGAGGAGCGTGCTGCATGCACTTGTGTAGGCTGAGGGAAGCAGCTCACCAAGAGGAATCAGATCAGAGCGCAGAGCATGGCATAGCATCTCCATACCGGCCTTTCTGCAGGGAGCTGAAATGGGGAAGCAACTGCAGGGAGCAGAGCTGCATGAGGTGAAAATCTAGGGAAGTGTTCAGCTCTAGCTCAAGCATCTGCTGTCTCAGCACTGGCTTGAAACTGCAGTGATCAGCGCCGGAAAGTTTGTGCTTGGATTGTGGAACTCCTGAAATATAATTGCAAATGATTGCTTGAAACTGAAGTCGGGCTCTTGGTCTGTTATGACTTTATTCTTGGGATCCACCTTCAGCGGAGGGTTTTGCAGATTCCCTCGCTGGGGAAGGTGGATCCGCTTGTGGAATGGGGACGTGCCAGCACCCTCTGGTCCCTGCTCTGCAGCTGGCTCAGGCCTGGGGCAGCGTGCAGCAACCCTGGTTGGAAATGGCAGCTTTTTGGGGGGGGTTAGTGGAGTTCAAACAGCAGCTTCTGTCTGTGGGGATTGTGGATGGAGATAGCAGGGCCTTAGCTGGGCCATCTGCACATCTGCGACTCCTTGTCTGCTCTAACCTTTAGGTGGAAAGCTTCTACGCTCTTAAAAGTTCTGTGCTGTCATCACCCAGTGTCCAAGTGTCTCTCATTAATCATAGAATCAGAGAACGGCTCGGGTTGGAAGAGAGCTTAAAGATCATCTTTCTTCTGCTGTGGGCCCCAGATGTGAACACAGAACTCCAGAAAGGAACGTCACGAGGGCAGTGCAGACGGGGACAGTCCCCTCCCTGCCCTGGGCCACCCCTCTGTTGATGCAGCCCAGGAGCTGATGGCCTTCTGGGCTGCGAGCACACACTGCTGGCTTCATGTCCAGCTTTCTGTCCACCAGGACCCCCAAGTCCTCCTCAGCAGGGCTGCTTTCAATGAGTTCTTCTCCAAGTCTGTATACACATCTGGGATTGCCCTGCCCCAAGTGCAACACCTTGCACTTGGCCTTGCTGAACCTCTTAAGGTTCTCATGGACCCACTTTTTGAGCCTGCCCAGGTCCCTCTGGATGGTTTCCCTTCCTTCTGCTGCTTCAATTGCACTGTGCAGCTTGGTGTCATCTGCAAATCAATCCCACTGTGAATGCCATTGATAAAGAAGCTGAAGAGCTCCAGGCCCCCCTGGGGGACACTGCTAGTCACCAACCTCCACCTGGTTATAGAGCCACTGACCGCAGCCCAGATAAAATAAAGCCACAGATAAGATAAAGGTCTATGAGTAAAGATAGTTTAATCAGGTGGTATAAGGGGTTGCTCATAAAAGAGAGGATGGGCTGTATGAGTAGGAAGGCTGCTGCACCTTCTCTGATCTCTGCAGCAGCGCTTCCATACCAGGGCTGCTTTGAGAGCAGCCCTCCCTCACACTCAAGCCTTTGTAATAAATGCTGTCCTACCTGAGCATGGGAGCTTTCTGGGTCAAGGTCTCTATCTGCTATTTAATGCCTTCAAAGTCTTGATCCCTTCCTTGGCTTTGAAATGTAGAACCTTAAATTGGCATTACAAGCCCAGCTGGGAATGTGTCAGTCCTTTCCTGGGTTTCCGTAACGGTGTATCTTTTAGGTTAATAAGGAGAGCAGTATAAAAGATCATTGTTAGCCTGTGCTTTCATTAATTTAAAGGTTCATAAATCTCTGAACCACAGGATGGTGCTGGGGCTGTCTCTTTGAGAAATTGGCCGTTAGTAGCTATAACTAACTGGGTAGAGGGAGTTGTAATCGAAGGTAATGGACCATGAAAACTGGCTGGTTTGAATGTAGCAAAACTGCTGTTGAGGCTTAAGAGGGAAAGTGGACTGGGATGAAGAGGGAGTTTAACTGACACTTAATAGGATCTCCTCTGCACTCTATTTAACTCTTCTGGTGCTGGAGGGTTTGGGAGATCCAACTGAGTAATGATACACACTGGTACAACTTTGAACACCAAAGAGCAGCTATGTACACTGAGAAGTGGTCAGATATTAAGGGCCAAGTTGTGGGTCTCTAATCTGACTGATACTAAGTTTAAAAAAACATCAGTAAATGTAACATATGTGGCTAAAAGAACATGCCCGAAGTGCCTGGTCAGCATGGGGCGCACTGGGAAGAGCTCTTAGATGGAGACTGCGAGCTTGGTTAGGAAAAGAAAAGCTTGGAGAGGATGAATAGTTAAGTACAGGAGGAGAATTACATGTCTGGAAGCAGGAATTTTATTTGTATTTGAAATAGGGAGATAATTATCTTTCTTTTTTTCAGCCGGAGCAAAAGGTCAGCAATAAATCTACAAGTATTTCTTTTAATTCCTGCATTTGTTCGATGCTGTGATGTTCTGCTGCTGCAGATGGGTCTCTGCCAATACGTCACGCAAATTGTTCCTTTTTCTTTCAACAGTTTCGAGTGTTCACTGCTCCCTTCCACAAGGTGGGCTTTGCAGATTTCTGGCTGGCTGATCAGCTCAACAGCCTGGTCGTAATACTCATGGATCTGGAGTACATGATCTGCTTCTACAGCTTCGAGGTTGAGTGGACAGACAGCGATGGGCTTCTGGCAAATACAGGTAGAGAAATGCTGACAGCCTTGTGGGTGCTGTCAGAATGACCTGAAAAACACCAGGCAAGGCAACTTCTTAGGCATCTGGTTTGAGGAGGCCAGCCAATGACACAGGGAACTAAAGTAACTGGCCTTTCTTGTAGATGTGGCATTGGAGAGATTCTCCCGTTTCTTGCTTCCATCCAGAGAAATGGAATTTCACATCAGTGTTCGTTTCCTAATCCAGTCGTTTGGCCCGACTTGCACATTCATCAGAGGATGTTAGAGCACTTATTGATTGGAAAGACAAAACAGTTTTCCTGGCGTTGTTTCATTTCAGTGGTTTAACCACATATTTGCTTTTAGCCTGTTACTGTTGCTTGGCATGACCATGAGTTGCACAGTTTGCAGCGCTGTAGCCTGCTTCTTAAAGGCTCCATCAGCATAGCCTAAAGCAAGAGAGGACGGAGAAACTTCCTCAGAAGTCCTTATTTGTCACATTTGGTGCTATAAGAGCAGGATGGTGCGTGCTCTGCCTCTCTCCTTTCTAGCCAGGGGAGTCACGGAGCTGGTGTGTGAGCTTTGACTTTGGCCTTCCCAGTGGCAAAGCCATACCTGGCTCCTACTGCATCAGGCTGTGTTCTTTCCATTTTAAGCAGTAACTGCTGGCAAATTGTGTTGTCTGATGGTTTTGACACTTGCTAAGAGAGATTGCAGCATGCTTCAATAAGCATCAGCGTTCGCTTTGTTTTTTCCAATCTGTCTGATCTTTATCTTCCGTTTATGACAGTGTTGGAATTAACTACGTATTTATCTTATTAAAAACGAACCAAAAAAAAAAGAGGCTGTAAAGTAACTGTGTGGATAATGACTTGTCCTCCAAACCCTGGAATAAAGTGCTTCAGAATAAATATCAGCTAACGAAGCTGTCTCCATTAGTTTGAGTAAGAAACAAATGTTTGTTAACACTTGGGTTCTCTGTTTTAAATGCGCTGAGCAAGACTGCAGAAAAATACGGTATGCTTGGGAGGTTGCAGTTAGAGCTGGGATTTTCTTGGTTGTTTCCTTAACAAGAGGACCTCCAAGCTTCATGCGTGACATGGTGCTGTGTTTGTGTAGTTGCTTCTCGCCCCAGTTGTTCAATCTGTGTTCATGCTTTGCTCTAAATAAATGGTAATATGTTTTTTCATATGCAAGAAAAGTTAGACTGACTCTGTATCCCTGACGCTTTTTTTTTCTTGCAGATAATCAGATTTGTTACAGCTACTCCTACGGAGTGAGAGCAGTTGTCCAGTGCATCCCTGCTTGGTTGCGATTCATCCAGTGCCTGCGCCGGTACCGCGATAACAAACGGGCCTTTCATCTGGTTAACGCTGGAAAATATTCCACCACCTTCTTTGTGGTGACATTTGCAGCCCTCTACAGCACTCACAAAGGTACTGGTTATTTTGGAAGGTCGTTTGCCCTTCGGCCCCTTGCTCCCCAGGTGTGCTTTTCAGGGCACGCTCTGGAAGGAATGCTGACGGACCACCTCAGTCACTGACAGCAGTATGAAAACACGGTGGTGGTTCTTTATATTTAAGCACTGTATCATGGTGCTGAGTCGGTTTTCCATTGGTGACTCTGCTGTGGGGCATGGTTGTCATTTATTTGCACAGCTCTGGTGGGGCAGATGCGTCTCACCAGTTTTTTTTTCTGTTGAATAGAACGTCCTGGGCTAAGTCATGGGGTTTTCCTCTTCCATGGGGAAAAACTTAGGATTGGCTTCCCTTTGAAGACGTTGGCCTTTTGGCATCTGTGAAACATCGCAGTGGAAAGTCGAAGGGCTGCCTAGCTGGTAAAGAGTATTTCAAGATCTTACTGGAGGTATTTTTTGCATACCCGCTCTAAAGGAGGAAACTGGAATACCTGTCAGTTCTTGCTGTGATGGGAGGTTGGGTGGGAGACATCTAAGGAGAGGGAGAATATAGGAAATACTTCTGCCTTGGCATTCACGAACAGTTACAGCTTGTCTGTCATCCCTAAACACAGGGAGATGTGCACAGCGCTGGGAAAACGCCCTCTCTGGATTTTCCTATGTGTTTTTATCCATGCTTTTTTTTTTTTTTCTGCAGCTGGCAGGGAGTTGTTTCCAATCCATTTAACTGCAGATTGAGCTCTGATCCCCAAGTTCCCCCATCTCCCTGGAAACGACAATTACTTGATTCTGCTTCTTGCTCTGAAGGAAAAAGCTTTTCGTTTCTGCACTTCAGGCAGTCACCCTGCCTCTCATTGTTCTCAAGTCCTCAAATGCTGCATTCTTTTATTTGAAAATATACGCCTCCTTTATCTCCTGGAATTAGCAGCTACACATGCTTATGAGCTATTCCTTATCCTGAAATATGATTGTGGCAGGGCAGGGAAAAGGGTTGGATGTACGCTCCTAGTTCCATGCTGGTGGTGGGTGGGGAAGCAGGGTTGTTAGAAACCTTCCTGTGACCAAGAAGTGGTAGTTCTGGAGCCATGCATGTAACCTTTGCCAAGCTTTGAATCTCAATAGCACAAACCCAGTGTGACAGTAGTGGCGATGGATGCTGTCAGAGCTCTTTACCTTGCTCCTCGTGCACCCCCTCCTGTTGCTCCCCCACAGGGCTTGCTCCCATTGTAAGTTGCTCAGTTGGTGCCACCCTGCAGCCTTTTTCTTCCAGCCCTGCACCCCGTTAGTCCCAGCTGCTAAGCTGTGAGATGAGACACATACAGATTGCCTGGCTGTAGTCAGTGCTGGTATGGTTTATATATGGTGCCTGCCTTTAGGATGCTGAGGGATGCTTCTCCCTCCCGTGGGGGCACTGTGGAAGAGCCCCCTGCGGGAAGGCTGGGGTAGCTTTGGGACAAGAGGAAAGCCAGCATCTGGGCAAACATCCTGTGTGAGGACTTGACCTCATCCTACTCCCCGAGAGGGTTGCATCCATGCCAGTGCTCTGACCCTTGTTCTCATTGCTGCCGCACACAACTGGTGCCTGCTCCTGGCAGCTGGCAGGCAGTGGGCTGTAACGAGGTGTTTATGAGCCCAGCCCAGGCTCCTTCCAGTGCCTGAGACCGTGGTGACTCTCAGCTTTGCTCTGTCCCGTTCTCTCAGTGGCAGCCGATAGCGTGTAGCTGTTGGTGTCATGCAACAGCAAATAAAAATTTGGGAGCTTCGTGGCATTTGGAAATGACACATTGCACAGCTTTTGCAAATGTCACTGCGCCTGGACTGGCAGTGCTTTTGTGAGCGCTGCCTAAAGACCTTGCTACGCCTTGTCAGTGCTGTTGGCTTTATCCCCCTGCTGCCAGAAACGCACCCTTGGAACTTCTTGTTTCTGTTAAGATCTGTTGGAATCGTATCTGTGTTCTTTGCACACGTTTCCCCTTCTCTAAACTTGGAGTCAGATGGACTGTTAGCAAGTGTTCACCATGCTGCTGTTGGAAGTGGAAGCGCTGCTCCCCCACGCTTTCTGTCTGCCTAAGTATAGCAGAGGCAAACACTGCTCTCTTATTTACTAAACAGCTATTAGGGGCTATGGATGTTTGCTGCTAAGAACACCAACACTGCCCGGAACGGGTGTCAAATCCTTGCTACTTAGACCTGTTCTAAATGGCAGTTAGTAATGAACTTGTTAATTGCTGTTTTAACAAGAGTCTTATTTAAACCGTTTTTCATGCCTCTGTTTGCAAGTCTATGACTTATAAGTCTGGAATGAGAGCTTTCAGCTGCCAGGAGAAGAGGGTAATTTGTGGCCTTTTCTTGGGAGGTCAGGTAATGTACACCAGGCTGTTCTCCCTGGGAGTCCCGAGGAACATCACAGCCCTCTGGGGAGGGAGGTTGTCTTCCTCCTCTGAGTTAGAGCAGTGAATAATTTGTAGTTGTTCTTTAGGTTTTCTCACGTCTGCCAGCTGCGTGGAGATGGGCTGTGTGTGGTTAGGAGGGTCTGTCAGCATTAAAATCCAGCTAATTCACCCGGAGCGCACTTACGGCATTGCTGTGCTGGATTGTCACGTACTGGTTGAAAACAACTGGAGCCAAACAAATGTACGAATGCCACTTAGTTATGAATAACTGACACGTGCATGCGTGGTACTGCTTTATCTGTAGCTGCTAGTGCAAAGGTTCCCCCCCAGCAGCCACACAGCAGGCTCTTGACTCAGTTTCCCCAGTGGACTGCAGTTTAATAACCCCTCGTGCAGCGCGTAACTCTGATTAGAGAAGCAATTTTCTTCCTTAGGGTTTGGATTCCCAATGCAACTTGCTCTGCAGTTTGTGCTGTTAGATCCAAGGTACCGGAGTGCACACAGTTGGTCCTCTCCCAGACTGGTGCTCTCGTTGTCCTGGAATGAAGCTTGTTTTGCAGAGCCCCCTCCAAGCTATCATCTCCCAAATTAGTGCCGCTCAAGTGAGAGCCCCTTACAGAGAGCAGGAGCAGTGAGCACTAACTCGAGCTGCCCGCCCTGCTGCCGGCTCGCAGGCACAAGCACATTTCAGGGAAGACAGCGGGAACCAAAGGGCAACTGTTGCTAAGCTCCCAAAGGAAGAATTCTCAGTATTTTTGTATCGCTCAAAGGAATGGGAAGCAAAGGCCGTGTTCTGTAAATATAGTCCTCCGGGATATGTTTGCACAGGCAAATGAGGCCTATCTGTAACTCTAAGCTACCTAGCAACTGCAGCGTGTGCTGGCTGCGGTGCAGCAGAGCAGCAGCCCTGTCCCCTGTAACTTGCTTTTTTAAGCTGAAAACTGTGAAGCTTGCTGCCTTACTGAGGAATAGAGATATGACCCGACAAGGCAGCAGTCGTCACAAGATTAATGAGCTTCTGCATGAAGGTGTTGGACCATCTCTTACTCATAGCGAGCTTCAAGCAGGCCTGAACGGATGAAGATGAATGGGAAATGTGCTGCTGCTGTGTGGAAACTCAGTGGAAGACCGCAGGTCTGTTTCCTACTCCTCATTCATCGCAGTGGTTGAGGTTTCTGCCAGCTGTGACACCGAGTGGTGCCGTTCGCTTCACACTGGAATGGGTCACTGGTTCTCCTCGGGTCTGTCCCAGCGCTGCACAGCTGTGGCTTACAGGTGAGGGGGTGGTGGGCACGCTGGGTGCTACTGGGAGCTGTCGGAGGATACCTGGCTGCGTCTTAGCTCTGCCATCCTCCACCTGCCAAAGTGCTGGTGGCTTAGGTGGGGCATCACTTATAGCTTGTTGCCACCGTGTTAGAAACTGCAGGATGTAACCCCCGTGGAGTGAATTTGCAGGTAGGCGGAATGGTGATTCTGAATGGCTACAGCAGATGAGCGCGAGAGCTGGGGCTAAAATGAATTAAAGAAGTCAGACATTGGTGCAGATGCTTCTTAAACAGGAGGGAAATAATCTTTTTACACTGGTAGAGAGAGATAGGGCAAGAGGGAACAGCTTTAAACTAAAAGAAGGAAGATGTAGATTAGATGTCAAGGAAACATACCGCTTAGAGGTTGGTGATGCCATGGCACTGCTGCCCAGAGCTGTGGGTGCCCCATCCCTGGAGGTGCCCCAGGCACCCTGCCCGTGGCAGCGAGCAGAGCTTGGTGATCTCTGAGGTCCCTTCCAACCCAATCATGCTTTGATTCTGTGGTAATTCTATGTGAAAGGAGTGAGGAGAACTAGCACAGCAAAATAAAAGGATGTTCAGAGTTCAAGTGCGAATTTTTAGTTAAAAAGGGCCTTTTTTCATGGCAGACTGGAACCACAGCATTTGTGAGATCCCGTTGCCTTTGTTATTCCTTGCGTGTCAGTACAAGATCTCTCTTTCTCCTGTGTTGGAACAGCTGTCAGCACTGTGGCAAGCCAGAGCGTTTGATTTAGGTGTCACAAGAGCCTTACAGAGAGCTTAGATTGACCTCTTGAAGTAAAACAAACTTTGTAATGGGATTAACTGTCTTCTTTCCTAAGTGGCTGCCTTCCTGCAGCTCGCCTTAGCACAGCATACCGGCAGCTCCGTCAGGGTGATTATTTGGAGCCAGAATGTGCAATGTCTGTCACATTGCTGTGAGCTAGGATGAATTTTGGTCTGAAACCCTGTCATGCCATACCCAGGAGGCCCTCAGTAATGAGTTGTGTTCATTAGCCAGTCTTTCTGATCCTTTTTTTCCGGCAGAGTGGTGGCAGTGTCATTAGCTGAGTATGTGAGGCATTGCCACGGGGCAAACATTTCCATCCCGGCCTCTGACCCCATCCCAGAGCCAGCCTGGCTTCCGGTGCCAGCTCATTGGCCCTAATTGCTCACCCGGGGCTCCAGGTGATGCTGTGGATGGAGGGGGGACCACTCTGGCCGGGCCCTGTGCCTGGTGGCATGCATTTATAGGCAGAGGGATTGGGAGCTGCCTCTGCACCCTGAGTGTCAGCACAAACGAGGCGTGAAATCCCACAGGGACGTTTTCCAATGCTTTGTAGGCCTCTAAATGTCAAGTGGGATGCTTGGTGGTGCCGGCAGCCAGGCTGTGGGGGAGAGGCACCTCGGCACCCTACCAGGCAGTGAGTCATCCATCTGGTCCCAGCTTAGTGTGACTGGAGAAGCGAGAGCACTAATGAGTAAGGTGTAAGTAAAAGGGGTGGCCTACCGATTTGCCTTACAAATCTGTGCCAGCTTGGGGTTCTCTGTGGCTGCGGGAACCTGGGAGGTGCAATAAGTCACCGTTGGGTCTTCTTTTGGTCAGGGACATTGTCAGTGGGCATGGTGGAGAAAGGTGAATGGTTGGACTAAATGATCATAGTGGTCTTTTCCAACCTTAATGATTCCATGACTCCCTATATTAGATCACAGCATTGATTTTTGATGGTGAATTCAGCTGTTCTTATTAGTGAGACAGCTGGCAAATGGTTGCATTGGAAGCCCCATCCTTCTCAGTTAAACACCCCCCGGTAACACTTCTCAGACATGAGAGATGACACTGGGAGAGGAATCCAATCTGTCAGCAGGGAGTGGTGTGCTTCCTCCAGCTTGCAATTAAATCATGTTTCTTTTTGTTAGTGAGATACCAGCTATGAGCGTGCTTATCCAGGCTGGATGTGGCTCTGGGCAGCCTGGTCTGGTGGTTGGCGACCCTGCACATAGCAGGGGGTTGAAACGAGATGATCATTGTGGGCCTTTTCAACCCAGGCCATTCTATGGTTCTGCGGTACGGTGATTCAGAATTAGACACGGTTATATTGTCCTACGCAACCCAGTGTAAATCAGCAGAATATACATATTTATTTAGGCAAAACAGGATTTGGGGATTTCCCTGTTCTACAAATGCAGGATTTAAATTGCCTCCCGACAGCTCTTCAGTGCTATCTCTTGCTACTTTACTTTAAATTGTGCCCTGAGGCTATAGCAGAGGTTTGCAGAATCTAAGGGAAGGTTGTTCTTAGGAAGTGGTTGGTATTTGACAAAGCCTGTCAGCTCACAGTGAGTCCTGCTTGTGCTCCTCAGGGCTGTTTGCCTTTTAGCTGCATTAAGCCCTCCATCGCGTCTCTGCCATTGATCAGCATTAAATAGAGGTTCCTGCTGGATGGGGGAGCACTGCTGCCCTTCTTTCCTTTATAGTTAGAATTACCGAGGGCTCAGTAAGACTTGGTTTCAAACCATAAGGTGGTAGTAGATGCATACTTTGGGATGCCATCCCATAGCTCTTCTCTTGTAGGTAAGTCACTTCTGGCTGTCTCACTCCTCCCTTTGTGTGCTGGGGTGGAGTTGAGGAGCACATCGTTCACAGCCTACCTGGGTATGCTCTCAGTTTGCTAACATTTCCCACTGAGCATGCTGTAAATATGTGTTTCTTTCACTTAGGTTCCACCTCATATGAGGCCGAATGGCTTGCCATCAAAGGAGCCCGTGTTTGGCAGGCCTTGATCAAGAGGCTTCTAATTCATGCTGGAGGTGCAACTGCTCCGCGCAGTCAGATTGGCATCGTGCAGCAGGGCTCACCTGGCTGTGTTTCCTGATAACCTCAGGCTTCTGACAGCTTTTATCACAGCTTCCACCATCAGCAAAGCTCGCAGCCGGCTGCGGTGGCTGACACACCACGAGCGCTTATCGAGGGCGGCTGTGCTCTTATCCAGGTCTTCAATAATACATGGCATTGATTTTTTTTTTTTTCTTTTTGCCTGTGTTGAATACTATGTAGTGTTTACATTCCCCAGAATAATTCAGCAGGGTAAACAGATAGTATTCTTTGGAAGTAAAGTCAATATTAACTGCATTCGGAATAGTATTTGCTGTCTATCTTTGATGGAAAGCAACTTTTCTCTTGCCTGTGTTTGGAAGGGGCTATAATTTCTGCACAGTATTACTCTCTCAGAATGCATGTCAGAAACTGTTTCCCCCGTGGCTGCTGTTGGTATCGAAGATATTTGTCTATCAGCGGTTTTTGCAGGCAGTAAATTCAGTTGCTACGCGTGCCTGTGGCTGTTTTCCTGCTCTGCGGCCGTTCACAGCTTCAGTTCAAAGGTTGAAGCCTTCCATTATTTATCTGAGTGACCTTCTGGGGCAATTTGCGGGTGTGTTTGTGCAGGGTACCCACTGGGATTGCCTTTTACAGGGGAAGCTGAGGATGCTAAAAGGAAATCCTGCAGTGAAGGTCGCGAGTGGCCCTGGCAGCGTCCGGCTCCCCATCATCTCTGCAGCGAGTGGAGGTGCCACGGATGCTGCGGCAGGATACTGAACTCAAGTAGCCTCTGACACAGCCCAGCACCTCCAGGTTGCAGACGTGCTCATTAGAACACACGTTAAAATAGACCCCCTGCAAGAGGAGCTGAAGCCGTGCCTAGAACTTTGCATGTTGTGGTTTTGTGCTGGTGGTGTTTCCTTGTGCGTGTGCTGTTTGGAATAGCTTTGTAGCTTGGGATGTTGCTGGGTGGCAGCACAAAGGGCCTCACACCTCCGACTGGCAGCTATGGCGCAGAAGGTTTTCTGCAGCCCATGGCATGATGAGAACTTCAGTCTCTTTCCCCTCTTGGAGGTGTTGAGACCTACCAGGAGTCCAGTGCACTTCTGTCAGCCCGAGACTCTCTAACGGTGGATCTGGTGGTTTCTAGCACATCGTTAAACAACATAAAAATAGGATGGCGCGGCTCCTGTTGAAATGGACCCCGGCATCATACACACACACAGCAACATATTGCTCCTCAAAAACTGGCAGGCGGTAGATGGAGCCTCTGGGCAGAATGCAGATGCCTTGATTTTCTACCCCCCTGAGCAGTGCTGAAGAGGGCCACTAGGACCAGCCAGTGGAGATTGAGATATAATTGCTTGCCTGGAGCAGTAACGTATTCCTGTGCGTCGGCTGAATACCAATGAGGGCAGGAGGAAGGAAGGTATCAAATAGAATCGCAGGCAGGAGGAAAAAGAAGGTAAGTGATTAAAGGATGGGACTCAACAGTCAAGGCTGAAGACAATAGGCTTGTTCTGACGAGAGCGTTCTGCCGGGGAGCGGGTTTGGTTTTGTAATGAAGTTTTTCAGGAGCTGAATGCGCTGCAGGATGGTGAGTGAGAGAGAACACAGGAGCCAGCGGAGGGGCGGGAAGGGGATTGGAGTCGGGATGACCTGGCTGGGATGGTCTGGGTCCATCCTCTCCATGAATGGAGAATGTCCCAGCGATGCCACTTGGCTGGGGCACTGCCATGGATGTGCCCTCAGCGCTGCCTTCCACATCTCCCTGAAGGTGCGGACTTCCAGTTTGTTTGAATTCTGCCCTTAAAAACAAACCAAACCCAAGCCAACCAGCCTGGCCCAACCTTCAAGCCTAAGCCCCTGCAGGGAGCCTGCAGCCTGCACGGTAGTTCGGAGCAGTTTAGATGTTGGAAAGCACTTAACCTCCCTTAGCTGCCTCTCGGAATGATCATTTAGGATCTGGTAGGGGAACTGAGCATGGAGATGTAACAAGCCAAAGATAATGTAGGAGAGCGCAGCCTTAGAGTCTGGGTCAGTGCACATCAGCACCTGCCTGCTCTTCCCTATGAAATAACCTAGTGAAGGAGCGGTTGGGGGAGGGCAACGTCTTGCAGTTGATTGCTAATTGATAAGCTTCAAGCATCACCTGAGCCCCGTTTTGTGCCAGCAGCGCTTGGAAACGTGGCATTGGGGCCCATATGGTGCGGGACATCCGTGTGGCAGCGGGGTCAGAGCTGCCCTGGGTGCCACCAGGCTGCAGGGAGAGGAGGATGAGTGCACCACTGCTGGCCCTGCGTGACAGCAGGCAGGCTGGGCGGACCTGCGCAGCTCAAGTGGATCTCTTGTCCTTTCCCTCTGCTGATTCGAAGCTTGGCTGCGTGAATGGTTTTAATAGGTTTGCTTTAGGGGATGTGTTTTGAAAAGAGAACGAGCGTGTGTGTTTGACCTACATCCTGCACAGCGTGTCCGGGGAGCCTGGAAGGCGTGACGGGGAGGGTGTGCTCTTACACCATGCTTCTCATTTTCACCTCCGTTAATTTCATCGGATCGCTGCCATACGTTTATATCAGAGTTGCTGAAAAGGGAAGGAGAGAGCACATGGCCCCGTCGTTTTCCCCTGTTCTGAAGCAGCCTGTGGGATTCCCACGCCGTCCGTCTTCCTTCAGGCTGTTAGGGGGCTCGTTTGCTGTTTGCTTTTTTGCAAACCAAGCCGGGCTCTTATAAAAAGCCTCCTCGTCGCCTCTTTGCTTTTCCTTTGTACGGCCCGTGTCCTTCGTGAAATGCGGCCCTCAGCTTCCCCCTGCTGTTGGGACTGAGGATGACAACAAGCCTGCCTCGTCCGCCGCGAGGAACGTCGCGCTGCGCGTCTCGGTTCCAAGTGCAAAACGCTGACTGAGTTGAAGCAGGCTTTTTGAAGAAGCAATCCGCGGTAGGTTGTACAGAAGCGTGCTGTTCTTCTCTTTTGCAGCTAAAAACCACAGCGACACCCAAGTGTTCTTCTACCTGTGGATTATCTTCTATTTCATCAGCTCTTGCTACACCCTCATCTGGGACCTGAAGATGGACTGGGGTCTCTTTGACAAAAATGCTGGTGAAAATACCTTTCTTCGAGAAGGAATTGTCTACCCACAGAAAGTGAGTACCTTAGAGGAGGCTTCTCTGCTGCTGGGGATGTTCCAGCAGCAGAGTTTGTTTCAAAGAGATGCCGCTGCTGGTGCTTTTGGTGGCTGAGGAGCAAATTCTCTCTCTGCTGCCTCCGCACCGGGATGGTTGCATCTACAACGAGAAGCTACGCAAACGTTAAGCCAATTGAGAAACAGACCTTAGCACAACTGCGCAGTGCTTGGCGTGGATCACTGGCGGGGTCTTTTCCCCAGGGATGAAGGGGATCTCAGTGTTACCGTGCACGTTGTATTGTGCGGGCTGTCCATGCGAAAAGCGACAGAGCTGACTGAAAAGTTGAAGCACGCAGGCCTGCCTGTTCTTGAAGGCCCTCTTGCTGACCTGTCCCGTCTGTATCTTGTGCTCCAGGCGTACTACTATTGTGCCATTGTTGAGGACGTGATCCTGCGCTTTGCGTGGACCATCCAGATCTCCCTCACCTCCATGCAGATCTTCCCATACGCCGGGGATATCATTTCTACTGTTTTTGCCCCACTTGAGGTTTTCAGGTAAGGCTGAGCAGCTCGCTTGGATCTCCTATTGTAAAACATCGGCACTGTGGGAAGCCTCTTGTTCTTTGGACTCTGAATTGGAGGGAGAGGTCTTGCAGGGCACTTAATCTGAGCAGGGGGCTGAGGAAGGCTCCGCAGCAATGTGGGGCTGAGTCTTTGGCTGCATTTACTATCCCCTCTGCTAGAGCCCATCTCAAAGGGTGCGTTATAACTAAGCTTCTCCTTATAACTGTACCGTTGGCAGAAGCATTTGAGACTTCATGTTTGCAATCCTCAGATTCCTGCTCCTTTCCACCTGTTTGCAGCCTGTCCCATTGCCCTGCGAGGTTTCAGGGCTCTTTACACCCTCGTGCTCTTGCTGCACACCCCCATCTGAATAGTCTCGGTAGCTGAACCTCATTCATGTACACGGCAGAGGTTGCCATTTGTTTTTCCTTCCTCTTGTAGTGCCTGCTGCCTCTGTGCAGACTCGGGCTGTCATCATTAGGACAATGAACGAGCCTGCCAGCTCGTTTGTTCCCCGGGGAGCTGGGAGGTGTCACAGCAGGTGCTGCTGGTGGTTGTTTGCTGTTCCCCTGTACTCCAAGCACGCTCCTGGGGGCACTTTGTGATCAGTGGGAGTAGTCAGCGCTGTCCCGGCACACGGATCGGTGCTTCACCAAACACGGTTGACGCCTATAAAAGCGGAACTGCGTCAAGAAATCTCTCTCCTTCTCCACCCAGGAGGTTTGTCTGGAACTTCTTCCGCCTGGAGAACGAGCACCTGAACAACTGTGGTGAGTTCCGTGCCGTGAGGGACATCTCCGTGGCACCGCTCAACGCCGACGACCTGACACTGCTGGATCAGATGATGGACCAGGAGGACGGCGTGCGGAACCGCCGTAAGAACAAGCAGTGGAAGCGCAGCCAGAGCATATCCTTGCGCAGACCTCGCCTTGCTTCACAGTACGTTTGGCCTCTCCTCCTGGAGCTGTTGTGAGGGCAACACAAACAACAACCCTTTACAAAACTCCCCTCCTGCACTAGTAGCTTGTGGCAGTGTGCAGGGGTTGGACATCCGGACCAGCGAGACAGGCTCTTCCCCTGTTTTCAGGCTTCGGGCCACCCCAAGGTTTCAGTTATCCTTTCATTAAGTTGTCACATGAGATCTCGGACCCCTCCCTCTCCCATATCCAAACCCATGCAGTTTTTCTTTCCACCCCTCATTTTTACACCCAAAACATTTTCCCGTTTTGCACCCCGGGCTCTACTGGCTGTGCATCCTTGCTGCTGTGCCCGTGCTCCGAGCATTGCGGGATGCTCTGCTGTCTGAGCATCACTTCTTCCCCCCAAGCACAGCTCCAGAGCCCTGGGCCAAGACAGCAGCTCCTGGAGTGGGGAAGCATAGAATCACAGAATGGCCTGGGTTGAAAAGGACCACAATGCTCATCCAGTTCCAACCCCCTGCTATGTGCAGGGTCGCCAACCACCAGAGCAGGCTGCCCAGAGCCACATCCAGCCTGGCCTTGAATGCCTGCAGGGATCCACAGCCTCCTTGGGCAACCTGGACATGCATTGTGGAGCACTGTGCAGTAATGGCTGCAGAGCATCTCCCTTTTTCATCCCTGCCTGGAAGGGGTGGGAGGAGGAAGCAGCAGCCTCTGCTCCCCAGTGACTGTTTTCTGTTTGTGTTTCTTTCCAGGTCCAAGTCTTCTGACACGAAGGTATTGATAGAGGACCTAGCAAAGGAAGTGAACACATGAAGCAACCACGGTCTCTTATTCAGCATCCTTTGTTTTCTCGTTCTGCTCCCCTCTTCCCCAAGTAACCCAATCTCTGGTACAGTTCCAGCTGCAAACAGGAGAAAACACTGAACACATTTTCCGAGCTCTTCCAGACCAGATCCTATGGACTCCAACAAGCTCACTGTGTTTTCGTTTCTTTTCTTCTGCGTTAATTTTGATGTCCTATTTTAACAAACAAACAAACAAACACAAAATAAAACGTTTTACTTTCTTTTGCCAATAAAGAGGACAGTTCAGGAAAGGAGGATTGTTTACAGTCTCACCAAGGACATACACACCTGTCTGGATAAAGAAGCATCATAGGGACTCCCTATTGGGACAGCGCCGAGGACACCCTCGGTTTCTGCTTGGCCCGGTTTTGACTGGTTGAAACCGGACTGAAGTTTTTAAACCTGATTCTTTTTTGTTTGATTTGATTATTGGGTGGTGTTGGTTTTTTTTCCTCCATATCCAGCGCTGAGGCACTGGCTGCACTTGCAGGGAAAGTGCACTTAGAGCAGTACCTTCATTCACGAAGCTGCTTTTTAATTTGATGTACCTTTTCTTATCATATCTATTTCATTCTCTTTTTTTTTTTGTTTCCCTTTTTGGAGATGTGATGTACGTTACGTGTAGTTCTCACCTTATTTATGGAACCTAACAACCATCCGAGAGTGCTTTTGAGTCCTGTGCAATGAAGGTTGTACCGGTGACGCGAGCCCAGGAATGTGGCTGGAGATGTGCAGGGTCGTGGGGTTGTGCACCTGTTTCCCTTTGATTGCTTGCTTTCTTTTCAGTTTTAGTTGAAACCAAAGCTGCTCTTTCTGACTTTGGGTTGCTGCTCCCGCTCTGGGCATGGCTGTGGTGGCAGCTGAAGGCCGGTGACAGCAGCGCACGCCGTCCCACCGCCCGCTCTAAGGGAGGGCTGGGTCCTGCTGCAGTGTGAGCAGCTCAAGGCGGAGGCTTCCCAGCATCGTCGTCCAGATCTCACGCTGTATTTCAAGGCCTTAATCACCTTTAGCCGAGCCCTGTAGGTAGGAGCAGCGGTGCGCCTTGCTCTCTCCTCCTGTAGCAGAGGCAGCGCACGGCAGGACCTGGTGGGGGTGCGTTGGGCTGCCAGCAGGAGGTGGGCTCTGCCCATTACATCCTCGCCCTGCTGCCTGTTGGCTCCCGTCTGGTTTCAGCAATGGGATTGCAGGAATCCCTGCTGTCACATCCTGGGTTCTGTTCTTTAGCCCTGGGCTCACAGCGCAGCTTCTCCCCTGACTGCTGCCTTGCATCTGCTCTGGTTTTGCCCGCTGTGCTTTTCGCCCGGAGGTTCTGAGGAAGGAAACTCGGTTCTCTTCCTTCCATTTGGAATAGGTTAAAACGAAGCGGTAGTGGAGCCGTGCCAGAGCGAGGTCGGTGCTGCGGGTTGGGAGCTGCAGGTTGCAAGCAGTCAGATTCTTGCTGTGTAGTTCCTCAAAGCCTTATGGAAAGCCTTTCTCCTTCCTGGCTCTTTCCCTTCCGTTTATTTTTGTTTCTGCCTTTGCTGCCAGGAGAAATAAGCAAAAAGGGGAGGCGGTGTGCTGCAGCTGGCAACCATTATCTCCCAAAATAAAGCGCCGTCCCCTTTGGCAGGGAGTTCCCAACCTGACGGCAGCTTCAGAGAAATCAGGAGGGCACGTTGCTCCCGAGGCAGCCCCGTGGAACGTGCAGTCATCACAGCGGCACCCGTTGGGATGGAGGTTGGCCATGGGCTGGGTGAGCTGATGGCTGCGGGGACCCTCAGCTGCGGTGGATGCCCTCATGCTGTGCCACCGTGCACACGGGCGCAGTGAGCTGCTGCCTTCAGCCTCCCTTTAACTTCAGTTCTTGTTCCAGAAGGCGACCGGGTTGTTTCGTCTCCTTGGAAAAGAGGGTTTGGGGCTCCTAGGGGAAGAGCAGGTGGATGATCCCTGCGGCAGCCCTGCCGGCCGCGGCTGGCCTCGCCGCTGCTGTAGGGTTAGCCTGGCCCTGGGAACATCACCAGGGAAAGGCAGGTTTGTGGGAGGAGGAGAGGAGGGGGCGGCCGGCACCGCTTGGTGCCCAACCGCGGCCTCGTCCTCCTGGCACCGGGGCTGCGGGACGCTCCGGCCCCTCCCCACCCCTGCCACGTCGGTCTCACGGTTCCTCTCCGCCGCCCCGACCTGTAGATGTCCAAAGTAATTATGGAGTGTGATTAGTCCTCTGTGGGTGCTTTCTTCCTTCCTTTCTCTTTCGCTATCCCCTTCTCCACTCTTCTCTCTGGCTAAGTGGAAAAGGTGAGGACAAAGACTTGCCGCTTTGCTTGGACTCATGGTGTGCTGTGACTGCGCTGTTAGCTGTCTCCTCTTTCCTCCCCAAATGGATACCATTTCTGAAGTGTGGAAATACCCTTCTTGATAAGTAGGTTTTAAAAAAGAAAAACGGAAAAAAAAAAAAATAATAATAATAATGCACAATGTGATACTGTCTCATAGTTCCTAGGTGGTTGTATAAAAGCAAAGTTACTGTGATTGTGGTTTTAAAAGGAAAAAGTGATTGGTTACTCAATCTGTCCTTCCCCCCCCCCCAACCCCCCTCCCCATTATTACAAGCTCTTTGTTTTCCAATGACCTGACGCTCGTTTGTCGCTGCTCTGTGCCCGCCTTTCCCCCCTCGTGCTGTGGGGCTCTGCGCACCGGGTCCCCAAATCCGCGCCACGGGGCTGCAGGGCCGGGCAGCGCCCCGATGGGATTTGCGGGGCTGCTGCCGGAAATTGCGACGCCCCTACCCTGCTGGGGCTGATTTAAGAAGATAACGGCGATTTCTCGTGCTGGTGGGGGGCGAGGGAGGGGGGGGGGGATTAAAACAATTTCATAATCCCAGCGATTTCCTCCGGGTCGGGATTATGAAACCAATGATGAATAGCAAAAGCCGCAGCGTGCAGCGGGACCGCCTCGCCCGTGGGCCCCGCAGCTCCCCGGCGTGCCCCGTGCCTGCAGGTAAGTGCTGCCCAGCGTGGGGGGATGGGGCCGTGCAGGGACGGGGTGCTGGGCTTTGGGGTGAGGGCGTGGCGGCGGGGTTCGGCCTGGGGACAAGCAGGAAGAGCGAGGATGCGGGAGACGCTTATGGGATGCTCCAGCACTGCGGGCTTTGCTGGGGGTGGGAGATGCCGGAGAAGCACCGTGGGGTGCTCAGGGATGGGGAGGTGGGAGGGGAGCGCTCTTGGGGTGCGTGGCGGGGGGAATCCCGGCCCTTCGTTTGCACAACCAGAGGGCGTCCCACGGGCGGCCTTGGCACCGCTTTGGGCGCACCGCGTCCCCGCTGTCCCCTGGGCTGCGTGTGACCGCGGTGGCCCCGTGGCCGCCTCCAGCTCGGGTGTCAGCGTCTGCGCCGAGCTTGGCCGGGAGCCGCGCCACGGAGCGGGTGGAGGAGGAGGAGGAGGAGGAGGAGGGGGAGGCCGGGCGGGAGGCAGGGCCGGCCGCAGCCAGCAGCCCAGCCAAGCGGCGGAGCTCCGGCAGGGCTGGAGGGGCTGGGATTTGCTGCTTTTTTTTTTTTTAATTTCCTCCCTTTGCTTCCTTCCCCTCTTCCGCTTTCTTCTCCCTCCATCCCGGCCCTCTCCCGATGCTCGGGGTAAGCCCGGCTCTCGTGGCTGTCCCCGCTCTGTGCAGCCGCACGCGGTGCTAAGGGAGGGGGGGGGGGGGGTACAGCGTGACAGCGGGGTGTTCCTCATCGCCCAGCACATCGCGGGCTCCCTGGGAGGGGACGAGGGGCTGCTGGGCCGAGCGGGGCACGGAGGGCTCCGTCGGTGCCGTTGGGAAGGTGCTTCCACGCAGGGTTTGTGCTCCGAGGCTCGGCGTCGCGCAGGGGCGGCCACGTAGGCCGCAGGCGGGCCGCCCTCACGCGCTCTTTCCTCGCAGGGCACATGGAGGGGTCCCGTCCCTCGGAGCCCCCCCGTGGCCCCCACGCCGTGCTGGAGGGCAAGGTGAAGGCGCTGAAGGAGAAGCGCGGCGCCGAGCGGCCCTCGCCCAAGAAGCCCCGTGCCCGCAGGGGGAAGGCTGGAGCCGAGGAACCGCGGGCGCAGCTCCGCACGTACCTGACCGACGGGCTGCTGGACGGCACCGCGCCATGGGGCGAGCAGGGGGGGCTGGGGGGCTCTCCTCCTCTGGTCTCTGCCGCCAAGGAGGTGACGGCGGGCCCGGAGCCGCTGTCCTTGGCCGAGAGGGTGGAGAGGAACCGTCGGCTGCTGCACGAGGTGCTGGGGATGCACGGTGCGTGCCTGGGCTTCGGCCATCGCTGCGGGTCCCCGTGGGGATCTCTCCTATGGAGATGGGCCCTGGGCAGCCTGAGCTGGGGGGGCAGCCGGTCCACAGCAGGGGAGGGCTGGGGGGGCTTGGGGGTCCCCTCCAACCTGTGCCATTCTGTGGATCTGTGATTCTATGACTCTCCAGCCTCCATCCCCGCAGTCCCGGGGTCCTGTGCCCGTATTCTGGGCTCTCAGATGGTGAAACACACTTCAGGGAATTGGCCCCAAAGGGAGTTGGCGTGGGGCTGGGAGCTCCCAGTGATGCCTTTTCCCCTTCTCCCATTTCAGAGGTGCCGGCGAGCGATGGTGACTGGGACTCAGGGGTCTCCCTGCAGGATGCTGAGGGCTGCAGGTGGGACTCCACGTCCTTCACCTGGGGACAAACCGGTCTGGGAGGAATGGAGCCCGGGGGTACTGTGAGGGGACAGAGCAGGGCTGGCGCCAGGTGTCCCTGACGGGAGAGAGGAGTGGGACAGAAACGTCTCCCCAGTGCTTAAGAGCTTACGGGAGGTAGGAATGTGTAATCTCATTGGCCTAATGATAAACCTCGGCAGCGGGGGCTAAAAATATAAGGAGGGATGGGCAGGTGAGTGGGGCTGCAGCAGCAATGCTGGGGAGCGGCGTGGAGGAGGCGTGGGGGCAACCTGGAGTGGAAGTGCCTCCATGGCGATAATCGGTTTTCCAGCACTCTGGCAGCTGAGGCTCAGTTGGTGCTGGTGGGCACGGGGCTGAGAGCTGGGGGTGCCCTGGGGCAGCCAAAATGGGGGTGGCAGTGGGTCCCCACGGCTTGGCACGGGGCATGGGTGTGTTCCAGCTGTGGGCAAGCTGGGGCCAGGATCCCCCAAAGTGATTGCTGAGCTGATTATTTTAATCAGGAGGATTAGGGCCGTGGCCAATGGGGAGGGGCAGCGCGGGAATGGGGCCGAACATGGTTGTGTGTTCCCCCAAGGGCAGGGAACCCCCGTGCACGTGGAGATAGGAATGGGGCTGGGCGCAGCCCAAAGCTGCGGGGTTGGGGCAGCGCCTGCCTTTGTTTCCCCGCGTGCCTCTGGGATGCCCCTGCGCAGCGCATGGCCCCAGGCTTGTGGCCGAGCCCCCTAAATTGCTGCTACTGCAGTGCGACAGCACTGGGGCTGCGTGCAGGGGTGTCCCCAGTGCCTGCAAGCCAGGCCCCGCATTCTCCCCGCAGAGCAGCCCCGTCACCGCTAAACCACTTTTAATCCGTGTTATTTTTTGCTAATCCTTCCCTGCAGGGCCTTTGTTCCCGGGCAGGAGCTCGAGCTGAGCCCGCGCCATGAGCAGGCCAAGCAGCTGCTGCAGCGCGCCCGCATGAAGGCTCGCACCAACCCGCTGCGTGCCAGCCACGACCTCCTGCTGCTGCCCACCGCCGCGCACCCCAGGTGAGCCCTGCGCCGTGCCGCGTCCCACCCCGCATCCAGCTCCTACCCCACGGCTGAGCCCTGACCCCTGCTCCCTTTTGGCACGCACGGCCGCCCCAGCAGAGGTGCAGCACGGGGGCCGTACGCGGGGTCATGTGGGCTCAGCGCTGCTGGGCTCGTTCGCCACGCTTCCGCCCCGTGGGGGAGGATTGTCCCCGCACTCCGGCAGCTCGCCACCCCTCTGTCACCACTGCAGGGAGCCCAGCGGGACACCGAGGCCCGGCGTCACCGCACGGGAAGTGGAGGGCCCGGCGGGCGGCAGTCTGAGCGACTCATCCAGCGGGGAGTCGGGCTGCAGGGAGCCCCGGCGGCCACGGGGGCCCTCCCCATCCCGCGTGCGCTTTGAGGATGAGTCGGCCCGCGACGCCGAGGTGCGCTACCTGGAGCGGCTGCGGCACCGCCGGGTGCTGGGCTCGGCGCTGGAGCGCAGTGGTGGAGAGTCCCGTGGGCACCCCGGGGATGGCCCCGTGAAATCCCGGGGTGGTGATATCCCTGCTGGGGGCAAGTGCCAGGCCTGCGGCTCCCTGCTCAGCGCCGCCGTGCCGGCCGAAGGCAGCCCCGTGGCACGGGGACGGGAGCGCACAGCTCCCGGTGCTGCTGCCCAGCCTGAGCCCAAGGCCCGGCCGCTGGGTCCTGGGGGGTCCCCGCTCTGGATCCTGCCTTCCCGGCAGCGCATCCACACCGAGAAGATCAAGGAGACTTACATCGGGAACGTCCCCCGTGGGGATGAGGCAGACTCGGCACTGGACAGCACCGACACCTCCGATGGCTGCCGGACCGACAGCGAGGAGCCGCGGCCCCGCAGCCCCCACCCACGGGGGCATCGGGAGCCCCGGGCTCGTGGCCACCGCGGCCCCCGCACCCCAACACAAAAGGAGAAGGGTGCGAGTGTGGCCGGAGGCTCGGGGACACTTTGCTTCCCACCAGCGGGTACAGCTGGCAGCCAGGATGGGGGGCACAGCGGCGAGGCGGCGGGCAACGGAGAATCACCAGTCCCCTCCTCGAGGCCAGCAGGGCCTTCCCACACCCCCTCCACCACCACCACTACGAAGGCCTGCTCCCAGGTGCCTTGCCGGACAAGCGCCCCTGCCAGCGGCCGCCAGTGCCCGGAGCCTGACACTGGGAGCACTTTGCCCCAACCCAAGGGCGCGGGGCAGCGGCAGGGGCCCTGTGGCCCCGTCTGGCTCCCAGGGAGCCCCCTGCGTGCCTTGTCCACTAATAACTGCAACAACACCCATAGACAGGGCTGTGGAAGCCGCTCCCACGGTCTGGGCGCACAACCTGGGGAGACCACCAGGACACCCAAGGCACAGCACGACGGGAACGCAACACCTGGGTGAGTGGTGAGGGACTACAAGCATCCCTCCTCGGTTCAGCACCAGGCTTGGCCTCGAGATGCTTTTGCGCACCGATAACCTAAAAGTCAGTGGAGCAAGGTGAGGATGTTTTTGGGGACAAGCGACTGCTAAACACTGCTGGGCGTTGTCCTGTAGGGAGCCAGCACGGGCAACAAGCCGGAAGGGCAGCGGGGATGCGGCATCCTCGGGGCTGAAGCGGCTCCTGTGCAGCCTGAGCCAGAGCACCAAGCAGCGCCTGGGCCGCTTCCGCTGCTACAGCATGGAGCAGCTGCCCGGCCCCGAACCCAGCGGCCCCAGCGTGAAGCGGTCACCCTCACTGCAGGCACTGGTGAGCCATTCTCTGCAAGGGGGAGATGGGGCTTTGCTGGCTGGGGAGGGCTCT
This sequence comes from Alectoris magna, assembly GCA_030625065.1. Lineage (NCBI taxonomy): Eukaryota > Metazoa > Chordata > Aves > Galliformes > Phasianidae > Alectoris > Alectoris magna. The sequence goes on along the minus strand of CM060568.1, from coordinate 25,181,407 downwards.
GGCGGCTGGGGATGTTGGGGGGTACGAGGGCGCGAAGCAGGGTGCAGGGTTTTGGTGCCTCATGTCTCACTCAGTGCCACGCTTCTCCAGGTGTCACCGTTCCGCCAGCCCCAAAAAGCCACCTCCGTCCAAAGCCTGCACAGCCTGCTGGGCAGGGCGCCCCGAGCCAGCGCGTACCTGCTGCCCCAGCCAGGGGACGGAGACAGGTGGGACGGGGACATGGCCACGCTTAGCCCTGGCCTGGCGGTGCCGTGCTGGGCTCACAGCATCTCCCCGCAGGAAGGCGGCCTCGGGGCCGCGGCACTCGCTGAGCGTGGAGGACATCGGTGCACCCGACCGGCCGCGCACGGTGGGGCGTGTGGTGGAGGTGTTCCCTGATGGCACCAGCTTGCTGGAGATCCAACGGCCACCGCATGGCTCCTTCGGCTTCCAGGTCACCTCCGGGCACGGCCGGCCCGACACAGGTACCGTGGCCGTGGAACGGTAGGCCGGCTTAAGCAGGACCTTATCTAAGACCGTCACCCATCTGGGTTTCGTGTGCTGGGGGCCGGTGGGTCACCCGGCAGCTCAGCTGCCTGCACCTCTCCCCGCAGGTGTCTACGTGCAGGAGATGGCGGACGCGGGCACGGCCAAGCTGTATGCAGGGCTGCTGGGTGTGGGCGATGAGATCCTGCAGGTCAATGGGGCTGCTGTGTCGGGCCTGGGGCTGGCACGCATCCGGGAGCTGCTGCTGCAGGCAGACAGCCTGGCCCTGCGTGTGCTGAGGCAGCGCCCGGCTCGGCGGTAGCGGTGTGGCTCCAGGAGGAGGAGCAGGGCGGTGTGCAGGTGCTGCCGGAGTCCTGTGTGGAGCTAAAATGCAATAAGGACCTCACCAAGACAACGGGCCTGGATTTGCCCTGCTTATGTGCAACGCGTGGGTCCCTGCAGGGATGGGGACAGCAGGGCGCGCTGGGAGGCAACACGGGCCCAAGGACTTGGCCCTGGCACGGGGACACCTCAGCTCTCCCTGCCCCAGCTGGAAGCCTCTGCCTGTGAGCTGGTGGGTTTCTTTTAAATTATTTCAAACTGCAAAAAGAAAAAAAAACAAACCACAGGACTGTAAATATATATACATATATATATATATATATATGCAATGACAACATGTGGTGTTGTATACATATATGCAACAACCGTACTGCGGGTGGCACCCGGGCTGGGGATGACACCTGGGTGGACTGGAGCAGGGCAGGTGGGGGGAGCTGGGGCTGGGGGGGGATGCAGGTCCTTCACACTGGGGGTCTCACAGCTCCTCCTGCCTTGGTGCCCAGGCTGGGGATGTGCTGCCTGCACCTGGCAGGATGGAGCTGCTGCACGCTGCTGCCGCACAGCCCAAGAGCCCCCAGGCTTGTCCCTGTTACTACAGGAGTGACCGGTGCTTTCCTCTGGCAGCAGTAATGCCTTTATTTAGGATGAAAGGGAGGGGCAACACCGCCATCAGAAAAAGCAGACGTACAAAGGGAAAGGAGCAAAGACAGCTGGGTAGGAGCAGCGACACCTGGACAGGCACGGAGCACGGCAGCGGGGCTGCAGCCTGGCACAGAGTGTGAACAGAGCGCTCCTGCGTGGAGCACCAGGAGCCGCTCCTGGACAACAAACAACCGTACTGCAAACCCACTCAGAGGTACGGAGCCCGGAGTGCTGCGCAGACACTGCCAGAGCCTGCCGTGGGAAGAGACAGTACGCATTTCTTACGGCATAACCAGAAGAGACGAGGCGTCGTGCAAGGACTGAGGGTAGCCGCCACGATCACTTGTGCAGGCGGGCGTTAAGGGCACGTTGTGCGTTCATTACAAGAGGAGCCGCCCTGACGTGGCAGGGCTGTGGGGGTCTGCCCCCATCCCAAGCCTGGCTGCAGAAGGCACAGTGCCACCAGCTCCTGGTGCGAGGGCCCAATAGGAGGGAGCGAGCAGAGCCAAACAGAGACAGAAACCCCCCAGGGCCGCGTGTCCCGGGTGGCAGAGTGCTCTAGGTGCCACATTTCCTTTCTGAGGAATGTGGTTCCGGGGGGCCTGGTTTGCAGTGGCCTCAGTGTCAGCACCAGCCAGCTTCCTCCCCCAGCCCCATCTGAGACCCAGATGGAAGGCGCGACTCAGCCTGCCTCCCATCTTTCGGTGCTTCCCCCCCCCCCCCAAAGTACAAGAGCAGACTTCACTACAAAACTTTTTCTTTCCTGAAGCATGATCCCATCCTCCTGTAACCAACTGCACAAAACCCACCCGTATTTCTCCCCAGTAAGGCTGCCAGGGTGAGCTTTCCTCACGGCGTTTTGCTATCCATGCCTGGCCAGCGCCGCCGAGGCAATCCCCATGCCAAACAACCCCACGGTAACAAAAGCACTGGGAAGTGATACAGAACGTGACCTGGCTCTGAGCTTCCTGGCTCTGCGTTGCTTACAACTGAAGTTTCCAAAAAAAAATTAAAGAAATAGCAGTTGGGGAAAATGAAGACATCCTATTTACAAGTTTGTGTGCACTTAAAATACACGGCTAGGCCCCATTCCTCCGATAACGCATCCTGCGGCCGCAGAATGAACGCATGCGGCTCGGATGGTCATCAAAAATCACTACAAGAACTTTTCCTTAAAAAAAAAAAATAATAAGTTATTTTAGACCTGACAAATCACCTGCCAAAGGGAAGCAGCTGTTAAACAGAAGCTTGGTTATACAAGGGGAAAGAAAGCATCAGTCAGCGAGCCGGAGAGGCTTGTGTAACAGGTGACTTGAGCTGCATGAAGCCAGCCTCAGGCTGACGGCCCCAGCCCTGCGTGTCCATCGATGGCAGGACGTCACACCTGCAGCTCACCTACCTGCAGCGTGTCAGCTCCTGCCTCAGGGTCCTGGATGTGAATGCTGCAGGATTTTGGTGCTAAACAAGAAGGCGTGGTGCTGGCTGGGGCTGCCCTCCCTTGCTTTGGGTGCGTGTTGCTGCGGGGTCTCGGGCCGTCGCTCCTCCCAGTAATGCTTCTGGCTGGCAAGCATCCCACGGGCTGGCGATGCAGTTTGTAATGCTCAGTGAAACAATTCCACCCCCTGTACCCTGCCAAGGCTCCCTGCTCTGTGTCCACACAGGGCGCTCGGGACTGCTGCAGCCGGCTCATACCTGCGAGGGGTACAGTCCCTCCCAGGGCCTGGGGACCAGATGGCAGCATTGTGGGGCAGGAGGCAGCCTGACAGGGTCGGGGAGCCACAACTGCTCCTGTCCGCCCTCCCCAGGGCTGGGGGAGACGTTGGTAGAGCTGGGCCTTGGTCCTCGGAGGAGAACAGTGAGAGCCGGGCACGGGTCTTCTTGACAGGGATCTCTGCGGGCGGACGGAAAGAGTTTCACTTCCCCGTGCTACGGGGGCCGGGGAAAGGAGAGGAGGCGTCCGAGGAAGTTCAGTCCATCACAGGACAAGAAACAGGACCAGCACCACCAGCAAGATGACAAAGAGGACGATGATTGCACACCACTGCCGCCGATCTGGAAGAAAAAGGAAGGTGGGTCCTCTTACTTTAATAGGAAAGCTGGAGGAGAGCTTTCCCTTCCCACGCCGCTTTCACTGTGCTCCCCTTCTAAAGGAAAGCTCCCTCACCAGCAGAACAAGCGGCACACCCCTCTGCAGGCTCCTCCCTTCCACCTGTGGACAGCACTTCTCTTCCAGGATGCAGCTGCTTTTTGGGACTGCAGTGTGGAATTTTGAGGTTTCTCCCCAGTCAAGTTCAAACAGATTTGATAAGCTGCTTCAAAAGTGATCAGGAAGAAGCAGAGAACTGCTTTGTGTAGCTGCTTGTGGACTGACCTGTTCATGCTCTGCACCTGCTCCAACACTGCGCTGCCCCTGGGATCTGCCTTCTTTTGGAAAATAGATGAGTGCGTTTTACAGAACAAAACCGTACCAGCCTGTACTGTTCTACACCGTCTGACACCATTCTGCTCCTACAGTGAAAGCTTCCCCCATCTGGATTCAAGCTCGCCTCCGACTTCCTGGCACCAGGAACCCCACAGTCCCTGGACACAGCGCAGGCTGCGACCGCACCGCAGAAGCCACATGACTCGTGCAGGGCCCGCCTTCCCCCAGATGAGCTCTGTCTGCAGCAAGCTGCGAGTGGGCGACGCCAGGCTGCACAGCTGCTCTCCGTCCATGGCCACGTCTGCACCGGCAGACACACGGCCCCTGTGAGATGGCGGACGGGTGGGGATGGAGCTGCTGGCACCTCTCCCTGAGCGCTGCAGCCAGCCCTGGGAAGAGCCGTCCCCAGCAGCCTTGTTGCTTGCAGTGCCAGCGGCAGCACGGACTCCCTGTGAGCATCCTGCCCGGCCCGACCCGGCAGAGCAGTTCCCTCCTCCCTCCCTGCTGCTCCCACCCCCCACACGAGCACCGGCAGCGGAGGAGGCGACGCAGAGAGCACCGCAGCGTGGGGAGCGAGCGGCGGGGACTTCTCGGCAGGCACGAGCTTCCTGTTCGCTCTGCCCACGGCACCAGGCCGGCCGCCAGCCCACCACGTTCAGGCACAGCCTTATAAGGACTTTTCTCGTGGGCTCGGCCTCCCCAGCGCAGAAATCGCCTCTCTCCGCCGCAAGGAAACACGTCCGACTGTCCTCCTGTCGGCAGCGCTGGCGCCAGCAGCACACGGGCAGGCAGAGGTTAGCAGAGGGACGTGCTGCAGCTATAGAAGGCACGCACGGTGGCAGTGTTTTGCTCAGCAGGTGGCCTGGGAAACCGCGAGCAGCATGACAGGCTGCAGAACGCTCCTTCCTACCGTCTACGAAGGGGGTTTTCCCAGTGCGGCAGCAACAACATAAATAGAAAGGCACCTGTACGTAACGCAAAGGCTGAGGGCAGACTGCAGAGCAGTAACTGGGCATGAGCAGCTGCAAGGTTTGGATGCCTTCTCCCTCTTTAACCTCTCAAGCAGCTGGAGCTGCTCCCTCCCCTCAGCTTGGATCTGGGAGCACGCGGTGCTCCATCCCTAAAATACACAGATGTGCCTCTCCCTTGCCAGGCCCAGACCCCTGGACCTACCGCTTGTCATGTGAGACACTTTAGCGAGCTTCTTCATGACGTTATCAAGCCGTGAGTGAGTGCTGTCCAACTCGTGGGAGAAGTCATCCAGCATCCTGGGGACAGAGAAGCACAGTATTGGTCAACAAGCAAAGCCACAAGTGCCTTTGGGATCACTTGCTGTGCTCACACACGCTGATCAGAACACAGCGGCAGAGAAAAGCAACACACAGCACGGTCTCCTGAAAGCACCCAAGGGGAAAAAATTCCTGCTGAAGCAGCAGCTCAGCTTTGGTGGAAAGTGAGACGCCACGGGGACACCCGTCGGACTGGTCCCCCAGCTCTGCACATCTCTTAAAGGTGAGCAGGGGGGGGGTTCCTCCTTTGAAGATGAAAGTCTTTGCTTATAATCCATGATTGGCAGTGAATGTGCAGATCGAGGTGCCAGTTTGGACTTTAAATGCCTTCTCTTGCTGAGGGCTTGCACTTGAAGCTAAAATCTTGTTCTGCTCCAGCATCAAGCAGGACTGAGATCTGCAATTGCTTTTAAGGTGCTTTTTAAAGGCTACAGAAGTTACCCCTCCAGCTCCTCCGCACAGCAGCTGTAACAAATCTGAAAGCCTTTCTGTAGCTGCGCTTTGTCAGCACGGAGGACCCACCTGAAGACAAAGCACATCCAGGATCAAAGCTATCCCAGCCATCTCCAGCAGGAGAACTTTAAAACTTACCACCCTTAAAAGCTCGGAGAACAAAGAGTTGTAGAAAAAAGCCATATTGCCTTAATTATCTGCTAGCAAGCACTGATAGCTTATGTGGTGACCTGGAAACAGATGCACCACACCAACCTGCTGTGGCCAGACTTCACATAGGAGGTGCTTTAGAGTTCCTCTTATCCACCAAAGACATCAGGAGAACCCACAGCCCTCCAGATTCTCATCAGCCAAACAAGGGGGTGTAGGCACAAACCCTTCAAGTGTCTGTTAGTCTGCACAACTGAGAACTTCATGCACTTCTTCGCACAGGGAAAGAAACCTAATTTATATGTAAATGGGTGGATACGAGCTACTTTGTGAGCTACCCTTTAACCCTTGTGTGGGTGAGGATTATTTTTAGCTTTAACTATGAATGCAGCTCTGTGTGGCAAGGCTGAGCTCTGAGCTCCTGGGTCACGCAGCTCCATGCAGTTGTCTGGGGTAGCACAAAACCCCACGGAGTGGGAAAGCGCCCAGTATCCCTAATAGGCAGCACTGCCTTCCCTCATCTGTTGCGCACTGCTAGCTGCTAGAAGCCAAGGACCTTTACTGTGTGCCTTAAGGGTGGTGTTTAAAAATGAGTAAAGAGAGAAGGGAAAGTAAACTGCCATTTAAACCTGCCCCAGGTGCAGGCTTTGAAAGGAACATGGCTGCGGTAGGATCCTTGCAGGCTGCAATATGAAATGCTTTCCACGGCCTGAAATCAAAGGCAGCCTAAGGTGCTGCAGATGAACTAGGAGAGGCTGCCTGAGGGACCAGGAAATTCAAGGACGCAACAGGGGTATCAGCGAGGACCCCCAGCTGTGCTGCAGCCAGCCCCACACCTGCAGGGCCTTTGGCACCGTGTCACATACTTACACTGCCTGCTCCTCCAGCTCCCCGCCGATGCGCTGGGACATGTTCTTCAGCACCCCAATGCTGCCAGAGACCAGCTCCAACTGCTCATCTTGCTGCTCCACAATCAACTGGGGCCAAAAAGATGGAAAAATGGGTGATTATACATCTGCTTCCTTCTGCAGCTGGGTCACAGCCAGCTGCTCGTGTGGACGGATGCTCGCCACTCTGCCAACACCAACTGTGATGCCTGGGAACAGACCTAAGGTTCCAGGAACAAGGACCATGTTTCTAAGAAATGCTTGAGAAGCGGCAGCAGCAGGAGGGCCTCTCCCTGTTCCTGCAGCGCAGCTGGCTGCTGTTTCCTCAATTGTGCCTCCAAATTCAGCCTCAGCTTAGCAATGCCCCTTCCCTGCTGCATCAACCTCTAAGATGACTCTCTGAAGGCAGCAGAACCTCAAGCTTTGCTGCCCAGAGCAGGAGCCCTGCTGAGGCCGTGTATGGGAAACGATGCAGTTAACGAGGGGTTAACACAAGTAAGTGGCTGTTGCAGCTTCTACAGCTAAAAATAACACGTCTGGCTCTGAATGTGCCAAAGGAATAGGTCTGCTGATGGTTTAAGTCACTTTCAGGGCACAATCACGCTAAGGATTAGCTTTACCCTAGTTACCTACTTTGGAATCTATTTATCTTCCTAGAGTCACTAGGTAAAACTCATCTGAAAGCCGGCCGGCGTCATGTATCAGAAGCTTCAGCAAAGCCTGCTGCCTGGAGAAGCAGCCTATTTACAGGCCTGTGTCTGGGTGGGCTGCTGGAGGCGGATCTGCGCTGCTCGGGCGCTGCTCCAGGGGAGCACCTCGCCAGGGCTCCTTGCAAAGCCCTCACACAGGCTTTCTCACGAATCTCATGTTGACAAGGGCAGGAAAAGGAAGCAGGCACTACTCCTGCTCCCTGTCTGTTCTGATGGGGATGCGCACAAACAGCAGCAAACACCAGCTCATTTTTTAACAAGGGAAAGTTTAGTGAGATAAATGAACGCTCTTCTGGTTGCAATGTTTCTACTCTTCCAAGGATTTCAGCAATTCTTGTAGTGCTAAAAGTCAGCGTGCTGCTGCTTCCAGACCTTGTTTGCCTTCTGTACGTAAGTGGAAGACAAGCCTCAATGGTTAAAAACTGCACCAAGCAAGATGCATCCAAAGTTATGCTGTACACGGAACATATGCACAGGTGTACTTCAAGCTATCAGGCTGTCAGGCTCCTGGATCGAGGCCAGCTGAGGGCTGGATTTTTTCTGGCTCCTGAAGCCTGTACCCCATCCATCCCCCTGACACCCCTAGCAAGCAAAGCCATTCGGTCTGTGTTGTGCCAGCTGCCTTACCTGTTGTTGAGCTTGCTGCTCCTCAATGAAGTGTGAATTTGCTAATTGCAGCTCCCGGTCCAGACGGCTATATTTGTCAGGTCCAGAGCTCCAGTTCTGACTGCTGCTTTCACCCAGGAGTGCCTAAACAGATGCAGAAGTCCCTTAGCAACACCTCTGTGTCTGCTCACAGCTGGTCTCAGGGAAGGAGGACAAGGCAACGCTCCTGTGCACATGCCTACAGCATCCTTTTCCTCCCCCTCAACTGCTGTTCAGCCAGAGTGCCGGCACAAACTAAAACAATGCAATGCCAAATGCCAGCATTTTAAATATCTGCAGCATGATTATTGCAGAAATGCTTCTCCGCTAACAGGAGAGCTGGCGCACGACCGACAGACAGCGCAAGCAGGAGGCCTGCACCACCCAAAGGACTAGTAAAGGTCTGTTCAAGATGCAGCACTGTGTGCTAGGAGGATGTGTGAGCTGGGAAGTATCCAGATACATCATGTTAACAGATGTATAGATGCAACTGAACACCACGCCGCTAATGATCAGGGCTGAAGGTCTGGATAAAGTACTTAACCAGATGATCTGACAGTAAAACAGTGAATATAAACACAGCAGCATTGTAGGCAGGACTTATGTTCTTTGATTCAGGTTAACTGTTATGCTGCAAGTATGCCACACTGCAAGATTACACTCTCTACCTGGTCTACGACCTCAACAGAGAATCTAGTGCAAATCCAGCAGAGAAGTGGCTTTCCAGCTGAGGACATCTGGTCCCTGGAAGGAAGCTCTGATGCAGCTTCCAGAGGGACGTCTGTGTTTGCCAGCCTTAGTCCATGAGGATCAGGTCACCATTAGCCGAAAGCTGGCCTCTCAGACACAGAGACATGCTGGAGAAGCTGCTGTAACCCAGCCCAGCTGAGGCTCTGCGGACTTGAGGGAAGGCGAGGGGCTGGGGAAGGAAGACGTCAAGGGGAAATGAGTTTTCCTGACCAGATGTCACCGCGTGAGCTGAGCCATATGGTCTCCTGCAGCTAGCAGTTTTAAGTAAAGCAGCAAAACTTAGAGACAGCTACAGGCTTGTTTGAGCAAGGCAGTAAGGGACTTTGCTTCTCCAAGTTTTTGCCGAGCACATCAGTTAAGGCTGACAAACCAGCTCTGTGCTTCTCAGTATCTTCTTGCAGTTTATCATTTTTGCCACAAGTGATAAAGACTGATGCAGCCAGATAGGGCACGCCAACTCTGACAGAGGCAGCTCTGGAAGTCAGCTCAAAGATCTCCTTACAGTCTCACCAGCCAGGGAGAAGCAAAAGCTGCATCTATTTCTATTCCTTAGATTACAAGTGCAGACAACCTGAGACTCCTTGAGCTTCTTCCATCTTCTTACAAGGCTAATTATCATGTGAGGCAGCTATTTGTGAAGGGATGTGGCATCCTGGCTCCTAAATACAGCAGAGCACAGGATTACATTTACGGAATTGGATTCTGACTGTTTCTCGTGAGGTGGAGGGAGATTCCCCCTTCCGCAGGGTGATGCAACGTTGATGGCTGTACGCAAGCATTTCTGAAGATGGAGACAGATGGTGAGTGGTGACTTACTGCTTTGAGAGACAGGTTTGAAAGAGGGTGGCAGCAACGAGCCTGACAGAACCAACGCTCTCAGATCAGCGAGACAGACACGGCTCAAACACACAGCTTTGCTGCAGCGTGCAAGCCCCTTCCCAGAACAAATGTTTGTAAGGTGATGTGCTACAAAATGGGATATGTTTGGTACTTACAGCTTTAAAGGAGCTTTAACCAATGCTATATGCTCTGCCTTATGGTGTGGGTCTCCAGACTAAGCGATACGAAAGCTTCACCTAACACGTCTCAAAACACCTGTTAGAGCTGATAAATCCTTCCAGCTCTTTAAAGTACCAAATAACCACTGCATTCACTTAGCTTGCTCGTTTCTGATTCTCACCTGCCTGTTTTTTCTTTCAGCCAGTGCTTGCATGGAGGAGTTTGACATCTGATCCTTCATTTCCTGTTTGTTCAAAGAAAGAAGAAGTATGTAAGCATTGGATTTGAGGTGACTTTCAGCTTCAGTTTGCTACCAAGCTGTCTATACCCAGAAAGATTTCTATGTGGGGAGTGAGGGAAGGGAAATTTTCTTTGAAAACATGCAGTTTTGAGGAGTCTGGAAAAATGCTGTTAAAATTTCATTGCTTTACTAATACTAGAATCAACGGCAATGGAATATTTTGAAAATATTCCTTATTTACTACTCATTTTTATAGAATCAGATAATCATTTGGGTTGGAAGGGACCTTTATAGGTCATTTAGTCCAACTCCCCTGCGATGAAGAGGGACATCTACAGCTAGATTAGACTGCTCAGCCAGAAACACTTTGATTTGTATAATACTAGATTAATGTTCCCATTGACGGACTGTAAAGAAGATATGTTCTTGAAGGTCTTGGAAGCCCGTAGGCTGCACTTTATTCCCAGTTGTACCTGATTTAATCTTGCAAAGGACAATGGCCCTCCTCTCTGACTGTCTCTGTGTTTTCTTTTACTCGTGACGTTTTGCCCTGGAGTTCCTACAGAAGACAGTTAGCCACAGGAGGCTCCTACTCCCACTGCAAACCAGTTTAGTTTCTATAGGGTAGATGAGCAAGAAGCCAGTATGATCCAGCAGGTGCTGATTCACCTTACCCACCAGCAGAGTTCTGATGTCACCAGAAGACACGTAGGTATGTTTTACTGCTCAGAGATGTATCACTTACAAGCAGCAGATCTCATCTGGTTACTTCTAATGCACAAGCTGCTTTCTATCATGATCTCTCTCCATGGAAAACATTAACTCAAATAACTGCACGCCACCAGTAAAGAATTTCATTTAACAGTAAGACACACTGTTCCAAAACCCATCAGGCAGCAGCTTTCAGTCAGGAAAAGAGGACCTAAAAAGCAGGCTTGCCTGATCCTGTTTGTTTCAAGAGCTGACTACACTGAGGACAAGGCAGTGAGCATGTGCCTGCTGCTGGGGCTGGTGTGGCTTCAGGATCAGTTCCCAGGCAGCGAGCCTTAAGAACTGCCTCCGGACCGCAGGTAGGATAAGAAGCTTGCTGCTAACCACAGCAATGCAGCTTGTCGAGGAGGAACATCAACAAGGAGGAGCCAAGAGGGAAAGCAGAAACTAAGCTGCACTTGAGTGTAGCTACTAATAGGGAGAAAACTTCCTAACCAGCGTGTAAGCAGGCAGTGACGATTTCAGAAAGATTTTTCTTCTCCATTTATTACCACCGAGCTGTTAAGATACTCCTCCTGCTTCTGAATCCTCCCTAACAGCTATGTGAGTAAATGCTGCTGCTCTTGCAGGTGCTACTGAACTTCACTTTAATGCTGCCTGTAGCACTGAGCTGTGTGAAGCTGCGGCCCAACAGGCAGAGCTTTGCCAGGCCCGCCTTTCTCTGAAGTACTGATATTTAAGAGTGCGAGCTTAAACTAAGAAAATCTGCCCAGAGTTAAAAAATAAAACTAATGGTTGTTTTGACTGCATTGTAACAGGGGGAAGCCATGTAAATAACACCGGGCTCTAAACAGATGTCAGTGTTCAAAGTGGACTCTGTTTCTGAAAACCAGAGATGCGAGCACCGAATAGGCAACATTTCCTTTAACTCTGAAAGGAGACTTGCATAGCAGAAGGGTCTTTTAGTCTTCCTTTCCAGTTTGTACAGGCTTCCAGATTCATCAGTACAAGAGAGGCACGCTAGGCAATGTGGCCCCTGCACCTGACCCCAGTCAGGCAGTCCTCGGTGGGAACACGTGATGTGGGGATGAGGAGGCAACCTGAGGGCGGGCAGGTAGCAGACTTACTCTCTGCATTCCTGTTCAGCACTGACCTAGTCACCCCATTGCCTTTTTTTAACCACTCAAGCTGCCTTCTCTTTCCCCATCTAGTCCTTGCTCCTTACCCTGACCACCTGCCGTGTGCTCGTGATGAAGGATTTTCTGATGCCCAGCTCTGTGGCATCCAGGTTGAACTTCCGAGGGTTTGCCTCAACAATGCGTAGGAGAGGAGTCAAGGAGTCTGTGAGTGGCGTTCAGTGCACACAGATAAACAAACTGCCCCGATGGGAGCCCACGAAGAGGCACTTTTCCACTGTGCTGCACTTTTTCCTAAAATTTGATTAGCAAAACACTAGACGTTGGAGGAATGAAAGCATGGCAGCAACATTCAACACAGCACATGCACCACAATGAGGTTTCTCTCCTGCTTTTTGTTTTTTTTCAGTTCTCCAATGCTGCGCAGTGCTTTCAGCTGAACACGAGGGAAAAGGAATAGTTTTGGAAGCCAGCCTGGAGTATGAGTGACTACACAGAAATCCAAACTCATACAACACAACAGGCTTCTGAGAACAAAGCGTCTTATAATATACCTTGTCGAAGGGAAGACAAAAGGCAGAGGGAAATTCTTTTGCTGAACTCATTTGCTGTTTGAGAAAAGCTGAGGTAAATGCAAAATTCAATCCCCCATTGTCCTGGTTTCTGCAAAAATTAACTACCAGCAAGAGCTGGTACGTAGCTATTTACTACAGCTTGGGAACTGCATGCCCCAACCTCCAAAGAACTCCAGAAAGGATATTAATTGTTTCATCCAAATCTTCCAGGTCCCACTCAATGCTCCGCAGATTGTTCCTGAGCTCATTAGTGGTCCAGTCGATTTCTTCTCTTGTGGCAATGGAGGGATCCTGCAAGAGCTCTGTCCACCTCTGGAAGAGCCCCTGGGCAGTGTTCACAGCTTTCTGCACTTCCCTGCGGTTGGGGTGAAGAAAGAGAAGTGAAGGGACCGCATCAGCTCTTCTGCAGCAGTCGTGCTGGGACACGCCATGCCCAGAAGAGCTTGGCGCTGCAGCCTCCCTGCAAGTGCCTTTCCTTCAACAACTTCTAGTTCATTTTGTGCAATAAGGATTCGCCATACCCACCGAACAACCCAGTCTCCTCTCCTGTTGAAGCACAAAGGGACATGGAACAACTTACCGGTCAGCTACCACAATTAACAAAAAGACCAATTTCATCAGGAGTAGTTTCTGCTGAGTGACACAAAGGTGAGACAGCGCAGTGCGAGCGGCTGGACAAAGCTGCCCTCGTGGCAATTAATGTTCTGCATTCCTCTAAAGACTACCTGAGCGAGATACCCCAAGGACAAACGACGTTTATAGGAACTGTCCCCACAGCAGTCAGGCAGACTGTTGAGTCCAGCACTGTTTATTTTAAGTTAACATTAAAAAACTACACAGCTCTACTACACTGGCTTAGGGAACAGAAGTCTTTTCTGCTGCTCTAAGCTTTTTGGAGACAAGTGCATTCACAACATGGGAACACAGGCTTTGCTGACAGCACTGAATGTTGCATTTGTGATTAGGGGCGAGCAGCAGGTAGCAGTAGTGTCTGTAACTACAGACACTGCAGCCCTGATCTGGGAACAAATCACCCAGGTCCAAGAGGAGCCAGGATGAAAGAAGCAGACGATGTTTTGCTGGTGTGACAGCCAGCAGATAGTCAGCATCCACGTAAGATGCAGGGATTTATCTCCAGCAAAGGAAAGCAGTTTATCTGTTGGGAAAGCCCAGAAGGGATGAACCATGTCTGCACCCGGCAGCAGCCATGTCTATGGCTGTCATGTCTAGAGCCCTAAGGTCAGCAGCTGTGCTCTGTTCTCTCTGCTGCTTGCAAGCAAAAGTTCTGTTTTCTTCACCTGTACGTACTTGGAAAAGCACCTACCAGCAGGAATTCAAAGCTGGACATTCTAACAGGAGGAGTTACAAACGCAAGGAAAGCAAACCGAACGCCATGCGGCTGGGCTCAACTCCTTCCACATTAATCTGCTGGCTAATAATTAACACCAGGAACAGCACAACATCCCTCTCCCCTCCCAGCCCTTCCCCTTGTGGCGCGGGAATCTCTCTGGAAAGTCTGACCTGCTGTTTGCTCCCCACCCACAACGATTAGCATTTGTTCCCCCCCCAGCATCAGCTTAGCCTGGCAGCAATCCCCTTCTGCCGGCTGCCCTGCAGCCTTTCCCACACCTCCTGTGCTCACCTGGCTTTTCCCACCGCCCTTCCCGAGCACTGTGCCACTGCCACGCGGAGCAGAACAGCAACAGCAGGAGTTGAAAGTGGCTCCACGTCGAATTTTGGAAGCTAAGCTTCTTTCCCCCTATTAATTACAGTTTCCCTTTCCTCTGACCTCAACTGCCTTTGTTTTGTGTTTGCCTTTGTTCAGGCCTTCCTCAGTGCCACTATCCATGTGGGTTTCTTCCTCAGATCGTCTCTCTCAGCATGGTCACCAGGCTCTGGTGCTCTGGGGATGCCCACAGTGAGGAGCAGCTTGCACCCAGCCCCGCTCTGCCCACTGCACGGTGACATCTGCAACCTCACATCCCACGTGCTGCTGATCGATGATAAGGACAGCTGGGCATGCTGCCCCCAAGCTGGGCAGCCACACCAGCATGCCAGGTGCTGTACCTGCAGCAAGCACATCTCCAGCTCGCAGCGTGCCTGCAGAGCTTCCAGCGGGGACTTCTGCAGCTCAGAGCCCCTCAGAACAAGTGGCTTTGTGTGCGCACATCTCCGGCACACGCCTCACAAGGGGAGTCTCGGGGGGGTGGGGTGGGAATGGCTTTGGGGGTGACAGCAGGGGCAGAACCCTCACAGAACTGCCAAGATTCCTGCTGGCCTCTCACAGCCTCCCAGATCTCTGCTGGCCCCTCACAGCCCTCCCCCCCAGATCTTCGCTGACCCCTCAGCCCCCCCAGATCCCTGCTGACCCCTCAGATCCGTGCTGACCTCTCAGTCCCCTCAGGTCCCTACTGGCCCCCCAGATCCCTGCTGGCCCCTCACTACCCCCCAACCCTCACTTTCCCCTCACAGCCCCAATTTCACTTTTCTCCTCAGAATCCCCCGCCCCGCACTCTTCTCCCCACAGCCCTCATCCCTCCCCTCACCTCCCCTTCCCGGCCCATTCCCTCCCCCTCAAGGCCTCCCTATTACCCCAGCACTCATTCTTCTCTTCACAGCCACCTCCCCCCACGACCCCCCTCGCATCCCTAGCTCCCTCCTCTCCCTCCCCCCTCACAGACCCCTCCGCCGCCCCAACCCTCACCTTTCCTCTCAAAGACCCAAACCCATCCCTCACCCCTTCACCACGAAGAACGGGTCCTCCATCGACATGATGGCGCCGACGCCGCCGAGCGCCCCGGCTGCCCAGCGCTCCGCCTTGCGCGCATGCGCGACTGCCCGCGCCCCGCCGCCCGCCCCGTACCGCCATGGCGACGGGAGCGCCTCCCCTCAGCGCCGGCCCCGGCTGGGCTGTGGTAGCCCGACTACGAACCCCGCGGTGGTCACTCTTTGCGTCGCTCAGTGCCACATTTCCACGGCACTGTAGCACCTCCAATGACCCCAGCACCTCTGTGGGCAGCCCGTGCCCGTGCCTCACAGCTCTTTTGGAGGATAAATGTTCCTCATACCCAACCTGAACCTCCCCTGGCACAACTTGATGCCATCACCTCATCCTATCGCTGTTACCAGGAGCAGAGGCCGACCCCACCTCACCACAGCCTCCTTTTAGGAGCTGTAGGGAGCGATGAGGTCCTCCACACTGCCCCATCCCGTTCCCTCGCCCTCTCCCCATCACGCTGTGCCCCACACCCCGCACAGCTCCATGCTCAGGACAATGACCCCCCACATCCTCACCCCACTGACCAAAGGGCATTGCCCCTACCTGCACCTCCCTCACACAGCTGCAGCCCAGCCTCCCTAGCCAAGGCGATGCTGCTTTGCTTATGGAAAACCCATTTGCAGAGATGCCTCCTCAGCATGGGAACCAGGTGAGTGGCTTTTGCAACCGCAGCACGCTTACTCACGAGCGAGGGGTGAGGACACATGTCGGACTGGTTCATGGGGCTGTGGGGTGAGGAAAGACAGCTGCCTGCTGCTCCAGCCATCCCCATGCCTGGGAAACCACAGCAACTTGGGTTGCAGGAGGAGCAGCAGGAGGCGGCTGTGTGCTAGGCTAACCGTAGGGAAGATGTGAACTTCACGGGAAGAAAGAAGGCAACCTTTTCTTTGATGCTGGAAATGAGGAATGTTTTTTGCATGAGGACCACTCAGGTTGCGCTGCTGTTGTTTCAGAGTGGGCTCATCTTGTTGTCGAGCTCAGATTTTTGGCTTGGAAGGGCCAGGCAGCTTTCAGCTTTCCTCACGCTGGCGAGTGGCAGCCAGCTGCAGAACTGGCCAGGGAGGATCTGATGAAACACTGTGCTGGGAAGCTCCAGCTCATCACAATCCAAACTGCAAGAAAGCACAGGGCTCGCTGAATGCTTTATCAAGAGAATTCCTGTAGCATGTATGTACACGCACAGGGCTGTGTGTGATCCCGTGCTAGCTGGCAGCCTGCTGCTAAGAAGGTGCGTTTGACATAGTAGAGATGCATTTCCTTTTTGGTGGGGGGGGGGGGGGAAAGAGACGTTGCTTTGAGTTTGAATTTGCAAAAACAGAGGTTGGTTTTGTTGTTGGTTTTGATTTTTTCCACCCAGACAAGGTTCTACAGCTCAAGGAAGAAGCAATAAAGCACAAATGGGTTTCAGATGCTTCTGTGGGGTTTTTTCTTTTTTCTTTTCTTTTTCTTTTTTCTTTTCCTTCTCCTCCTTTGCATCTTTAGTAAAAGTTGTTGAAGATTTTTTCAATGGTGGTTGCGAGAGGAGGGTTAAGCCAGCGATAACTGGATGGGAAACGTCAGCCTGTGGCTGAACAGTCAGCGCTGTGGTGGGCAGCAAGGGTTTACATCGTGGTTTATAAATAGGTTCTGTGAGCCTCGTTTTTAGAAACCTGTGCTGACTTTGACTGAGAAGTGAGAAAGGGGCAGGCAGCACCAAGCCTGTAAGGATGCTACCCACGCTCAGGGCTTACCTACAGCTAAAAAGTGATTATTTACCTGGGTAATGAGGTGCTGGTTTGGCAAGAATTCTCGTTACTTGATGGACTGGTGACAGGACCTAGGCTGGCCCCACCTGGGGGGTGGGTAGTGGGAGCTGCACTGTTATGGTGGGTCAAAGAGGAGGTCTGGGGCACCCACGTGCGTGGCCAGAGAATCCATTCCAGGCATTAATTAGAAGGAACTTTCTCTGGCCACCTCACCCCATCACCATTCCTCATTATCCCCATGTCCACGGGTTGCTTTTGTACCCAGGCTCCTTGTCACACAGTCAGCCCTGCAAGGCAGGTAGAGGGCAAGGTGGCAAAGGAAGGTCCTTACAAGAGGAAAGGGGCACAGACATTTTATTTTGCACTTTCTCTTCATTTTGGAAAGAGGGATTCAATGCAAAGAGGACCCTTGGCTGAATGGGGCCCTGGGCAGCCTGATCTGGTGGGGGGCAACCAGCCCTTGGCAGAGGATGGGACTGGGTGGGCTTTGAGGTCCCTTCCAACCCAACCATTCTATGGTGCTGTGATTACATGATTCTACAATACCATGATTTTATGATTCTGTGACCTGCTCTGCCCTTGACTGCCGCTCTGAGGATGCGTGGATGCGGTCCCTCGCTGTTAGCTTGGAGCATGGCAGTGTGACACAAGTGTCATTGCCATCCCGTCGTGCTCCAAAGGGAAGCTGTGGGACAGAGGGCACATCTGTGCTCCACGACGTGCGCAGGGCTGCAGCCAGCACTTGCCTGCCAGCTAAAAGGAAGGTGACTTTGAGATGCAGGGAGAGAAAATAATTAGACTGTGACTCCTTTGGGCAGGCAGCCTACCCTACAGTCTGCCGGGCTGCAGCTTCGGCTCACCCGGCTGATGTGTGGATTTAACCCTATGCTGGGCTGCAGGTGAACCCAGGCTCCTTCTGTTTGGCACAGAGTGAGTGCATCCCTCGGGACATGGAGCAAATCGCCCAGTGGGCAGCATGTGAGCAGCAGCCCAGCGCTGTCCTGGGTTTCTCCTGGACACCAGGCAGCTCCATCTGCACGACTGGCTTGGAGAGAGCCACGAACACGGTCCTTCTTTGGAAACAGCACAGGGCCCGCTGCAAGCGTATCAGGGAGGAAAAAAAATACAGGAAGGTGGACTACAATAGAAGGGTTGTCTGATAGGAAACCCCGGACAAATAAATGCGTTCTTTCCCCAGGAAACCAAAGCCAATTTCATAAAACACTGAAAGCTGTGGGGCCACGTTTTTCCAAGGGAAATGGCTGCCTGAAGAAGCTGATAGCTGGGTGTGGGAGAGGTTGCTGGAGGGGTAGCAGGATCTTGTGGTGGGCAAAGGGCCCGGGCCATGGGTGCCCAGGAGGGGAGGGGGAAATCCCAAGTCACCGGTGAAAGATGTGTAGGGGGTAGTGTTGTCTGTCCGGGGAAGGATAGACAAAGCTGGGGCATCTACACCCTTATCCATGCTCAGAGAAGCTGTGGGTGCCCCATCCCTGGAGGTGCCCAAGGTCATGGATGGAGCCCTGGGTAGCCTGACTGGTGGGGGGCGGCCAACCCACGGCAGGGTTGGGGCTCACTGATCTTGAAAGTCCCTTCCAACCTAAGCCTGTCTATGATTCTATGATCTACCCTCATGGAAGAGGGGTTTTAACCCTGGAAAATCCCCTTTGCTTTCTAGTACGGTGCTGCGCTGTGTGAACACGAAGCTGTGGTTTCCAGTGCAGGTACAGAGCACTCTCAGAAGCTGGGGGAGCCACTTCCCCTCCTTCAGCTTTAGGTCTGTGTGTTGATTTCTTTGTTTCGCTTGCGTGTTGTGTTTGGTTGTCACCCAGCAGTGCTGAGTGGATAGCATTTTGGGATGTTCCTGAGCTCTCTGACCTTATCTTCAAACACAGATAACTCAGACCAGATGGGAACCATGGAGGATTACCTACCGATACCCAACTGCGGGAGGCTGAGACTGCATCTGTGTCAATCACTGATTTTTCTAGGGGGGGGAAGAATCAACTCCAAACGATGCTGAGCATTCTGAGTGGCTCAGCGTTAGATATCTGTTATCTCTGACTACAAAATGAATCCCCGTTTGGAAATGTTTGCCTTGTCAGCGGAGCCTGGAGATGTTCTTGAGGTCCGTTTTTACTTGGGGAAGCTCAGTACGAAGGGTTTTGTCCCCTACCCCACTGCTGGTGTGGACATCTGTGTCCCAGGAGGAGCCCAACCCCCGAACCAAGAGAAGGGCGATGATGCACCAGAGAAGGGGCGAACAGGCAGATCCCATGCTTGGAGGACACCTGGATCTCTCCGGGAGCGCTCCCCGTTCCTTCAGTGCAGCTGGCCCCCCAGCCCGGCTCACATTTGGCGACAAGCCGCAGGGCCGGCTGCCGGAGGGTCGGCGCCAGCGTGGAACAGGATCTGGGTAACCACATCCGCACTCGGCGACAGGTCGGGGGCCGCGCTGCGTGCCAGATGGCCCAGCCCGGCTCTGATGGCAGGGGGACCCCGGGCGCTGCCGGGAAGTGACAAAGGGACCTTCGCCCTCGCTGTTTCCGACAGCGCGAGGGAGGCAGACGGAGAGGTGGCTTCTCAGATGGAGACAGCCATCGGGCCGTGGGCAGCCCGTGCCACGAGGCAGCAGCGCCAGCCCCCAAGCGAACTTCCCGGAGCTGATTGAAACGCCTGTAAAAAAGCAGCCGTGTGCGCAGCCTCTGCGATTATTACATTGTACCGCAAGCTGCTTCCTGTCCCGAGCCTCTTTTATCTCGCATTGTTTTCCTTTCCAGGTGGGGCTGCGGGCTCCCCGCCGCTCGGCCCCCCGGGCTTCCTGCTCGCTCAGAGCCACCTTTGTCTGCCGGCCCTCCCCCTGCCCCCGCTATTTCGGGAAACGGCAGCTGAGCCGGAGGGCTGCGAATTGTTTGTCAGCTCCCTTCCAGCCTGCAGAGATCACACGCGGAGAGAGGAGCGCCTGGTCGCGCCCTGCCCGCCCGTCTCCTGCCGGGGATGGGGCACTGCCCCTTGGCTGGGCACGCACACGGGGACGCGGCACCTCCCCGCGTGGGAACGGGCGCAGCAGCGGCCCGACAGGCGGACGGGCACAGACAGACAGACAACAAAGCCACCCCAAGGCGAGCGCTGACCTCAGAAGCTGCCATGTGACGCTGCCTCAAACTTACTAAGGCATGACATCAGCCTGGGAGGGAAAGCAGGGCTGCCACCAAAATACCGCCCGGCTTAAAAGGGCTGAGCTGGGCCGGCCTTTCTGCTGCGCGCTGCCCTCTGGGCAAGCAGCCACCCCCAGCCCTGCTTCTGCGCGCAGAGCCCTGGGCGTCACGCGTGCTTGTGAGAGGAAACAGCGTCTGGGTGTACTCAGCTGTAGCTATTCCTCCCGGCATGTGAGCCTCCCTTCTGCAGAGCTGTCCCCTCTCTGGGCGCTGCTGAGGACGGAGGACCGCGTTTTGGTGCCGGCTGTGTGGCTGTCCCTACGTCCCACGGCCTCTGGGGAGGTGGGGAGCCGGCAGGCAGGCTGTGTTGGCTGGTGGGAAAGTCTCGTGTCATTGGGATGAGGCAGAGCGGCAGAACAGGTCGGTCAGCCTCTGTGCACTCATCTTTACTCAGCAGACCGCCCGTGCTGTGCCGTGTCCGCCCATGCTGAGCTTTCCCCGGGCTCCGCACCGCTGCTCTGCATCGATGCTTGACTCAGGCAGATGGCATCAGGAGCGCACTGGCTGAGATGTGTAAGGCGTGATTTATTCTCACTGGGGTCATCTGCTGAGCACAAAGGGGCCCTGTCCCTGCCAGCAAGGAGTCCAGGCAGCGCCCACAAAGAATCCCCGTTGTTTTCACACGCGGATGGTCACACAGCCGTGGGCGAGGAGCTGCCACTGTGATCCCAAAGACAGCAACGGAGGTGCCCCGGCCGGTCGGGCTGAGCAGAGGGCTGGCCCTGAGCACGGAGCAGGTTGGACAGGTCGGGAACGCTGAGGACAGCAGCGCTTGGTTCCCATCAGCAGGGTGGGAGGGAAAGCCCTGCTCTGCCCTGGGGTGTTCTCCACAGCCCAGAGGCTGATGCATCGTGCACTGTGTTTGGAGAGCGTTCCTTGGGGGTTTCCAGCAGGAGGAAAATGTGCTGGGCTTGGGGTTCTGGGGAGGAAGGTTTCTGTTGTGCCAGCTGCATCTCGTGGCTGACATAGGGCACGATGGAATGGCGGAGAAACTCCTACAAAGTGTAGAAGTCCTCCTTTTTTTTTCCTTCCCCACCCCAGCAAAGCAACAATGTCCTTGGTTTTTTTTTTTTTTTTCTTTTTTGCTCTGTAATAGCCCCCTTTGCCCTCTGTGCTGTGGTGTCCAGATGTTCCCTTTTCCACCTCCAGAAGACTATGTCAGCCGTGGGGGGAGAAATCACCAGGCCTGTGCCAGGTCTGAAGCCTTCTGACAAGAACACGGGTCCTTGCTGGGTTCTTTTGACAGCAGGCAGCACTCCCGGGCTGATAGAGGCCCGATGGAGACGGGCAGCCCCTGCACCTCATGTCCCACTCCTCAGTACCAACTGAGGCTCTTGTTTTGGGTGAGAAAGCAAGAAGTGGGAAGGCAGCGTGCCGTCACATGCCAGACAGGAAGCCAGCAGACAGAAAGCGATACTTGGGGTTCCGCTTCCTTCGTGCCGGGCTGTCCTTTCACTTCTGCCCTTGCTGCGTTGCCCCCATTGCAGGCTGTTGCAGCTTCCTGGAGCTGGGATGGGGGGGACAGAGGCAAGAATTGTTCTAGCTTTTTTATTTTTCTTTCCCTCCAGAAAATCAATCAAATCCAATTTCACAATCTGGAAAAAGCAAATCCAACCCTAATAAAAATAAAACGTAAAATAAAAAAAAAAAAACATCAAAGACAACTGCCCCTTGTGTGCTGTACGATGGAAAGCGTGGAGCCGAGGGAGGAAAGCTTCGCGAAGTGCTGTTTTGGCAGAAATTAGTAGCCGAAGAAGACACCGCTTTCTTTCCACTCTGGGTGGGCCCCACCAGCCGTGCGCCGGCGTTGCCGCTTTAAGGACTCTCTCCGCGGGGCGAGCGTTCGAACGCGCTCCCCCCGCTCGCCATTGGCCGGCGCGCCGGCGGTTGGAGAGGCCAGCGGAGCGCTCTGATTGGCCAGCGCGAGGGCGGTATAAAGGGAGGCGTGGCGCGTGGGCACCCCTCAGTCGTCGGCGAGACGGAGCGGAGCGCGGGTCTTTGGTGACGGCAGCGGGGCGAGGCGGAGCGGCGCGGCCCGAGCTCACCCCTCAGCTGCACGCAACCGTCGACGGCCCACCCATGGAGTTCAAGCTGGAAGCGCACCGCATCGTCAGCATCTCGCTGGGCAAGATTTACAGCGCGCGGGGCCAGCGCGGCGGCCTGAAGCTCCACAAGAACCTCCTGGTGTCGCTGGTGCTGCGCAGCGCCCGCCAGGTCTACCTGAGCGAACCGGGCTGCCCTCCCGAGCCGCCCCCCGTCGCCTGCGGGCCGCCCGCGGAGCCCTCTCCTCCTTGTCCCGCCGCCGGCCCCGTCGCGTGGGCGCCCGCAGAGCCGGAGGCGCCGAGGCTCGGCCAGCGACTGCCCGACGCGGACTGCGGGAGCTCCCGGGCGACTCAACGCTGCTCGTGGGGCGGCTGCCGCTGCGGGGCGGGCGGTGAGGGGCCCCGCGAGGTGCGGCGCTGCGCTGTGCCCCCGCTCTGCCCCCGGAAGCGGAGCGCCGCGGAGATGGAACAGCAGGGCTCGCCCCTGAAGAAGCCGCGCCGAGAGGTGGAGGAGTCGCCGCCCCCGCAGGGCGAGCAGGAGGACATGGAGACGGGCAACGTGGCCAGCCTCATCAGCATCTTCGGCTCCAGCTTCTCGGGACTGCTCAGCAAGGAGCCCCAGGGCCGCCGGCGGCCGAGCCTTGACGGCAGCGAAGAGACGACCGCGGAGCCGGGGCAGATCTGTTGCGACCAGCGCGTGCTGCGGACCCTCAACCCCTGGAGCACGGCCATCGTGGCCTTCTGACGCGTCGGACTGCGCACCGCGAGGAGGGGCACGGACAGACCCGGAGCTGCCCCCTCCTCCTGCTCCTTCCTCCCCCCGGCCCCGCGCGGAAGAACAGCGGGCGGCAGCACTTCCCCTTCGCCGGGCCCCGACCGTCGGCAGCCGCCCTGGGAGCGGCCCGACCCGACCCGCCCGGAATTCCCCTTCCCGGCCGTCCCCCGCCCGGGGCGCTCCCAGCGGGGATATTTTAAGCTTGGAAAGTATTAAATTTATTAAATAAAGTGTTTATTTTGGAAAGGTTTAGGTCAGAACTGTTACACGGTGCTTTTAAAAAGTGTTTATTTGAGAGAAACAGAAGTTTACAGGTGCTCCGACGGAAAGTCCTCGTGAGCCTGGTTGTTAGGCTCGGGGATCCCCGGTCTTTGTTGTATAAAGGCTTGGGGTTCCCGTTTGGGGGGGTGGGGTGGGGGGTTTGTACAGTGTTCTCTTCGGTGATGTATCTCGTTTTGTATAAAATGTAATGCTACGTGTGCGACACGTATTAAATATTTTCAACTGTAGTGGCGGAGTCTGTGTCTGTGGGTCGGGGGAGCGCTGGGGGACGGCAGCCAGGCACCCCGCGTTGCCTCGGGTGGAGAAGGAAGGGGGTTATGTTGGGGTTCTGCTCAGGACCCAATGTGCCAACCCGCTCCCGGCGCCGGGTCGATGGCAGTGGCTCAAAGTCCTGTGCTAGGGGCGTGTGAGCTGGCGCTGCCAGGCATAGGCTGTGCTCGGGGCTGCTTGTTCTGCTGCCAGCAGTCGTTCTCCGTGCCTCCTGTTCGCTTTTACTTGTAGAGTGGTTACGATGAGCACAGGCTTTCTTTTTTTTCCCTCCCTTTCTGCTATCGGTAGGAACTGGGTTAAAGTTCCTGCTCGCATGGGTGGGGAGGAAAGCTTGGCCTGTGCTTCACAGCCACTGCGGAGCGCCCCAGGGCGTTGTAATTACGTTGAATTGTGGGGGAATTTTTTTTTTTCTGCTTCTCTCTGGGAGATTCACCAGAGGCTCCTCTGCTCCTAATTAACGATCTCTCCCACTGAGGACTCTCGCAAGCAGCCTGGTGCGCGTCCCGGGAGATGCGGCCCGAACGTTGGGATGGGAGAGCTGGGCAACAGGGGGCAAATGCTGGCAATTCTCTTAAAAACCGTGCTTGGTGTCAGACGGGGAGAAGGAGGTACTTCGGGACTGCTCCACCTTCCGCAGGCGTTGTGCAACAGCCGGACCGCTGGCAAATGCCACGCTGCTGCGGCTCCTCCCGGCTGGGTGACCTCCGCCGAGCTCCGGCTTCTCGCTTATCAGCTGACACGCGGTGTCCCCGAAGGACCCAAGCTGGCTCCGTGGGCTGCCGGAGCCGTCCCCGCTGTCGTACCGCAGCCACGTGCTTGCAACGGGGCTGCAGAATTTAACCCCCCAGATTTAAGGGGTTAAACCCTGCAGCCCGGCTCAGTGCCGGCTGCTGGGTGCGGGGACAGCGGCGGGGAGCGGGCGGCCGCTCCCAGGGCTGCGGTGACCCTGCTGGCCGCGGGGAAGGGCGGCAGCGGCTCCCTGCCGTGCCCCAATTGTTCCGGAGATACTTTGCATAACTGGCAGCAGGGCTTAGGAAAGCGCTCCGGGGGAGCTGGAGCAGCCTGCTGTTCTCAGGAGGTGCTCGGGGGTCCCAGGCTCTGCCTTTCCTCCTCCTTCCCGGCGTCTTTTCTTGTTCCTGTAATAACACTGACATAAGCAGGGGCCGTTCTTCTGTTCCACTTGGTCCTTGGAGTTTCCCTTCCCACGGTGCTGCGCTCAGAAGTGAGGGCGAAGGGGTGGGAAAGGACGGAGCTGTAGGCTGGGGAGGGGCTGGCAGCCCAAAGGCACCTCCGTGCCAGTGCTGCTGATGGAAGAAGTGCAAAAATAAGCCAGATAAAAATAAAACCTTCCATCACTTGGAAGAGAGGGTAACTCCTATGGAAACACAGGGCCCGGGCGGATGTGATCTAATGGCAAGATGGCAGGTCCTCACCTCCTGGAACGGTGGTGGGGCTGTTGGGGAGCCATTCCTCAGCGTGGTCTGGAGCTAAGGGGGCTGCTTTGGGCTTGGATGCGGACCCCAAGGATCAAATAAAAGGGCCGAACCCACATGTCCTGGGATGGCTCAGCCCTCTGAGTGGGGATGAACGTAGAGGTGGTTCCCAGGGTCCTCTCTGGTGTCCCCCACGAGTGCTCCATCCCAGTGCACCCCATCCTGGCCTCCGTCCATCCCTCCCGGGCAGGGGAGGAGGGGGCAGGCTGTGGGCTGCAGCATCCTGCGGGGCTGTGTCAGCGTTCAGGAATCCGGGAGCTGCTGGGAAGGAGGGAGGGAGGGAGGGAGGAGGGAGGCCGGGAGGGAGGCCAGAGCCTCGGGGCCGCGCTGCTGGGGCCTCTCCCAGCTGGGGAATGGGGGGCACCGCACCGATGGGGCTGCCGGGTGGATGGAGAAGGGCGAATCCAGGCTGGCTAGGGTCCCCGAGGCAGGGGTAGGGGATGAACACAAACGGCTTTCTTCTGGTTGTGGTTGCTGCTGCTGATATGAGAACCCTGCAGGCCCCCCTGGCTGGGTGAAGGCTGCCCGGTGAGAGCAGTAATGAAACACAGAACTGCTGGGGAGGGCTCCCTCTGGCTCCCAGCTGAGCAATGTATTGATTTGGAGAGTCAGGGCTGGCCACGCATGGGATGTAGGATGCTCCAGTGTGTCACCCCATTTCCTGTTCCCTTGATCTGTGCCTCTTCCTAGGGAAAGGCCCTTCTCTTCCTCCTCCTCCTGTTCCTCATCTCCGACCTCAGCCCGTGGCCCTGGGGGCTCAGCAAGCAGCCCAGGACAGGTCAAGGCACATCCAGCCCCAAACTGAGCTCTGCACATGCAGGCACAGGAAGGAGCGTGACTCCCAGGGAGATGCTCCCCCACTCCTTTTCCTGGCACTGAGGGCACAGAGCTATCTGGGAACCACCTGCAGGAGGAGGCTCACAGCCAGGGGCAGGGGGGGGAAAGGGGAATGAGGAAAACAGAGGAGCGGATGGGGCAGGGGACAGGCAGGAAGGACACAGAGGGTGTCTGGGAGAGGCAGGAAGGGTGGGAGGGCGGGAAGGAGGGGAGCGATGAGGAGCCCCCGGTGCTGTGCCCCCCATCCCCAGGCACACAGCAGGGCCCCCAGCTCTCACTAGGCTGGGCCCCGGCTGGGGTTTTGTCAGCAGCACGCAGGAGGAAGTGGCTGTGAGAGCAACAGGGGACAGAAATCCCCAGCGGGCTCCGACAAGAGTTGGGTGGCTGATCCACTCTGCCCTTTGAGCGGGCCGCTTTCTCCTGTTTATTTTAACCAGGACAGCACTGAACCCCCACGTGCTCAGCTCCGTTGGCTCCAGGGCTGTGCCTGACCCGAGCCCTTGGCATAGAGCCATGTTCTGGGAAAGGATGAACAGTCAGATGGACACATGGCTCTCACATCCTTCTTCCTCCTTTTCCCTTTCCTCTGGGAGAACAGCAGCAGATGCGTCTCCAGAGCGCTCAGCCTCGTGCCTGGGAGCAGGGTGCATCCATCCAGCTGCCCCCAGGGAACTCTGGGACCCCGGCAGCTGTCCCTCTGGGCTTCAACATCTGCTCCAGGAGCTGAAAAGGTCAAGTTCACCTCGGAGGGGTCATCCTCCCTTCCAAGTGTCTCCTCTAGGTGCAGAACGGTGCTGACATCCTCCTGCTGCCTGCTGCTTGCTTTGAGATGTAGGAGAAGATCTGCAGGTCTGGAAGCAGGCTGTGAGCAGCCAACCTCCTCCTTTCCTTGTGCAGCAAAGCCCTCTCGTGGAGGCCTGCAGAAGCTTGCCAGCCAGAAGCTGCCCCTGCGCGGCCATGCTGTGCTGGGGGGTCTGCAGGCACAGCCCTCCCTCCTGACGGATGGACGAGGTGCTGCAAAGCGGTGGGTGACTGTGCCACTCAGCATACCCTGCCATCACCTGGTGACACCCAGCCCCTGTGTCCCTCAATGTATGCACACTGTGGCTAACAGTGATGTGCATCACCTGGTCTAACAATGCCACTTGACAGCACTCCCCCAGCTTGGGCCACCTGCTCACACAAAAGCTGTTTGGCTGTTTCCCTCTCTAAATCTAGCCGAGAAGAGCCATCAGCTTGCCTGCACACCTGGCCAGTTGGTTGAGGAGCTGAGTGGCCTCACCTGAGGCTTCCACCCACCTGCTGCCCATGGGGATTTAAGCTCAACCCTGTCTCCCTTTGCTGTGTTGAGCTGGTAGTTGGTTTTGCTATGCTTGTAGTTGCAGGAGGAGGATCCCACAGTAATGATGTCCCTGTTATAGCCTCAGTGAGGGGTCCCCATGAGCCATCAGTGTTCCTGAGCAGCCTTGCTCTGTGTGTTGCCCAGGTACTCCCCTCTCTTTTGTTCCCCGATAGGTTTAATTCCCTACCTTGGATATATAGTTAAGTAATTTCCCTGCACTTGTAGCAATACAGCTTTGTGCTGCTTGCATGTAAATGGTATGGTTGCCACCTCCTCTCCCAGGGGCTGATAGCAGCCTGTGTCAACATCTGGCATCCCTGTTGACACGGCACCAGTCCTCTGGTTGCCAGCCCTCAGCTTCTGGGCTGCTAGCAGAACTCAGGGCCTCTAGGAGCAGCTGTGGGGCAGCAGGGTCCAGGTACATGCTGATGGTGCGGGGTGCTGCTGTGGGTGCTTAAAAAAAAATAATTGAAAACAATCTGAGCTCAAAGCATAACAGATAACACAAGGAAAAGAGCCTAAAGGGCTCTTAAGTGACAGTAGTGTTCTAGGGAGCATCTCTAGGGCCTTGCCTTGTTCCTAAGCATGTGTTGGTGGGGAGAGAGCCCTGTGTTGGGCTTTGGCATTTCCTGAGTGCTCCTTTGCTTCCCTGTTTGGATGGAGCAGCCCCCAGCTCATGTCCATGGGGATGCCTCTTCCTGGCTGTGTGTGACCATTCCGTGCACAGCTCCCTGCAACCCTCGCTCCCAATTAGCCTTGTGGGATGAGTCCTGCAGGTTAATTACATATTGTACCTGAAACAACGGATCTATTGTTCTAACCTTGCAGTGAGTTCAGTGCTGCTGTCTGTTGGCTGTTGTAATGCAGAGAGCGGAGCCGCACTGAGCTTTATGCGCCCTATGGGACATTGCCCCTGTCCCACAGGGTACATTCCTACTGCTCCCCATCCTGCAGAGCTGTGTCTGAGCTCTGCAGCCTCACCCTGCTGCCATGGGGTGCCCAGGGCTGCGTGTGCCCCATGTCCGTGCTCTGTTACCATCAGGCTGGTGGAGACCCACATGGCTCATTCTGCAGAGAAATGGCATTGGCTCTCAGCCTTGGTGCATGTCGAGGTGTTTGGTGGCTCCCAGAGCAACAGCACCTCGTGGCTGCATCTGATTGGAAATGAGGAGTGAGCGTGTCCCCTTGGTGCTCATTGTAGAGCAGAGGAGGAGAAACGGATGTTCCCCTCAGGCTTCTCTGGGGGGGTGAGGGGGGTGGCGGTGACAGCAGGATGGAGGGAGCCAGGGGAGGAAGTGATTCATACCTTTAATTCTCCCTCCAGTTCTAATGATCACCTTTTATTTGAGCTGCATAGAGGCCCCAGCTGCGATGAGCACAGCCCAAGTGGGCGATGAGCATCCTCATTGTGGGGAAACTGAGGCATGTGCTGGGGATGTGTGCCTGCAGCCTTCCGTGCCTTGGGGGCACCTAGGGGTGGGCTGTGCAGCACAGACCCTGGGGCTGTCCTTACAGGGGGTGGGCAGTGATGCAGCAAGAGAGCTGTCTGAGGATGGATGGACAGATGGATGGTTGGACAGATTGACGGACACCTGTGCTGCTTGGGTGCCATCAGCCCCGTGCTTTTGGTGCCTTGTTGAGCCGTGTTTTGCCAGCAGTTTCCCAGCAACAGCTGCTCCCTGCCTTCCCCAAAGTGAAGCCATCCGCTCTCCCCTCCTCTGACAGCTCTGCATCCCGTGGCTGTTTGCTGCTCCTTTGCCACATTGCTGCTCCAGAGCCCCATATCCGTGCTGTCACCCACGCCATGGTGACACTGCTGGTGGGTCCCAGCCACCTGGCAAGCCACACATGGGGTGAGACCCACATACGAGGGGCCACCACCAGAGCTCTCCCACCTTTCTGGCAGTATGATGGGAGAGAAAAGAACATTTTGGTGCAGAGGACAGACTGCTCAGTGCCTGGAACGGAGATGAGCCGCACCAGGAGGGGAGAGTTGCCAAAGAAGTGTTCAGAGCTCCATTTCCCTGTTGCTCATACACATCTCCAGTGCTCCCCTGCAGCGAGACGCCCGCCCTGCCTGCTGGCAGGAGGCTCTTGTTTGGATCTATTTGTGTGCTGTTTTGCTAATATTGCTGCTTATTGCGTGTTGGAGCTGTGCCATGGAGCCTGGGGTTCGGGGGCTGCCAGCCCCGTTGTGGGCTGTGTGCCGAGGTACCCATATTCTCACCCACCCCAGCTCTGTTCAGGGCAGGTATGAGCTTTTCTGGGGTCAGGACAAGGGGAAATGGGGAAAACAGGGTGGGCTGTGAGCCACGCTGCATCTTATGCCTTGCTTTGGTTCTGGAAAACACTCCTTGCTATGGGCTGGCTGCTACTATGGGTCACCAAAAGAATGGCTTGGGTTAGGGCCCTCAAAGACCATCTAGGCACCAGCTCAGGCTGCTCAGGGCATCATCTGACCAGGCCTCGGGCACCTCCAGGAGCAGGTTGGACTGCAGTGCTTGGGGACAGTCTGCGCCATGCGACTGGGGCATGTCAACCTCTCAGCATCAGCCCTGCATGGAGGCAGATCTGCACGGCTTTCTCCCTGCAAGCTGAAGGGAGGTGTTATTCACTCCAATCAGCGGGAGCTTTATGGAAAATGGGTCATAATGAGCTCATTTGGTGTTGCTCATAACATCATGAAAGGGAATACTTGCAAAAGCAATGATTTAGGCGTTGTTTGACTCGAGCAGGAGTGATATCAACAGAGTTTAGTGGGAAAGACAATGTCGGAGCCGCTCAGTGTCGCTGTCAGTGGGAAGGCATCACCGAGTGCTCAGCCTGAGCTGTGCTATAGTTAATGATATCTTCAGCAATGAGACACACAAATGCTCCTGGAGGTCTGCACAGTGTAACAGGGAGGGCTGGGTGGGGCTCTGAGCGCCTGATGGAGCTGTAGGTGTCCCTGTTCATTGCAGGGGAGCTGGACCAGATGGCCTTTAAGGGTCCCCTCCGACTTGCATTGTTCTGTGGCCCTCCTGCCGGAGCTCCGGGTTTGCCATGCAGGTGATGTCCCCAAGGGCAATGTGCACAGACACTGGAGAGCCCTACAAGCATCATGCCGTGAAGTGGAGCTCGTTAACTTTCCACCCAATCCTTGGGGTGATTGCGAGTGGAATTGCTACAACGCAGCCGCAGGCTTTGCAGTAAACAATGAGCAGTTGGTTTGACATGGCTCCCTTTCAAAAATCCCAAACTGGAAAGGGAGGAAAACAAACAATCAGATCCGAAAGAAACGGATTTTTGGCACCGGCGAGCTCCGTGTTGACTGGGCTGTGAGACAGAGCCTGGGAAGCAGCTCAGAGCTGAGTCAAAGCGCTCCGACGCAAATAGGGGGAGAGAAACAGAGTGGTGTGCTGGGGCTGCATGCAGGTGGAGGGCAGCAAGACTGCTCAGTGCAGGGGAGTGTCTGATGTGCAGCTTACAGCCCGTTCCCTCCTGTCCTGTTCCTGGTGGGGACGGAGCACAATTTGCCCCCACAGCCTTTGCGTAACTGTGAGCTGCATCACGTCTCTCTCAGCCTTTGGAACTGCAGATCAGACAAGCCCCATTTTGGGGCTTTTTTTGCAGCAGGTTGTGTTGTGCTGCCCCTTGCGTGCACTTGGCTGCCCTCTGAACTCTCTCCAATTAGTCCGCAACTGAAGTGTCTGCGGCTGCAGGCAGGGAGGAGGAGGGAAGCCAGATAGATGAGTGTGTTGTGCACTGCTGGAGAGCTGCGTGCTGCTCTATGGGAGGACAGACAAAATCCAGGTGGTGCCTGCGGAGCCGTATGGGGCTGCATTTGGGCACAGGGTGTCTCGGTGTGTGCTCCCACAAAGCTTGGGGTCAGGCAAAGGCAGACACTGCTGGATGTTAATAAATAAGAAAAAAAGAGAGCTCTGCTTGACTCTGCACCACGGGCTGCTCTTCCTGCACACGCTGCTCTGCTTTGCACTCCCAGGGATGCTCCTGTGGGTGAGCAGGCATGGGGTGGTCCCCAGCAGACGGACACCCCAGGGATGCCACTAGCGTGGATGCCACAGCATAAATCCTGCCCATGTCTCTGTGCCTGGCTTCTGCCTGGAGCTAGCGGGGCGGTGGGAGGAGGCACTGGGTTTCGTCTGCATGGCTCAGGCTTGGCTTGGCTTTCGGGATGCCGCGCTGCTTGTGCCCGGCCATCCGTGGAGCTGGCACACAGTGAGCTCTCAGGGCAAGCATCGTGCTCTGCCCTGCCAGCATTGTGCCTTAGTGCCGGTGGCATCCAGGGTGGGCAGAGGGAGATGCGCCGAGCGGTGAACCCCGAGAGCTCCGTCACCCCCCGCTCCAGCAGGTAACCATGGAGACATCCGAATCCAAGGCATTGCCAGGCCCCGAGGAACAGCAAGGATGTGTTGGAAGGAGGACCCCAGGCAGAGGGAGATGGCTGCGGGGGGCTGTGCAGCGCTGGGGGCACTGTGGGTGCCCAGAGCACACCTGTGGGGTGCAGTGCTATGAGGTACAGCTGCGTCCCTCCCAGTGCCATCTTACAGCAGCAAGATGGGATAAATGCTGAGGGATGGGGTTGGTGTGCAGGAGTCCTATGGGGTGACAGCACAATGTCCCTCTGTGCTTGCCCATGTGGCCTTGCTTGGGTAGCTTTTGGGATGTTGGTGCTCTTGGTGTGGGTTGGGGGATTTCTGCACATCTCAAAAGGGATGGGTTTGTGTGCACCCTCCCCATGGAGCTGGGGCAGGAGCGCGCTCATCAGCTCAGTGTGAATAAACCCCAGTGCTGCTGTAAACGAAGCACTCCTCTCTGGGAATTTCTTCCCTTGGCTTCATTCAGATTTAGCAATGAAGGCTTTAAAGAGACAGCAGCACCAGGGCTGGGCATGCACCCCACTGAGGGGCTTCGGGGTGCCTGGTCCCACTGCTCCCCATCCCTGCAGAGCTGTGCCTCGTCATGCTGTGAAACCAGAGTGACACAACCATCCCCAAATGTCCTGTGCTCCAGGTGGCATTGGCCCCAAGGAGGTGCTGCCTGCATGGTGAGGTGCTGGGGTTGGAGTGTGTGTCTGTGCTCAGTGTGGGGATGTCGACAGCATGATGGTGCTGCAAGCTGCTGGCTCTGCTGCAGCACCATGGGGCATGGCATGGTGTTGCTGGGTGTCCTGCAGAGTGCTGGGGGGGGGGGGGGGGGGGGGAGTTTGGGGTATAGGGCGCCCAAATGCAATGTGTCACTTCTGGTGTCACAGGGTGGCAGTGGTAGGACTGTGTCACCTGCAGATTGCACTGGTGGGCGCTGGTGCCCGTGGGTGCTGCCGTGCCAAGGGAGGGCAGAATGAACCCTAGGAGGGAGTGCTGGACGTGATGCACCTCTCCGTTTTGTACGCTGGGATGGGGGCCTGGGGTCCCTGGCAGCTGGAGGTGAAGGGCAGGGGGAGCACAGAAGGATGGGATGAGGGGCACCGGGGTGAGCCTTGCGGGTTCCACAGCCCAGTGTGGGGAGAATCGGGTCCCATTGAACCTGGGCAGCCGAGGTGCGGGGTTCTGGTGCTGGGTGCGTGTGCAGGAGGTGGGCACACGGCGGGGAGGTGTGCGCGCAGGGGATGTGCCGGGGCAGCCCCGGCTGTGTTTTGGCGGAGCCGGGCTCCCTCCCTCCTTTGTTATCCCCCGTCTGCCCCCTCCGCTGTGTGTGTGTGTGCGCTCGAGTTCTTTCTCCGATTGTCAGAATTTTCTTTTCCACTGTGTGGGCAGGAGACAGATTTTAACTGTCTCTATTTTCTCCTCTTTTTTTTTTTTTTTTTTTTTTTTTCCTCTCAAATTTCGCTTTCTCCCCCCCTCCCCCTTTCCCTCTCGCCTTCCTCCCTTCCCCTCTCCGCCGTCTCTCCTCCCTCTCTCCCCCCGCACCGCCGATGCCTCGGGCATAGCACGCAGCCGGAGCCAGCCATGCCTCCTGCCCCAGGTGAGCCCCCGCCGGCTCCCCGCTCCCATCCCAGCGCTGTCCCCGCTCTGTCCCCTCTCCCTCTGCCACCTGTTGCGGACAGCCACCAGCTGCCCGCGGGGAGCCGCCTTCCTCCTCCTCCTCCGGGTGGGCATTTCCTCCCTCCCTTCTCCCGAGGCTTTTGTCTCAGCCCGGCGGCCGGGGATGCTCGCGGCTCGGGGGGATTTTTCCACGCTTCGAAGGGACGGAGCCTGGGACAGGTGCGGGGTCACGCGTGGAAGCGCCCGGCACGGCCCCACTCGTGGGGGATCGCGGGGTGGGGGCGCGGGGGGTGGTGGTGGTGGGGGGGGTTAAGTATTTTTTTGGGGGTGGCTCGGTGGGTTTGGAGGATTTCTCTGCAGGGAGAAGCCCCGCTCTCCGAAAGTTTTTGTTAAAGTAGCCCGCGTGTGTGGGGGGGAGGAGGGGGGGGGCTGCTCCGTGTGCTTAAGGTGGCTCGTGTGGGGCTCGCTGTTGTTCCCCCGCCCCGGGGTTGCCATACTGGGAGGGGGGAGGGGGTATCTCCCTGTCCTGGCTGCCTGCTATGTGCTGAGCGGCTGGTATGGATTTGGGGGGTCCCAGCCCCTTCATTTGACCCCATGCGCCTGAGCCCACCCTGCACCCGGTGGGGGGACACACCAGCATAGGGTGGAAATCCAACCCCAATACCTCCCTGTAAGTGGGCTCTGCAGCCGGCACTGCAGCCCCTGGGCTCATCTCCACAGCAGGCCCTGCTGCCTCTCATTGCCCCCCCCTCCCAGGAGGTGCTGGTGGCAGTGCTGAGCAGTGGTCCCCAGAAGTGAGGTGCTGCACTGCCATGCTTCTGTAGAGCTCCGGATGCTCTGAGTTGCACAGCATGAGTCCGGGTGCTGGTGGCTCTCTGCCTGTGTGGGGGGGACACCCCAGACAGCTGTATCTCACCTCCCACCCTGGCATCTCTGTACGCCCCGTGAACCCTTGGTGGGAGATCTCATCCTGACTGCTGTCAGGCCATGCCACGGATGGGGAGCTTTGGGCTCAGGATGCTGTGGGATGCAGTGATGCTCCCGGCTGGTGCTGCTTGGTGTATGAGGCACGGCGATACGGAAGGTGCTGTCAGCAGGGTGAACCTTGCACACGCAGCCTTCTTTGCTGCTGGCATCTTTGGCAGGGCCCCCTATTGAGCCACTGGAGGCCGAGTGCTGTCCAAATGGGAATGGCTTTTGGAGGGGGTCCCTTCAGCTCCTCCTCTTTGAAGAGCGTGTGCAGCACACGGCGGGCTGCTGTTGGACCAAGGGCTGGGGTCCCTCAGGTGGTGTTTTTGGAATCTTGCTGCAGTGTGGCTTTCTGGGTGGGCTGTGGATCGCTGGCTGTGTGTCTCAGGATTTAGGAGGTGCAGGAGCTGGTCGCGGGGTGTCCCATAGCACTGAGCCCTGCGTCTGCCTAGCTGAGCTTCCTCCCTCCTTACAAGACCTGGAGATCCCACAAAGTTTGTTCCCAGCACTTTGGGATGCACACTGAGCACCCAGGGGGTTCTCTTGGCCATCACGCAGAGCGGCGTAAACTCACCTCCAGCTGAGATGCTGAGTGTTGCCCATCCAGCTCCACTTATTTTGTGTGTGCTGGAGCCGAGGTGCAGACAGAACCTCCGCCCAGTGCTGCTGGGGATGCCGAGGTCTGAGCACGTGAGGGAGCTCCCGGCCGGTGCTGCCCGACCCCCCCCTGGACCCCTCTGCGATGCGTTGAGTCAATGCGCCCACCCACTGCATCCAGCACTGAGTCACCGGCTGTTCATACACGGCTGTGAATCACTCACACACAGCCACGCTGATGGCTTTAGTGACAGCTGGAGGGAGAAAACAATCCCCTCTCTGCCCCGGCACCGCTACCAATGCCACTGCATGCGGTGACCCCATAAAACTTCAGCGAATGGCATCGTGGTGACAGTGGCTGGGTGTTGCGTGTATTGCAGTTAGGCTAGGGTGCAGATAGCAGCGAGGATACTCGTAGCCTGAGGTGAGAGGCTGGAGCCATTTCTGAGCACACAGAAGTGCCATCCTCTGAGGGTTATGGATGGGACTGGGGTAATGCGTGCGGGGTCAGCTGTACCCCGCCTATCACCTGTGTAGCTGAGGACTGGAAACCCATCCCGATGCTCTTCCTTTCCCCATCCCACTCTCACAGCTGGCAGAAAAGAGAAACCTGGCCCTGCTGGGCTGCTCCTCTCCTGGTGCTACTGGTAGCAGATGGTAACCCTGGGTGGAGGCTGCCATGCTCTTTGCTGCCCTGCTGGATGCTGCCCCTTGGCACCGGAGGTGGCTGTTTGAACCTTGGGGATGATGTTTTTTAATTAACCTCCCTGACAGGCTTCCTGGTGCTGCATCCCTTGTGTGCTGCTTTTCTTGGTGTTCCTACGACCCCCTTTCCTGCTTCTCCCTCTCCACCAGGCTGGCTCCCCACGACCATCCCCTCCTTCCTTCCTGCTCCCCGCTGCCGGGGCATCTCAGGGATGTCAAAAGAGGGAATGGTTTCTGAGTGCTGCATTGGGCTGGGCAA
Source organism: Alectoris magna (assembly GCA_030625065.1). NCBI lineage: Eukaryota > Metazoa > Chordata > Aves > Galliformes > Phasianidae > Alectoris > Alectoris magna. Next base: position 25,145,696 of record CM060568.1, on the reverse strand, counting down.
GGAGCGACGTACCGTGGTCAAAGGAAACCCTTTGAGCTTTGTCCTGTGCTACACGTTGGCTCAGGAGGGACCACTTCTCCTGCACCCTGTCCCGGAGCACACCCCTTCCACCCAAATCTCAGGTGGTCCATGTGGATTCTCAGCTCTCTGAGTGCTGGTGCCTGCTGTAAGCACCAAGCCAGCTCCGAGGTGCGAGCAGCATCTCCCTACCAGCAGCCCCGTTCTTGCATTCCCGGCCTGACCCCCAACTCCGTGTTGCACTGGGGGCACAGATCCAACCCTGTGCTCTGCAAAGCCTCTGGGCAGGCCCAGGAGCTCAGCTTTGAGCTGTGTCCTACAAGCAGTGAGCACCCCGGGGGTCCTCAGCCACGTCCAACTTCAGTGAGTTCTAATTGCAGTCGTGTGCGCCGTGGAACGGCATGCTGGAATGAATGGGAGTCGCTCAAGACTGCGGCTAATTACTGTCATTAACTGAGCAACAGTTTGGGTGACTCTTCTGCTCTGTGTGTTGGATCAGCCCAGAAGCATGGGGGGTTCCAGGAGGGGGCTCCTCTTTCCATCCGTGTGATTTTTGGAGATGGAATGTAGGGAAGGAGCAGCACTGAGGTGTCCCTGTTCAACACAGGGATTTTTCCTCCTGTTGGGTCCCCCCCAGCTTCATTTCTGCCACATCAGACAGCCGTATTTGTGGGTTGATCAGCTCCTTACGAAGCGACATTAAAAAGAAAAGAAATAGATCTGTTTGCAAAACACATCCCTGCTGATGCTGAGCCTGGTGATGTGGGTTGTGCGTAGTGTGCTACCAGCACCGGGGGTATTTATAGAGCCCAGGTCTGCAGGTTCCCTGGGGCCTGGTGCTGGGCTGCGCTTACATGGATCCCCATCTCTGCATGGATTTGTAAATCCTTCTGTGCCTTTCTTCCTTCCCTTTCTCCTTGCTGGATGTTCAGCATCTTGTATCTGAGTGATGCCGTGGGTGCCGAACTGAGGGAGGAAGGAGAAAACCCCCCCCGGGGGGTGCAGCTCTATGGCGCAGAGCCTGCGCGTCCACGAGGGAAGGGTCTGTTGGTGCACAGCAGGGTAGCTCTGCATGGGGTGAGGAGAGGGCAGAAATACCGTGTGCTGCATGTTGGAGGAGCGAGCTGAATGTGTGAAGGATTTGGGGCTGCAAGGCATGTTTTTCCTCTGGTGGATGTGACATAAAAAGCAAAACTGAATTGGAGCGTGTCTGCCGGCTGGGATCAGGCGCTCCCACCTGCTTCGCGTGCCGTCTCCCCCCTCTCCCTGCCTTTCCCAGCGCCGTCTGCCACCGCCCTGCATGCCCAGCATGTGCTGCTGGGTGGGAGGGAGTGCAGCCCTTGGTGCTGTCACCCAGACCTGCAGTTATTGCGGTGTGCCGAGAGCTGGCTGTCGCCGCAGTGCTCCCAGCGATGGTGTGGACCTGCAGCCATCCACCCGTCCTTAGGACTTCTGGGTGGCTCGAGGAGAAACGGAGCTCTGAATTAATGCTTTCATTATCCAGCCTTCTTCCCCGAAGGCCGCTCTATCCATTTTTAATTTCGGAGCTCTCCTGCATGCAATATCTCTTTTTTCCTGCTCTCATCAGCCATAGCGCTAGGCTGGTGCCGGAGCTGGGGATGTGGGTGACATCCCTGCCCCTCCATGGACTGGGGGGGGGATGAGGGGTAATGACACTGAGCTCTGTTTGGGGCCTTTGTGATGTTAGGGGAGAGCAGAATAAGGGAAACAGAGCTCCTGGAGCTCCAGGGTGGGTGCTGAGGTCGGGTGGCTCTGCTCCAGGTGGTGCTGAGTTCTTGGAAAACATGGGTGCCCTTCTGCAGGGATGGTCACTGCCCCCTCCTGTGCTCTTGCTAACAGTCAGGTTACTTTGTGAATATCTTTGCCTGGGGTTTGGCCCCTTTTCTCCCTTTTTTCTTCCTTTTTTTTTTTTTTGGGTCTCAGCCCCAGATAAATCCTTTAAAAGGAAAGAGAGAACTCTTTGCCAAGCATGCCACCTCTCCTCCAGCTAAGGAGCTGGAAGCATTGCACCAGGCTATAGAAATATGTAAAAATGATCATTTATGGTTTTTTTTTTAGAAGGAGCTGGAAAGTGTCAGCACTCCTGGCATTCAGTTTTTCAGATCTGCCTCTGCTTTCTGAAACTTTTTGGGACCAATGAACCAGAAGGAGCTGGGAAGGAAGGGACTCATATTGTCTTGTTTCGATGGGGAGTGGCCCTGTTGTGGGGGCTGAGGTTCCCCCAGCTTCCCCTTGCGGACCCCAGGCTCTGTATTGGTTGGTGCATCACTCCAGAGGGGGTGGGCCTGATGGGACCCCCCATGATCCTGCACCCCAAAGTGCTGGTGTTCGTCCAGACGTTAAATAACCCAAAGGAGTGCTAAACGTGGAGCACTGACACATGGAAACTGAACAGTGTTGCTCCTTGGAAAGGTGGATAGCGCTCTACTTTGGGAGCGTGGGTAGTGTTCTTTGGGAACATCCAGGCTGGATGTGGCTCTGGACAGCCTGGTCTGGTGGTTGGCAACCCTGCACATGGCAGGGGGGTTGAAACGAGATGAGCATTGTGGTCCTTTTCAACCCAGGCCATTCTATGGTATTCCGTGGTATTTCGTGATACTCTATGAACACATACAGTGCTCTTCTTTGGGAAAATGGATAGTGTTGTTCTTTGGGAACATAGATTCTGTTGTGCCTTTGAAAGGAAACACAACAGCAATCTGCTATGGAAAGGGTGTTTTTTTTTCCCTCCTCCTTCCTTTTGATTTAATAATTTGGCATTCACAGAGTGAGGAGTTTCTGAGAGATGGCAAGAAGATTTTTCTACTATGGGGTTTTTTTTTTTTTTTCCTTGCTACAGCAGCTTCAGAAATCTATCACTGCTGCTCTGGTGTTGGACGTTTTTTTTCCTGGCAGATGGAAGTAGCAGGCTGGAGATGGATGAGCTCCGTTAGCCGCTTCAAGCAGGCGGCGCAGACACCGTGGTCCTCATCATGGGGCTTTTTGGAGCCATCCTGGTTTATTCCCCTGGGAAAACTCCCAGGGTGTGGAGTGCACCCTGAGCTCATAACTGAGTGTTTTAGGTTTTTGTTTTGGTCTGCAAAACATGTTGGAAAGCAGCCGCAAGTGAGAAAGGGCAGCAGGGTGTGGGTGCGCACGGGTGCCCCAACCGCCTAGTTGGAGTTGGGGTGGCTCAGGGCTTGGATTCCCAGCTGGAGATTGTGCGTTGTTGACTTGGAGGCCCCTTGGCATCTCACAGCCAAGATACAGATGGGTACAGCACCCCAGTACTGCCCTGCTGGGAGCTCTATGGTGTGGGAGCACGGAGCAGTCCCTTGTCCTGTTGGCCTCCTGTGGAGGGGAGAGTGTGGCAGTGTGCCCAGGGACAACGCTGGTGTGTCCAGGACCTGGAACAGTGGCCTTCTGCAGGGTTATTGGAGCAGGGTTAAGCAAGGCGCTGGGGAAAGAGTTGCCTAATTACTCACCTGGCTGTAAACAAGCAGCGTGCTGAAGCCTGCAGGCAGCCAGCACATGAGTGGCATGGGAAAATCAATGCTTATAAACTATTTAGGAAGGAGTGAGCGGGCAAAGGGAGAGGGGGAGGGAGGCTGCCACAGTGTCAGCATTGCTTGTTTCCCATGGAAGCAAACTGCCAGTGCTTGCACTGGGCTGGGCACACCTTCTCCATCCCCTTTGCTTCCTCACCGTGCAATGGGTTCAAGAGCCCTGTGCATGAACAACGAGACCTTTTCAGCGATGATAAGACTAAAAGCCAAAGAATAAAGCCTCCCGTTGCTCACCTCTAACACATCCCATTGTTTTAACCTCTCAGGGGTGCTGTGACTCCGTGTGCCGTGAATGTGATGTTTGCATGATGGTTTAATTGCCTCTGTGGCTCTGCTAAGCAGTGACACACGTTGTGGTGCGTGAGTCACCTTGGTGAAGGCGCCGCGGGAAACAAGAACTTCTCCTCCTTGGTTTTGCCAGGTTAAACGCTTGTTTGTTACTTCTGTTGTTGAGTTTGTTGGCAGTGGGGGGTGGGTCTTCCTCATGGGATGCTCTCCTCCCCCTGTTTGTGTGCCCGTCCTGCCCAGCCCCATCGCATAGCTTTATGTAAGCCAGAGCTTACTGGGGAAGCCATAGAGTGCAGGCTTCACGCCTCCTTGCTCTCCCCTCCATTTACTTTAAGCACTCTCTGTGCCCATGTTCCCATCTGCTCCAGGTGCTGCAGGGAGCTGTGCCCTGCCAGCAGCGCTCCTGGGAGACCGCTCTATTTATTTTCCAAATCCTTCCTTTCCTGTTGCGCAGCAACTCCGAACGCACCCTGGCTCATGCTGGCATCTCCTGCTCCTCTCTCCCTTGCCTGTGTTAGGAGGAGGGTGGTGGGGACCCACCCTGGTGTCTCACAGAGCTCTTTGCCTTGAAACGAGCAGTCTCGAGTCACCGGGTCAGCCTCACTGCAAAGGGAGCTAGGTGGTGGTGGGGCTGCAGCCCGCTCTCCGCTTCTTGTGTTCCTGGATGCCGGCCCGCTGCGTGCGGCTGGAAGTTATCCTGAGGAATCCCATCTGTGCCCTTCTTTGGGAAGCAAACTCCTCAGGGCACGCTCTCTGGCTGTGTGCACGCTGCTCCCAACACTGCTGCCCACAAATCACTGCCCACAAATCACTGCTCGCCTCTCTGTGCCCCGTAGCTTATCCCTGTGCAATTCTTTCCCGTGCACCAGGACACCTTGCTGTCCCCTCCCTCTGCAGGAGCTGCTCGCCTTGATGCATGCTTGTATCCATAATAGCAGGGTTGTGGAACAGCTGCCCACAAAGGAGGGATGAGGTGATTCCATGTTGTGATCTCCTTTGAGTGGAGTCCCTGGAAGTGGTGCTGTAGGGTGGGCACCTATGGCTGCCACTACCCCACTGTGGGCTCATTGGGCCTTGAGATGTCTCCTGGCTGCTGTCTGATGCTGCATGCTCTTCCTGTCACCCTCTCTTCTCTCAGCTTGCCGAGGAGGTGGGATGGGAAGAGATACGGTGGCATTGCTGCTTAAACACGAGTAGGTGTGGGGCAGGGTTGCAAAGGACTCGTGGAGCTCCTTGTGCACCGAGTACAGTTATTAAGGTGAGAGGCAGTTACTTGGCTGAAGGTTTGATCGCTGCCACTGCAATGCAAACATTTGTACTGAGATACCCCAAAAAGGAATGTCCTCAGTAGAGGTCATCAGCGCTGCTAGGAACTTGTTGCTGTTGTGTAATTAATTGGTCACGAAGGGAAAAGTGAAGTGTGGAGAGCCTACAGCCTGCAGAGCCTGTGCACCCTGCTGCTGCCTTAACCTGGCTGAGAAGTTTGAATGAGGAGTGGTGATGCAGTGGTACAGGCTGCCCAGGGAGGTGGTGGGGGTCACAGTCCCTGCGGGCGTTCAAGAACGATGGAGATGTGGCAGTGAGGGACGTGGTCAGTGGGAATGATGGGGTGGGTTGGGATTGGACTTGGGGGTCTGAGTGGTCTTTCCACCCTTAATGATTCTATGATTGGGTCAGGCCATCTGGCAGCAAGTTGCCTGAGGGTTTGGCATCTCCATTGGCTTTCCAGGTGCCGTGCAGGCCTGCTGTCCCCACCTCTTGGTCCGTGTCCCCATGTGTCCCCTTGCACCAAGACCCTGGTGTGCAGCTGGATTTCAGCAGGTGACTCAGCGTGGTGTCCAGGGCCATGGTTCTACCTTGATGGCTCCTCTGTTTTAGTGGCAAGCAGTAAACCCTCCAACACTCATTGCTTTCCCTCAAACTTTGCTCTAATCTTGATTTTCTGGTAATTGGTACATGCCATGAACATAAGGACTTGCGTTAGGCAGCAGGAGCGCCTGGTATTGAGGGAGCACAAAGGATCTGGGCCATTCATCTTTGGGAATGCCAGCTAATTTCTCTTCTAATTTCTTCTAATTTCTCTTCTTTCCTCTCCCCAAATCTCCCAGGGAACCGATTGCAGTAGCTTGACACATGGCTCCCCCAAGCAGTGCTGATAATCTCTCTGCCCACGCCGTTTCCTTTGGCTTTTTTAATTACTAACCATCATTAACTGATTTTCTCCTGGAGCTGTTTGGACCGCGGCTGGTTCACCCCTGCTGCGGGACCCCTCATACGTGCTTTGGTCAGGGATGCAGCAAGCGTCTCTCTTTGGCTTCCAGGTGTTTGCATCCCATTTTAACCCACTCACATCAAGTTGCGGGGGGATTTCCCCCTTTTCAGAGCCAGCCACGGGCTCGGGGTTGGTGGGAAGCAGGGCTGCAACGACACAGCAGAAGCCATGTGAACGAGCACATTGCTTTTCCCGTGAGCTGATTCTGTGTCAAAATAAAGTGGGTTTGTTTCGGGGGAACTGCAGGCTGGAGCTGGGACCACCTTCCCGCGGGTGCCGGCTGTCAGATGCTCAGCGCCGCGTCCTCGTTAGCGCGCAGCCTCGTCAGCTCGCCTTAACAAAATGTTCTGGCATCCTCCCGTCTCTGCTTGTCACTTCTCCGAAGGGAACGGGGCTCGTTCCCCTGGCAGCGTGAGCCCTGTTTGCCAGGCGAAGGCACAGCTAATTATTTCTATTTATTTCTTCCGACTTCCTCGGTGTTTAATTTGATGGCTCCGCTTGATCTTTTTCACTCGCCTCCAAGCCTCAGGAGCGGCCAGGGCACAGAACGGATCCCTTGAGCTCATTGTGTGCATGGATTAAGCAAGCATGGGGCCTCTGCTCACATCCCTCTCATTTGGGGCTGGCTCTGCTGCAGCCCTGGCTTGTTTTGTTGTGTGCAAGAAAGTCACCTGCCCTCGTTCCTTCCCAGTACCCAAAGAGATGCTCTGGAGGGAAGTGGGGATGTGGAGCAGCAGTGATAAACCAGAGCAGCCAGACTGGCAGCATAAGTGGGGAAAGAAATGTGAGAATCATAGAATCATAAAGGCTGGAAAAGACCTCTAGGATTAACAAGGCCAACTTTGGCCCATTGTCACCATGACCACTCATAGAATCATTAAGGCTGGAAAAGACCTCTAAGATCCCCAAACGCAACCTCAGCCCACTGTCCATGTCCCTCAGTGCCACATCTCCACGGTTCTTTGACACCTCCAGGCACGGTGACCCCACTACCTCTCTGGGCAGCCTGTGCCACTGCATCATCACTCTTTCTGAGAAGAAATGTTTCCTAATATCCAACCTGAAGTTGGTTAGGAGTTGGGTCCTGACCCAGCTTAGGTGACCCTGCTGTGTTTTTGCCCAGGAGGAACGGGACTTGCATGGATGCTCTGGGAGGAAGGGAGGGAATTGTGGGGTTGAATGCCTCTGAGCCTCCACTGTCTTTGTGCCTTGCAGAGTGATGAGCTGTGCCCACTCCAAGGATGCTCGGATTCGGCACGTGCTCCGTCAGCGCCCCGGGCAGGGCGGCTGAGCTGGCTGCTTCCCCCCACTACGCACTGGCTCTGCCCGAGGAGGAGATGTGGCGTGAGCACCGACTTGCCCTCATGCACAGCACCCAGTCCTGCAACCTGCTGGAGCCCCAGAGCCTGGCTGAGGTGCTGGTCTCACGTGCAGCCAGCTTTGATGCCCTCTACCAACCCCGAGATGCTGACGGTGACAGTGGCAGTGCCTTGGACCTGGGGCTTGGCACCTACGTCCCCATCAGCCCCGATGTCATCAAGCGCCGTCGGGGTGGGCTGATCGAGCAGAGGGACATCATCAAGGCACACGAGGCACACAAGATGCAGAGCACGCCGCAGGCAAGGAGGAAGGAGTGGGAGTAAGTAGGGGACGGGGCTGTCAGGGTGGGAGAAGTGGTCACAGCGGTGTCACCCCAAAGAGCAGTCGGTGTCACCGGGCTCAGTTTCTAGGGTGGTTTCTTGAAGATGGAGAGGTAATGTGGTGCTGCACTGAAATCATAGGGCGTCCTCACTTGTGTCTGCCTGGCAGAACCATGGGAGTGGCTGCTGTGTGGCACCTTGCCCCGCTGCCACCCAGCAGTGCCCTCTCTTGGGGCTGGCACTGTTTGGCCAGACACTGTCAGAGGTGACCCACAGACATATGGGCTCCGTGAGAGCGCTGCCTCATTATCCCCCGTGCCCTGCTGGAGCTGCCAGATGAATAAATCATGGGCAGGCAGGAAGCAGAGGGATGGCCTCGTTAATTGTCGGCTGGCGGCGTGAGCTGCTGCAACGGCTGCTCGCTAATTAACCGCCTGGATGGGGATGGCTGCAGATCCATCACTGTGCAGGGAGGGGAACCCAGAGCCCTTCGGCACAGGGGCTGCCCTTGCACTGACTCCCGGGGGTGGGTTCTCTCTTTGGTTTGTGCTCTGGGAACGTGCAGAGGGCCCCGGGGGTCATGGATCCGTGGCCCCACCGTGGGGATGTGCTTCTCTCTAAAACTAGATGGATGGCATGTATGGGAGAAGGAAAATCAAATCAACTTCCTTATCTATAATTCTCTTTGTAGTGATGCTCTTTCCCTGAGATTTAATTTTCAATGGGGTGTGCAGTGGGTTGCTCTGGGGGCTGTCATCTGCAAGATCTGGCTCGGCATCTCAGGTGGAGTATTAGGAAAAATTTCTTCTCCAAAAGAAGGGTGATGCAGCAGCACAGCTGCTCAGGGACTGGTGGGGTCACCGGCCCCAGAGGTGTTACAGAACTGTGGAGATGTGGCACTGAGGGACAGTGATGGGGATGGGTTGGTGTTGGACTTGGTCGTCTTCGTGGTGTTTTCCAATCTTAAATGGCTGCTCAGAGCTGTGGGTGCCCCATCCCTGGAGGTGTCCCAGGCCATGGATGGGCCCTGGGCAGCCTGAGCTGGGGGGCAGCCAGCCCACGGCAGGGGTGGTGCCGGGGGTCTTTGGGGTCCCTTCTGACCCAGCCATTCTACGGTTCTATGATTCTGTGAGGCTATGAGTCTATGATTTATGGTGCTTTCGTCCCTTTTGCTCTGTCACGAGGGACATGAGCCCAAGGCAGTCACCAGATCCCATTTTCCAGAGCCCCAGCCTGGTGCTCTGCCCTTCTTCCCTCTGTTTTGTCTCAAGTAAGCAAATGTGGAACCTCTGAGGGGTTCTCCATGGCTGCAGCTCTGGGTTTGTGCATTTTCCCTGGGACAAATAGAATAGAATAAACTGTGAAAACGCGCAGGCTGTTGCTAGCAGCCCTCAGTGGCTCTTTACATCTTGACAATGTGAGATGCACACTCTGCATCCCAGATTACCAACGAAACCCACTTCTTTTCCCTTTTTTTTTTTTTTTTTTCCTTCGTTGGTGGTGAAGGAGACAAAGGGCGCTTTGCTGCCATTTGGCACCACCTGGAGTTCACTGGCTGCGGTGATGGAGGGGTGCAGGCACACCTGGGGCACCAGCAGCATTCCTGCCGTAGGATGACTTGAGGTGCATTGGGATGGCTTTAGGATGACTATCCCTGCCTGTTTTACCCTGCAAGAGCAGCAGTGCAGGCAGCAGAATGAGCCGTGGATGCGCTGTCTCATTGCCTGGGGCAATGCCATATGGCTCTCGTTATGGTAATTCGGCCTGCAGCAGCAGATGAGCCCCGAATCCCTCCCAGGAGTGTCCCCCAGCCTCTATGGGCACACAGCGGGGCCGGGGGCTGTTCTCTGACCCGGGATGAACCCGGTGTCCTGGCAACGCCGCTGCAGGGAGCTGCAGCTCTCGGAGCCTGGCTTTGGGCACACCCTGCAGGAATTCCCTGTCGGAGTGCGTGCAGGCAGCGCTGCGAAGCCTCGCCTGTTCCTGCATGGAATTGCACTTCCACGTTGCTGTGAATGCCATTCTGCTTTCTGTCCATGTTCAGCTCTCTCGTATGGATCACAGTCCTTCAGCTAGCTCATCCTTCCCAATGCCTGAGGTGTTTGCTGCTGGAGGATACCAGCAGCTCCACCTTCCCCTGGCTCCTATCCAGGCAATGGGATTTTACCAAAGCTACCCTGCCTTGTTGTTTTAGAGATGGAGCTGGGTTTTCTGTCCCAGTTTCGTGCATATGGATGGGCTGCTGATGGTCTGATTTCTGGGTGGTGCTGTGTGCAGCTAGGAGTTGGGCTGGGTGACCCTTATGGGTCCCTTCCGACTTGGGATATTCTGTGATTCCATGATTTGCAGGAGGCTTCTCAGCCATCTCACTCATGGTGTTTGCCTGATGGGATCCAAGGATATTCCCTGTGCACTGGGAGCCCAGCACACACCTGCCTTTCTGGGGGCTGGGGGAGGTTCTTTCCCTCTCTCCTTCTCCTAGCTCCCCTTCCCCGTGCTACCCACACCCACCCCTCAACATGGCCATTCCCAAATATCCAATCTCCTTAATATTATTTTCCCTCTGATCCCTGCCCACCTCCCCCCCCCCCAAGCCAGCCTCTCTGGAAATGTGGTGCTCCAAATGGGACCTGGCTGAGAAGGGCTTAGCTGCAGAGCTCACTGGCTGGGTGCTGGCTGGTGTAGGCTGTCCTTGGCCAAGGGGGAGGAGTCATGCAGAGGGGTTTGGGGGCTGGAAATGGGGTGGGAATTCCTTTAGACCTGATGGAAGGGCAGGAGCAGGTGGGCAGTGGTTCTCTGGGTGTGGGGTAGTGTGCCTTCCTGGAGCAGCCAGAGCTGTGAATGCCAATTAGTGCCCGACTTGCCAGACTAAATAAAGCAGCAGGACACTTCAGGCAATTTATTAATGAGTAATTATTTCAGGGCTCTTCAGCCAAGCTGCGAAGCCTCGTGACCCGAGGCAGCATGTTGCTGGTAGCTGGGTGAGACCCAGCCCCTAAAGCATCTCGCAGCTTCTGCATCCCCATAAGTGCTCAGGACCAGAGGTTTTTTGGTTGGCCTTAAACCTCTTCTAACTCTTTCAGCATGCTGTTGGACACACAGCATCCTCTCTTGGTGGATCTGATGGATGGGATGCTCCAGTCCCACCGCAGTGCAGCGTGGGGTGCAGATGACCTCAAGGCTCGGTGTTGTATTTGTACCCTTTGGTGGCTTCAGGAGGTAAATAAGAGGTTGTTTTGGGGCATTCGTGTACCCCAGGCACCTCAAGCACTCAAGCAGGACTGGTGCCATGCTGTACCAGTGCATTGTGTCCGTGCTGCATTTTGTTCATCAGCTGTCAGATGTTCTTACAGACAGGGCTGGGGATGCTCTGGGCTGGGTGGTCTTAGGGAAACGCTTGTGGTAAGGTTAGGGCATGGTGATGGAGTGCTGGGAGGGGGGTGTGGGGTGAGCAGCGTCCTCCAGGAGATGCCAGCCTGGACCCCGGGGCTGTGTCCAGCTGTGGGGCTGCAGGGCTGGGCAGGCTCTGGCAATGGGAGAGATGTCTCTTCCTAATCCTGCAGGTAATTAATCTGTTCCTGGAAAAAAACTTCCATTCCTGCATGGTTATAAACATGCTTCTGAGTCAGAGCTACCCAGTCCCAATTTGAAATTTGGCCAGAGCAGCAGAGATGGTTCTCATTTGATCCTATTTTTTCCCCTCCTCTGTGCCTAGTTAAAGCCTTATCTAAAAAGATATATAATGAAATCACGATGCCAGGAGCCTCTTCCTAATAGGAGAAGTGCCAAAGCAGAGGGCGTGCAGTAGGGATGTGACCCCCAGATGTGGCTGGGCACAGCACGACGGACACGGTCAGCGGTGGGATGGGCTGGGGGTTGGACTTGGGGATCTTAGAGGTCTTTTCCATCCGTAACAATTCTACGGTTCCGTGCAACTTTCCTCCCGCAGCCCGACGCCGGGCGGAGCACCGCATGCTCGTATCGCATCGCTCTGCGGGCGGAGAGCGGCCAGCAGCCGCTAGATGGCAATGCCGGAGCGGAGCTCCGAGATCCCCGCACCGCACCGCACGCTGCAGCCTAGGGGGCTCCGGCCTCCGCCAGGGGAATGGGCTGCCCTGCACCTCCTGATGCTGATGTGAGGGGGAAAGCAGGGAGGAGGTTTGCATTTCGCTGTTGCCCTACAGCCGCAAGCCTTGCACCTTCCCAGCCCATCACCCCGTTGCCCTGTGTTGGTTTCCCTTCGTTTGCAACTCAAGGCAGCCCAGCACAGAGCTGGCTCCCAGTCCCCGTGCCGTGTTGAATCATGTAGGCATCAGCCTCGCTTCTCCCTGACTCACAGATCCCGGCGTGCTGGGGTGAGGGTCAAGCCGAGAGCGGCAATAAACATCCTGGGAAGCGGAGCCTGCAGCTCTTGGCACTGCCAGGACTTCTTTTGCTTTCAATCTTCTCTTAAGGAGCTGCTTTCTCATAAATATCCCATCCTTTAGCACCATCTGAACAGGAGAGAGGCTCCCAACCGGGTCGTCCTGTGCTCTGCTCTGCTGCAGCAAATACAGAGCAGAGCGGAGACCAAGGCCTGGGTACAGGGTGTCCAGTTAAGGGGTGCAGCTGCTCGTGGGGCCAGGAGGAAGGCAGCGAGGTGCATATGGGCTGGGTGGTGCTTCTGGTGTCTGGCCTTTCCCACTCCCACCCCTAGGTGCCAGCTGGAGATGGCCATTGGGGATTGCCTCATGGGGATGGGAGGACACTTGGGGACTCAGGGTCACCCAGGCTGGAGTGATTAACCCTGAACTTAATGAACAGTAGCTGAGAGGTGGGATGAGCAGCACTGCTCCAGTGGCAGTGAGGAGGTGGTAATGGGAACGACTTGCAGATCCTCACTGATTTGGTTAGAAGTGGATTCTGGGACTGTAGTTAGGGTGGCTGGTGAATTAAAGCCCTGCATGTTGGTAGGGGGATGCCCGCTGGGTGCTGTGCTGGTGGCATAGCTGGGGGCTGGTTGACCCCACGGGCACCCCCCACCTGTTACGTAGCCTATAGAGAAGAGCTGAGGATGAGTGCAGCAGATGGGTGTCCTGGTGGGCAGCGGGCTCCTGGTGGCTGGCTGAGGTCGGGGCAGCCATTCCACAGCCTTTATGCTAAATGCTCCTTTTGTCCTGCTGGAGAGGGTCTGATCCTTCTCCCTCCCAGAAATACACCGTGACAACCTGGATCAAAAAGCCAGCCCCATAGCTGGAGGAGGGGATGCCCATGGCGAGGTGCTGTGAGGCTGCACAGGGGGAGCAGCCCTTGTCCAGATGAGTTAATGACCTACCTGATTAAGGGTTTTATTTTATTCTGTTTTATTAAGATTTACCCTAAGTTGCTACACAGCAAATGTGTGGGACAGGGACCAGGCGCCTGCTGCTGTATTTTGCAAAGCAGGTCAGCAGTGCTGGGGGGAAGAGCGTGGATGGGGTGCGGGGCACCGCAGGGCTGTAGTGTGGGTGCTGATCCTCTGGGCACAGAGGGGCCAAGGGCATGGAGAACCCACGGACCCACTGGTGATGCTGGTTGCATCCCTTGGAGGATGCACAGTTGTGAGCGGTGAGGCTGGAGGCAAATGGATATGGGGATATCAAATTCAGGTGGATATGGGGACACCCTCGGACCCCATGGGATGGGATAGCTGGGGGCTGCCCCAGTGCCTGTGCACCAATCCCATAGACAAGGGGGGGGGGGGGGGGGGGGGGGAAGCAGAGCCCCAGTACCCTGCTAGCTCCATCCCCACTCACCCGGGAGCCCTCATGTGCCGAAAACCCGTTTGCGGGCAGGGAGTGCTCCTTGCAGGGGGGGGGCTCCCGCGTCGCCTTTGTTCCCTGCAGACCCTCCCCTCGCCGCTGCCTTTCCTTTGCAGCAAGCAGCTCGTCGCTTGCCAAAAGAATGCACTGGATGGAGCGAGCGAGCGAGCCGGGCGTGCGTGCGCGTGTGTGCGCGCCCGCCCGTGTGTGTTGCAGCCGACTTCATTAAAGGCAGCCAGCCCCGAGCTGCAGAGGCGCGGCAGCCTCGGGTTCCGCGGCCCCGTTCCTGCAGAAAGCCGACGTCCATCCCTCGGCTGCAGCGGGGCCTGCAGCGGGGCCGGGGGGCTCCCGGGGGGGCTGCAGAAGATGGAGGCGGCGGGAGGAAGTTGGCCACTTGGCTTCAACTAGGCTGGATCGCGCTGCAACCTGTTCGCCGGCCTCCCCTGCGCTGTGCTGGGTGCTGTACCGAACGGCGGTGGGGTTGCGGTGGGGCGGGTGGAAGGGCTCCGAGCCCCCTGGGTTGGGCTTGGGGGTCCCAAAGGTTTGGATCTGGGGGGAGTGGGGGAAAGGATGGGGCTGGTATCCCCCCCAGTGTGCGGCTCCCTCTCCGCGATGCTCTCCCGGAGGGATGCGGGAGCGACGGGGATGAGCATCACCGGAGAGGAGGAGGAGGAGGAAGGAGGAGGAAGGAACCCCGCAGCCCCCCCTGTTCTCCCCCCCGCCGCCTCGGCGGTGCCGCTCGGCTCACCTGTGCGCTTTCTTGCAGGATGGCTCGCTTCGGGGAGGCGGTGGCTGGCAGGCTGGGCTCCGGGGATGGGGGCTCCGAGCAGAATCGCAGCCGGCAAGGAGCCGCTGCTCCGGCGGGAGGGTCCCCGGGAGCCTTCAAGCAAACCAAAGCGCAGCGAGCCCGGACTATGGCTCTGTACAACCCCATCCCTGTCCGGCAGAACTGCTTCACCGTCAACAGATCGTTGTTCCTCTTTGGGGAAGATAACATAGTCAGGAAATACGCCAAGAAGCTCATCGACTGGCCATATCCTTTCTGCACCCCCTGCGAGCCCCCCCTTGCTCCCCGTGCCCGGATTTGCCTTGGTGGCTGCCCAGGACACGTGTGCAGCAGCAGCCGGCAGGTAAGCGCCTGCCTTCTGCTCTCCTTTGGCGTGCGGAGATGGGTGCCCTGGCCCCGTCCTTGGGGATGCTCTCCTCACCCTATTGCTGCTGCCACCCCATCACTCCATCACACCGAGGGAGCAGAGCCCCTTCCCCCCTCCCCAGCTGACCCTGGCCCCTCCTGAGGCTTTGGATCACCCCTGTGCTGTCCAGGGGCTCTCAGATCCGTTTTTGGCTTCAGGATGTGTGTGGCTTGTTGGGGTTCTGCTTCCCTACCCAGAGCCCCCGTCCCACTGGGGACAGACTCCCCTGCAGCCTGGCACACTGGGCATGAGCACGGCCGCCCTCACCCTGCAGCCCCATCCCACCGTCTGGAAGTGGGGTGCCCCCTCCCTGTGCTGCACAGAGGTGCTGACCCCCTCTGCCTGCCTCCTGCTGCGTCTGCTCCAGGGATTGCCCAGGAATACACTGGGTGGAGGGCATGAATCTCCCACTCCTTCCCCTGCTCCCCCATCCTTTTGCACCCCCCCTGTATCTCTCTCCCCTCCCACCTTCCCTGCAGGTGCCCTGGGAACTGTGCTCGGTACCCAGCCCTGCTGTACGCCCCGCTCCATCACACCTCTGCTCAGCACCCCGCTCTCCTCCCAAACCCACAAACTTCCCCATGGCCATGCTTTGGCTCTAGGACCCTCCCCGTAGCGCTCTCTGCAGTGGTGATTATGTGCAGCTCTCACCGTCGCTTCCTCTCCCTACAACTTGTTGGGTAACTTGCTGGCTCCTTGGGTGCGGGATGGAGGCGCCCAGCAGATATGGGGTGACTCAGTGCAACAGGTGCCCAGGGACACCCATGGGTCTGCCACCCCATGCTGAACCTCACTGGGGGCATAACCGTGTGTATTAATGCACTGCAGCCTCTGGGTTCACCCCCAGGGCCTGCTGGGGGTCCAGCTGTGCCATAGGAGTGCAGGGCACTGTGGGATGGGGGCAGCTTTGCCGAATCCCTGCCGTGCCATGGCCAGCCCTGCGCTGGGTGCAGAGCATCAGCAAGGCAGCAGCCGCACTCGGAGCACTGCAGGGTGCTCGCTGGGCCGCTGGGTCTTGTTTTCCAGAATATGCCAAATTATTCATGTGCTTTCCCAGCATGATGTGGGAGGGCTCTTGCTGCTTGGCTGTTCCTCTGAGCAGGGCTATGGGCCGGGGTCCCGTGCCAGTGCGGTTCTCACCTGCTGGTTGGTGCATGGCCACTGTGCTGCAGCAACCCTATGGTGTTATTCCTCCCTAGGACTCGCATTGCAGGAGGGAGATGGGCTCGTTTGTTAATTTGTATTAATTTTTTTTCCCCAAAAAAGAAGGGGCACATCCCTACGCAAGTGTGTGGAGTGGGAGCTGCATCTTGGTTGCCGTGCCATGCGTGGCTGCCATCTCTTTCCAGGAAATTCGCCCACCCTGGGGCTTGTTGTGCACTGAGCTTTTCAGGGCTTGGCTACAGGCAAAGCTTTTTGGTGACGGGTTTGTACCCACTGTGTGATGGGCTGGAAAAAAGGGGCCTTTGGATGCTGGTTGTATATGCTGGGTCAAGTGGAATGACTTCTTGTAAGCCTTGCATGAGGCTGAGCTTCGTTTGGTGGAGAGGACCTCAGTGCCACCTCAACTTGTGCTACACCAGGATGCCCCAAATACCGTGCTAGCACCTGTGTAGCTTTGGGTTGTGCTAACCTTGTGAAGTCTCCTTGGGTGGAAGCAGCGTGGTCATGCCGTTATTGGTGACGTTGGCCAAGAAAGGTGCTCTCCTCTCGGAAGTGGTGCAGCAGGGCCATGAGATGTGAGCACCTGGCTGCAGCCTGCAGCCTGGCATTGCACCTGAGAGTGCTGGGCTCATGGGTCGGAGGGGGCTGGGGTGGGGCGAGGGGAGGGTGGAGGCTCTTCTTCACCCAGCTTCAGTTGACTAGGTAATAGGGCTAAAAATAACGGGTGATTCAGGCCTGGATATCTGCTGGGTAACTGTATAATTATAACCAGCAGCCTCTGCAGTTTGGCTTCCCAGTGTAAATAGGGATGATGCATGGAGGGGAAGGAGGAGAAACACAAGGAACAGGGCTCGGGATTCGGCTTCACGGGGAGAGCCTTTGCTGAGAGCTTTGCTACCTCTTCTGGAGCTGCTCTTTTTGGGTGTTGGTGCTCCAAACACAAGGCAGCCTCTGGCTCGGCTGCAGGAACGTCTCCTCTTCCCTTTGCTTCTCCCCTCCTCCTGAAACACAGCCCCGCTGCTCCCACTGATGG
Source organism: Alectoris magna (assembly GCA_030625065.1). Taxonomy (NCBI): domain Eukaryota; kingdom Metazoa; phylum Chordata; class Aves; order Galliformes; family Phasianidae; genus Alectoris; species Alectoris magna. Next base: position 25,128,742 of record CM060568.1, on the reverse strand, counting down.
CCAGGTCTTGAGCCCTGATTTCATTTGTTCACTGCCTGGAAAGCTGCAATTCAGTTAGTGCACGAGATGGGCTGCAGCTCCGCTCTATCTGCTCCGTCCTTCATCCGCTTAATCGCATTTGACACGATCCTCTCCCTCCCCAGAAGAACCAGATGACACGGGGTGCTGCCGGCTCGTCCCCAGCACGCCATCCCCAAAGCCTCTCCCTGCATCCCAGGTGACCTCCCTGCGCCCATGGCTTTCCACTGCAGCCGGTGACAGCCGTGTCACCGCATCCCGGTGCCCATTGCTGCCTCATCCCACGAGGATCCGTGCTTTGGTGCGCCCCACGTGGCAGGGATTTGGGGTGAGTGGGTGTCCCCACCTGGGCAGTGAGTGTCACCTGGGGACACCGCAGCCTCTTTGTCCCCTTTTGCTTGCACCCTGCAGGAAGAGCATCGCCGTGCTGCGCTACTCAGGAACGTCTCCCCTCCACCACTGAGGCTGCTTTCTGTGCCCTTCATTCATCGGATTGCTTAAAATGTTTTCTTTGGGGAGGGGCGAGTAGGTGTAATGGCAGGTCCATCTCTCTGACAGCCGGGGAGAGAGAGGCTGCCTGTCAGATGGTGAATTTAAACAGAGGCAGCTGTTGTCATGGTGACGCCAAGTTGCATCCTGTTGCCGTGGCAACCAAAGTTAAAAAACTGATGTTAAGGCAGGAGAATCACATGATGCCGTTCTTTTTTGTTTTAAAAAAAAAAAAAAAAGAAAAAGAAAAAGAAAAAAAAAAATAAAGGAAGGGGGTGAAAAAAAAAAAGGAAGGGAGAGATTTGGTTTGCAGTTTTCAGGAGAACACTTCTCCACGGCGCTGCTTGCACGTGGTAGGCAGTGCCTGCGCCCACATCGCTGCGGGCAGCTCTGCTCCGGATGGAGCTTGTGTCCTTGGGGACAAAGGCAGCAGGGCTGGAGGACCCGGAGCTGAATGAGGAGCACTTGTGGTGCTTGCTCTGTTTGGGTGCTTCCTGCTTTCCTGCTGGGTGTGGAGCTGAGGACCAGAAGATGGGCATACGGGGCAGGGGAAGGTCTGTGTTGGCGTGCGGACAGTGGCTTGGGAGCAGCAGGCTGAAGCCCAGTGGTGTAGGACGTGAAGATCCATCACATTCACATGTGGGGAGCATGGAAAAGCCTGCAGTGCAGCAGGTCGTGGGGGAGACGTGGGGATGGGTGGAGAATGGAGACTGCCATTTGTAGGAGATGTTGGGGCTGAGCAAGGTGGAACCACTCCTGCCCTTTGGAGATGCCCAGGTGGCTTCTGTCTTTTTCTTCTGCTCCTTCCACACCTTTCCTGCCTGAAAGCTGGGGGAGGTGCGATCACCAGGCTTCTGCTGGGCAAGGGGGTGAGGAGGGCTCCCTGCAGCTCCCACACCTCACCCAGACCCAGAGATGGATTCATCCATCCGCTTGGTGAGGTCCAACCACTTGGCGAGGTCGCATCGCTGGGCCACCTGCATTGCAAATCCCTCTTCGTGCTCTCCTCGTGAGCAATATCTCCCGGGTGGGGAAGACAGGCAAGTTTGGCATCTCCATCACCATCACACATCTGCCTGCACGATGATGGTCATGGGGACGTTGTCTGGGGACGCTGTGGCCTCAGGTACCCTTCTCCACCCTGGATGGGAATTGGGCTTCAGGTGTGCCTGGGGGATTAGCAGACTTGCTAAAGAAACCGGTCGGCTGCTCAGGGGCGAGGGTATGGGGAAAGGAGATAAATCAATAAGAAAACCTATTTTTATCGGCTCCCTAATGATCTGCCCGGAGAAGCCAGACGAAGGAGGAGGAGAAGGCTGAAGAGAGATGGTTTTTCATTACCAGCCTCTCAGGGAGGCGAGCACAGTGCTGCGATCTGGGGGGCTGGGAGGTCGGCAATTAGACACCTAATGAGAGAGGAAAGGCTGTGAGAGCACCGCCCGGCCCTGAGCTGGGAGGTCACTTGGATGTGTGCGGATGAATGTCCTCATGGTTTGGGCAGATGTTTCTGCTGTCCCCGGGGGAGGCCTTTCTCACCTCGTGCCCCACAGTTAGAGTGGACCCCACAATTAGCGCGGATCGCTTGGTGCTGTGGGTGGGAAGATCTGAGGCGTTTCCCCCATAGGTGAGGGCACTGCAGCAGGGAGGAGGCAGCGGTGGTAAATGCCTTTGTTGAGGAGCTCAGGGTGTTCTTAGGGTCTGACCATGCTGTTCCCTCCCTTCTTATCTCGACAGTGTGCCCAGTGCCAGGGGACCCACACTGCAGCTGCCCCTCCAAAGCTCTGGCTCCTCGGAAGCTGTGCTAATTGCTCACAGACTTTCAGGAAAATGAAACAACAGACACCAAATAGGCTGATGGCTTGTGGTCGAGTGCTGCGTCCTCTGTGTTAGCTGGAAGTTGTGGGCAGGGAGTAGGGAAAGGAGGCAATAGAATCTTTGCTGGTAGGAAGCCTTGAGGGGAAAGTTTTTCAGCACTGGCCGAATGTGGGGAGATGCTCTGGATCCTCTGCATGGAACCTGCGTGCTGCAGAGATCTCTCCTGGTGTGTTTTTAACTTATCAGCCATTAATTTCCCTGAGTGGCCTTTCAAATGTTTTGGCTGAAGCCGCTCTGGCTCCTATCCCTAAACACATCCCAGCTCCAGTGAGCCGGGCTGCCTGCCCCTGGCAGCTCTCCTGGACAGGGCCGTGACAGTAGTGACGTGGCCACAGGGTTTTGGCAAGGTGCACGAGGTGTTTGGTGGTTGGTGGGTGGCCACTGCTGGAAACCACAAGGATTTGGTGTGGGTGCTTCCCTGCTGTGATTCTGCCCTTCCCTTCCACTCTGATGGATGGCCAAGCTGGGAGCTTTCGTGGCAAGTGCTCAGCTTGGTGTCACGCCTGGCTCTACAATGCACAACCGCAACAGTGCACAACCCCAAACTCTTTCTCAGATGAAGCCCAGTCTGATCACAGCTCAGCTACCCACCTCCATGCTCACATCTATCCTCTGGGCACCCGCTGCAGGCGCCATCCCAGCAGAGCTATAGGGGAAAATGGGGTATCTATGGGGAGGCTTGGGGGCTGGTGGCTCCATCCCATTTCTCTGCTCCTTGACTTCTCCCACTCCCTTCGAGTATATGATCCTGGCAACCATCATTGCCAACTGCATCGTGCTGGCCCTGGAGCAGCACCTCCCGGAGGACGACAAGACACCCATGTCACGGAGGCTGGTGAGCATCCTTGTCGGGGCCCCTTTCCCAACAGATGGTTTGAGCTCATTTTGGGGTGGTGAGTCAGGAGGGGACCCCACCAGCCTTTGTGGTGGGTGGGTCCAGGATGGTTTGAAAACCCTAAAAAGTGGCACTGAAGTAAGTCACAGCTCTGCATTTCTGGTCTTCAAACTGATGCTGTCTGAGGAAGGGTTGGGGAAGTTCCCAGATGAGGAAGGTGGGATGGGACATGGAATGGGGTTGATGCAATGTGAAGCTGCTCTCATGTGAAATGCTTGGTGATGTGTTCCCTGTACCCTCTCACTGTGCCCCGATTCCTCTCTGCAGGAGAAGACGGAGCCATACTTCATTGGGATTTTCTGCTTTGAGGCTGGGATTAAGATTGTGGCTCTGGGCTTCGTTTTCCACAAGGGCTCATACCTGCGCAATGGCTGGAACGTCATGGACTTCATCGTGGTCCTCAGTGGGTGAGTCAGGGGACACCAGTGTGTGGGCACGGTGTCCTGGTGGTGACACCAAACTCCGGGACACGGTGCAGCCATGTTTTGCCATTTTTTGGTGGTGTTCTTCTGCCAAACTGAGGGAAGGGAGGATGGATTCCCACAGTGGGATGTGGTTCCCTGTCGAGTGAGCTCTGAAGGCAGCATGTCCAGCTTTTCTGGGCTGTTGGCCAACTGCCTGTCACCCATCTGGGCATGGAGTGAGGCGGGTGTGGTGTTGGACAGGTGTTAGTCAGACCCAGGGTTCGGGTGGGGCTGCAGCTCCAGGTGATGCTGGCTCAGCATGTGGGATCCGTGCTGGGGGTGGCAGTGCATGAACTGTGCCAGGTGCTGGTTGTCACTGCTTGTGTCACCTGCTGGGGTTGTGGCCCAGATTCGAGTCTTGCTTGGGATGTGATGAGCTGTGCTGGTGACACGAAATGAGCAGGTGTCATTTGTTGGGCTTGCACTCACTGATGGTGGCTATTGGCTTGAGCAGAAGCAGCTCATGGAAACTGAGGCATAGGAACCTTAGGTATCTGGGGTCCCTGCAGAGCTGTTGACTGCAGTCCCATCTTCTGGTATGCAAGCTCCTGCACGGTGGCACCACGTGGGATGTGGCACCGGTTTGCTGGAGGAAGGTGGACAGTAAGCCTGCTGCTTGGGACATGGTGATGGGCGTTGTGTGCCCACAGTGGCATGGCATGGGTCAGGAGTGTGCTTGTTGGAGACGTCCTGGTTGGAAGGATTGGTCATCCTGGTGGCATCTCTAGGGTGATGCAGGGACTGGGGGATGAGCCCACCGCCATGCAGCAGGGTGGCTGGAAATGCCCATGGGCTGCTGGCTGGCCTGAGCATCCTTTGGGGCTCAGCCAAGGGGAAATGCCATGTTTGAGCTGGGAGCTCCACCGTGAGCCTCTCCGGCGGATCGGGGTGAGCCGGCTGCAGCCCAGCCTGTGCTGAGTCAGCGCTCAGCAATTACTCACCCGCTGGCATCGCCAGCTCCTGCCTGCACTGGGCCCTGTGCCAACGGAGCGAGCGGCCGTGCAGGGCTGCTGCTGTGCCCACAGGGTGCCAGCCCCCAACACGCTTATGGGACACGGAGAGTCCGCTTCACCACCTTGCCCTCTGACATCCTGCTTTTCGCTCAGACAGATGGAAACCCCTCCCAGAACTGCCCGTGCAGCTCTCGCTCAGGGAGGCGCGTGTGACAGCGACAGCTTGCCTCCCTGCGAGATAAACCAGTGCGTGCGTTGGGTGTTCTGAGTTATCAGTGGCTTTCTGCGGCGAGCGATGCCGGGCTGCAAAGCGGCTCGCAGGCAGCCGTGGGAGGGGCACGTGCTGTGATGGGCGGGTGGCGACGTCGGAGCGCAGCGCCGAGCCTCGTGAGCGCGGCTGTGGACTAAAACTTGATGGATGGGTCTGGCCAGATGTCTTTGGGCTGGGGAGGATGAACGTTCTGAGGGATGCGCGGAGATGCCTGCGGTGCGGGGGGGGGGGGTGTTGTGAGTGTCCTCAGGATGCGCTGAGCGGTTTGGGGTGGTGATGCAGCACAGAGGGCGTCCGTGGGAGTGGTGTGCATCCCAATGGACCAGCGTCGCCGTCCCTGTGCAGATGACATGGGGTGCTCTTTCTTTTAGCATTCATTTAGCCACGTAAATCAGAGAGGTGTTTTATGCAGGTGGCATTGTGGCCCAGGTACTATGTTGGGGTGCCTGTGGGCAGCAGGCACAAATTAGCCTAACGAGGGGCTGCTAACGTGAGAGGCCTCCTGGGACCCCATGCAGGAGCAGATGGCACCAGCGCGGGTTCAACTGGTGTTTGCTTCTTATGTCAATAAACCCAGATTTTTCATCTCGGTGGAAATCAACGCCCACCCCAAACTCCCTAATGCTAAAGCTTCCACTGGGGAACTAATAGGCACATTTGTAAACCCGCTCCATTTGTAACCCGTGGTTTCTAAATCATCATCGCTGCCTGAAAAACAGCCCGTTCTCCCCCAGCCAAATATATTTTTCTCAGAAAACGTGCATAAGGTACCTTCATGCATTGTGGAGCAGAACTGAGATGAGGACTGCGCATGTTGCCCTGGGGATGCTCAGCTGGTGTGCTCTGAAGCTGGGCTTGGGACCTGCTTGGTGCAGTGTGTCCCGGGCCTGAAGCGGTCAGGGCCGTGGTCAGTTCTTTACTTGCAGCTCCGGGAGGGAGAGGTTGGAGCTGGATGAACTGGTGGTGGAGCATCACCTCCCTGCACGTGGGGTGATCCTGCTGTTAGTGTAAGGAATAAAAAAAAGCATGATCAAAAAGCAGCCTGGAACTGACTGGAAGGAGCCCTAACGCCACAAGAATGGGCTAGCAGAATGGGGCTAGCAGAATGGCTTACATGTCGTCTGTCTGTACAGGGGAATGGGATTTCAGGCTGCTCGCCTTGGTCATCTTCTTTCCTTTTCCCTTTAGTCTTTGGCTAGTCCCCCAGCACAGTGATTCCCCATCTCCCGTCCCCAGCTCTTCCCTTCCAGGACAATTAGTAAAGTGTTTGGTCTTTCGTTTGGATGAATAATTGATTCCCGAGCTCTGTGAATGATTCATGGGCCATATGCCATGGCAACAGGACGTGCCTGCCACCGGCACCTCGCACAAAGGGCAGACTGCAAGCGTCAGGGATGCGTTAGAGCCAGGGGGCTCTGGGGGGGCCCTGTGTAGGCAGGGCTGTGCTGTGGGTTTGGCAACACATGCATCCCCCATCTTGCTGCAGGGCCAGCTGGGGAGCCCGAAGCGGTCACCCTAATACTCCCATTGCTTTCAGCTCAGGGTTTCCTGGAGCAAAGCGCTGTTTTGGTGCCGTCTGAGATGGGACCTGCAGCTCTGCAGCCTCACAATCCACTTGTGTCGCGGCCCCAAAACCTAGAAAGAGTGCAAAAAAAAGGACAGAGGCTTTCACGTTGCACAGCATCCCCAGGGCTGGGCTGCTGAGTGCATCTGTCTGGGTGTAACCGGTGCTGATCACAGTGATCTCTGCAGAGCAGGGCTCGGTTCACCAGCCAGAAAGGGGAAGAATGGGGTAAATCTGTCAGGTCCCTTCCTGTGAGCCGTTTGACCAGTCTATTAATTATGCACTCGTTTCCCTCATAGAGTCAGGTGGTGGTTCAGGCCTTGAGGGGCCTTTCCACTTAATTATAAATATTAATTTACGTGCCAGCCAGCACCCTGATTGGCCCAGATTTGGAGCTGGGATTTGTCTGGCTGCACCGGCGGCTCCCTCGTCCCCTTGCTGGGACAGCTCACCCCTGTGTGGAACCATTGGGGGATGTTCAATCCGACTACTTTGGGAGGTCAGCATTTGCTTGGGCTCCCTGCTAGAAAGCATGGCCCAGTGGTCCCCAACGCTGAAGTTCATGCTAGGGTGATGATGCAGAGCACCAGAATGGCCCTGTGGGGCTGTGACCACGGGACATGACTTGTGCCATACCCAACGCACATCACACTGATCACCACTGAGTTTGGAGATGGTTTCCCCACAGTGCCTCAGGGTCTCATCTCTTGCTCCGGGGGCTGCAGATAAATAAAACAAAATAACCTCCCAGGTTGCAAACACAAAGCATCGGATTTTCTTTCCTAATATATATATATATTTTTTCTCCAAAGCGTGTTTTTGTCTGCTGGTGATTGCTCACTATTCAATTATACTTTGCGGATTAGCATATATTTCCCATCCTGCCTCCTCTCTCATTTGCATTCTTCCAATAGATCCTCTCTGCTCCTTTCTCCACCTGAAGTCTCTCTTCCCCCTTTCTTCCGAAGAAGCGGAGCTCGCCCCTTTGCCTAGGTGACCTATAAAAACGCCTTCACTTTTTTTTCTTCTTTTTTTCTCTGGTACATATGATGAAAAGCATGAGATCATTGGGATTTTTATAGCCCAATCTGGCAGCTTTTTTCAGATAACTTGGATGGTGAGATGTAATTTTAGTTTGGGTCCTTGCCTAAAAATAAAGAATAATTATTAGTACATCAGACGTGGATATTGTAAGTGTTGGAGAGGGCTTGAATTGTTCTGCAGATAGCGGAGCTGCCGCCCTGCACAAACACTGAACTCCATCCCATCCCCAATGGGATGCTCAGTGTGCCAACGTACTTGGTGTTGCTGCTGCCCAACCCTGGGGCGATGCTCCCCAGCAGGCTTGGTGATGCCACGGTTTTCTCCCTCACTTTTGGCTTCTAACTCTTGCTTCCAGTTTCACCTTGGTTTATTGTAGCCGATGGAGCTTTTAATGTTCTGGTGGCAGTTTTAAAAGGGGGAAGGAAGGCTGCAAAACCAACGTGACACGGGTCTGCCTGTGTGGTTTCAGAGCCGGGTCTTCCCCTGAGCAATTTGGCCTGGGGAGGTGAGGAGCAAGTGGTGAAAACAATGTGGAGCAGAAGTGGGTCGCACCGTGCTGTGTGGGTCATGCCACCAAAAAGGCACGTGTAGGAGCTAACGAGCAATTAACAGATGTTGAGTGAGACATCCAGAGCAGGAGGTTTTTGGGTATACAGGAGAAGCTATCAGGGAGAGGCGATGTCTTTTATTAGAGACTGAAGGGCTTGGAGAAAGCAGACAGAAACCAGGCTCGCGTGCCTGAACGCTTGCTTGCTTTTTCCAGCACCTCAAATGGTCTAAATTTAGTCCCGTGAGGCTGAGACCCTGCTCTAAGCTGCGTGGATGCCCTGAGATGCTGAGCAGGAAGGATGCATAGACACCTTCGGTCAGGAGAAACATCAGCAGTAGCGCTGCTACGCTTGGTGATTTTTCTGACCCACCCCCTCTGTGACACAGCTCATAATGTCCCTTGTCCCCCCGCGAGGACAAGGAGCACGTCACCTTGCCACAGAGGAGTCCCATTCTTAGCAGCTAATTTGGAGCGCGGTGGAGGCTCGCCCTGAAATCGTGTGAACCTTGCCTGGAGGCTCCTCACCGAGGCTGAGCCCTTCAGACAAATCTGGGTTAGCAGAGGACTTTGCAGCCTGGGTGCTCGGCTCCTCGCTGGGTCTGCTTCCAGAGAGCTGGGGTGTCTGACCGCTGCTGAGAGCTGGGGAGATGCTTGGTGCTGTGTGCCACCAAGGGTGCAAGAGCTGGTCCCCGTGGGGATGCGCCATGGATGAGCAGCTACTGCGGTGCACTGGGGCTGTGGGTGCTGTCAGGGTGATGCTGGGACGGGTTTTCTGCCCACCCCTTCTGCAAGCAGCCTGGTAAACCAGCAAGGAGGAAGAAGAGGGTTGGGAAGCGGGTGGTACCAACCTGCTTGCGTTGTGGTGCCGGGTATCCTAGGAAACCAAGCTGCCTTTTGGGGGGGCCGGGACCTACGTACCTCGGGGAGCATGGCAGGGGACGTGTGCTAATTGCTCCGTGCGCCAGAGAGCCTCTCTGGCCTGTAATTAGATGAATTAGTGGAACAATGACCCAATTTCCCTCAGTTTTTTGGATTGCTGCAAACATCCCTGAGGTTGCTGCCACCCTCTGTTCCACTCTCCCCCCCCCATCCCTGGTTCTACCACTCAGCCCTCCTCCTCTTCCTCACTCAGCCCACATGGGACAGGCCACCAGCCCTGCTGTCGCGCTCCGTGCTCTCAGTGTCACCAGTCCCTCACTCCCCTCTCACTATGGGCACCTTGGGCACTGCCAGACTCACAGTGTACTGGCTCCCCTCTGTCCCAGTTTGTTTTCCAGAGATCAGCTTGAGAAATCTTTGTGTTTTAAAAGCAAATCCTGGAGTCCTCCCTGTGCTTTCCAAGGGCATCAAATTTTCATTACTGTATATTTTTGAATGCGTGCGAGGCTCTCGGCTCGTTCCCTAAGGAAACACCACATGTTGAAGAAGTTGATGCAGCTGATGGCTCCACGTGTGCTTGGGGTCAAGACTTGGCCGTGGGCCCCATCCTCAGGGGCTTGGTGGCATGTGGGCTTTGGGGAGGTGTCAAGAGTACCTACACCGGGTCCTGCTGGTGGGGACTGCTTCATTGGATGGGAACCAGGTTCTCAGCACCCCGCCGTGCACTATGGGGCTGTGACCATGCTTTCTTCTTGTCTGCCCGCAGCATCCTTGCCACCGCTGGAACACACTTCAACACGCACGTGGACCTGCGCACCCTGCGGGCCGTGCGTGTGCTCAGGCCTCTGAAGCTCGTCTCGGGCATTCCCAGTAAGTTGGGCTCTCCCAGTTCTCCCCTGCTTCCCATCTACCTCGAGTTGCAAGGAGACCTCATGCCACTTTGGTGACGTGGTGTGGAACTGGGAGGAGAGGCAAAGCTCCCTGGTGCCATGTCCTCTCCTTTGACCCAATGGAGCTTTGGTGCATCCTGCTATAGGGCTCAGCTCCATGGCCAGAAGGTGGTGGGTGGATCCTTCCAGGGGATATTTCTTTCTTTTTTGTCAAGATTTCCTCTGCAGGAATGGAGATAAATAAAGCAACCAGACTGCTACTGTGGCTGAGCCTCCCTCCCTTCCCTGGGCACCCAACATGCGGTGTATGGCATTTGTAGCTCAGGCAGCATGAGAAGCATGGTGCATGCTAGGTGGTGGGGATTAGTCCAGAACATGCCTGGAAGGCACTGGGGAGCTTCCCCTGCCCCACTGGCTGTTGGCATGGTGGGAACTGGGGTGCCTGGTTTGGGATGGTGTGTTAGGAGATGATGGATGCACCAGGAGCTGTCCCACTGCCTACAAGGGTGCATGTGTCCTGGGTAGGGGCTCCTGATCTGAACTCACTCTTTTCTCTTTCAGGCCTTCAGATTGTGCTGAAATCCATCATGAAGGCCATGGTGCCTCTCCTCCAGATTGGCTTGCTGCTCTTTTTCGCTATTCTCATGTTTGCCATCATTGGCCTGGAGTTTTACAGTGGGAAACTGCACCGAGCCTGCTACACAAACAATTCAGGTGAGGGAGGCACCCTGCGTCCTGGGTTGGGCACCATGCTGTGCTATCCACATGCTGATGCAGTGACCACCAGGGGCTGTGATCTGCATTTTGCTTTGTACACTGCGGGTATCCCTCAGTTGCGTGCAGTTGCATCCCCCAGTTGCCCATCTGCCCCCAGGTTCTCCCTATTTCTCACCCCCATTCCATTGGATATGTTGTGTGCTCGCAGGTGAGCTGGAGGAGCTGGACCCTCCCCACCCCTGCGGGGTGCAGGGTTGTCCGCCGGGCTATGAGTGCCGGGAGTGGATTGGTCCCAATGATGGGATCACGCAGTTCGACAACATCCTTTTCGCTGTGCTGACCGTCTTCCAGTGCATCACCATGGAAGGGTGGACCACAGTTCTGTACAATGTGAGTCAGGGGCTTTTTGGGGCAGCTGGGTGTGGGGATATGGGGGTTTTAGAGGTGGCATTTACTTGGACTGGAAATTTTTGAGATCCTGAGTGGTGGAGACCAAGCACCTGAAATAGCTGACCCTGTTCACTGCAGGGGAGTTGGACTGCGTAACCTTGAAGGGTCCCTTCCAACTCAAATGATTTTGTGATTCTATGAGATGGGATTGGCGCATCCTGTTAGGGGAGGAGATGGGAAGTAAAGGGATTTGTGCTACATGTTCCACTGGGCCAAGGGGGCATTCCATCCCCAGCTCTGGGCAGTGACGCTGGGCAGGACAGGAAGCAGGAAGAGAGATGCATGGCTGCATCTTTGTGGGTGATGGGTTTCATTTCATGGGCTGGAAGCAGCCGTGCCAGTTCTGTTCCCAGCCTAATTTCAGCATCGCCTCCGGCGTCATTGCACCAGGAATGTTTTTATACCCTGGTTCCCATAACGCCTGGAGATTTACAGAGTGGCGTTGCTCTGCGGGAGGCAGATTGGATGGATTGCAATGGGGAAACATTCTTCAATATTTGCTTTGCTGTAAGCAGGAAGGCTGTTTTGTAAGCTGGGTGAAGGCTGTGCGCTGCCAGCATCAGGGATCCTGTTCGTTTTGGTGATGCTGGGGGTTCCAGTTGGCATCCGTGGGGCAGATGGATCACCAAAACCTGGACTGGGGGAGCAGTCATGGCCAGGGCTTCACCTACAAGAGGTGATGACTTCAAGTTGTGTCAGGAGAGGGTTGGGTTGGACGTCAGAAAACATTTCTTCTCTGAAAAGCGGTGATGCACTGGCACAGGCTACCCAGGGAGGTGGTGGGGTCACCATCCCTGGAGGTGTTTGGGAACCATAGAGATGTGGCACTGAGGGGTGTGGGCAGTGGGCATGGTGGGGAGGGGTTGATGGTTGGACTTGGGGATCTCAGTGGTCTTTTCCAACCTTTGTGGTTCTATCATTCCATGATGATTCTTGCCCTGAGGTTCTGGTCTTCCTCATCCTAATGGAGCTGTTGGTGTCTGCATCTTGTTGCTTTGATGGGGAACTGGGCAGAGCTGAACCACTTGGGAGATCGGAATATAAAGAGCATTTCTGGTGCATCAGTGCGCTTAGAGACTTAACCATAGTGCATATTGGCAGGATAAATGTGTACAGCATGAAAAGGGACTTTCCCCTGCAGAACTGCCTTTGGGATGGCTGGGAACCAGGGCTAGCCCATTCCTTTCCTGAGTGTCCTCACAACCCCAGTTTGAGTCCTTCCGTCCCCATAGCAGCTGGGTGGGACCCATAGCTGCTATGGATGTTCAGGGATGCCTCAGGGCCTGGGATCCAAGTGATCTTCCCGACATCACTGGCCAGATGTGCTCTGTCATCACATCCCTGACGGCTGTGACTGTCCACTTTCCTCCCTTTCCTGCTCCTCGCACAGTTCCTGCTATTACTTACCTTTAATAGAAGTATCAGGGACCTTCTCAGCTGCTAATTAAGTGAGGGTTTGGGGCTGGGTGGCAAATGACTGCTGATTCACTTCTCTCCTCTCTCAGTTGCCTCTTGTCCTTCCATCATCTCATGGAGATGCATGGCTCCAGGCTGCAAAATGGGCTTTGGAACTGTTTTTTATGGGACCCCCCCCCCACACACACAAATGAGAACATGTGAGCAAACGTGTATGAGGCTGAGGTCCTCTGTGGAATGCTCGCTGCCTGCAGGTTTGGGGGATTCGGCCATTGGGTGCAGTGGTGAGAAATGGAGCCCTTTGGGGTTAGCAAGGAGCTCTGCAGAGGAGAGGAGATGGCAGGCAAAATGCTTCAGCAATCTCTCAAAGAAATTGCTTACTATAATATTCCCCCGTGTAGCTGTATTGTGATTTTAAGAGCCATTTTTCCACAATTTTACCTGGTCTAGAAGCACATCTCTCCGAATATGTAGAAAGCATCATGAAAAAGCTAATCAGCCCCGTGGTGCTCTCCACGTGTGTTATTCTGTGGATGCGCTCAGCTCTCACCTTGTTTTCCTCACCCTGCCTGCGTGAGATGCCGCCTTGCTATGCAGAAATCACGGTGTGATTGGGAAAAAAAACAGCAAAAAATACCTCAACCCGGAGTGAGCTGTGTCCTTCCCTTTGCCCATCCCTGTAGGGCTTTGACTCCTTTTTGGAGAGCATGGGCCACCCCCCATTGCGTGCTGCGGACATTGGCTGCATGGCATGGGGACCAGGCATCATGCAGAAAGCTGCTTGGTGTCACCGTGGGGTTGATGCTGGGGTGGGAAGCAAGCAGACCTGATGGTATCAAGGTGGTGGGAGCAGGCAGGAGGCTTGGCATAGCCCTGATTTGTGCACAGGGCCACGGCTGTTAGCAGTGATGGGTAAAAACATTTTGCCTCCCAGGCATTACAGCAGCATCCGTGCTGCTAATTAAAAATGCATGGCAAGGCATCAAGGGAGCCGACGGGCCACAGCTGCTTGCTGTAAACCAAAAACCCGCCTTTTTGACACAATGGATGGGTTGGGGGTGATAAATACAAGGGGTCACAATACTGTGCCTTTGGCTCTGAGGTCCCGAGCATCACTCATGCCTTTATCCCTGTGCGTTCCTAAGGAGGGAGTGATACTGGTGAGCAAAGGTGGAGGGAGATGTGCTGGAGGGAGCCAGGTGCTGGGTTTTGCAGGGAAGAGGAGCTGAGGAAGTGCAACCCCAAGGGCTTAACACCATCCAAACTTTTAACTAAGCGTGCTGTTTTTCCCTAAATGACTCCTGGTCATTGAGCCCTGCCAGGTGAGACCAGTGATACTGCTGCGCACACCCCAAGCAGCCATGTAAACCCAATGGGCATTGGGTGCTGATTTTCGCTCCCTCTTGGCTCAGCTGTTTGTTAGCACTTAAAGCCAGACCCTCTCCTTCTTGCCAACTGTTCCCTTTTTTTTTTTTTCCCCCCTCTTTATTTATTTATTTCTTTTAATGTGTGCGCACTGAAATGACACAGCAAGAAACAAACTGTGTCTGCTGGATCTGCAGCTTCGAAGGCTTGCTCTGCTGAGAGCTGCATGCTTACACCCTCCTCCTGCTTGCCAAGGGAACAGAAGCTGGTGCTCCGGCACTGCCCTACAAGGACAGAGGGTTTCGGCACCTCTTTCTTAAGCCCAGGGGCTGTGATTTCATTAGGGTCCCATGGAGGGTCTCGTTGGCATCCCATGGAAGGTCTTGTTGGCGTCTCATGGAGGGTCTTGTTGGCATCCTATGGAAGGCTTCGTTGGCGTTCCATGGAGGGCCTCATTGGTGTCCCATGGAAGGTCTTCATGGCAACCTACAGAGGGTCTCATTGATGTCCCATGGTATGCAGTGCTGGGGAGCCTGGGTGTGATTTCTCGGCAGATCGGAGTAGAACAGAACCGAAGTCAGTCTCCACACCCATATCAAGCACTTTCAAAACACTTAATTTTTCATAATGGTTTTAGCAATGCATTGTTTTCTTAGTCTGAAATTGAAATGTTTCATTCAGAGAACGGGAAAAATGAAATATATGGGAGCTCTTCCCTGTCTCCCCATTCCTACCCAAGCAGGATGCAAGTCTACACAATTCAGCCCACATCAAGCATCCTGCATCTCATTTTGGGGACCCCTGGTACCCTGGGATCTGCACAGTGCTGAGGGCACAGTGTTGGACACCCGCTCAGGGCAGGATACAGCCCGCCAGGGCCCAGCCCTTGCTCTGTGAAGGAAATATACCAATTTCCTCATTAACCTAATTTGGAGAAGAAAAGCATTTTCATTCAGATCTTGTACAGCACTGGGGTCACTGACAGATACCAGGCACAGCTGGCGGGGAGTGAAGCATGGCCCTGCACGCAGGAGATCAAATTATAGCTATTAAAGGGAAGAAGGAGATCTGTTACTGTGCTGGGGAGCAGCAGTGGGTGTCAAGGTCTTGGGGGAGCTGGTTAGGTCAGGGAATCTGCTGGGAAAGTTCTTTAATTTCCTTTTTTTTCCTTTCTTTAAAGCTTTTGGCTGGATTGTGGTGCTGTTCCTACTGGTCTGTGCCAGGGAGGCACAGTGCCAGCTCTGATCCTCAGACCCCACAATACTGGGGTCTGGGAGGTGATGGTGTGCACAGCCCCACTGCATCTGCCTGTGGGCCTTGCTCCCAAGCTGTGTTTATTCCCTAAGCAAGTGGGTTATGGTAATGTCTGAATATTACCCCAATCTAATTACGTGCCATTTGGGTCTGGATTAGAGCAGAAATCGCAGAGGCTCTCCTGATGCAGATGGATTTGGACAGGGGACATGACTGTGCTGCTGCTCAGAGCAGGGACCATCTCTGAGACTTCTTCTCTCAATAGCAAAGCTTATCTGCTTGTCCGTCCAGCATCACCCTTCCTTTCCCTGCACTTTCTATCAAACCCCTGGGAATCCAAAGGTGCCCTGCAAAGGCAGAAGGTGCTTTTTGCTTATTTTTGGCTAGAAAAAACTGAGTTTGTGGTTGTTTTATTTTTTTTTTTTTCCCAGCACAGCAAAAAAATCCTAAAGTTTTCCATGCTGAGGGAGGGTATGTGTGGGCTGCGAGCCTGTGCTTTGCATTTGACGGCAGTATATATTTAGACTTCTTTAGATTTATGGCCCCTGAGTGAGACCTGCTTTTGCAGCTCCCTGTGTCTTTTCCTGCCCTTTGGTAATACAGGAGCTGCCAAGGTAACAGGGCCAGTCCATGGGTGGCCTTGGTGGGGGTATGGTGCCAGCACCGTCGCCCTGGTGGCCCGAGCTGGTGAGGTGGCCCGGGTCATTGGTATGCTTTGTGTATGTCAGCGTCTCACGCATTCCTGGAGGTGGTAGTGAACACATTTTGTGGTCAGGCGGCCAAGGAAGAGTGTGGCTGGTGGTATTTTAGGATGGAGCGATACACAATGGGCTGTCGGGGAGGTGATGGAGTCTCCGTCCCTCAAGGTATTGAAGAAAGGTGTGGATGTGGCACTAATGGGCATGAGTTAGTGGTGGGACTCGGTGAGTCAGGCTGATGGTTGGCCTTGGTGAACTGGAAGGTCTTTTCCAACCTAAATGACTCTGTGATTCTGTAATGAGAAGGTTGTTGCCTTAAAGTGAAGAAGAAAGACCAGCCATCAGGCAGCTTCTGAGTTTCCTAAAGGCTTTGTGTGAGCAACTGGTCCATCTCCAGCACAAAGCCAGGGGCAGGAAGGAGTTTCTTCATTTAAAGGAGTTGCAGCTTTGGTGTAGTCTGGGGATCGAACCACCCATGGTGTGGCCTCCCTGGGCCCTGCATGAGATGTCCTGCTGGGTCCTGAGCAAGTGGAAAACCTATGGGAAGGCACCAAGTTGGTGAATTACTGTCTGTGGTAGGGTATTAGGAGAGAATGGTGCTCCAAGAATAAAGGAAAAGGGGCTGCTTGGTAAAGAAAATGATTTATTTGTGCCAAAGAAGTTGGGAAGTGCCAGAATTCAAGCAACGTGGACCTCATGCAGAGTGCTCAAAGGAGCAATATGTGGTTTCTCACCTCTGCCAATCGCAGAATCATTAAGGTTGGAAAAAAACCAAGAAGATCACCAAGTCCAACCATCAGCCCATGACCACTAAACATCACTCAGTGTGACATCTACCCTTTTCTTGAACACCTCCAGACACGCTGACTCTACCACTTCCTTGGGCAGCCCATTCCAACGCCTCACCACTCTTTCAGAAAAGAAATTTTTCTTAATATCCAACCTGGAACAAGGGGGTATTTGGGCACAGACCCCCACACCAGGTGGGCATTTCACCCAAATTTCTGGTGAATCTAATGGCAACAAAAAGATGGACAGTGTGACCAAGAACATGAGCATGGCCACAGCCCGTTGTGCCCACCAGCTTGGCGATGAGCATCACCCCCACTGCATTTAGGGGGAACTGGCACATAGATGGCAGGTCTGGTCCTGCGTATTTATAACAGCTCCGGCGTGCTGGGGGAGGCACCAGCTGACTGGGGAAGAGTGAATGCAGTGCCTATATTTAAAAGCGGGGGGAGGAAGGAAAAAGTAAGGCAGGCAGGAATAGGGCTGCAAGCCTGACCTCAATTGCATGCCATTTCGGAACAGATTTTGGAGGTGAAAGAGGAAAATGAATCATGGGTTTGCCAAAGGTAGGTCATGCCGGGCTAACCTGGCATCCAAGGACTGGTTTTCTAAGTGCAGGAAACGTGCAGAGCTGCTTGTTGTAGTAATGCTTTCCCTATGGGGAAATGCTGGCGAAGCAGAGCTGGTGGGAAGGGAGCAGCACCAAGATGGGGCTGGGTGGTGGTTTAGGGCTCTCAGGGTGAGTCGTGTGCTTGTTGGAGAATAGTGAGGGTACCTCCCAAGAACTCAGGTCTTTGTGACTGGAAGGTGCCAGGGTGGAGGTAGAGGGGAAAGAGGAGAAGCTTGCAGGCAGGATGGTGAGGTCTCAGCAGCATCGTGCATGGATGCAGCAGGGCCTGTCAGCATCGCTCACTCGGGTCTCCTGTGTACAGGGATGATGAACTGAGCCTGGACTGGAGCAGGGGAGGGGCTGCTGGATGAACGAAGAGGGAGAGGCAGTTGTGCAGGAGAAAATTGGATGAACCTTGCTTGAGCTACCAGAGCAGAGCCTGGGAATGGCCACAATCACCATCTATAAATACATCAGGATGGGAAACAGGGAGGAGAAGAGCTATTTAAGCCAAAGGTCAATGCTGGCGAAAGAACAAATGGATATAAACCGTCCACAAATAAATTTAGGCTGAGACTTAGGGACAAGCATTAGAGTGGTTGCCATTTCCAGTGGGAACAGTGCATTTTTCAGGGTTAGACACGCTTCAGCTTTGGGGTGGGGAGGTAGTCTCCCTGTCTACTATGGGTTTGAGAAGCAGTGGGAAATGCCAAGCTTCTCGGGGAACAAAAGGGGAAATGCTGGCAATCAGAGCAGAGTGATGCTGGTCCCCAGTGCCCCCAATTTAGCTGTGCCTTCAGGGCACAACAGGTGTGGGGGAAGGTGCCTTCCTCACATATAGGAATGGAGCCCCTGTGCTGAGAGCCTGGGGGAAAGCCCCTGGCTCTCAGTCCTGGTCTTGGTGGGGAGTGATCCCAACATGGGTGGAAGATGCCCAATGGCACCTGGACAGTGGAGTGGAGTCCAGTGTGAGCGTGTTCCAAGGGGTACACAGCGCCTTGAAGGCTAATGCCATGGGAAATGGTGCTGTTGGAGGGCAGTGGCCTGGCACTGGGACTCATGGGTGAGTCCAAGTGTCTCTGGAGAGCAACGGTGAGTATGGGCTGCATGGGATTTCAGTGCATCATTCTCATCTCTCGGCATGGAGACCAACCTCAGGGAAGGGGCTGGCATGCAGCACTGGTGTATCTCCCTGCAGCAGCGTCCCTCTGTGTGCTGGTTGGTGCCCGCAGCCAGACGTACTGGTGGCCCCAGTGCCTGTGTGGTGGTCACCAGAGGTGGCTACCTCCCCACTTGCAGGTTCCTGCGCTGGCCGATGGGGAGACATGGTGCCAATGACTCAGATGGAGATGAGGGCTTAATTAGCACAGGGAGAGGGGGAAGAAAGAGAGAGAAAAGAGAAAGAGCCTTTCATTGCAACAAGATTGATGCCACCTCCCCCAGACAGTCACGTTCTGCCGCATCACCCTCCAGCCTGGCATCATGTGCACAGCTCCTTACACCGGGGGACAAATGGGGCCGGGGAACGGCTGCAAGGGATGAGGGGGCATTGCTTTTATTAAAAGCTTTGTTTGGTGAATAATTGTCTGGAGCTGCAGCCTGCTTCACGCAGCCAGAGCAGAACAGTACAGCGGGATGATGGCAGGAGCCCATTGTCAGGGTTGGCGAGGAGGTGGTCACCCCAAGCAGCTTGGTGTGGTCAGTGTGGGAGGAGAATCCTCCTGCACCTGAATTAATGTACCCTCTGCCCCAGAGCTTGTGCTGAGTGTAACGTCACCCCTGTGATTTCTTTCCCCTCCAGACCAATGATGCCTTAGGAGCCACCTGGAATTGGCTATACTTCATCCCCCTCATCATCATTGGATCCTTCTTCGTTCTCAACCTTGTCCTGGGAGTGCTGTCAGGGTAAGCAAGTCACCATCCTCCTGGCATGCGCCTGAGCTCTGCACCTGGCTCTGGTGCTGCCACATCCCCATACCTTGCTACTCCCCTCCATGCCTGTCCCACAACAAGGGGCTGAAGATTTTGGTATTTTGATGTGTAAGAAGTTGTTGACTGTGACTGGGAAGGAAGAGGCAGAGGCAGACCTGATGGAGCGTGGTGGGCATGGGATGGGCTTGGGGGCTGTTGGCTGGGGGTACCCAGTATCACTTTTACATGGAGGGGGACGCAGGGTAAAGACTGTCTCCTTTCTGATCTTCCATGTGGAACAGAGATTCTCCTCCAAGCCATCAGGCTGGCCTTGTAGAGAAAAAGGCTTCTTGTTTCCATGACAATGAACCGTGGCTGCATCAGCGCATCTCCAGCACTGGCAGAGGTTGGCACGTGGGGAGGGTGGCTGGTAGTGAGGCCATGCAGAGTGAGGGCAGTGGTTGTAATCAGCAACCCCATGGAGTCTTGAGTGTGTTCCAAGATGCTCTTTCCGGCCCGGGATGGCTGTGTGGCCAGAGACAGCCTACAGTGAGGAAAAAAAAAAGCTTCTTTGCATGTATATCATACAATTCCTTGGTCCTTGTTTTGAGTGGTGTGTGATGTCAGGATGCAGGGATCAATGTGGAAGCTGACCATCTCCATCACTGTCCTAAATGCCCCCACGAGTTCAGATGTGATGGCGATGGCGTGGTCCCCCCTTGATGCCTGTCCACACCAGGACTGTGTGGGGCAGCCCTTCTTATATCCGCTGAATTGGATGCAGTCACCTCAGGCTCTTCCCAGGCGCTGGCTGGCATTTCCAATGTTTGTTTATTGCTGATAGGGTTTGTACTGGGGAAGGATGCAAGTGGGTGGGTAGCCTAATTGGCAATGGAGATGCTCTAGTGGTGTGCCAGCTACCTAAGGAAAAGCTTGACTGCTCAGCTCCCGGAGGGCTGGGCAAGGTGATGGAGGCAGCCAGATGGGCTGTGCATGGCCACCAGCGAGGCCACAGCCACCCTGGGTGCAGGATCTGGTTGAGGCTGTCTGTCCTTGTGGTGAGGCTGTTGTGAGATGCGGTGTTCTCAGGGTGGAGGCATGCAAGAGCTGCCTTCCTCGCTTTGCTTGCAGAGGTTTTGTTGGTTTTAACGTTTGTCACCATTCTGTTGTGCTGGAAGAGAGCACTGGGCTCTGCTCTGGGGAGGCAAAGGGTGACTTTTCCACTCTGCATCCCCCTGCGATGTGCTGAGCAGGCAGGGGGTGGTCGCACTGGGATCAGGCCTGGCCTCCTGCCTTCCCCGCTACAGCTCAGCAGCTGTTCTCACTGGGGAGCCAACCAGCCACCCGAGGCAGGTCGTGAATGCCAAGAGGCTGCGGGAGGACATTTGTTTCATTTGCCACCATCAGAACTTTGCCTGAGCCCAGATTTAGCAATCTTCTGGTTGCGATGCGCATCTCTCCCAACAGTCAGTTCCCCAACTGTTAGGCTGAGCCATGACCTCCGTGATGTAAACAGCCTGGATCCATCTGCTCCTGAGCACTAAGTATGTGGGAGAGAAAAAGCAATGATTTTCATCGTGCCGAGGCCCCTCGGTTTGCTCTCTAAATACTAACACGCACACATGCGCTGGAATTGCATGCACTGCTATTAGCAGAGATGGAGTCGCTCCAGGCAGGGGCTTGGAGAGCCAGATCTTCTGGGGCTTTGGCATTTATTACTGTGTCTATTAACTTTTTCCCCTCTACGGGTGCAATTACAGATCAATTAATTCCAACTGAAAGCAGGAAAGGGGAAAAAAAAAAAAAAAAAAATTGGCCCCGTTCCTCTTTGTGCACATTTCGCAGGTATAAAGCCCAGGGAGATGTGACTGCTCAGCTTTTAAAGCTCCACAGGCTCCTGAAATAACCCTGGCAGGAGCATCAGAGAGAGCAGGGAAGGAGCAGCCGCTGCAGTGCTGTGGGGCTGGGAGCTCAGGAGCACGACTCGGTACATCGTGTGTCCTAGGGCTGGTGTAACCCAGGGCGATGCCAAAGCAAGAAGTTGAGCAACGGTGGCAAGAGAAATGAAATCTATCTGCCTTGTACCAAACAAGAGAGTAATTTAAATCCTCCTAATTGCTTCCACTCATCCTGGTGATGTTAAGTCTTTTCTCCCTTTAAGTCTTTTCTGCCCCCCACCCTCAGCTCTTGCACTAAGCCTTTGAAAGAAACGACTAATGTTATAATTAAAGGATCAATTTGGCAAGATTTCTTTGTCTTAAGATCTTCTTTCTTTCAGGTTGGGTTAGCGCTGTGTTCCCAGTCTCCTGAGAGTATTCTTCAGCTCCTCCAGGAGCCTTCTGTACCATCTCTGAAATCTTTTCACTTCGCTTCATTTGAATTTTTTTTCCTATCCAATTTTGAGGCGTAACAAACGATGAATAAAATTAAGTTTTAGCAATTAATGATCGGGGCGTCAAAGGCACAAGTGTGCGTTGTCAATGGAAGCAGGTGTTTCTGCTGGCCCACGTTTGAGCTGGATCAGATGGTTTGAAGCCAAACGCTTGGTGGGTGCCCCATCCCTACAGACAGCCATGTCAGGCTGGAGGGGCTGTGAGCGCTGATGGAGCTGTGGGTGTCCCTGCTCAGTGCAGGGCAGTGGGACCAGATGGCCTGTAAGGGTCCCCTCCGACTCAAACGGTTCTATGATGAATGCCTTGGAGGTGTTTATAGAGAAGTCTTGTGGGGATGTCGTGAATGATAGCAAGATGCCAACAAACGCGCTCAGGAAATATTGCGTTGGAAGCTTACACTGTGTTTTCTTCAGAGGTGGTGGCATCTTGTGGAGTGGTTTGGAGGAGGGCAGGATGTCTGTGCCCACTGTGTGTTAGGGAATTTGCTCTTCTGAGCTGTAATGGGGATGTAATGGGTTTGGGCTGCACTTGTTGCTGTGCTCTGGGGAAGCTCTCGTCTCACCGACATGGCACTTGAGCACCTTCTGTGGCTGATGCAAAGGAGCGATGCTCATCTATATTCAGCAGCCAGGTGGGCATCCATATTCATCGAGCACCTCTCTGCCTCGCCTGCCTGTGCCACCTCTCCCCGAGGACCCAAGCCCCATGTGAACACGCTGCCTGACAAGAGGAGCGTGTCGGGAGTGCCACGTCCCCCATGTCACTGGGAGTGGCATCTTCTCCCGCAGCCGGTGGGACAAGAGAGAAAAAACCACAGCCATGAGGCAACGCAAGGGTCTCCCCTTTGATTTCTCCTTGGAAATTGTTTGCCAGCATGCCTCAGCTGCTCCGTGTTTGCTGTTCTCTTGCAGATGTGCTCTGCGGACTCCCCGTGGTCTGCAGGCTGCGGGTGAAGGGCTCGCTTTGATGCTCTTCACAAAGCACTCGGCAGAGAGCTCTTGCTTTTGGAGACTGCTTTTGGAGCTGTTTATTCCAGTTCTTCCCTATTTCAGTTAGCAATAGCATCCATGAGCTGCTTGACTGGGTAGATGGATCAGCCTGGTGACTGGTCTGAAGGTCCTCTCCAACACAGATGATTCTACAGCTTTGGCAATGCCCAGCTCCTTGGTGACCATGACAGGGAGAGGTTAATTTAGGAAAATATAGGTTAGATGTTAGGGGATTTCTTTACACAGAGTGGAATGCCCTGGCACTGCTGCCCAGAGCTGTGGGTGCCCCAAACCATGGATGGGCCCTGGGCAGCCTGAGCTTGGGGGGTAGCCAGCCCACGGCAGAGGGGGCTGGGGGGCTTTGAGGCCCCTTCCAACCCAATCATGCTGTGATTCTATGAAAGAGATGCTTTGCACCTTTGCTGGGTGGATTGGGCAGGATCTCCCACATGAATCACTGCACATTATCAGTCCTCTGTACGCCGTAGGCGGCTGTTTGTTTGTTTTGCAGTGGCAATGACATATCTAGCAGTTGTTGTGGGTTTTGCACTTGATGGTTGGTTCTGAATCCATTGTATTTGCGTTTTGAAGCCATCAATTAGAGTGCTTGGGAGTTGCTGGGATGTTAACGTGATGAAATATAGAAAAATGGTGATTTTTCATGCTGTATCAGTACTAGCCCCACACCTCCCATCTGCAGGTTGCTGTCACTTGCAAAGAGGGACAAAACCTGCCTTGTTTACAGAGGATGAAATGCAGAGCCCAGGAGGGGATGGGAGGAGTGACGTGTCCTTGGAACAGTGGGGGCACAGATGCAAACCCCCACCTTGTCACCTCGAGACACATGTTGAAGCTGAGGCTCTGCAACTGGATGTCAGTGGCTTTTTTAACATTTGATATTTACCCTCTTTGACCTTTGTATTTCTCTACTTCAAAACAATAAGCTCTGCAGGCTCATGGCTGCTCTGAGCCCAGCCTGTGTCCTGGGAAATTCGGCTGCATTTAAAGGTAGCAGTGCACGGAACAGCAGGGATGAGCCAAACATGCAGCAAGCCTCTATGCATGCATTTCCCTTCAGATCCTGGAATGTCACTCCTTGGGAAGAGCACAGTGTCCTATGAAATGAAATAGCTGGCCAGTGGTGGCCCTGTCTCCAGTGCCTTTGGGCCCTACATGGAGCCACACATCTGCACTTCTTGGGGGAACCAGCTTATGAAAGCACCTCTGGAGCTGGGAACATTGGTGGTTCCTCACCTGGAGCCCCTCCATCCCCTCTTCGCTGTTGGGGACAGTTGCCTGTTTGCACTGCCTTTTCCATGTGCTTTCACATGGACATTGCCTTCCCCTTCTGCCTCTGTTTTTGTTCGCAGAAAACCCTTCTCCTCTTGGCACACGGTGTCAATGCAAACCAGCATGACGTGCTCTGTGTGAATCATTCACACTGCTCGCTGTCAGCCCTGTCTAACACGAGCCCCTGTAGGACCTGGCAGAAGGCTTCCAGCAGTACCCATTAGAAAACCGCTTTTAAATCACAAGCTTCTCCCAAGGTAGAGGGTAACCATCAGCATCTGCCTCTGCTAAATGGGTCGCTGATGTAAGGCACGACCTCAGCAGCGCAACGCTCAGACCCTCTGGCTGGCTGTGCCAGCCCTGCTGCCTTGCCTGCTTGCACCTTCTGTTTAAGCTCCAGCACCAGCTTACAGACAGCACTCGTTGCTCTTGTTTTAGTTCCTTTACACCTCTTGGGTAGGTATCAGCTGATCTTCCTGTTCTGCACCTGCCTCATCCATCCTCTCCAAATCTCCAGGTGCCAGTTCTGTCCCGTAACCTTTCCTGAGGTGAAGGTGTCTTTCCTCAGATTGCGATGCTCTAAACAGGAGCTGTGAGCCTCCCTTGTGCTGAGCAGAGCAGAAGCATTACCTGGTGCCTTACAGATGGCATCCCTTGCTGCACAGCCCACTGCAACTGGCTTTCTCACAGCAGCATGCTACTGCCGCCTCAGCTTCAGCATGCGAGCCTCTTCCCACCCCATCTGCTGCTGTGTGTCATTTTATGACCATTTTGGTAACTGGTTTGCTGGAGGTGTGCTTACTGGTGGTGAAAGGTGATTCTGTGGAGGTGGTTGGCTTTTTTGAAAGCATGGAAACCACAGTGTTGGTGTGACCTGTGCTATAGATAAGGGTAGTGAGGTATTGGCACAGGCTGCCCAGGGAGGTGGTGGGGTCACCGTCCCTGGAGGTGTTACAGAGCCATGGAGATGTGACACTGAGGGATGTGGGCAGTGGGCATGGGATGGGGGTGGTGTTGGACATGATGATCTTAGTGTTTTTTCCAACCTTAATGATTCTATATATCCCCTCTGGACTCCAAGATGCTCCTGGTATAATACAAGTGGGTTGCAGCATCTGTGATAGTTTTTCTCTTAGCCTTATTATTATTATTTTTTTTTTTCCACAAATGAGGCTGTTCTGAGGATGCTTTCATGTGCTTCCTTCTCCTGTTAAAACTTGACCTTGGCCCTGCGGTGCTTTGAGCCAAGCACACCAATGAAGAAGAGGAGTCTAGTGGTTGGCCACCCTGCCTATAGCATGAGGGTGGAAGTGGATGTTGTTAAGGACCCTTCTGACCCAAGCAGTTCTATGGTTCTATGAATGTGCAGCTGCAGCAGCAGCCTGGAGAAGAAGGCTGCCCCAAGGTCTCCTGCTGGGCATGGGAGTGGGAACGAATGATGATTTGCAGCCATGGGTAGAGCAAGCCATCTGCTCCCACGGCCTTGGCAGGCCGGGCATGGGGTCTGGATGGTGCCTCGCTGGTGGAAGAACAGATGGCACTGAGCTCCCACCACAATCCCTAGCCCTCCCCTCTGTCTCTCAGTGCCTGCCACTGGTATTCCCAAGGCTGTGGTGACACCAGGTCCTGCACAGCCCCACATTGGCACAAGGTGGCTTTCACTATCGCAAGGGAAATTTTTCATGCTGGAAGCTTGAACGTGTACCAGGCAGGTACATGTGCCTTTGCAGATTTGTGGACCTTACATAGGGCTGGAGAGTGATGCCAGATCTCTTTGCAAAGCCAAACAGTGCTGTTCCACAGGACACAACCCTAACACCATAGGGAACAGCATCCTTTGTGGCAGCCAGCCCCGTGCTTGGAGCGTTCCCAGGCAGCTGTCAGTCAGCACGGCCAGCCCCGTGCTCACTGCACAGAGCTATCTCTACCCGCTGCTGCAAATTGGCTCTGAGCAATCCTTGATCTGTCAGCATCGCCTACCCACTCTCAGATGTCACCAGCCCCCGCTGCTGCCCTGCTCGGTAACGTGTCTCACTGAAATGTAATAATTCATTAAGTTGAGTTTAACTCCCCCCCCCCCCCCCCCTTCCTCCTCCTAATGGACAAAAGCAATTAGGCTCCATTAGGGAGCAGGAGTGTGGGAAGCGTCTCCCTCGGAGCTGCTGCCACAGCAGAAAGGGCTGTTGTGTCCCTGGGTGTGTGCGTGTGGCACCAGCTTCTTGCAGTCAGGGTTCTGCAAGCCAATGCTTGGACACGGGGAGAAGGCGTTTCGGCTTTCATCCCTCTTGGCTGCAGGGGGCTGGGGGCTTTCCTGTGCAAACCGTGCCCAGCCAAGCCAGGCTCAATGAGATTGCTGGAGAAGATGATCCAACGACACAGGTCACACCAGGGCACAGCACCAGTGGGATAAAGGTACAGTCCCTGCTGGCTCTGGCTACCAATGGCATCTTCTCTCTTCTTGGCATCTCCACGTTGGCAATGCACAGGAGCTGGCGTGGGGGATGAAGCGCAGCCGGCACCATCCTGCCTTTCCCCCGCGCAAGGCAAGGAGCTGCTCCACATGCCGTGCCCAAAGCGAGCGCCTTTCCCCGCCGGCTGTGGGAGGTGCTCCCCGCCCTCCTTCCCTCCACTTAGGCTTCTTTTCTCTTCCTTTCCTTTTGTTCTCTCCCCCTTCCCTGCCCCAGGAAGAAAGTCTCATTTCAGGCTGAAAGCCGGAGCTGGAAGGAGAGAGTCATTTGATGCTCAATGCCGGAGCGGTAGGAAACTTCACCTTCCTGGGGTGGAATTAAAAATGCTTGAATTGTCTGCGGATCTTAAACAAGAGATGCAGGGAACATTTCAGGGCTTTTCACACAAACACGCACTCACACACATGCAAAAGCCCACACAGCATTAAGGGTGTAATAGCTCAGCTGGGGTGATGCACTTGAACTCCCCCTGCAGCAGACAGACCAATTCTTTCAATTCTTTGGAATATTCTGAGGCTGGAGATGGCTGCTGGGCTCTGGGGAGAGAGAGGTTAGTCTTGTTTCTTCTTCTCCACAATCACGTTCCTCCCGGTCTGCAAACCAAGTCCTGCAGGACTTGGGAACAGCAGCCAGTAAGTTCCATCCCCATGATGAGAAAGGGTGTGCCGGGGGATGTCTGGAGCAGGGGATTCTCCCTGTGTTCCAACCTGCTCGTTGCTAGAGCTGTAACGTGTGGATGGATATGCCCCAGGTGCTTGGTGTGCATCAGTGAGGGGTATGGGATCTCCTAAAATGTTTGTGTGTGTGTTTAGGAGTGGATGTGAGTATGTGGATGATGGCATATCCGTGCACATTAGAAGCTGTGTGAGCGGTGGGCATGGTGTTAGCTCTGAGGTCCACAGGATGACGACAGGAGTATCTCAAGCCATGGGAAGACCTTCCAAGGAGAGGCTGGAAAGAGAAAGGAAGATCCTGAGTCAGAGCCTAAAAGCATGTGCCCTAGTGAATGGTATTCTATGATTCTGTAAATTTCCCACTTCGTGATGGCTTGCTGGCGATTGAGAGAGAACCCAGAGCAAATTTGCCAGCCCGGTGTGGAACTTGGAGCAAAGGAAGTGTTTGGCAGCTGTTGCTGGAGAAGCAGATGAACCTTGGATGGAGCATCACCCACCTTCTTCCCCGTGCATTGTTAGGCTTCCTGTGCACAAAGAGCTGAGAGCTTCCCAGTGCTGTTTCTCTGCCCTCTTTGTTTGTTCTATGCTTCTCAAGAGTGAATCCACCATCCAGGGATTGTCCCTTCTGGTTCGGCCATCCAGACTCTTGGTCTGCTGGCTTTGGCCATCAGATGGGTGACAACATCAGAAACAGCCATGGCTGCCCATGCTGAGCTGGAGGCAGCGAGGTGAGGGGTGTGTGGTGTGGATGGGATGTCGATGGGACCCCTGTGTGTTCTCTCACTGTCCCTCTGTGCCACTGCAGGGAGTTTGCCAAAGAACGTGAGCGCGTGGAGAACCGCCGGGCCTTCATGAAGCTGCGGCGACAGCAGCAGATCGAGCGGGAGCTCAACGGCTACCGGGCCTGGATAGACAAAGCGGGTAAAGGGCCAGGGTCCCAGGGGGTGGTGGGAATGCAGAGTGGTCGGGATGGAGAGTGGTCTCCTTGCAGCCCCGGGGTGGTCCTGGTGCTCACTGGGTGACAATGGCTGCGTGGGTGAGCTCAGCCCTGGCAGACACGATGGCAAATCTAACTCGTGAGTGAGCGGAGAAGAGATGTTGTGATCTGCTGAGGAGTTAGCAGAGGGCGAGCAGCCATTCAGAGATCTCACAGGGATATGTTAGAGACCAGAAGTCATTTCTCATTCTGATGCCAAATGTGGTAGCTGCTCCTTGCCACCCCTGAGAATTTGCTTTTGGATACTTACTCTATACTTGATGACAGTTTGCAACCTCTAGCAACCACTTCCAGGCCGAGCAAAGTGCTTGAATCTGATGTGCTCAGCCAATGGTGGCTTGTCTCCTGATGCTGAGCTGTGTGTTTTGCATAGAGGAAGTCATGCTGGCTGAAGAGAACAAAAATGCTGGGACCTCAGCCTTAGAAGGTAAGAGAATGTCCTGCAAAAGCACCTACTGCCCTTCCTTGTGCCTGAAACCCTCCTCTATGATTGGAGAAGGGCCTACAGATGCTCCATTGGGGTCTGCAGCCCAGTGGAGAGCTGGGGGGAGATGGATGGCTGCTGAGGCCAGGAGATGGCTGCTCCTGCATGAGGAGTGTCTCTGGCCTGTGGACAATTGAGCATGATCAAATCTCCATCCCGTGCCCAGACCTGAATTATCAAGTACTGATCACCTGGTGATGGTCGTATGGTCATGTGGCTGGCAGAGCTGGGCCACTGTGGTCCAACCCTGCTCCTCTTCCCAGTGCTCAGGCGAGCCACCATCAAGAGGAACCGGACGGATGCCATGAACCGTGACTCCAGCGATGAGCACTGCGTCGATATCTCCTCCGTGGGTGAGCGAAGGCTGGCACAGAGGAGGCCTCTTCATCCCACCTTGGGTCAGTGCAGCTTGGAGCTTTCCTCCCCCAAACATCTGCCAGTACACTGAGTTGTGGTGGTTGCTTGCAGCACAGTCGGACATCCTTGTGCCATTGTGCTGGGAGCCAGTTGACTCACCTCCATGTCGCTATGAAGGCTGGAGATCCCAACTCCTCCTCTCACCTTGGCACCCCTTCTTTTCCCTCAGGTAACCCCCTGAGTCGCTCGGGTCTCAAAGGAGTGGATGGAGCCTCCTATTTACGGCACAAGGAGCGGCTCCTGCGCATCTCTGTTCGCCACATGGTGAAATCCCAGGTCTTCTACTGGATTGTCTTGAGCCTAGTGGCTCTTAACACTGCCTGTGTGGCCATCGTCCATCACAACCAGCCAGCCTGGCTCACACACTTCCTCTGTGAGTCCTTGGGTTTGGTGCTGGGGTTGTGTTTATCCTGAAATTGTGAACAGTGGTGATGGAAATCTTACTGGAGGACCATTTGAATGCCTACGGTTGCGGGGTCTGAGCTGGGAAGGTGTGAGTGTGCATGGATGAGGCTGAGCAATGGTCATGAAAGAACCCTTCAGCTGAAGTTTTGGTTCAAAGTATGGCGTTAGGGATCCCAGTGACAGTGACTGGGGCATCCCCCAGTTCACTGTGGGCTGTGGTACGAAGAGTCTTAGAGGCAATACATCTGTGCCCATTCTGGCATGGGGCTAACAGCAGAGCAGTATGGTCAACTCCATGGCAGTTGTGTGTTGCTGCCGAGCTGTTGCAGGAGGGACAGTGCTGCTTTCTCATCCACGTTACTCTTATTCACCTTGAAAACATCCCCAGCAGGCACTGTACCTGCCCAATCTGCTTTAGCATGCTCAGGCCTGCTGGGATCCCAGCATGACACAGTGTGGTGTGGCAGCTGGTCATGGTGAGAAGCATCTTTTGGACAAGGTGAAGAGCCAGGCTGTTGCCTGCTAATGTTTGTGAAATAGCTTGAGAAGCTTTTCACTGGCTTGTGGCTGTTTGGCTTTGTTACCCTGGCTAACTTCCAGTTGTGCAATGATTTAGATCCAGACTGCTAATATTCCCCTACAGGGCAGTGTGGTTAACATCTTGGAAGATGCTCCAACAATCATCATATAATGTTAAGGAACTGCTTGCTCCGTGATAGCCCTCACTGGTCCTCAGTACCCCCTGGGGCATCAGTGCATCTACCCTGAAAAATTAACACCGTGGGACTGCTGCTCTGTTATTCACGTTTAGCTCCTCGCATACTTGCTTCTGAATTCCATACCCTGGGGAAGCAGTGTGGTCCTTGACTCGTCCCACCTCTGTGATGTGCTACGTGGGCCCCTGGTGTGTGCATGCACACTGCTTTCTGCCCCGAGGGTAGCACATCTGGGTTTTTGCTTTCAGACTATGCAGAGTTCCTGTTTCTTGGGCTCTTCCTCCTGGAGATGTCCTTGAAGATGTATGGGATGGGGCCACGCCTGTACTTCCATTCTTCATTCAACTGCTTCGACTGTGGGGTAGGTGGCTCCAGGGATGCTCCAGGCCAGGGAATACGTTTAGGGTTGTCTACAGAGCAAGGGACCGATGGGGACATGGTCCTTGCACGGGCCAGGACAACTAAACAGAGATACCAGGTTCTGGGGCAGGGTGGTGGGTGCTTTGCTCTCAAGAATGGGAAGGCTTCCTGCAGCAGCCTGTCCTGAGCTCATCTTTGACTTGTGGCCGTGTCTGTTTCTCAGGTCACAGTGGGAAGCATCTTTGAAGTGGTTTGGGCCATCTTCCGTCCAGGGACCTCTTTTGGGATCAGTGTCCTACGAGCCCTTCGCCTCCTGCGAATATTTAAAATAACCAAGTGCGTACCAACCATTTGTGCCTGTCACCCTCCACCTTGGGCTGTGGCTGCAGCCCAGGTCCAGTCAATTCTGCTGGCATTACTGCAAGTGCTCTGCACCGTCTCTGTTTTCTAGGTACTGGGCATCCTTGAGGAATTTGGTGGTCTCGCTGATGAGCTCCATGAAGTCTATTATCAGCCTGCTCTTCTTGCTCTTCCTCTTTATTGTAGTCTTTGCTCTGCTAGGAATGCAGCTGTTTGGAGGCGGGTAGGTTATTATGGGTCTTGGGGAAATTGAGCTTTGCTGGGTGATTTTGAAGCTAAGAGATGATACCCTTGTGGGTGCCAGGAATTCTGCAGCCATGCTCCTCCGCCTGCTGCTGCCAGTGGCAGTTCTCCCATACAAAGGTCCCTGCTTGTGAAGTGCCTCAGGACTATGGGAGTCCTACTGGCCATGATACATTTATTCTGCTTTTTGGCATTACGTGGCCAGTGGATCTTCCCTAGAGTGGGTGAAACATAAATAAGTAACTCTGCTAAGCATAAATAAACAGCCTATGCTTTAATGACCTCTTTACTCCGGCTTGCTCATGTCCTTCTGGTTCCACTTCCAGGTTTAACTTCATTGATGGGACGCCGTCGGCCAACTTTGACACTTTCCCTGCGGCCATCATGACAGTGTTCCAGGTAGGAGCTGGGCTGCAAGGGGAAAAAGCCAGATGGGCTTGGGGCCATCTGCTCACTGCACCTTGGCTGGACAGGGCTCTAAACCAAGCAGGTCTCCCTCTATCAGCTGCTAGGACATAACTCGCAGGTGGCTCTCTTTGTCATTATGCACAGTGGAAGAGTTTCAAAACACTTCTGAGGAGACCCAATCCCTCAGCAGTCTGATATTCATTCCCTCAAGACTGCACCCGTAGAACAGGTCTTCATCCTCAGCTCTTGCCCTGTCTGGAATAGGTTGATGGGACTGCCTAGGTGGTATGAAGGTGGCTGGTGACACACCTGCTGGCTTTCTTTCTTTCTGCAGATCTTGACGGGCGAGGACTGGAATGAAGTGATGTACAATGGAATCCGCTCCCAGGGAGGCGTTCGCTCGGGCATGTGGTCCTCCATCTATTTCATCGTCCTCACCTTGTTTGGGAACTGTATCCACCTGGACACTGTGCTTTTTACAGAAATAAACCCATCTCATCTCCCTCTTTGGGGTGCCCACTCTTCCCACCACTGCTCCTTTACCCATTGAGGGAGACCCATCATACGTGGGGCAGTCTTGGATGTCCCAAACGCAGATAAAGAGCCATCTGGAGATGCACTGTGGGTGGTTCGGATGGGATGGGTGAGGTGTTTGTCCTTGTGGTTGCTCCTCACTGAGCTGTGAGGAGCCATCAGGGCCACCTCTCCCTCGGTGGCTGCAGATGCCCATGTCCTTAACACGTGGCTTATGCATCCTTAGCTGCTCACAGATACTCTGCTGAATGTCTTCTTGGCCATTGCGGTGGACAACCTGGCTAATGCTCAGGAGCTCACCAAGGTAAGTTCCAGTTGCTCCTTTTTCTTCTTAGTGGTGGGAAGGGTGGGCGAGAGGGAATGGCACCAGGAGCAGTGCCTGTGACCACTTTGTTCCTTAGCTCAGCTCAACTTGCAAAGTGGTCATCTCAAAGTAGATGTGGAGTTCTTCCTCCAGGAGGGCTCACAGGGAGCTCCCCTGTGAGATACCAACCCCTATCACTGGACCTTGGTTTGGGGAAGTACTCCAACCTGCTGCTCTTTTGGCTTTCCTGAACACTCATGCTTCACATCAAGTGTGGCCTAACCATTTCTCCACTTAAGTTCCCTAGCTTTGTTTGTCCCCAGTCACACTGAGATAACTCTCATCTATCTGGTGTGGGCTGTTATTTGCTGGAGATGTGGCAGGGAAGCGCTTTCCAGAGGTATCACTATTTACTACACATCTGCCTGCAGGGCAGTGGAAGTGATGTAGAATGCAATTTGGGATGGCTCTTGAGAAACTTATTGGGCTTGACTGCTTTTAAGACTGTGCTGGGAAACATTTGAGGAAGGCTAAATGTTGGGGCACCATTTGGGTAAAGGCAAGGAGGCGAGAGCTGCCAGGGGTCATTGCTGTTCTTTGAACATGACCAGCTACCCCATGCTGCCTGCTTTTGCAGAGCTTATGCCTATTCCTCAGCTCCCGTAGGCTCACTGAGCAGCCCCCATGTAGGTGTAAATCTAACCCATTCCCAGTGAATGAAATGGGATAGCAGAGCCCAGGGTCCCACATTGTCTATGTCCTGTCCTGTTATCCCTTTCTTCCCATGGTGGGAGCAGATGGTGATGCCAGCTTGGGGTATCACCAAGAACTGGTGTGGTGGCAAAGCTGTCCCCATAATGTGAGACTAGTGAAGGTGGTCTCTGCATGCTCCCCCTTCCTCTTGGCCCCTCTAATAGGTACACGTTCCCTTGAACTGCTGGCCTTTCACTAAGCAACCCCTCTGTTTCCTTTGCAGGATGAGCAGGAGGAAGAGGAGGCCTTTAACCAGAAGCATGCCCTTCAGAAAGCCAAGGAAGTCAGCCCCATGTCTGCTCCCAACATGCCTGCTATTGAGTGAGTGATCCCATGCACCCCTGACCCTCCCTTTGCTTCCTGAGTCCATCCCGTGGGATGGATGGAGGTGGATATGTGCTCCCCATGAAGCAGAGATCAGCTCACCAACAGGCCCTGGGCTGCCCCAGGCAGTGCCTCACATGGCAGAAATCTCCCCAGAGTGGCTTTCTGCCCCAAAACATAAAGCCTGGATACTGAAAGTTGCTGCTAAGGGTAAGGAATGAAGGCAGAGAGCAGGAGATTGGTGGTGATCGCTTCCACAGAGCAGATCC
This sequence comes from Alectoris magna, assembly GCA_030625065.1. NCBI lineage: Eukaryota > Metazoa > Chordata > Aves > Galliformes > Phasianidae > Alectoris > Alectoris magna. Next base: position 25,095,252 of record CM060568.1, on the reverse strand, counting down.
AAACCTCCCTGGGCTCCTTCCCTGGCCGTAATGCAGTTACATGAGATGGAACAGGTTTGCAAAATCATGTTTCATTGTACAGAAATTTCATTTGGGGAAGGAAAAAGCCCAAAACCACATAAATCCCCCCAACACAGTGCTTAGGAGCCCTGCCTCTGCGTTTCAGCACAAGAAAGTTGTTTTTCCTTCCTAGACGCCTTTTTTTCCCTTTATTTTGCCATGTCATATGGTCTAAATCATATAAAACTTTCTAAGTCAACATCGGAACGAGGCGTTTTGATTTGTTTCCCAAAACAGTACATTTCAGTACGGCTGAAAGGATTCTTCTTCTTTTTTTTTTAATAGAATCCCTTCCCAGGGAATTTTAGGTTTCATCATGCTTTGAAACCAAGCCAGGTTCGCACACGGCAGAGTCTCCAGCAAATCTGCTGAGAGAAATCTAGGCAAGCTCCAATGCACAGTGTTGGAGGAAGCGGCGAGATTCATCTTAGACATTTGGGATCTGTCCAAAGTTCCTTGGCTTTGCAGCAGTGGGATGTGATGATTCCCTGTCCTGAATGCATGCCTGCTGGTTTTGAGGGCATGTACCTGTAAGACGTGCCTGGGGATGAAGGGATATTCATCATAAGAGAGAAATCCGTACAAGTGAGATTTGGGGGTTTGTGGGCAAGATGGCAGAGTTTGTGTGTTATGATGAGCTCTGACTGCTCACCTGAATGCGCTGGGTAAAGTGAGGGAAGACAGAAATTTGGGCTGGACAATGGAGAAAAATAGAGGATGGAGAGAGATGGAGAATGGAGAGGAAGAGGTGGGAGATGGAATACGTTGTGGCACCGAAGGATTTGCCCGCTCTGCACATCCTTACTAGTCTTACAGCTGTTGCCAACTATGGCTGGTTAGGAAAGCAGATTTTCTTAACCTTAATGTTGTTGTTGTTGTTGTTCCTCTGGCATTTAAATGGATACCTGCAGCTCTTTTTCCCAGTTCCTCCCCCAGCTTGGGATGGATAGTTCCAAGGGTTGCGGTGGTGTGGGGGTGACATTTTCCAGGGTTGATTTGGATGTCCCACTGACACCAACAGCTGGTGGGGGGACATGGTGGGGAAATTGCAGGAAGGGGCAAACAAGAGCAGAGCTGGTGCCAAAGGGCTGCAACAGTGCAGCAGAGCTGCTCTCTGAGTTTGGGTGTGCGCAGACACAGATGGCTCAATTCCTACGTGGGTATGCGGTGCGGGCAGGTTGGGTGCACGCGTTGGTGCCGTCGGAGGGGTCCGATTGTGGTTGAGAGGAATGCTCCACGTGGCCGTGCTGGTGTGGGTGGCTGCGGTGCAGATTGGAGCATTGTGTTTGCACACGGGTGCCTGTGGTGCAGATGGCTCGGGCTGCTCGGCGAGTGGGAGGCCTGATGGACAGACGCATGCGGGTGCTGCGATGTGCCAGTGCCCAGTGAGCTGCGTGGCTGCTTGCTGTGAGAATGGCAGCCATACCTGAGCCATGTGTCCTAAGCAGGGCACCGGGCTGTCCCTGTGCGTGGGGCTGTGATGCGGTCCTGGTGTGGCAATGGGACCGTGCTGGGGGGTGAGGCTGTCCGTGCTCATGGTGAAAGCAGCTGCCCAGAGAGCTGTGGATGCCCCGTCCCTGGCGGTGCCCAAGGCCTGGTTGGATGGGGCTCTGGGCAACCTGATCTAGAGCTTGATCTAGCAGTTGGCAACCTTGCCTGCGGCATGGCTGATCTTCTGTTCCAAGCGGAGCTACTCTATAATTCTATGATGCACAGAACCTTGCACACGTGAGCTCTGCGTGCACCTGAGGGTGAGTTTGGTTGTCTATTCTTACACGCATACGGCGTTTGCAAAATGCAAAATATGTAAATCAGTGTATGCATATTTGCATATATCAGCTGTGTGTCCCACTCTGTGGTCTCAGGATAGCACACGTGGCTGCATTAACACATGGTGATGCTCTGAGCATCACAGGGCCAGCCCGACACATCACCTCCTCTGTAAAAATGCTGCGTGTTACTAGAAATGAATAGCTCTTTCCGCTTGGAGTACCCAAGGACCAGGACTTTGAGGCAGCTTGTTTGGTCACATCTTCCTTTCTTCCCAGCCCAGCTCTGCAGCCCTAACACAGGCACTGCGTCCCCTTGGCGAGCAGACTATGTGCCCTGGTGGGATGTCCAAATGAGGCACTTATGTGTGAGCACATACAGAGCTCGCTGCTGGTGTGCAAGCACGGACAGGCAGCAGTTTGCTGGTGGCTCCTTGCTCTGGCGTCTGTGTGCCCTTGGGCACCAGGCAGGCATCGTGCACTGCCTGCAACGATGGAGGAGGGCTGATGGGGATTGAATGGGTTTGTTTTTCCTCCCCAGAAGAGACAGGCGCAGGAGACACCACATGTCGATGTGGGAGCCGCGCAGCAGCCACCTGTACGTGGGTCGCGTGTCATCTATGGCTCCTGTGCTGTTGGGGCAGCTCCTGCCTGTGTGTGGGGGGCTCCCCTGCACCCGTGTCCCTGCGTGCATTCGTGGCTCTGTGCGTCTGTGTGTCGGTGTACCCGTGGGTGTGTACAGCGTGTGCTCTGGGGGAGAGCAGCGTACGCGTGTGCACGTGTGTGTTTCTGTGTGCCTCGGTGTGTCGGGAAGGGGAACGTTTGTCCTCTGTAGGTTGTTCATGTTTATGGTGGTGTCAGGGATCCTAGAAGGCAGAACAAAGAGGAGCTCTGGCTATGCAGAAAGCCAACAGCTGCAGCTCCCAATCCTCCGTGCAGTCCTCCCATGGCATGTGTCAGCCCAGCTGTGCAGGCAGGGAGGGGTTCCTGTGCCTGGTGATGTGTTCCATAGCACACATCTCAGCAGCAAGGGCCATCTCTCATTGAGAAAGGCTGCTCTTGGACCTGATATCTTATCCCTTTTTAATCTTCATCCTATCAGCATTGCCACTCAAGCATGGTCATCATCAGGGCAGTGTTGCTCCCAAAAGGAGCCTGGCTCCAAGGAGCTGGAGAAGCAAGGGCACTCCCAGTGCCGCAGCGATAGGAATTTGTCCCTGTTTCTTTGGAGAGACCTCACTGCAACCTTTCAGTGCTTAAAGAGAGATTATAAAAAAGGGATGGAGACTCACTTTTTACATGGTGACAGTGATAGAATGAGGGGGAATGGCTTTAAACTAAAAGAGGGGAGATTTAGATGAGATGTGAGGAGGAAATTGTGAGGAGCTGGCACTGCTGCCCAGAGCTGTGGGTGCCCCATCCCTGGAGCTGCCCCAGGCCATGGATGGGCCTTGGGCAGTCTGTGCTGCTGGGTGGTGTCCCTTCCCTTGTCAGAGTGGGGTGGAACTAAATGGGCTTTGAGGTCCTTTCCAAACCAGACCATTCTATGGTTCTATGATTGAAAGTGGTGTGGTCAGGCAAGCAAGATGATCATGGTTGGTCACCACCTGGTTGGCATGGGGCAGGCGTGGGTCCATTCCTCCTACATCCTGTGGTCTTTTGAAGGGGCAGTAGGTCAGGCTCAGCCAAATTGCCAGCCCCTGCCAGCACCAGAAGGGTGCCCAAAGGCTGGGAACTAAGTCTTGGGGGCTGGGCTGGTGTTTGTGTCCCCAAACTCCATGTCTGGTGACTCGTGTGCACCTCCATGTCTTGTCACGGGGGCAGTGGGTGCATGCAGCCAGGGTGGGATGGGGTGACATGCCAGCACCGGTGGGGACATTGGTGACCCCAGCCCACATGTCCCCTCTGCAGGCGGGAGCGGCGCCGGAGGCACCACATGTCGGTGTGGGAGCAGCGCACCAGCCAACTGCGCCGGCACATGCAGATGTCCAGCCAGGAGGGCATCAACAAGGACGAGCCACCCCTCATCAACCCGCATGCCAGCATCTTCCGCCGCAAGAAGCCAGGGGATGGCGTTGCCTTGGAGAAGTGCGATGAGGAGCAAGGCAGCAAGGGAGAGCGGCCACCAGCTGAGGGTCCCGAGCAGCCGGCCCCGGGGACCAACCCAGGCGGTGGGGAAGACAGGAAGAGCCCATCGCCCCGTGCCAGGAGGGACAAGGAGATGTGGCAACACAAAGCGTGCCACGGGAACTGTGAGCCAGGTGAGGAAGGGGCAGGAGGTGGCATCGAGGAGAGGGCGCGGATGAGGCAGAGCCAGCGGCGCAGCCGGCACCGGAAAGCCAGGATGGAGGGGAAGGAGCCGACCGGAGCCTTGGAGAGCCGTGCGGGCAGCCAGGAGATGGGGCTAGAGGAGCCCTGCCCTGCAGAGGGGATGCAGGATGGGGAGCGGCATGGGGATTCTGCCGCAGCGCTGGACCTGATTCAGGGCGAGCTGGAGGCGAGCGGAGACACTGCCAGGTTGGTGGCTGGGGGGCATTTTGCAATCTTTGTGATTCCTTGCATCATTGCCTTCCACTTAGTTTCTCTCACTTTTTTGTCCCATAGGACCAATGGGGTTCCCACCGAGGAGGGAAGCCTCCCAGCATCAGCCCCGGAGCCCCCCCGGGGGGTGGAGGCCAGCCTGGGCGAGCAGGACTGCAGCAGCCCAGATACCAGTGAGCAGGCCCTGCTGGGGGGGGCAGCACTGGGGGCCAGCCGCACCGTCAGCCACAGTGAGCCTGACCTGTCCTCTGTCACCGCCAACACTGAGAAGGCCACGGAGAGCACTACCATCATGATTGATGTCCAAGACTCCACTGTGGTACAGAGTGAGGACCCCTCTCTCTTTCCTGAACACACACAGGGGGGAGCAGAAGGCTGCTCATGTGGATTTCCCCATCTGCATCCGTGGGGTGGGTGGGGGTATCCATCCCATCATCCCATATCGTCCCACCCGGTGTCCCCACAGCAGGGAGTGGGGCAAGCCTGGGGCAGAAGCTGCCCCTCACCCCACTTGGCTGCAGGCAAAGGCTCTCGTTTCTCTGCAGTTAGCAACAAGACTGACGGAGAAGCCAGCCCCTTGAAGGAGGCAGAGAGCAAAGAGGATGAGGAGGAGATGGAGAAGAAGAAGCGGAAGAAGGAGAAGAGCGAGACGGGCAAAGCGATGGTGCCACACAGCTCCATGTTCATCTTCAGCACCACAAACCCGTGAGATTTTCTTATTTTTGGCTTTAGTACAGCCCACCTCCACCATGTCCACTGCCCACGTCCCTCAGTGCCACATCTCCATGGTTCTGTAACACCTCCAGGGTCAGTGTCCCCACTAACTCCCTGGGCAGCCTGTGCCAATGCGCACCACTCTTTCTGAGAAGAACTTTTTCCTAATAGCCAACCTGTTCTCCTTCGGTGATGGCCCAGACCTGACAGCGTTGAACAATTCATGGCCTTTGCACACGTGGGGCACAGGGGGTGGCTGTAATAGATGGGGATTATCTCGCCGTAGGGTGCGCAGAGCCTGCCACTACATTGTGAACCTGCGCTACTTTGAGATGTGCATCCTCCTGGTCATCGCCGCCAGCAGCATCGCCCTCGCGGCTGAGGATCCCGTCCTCACCAACTCCGACCGTAACAAAGTGATTGCAAATCCCTTTTGTGTATGCCTCCAAAATGGGGCTTGTCTCGTGGCTGCTCTGGAGGAGCCCCAGTGAGCCCCCTTCCTGGGAAGCTTCTGCAGAGCAGCCATGCCCTCTCTCTGCAGGTGCTGAGGTATTTTGACTATGTTTTCACCGGCGTCTTCACTTTTGAGATGGTTATCAAGGTAAGACAGCTGGCTGTGCTCGTGGTGGCGAGGGGAGCAAGTGTCTTGCATGGGAAATAGCTCAGGTTTTCCACCCTGGTCCTGAATTTGTATGATGGAAACTTGAAAGCCTGGTTCTTAGCAGTAGGAGTTGAGAGAACTCAGTACTACTTACATCAGCATTCAGACCCCTTTGAAATTCAGTGTTTCTGGATCTCAACCCTACCTCGGCTGGGCAGCTGGGCGGCTTTAGCTCTGTGGCCAAGCTGCTGCCCTCCTGCCTGTTTTTATCCCCCCAGATGATCGATCAGGGCTTGATCCTGCAGGATGGCTCCTACTTCCGAGACCTCTGGAACATCCTAGATTTCATCGTGGTGGTGGGAGCGCTGGTGGCCTTTGCCTTGGCGTGAGTGGCTGTTGGCCTTCTGGGCTGCACCTGGCTGGGAGGGGGGAGGATGTGACTGTGTGTTATGGCAGCAAGAGCACGATTTTGCGGGATTTCTCTGTGACTTTGTGCTCTGGGAATAGCTTCTTACCTCTGTGTGAAGCCCAGCTGTATCTCTGATGGCCGAAAGCTGTGCGGCTTCAGAGGCTTGGTAGATAGATGAGAACAAAGAGTGTCAGAGCTGGAGTTGTACACCTGCAGTGCACTCCAGGGTGCACAAAACCAGCAAAGGCAGCACTCTGTGTGTTGAAGCTGCTCTCTGAATGCATCTGAGCTGGAAGTTATGCTCTCTAGCTGGTGGCTTTCCCTCTGAGGGCAGGCATCACCCCAGAGCCTTGTGGGGACATGGATGTGGTCTGCAGGGGCTGTGCCCACATCCTCTGCATTGTCAGCATTGTGGCTTTTCCCTGTCCCCAGCCTCCTGGGGAACAGAGAGGTCCCCTTTGATATGGGGCGACTGAATTCTCAAGGGGCCTTTTGCACCCCCATGGAGGTTTGGATTTCCTCACAGGCGTGGCAGAAGCTCTCTGAGCTGGCCTTGTGGTGCCCTTTCACCCTGCAGCCATCAGTGCCATCCCACAATAAAAAACAATGCCCACATGTCTGCCCATAAAGCCACATCTCCAGGTGATGTTGCAGTTTGTCTGCTGCCCACTCAGAGCGTACACTTTCTGAGTGAGAGGCCATCTATGCCTGCCTCTAGTCCGCAGCTCTCAGCTTGGAAAGCTAATACATCACCCCAAACGCAGCCTAAATAAAAAGCCTGACATACCACTGTAAATCTCCAAAGAGCTGTTATTAAATTAGCTGGAATAACCAGCACCATAACTAAAGACCCTGCTTGCTTTTGCCTCCTGTGGCACCCTCAGAGGAGGCATTAGCTTGCAGCTCTGAGAGCTGTGGTAAGACCTGGCTTGTGGGTTTGCAATGGGAGGAAAGGTTGAGCGATGCTCAGAGCATGGCCCTCTCTGTCTCACCTGGTGTGTGAGGGCAGAAGCACCCTGCAGAGCTGCCTCCTCCTTTTCCATGCTTTTCCTTGCACAACTGGAGACAAGCCATGCCTATGGGTGGACGTGATGGATGTTGTCCAGCCTCAGGTCCTCACCATGGCTGTGCTGCTGGAGGCTGTCGCCATCCCACACAGCTCCCAAAATGCTTGCCTGATTTTCTTTCTCTCTCCTCTCTTTTCCATTCTATTCACGCTGTTCGGTGGCTTGGGCTGGATTGACAACAGGAATGCTTTGGGGTAACTATGCTGTCTGAGTGTCCATGGGGGGGCGTGGGGGGAGGGCAGGTGTCTGTCTGTCTGTCTGACATCTGTGCTGACCCTTAGCTGTGTTCCCACTCACAGTTCCTGAGATCTGAGCATGCTGCTCTGCGTGTTAAAGGTGGAGGTATGACGGGTCCTAGGGCTGTTAGTACAGTCACTTTCTAGAGTGTTAATTGGTGGCTTTGTTTACATCTCCTAATGATTAAGCTCATTAATACACTCCCTGTTGCATTAACGCTTGCAAAAGAGCTGCGTAGTTCAGGGTATCTGTTGTTGTAAGATGTTTCTTTGATGGTTTTTGAGCTGTGCCACCTTCACCCGGATCGTTCTGCTCCACCTTGGGCTCCAGCCCATGGGCTTTGGTTAAAAGACAAGAAAAAAAAAATGCATTGTGGGTGGGACTGATCACCACATTCAATAAGTGAGGGTCCCAGAGCCGGCGCTCACTGCAGAGCATGGCCTCACATTCCCCTCCCCATGCTGGGGGTGTAACATCCAGCCCTGGAGCTGGAAGGTTATTGTCTCTCTGTTTCATCTTTGGGTGCCTGTGCCTCCCTCCCATGCGGCAGGACCAACAAGGGTCGGGATATCAAGACCATCAAGTCACTCCGTGTGCTGCGGGTCTTGAGGCCCCTGAAAACCATCAAGCGGCTGCCAAAGCTCAAGGTAACTACACTATGTGGGCTTGACATCTCCCTCCTCCAGCATTAGCATCAGTTTGCTCCCAAGCGATAAAGAAGTCATTTTCCAAGCATTTGCTGCATTTTAGGAGCCCTGTTTTCAAACACAGCTCCTTTCAGACTGCTGCACATTGATTGGGGTGTGCAATGAGTTACTAAAAGCAAGCCTGGCTGTGGATAGATCCGAGGTGATTCCTCTGCTAGGGATACTGGGGCCAGTGTGGAAACCAGGCAGCAAAGCCCAGCTCTCCTGATAAAGTACACGGCCCTGGCTTTGGGAGAGCTCAGATCTCTATCCAAAGTTCATTGTCTTTCCCACCAGAGCAGCTTGCAAACAACTCCAGTTTTTGTGTGCTGTGCTGTCCTCGTGTTACAGCTGAAGGGGATTTCCCAGCTGAATAGAGGGATTATTTGTGCAGTGAAGGTAGAATCGTGGATTTCCTTGCTTGAGCCTATGGGTTATGGAGCCAGAAAGAACTAAGAGACCAAGGGAGCCCTGAAGCATCCTCACAAGGAGATATCTGACTTATGGATAAAGCCCAGCGTGGCACCCAGATACACAGGTTTTCATCTCATCCTTTCCTCCTGACCAGTGGTTGGACGCTGGCTTACTTTAGTTCATTTCTGGACACCCCTGTGCCACGAAGCACAGGGCTGTGAGCACAGCCTCCGAGGCTTCGGGAACTGCTGCTATTGCAGGCAGGGGTATTCAGTCTGCTTCATTGTCTGGGATGATGCTGGAAAAGGAGTATTGACTATTTGGTCTTGAGTGCTAATGGCATCTTTGGGACAGTCCCTGTCTGCTGCTCTGGTTGCAGAAAGTATTGGAGGATATAAATATCCATCACTGCGGGTGCGCTGGGTGTCATCTACCAGACGTCCCTTTGCTTGGGACAGAGATTAGCTCTTTCCTCATTTCCCTACCAGGAGTGGGAAGCATCTTTCCACACAGTAGTGTTGAGGGGGGTCTGGTTCTACCCTGTTGGTCCCCGTGGTGAGCTATGCCCTCTCCTGCAGGCTGTCTTCGACTGCGTTGTGACATCCCTCAAGAACGTCTTCAACATCCTCATTGTCTACAAGCTCTTCATGTTCATCTTTGCTGTCATTGCCGTCCAGCTTTTCAAGGGGAAGTTTTTCTACTGCACTGACAGCTCTAAGGACACGGAGAAGGACTGCATGTATGTGTCCTGTGGGTCCAGTGCTGCTGACAGCTCTGGGAAAGGCAGGGTGCTGGGCCTGGTTGCCTTTGGGTTCCCAGTACAGCCCTTGGTCATGACTTGCTCTTGGATGCCGTTTCTGGGGATGGACGGCTTGGGCTGAGTCCTATCCCATTGCTTTGTATCCACCCGTGCAATGATGTAGAGCCCAGGATTTTCTTCCTGCTCTTTCTTTGCTCCTCTCTCCATGTCTCTGCTCCCCCTACCTGTCATCGAGCCTCTCCCCATTCCTTCAGCCCCACAGGAGGAGAGGTGCCCCCACCCCTGCATCAGACACACTGCCCCGGGTATAGAACAACCCTCCTGTAGCCTGCCACTAGCAAAGCCACTGCTCTTTTCCAACCTTGCAGAGGGAACTATGTGGACCATGAGAAGAACAAGATGGAGGTGAAGTGCCGGGAGTGGAAACGACATGAGTTTCACTATGACAATATAATCTGGGCCTTGCTCACCCTGTTCACGGTTTCCACTGGCGAAGGTTGGCCCCAGTGAGTATTTGCTCCATCCTCTTCCCTGGGATGGGTTGGGCATGTCCCCATTGCCTTAGTTGGGTTAATAACTGGCTGTTTCCCAGCTGGATGGAGAGAGAAACTGCTGCACAGTGGGGAGGAGAGGAAGGCTGAGAAATTAGGTCAGGACAAAAGAGCTTTATTCCCTAGATGAGACTGGGGACATGGCTGTGGTTAACTTCTTCCTCCGAAATTGAATGATGGATTATGCCTGCTCCCTCATGGAGGTACATTCATTTTAAGTCAGTTTTAGAAATGGCTATAGGGCTAGTGCTCTCTCCATGCTCATGAGAGACTGGGAAGTCTTATTCTCTGCGTGAAGCACTGGAAAATCCATTTTCCGTCAGGGACACGGGCAAAGCACTGTTAAACTAGCTGAAGCCACTTGGAGGGGTTGTCCTTGCAAAGCCGGTGAAAGCAGTTTTATCTTATTCACTCTCTATCATTGTCTGGGATGATGCTGGAAAAGGAGTATTGACTATTTGGTCTTGAGTGCTAATGGCATCTTTGGGACAGTCCCTGTCTGCTGCTCTGGTTGCAGAAAGTATTGGAGGATGAATGGAGTGTGAATGGATGGAGATGGACGTGCAAGGGAGGTCCCATGAGAAGTGCTGGGTGGTGGCAGTCCTGATGGACATCCCGTTGCTTTTCTCCACCTGTCTGCCCACAGGGTGCTGCAGCATTCGGTGGATGTGACGGAGGAGGACCGTGGGCCCAGCCGCAGTAACCGCATGGAGATGTCCATTTTTTACGTTGTCTATTTTGTGGTCTTCCCTTTCTTCTTCGTCAACATTTTTGTGGCTCTCATCATCATCACATTCCAAGAGCAAGGAGACAAAATGATGGAGGAGTGCAGTCTGGAAAAGAACGAGGTACAGTCTAGGGAGGAGGAAGGATGTTTCTATGGGATTGCTGCGTTACCAGATGGGGTTTGGGAGCCTGCAGCTCCCCAGGTGCTAAGAAGCCACTGTCCCTATGTTACCATCAACCAGGGTCTGACACGTGTTGTTTTCTTCCAGAGGGCCTGTATTGACTTTGCCATCAGTGCCAAGCCCCTCACACGCTACATGCCCCAGAACCGGCACACCTTCCAGTACCGGGTCTGGCACTTTGTGGTCTCCCCATCCTTTGAGTATACCATCATGGCCATGATCGCTTTGAACACTGTGGTGCTGATGATGAAGGTGAGCAGGTCAGGGTGGGCTTGGTTAGGGTGGTCAGGAGTAGAAGCGTCAGTTGGGATGGGACCAGAGGGTAGTTGGGTTGTTTCTATGAAATGCTTCCTCCTCAGAAGCAGGGGTTGTTGTCCTGGGAGAAGGGTGGAAAGGGGAAGAAAGGGAAGAAGGAGGTGTTAGATTAGGTGTTAGGCAGATATTTTTTACTCAGAGAGCGGTGAGGTGCTGGAACAGGTTGCCCAGAGAAGTTGTGGGTGCCTCATCTCTGGAGACATTCAAGGCCATGTTGGATGGGGCCCTGGCCAGCCTGATCTGGTGGCTGGCAACCCTGCCTATGGCAGGGGGTTTGGAACTAGATGGTCTTTAAGGTCCTCTCCAACCTAAGCCATTCTGTGATTCTATGAGGTGGTCTTGAGGCATCGGGGGCAAGGATCATGGCCTTCACAGGTCCTCCCAGGGACAGACATCAGCCAAGGGCAATGTCTCTCTGTCTCCATTAGTACTACTCTGCTCCATACACCTATGAGCTGGCCCTGAAGTACCTGAACATCGCTTTCACCATGGTGTTCTCTTTGGAGTGCGTCCTTAAGATCATTGCTTTCGGCTTCCTGGTAAGTATCTGATCCCATTCTCAGCAAAGGTGTTAATTTGGACTTTGATAGCACGTTTCAGCTCTCTGATTCACAGAGAGAAGGTGTTAATAACGTGAGATCAATGCTATCTATTCTGGGTCTCATCCTGAGAGCTGCTTGCAGGCTGGTGGTTGAAATTGCTCCTTTGGATCTTGTCTGGAAGGTCAAGAGAGACCTTTTATGCTTCCTGAGTCAGCTGCCAGCTCTGCTGTTGGGCATGGACAGTCCAACTTGCAGTAAAAGCTCAGCACCCTCAGCCATGGTCAGGCTGTGCTTCCTGGTGCCAGGCCAGCCTGGAGAGGTCTGTGTGTGTCCTCCAGACCGGCCGTCCCAACCTCAAACTCTCTCCTTCTTCCTGCAGAATTATTTCCGGGACACCTGGAATATCTTTGACTTCATCACCGTCATCGGCAGCATCACAGAGATCATCCTGACGGACACCAAGGTGACTGGGCAGGCTGGGTGCCATGTGCCCCTAGTGTGGAGGCTGGGGTGCCGATGCCTCCCCCCTGACCCTCACCTCTCTTCCCTCCCAGCTGGTGAACACCAGCAGCTTCAACATGAGTTTCCTGAAGCTCTTCCGGGCAGCTCGGCTCATCAAGCTGCTGCGCCAGGGTTACACCATCCGCATCCTGCTGTGGACATTTGTGCAGTCCTTCAAGGTGAGGGCTACACACACTGGTCTCCTTTTGGGCCTTGGTGTTGGCACGCTGCTCCTTGGCTCATAGGAGAGGTGGGTGGGCCTGGAGAGGTGTATGCCTCCGGAGCTGAAGCCGTGTAAGGAGATGATTCGTGCTTCTCTTGCAGGCTCTTCCCTATGTCTGCCTCCTAATCGCGATGCTTTTCTTCATCTATGCCATCATTGGGATGCAGGTGAGCACAGACAGCTCAGCATGCTTCCTTGGGCACAGACAAGCTAGAGAGACACATCCTCAGCGTTACTACCCTGCACAGCAGCGAGCCTGTCACTGCTTCACCGCTCTGGGTGCCCAGGAAGGTCCCAAGGGCAGCAGAGCTTGTTTGGGAGCCGCAGCACTGCATGCCCTGAGCTCCCTGCTGCCTCTCTGCTTGTACCACCCTTGGGCTTGGGGGGACTCAGCTGGGCGGCCTGTGCCGCAGCCGCTTCCCAATCACTCCCTCTTCATTCCACAGGTTTTCAAAATCAGACCCAATCCCTGTCTCCCTGGTAGGAGGGATGCGGTGAGCATCGCTTTGCATCCCAACAGATGCATCGCCACACGGTCCCCTGCAGCCCATCCTTGCACACAGTGGTGGTCACACCAGTCGGCATCTCGAGCTCAGGGACCTGCAGCCCTTAGCAGAGCGGGGGTCTGCACAGCACAGGGAGACCTGGGCTTCCCAGGCTCCAGCATAGGCACGTGAGCACAGCACTCACTCCAACACGTGCTCGCGGCGCTGGCTTGGCAGCACGGTGACTAACACCCATGCTGAGGATCTCACAAAGCATCCCTATTAGCACTCAGGATCTTCAGCTGCCCGATGAGCAAGCCACTGTGATAACAAAAGCAATCTCCTGCTGCTCGCTGTTAGGGAGGGGGGTGAAGCAGAATTTCAGAGCAGGTAGCGCATCGCTCACTGCCTGGCAGCACTGCTGTGTGGTCTCATCCTTCCCCAAGAGTTGCCGGGTTGGTTTTGGCCTATCCATCCCACACATCTCAGCACCGGCTCCAGGTGTTCTCCATGCTAAGCAACTGCCATCTGACTCAGCCCCCTCCCCGCCGTGTGGTAGTATTGGATTTATTATTATTATTTTTTTTTAACATCATTGTGAACAAATCCCCAAGCAGTAAAGTCTGTGGGCGTTATTTGAGCAAAATAGCTGGAGGCAGAAAATATTCCACAATTACGCATTCCAAAAAACCCGTACAGGGGAAGAAATACTCTTGCAGTTAGGGTATTTTTAGGCTCAGGAGAAGTGGAATAAATATTTAACGGTAATAACGGCACATTTTTCCAATTTAAGGCACTTTGTGAACGTTCGCCGCGTCCTATCGTGGCCTTGGCGGTGGGTTGTTGGTAGGATGTTGCCTGGATGTGGGGCTTCGTCGCCTCTCATGGCCCTGGTGACCTTCTGGTCTGGGGCAGGACTGGTGTCGTCTGAACCCTTTTTCCCCCCCGTAGGTTTTTGGCAACATCAAACTAGACGAGGAAAGCCACATTAACCGGCACAACAACTTCCGCAGCTTCCTGGGCTCCCTCATGCTCCTCTTCAGGTAAGCAGCTACAGATTGGGGGTTCAGGGCTCTACGTCCTTCCCCGCTGCATCCTTCCCTGCTGCTGAGCGTGGCTATGTTGGTGCAGGAGTGCCACCGGTGAGGCATGGCAGGAGATCATGCTCTCCTGCCTGGAGGGCAAGGGCTGCGAGCCAGACACGACGGCAACGTCCGGGCAGAATGAGAACGAGCGCTGCGGCACCGACCTGGCCTATGTTTACTTCGTCTCCTTCATCTTCTTCTGCTCGTTCCTGGTGAGTTCCTCTCCCCGGCCACAGGGTCATCCTGCATGTTTTCATCCCACCTTCCCTGGGGTGCAGCCCTGCAGCCACCCAGCGCCTTCCCTAGGGCTTTGGGGTTAGCACGTAGAGTGCACTGTGCCCTGCATCCCATTACAACCAAGATAGCTTCAATCCTGGAGCACCTGCTCCTCCAAAACAGCTCCTGCTGTTTGTCTCAATTCCTTCTTTAATTCCATCTTCCCACAATTTCCCTTCCTTCTCTGCTCCCTTTTCCCCACTTCCCTTTCTCTCTGCCTTTCTCATTTTCACTTAGATGCTCAACCTGTTCGTGGCAGTCATCATGGACAATTTTGAGTACCTGACTCGAGATTCCTCCATCCTGGGACCTCACCATCTAGATGAATTTGTCCGGATCTGGGCAGAGTATGACAGAGCAGCGTGGTATGTAGCCAGCTCCTACTCTCCCAAGCAGCCTCTCCAATCTGGTTTTAATTAGGTGTCTCTGCTTTCTGCTGTTGGAAACTACCTGGCTGGGATGCCTGGGATGGTCACGGCAGGACTGCTCTCACTCATGGTCATTACAAGGGCAGCAGCTGGTTCCTACAGTGCCTGGTGGCAGAGGCACATTAGGGGATATCCTGAAGATGCTTGTGGTTGGCCATGGTGTTTATCCATGGTTCCTGCTGTCCCTCTCCTCCTCTGCCATGCCACAGGCAGGTCCCTCTCTGCATCCTTCCTGCTCTCTGCCCAAGTCGGGCTCCAGAGCCTGGTCCCCAGCACCCACAGCTCCCATCAGGTTGGAGTGGAGGGTGGCTTGTCCCCAGCCTGGGGAGATGCTGGGTGTCTGCTGGGCTCCTGCTAGGTCACCAGGGAGTTGTGTAGGCTGGGGACAGGTTCGCTCTTATGCACCCACCCTACAGGAGGCGGATGCACTTTGTTTCCTGCGCTTATAGCTTTGCTGATGAGGACCCCAGTGAGCAAGGCTCCTGTTTGTGGGCAGCACCCTGTTCTTGGCAATGGGATGACCCACAGTGGTTGGTCAGACTTTGGCTTTGGAGCAGCTCTATGCTGCTCCTCCCAGGACAGTGTGGAGCATCTCAAGGGCTGTATGTGGCCTACAGCAGAGTGGAGAACACCATGAAGGTGTCTTGTGTGGCCCCTTCCTTCCCCAGCCCAGGGACACCCTTTTTGGAGCCACGTCCCACCACTGTGCCAGGATGCTCTTAACTCAGGACCCTTGGCTGGTGCATGTGTTCCTTAGGGAAGCATCACCTCCTCTGCTAATCTGCCTCTTGAGAAACCAGGAGGTTTTATAAGCCTAATATCATCTCCTGGCACAGTTTCCTGCGCCATTTTTCTCCAGCCCAGTTCAGTTCAGCATTGGCCAGGTTCCTCCCACATGGCCTCCCACCTGTACCCAGTGCTGTTGCATGGGCAGGTGAGTTGGTTTGTGAGCAGGTAGCTGTGCCGTGGGGAAGGTGAGCGTGGGTGAGTAGATATCCAGAGGAGATACGAGATGAAACACCCTCTGCTTGGTGTGGGGTTCCTCGCCTGTGGATATGGGGAAGGATTTCTTCATGCCAGCCACTCTCTCACCCCCATGTTGGTGTCTGGGTTCCAAGGGCAGTTGCTGCAAAAGCCCCTCTCTGATTTCTGAGCAAAGCATGCCCTTTGTCATGATATGTAGCTGGTGGGTAGGAGCTGTGAGCAGATGGTGGTGTTGGGGCCAGTGGGGCAGCCCTGGCCCTCACTGTGGGGTGAAGAACAGGTGAGTACATCCCAGTGGGTCCCACCACCTGCGTGGGGCACAGCTCTGCACCCTGACACTGGGAACACTTCAGGAAGGGTCTCAGGGGAGACCACACATGTCTTACACCAGGGAGGCTCAGGGACTGGTTTTGCCCACATGGTTGGCTTAGCTCTGGCCAGCGATGGAGAGGGGACAAGAGAAGTTGAAGGAGAAACCTGAGGCAAAGGCACAGGGTAAGGGTGGTAATGCTGCTCTTTGCCTCCCTGTATGGTTTCCCTCCAAGCTTGTCCAAGGATGCCCAGGAGGCTGCAGCACGCTGCACCTCAGCACATCCATCCCACAGTCCTGCTTCCCAAAGGGCTCTGAGCTGGAGCAGGGTGAAGAGCTCAGCATCCCTGTGCTCAGTCCTGCCAGCTCCCTACCTCGACTGCTTCCTTATTTTAGCAGTGACAGAGGGATACGGGCTGTATCCTGCCACTGCTACTGCTGGGTTTGTGTTTGGGAGAGAAGGGGTGCGTGTGTGGGAGGGTTTGCTTCTAATAATGTGTACCCTTGGCAGAACGTGGTCTGGTGACCAGAGCACAGGAACAGACCACCAGAGACCTAGATGCCAGTGCCAGAGCCACCGGCCACCAGCTGGTCACATTATCTCTCCCTGTCTCATGTTCCCCAGATACTGGAGATACGATTGACTCAGCTGCCAACCTCTCTGGAAGGACCAGAGGGTTCTGATGTGGGAGATGCAGCTCCACCAGAAGGGCTTGTGGTTGCTAGAACTCAACCAATATCTCCCATCTAAAACCCCCAGCCCTCTCCCACCAACTATAGATGGCCAGGGGCACGATGAGGAAGGGTGATGGGGTGGTGCCCGCTGCCTACACCGTGTTTCTCCAGAGTCAGCGTGGGTCAGGGTGAGGAGGTGCGAACCGACTCACGATGGAGAGGGCAGCAGCTGGGGCTCACAGCTCCCCCTCTCTGGGTCTGACAGAGCCAGAAGGAGAAGAGCCATGCACCCCTGGGGGTCTTACCCCACAGCCGGTCCTAGCCCCCTGGTGAAGCTCTCCACCCTCTCAGTGTCCTATTAACCCACCTGTGCTTCCTTTGCAGCGGCAGGATCTCGTATAAGGATATGTACAAATTAGTACGGGTGATCTCGCCTCCTCTGGGCCTAGGAGAGAACTGCCCCTACAGGGTGGCGTGCAAGGTTTGCCTCCCAGTCCTCCGCCACAACCTGGCCACGGGACGCACCATCCACCCCTCCTTCCCCCCGCTCCGCCGCCACCGTGCCTCCCGAGGGAACCCTCACGTTGCTTTCCTTTGAGTTTAAAGAGGTCTGCGGCCTCCCAGAGCCAGCAGCTGTCCCCTCCGGGGGGGCCCAGAGCCTCCCGGGGTGGGTTTTGATAAATTGTGCCAATCCTCTCCTCCCCCATCAGCTCAGAGCCGCAGCTCGGTGGATATGTGCCCCCGTTCCCCACTTGGCTCCTCCAGGTAGCATCCGTGGGAGCAGGGCTTTTTCTCTCCCCTGCTGGGGACTCAGGTGTGGTTTACTCTTGGGGATGGAGGGATGGATGAAGGCAGAAGAGTATCAGGGGCTCAGTTGCTTTGGAGAGGGAGGACCGGGAGACCAGAGTGACCCCGCTCCCTGTAGGACATCTGAGGACATGGTGCTGCACCCGGCACACCATGCTCTAAGTGTGACATTCAGAGGACACATAGTGATCTCTCTGGGGAACTGTGCTCTTGCTCATCTTGCCCTTTGTTTGCTGGAGCTGCTGGAAGGAGGTGGCACCAGGGATCTTCTGGGGCCAGGCTGGCTCCGCGGTGGCCTTCCCAGACTGCAGTGCCCTAAAGGACAGCAGCCATCCGTGCTCATTCCTGGTTCCTGGAGCTCAACCATCCCTCTGCTTGAGGCAACTTCTCAGATGTGAGTCCAAAGCAACGGTCTGACCTCCTTGTGCACCTCTGCACCTTCTTTTAGATTGGTTGTTAGAATGGCAACTGAGCAGATCCCCACACCACTGCCTCCTCCTAAGTGCCACAGCACCCATGTCCGTGTCTGTGGCAGAAGAGGACAAACCACAGCGCTCTCTTTTCCCTCTTCATCCCTCTCAGCATCTGAGGTGTGCACCCCAGTCTTTATCCTGCAAAGGAAGAGATTCCTCTGCATCTTGTCTGCTGTGTTTCCTCCAGCATCCCTGGAGTGGGTTTGTCACCCTCTGCAGCTGCCCATAGGGATGATACACACATCTGGAAGGCAAAGACCAGGAGCAAAGCAGGGGAAACCAGACAAGCCTCGGGCACTCAGTCAGCTCTTTTATGAAGAGGTGGTTGAGGGTTTTCTTGCAAGAGTCTCAGACAGCTCATCCCTTCAAGGAGGCAGTCCACACAGTCTTTGCCCTCTTCTATATTACATTCCTGGCAAAATGCTTTGGTCCTGCAAACAGAAGTCACCTGCAGGATGAAATTCTGGCCTTTCTCAGTTGGCTGCAGGCCTTCGCTGGGAAATTCTGCTCTCCTAATCCAGAGCAGCTGGTGCTTGCAGGGGTACCTGCGATGATCCCTTGTAGGAGGGAGATTTGCAGCTGCCTGCACTTTCTGCTGGCTCTGTGGGATGCACAGAGCAGTGGAAGTGGTGGGTAGGCATCCTTCTGGCCTTCTCTTCATTGTGTACCATCGTCTCCTCCCTGAGTATGGAGCATTTCAAGGACATGAGAGATTTCTAGGGATTCCTCCCGGCCTGGAACAATTCCAAGAAGACAACTGGTGAATAAGGAAAGCCCATGTGGTCATCGTGTTTTGCTACCGTGGTCCAGATCCCCAAATGCCAACCATCTTGCAGCTGGGGGAGTCTACCCAACACATCACAGTGCACAGGTTCACCTTCCTGGGGGCAGCAAGAGCCATCGTTTCCAAAGTGATGTACGAGAGCAAGCCTGCAGCCCTTCATCACCAGGCAGTTCGACAACAAATACTTGCAGAAACATGACAAAGAAGTTTATGGAGTGGGAGGCAGGATGCTATGGATGTGGTGGCCCTGCAACTTCAGGATGCTGCGTAGGGGTGCAGCACGGTATGGTAGGGAAGCTTATCTGCTGGGCCATCTGCAGGTAGGCTCACAAGATGCAAAAAGCCTTCCCATGGAAATCCAGCAAGCTCTGTCCTTGTGCTGGGGAGAGCTGGTCTTCTAATTGCACCTCACTGGGAATGCACCCTGACAGTCAGCTCTGCTCCTTGGGGCTCTCCCTGCCTTTCTTCATCCATTTCTACTTCTGGCAGCCCATGCTGGGACCAGCTCTGGGAGCCATCCTGTCCAGATGGATAGCATTTTACATGCCTTCCTGTGCTCGGCTCCACGGGGATGTGCTTCTGGGCACAGCTGTGCTGAGCAAAGTGATTGAAGATCTCTGCTCTGAGCAGATGCAATGTACGCAGCCTGTCTGTAAGAGCAGCACAGTTCTTGTGCAATATCTGCTGGCTTTTGATGCGAACTCTTGCTTTCATGGGAATCCATTCCTCTCAGTACAAAAGGTGAAGTCTGACATATGCTGGGAGTGCTAAAATCCACTCTGCCAGGCAGGATGAGTTCAAGGTCACTGTCTTGCTTCCTTGTTGCACAGAGCTTTTGAGCATGTGAATTCTGAAGTCATCATCAAGTCAGTGCACAGCCAGCTCTGCCATGGTGCTGCTTATGGGCTCCTGGATCTGGGTATTTTCTCTTGCCCATCCCACCCCTGCATTATTATCATCCTCTCTCCAGGCCTTCTAGATACATCTGTTCTACAGAGGGACAGCTTGTCCCACCAGCAGCCCACTGCAAGTGGTCGTATCATGAACATCAGAACTAACCTAGCAGGGACCTCTTTGGCCTGGGGCTGCTTCCACAGCGGCTGATGCACTTGAGAAGAAGAGATACCTCCTCACTTTTCCTCTCAGCACTGGGGTTGGGAAACAGCCAGCATCCCAGTGGCATCCCTCTCTCCCCAGCCACCTGTCTCAGCTGGGTTCCTCTCCATTCTCCTCCTGTCCTTGCCGTGATGGCCCATGCTGCTACTGCCCTTCTCCAACAGCCACCCCCCCAGTGGAGCAGGTCAGCAACTTGGCATGAGGGGAAGAAGAGGTGGCCGAGCCCAGCATCCCTGGGAAATAAACATAGGCTTCCTCCTGGGTGTGCAGAGCCTGGCACAGGGCGTTTCTGGTGACAGTGACCCCAGGCTGGCCCTGGTAAAGAGGAGAAGCGAGAGGTGGGGCCCGTCCTAGCTGCCCGCCATGGGAAACCCAAACGAACCCCAATGTTGGAAGGCCCAAACAGCTGCCTCTGCTGAGACTCTTTAAACTCCAACCTGGTGGAACTTGCAGCCGCATGCGGGAGAGAGCCAGGGCGGGAGCATGGCATGCACAACTTTTTCCTCCTGGTTTTATTTTTTCAGCCGATTCAGCATGCCTTTTGCACTGGTGCATGGTGGGAAAGCGGTCCATCCGCAGAGCCAGACGGAAGCAACTGGGCATCTTCCTTTGACAAGTGACCCTGGCCCACTGCCTTCTATGCAAGACGCTGCCTCCCAATTGCATAGACCTTATGAGATGGGGATACACAGCCTTCCGGCTATGGGTTAGGTGGCCACACAAAGCAACCCCCAGGCCCCCGGGAGGGAAGAACACGACGCAGGCCACTGAGCGCATTGATTCGCCGTGGTGCAAACCACCCAACCTCCAATAACCCATGGCTCGAGTGCCGTGTATCTGATTTATACCACTCGCACACAGCCCTGGAACCTTGTGGGACGAGGCGGGGGCTCCTGGAGGGCCGTAGGGACAGGGGTGAGGCAGGAGGAGGACTCCCGGGCTGCTGGCGAGGTGGGCGCTTGAGGCCAGCAGCAGAGCGGGGTGAGTCGCTTTTCTGCCAGCATTCCTGGGTCTGTGTGAGCAGTGCTATAAATCCACATCAGGACAGTCTCTCGTGTATGATTTGCCTTGATTAACGGGTTTCCTGTTCTTTTCCTGTTTGTCCGTTTGTTTTTTCTCTCCTGTTTCCTGTACTATTTTGTTCGTACGTTTTTTCTGCTCTCTGGGAATGCCTCCTCTCTCTCTGCATCTCCCTCCCTCCCCTCCCCCCTCCATGAGCAGTGGCCGAATCCATTACACTGAGATGTATGAAATGCTGACTCTTATGTCACCACCGCTAGGCCTCGGCAAGAGATGTCCTTCCAAAGTGGCCTATAAGGTAGATCAACCCTTCCTTCTACGGGGGGCTTAGGGCCAAGCAGGAGCCGGTGGGTGGTGGGGCTGGGGGACCTGGGGTTTGCTGGAGGCTTCCAACCCGTGGTGTGCCCAGAAGGGTGCTGGCCACACTGGCAGGTCCCTGCTGCCCATGTGGGTGACGCTGCCCTTGTCACTTGCAAACTTGGAGAGCTCTGGGGTGGAAGACCCCTGAGGAAGGGCAGGGGAGAGGGGCAGCGGTAGGGGCAGTGTGGAGGTGGGAGGGCTGGAGACAAGGTGAGGAGTGGGTCCATAGCACTCTGAGGAGGGTGGAATGTCTCTAAGACCTCTAGCCCAGGAGTTTGACCCCTGGGCTTGCAGCCACCCTTGTCCCAGCCAACTAAACCCCACAGAGATGGGAAGCAGATGGGCAGCAAGGACGCATCCTGCAGGAGCATCTCTGCAGCACATTGGCTTGAGACATCCCAGGGACATCTCATGTTATGGGGATACCCAGGTGCCTCCAATAGGCAGCTGTGAGCTTTACAGGATGTCCAGGGAGCCCTGAAAGATGTGGGATGGGAACAGCTAGGATGAGACCTGGAGCGATGTGCTGCCCAGGCTGGAGAGAGCTGGGCCTTCCCTTGGTAGCTGTTTGCTGCCCTTTCAGCAGCACTGGCAGAGGTGCTAGCAATAAGGGGGGTCTGTGTGCTTGCAAGCACACTGCAGCAGCTTGTGTGTGTGCTTTCACATGCTTACGCCCACCATAGAGTTGAAGGCAGGGAGAGGACATAAGAAGCTGGGTGGGAAGGGACTGGGCAGGGAAGGGATGAGCCCAGGAGTTCACAAAGCAAAATATACTCTCTGGAAAGTGGATCTGGTCACTTTGGTTTGCACCCCGCCTGCCCAGGGTGGGGAAGGAGCATGGCGTGTCTAACCTGCCTTGGTTGCCCTCCTCTCTTTCCTTCTGCACTTTTTTCTCCCCTTCCTTCCCTTCCCCACCCTTGGATAATTTGGACCCCGTGCATGTGCTGGCAAACTTCATCTCTGAAAGACGCAAAAAGGGGCGCCAGGATGTAGCATGCTAGAGGAACCGAGCCGATCCGAAGTCCCTGAAGGTTAGGGACCCTCCTCTCCCCTGCCCCAGGTGGGAAGGGTTGAGAGCTGGAAAGCCAAACCACCCAGGAACGGAGACTTGAGCCCCCTCTCCTCCTCCCCAGCATCTGCCGTTCCCCCGATGGGTCAGGCATCCACAAAGTGCTGGGAGGTGGCCCATTGTCAGGTGCTTTTTTGGGGAGGGGGCCCAGGAACCGTTCCTGGGGCGCAGGAGGAGCCCTGGAAGGCAGTGAGCCGGTGTCCTGGGGTGGAAGGAGCCGGGTGGGGGTGGCGGGGTGATCCTTGCCCTTCTTTTTTGGCTGTGCTGTTTTGACACTCTTTGTTGCTTTTTATTTTATTTTTATTTTTTCCTTTTTATTTAACATTTAATTTCTTTTCCTCCAGCCTGGTCGATGTGTTTTTCGATATTGTTTTCCGTCCGCTGTTTTCTTCTCTCTTTTGCGCAGAGACTGGTGCTGATGAACATGCCTGTGGCTGAGGACATGACGGTCCATTTCACCTCCACCCTGATGGCGCTGATACGCACCGCCCTGGACATCAAAATTGCCAAAGGTAACGGCGCTGGGGTTGGGGACGGACAGAGCGGGAGGGTTTTGGAGCAGTCCTGTTGGCATCGTAGTCAAACTGGGGTTGAGTCTGGGGTGTGGATGGAAGTGACTGACCCAAGCAAGCAAATTTCTGCCGCTCCTAAGGAGCAGGACTGCATTTATTTAGGGAAGAGGTGGCCAGTTTTCCACTAGAAGCCGCTCCTAGAGCAAAACCAGCTTGACATCCCCTGTGCAAAAGAG
The DNA here is from genome assembly GCA_030625065.1 of Alectoris magna. Taxonomy (NCBI): domain Eukaryota; kingdom Metazoa; phylum Chordata; class Aves; order Galliformes; family Phasianidae; genus Alectoris; species Alectoris magna. Next base: position 25,072,334 of record CM060568.1, on the reverse strand, counting down.
GAGAGGGAGAATTCCCCTTCCTCCTCAAGTAGAAAGACAAACCAAGGAGGGAGACGCATCACGTGTGCCTGGCTCCTAAGACCGAGGAGCAGAAATCTATCTCGCAGTGAGCACAAAATGTTCAGAGCTGAAAAAACAGGTTTTTTTTTGTTGTTGTTGTTGTTGTTGCTGGAAACACTCTGATTCATCAGATCAAAAGCTTTCTGCGGAAACATGCCACTTTCAAATTGTCCCCTGGGAAGAGTTCAGAAAGCCCAACCCAGGCAAGATCAGCAGGAGCCCGGCGCTGCCTGCATCATAAAACATCAGGTTTGAGCCCTTTCTGGATAAAGCAGAGATTTGAAGCTGGCCAAATTCCCTTGCCCAGAGGCACCCAAGCCTCCGTTTGGCGTGTGTTAATGGCTTACTTTGAGCCTGGTTCTTCTGCAGCTCAGCAGATCCCTTCGCTGCTGGCCAAAGAGCTCTGCTTTAAGGACTTCAGCCAAGCAGAGCTGCTCTTCCACCAGCACATGATCCGCTCCCCAGCAAAAAGAAAGTGGGGCAGCAGCAGGTGTGTGTGGGCTGGAGTAGGATTGGAGCAGCAGAGACGGACCCAAGGCGAGCTCGAAGATGGCAGCTTTGAGTGGGAGGGCAGGGGATGGGAGATGGTGGCACATATGGAGGGAATGGTGGGAAAGTTTCCCTGCAAGAGCAGGAGAGCAAGCAGCATGATGGAACGTGGCTCTCGCAGCCCCGAGAGCTGGGTGCTGCTCATCTCTGTGAGTGAACCTCACTGAAGTGTTGCCTTTAGATGGGTGCCAGGTCTTGATGTACATGGGCTGCTTTTTTTCCTTGCTGTTCAAGGTGGTGCAGATTGGCAGCAGTTGGACTCTGAGCTTCAAAAGGAGATCCTGACCATTTGGCCTCACCTGTCCCAGAAGATGCTCGACCTGTTGGTACCCATGCCAAAAAGTGAGTCTCTTATATGAGCCACAACCACTGCCAAATTCTCATTGCACCTGGAGCAGCATCTTCCCATTGGGAGCTGGGGACCAGTCAGACCCACCCCAGCTGGGAAAGAGGGGGGAAGAGGGTTTGTGCTGCTACAAGGCTTGCTCATGGAAGCCCTTTGGGAAAACACCCAGTTCACAGTGGTAGCCTTCCGTAAGTCATTCTGGAGCATACAGGGGCGGCAAGCTGAGCATCATTTCACAAAATCACAGAATGGTTGAGGTTGGAAAGGACCTCTGGAGGTCACCTGGTCCAACCTCATTGCTCACTGGCACCATTATTCTGTTGATGTGATGAGGATGTGCGTTTTGGTGGTTTATTATGGGACTGCTGAGCCATCTCCATCCATTTCATCTCCTCCCATGTACCTAAATGTTCAACTCTTTCACTGCCCCAGTGGTGAGAAGTTTGCGGGTGATCAGGGCACCGCACAGCAGGGCTCTTCCTGAGATCAGTGCTGGTGCCTTCGGATCTGCTATTTCTATTGACACAAAAGCATCCCTTCTTCCTTCTCCTCTCATGCCCTCAGCCTCTGACCTGACTGTTGGCAAAATATATGCAGCCATGATGATCATGGATTACTACAAGCAGAGCAAGGCGAAGAAGCAGAGGCAGCAGCTGGAGGAGCAGGTGAGGCTCAGGGAGGGCATGTGGTGCTCAGGATGGCTTTTTTTTTGGAGCACCCTTACAGGGACAGCATGCTTCATATCACATCCTGACCTGACACCTGTCCAGCCCCCAGCTGACTGGGGAGCCAAAGTGAGGATGTCCAAGGGGCTTTTGGCTTGCGTAGTGCTGGCTTTCAACAGGTACTGCCCATCCCTTGGTGCATGTTGGGTTTTGTTGGCTACAGACATGCATCCTCAGCCTCTGACAGTGAACACAAGCACACCCTCACCTTCCCATGCTTTCTTGTTGAAGAGCTGGACTGTGTTTCATGCAGGTTCAGCTTCTTCCTTTCTCCCCCACAGAAAAACGCGCCCATGTTCCAGCGCATGGAGCCATCCTCTTTGCCACAAGAAATCATCTCCAATGCGAAGGCTCTGCCTTACCTCCAGCAGGAGACCCTCACGGGGCTGTAAGTATTGCCTCGACAAGGGGTGAGGTTTTCCTGCAGCTTCTCTATTTCTGGAAGGGGGAATGGGCACTGCTTCAGCTCTCCAAGGAGCGCGGTGATTGTATTGGGGATCTTTGTATTGCGGTTGAGCATGGGACACCCCCCCCCCCCCCCCCCCAAGTGATGGCAACACCCGAGTCGTGCCCACCCTGAAGCCAGACCGTCATTGCAGGAGCAGCCGGAGCGGGTTCCCCTCGCTAAGTCCGCTCTCGCCACAGGAGATCTTCCAGCTGGCGTGCATGGATCCAGCCCACGGGCAGTTCCAGGAGCACCAGTCTCTGGTAAAGCCACACGCTGCCTGCCGGGCACTGCCTGTGCTCCCAGGAGGATGGTGGTGGGTGGGGAGGTGTGGGACCATTGTTGGGTTGGGATCTGGCCCCTCAGCTCTTGCAGACAAGGCTGCGAGCACGGTCTGATGCCCTGCAGTAAAACATCCTTCTTTTCCGCAGGCTGCTCTTTTTTTCCCCCGAGAGCTCATTTCAGTGGGTTACCCCGTGCTGAGTGATGGTATCTGATGTTTTCGGATTCGTGTCCATTTTGTTGTCAGTGCTGGTGTCCCCGACCCAAACCATCACCACGGGGTGCACCCCTCCGGCCTCGCACACATGCTGGCAGCAGTTTCCATGTGTGTGTGTGTGCATCTATACACATATTTCTCCGTGTCTGTGTGTGTGCAGCCACGCACTGCCACAGTGCTTGTTGGGTACCACCGTGCGTCTCCAGCCCGGTCTGCGTCCCTGTCACACTCTGTGAGCTGTGTACCACGCACATGTGCAGTTCCTGTCCCTTCTGCCAGCCCTCCCTCAATCTGACACGGGTCCTGTGCCCCATTCCCCTAAATCGGGGGTTTGGAAAGGAGGTCAAGCCTAGGTGGCTGGGCTGATCCAGGCAATGTTTGCACTGCCAGCACTGAAGGAATGAGGTGTGAGGTGGACTGGACATTGGGTGAGCCTGAAGTCCCACACCTGAGCTCACCAGGTCTGCAAAATGGAGGTCAATTTGAGTGGCTACAAGGCTGTGATCTCTCCCAGACTTCCCTGTTGGCCCTCTTAAAACCCACCCCAGGCTGCCTGTCCCCCACGAGGAGTAGTGCCCAACTGTGCCCCGACCTCATCCCAAGAGCGTGGCTGTGTGTTTGTTTCCAGGAGCCAGAGGTTAGGGAGTTTCAAAGAGTGCAGCCCTCTAACCGTGGCAGCTACCTTCCCGTGGACACTCAGGACCACGCTGTCTCTGGGAGGGCCTCCTCCATGCCTCGTCTCACTGTGGATCCCCAGGTAAAACCAAGCAAAGCCCCCATGGGTGCCGGGTCCAAGCAAAGCCTACCAGGTAACGCTGGTGATAAAACATTCTGAGCTCCACAGTTCCCCGGAGCCTGGGGTGGGGGCATTTCCCCACCAGCGGGGTGCTTCCCAAGGAGGAAAGCTGCTGTCCCTTGTGCAGTGGGGACCAGCAGTGCAGAGCAGCCAAGGGAATTGCTCATTTGCTCTTGGAGCAGGACCATACTGGGACACCACAGAGAACCTATGTGATGGGACAACATCCTTTGAGGTGTGAGGTATCCCTACTCGGATGTAAAGTGATGTCCCAGAGAATGAAATACCTTCTCCTTGTGTCCCCTTGTCCCATCACATGTGCTTGTCCGCATGTGTCTGTGGACGGTCTGTCTGGGTGAGCCCAGGCCACATTTCACCTCGTTTGTCTGGCTGGTTTCTCTGTTGTTCTGTCTTGTATTCAGCCTCAACTGAGACACAGAAGGTTTTCTGGGGTTTGATTTCACAGTGCACCCTTGTGAAGTCTCCGGGTCTGGTTCCCCACAGGGGTGCTGGTGCAGCCTGGCATCACCGCAGGGAGCTTTGGGGGGTGCCAGGGGGAAGGGAAGCTTTGCCTCATGGAATTCTACTGTTTGGGAGGTGGCTGGGAATAAGGGAGGAGAGGAGATGGGGAGAAGGACCTGAGGCTGGAGTGGCAAAAAGCTGCTGAAGTAAAGTGGAGGGAAATTCATAAGATGGTCAGAGGACTGGAGCACCTCTCCCAAGCTGAGGGAGCTGGGCTTGTTCAGCCTCGGAAATGATAAGGCTCCTGGGAGACCTCATTGTGGCCTTCCAGTACTTAAAGGGAGCTTATAAGCAGGAAGGGACTGACTTCCTACATGGTCTGATAGGACAAGGGGGGATCGCTTTAAACTAAAAGAGGGGAGATTGAGGTGAGATGTTAGAAGGAAATTCTTCACTCAGAGTGGTGAGGAGCCAGCAGTGCTGCCCAGAGCTGTGGGTGCGCCATCCCTGGAGCTGCCCCAGGCCATGGATGGGCCCTGGGCAGTCTGAGCTGGGAGCAGCCAGCCCACGGCAGGGGGGAGCTGTCAGGGCATTAGGGTCCCTTCCAACCCAACTTCACTGTGATTCTATCAAGGAGATGATGTTTTCTAAGAAGCGTATGAGATCACAAGCTGGAAGGAAGGGAGAAGGTAGGAAGGAGGAGTGAGGAAGAGGAGTGTTAAAATGGCAGTGTGCGCACGGAGAGAGGGGCTGAGTGCAGGGAGAGGGGACATGAAGACGGGCGAGGGGTCTGGAAATGCTGTGAAAATAGCCACTGAGCGATGAGCACTGGAGAGATGGGGCACTCTCGGCTCTCTCATCATGATTTCTCCTGCAGTACCCCTGTTTGCTCTGCTGGTCCCATTCTCAAGGTGGGGGGGGATGCTGTGGCAGCCTGGGGGCCATGGTTCAGTACTCACACTATCACTGTGCCATGGGCAGGATGCAGCTGCTCCTCCTCTGGCTCCCAGAGCTATGAGCCATGCTCAGGCACTTTGCTAGCAGCACTCTTCAGCCAGACCCACTTTCTTTCTGCCCCTGATTTGTGGCGAGGTCATTTCGGGGGCTGTGCCCAGATTGGCCACCTCTAAACCTCACAGAGCTAAGGAGCTCATGGTGGCAGCAGCAGTGGGGCTACAGCTGGAGCATCCCTTGCTCACCCCATCACCATCTGGCCGGGTCATTGCAGGTGGTGACAGACACCAGCTCGATGAGGCGGTCGTTTTCCACCATCCGGGACAAACGCAGCAACACCTCCTGGCTGGATGAGTTCTCCATGGAGCGCAGCAGTGACAACACCTACAAGTCCCGCCGGCGCAGCTACCACTCCTCGCTCCAGCTCTCTGCCCGGCGCCTCAACGCTGACTCAGGTGAATGAGAACCCCTTCCCATCTCTAAAAATCAACCCAGCGTTGTCCCTCCTTGTCCCCACCGCGGGGCCATGGAGCAGGGACCAATGGGGTTTGCTGCAGGCCACAGGTCCGAGGGGCACCGCTCGGGTGGCAGGGAGCGGGGCCGATCCAAAGAGCGCAAGCACTTGCTGTCCCCTGACATCTCCCGCTGCAACTCAGAGGAGAGGAGTCCCCAGGCACATGATGAGTCCCCAGAGCGGCGGCGTGAGTCCCGGTCCCCCAGCGAGGGCAGATCACAAACGCCCAACAGGCAGGTAGGTGGAAAAACGCTTCCTAAGTGCAAAGGGACGCTTGGTAATGGCCTCTTTAAGTTCTCTGCAGGAAGAGCAGCAGGGCACTGGCACAGGCTGCCCAGGGAGTGGTGGCGTCACCGTCCCTGGAGGTGTTACACAGCCGTGGAGATGTGGCACTGAGGGATGTGGGCAGTGGTGGGTTGGGGTTGGACTTGGGGATCTGAGAGGTCTTTTCCAACCTTAATGGTTCTATGATTCCATGCTGGGGGCTCTGTAACGGCCCTTCTCCCAGTGCTGTGTACAATCAGCGAATGTACAGTTAGCAGAGTGCTGTGGTTAGGATGGCATTTTATAGGTTGCATAATTGGAAAGATTATCACGGTGGAAAGAGATAATCAAAGATAAATGAAATTCCTGTGCTCTAGGCTTGCAGTAGAAAACTCCAAAAGGGGCAATCTCCAGAAAGAGATCCTTCTCCAGTGGCAGTCAGCCCTTACATGGGGACTAGGAGAGGTGCAGCCAGGCTCCACCCCTTCTGGTCACAAAGCTGAATTGCCTTCACCTGTGCTCCCACGGCTGACTCATTGCTTGCCTCAGGTGAACAATCAGAGGTTCAGGCTGTGTCTCAACAGTTCCCATACAGGTGGCATCTCTTCTTGTCCCCAGTGAGAATGATAATAGTATCATTGGCTTGATGGTGCCTGGTGCACCCCGCAGTGTATTTGGAGAGAGGGGAGGTCACCACGTAGTTTCTGGTGCCTCTGGAGCTGGTTTCACCACCACGGCACTGGCTCCCTGCCAAAGCTGAGGAGTCCCAGCTGCACAAGCTTGAGATGCCAGTGCTCAAAGATATGCTCAAAGATATGCTACCAGCGAAGAGAACGACAGCCAAAGGGCACTTAGCTCTTCCCACCACGTGCTTGCAATGCCTTGCTCTTGTTGGTACACAAAAAGCTTCTTGCATGTTGCCACCAGAAGCAGAGCTCAGACCCTGTGTCTCTTTGCAGGGAACGGGCTCCCTGAGCGAAAGTTCCATCCCCTCCATCTCGGACACCAGCACACCCCGGCGGGGCCGCCGCCAGCTCCCACCGGTGCCCCCAAAACCGCGTCCCCTTCTCTCCTACGCCTCCATGCTGCGGCACGCCGCCGGAGACGCCTCACCACCTCCCGATGAGACCGAAGGGGGGTCCCCGCTCCTCTCCAAGGAGCCCAACGCCGCCGGCCTGACCGAGTCTTCCAGCTCCCCGGCGGGGAAGCCGAGCCGGCCGTCCACCCCGCAGCGTTACATCTCAGAGCCCTACCTGGCCCTGCATGACGACTCGCACGCCTCGGACTGCGGCGAGGAGGAGACGCTCACCTTCGAGGCGGCCGTGGCCACCAGCCTGGGTCGTTCCAACACCATCGGCTCGGCCCCGCCGCTGCGGCACAGCTGGCAGATGCCCAACGGGCACTACCGGAGGCGGAGGCGAGGGGCAGGGCAGGGCGTGATGTGCGGGGCCAGCATCGACGTGCTCAGTGACACCGAGGAAGATGACAAGTGCTAGAGGCTGCGTCCCTGCCGCTGCCGCCCCGCCGCCCTGCCCTCTCCAATGCATGCTCTTCGCCACGCCTGGGAATGAAACGAAACCAAAACCAAACGCAAAGGGGGGAAGTTAACAAACAAACAAACAAACACAAAAAACACGACAACAACAAAAAAATGAAGAAGAAGAAAACCCGACTGACCGGAATGGGGAAACAAAAAAAAAAAAAAAGAAAAAAGTCTTTGTGCAAAAAAAAAAAAAAAAAAAAAAGAATTAAAACCTGTCGACTTTCATTTATTATGATCACCTTTTTTTTTCTGCACAGAGAAGCATTTGGCCGGAGGTGGAAATGCCTGGCTGGGGGCAATGAGAGCACCCAGCTGCAGTGAGAGGCGCTTGGGGATGCCCAAGCAGGACCTGGCAGTGCTTGTGATGCTGCTTCTGTGCTCCCCATGGCCAGAGCATCCCAGCACGGGGGTTCTGTGCTTGGGTTCGTGCTGCCCTGGCTTTGTTTCCCTCCCTAAGGGTCTCGTGCTGGCCCAGGGAAGGGTAAGGTGTGGGGTCTGGGGGCACAGGGCAGATAGCAGCAGCTCTGCCTGCCCAGGGGGCCAAGCCAAAGCCAACTGGTTTGTATTGGGGTGGATGGAAATGGCGAGGGGGGCTCAGTGCTGCCAATGTACCCCGTCTCGCATTGATATAGCTGTATTTCTATACGGAAAACTCTAGGTGTGCCTGTGCGTGTATATACGGTATGTGTGTGTATATATATTTATATGCTGTATATATAAAGATATACACATACATGGATTCGTTTTAGTCATCTGACCAAGCCCCGCAGGGGTTCACTGGATGCAACAAAGAAGCAGGGATGTCCCCCTGCCCCCATGGCATTCACAGCAGTGGGAATCACATTTTCTGCCTTAGAGGTGGTCTGGCAACCCGGTAACCCACTGCTTCCCACTGACAGATACTAGGGGCACACACAGTCCCGCTCCTGCATGTGCAGATCAGCCCCTGCCCTACCGCTCACAGATCTCCCCCAGAGAAAATCCTGCCAGTTCCAAAGGGTCAGGCTCTGTCATGAAACAAAACCCTTTTTCTAATGGCTAATGCTTGTCCTACAAATAGGTTCCACTGATGGAACCAAACCTCCGACCAGCCCTACTGGCCCCATGCAAGCCTCTTGCCTTCTGAGCAGACAGCTCCAGATGCTGTATGTCCTCTAAATTTAGGCGCAGGCATTCTCTCCTCCCAGATGCAGCAGGGTGTCCCACGGAGCAGCCCCAGGGCTGGGGAGGCGGCAGCTCTTTCTGTCTTTGCTGGGTGAAAGGATGGATTTGGGGATTTGGGCATTTGTATTTCTCGGACCCAGAATGGGGCCGATGCATAGTGATGCTTTGCAGTGTTTCCTAGCAAACTATGTAAAACAAGGCAGGCTCTTGCAACACAGAACTTTTGGGGCCAGGGGGCGGGGTGCGTGCTGCTGTGACTGCTGGTGGCAGAGCAGAGGAGAAGGGGACAAGGACATGGCATCACACCGATGGGTGCTGAGGCACTGATGGGCTGAACTCAAGCTTTGCTGCCTAGGACCTGTGTTTTACCAACATGTAGGATGTGTTTGTATAAGCAAAGCAGCCTGGTTTTCTTTTTTAGGGGCAGCACAAAAATGCCCCTATCCGGTCTTTCCCATAGCAGCTCCCACAGCAGGCAGAGACTGCTGGGCCACGGAGGCTGCCAAACCAAAACCAACCCCGGCAGGGCTGCAGGAAGGACTGCACCAAGGGAGGAGCAGCCCCCATGCACCACTGCAGCATCTCTCTTCTGAATTCACTGGACTCACGTTGCTGCAACACAATGTCTCTCTTCCCCGGCTTTTTGGACGTTCCTTTCTCCTCCAAGACTCCAAATCTGCCGTCGGTGTTTGTTGCGAGCGTGGGAGGGGAGGCAGGAGGTTCCCCCCCAAAAAAGGTCTTAGAGGGCTGAGCCAGTGGGAGGGGGCGGGATGCTGTACCGCAGTGTGCTCACTCGGACCCACCGTGGAGCCGAGCCAACGGGTGGCCATGTACAACTTCCATGTTTTTTGTCAAAAGGAAAGAAAAATAAAACCTTGTTGTAAAGAACCGCCCCGTGCCTCGGCTCTTTCTCATGCAGGTGCTGCTGCCTGGTCCAAAACCTCCGAGTGTGTTGTCAAGGAAAGATGCTGAAGTCAGGGCTTGTGCTTCTCCTGCGCGGAGCTGTTGGGAGCACAGCAAGTTTGCAGGCTGTCAGCAGCCTGCGGCAGGCTGCAGGCTGGCTGTGTGTGATGGCTGTGCTGCGTGGCTTTGCAGCAGGGCTCTTGTTTCATTGTGGGTGCTGCGCCAAAAAAGGTTCAGGGAAGGATTGGGGCAACTGCTGTGCTCAGCTGGGCCACCTCAACATGAGCCTACCCCAACCAAAGTAATGCGGGGAAGCAAAGCTTGGCCCTAGCAAAGGAATCTGGTGCTGCAAAGCAGGAGTCTCTGCTGCTAGGGAGGCAGTGCTCTGCCTGGCAGGCATGGAGGCTAAAAAAAACCCCTTGACAAATGGAACAGAAAGGTTAAAATTATCTGTACATCATCTGAATAACAATGGCAATGCAGATTGTACCTGCTGAGAATAGCTCCAGGAGACAGGGGATAAATTGAGAACTGGTGGGGGAGCCGGGGGTGCTACTCCTTGCAGGGATGTGGGGACATAGACACTAGTGGAAATGAAATGTGACCTCTGGGTGCTGTCCTCCACCCTGCAAAGCCAAAGGAAAGAGCTGGGTGCATCTCTCAGTGCACCAAAGCCCTGTCCTACTGGCAGGGATGTCTCTGAGCATCATGGCATGCCTGTCCCCAACTGCCCTGGTTGCTGGTGCTTTGTGAGCTGCAGCGAGCTTTTCCCAAGCAGCTTGGAGGGGAGATGCCGGGGGTGGTTCTCGTCCCCCCCTTCCCTTTTTGTTCCTCTGATGGCACTTACGAGTGTGCTCTCCGGGTGCTGAGGATGTGTGTGGGATTTGAAGTGGGGCTGCGCTTACTCATGCGTAGAGCCACGTGGCATGGCAGGATAGCAGTGCTGGTGGCTCCTTGGGTGAGCATCCCCTCCTGTGGGTGAGCAATTCCAAATGGGCAAGCATCCCCCCAGTGGGCAAACATCCCATATGTGAGTAAGCATCCCTCCATGGGTGAGCATCCCCCTTCATGGGCAGGCATCCCCGTCCATGGGTGAGCATCCCACCCATGTGTGAGCATCCTCCATGACGAGCACATGCAATTGCTGCTCCTCCTTTGAACTGCCCAGCCTGGTTCAGCACCTCTCTTCTTTCATTTGTTTGATGTATTTATGCCAGACCCCACGTGAGCAGGTGAAACATGACAGGCTACTCTGGGAATTGGCCTCTGGTACATGATGCCTGCTGGAAACACTCTGGGAGTTCCTTTTGGGGTCACCTTGGGCATTATAGGTGGCAGTGGGAAAGAGGGAGGATGGGAGCCACCTCTCCTATGGGCTTGCATTGCCTCAGTGAAGTATTAATAACAAAATCCTTATAAATGAATGCAAAATGCACTAATTGCTCCCCTTCCCAGCTGGCATCTTCCTGGCTGAGCTGCAGTGAGGACACGGGCATGATGCTGCCAGCAGAGGTACTGGTACCATTGGGGGAGCGGAAGGGCGGTGAATATGCAGGGATTTGCTGGAGCCGGACCCGATCCAGACGCTCTGTATGAGTGCTCCCTCCCACGTTTCCCCCCCCTTGGGACCCAGTCAGTCAATTTATGGAGCAATCTGCCATAGATGATGCGATTTGCAGATTGATTTTCACAGATCAGCTTCACGAGCATGGTGAGTGATGTGTTTTTTTTGCCTTTCCAAAATGGGAGGAGTAGAAGAAGGAAATAATCCAAGGGCTTTACCTTCTGGTGGAGTTCAGCCCTCTGCTCAGCCCTGCAGGCAGCTCCTGGTGCCTGGGCAGCAGAAGCGTAGGCATGGCCTTGCACACAGCCTGATAATTTACTTCAGGTATAAAAGAAGCTTAAAACACAGTGTCATCACGCTGATTAAAATACTTTTTCAGAGGGTGATCTTCATGGGCACAGATGTAATTTTTGGTTAGCCCATCCCAGCTTGAGCTCCTGCTCCTCTGGCATGTGATGTTACACCCCAGCAGCACATCTCACCTCCTTTCACAGTTTGCAGCATGTCTGGGAGTCAGCAGGAGCTGTGCAGAGGCACTGCCAATAAGCAACCCCCCCCCCCCCCCTCCTTCACCCTTGGGGAGCAGCGTCTCACACCTTGCAGTAGGAGTGAGAGCAGAGGGGTTCAATGGGGTGCCATGCAAAGGGCATGGACCTGGAGCTGGGTGGGTGGCAAAGAGTTGATGCTGCAAAATAAGAGCATTTCTAGGAGAAAACGGTATGCTGCTCTCAGGCTGTCTGCATTTTGTCTCCCGTCTGTGTTGGGAAAGGAGCTGCCACCCATACAGTGGTTCTCTCCCAGCTTGGTGCCTGCTCCCAGCTGCACAGTGCACCACAGGTGTGTGGTATGAGCCTCTTAAACAGCCCTGAGCAGCTCTCTCTCCTTTTCCCTGGAGTAGGCAGCAGGTGTGGAGCTGTCTCTTTGTCTGGATGGGTGTTTGGCATTGCTATTCCTGCTCACATGTGAGGAAACTGAGGCACAGGGGTTATGAGGGTGAAGCTGCACATCCTGGGGGTGGTGCTCTGCTGAGTGTGAGCTGTTGCTGTGCTCCCTAATGCTTCCCCTTGCACAAAGCAATTCTTACCTTGCTGCACTTGGCCCTTAGCTGGCTGTTGGTACTGTGCCTGTGGGGCTGACCACTCAGACTGGCCTCTGTGCTGAGGGAAGAGTATTAAGCATTATTTTTGGCCACAAATGAGTCCAACTCCAGTGAATTAACTCTGAGATGTTATTACTGGCTGTAGGAATGGGTCAGGTTTCAGCCTGGGGAGGAAGTGGAGAAGAGGTGGTCTGAGATCATCCCTTCGAGCTGCAAGGAGGGCAGAAAAGCAGTGGGTGTTGGTGAGAGGAGGCCACCCTGCAAGCAGCAGCAATCAGGGGGCTCTGGCCCTTCTCCCAGCAACACAGTCTGACTTTGGCTGGGAAATGGGAGGTAGGGAGAGCTGGACAGACCTCTCAGGTTGATGTGCACAGCTGTGAGCAGAACGAGCTTTTGATTTTCTTTTACCAGTGCTGCCATAAGGAGAGCTTGCAGACGGAGAACACTGCACCCTCCGTTCCTGACAAATGGGTGGCTGGATATATAAAGCCCGAATATAAAGCAGGGGCTTGGGGAGCTTGTTTGGTGTTTGTGTTTTTCCACAAGCTCCCATTTCTCCGTGCATCTGCTGGTCACAGGAACACTTTGACCGCATTCCTGCAGTGTGTGGGGACAGGTGAGAGAAGCAGCTCTGGGCACAGCTGGGGAATGGTGAAACCTCCCTGGAAGTGCCACACTTTAATTTGCATTTCCAGGGCTCTGGCAGGAACTCACACTTTGCAGTGCGCTCAGCAGTGGATGCGCTAAATGGCCGCGAGCCAGCGACCCACTGGGGCAATCTGTTGGTTGGCAGCATGGTGGCTGTCCTGGCTCCAACCAGTGGCTTGGGGAGCTGGGGTCTGGACCAGCTGGCTGCATTTTTGTAGTGGGTTTTGCTCCATTAATTTGAAACTCAGCCTGGCTTGGCTTCTTTGGTGCCGCTGGTTCAATAGGCTGTGTCGCAGGCTTAGATTTCACCTTATGTTAAAATGCATGGAGTGGGGAGAGCAGCAGGGCTGCAGATATCCATGCAGATTGTCCTAAGAAATGGGGAGCAAGGCTGAGCAGCTCCTACAGAAAATCAGAGGGATTGACGGCCGGGCAGCTGCTCCTTCACACCGAGCAGCCTGCAACCTCGTTGCAGAGGCAGGGCTGCTGGGGGCGGCTGGGCCATTGTTCCTCAGAACGAATCAGTTTGGCAAGAGGGAAGAAAATCCTATTTCACAGAGGCAGGGATAGCTCCATCAGACAAGGAGACCTATGCCCATGGTTCCTGGGTGACACTTCTCTCCCCAGATGTGATGTCGGTGGCAATGTGGCACTTTGCTCATGTCCAGGCGCTCCCAGCCTGACCTGCCTTGCCTTCCCTCAAGATACCATCCCATAGTTTAACAAACCCTCTTTTCTATTCTGCGTCTTGATGGCACCTCCTGATGTACCCCCCTGGGAATGGCCACTTTGAGCCGGCATGGCACACTGGTGATGGAAACCAGGGCAGCATCCCCTGCCCCTTCCCACCGTCTTTTCTTTTTTGCCTTGCTCATCTTGGTTATTCTTTCCTTCTTCTGGAAGGCTGTGGAAGCAATCAAGAGTTTGCAATGATTTTCTAAGAAACCTCTGTTTCCTCGGAGAGCTGATTAAAGGCAAATAGGAGAGACTCTAATTGCATCCGTGCTTTTATCTCCTCCCGAGGCACCAAGGTTTGCCGGGAGAATCAGAAAACCCTGCATTCTGCAGGGCCGAGGAAACTCTTCATCTCCATCTTTAGACTCTGGAGCAGCGGGATAGCTGGCGGGCGAGAGTCTGTGATGCACAAGGACAAGCCATGGTGCTTTCCTCGCTAATCTCCATCTCTGCCTCACGTGTTTTCTAAGCAAATCTCTATGGAAACAGGTGCTGCTCGTAGCAGAACCCCTGTTTTCCCTTTTGCTTTGCTGCCTGGGAGGAAGGAGATAGCAGAGTTCCGTGAAGGATGGGTGAGATTTGGGTTGGGCATGGGGAGCTGCTTCAGCTGCTTTGGCAGAGGTATCCCGGTGCTGGCATCCCTCGGTCCTGCCCTGCTGGTGGGAGAGGAGGCTGAGATGAGCCCAAGCTGAACGCTGCTCGCATTTGGGCTGCTCCAGTGCAGGTGCCAGGGCTGAAGTGTGGGGATTGCTACATCCTTCCAAGCATGGGAAGCGTTCCCTTCCCACTGCTCTTCCTGGGAGAATGGAATTTGTTTTAAGAACAGGCATTCAGAATGTAACTTAATGTTGCTTTCTTCCCAAACCAAGTTGATATTAGAGCCTTTGTGGCTCTGCTAGAATTACAATATGTGATTACTGGAGTTGAAACACTGGTTAATTACCTAGTCATTTGTTGTAATACTCCCAATTAGCTTGTGAAAGCATAGCAAATGCATTACTTCACACCTGTTTTTAATGGCTTGTACAAGGTTATTCATAGATGGTGGAAGATAAGCCATTATGTGTGAGATATTAGGATGCTATAGCACTTTGGTGCTTGGCTGTGCCCTTCCCTAGGCTGGGGAGGGCAGGAATTCACGACTGAGATGAGGCAGAGCACGTTTTCCTTCACTAGGTCACATGGGTGCAATGCATGGCTTTTATGGAGAGCATAGAATGACTAAGGTTGGAAAAGACCTCTTGGATCCCCAAGTCCAACCCCAACTCACCCCAGCGTGCCCAGTAACCACATCCCTCAGTGCCGCATCCCCATGGTTCTGTAACACCTCCAGGGACAGTGACGCCACCACCTCCCTGGGCTGCCTGTGCCACTGCATCTCTGCTCTTTCAGAGAAGACATTTCTCCTAATCAACTGCATGGCAATGCCAGCAAGGTTCAGCTTGCTGGGAACACAAGGTTGTGGTGTTGTCCACCCGCCCCACTGCTGCTTGCTGCCTCTGTGCACCGCCTGATTTCATGCCCATGTGAGAACGCACACGTCAGGGCAATGTTTGCCCATACAAGTGCCTGTTTGCCCACACAAAACATTTGTACATCTGGCTTGGCAGATTGGTGCACATGAGAAAATGGGCAAGGAAACGCTGAGGCCTGGATGGCAAATCGGGGCTGTTTTTCTTGTTTTTCTCAGGAAGGTACCAGGTTCTATCTGCATTGAAATGTATCTTTCAGTAAAGGTTTGGCTCCCAGGTTTTGTACTCTAATGGTTGAAATTTTTGCATCTGTGTTCAGCGTGGTAGAACACCTAAAACGTTTGCTGGCTTTTTGCCCATAAAGCTCTGACGGTGATGGATTGATGGTTATACGTGATGATTTTAGTGATCTTTTCCAAGCTTAACGTTCCTATGATTCTGTAACAGCCCTTTTCTGAACTTTGTGTCTCAAGATCTTGCTGGTCCCTTCCCCATGCTACCCCAGCTTAGCTCCAAACAAGCTGCCAGTCAGCACAAGGAAGAGGGCTAACAGTGTTCATGTGATAACGCCCTAAGGGGCAGCAATGCAAAGCAAGCTGCCCATAGCCTTGTTGCATGCATGGACCCAAGGATGTACAAAAGAAGCACAGGTCCGTAGAAAGCCCTCAGCAATGGCAGAGGCAATAGGAGGGTATCTAGGGGCTGCTCCCCGTCCAGTTTTCTCCCTCAGCAAAGACACGCTCAAGAGATTATCCCAGCCTGGCTGATGGTTTTAAACCACAATGGCCGTGAAAGTCTCCATTATGCATCTCCAAGCTGCTTAGCGATAAAGTGGGTGGTGAAGGAAGCCACGTTTCCTGCTCAAAGAGTGTGTGGGAATACCTTTTCAAATGTTAATTTCTCATATTTTTCAAAGCTACCCGAAGGCACCGGTCCGAGCAAGCATGCATAAGCTGTGCATATCAAACCAGCTACTGGGGGGGTGTAGGATTTACAGAGTCTGCAGAGATGTTTGTTGGGGGAAGCGGAAAGAGCAGCCACCATTTCTACCACTTCAAACGTAAAATTAGATGCGTGCGTCTTTCTGTAGCTCCAGGGAGAAAGGTGATGGATGGATGTGAGAGCAGGATCAGCCCAGGAGCTCCCTGCTCCCTCTCCCAGATCCTTCACCCCACAGCACCATCACCAGCCCCTAAGCACGCAGCGCAGCCCCAGGTAGGGCTGGCCTTGATCAGGTGCTCAAGAGACACACGAAGCCCATCCTACCTCTGAGACCATTTCATTCCCCAATATTACAATGATGTCCCACTGTAAAAGTTCATCGTCATCCAGGATTTTATTACTGATAAAAAAACCCCTTTCTGCAGGAGCTGCCCAGGCAATGTGTGGCTAATTGGCTGTTGTTAATACACACCCTTGTAGCTTTTTCTTTAAAAACAACAATGAGGAGGGGAAAAAAAAAAAAAAGGGTTGAGCACAATTTTTAATGCAGGTTTGAAAAGGGAAAAAAAAAAAAATCTCTTGGGTCTGTACCCACCTCGAGTTTTAAAGTACAGAATCTATGTCTGTTCTTGAATAAGAAATGCATGCTGACTGCCAAATTTCAGCATGAAAGCAGCCAGAAGCTATCCGGAAAAAAAAAATGCTTTGCAAATACCTTTTGTAATTGTAAATTTCTTTTTAAAAAAAGAGAGGAAAAAGAGGAAAAAAAAAAAGAAGCAGGAACTAGAAAGAGTTCAGGAGTCCTTTCTTTTTAACCTTTGAAAAATGAGATCTTGTATAACTCAGAGCCTAGAAGTGACATCTAAGCTGAACAAACTCTTCAAAACAGGAGTTTATGGTTTGCATCTTATTCCTCGTAGGCAAGCAGATTTGTAACCAACGTCTCTTCATCCCAAATGCTCAAGCAAGAACGGAAAATGCCTCAAGCCTGGCAGTAAATCCCACGAGTAGGCTCAGAGTGTGCTGACCCGAAGTACAAATTCCCTCATTTGTGAGGGTTTGGTGTGCTTCTGTCGTTGCTGTATCCATTTGCTTTTGCAGGATGATGGGCATGGCCAAGCGTACAGCAACACAAATGGTTCATGGGAACCATTTCAGCAGTTTGGATGCAATTTGGATGGCTCAGGATGATGGTGTCCTTTTTTGGTCTGGAGGCTGTCATCACTGAATGAGGGCACACAGCTCCCAAGAGCTGATGGGTTCGTTTCCCCATTGCTCTTCCCTTGACCAAAGTATCCTGGGTAGAGATGGGTGCATTCAGAGAGATCCCTCCCTGTTTGCTCCTCACTCTGTTCTGGCATTGTTTGGTAGATCTTCCTCTCAAGTTTAGCATTAAGACCAATAATGGGATTGTTCTCATCCTTTTCCCAAAACAGGAGTGAAATAAAACACAAGAGAAGGCATTTCCATTAATGAGTAAGAAATCTTCATCCTCTTTCTGGGAACTGTAGACATCAGCTGGGTTGGACCTGGAGCAAGGCGAGTATCCCTTTGGTGAGCAATCCCTTCATCAGGCCTCATGTATTGGCTGTGTTTGAGGTTGGTTTGGGGTACAAGGGGAACAGCCCTTCCCCATCGCTGCACCCCAAGAGTGGGGCTGGTGCTGATGTACTTCCTTTACCCTGTCTCTCCTGGGAGCTCTCCTGACTTAGTTTGGATTTGCAGTCCCTGCTCTGCTGCATAGCGCACAAACAATGCCTTTGTGATGCACAAAGCAAAGGAAGTCGTGGGGAAACTCTCTTCAAAACAGGCTTTTTTTTTCACAGATCAAGTATTTCACGACCTAGTGGAAGTCACAAACAATATGGGGCCAAGCATTCGTAATGTTTGGTGCCTGTTTGTGTAGCTGGTGCAGCTAATATCCCAAATAAGTACCTCTGTGACTAATTCCTTGGAAGGATAAAACACAATGAAGGGAGCTGTCACATGAAACGAGATGATTTTGATGTTTGTTTTGTGTTTATAAACACAAATTCTGCCTCTTGGGCTGTGTAATATGCTTCATCTAAAACCCTGTTAGTCTCTTGCTAGAAAAACATATTTGTTTTCTGTCCTCGTCTCCAAAAGCCAAAGAAGAAGCCTTATCCTTCTCTCTGGGCTCAGGCGAACCTCTGCATGTTTTGCTGAAGATCTAGAGGTACAAAGTCTTATATTCTAAAAATAATTACAGTTTCATTCAATGTGATTAAACTATGGAATTTTTTTCTTTCTTTCTTTCTTTTTTTTTTTGCTTAACAGCAATAATTTAAAAAAAAAAATAAAAAATATTAAAAAAATCAAACCTGTTGGCGTCATCGGAACCTAAAAATAACAGGAAGACGACTGCTGGTGCCAGAACGATACCAAACCAAATCTATTATTGAATTAGATTCTTTCCAATTGTTGTTCTTAAGAATATATTTCCCATTTTCCCTCGGGCTTTGTTTGGAGCCAAAGCATTCTGCCTGCCAGTGCCATTCTAGCACTCAAATTAACAAGAAGTGATGTCTCTTACAGTAAAAACCAATATCTGTTGAAATATTGATGAAGCTGAGGAGCTGGCGGTGTCTGGTTCCCCACTGCCAGCTGGGCACGCTGCATGGGGAAGAAGCATGAGGCTACCATGCATGCACCATGGGTGGCCCAAGAGGAGTCCAACCCATGTTGTGTTCGGAGCTCCTGGCGCTCTTTCCTCCTTGTTTTCCTTCTTATTGGATCGGCCGGCTCTGTTTGCTCACCAGGGTGGGTTTTAGAGGTCCTACTTGCTGTCCATTTGCATAAAAAGTTGCATATTTTATTTATTTTTCCCAACTTTTTACTCTAATTAAGCTGCTATCAAGCTCGTTTCATTGTAGCTAAACAACTTGGGACGTTACCCTGTGATGGGGAAGGGACTTGATCCAACAGGTCGGTTTTCTGGCTTCATCTCCATCTCTTTCTCCTCCAGTATCTCAGCGTTATTTTAAGGCTCTCCTGAAGTCATCTGTCTTCATTGCTGAGCATTTCTTGCTTGCTGGCATCTTATTTTCCAGCTGCTCCATTATTCCCACTATCTCGGCAGGCGCACTGATCGCTGATGCTGCAGAAAGCCCCTCTGGAAACACAGGCTGAGCTTTCATTAGCTGAGTGGCATGCACTTAATCTGTAGCACTGCCCTGGATTCATCTCCCCAAGTCATCTTCACCCATAAGGATTCCCTGCCATTATGCTGACACAGCTGACAGCCTTCTCCTGTTTGGGCTGACTTCCTTAGAATCATAGAACAGCTTGGGTTGGAAGGGACCTCAGAGATCATCCAATTCCAACCCCGTGCCTTAGTGCTACCCACTAGATCATGCACCAGATCACACTATCCAGAGCCCCATACGGCCTGGCCTTGAATACCTCCAGGGATGGGGCATCCACAACTTCCCTAGGCAGCCTACCGTTTCACCAGACCAGAACTCACTCTTTGCATCTCCACTGATGCAAATGCAACAGTGATGCTGTGAGATCTACCACAAGGTCTTGATTTGACCTAGGATCAGGAAAAATGAGGTGCACGTTGCCCAGCATCCTCTGCTGAGCTTTCTTTTGCAGGAGTTGACCACAAAATTGTTCAGGCTGAGCCTGCCAATGGCATTAACACAACCAGATATCTACAACGCTATCCCCTGGAGGTGTTTAAGAACTGGGTAATTGAGGCACTGAGAGGCGTGCTCAGTAGGCGTGGTAGGGATGGGCCGATGGTTGGGCTTGATGATCTCAGTGGTCTCTTCCAACCTTAACGATTCCGATTCCATGACCTGCCTTGCCCCAGCTGCCTTCCCACAGCCATCGAGCATGTCAGATGCGATGCCTTCAGCTCTACCACCCAGACAAGCAGTACGTGACACAATCCGGGCTGGAAGGAGCCATGTGTTTTCTCCTGCATGCAGCTCTAGCTCTGCTTCCAAACACATCCTCTTTGTACGGTGACTTTGCACACAAACGTCAAACAGCAGCTGTTTGGCCAGGACTTGGAAAAGCAACCAGTAATTCTAACTGCCTTAATTCTTGAAGCGCTGGCTTCCACTGCTTGCAGAAAAAAGCCTTCCTTTTCTTCCCCTCCAGTTGTGGGTTTTTTTTTTACCTATTTCCTCTGTAAATATGAACTATGGAAACAGTCAGATCTCACCAAGCATGAACGTCTTTAAGGTTTCCTCTAGTAGAAAGAAAATGTCATGGCACCTGTCAGAGCCAAGATATCCAGGGCTTCTCTTACTTCAATTAAGCATGAGCAAACCTGCAATGTGTCAGAGGTGGCTCCAGGTAAACAATGTGCTGGGTGATGCTGGAGGTCACCTCAAAGCTGTGCTTGAAAAGTTGAGCAGGAAGCTGTGCAGAGAGGGGTTTCACAAAGTCTTCTGCTCCTGCCTGAGCCACCCCATCCCCAGAGCCACATCTGGTGCCTTGGTACCTGGAACAGAAAGGACATGTGAAATAAGGACCCAGGCCACAGGTCAGATTGAAGCTTTCCATCCTCCAAAGTAGTCAAAACAACCCTAAGAAATAAAGCTGAAGGAATTGAATTTTAGGACACGGATTTCATTGCTGCAGCTGAAATCTCACTTGTTAACCCATTTCCTTTTTACAGTCAGACCAGGACAGACCTCTAAGCTTGCAGTGCTTGGCTGCTGCTTTTCCAGTAAGTGCTTAAGAGCAGAAGTGAATGAAATCCAACAGGCATCCTCTGGGGAGGGAGCTGGGAACACCGGAGGAGTGAGGTGCCATTCACTGGGGACACTGTTTGTCCTCATTTCACTTGATGAGACAAGGTAGAAAAGACAGACTCACCTGTGCTAGGAAGCATTAGAACAGAAACCCTCACTGGACAGCCGTGCTGGGGCTTCCATGAAGACATGAAAGAAGGGGCATGCTTCCCAAAGGCAGGATAAAACCAGGAATCCCCCTCAGAGCACCTCCAAGGGTGGTGCTAATACCCTAAATCCAAGAGTGTTCTTTGTCTTTTGACCAGTGCTAACATTAGCATAAAGCGTTTTCAAGATTGGCTCCATGTTTGTCAGTTACCATAAAATTCATCTTACCATGGCCTTTCTTACAGTCTGGAGCATGCTTATCCTGGCTCCTTGGATGCCTTTTTCTTAGGGGAGCTGACTGCAGCCCCAGCATAGGCTGCTCAGAGGACACATTTCCTGCTGCTCCTCTGCTACAAGGACTGGCTGAGGCCAGAAACAGGAGAGGAGAATATAAGAATGCAAGCAGGGAGATCTGGTAGCAGACTGCGTGCTTTTAAATTCACATCCGCTGCACGTGCTCTGGGTGGGAGAAGAAGCTGTAGGCTTGCATGATAGCAAAGCATATGCAGTAGGAACACAATGGGGTGAGGAAAGGAAACATGGTCGTGAAAGGTTTAGCATACACGCTAGAACAGCTTGCGTGAGAGGATCCAAAAGGAGCCTGTTCCTGAGCACCTCCATCTGGAGTGGGTTATCATGGAGCTGACTATGCCCTAGTGCTGGAGAGGTGAGCTGCCAGACTGTCGCAGTTCACTCTGTCCCTACTTCTTATGTTTTTTTGCAGTATTGCTGCTGGAGGCCAGAAGTGTAAAAGTGAAACTCCGTCTTCTCTTATAAACCTGGAAGTAAACGCAGAGTACAGCTTAATCGAACTTACTGACTTCCCCAGACCAGGTGGATGTAAGTAGGTGTAGCAGAAATGCTAACTCACGGCTTGAAGCAGTGATTGAGCACCTGGTGGGAAGGCAGGGCCAACCCAGGGGAGCTCAGGTGTATGCAGTGCACCTGAGTGACTGAGAGGTATGGAGCCAGGACCCACCCCTTCCCAAACCTCATTTAAGGTTTGGCAAAACCAGAATCCCATTGCTCATCAACTCTAGAACAGGAATGGGAGGGGATGAGGGAATGGCTTCAACGGTTCTTTGACAAGTTAGTTGAGCGGTTCCCTGTTGTTCTGCACCTTCCTTGGAGGCTTAGAACTTTTTGTGAAGTTGTAGGGGGGAAAAGAAAGAAGATGTCATTTATGAAGGTAATTGAAAGCACAACAAAACCGTTGAGCTGAGTGGCTGAGGTGTTTTGTGCTTCAATCCAGCTGGCAGCCCTGGAACATAGGATATGCCATAGGAAAAGAGGGCTACTTGAGGAGCATCTGGAGAGATGGGCTTTATCTGCACTCTTCCCTATTTATGCTTATTAGAGACGAAATTGAAGTGCAGCACGATTAAATTATGCATATAAAGAAGAGTCCACAAACAAGAAAACATAAGCAATGTGGGAAGGAACAGAACTGCAAAGAGAACGAGAGGAGCGAAAGCGAACAGGATGCCAAGCTGCAAAAGACATTTCAACAGCACCTAATTAAAACCGTTCGCATTTGCAACAGACAGAAGGTAAAGACATTCACTAGGAAACAGAAGAAAGGAGGGGGAAAAAAACACATTAAAAGCAGTTATTTAGTCAATCACAGGAGATTCTGGAAAAAATAACAACCTTGAGGGAAGGCCAGTTGAGGAACATGAAATGCAAGGAGAGTTTGGGGGTTATTTCCACCCGTCTTCCAGCAGAATGGAGAGACTTCAACTGGTAATAATGAGAAAAATAACGTGCAGCAGCCCCTGCCCACAGCACTTGCAGCCTATGGGGAGCTGGCAATGCCAACGTTGAGCATTTATCTCCACGTGCTGATTTGAATAAGATCACATAGCAACCAGCCCGGGACTGGGAAATCAACCCACTTTTCCCAGGTCCCACTCCAATGCTTTAATCATGAAATTATCTGCCAGCTTCTTTTGTTAATTAATGAATCTTCATCTTTTTTGGCTTTAGAAACCATAGACGCAGCAGCAGTGGCGAGGCTGAAAATCCGGCGTGATACCTTTGGTAGCAGGAAGAGCTGACAACCGTTTTTCTCACAACCTGCTATGTTCGCCACTGGTTTGCCTGGTTTCAGCTGTGTAGCAGAGCAGCACAAGCTTAAAAGTGGAATAATCATGACAAATGAGTCCTCAGCCATCTTTCAAAGAGAACAAATCAGATTTTCACTCGTGTGACAAAAACACAAGAGATGAGAAAGCAAGAGGAGGAAGCTACGCTGTGCTCTGCTTGTCTCTGTCTGAGCAAAATCACTTTAATAATTGGCGAACACGGTATGAAAAATAACAAATAACATTTGAAAGGGAAGAGACTAGCGTGGCATGTCTGAGAAGGAAAACAGGAAGGGTTTTTTGTTTCTTGTGGAAGAGCCTTTGCTTTCAGAAAGAGCTGGTAAGGTGAAAACGGAGCTTTCTTGCCGGAGAGACGCTGATTTATGGGTACGTGAGGAATCTTGCCATTCAGAGGTAAGATATCTAAGCGCTTCGTTAACGATGACTGATGAAGAAGCAGTCAGAACTGTAAGGAGGAGCTCTTTGTTAAGTAGATCAGGAGCTGTCAGAGGCCTTTGGCAACCCACCCTCTTGAGATTGGGTCATCCTCTCCTTGTCCACCTGCGATGCTCTGTGGAGATGTCATAAATCATGTCTACAGTCCGTGAAGAATTAACATCAGATCAAAGGTGTGTGTCGAGAGGCCCTATGCTGGGAGGTCATTTGTTCTTCCTTTCTGCCTGGATAGGACTAAAATAGTCATCCTTGCGTCAGTGGGTGGCTGCTGGCAGGGGAGACAAGTGGCCCAGGCACGTTGTTGACTCAATGAAGTCATTTTGCAGGGGCAATAGGAATGGGAAGAGCAGATTTCCCCCCGGACTGCCTCCTCCTCCGGGAAGTGACTGATGAGCCTGGCAGCCTCTGAACAAATATTTCCGATGCGGAGAACTCACTTGTCAGCTCAGAGGAGCCCCGAGAGGAAATTTCCAAAGCAAATCTGTCGGAGATAATGACACCGCACGAGGAAGCCCTCCTTAGGAGGAACGTCTTTGGAAGACGTGGTGTGTCTGAAAATACCATGTGTCTTGCTGTTGATGAGCTAAAATTCAGGCAACCGTGGCTGGGTTCTTAACCCACGAGCTGTAGCAGATGAAGCACGAGGAGGAGCGCTTCAGTTTTTTGCCTTCCCGGATGCTTCCTTGGTCAACCAGATGTGCTTTTTCTACATCAGAAACCTCTCTTCAGGCTCGAGACACCTTGCTGTGCCCTGCCTCGCTGGGATTACAAAGCAGGGATGTTCTGTGCATCTGGATGGTCGTGTAATTGCCTAAGAGAGTGAAACCCCATCTCAGCTGAAACCTCTTAGCTCTGCTGCTGAGATAAAAAGCAATTAACAGTAACCGTAACCAGAAACATTTTTAGTGTGAAGACGGGCAGAGAATGGCAAATAGATACATCAACAAAGCTGTTTTTGCCTCGTACTTTGCTGTTTGCAATCAATGGGTCATTAATTTTTATGCGGCTACCATGTATTTATAAGCATTTTGGGAATCTGGAACTTATTACATATGACAGTGGCTTTGATTATGTTGGCTGCTCTGCGTTACCCGTGATCCTTTGGTTTCAAAGTCACCCCAAAGGACACAGCGGGCAGAACTGTGCACTGGGGAAGCCCTGGTATCCAAAAGCAACGTGCCTGCAGGCTGTGCCCTGCTGGCTGGATCTCTCAAATATGTTTCATCCGAATGGGGCTGGATTTGTGCAGCCATTGCCCCTCTGACGGCTCATCGGCATGCGTGCTTAGTAGATGTTATGCAGCTCGTTCTTCTAAGTAAGTGGTATTTTATCCTGTCAAATATGAAATTGGCTCAGGTCAGAAACTTGGCGCTGAGCTAGACAGTCCTTGTGGTTTTCGCTAATTAAATCTAGGGCAGCCAACCAGTGGATTCTTCAGCTGAGCAAGAGTGACCATTTTGACTTCTTTTCTGGAGGTTTTCTGATTCATTACCTTGTGCTTCAGCTCTCTGAGAAGGAAAAAAGCTCTAAAGCATGTTGGGTAACTTAAATAATCCACTTGCCGAGTGAAATTCTGCATCAAGTAAGGTTTTCTTTCCATGCATGCACAGAGGCATAGGTATAGGACACATGCGTAAAATAATGCAAACAATGCTAGGTGGATTTATGTAAGTGATGCTTTTTTAATCTGAACAATTGCAGAGTTCCCAGTTAGCAAATATGGAGATGTCAGGAACGTTGCTGCACTCAGCACCAGAGCAGTGCTTCTCTTATCAGGTATTTTTAAGCAATCTCTCCTGGTTTGTTTTGTATTAGGCTGTGTCTCCAGATAATCTATCAGCGATTACCTGTCTCGTTTTTATTATGTTCTGTTCCCTTGTGCACTCATTCAGGACTTCATTTGCTCCCATCTTGCAGACAGTTTTAAATGCTAGGCTTGCTTTCCCACCATATGGAGAATTGATGCCTTTATTTCAGGTAAGTGTTTTGTGCTACCTCCCAGGTATGAGGAGATGATACTGAGTTTGTTATACCTGAAGTTGGGATGGCAGCCAGATACAAATCAAACCGGGCCTTCAGCCCCTCACAGGTGAGAAGGGTTTTGGTGTGCTGCTTGTGCATTTCACACATAGCTGGGTGTCCTCTTTGTCCCTTTGATAGCATGCTGTGGGCAGTATGAAGGCACTGGGCTGGAGCAATCCAGCCTGGAAAGCTGTGATGCTACACAAAGCTTGCCAGTACTTCCATGCCCACCTTGTACACATGAGACAGCACAGATTCACCTCTTGCTTAGTGGAGGCGATGTACTGTGAAGAAGCTTCTCTACTGCCCCAAGTGTGCCTAGACCCTTACAATTCCAAATTTCTCTTTTATGGAAGGTGGCAGACAGCAGCAGCTAAAAAAGGTCCACTTCTGGCTCAACAGCTGGCCAAGGAGTTGGTATGCCTTGACACACCAAGGTTGAG
Source organism: Alectoris magna (assembly GCA_030625065.1). Lineage (NCBI taxonomy): Eukaryota > Metazoa > Chordata > Aves > Galliformes > Phasianidae > Alectoris > Alectoris magna. The sequence goes on along the minus strand of CM060568.1, from coordinate 25,046,768 downwards.
GTATTGGAACAGGCTGTCCAGGGAAGTGCTGGAGTCACTGCCCCTGCAGGTGTTCATAAAATGGCAGATGTCACACTGACGTGATTTAGTGGTGTGGTGGTGATGGGTTGCTGGTTAGACGAGATGATCTTAGTAGTCTTTCCAACCTTAATGATTCTATGGTTCTAGGGAAAGACATCCATAAAAACGCACAAAGATGGGCACCTCGGTCATCTTGACAGCTGGCAGTGTGCAAGGCAAAGGGATTCTCCCCCTTGAACAATGCGACCTTTGTAAGCGTGGCTCCCAGCACAATCCTGCAAGTGGAGGTTGATCCCAGAGGGATTCATTCTGGTGTAAACCGTCAGTCCCAATGAACCTGTGGCCCAAGAGATGGATGCAGACGGGAGAGAAGGGAAAGCAGGTGTTTCTGTGGCTTTCCTTTTCTCCTCCATGCTCCTTTAAAAAGGATAAATCTCTGCAGTGCAAATTTCCTGACAGTGGAGTGCAAGCAGAAGACAGCCTGTCTTATCTCCATTTGCCCCCTTCTGTGCGAATGCTTCAGTCGCTTCGCTGCAAATTCAATGTTTCTCCAACTGCTGACGTGCTCTCCTTCCCTGCTCTGCAATTACGAACCCATGCACTGATGTTTAAGTAAAGTGTTTTGTTTTTAAATGTGAGACATCCAAATTTACCCCCCCAGAAAATCCACCTTCCTCCCCGAATTCTCTCTGCTGCTAATTATAGAAATCTCAGCTCTCCAGCAGATGCATTAGTCAATGGGAAGTTCAGCTCTTTTCAGAGGCTGAAGCTTTGGAAAAATAGACTGAGGATGCTGCGTACAACTGGGATGTGTAGCAGGTATGCACTGGAGGGGAATTTGGAAATACAAACAGACCTGGGGAGCCGCCAGCACCCTTTCTTCCACAATACCCAGAATACTGCAGTGTTGATCAGTCTTCATTTTTAAATCATCTGACACTATGCTGTCAAGACACATGTGTTGTTTTTATGGAGTTGGCACCAGAAGTTATTCTTTTTTTTTTCTAGCTCCATATAGAGAAGGGTGACAAACATTCCGGGTTTGCTCGGAAATTGTTATGAAAGGAGATCCTGGGTTATACATCATGATTGTTCCTGCAGTGGAAGTGTCTGAGTTTCAGCCCTGTGGTTCTCCTGGCTTTTAGGGTGACACCCCAGACTCCATCCACATCACAACAGATGGTTAAGGTATATTTGCAAAGCCACTCCAGTACTGATTTTTCTTAGGGAATCTTATTTACTTACTGCATTCCTTTATTGCACGAGAAAGCTGGAGTCATTTTTTCTCCTAATGTGCTTTAGAGGCAATCTGACATTTTCTAATGGCTCTCAGGTATGCATAATTCACCCTGTTCCTCGTCTGCATTTTCCAAAATAACACTGGAAAATTATTTGGGCTCCTGCTTTTTATGGACAGTCATTATTCTCACTTTTTCCAGGTTGACCTATAAATGTCCATATGCTGCAGGATATTTGCAGTAGGTGTAGGTTCCTTTGGAGACGGTCTTGTGTGGGAGACAATATGACAGCTCATCTGCATAGCACAGGCATCATACCCCTGACTTGATTTAGCAAAGAGTCCTGGATCTGGAGGCTTCTCCCATTCAGCCCGTGTATTTAGGGGATTGCTCATATACACACAGTGCTCTCACACTCTCTCACAGCGTCACTTCTCCATTCTGTGGGCAGTGCGGGTGGCTGTGCATAAATCGTAGCACGTGGCTGACCCTGCTGGGGGGGGGAACTGCTTCTGGGGTTGCTGGTGGTGCAAGTCCATGGTGCGTCCAGCCATCCTGGGTTATTACACGTGTGTTAATGAACACTCTGCTCTTTCTGTGAGCATGGTGGCTACAGGGCTTGTCTCCATCAGATATACGGCAGTGAGATGGGTCTGGGGGGCAGGGGTGGTCGCTGTGTCAGTGACGCTGAGGAGTGGAACGGAGGCTGGTCTCTGGCTGTTCCATCTCACAGGTGTGTGTGACGGGGACCTGTCTAAGAGGCTCAGTGATGCTGAGAGAGGAACAAGGCTGGTCCCTGCCTGCGTCAGTCACACCGGAGGTGTGATGGGGGTGGGCTCTGCCTGCGTCGGTCACACGGGGTGTGATGGGGTGGGTCCTGCCTGTTTCAGTGACATTGGGGGTGGTCCCCGCCTGTGTCAGTCACACTGAGGGGCGTGATGGGGGTGGTCCATGCCTGGATCAATCACACTGAGGGGTGATCCCTCCAGTGTCAGTCACGCTGGGGGTGTTACGGGGGCTGCGTCGGCCACGCTGGGGGAGTAACAGAGGCTGATCTCAGGATTTCAGTCACACTCTGGAGGTGACGGGCTGGTCTGTGACTGTGCCATTCACTCTGGGGTTGGGGCAGAGGCTGGTCCCTGTCAGTGCCCGTCCCATGAAGATGTCACAGGGCGGTCTCTGGTTGTGTCGGTCACGCAGGAGGTGTGAGGGGGCTGTCTCTGGCACCGTCAGTCACTCTGGAGGTGTGACGGAGGCCTGTCTTTGGCTGTGTCAGTCACAGAGGTAAGAGGGGCGACCGGCCCCCACCCCTTTGCGCAGCGATTGGTGGCTAGCGCTGCCAGTCAACCGACCTGCGGTCGACGATTGGTCCGTCAGAAAAAGGGCGGTGCATCGGCGCGCATCCAGCGGCGGCGGTCCGTTCTCCCCTCGCCGCCGATGGTCCCGGCACAACATGGCGGCCGCCGGCCGGGCCGGACCTTGAGTGCTGCTGCCCTCGTTGCGCCCGCGGGGCCGAGGCCGCCGGGAACAGCGTCCGGCCCGGTCTTCCGCGCACGGTGAGGGGATGCTGCGGGCGGAGGGGTGTGCGGGCCGGGACGAGGGTGGGGAGAGCCCTCCGGCCGTGCATGGCCATGCTGGCCCGGGGAGATGGCGGGCAGCGGGGAACAAAGGGCTGCGGGCTGCCTCGGTGAGTTCGGGTAGAGCAGCAGAGGGCAGGGATGCTCCTGCAGGTCTCTTTCAAAGAAAAAAACAACCAAACAAAAAACAGACCGTCAAACCCACCAGTCAGCAAAGTTGCAGAGTGCGTACTTTCCTGGGGCACGGCGCGAGGTGTTCTGCACGTGGTTAATGAGATACTCCAGAGAAAAGCCTTCATGCTCAATGGCGATCTGAGTGAGTTATCAAATGCGTTTCTGAGTCACCCTGATAATCCGAGAGTTACAGTAAGAGCTGTGGTGCCCCATCCCTGGAGGTGCTCCAGGCCATGGGTGGGCCCTGGGCAGCCTGAGCTGGGGGGCAGCCGGCCCATGGCGCGGGGGGTGATCTTTAAGGTCCCTTCCAACCTGTATGGTTCTGTGATCTCATAACACTATCTGACATTGGCCGTGCTTAGGATGTGTTTTCTCAGTGTAGTCTTCTCATCTGGATGCCTCGTTTGTGAGATGCCAGTTGGGTGGGACCCAAAGACCTGGAAGATCCTGAAGAGAGAGCTTTGTGGAAAAGCATCGTCTAATAGCAGGCTTTAGATGGCTAGAGATAGTGGAGTGGTGCCTGGGATTTGAGAGAGGACTGCATCATGTCATGAACCTTCTTTGAACTGTGCTCCCAGCAGGGTACTGCTGGAGCGTAGGCTGCTCTCTGTCCCTTTCTGTGCTTGGAGCGTGTTGCATGTGTTATAATCAGCTTTGGTAGGAGATCTGCCTCCTTCCCCTTGATCAGGGCTTATTTATTTGTGCTGGAATAACATCAAGGCTGATGGAAAATGCTTGGAATGTAGAATTGAATGAAATCATGTGCTCATAAATAGGACGTATGAAGTAGGAGGCAAGCTATGTTTTAAAATACCTCATTATTAAGAGTAAAATATAAAAATAAGCAGAACTTGGTAGAGCCAAGCATATTGGCCCGAAGACCAATACGCATGTGGTAAGGCCTCTGAATTTCATTTTTCATGTTGTTCTTTTTCTTTTAGATTTAAAGGGAAACATGAGCAGATAGGCCTGCTCTGCATTACTGAAAACAAAAGGCTAGTATGAGGACTGTGCTCATGGATTGTTTGAGTGTATTGATACTTCTGTGGGTGTGAGTGTTGGGGTGTGTACGTGCTGGTTGTATGACCTGGCATAGAAGTCCTTTTCTGTCTCATCTCAGACCGGCAGCAGGAAAAAGAGCCTACTGGATAGAGTTGTCCTCGGTCTTCAATCTAACCTATTATGATTAGTAGTAATACCTAGGATAGAACACTCCAAAAGTGTTTTCAATTAAATTAGCATCTTAATGGAATTCTTGTTTCTTTTCTAAGGAAGCTGACGTGAAAGAAACCAACTATGAGGGGTCTGAGGAATTCATGCTGCCTGTTTCCACGCTTACTAACAAGTAAGTGCTGTGTGATACCGTAGGTTGGAGATGGACTTGGTTTCTGTTAATGACAGTTTTCACACAGGTGTGAGGAACTCTTGAGTAATTCCGGATAAATATCAGAGATGATGGTCTGCTGCTATCTGCTCCTAGGTGCATCCCTGCTGAACCTTCAGCTTGACAAGAAATTCTCAAAGAACTGATGGAGGAATCCTTAGAAACCTACAACTGGAAGTATGATTCAACCTCCGCTGGGGCTTTCGTCACCTTCAGGCCTGCATTGTGAATATGAACATTTAGAGTGCTGTTACTCTGAAGACTCTCAGGGAGGGTAAGCGAGGGTGGTCATCCTTTGTAATGCTCTTATGGAGGAGGGCCTGGGATGTGGAGGTGCTTTGACTTACAGAGCCAGGAAATGTGATGCCACTTTCCAGGATGTAAGTCATTTGTGGGAGAACAAGCAAACTCACCTTGTGGAAAAGCCATATTGTTGTCTCGTCTGTATCAAAGGGTTCTTTTGTGCAGCAAATCTGTGAACTGATCCTAGTGACAGGCCACACAGCCATCCATTGTGTTACATGGGTTTCATTTGCGCAGCTCATACCTGGAGGCAGTTATGGAATATTCATAAGATAGGGTGTTAAAAATTGTAGGAAGTAGCATGGCTAGGAATTGCTAGTCTCAAGCACACAGGACCCAGGATGGTGAGAACAGCATTTATCAGCAGTGTTCAGATGGCCATACTCCTGAAGAGGAGTGTAAACCATACGTCTGTCCAACGTGTGGGAAAGATTTTCATAAGCCTAACCTGTTTTCCAAACACAAGGTGATCCACTGGCAAGAGAAACCTTAATGAATGTCAGTTGGGAAGTCCTTTGTCCCTTCGAAATGACACCGAGAGACTCACTCTATTGCAGAGAGTGTGGGAGCCCAGGTATCTCCAAGAATGAATGGTGTAACTCTAGCCTAGTGACTAGCTGTTCTTCAAGGAGTCCGTGAGCATTGCAAGGAAGACCAACATTTTCTGGTTGATGTGCATGCGTGGTCTGTAAGTTGTCTAGGTTATGACCATCCTTTGAGGATGGATTAGCAGAAGTGTCACTGCTAAGCACCTCAGCTTGCTTGGCCAGAATAACTCATCTATCCATGCTTCCTCCCCTGTTTTAAATGCGTCAGTTGTAACAAGCCATGATTTTTGGTGTATGTTTTGTTTTTTTTTTGTTGGTTTTGTTTTAAGAAGTGACCGTATATCGTCTGCATCCTACACAGACATGCTTGTCTGTAGAAGAGTTGCTTTCATACATGTATATATATTGTTAAGAGTTTTCCATATGGACACTTATAAACAAAGAGGAGGGTTGTGTGCTTGTCTTAGGGGTGGGGAAGAGGTATGGGAGTTTGCGTGTCCTGGTCTAGGTAGAAGAAGCCTTTGCTGTGCCCAGCTATTGCATTACAGTAAGACATGTTTAAGATTCTAAATGCAGAAGAAAGGCTGATTAAAAAATATAATACGAGCATCTTCCTAGTTGCAGGAGTTGGAATGGCAACACTTTCTCTGCAAGATTCTCCATGCTATGCAGCATGTGAGTTTCTCATGGATTCAAGGACCTTTATTAAGGGAAAGTTGCCAAGTTTTGTTGTTTTTTTTTCTTTATTAAGTGCCTGAAGCAATAAAACTGTTACACACACTGTTTTGTGTGCCCAAAAGCAGATGACTTTTTGAATGTGAGGGAAGTTGTTAGATTTATTTTCTTTGCTTTTGCATCTTAGAAAAATAGTTTCTGGTTTCATGAGATTTTTCTAGATGGCAAAACTTACTAGCGTGCAAATATGGCGTCTAATGTACATTCTTGATTGTTTTTCATTTGAGCTCTGTATCTGTTGTTAATTGTAGATACCCATTTTGGAAACCTGTGAGCTCTGTTAAGAAAATACACCGAGGTGACTGACCAGCGTGCACGATAACATTGAAAGCAAGAGTGGTCTCTGCAAGATTGCCCAGTGATACTGGAGAGTGATTATGACTGCAGGGAGTGCAGTGCTGGTCAGTACAGTAAGTGGGAGATGAATGCATAATAGCTGGGGGAGCTGGGTCAGGGACTGCTGCTGGTTGTGGAAGAGAAGCTTTTGGGAGGTTTGTGATGGAGCTTCATGAGGTCTGGAGTTTGGACTCCTCGTGTTGAACAATACCGTAATGATGCTAATTGTAAGAATGGGTTAGTGGGAGTGAAATGTGCTGCCATGGAATACAGGCAGGAGGGAGGAGCGCTGCAGAGCCTCCAAAAGATAAGTCTATTGGAAAATGATGATAGACAAGTGGTGAAAGCTTCTGCTTCTGATTGGTGGCTTGTGAATGGGCTGTGAGGGATGGAGGAAAGGAGCCTGGAAATGCCTGCAGACTGCTATCCCCCTGTGGCTTTGAAAAAGGCAAATGGAATTCTACAGTGTGCCAAAGGACTTGCCATTGCAATGCAGGAAGTAGCGCTCTTGTGAAATGCCCCACTCAGTTCTGATTTCAGGTTTGCTGCAGGTATGCTGCTGGTGGTGCTCCATGCCTTGCAGGAGGTGAGGAGTAGGTCCTGTTTTCATGCAGGCACTACTAAGCTAGCAAGAGCAGTTGATGCTGATGGGTGACTTGAGCCATTCTGTTCCAGGCAGTGATTAAAGAAGATCAATTCAGGCTTGTTTGCTGTGTTTGTAGCAGAAGAAAGCACAGTTTGTGTCTCAAATGAAACCGGCCTTTCTGAGATGTGAATGAGGCCTTTCATTTAAAGCGTGTAACTATACTGCCTTTATAATGACTTAAACATAAACTAAATAGATGAGCATTGTATTTGGATGTATGTACACAAGTCTGTATTTACATGCTTGCATGCGTTTGAGTGGATATACATGTGCTTATAATCAGAGGAGTTGGCCAGGCTGGATGTGGCTCTGAGCAGCCTGGTCTGGTGGTTGGCGACCCTGCACATAGCAGGGGGGTTGAAACGAGATGATCATTGTGGGCCTTTTCAACCCAGGCCGTTCTATGATTCTAAGTCTTAGCCAGACAAAAACAGTCATGAGGAACTGAAGAAACAGAGGGAGTGAAGGGAATATGAAAAATGGATGTTAACGAGAAGGTAGGGGTATGAGGAGCAACCAAGACAACTGCCGAGGTGGGGAAAAATGTACTTTCTGAGGTTAGATGAGCAATTCAGTGTGTTTTTAAACCCGGTGATTGAAAGCTCCCTGTGGAGCTGCTGTCGGCAGAGGCCGCTGGGACAAGCCTAGAAAACTTTTGCAAATCCACACCTTGGTATGGCATAAATGAAAGCAGCTTCCTCAGAAGAAAGTCTGTGACTCAGACAAGTGTTTCAAACCAGTTACCATTGCTTGTGTTTTCTACTAGCAAGGGTTGTTTACCCGGAGAATTTGAAGCTGCTGCAGCGTGCCAGCTCTGGAGGATTGCTAGTGGTGCTCTGAAGGCCAGGAAGATGGTTAGGAAGCTTTCTGGACAGCTCTGTTAGGCCTTTCCCTCTGTGTTGCTACATATGCTGTCTTTTCTGCGTGATACCAGCTGATAGTATCCCACACATCCTCAGGATGATGATGATAATGCTGGAACAGGACGGTAGACCAAAGGCGTTCCAGAACTTCCCAAATCCACCTTCCACACAGGTGGGTTCCTTCTGTAGGCCTTCCAGTACTTCCTTTCGTTGCTGCCGAGTTTGGCAGTTTGACACCATCCCTTGGTCTTGTTGCGTTCCCTAACCAGTTACCGAAACACAGCACCTTGTAACTGCTACTCCTGGTTCTGATTTAGCAAGGTAAAAATGAATGTGAGTCTTTGGAAGAAGACTCGTGGGGAGATACGTGCAGGACTTTGTCTGATGTGTTGGTACGTTAGAGTTCTGAAGGTTTCTTGTCTTTAAGTGAGTTTAAAGTGACTGTTATTAAACAGCTTACGCTTAGGAGGCTGAGTTGTGACAGAAGATTTAACCTTTTTCAACGTAGTTTGTGTGTATTCTAAATGTTGACTATGTATTCTACATCTGTGACTGTACATGGTTTTGTTTCTCCTACTGTCCCTTTATTTTAATAATAATTTAAAAACTTCACTGTGTTAATTTTATCTTCTGTAAATATCAGAAAATCACTGATGAAATACATGTTTTATTTTACAGGGAGGGCCTGTAAAGTGAGCTGAGGATGAGATGGATTTACCACAAAAGACTTGGCGCCCTTGGTATATACATCATCAGTGAGCTGCAGATAAACACAGCACGCACATCAGAGGATGGATGCGGAGGTGGACTGGGACTCTGAAAACAGTGACACAGGTGAGGAGCTGTCAAATGATTCCAGAAAGAGCACTAAGGAGGTGGGCTACAAGTCTGGCCTCCAGGAGGAGGTGGGCATGAATTACTCACAGACACACAGTCCTTGTCGCAACTCTGCAGGACCATCAGATAAACAGGAGCTTCCTACAGAGTCACAGCGTGAAGACAAAGAAATCTATCAGACCTATTACCAGAAACAGGGTGAGAGTACAGCTGGGATATTTGTCCCCTCCAGTACCAACTTGGACCTTCAGCGTGAAGATAAAACCTTACAGCGCGGTTCCTCTGAGCACTCCAGGAGATCACGGAGAAGAACACGTGGTGATAATGAAAATGCCCTTCTTCACGGTGTGTTCGATGCAGAGCCTGCATCTGGGAAGGCTTTGTCCTGTCGGTGCAAGAAGTGTGGTGCCTCTTTCCAGGGCACGAGTGAGCTGCAGCAGCATAAACAGACTCACCTTGTGGAAAACTCATACCGCTGTCCTGTCTGTGCCAAAGAGTTCTTCCGTGCAGCAAACTTACGCATGCACAAGCTCATTCATAACAGTGACAGGCCACACAAGTGTCCAGAGTGTGACAAGGGTTTCATTCGCACGGCTGATGTCTGGAGGCACCTCCGCAATGTGCACAAGATAGAGCGTTCCATGGTGATCTTAGGAAATGGCATGGCTAGGAACCCGTGGTCAATAGTGCACCGTAACCAGCACACTGTTGAGTACACTGATCAGCCTTGTGCGGATAACCACAAGGCTGAGGAAGAAGACTGTAAGCCTTACGCCTGCCCAACATGTGGCAAAGGTTTCGATAAGCCTAACCTGCTTTCCAAACACAAGGTGATCCACCGGCAGGAGAAGCCCTATAAGTGTCAGGAATGCGGCATGGCGTTCGTCCAGCTGCTCAGGCTGAAAAGACACCAGCAGACTCACTCTGGGATGCGTCCCTTCTATTGTGAGGAGTGTGGAGGGACGTTCACAAGGCTGGCCTCGCTCCAGCGCCATCAGCGCATCCACACAGGAGAGAAGCCCTACTCTTGTGATTACTGTGGGCATTCCTTCACTGAGTCAGGTACCCTACGGAGGCATGAGCGCACGCACAAATTGGACAAATCTTAACTGTGATTGTGGGCTCTCAGGTTCTTACCTAAAGGGGCTTGAGAAAAGCACTTCACTGCATGCACTATAGCCAGCCTAGACCCATGTCCCAGCAGTGGGAAGCACAGGAACTTGTGCTGGTAGAGCTTGCACTTTTGCTGGCTTTAAACTGCCTTCGTGTGAATAATTTACTGAATTACCACTGAGTAATGAAAAGTGAGACTCGTGAAGACTGAAATAGCTCACATGTGCTAGCACTGTGTCACCACCGTGAATGGGAGGTGCATCTGCTTGAGCTTTTTGCAAGGATGCATGGGCTACGAGACTTCTCTCTGCAGTCCTGGTCACTGGACAAATTGGCTCTGCTCTCTGGAGTGTGATGGCTGGTTGGCAATGGCTTTGGAGGTCTGTTGTTGCAGGTCTTTAAGTCAGAACGGTCCGTAGTCGTCCATGTATCTGTTCTTGCTTTCTGCTGAGGTTTTTCTTTCCGTTATGTATTTTTATTTGGAAGAGAAGTATCATGTTTGTTATTTAAAAACAAAATGAAAAACAACCCGCCCACAGAACAATTCCTTAATAAACACGACAGTTGTCAGCTGTATTTCGTAAACGTTTCTATCTAAAGGAGTACCAGTTCCTTACACATCATTATGTTATTTGTTAATGGGCTGTTAGTAAGAGCTTTGTTTTTGCTGTGATGGTGCACATTCCTGAGGTGAGGGATTTGAATACGTTCATGTTTATGCTGGAACTGTGCACTCCAAATCTGTCCAGCTGAGTGCTGCAGTAGGAAATGTTGGAGAACGCAAAATGCAGAGGACAGGAGAAATGCTCAGCTTAAGCCACCTTTTCTGCTTGTTGCATGGGAGCCTTCTTCATTTAAACATTTTGGGAATTAAGGAAGCTTCTCCTAACTAAACCAAGTTTTGTGCTCTGTGACTTGTCTGTGTACTACTCAGAGTGGCTGCTAGACTCTTCACTTTCATCTAGATGCAGGTGATCAGTGAAGAAAACTGTCTACTGTGACTGCAGGTTCAGGCAGATGTTACCAAATTCTCCGTGAGTGTGACTTTGGAAGAGGTATGTATTGCCACTGTTATGGCAGTGAAACATAATCATGACGCTTACAATAGCCTCTTGTTAACCACCGTGGTAGAAGCATCCAGTTTGCCCTTAAGTGCCAGCCCAGATTTCCTTTCTGTCAGAAAGCTTTGCTTCCTTTCCCTGCCAGCTGCTGTGATTTCACTAGTTTCTGCCTAACGCATCCTGCCTTTTCAGCAGGAGGCTGTGCAGCAGAGTGAAAGTAAAACTTCAGGGTAATGTACCTTCACATTTACTACCAGACTATTTAATGTGAAGTAGCGATTGTGCCATTCGTCTGCATCTTTCACAGGGTAAAAATGGCTTGTATTCCCCTGTGTTTCTGTGCAGATGTGAAGTCCCAAGGCTCTGTGTGTAAGAACTGTGTGCAGTGGTGGTGTTCCTGGGGTGATGGCTGCTCAGCAGGCGTGCTGCACTCGTGGTTAGTGCAGCGTTTGATGTGAGGTCCTTGGCTTAGATCAAGCTGAACCGCTGTCCTCAGCAGCACTTCAGCTTGACTGCAAAAAGGAGACTAATTCTCCCAGTCTCTCTAGTGGATTTCTTTGATTTGATTCATCAAAGGAGTTTCCAGATCAAGGATCAGATCTGCATTCCTGTTCTTAGGAATGTGTTGTGTTGTCTCTAAAATGATGTAACGCAGGTACCTGTGCCAGGAAGGATCAAGGCCCTGCATACCATGTGCATTTATTAAAGCCCTGAGTGAGACTTCTCCAAGCTACCCCCTGCAGGGAGTTCCAGTACTGAAAGGCTTTTCAGAGACAGTCAGCAAAGGGCCTCATCTGAGGGCTGCCTGGTCTCTGTAAGGCAAGATCTTCAACGGAAACAGTTCTGGCTAAAAGGAAACGATGGGTAAATGGCCTGCTGAGAGAGATGCTGTTCTTTAAGGGCTGCGTTGTAGTCTGAAGTGACCCAGAGAGGGGGAGGACAGCAGGGTGCAAAGCCACACCAGGAGCGGTCATACATTAAGTACACATCCTCCTCTAAACCCATTTTGAGTTGTCAGCCACAGTCTCCCCTTTTTCAGCATCTTGCTTTCCCTTGGTATGCTGTGTTCTTGGTGTGGGGGGGGGGGTGATATCTAATTAAGCCGCACCAGTATGCACACCTTTATGCTGTGTGACTGTTCTGCTTAGGCAGTTGTGGTAATTAGGAACATCCAGTTACTCTGCTCGTCGGGGTTAGCAGCCGGTGCAATTTGTACCTGTAAAAGCATAATGGTGAAAGAGTTTTGAACAAAGGCCCGTTTAATGGGGAAAGTAAATGGCTGGTGAAATGGAAACTACTAGGCTTAACTAAAAGCTTATTAAAAAGATACTTGCCTGGAAGGTTGACTTGGATATCAAGTGCTCAGATGTGTGAAGGGAGTAATTAAAACGTGTGATGATTTCTGGGAAAAACCTGTTGAACCCTCTGCAAAGAAACTTGCCCAAACTCCTGCACAAGCTGCAAGAAATCCATTGCGACTTAATTTAGCCCGGAGATTATCATTCCTGTGCTTCCAAGCTTTAATACAGGGGTTTGGATGTCACCTGAGCTTCTCTGTGTGAGTTGCAAGCTCTTCTCATCACCTGATGGTGTTGGTGAGCAGTAGAAATACAGTAGATGGAGCGTGGTACACTGGAAGTAGAAAGGAAAATGCATTTCTATTGTGATTTTTTTTCCCAAGCAGACCTGCTTCTTTTCAAGCTGCCAGCACAGATGCAAGATCTCAGGTCCTGTTCGCTTCTGGATGCATGCAGACGCACACCTGTTGTATGCTGTGTGTCTGCACAAATACCTGCTCAACACCACTGCAGTGCATGTGAGCTAAAAGCACAGGAGACTTTCTTTTAAACTGCTCACGGCATACATGAGTAGGTCTGTAGACAGCGTGTTTATTCCCAGTGTATTCACTTGAGATGCAACAGCAGTTTTAAAATAGCTGTGGGACTGAGGAGTCTGTGTGAACACAATATCCTCAGTTTTAAGTACATCGTTTTCTTCTCAGTTCTCCAAGTGTTACAAAGCATCCACTTTGTAATGGTCACAGGGTAATTACTGCAAGAGTGAAAAATAAAGCTAGGCTTCTCCCTGCCTGGCCAGTCCTTAGCAGCTATGATACTACTACAATGCAAGCACAGTTGTGTATTGTTTACAGATATATTTGTGTGCCTGCAGTGTTGTAGCACAGCATAGCCAAGTGAAGAACAGACTAAGAAATCTGGAAGCAATATCTGAGTCAAGTGGGAGGTGGTCTCAGAGGGTGTGTGATGCTGGCAGCAATGTTGTTGAGGCCCAACCTGCTAACAAAGCCAAGTCAAAGCAAACTGGAAATGAAGACATCTCTTGCTTTGGGTATGCTTCCACAAACTGATGTGATTTCATGCCCTTGCTGAGACAGAAGACAGCCAGCTCTGAGCAAGGGAAGGCCTGGCCTGATTCGTTTTATTCGCACTCGTAGGAGGGAGAAGCAAATCAGGGTGGGGGGAGGGGGAGCTTCTAGCAATTTCCTGTGCAGAGCCTTGCTTAGTGCATTGTGCGCTTACCTGTCTTTTCACCTGACTTCCTTTTAAATGCATGGATTGCTATAATTGCATTTTTTGCTTCTCTCACCACGAAGCAACCTTGAGGAAGAGTTTATAGTGACTCTGTCACGTATAATGACTTCTCTGTCACGTGTTGTAAAGATTTGCTGGATGAGTGGGTACAGACCTATAAAACATGGCCACAGCCCCCAGCAGTGATTTGAGTCAGCATTTGCTTTCCTTATTCTTCCAGACTGTTCCCCAGGTCCCTCCCAGAAGAACTTGAATGCAGGAGGTTGGACAGGCTGGAGCAGAGCCATGCAGACACTGGAGAAGCATACAGCCCCTGTGCTTCTTCTTGCTTACGTGTAGGGCAAGGGGATGCTCATTCTAAAACCACAGTGAGCACTTTACTCCCTTGTGGAAGGTCAGTGTTAAACTCTGGGTATAGTCAGTCTTGAAGTGCATGAGACTAAAATCCTGGGATGAAGAAAAAAATCTGGCTTGAAGAACATCAGGAATTTTCTTATGCTGTTGTATGTGGCCAGCTGACCTCTGGGGAGGAGCAACTGTGGATGCTCCAAAGCTGATTCCCAACCAGAGGGTCTCTGCCCAGGATACCCAGGTGCAGCTAACTTGGGAAGAAAGTGATGCTGGATGGCAAGCAACAGCAAGGGGTGGGCTGCAGCTCCATCGTGGAGCTGCTCCCGGGTTGTTGCTGGGAAGATCTTGCAGGCAGGTGCTGCAAACTGAAAATGGAGCTCTGAGCCCTTCGTGGGCAGGGGACCTATCTGGCAAAAGGCTGCTTTTGTCACTAGTGAGACTGGGCAAACCAGGTATCGATCAGTATGTCTCTCTGCTGTCCTTTGGAAAACCCTTGGGTTCCAGCTTTTGAGGAGACAGCAATAACTAATAATTAATTATCAAAACAGAAGGAATAAATAAATCAAAAGAAGAAGCACCAATATTGCTTCTTGCCCTTTTGTTCTTCTCAGCAGACCAGTGAGAACAGGATGTTCCCAGCAGTAACTTTTAATTATTTCACCATTGCACATCTCTTTTATGCTGCAAGTTAGAAATGTCAGTTTCATTTTCTTTTAATTGCCTCAGCTACCAGGTACTTGAGAAAAGCCATTTTCTCCAACCCTCTGCTCCCTGTTCTTGGCCTTGAGAGAGCAGCTTATTGCTGTGAAAATGCTGTCCCAGGAGGAGAGTGAAGAGTGCAAATATTTTGCTTGTAATTAATGGACCTGGTGTGCTGTAGGTGAGAGAGCTGTCCGTGGCACTGCTCAGTGACAGCATAGAGAGATGAGGTTTCGGTGTGGTTTTCCACATCCATTCCAGTGTGGTGTTTGAACCTAGTGGTCAAGGTTCTCCCCACCCCACGCACATGGTGGCAAGAGCCATTATCATTAATTCCAGAGGCCCTGATGCTCTCCCAGGTTTCAGGTACGGTGGTTGTTTCTCATCTTGGCTCACATGTTACAATGCCAGGTTAGAGGCAGAAGCCTCTCCAGGATGGCTCAGCAAAGAAAAAAGCTTTGTGTTAATACAGAATCATGCAGTATAAAAAGCCCCAATCTTAATAAAGGTCACCTGGCTGCCCAGAGCATTTCCAGAGAAATAAAAATAGCAAGAGGATGAGAAAGTAGCGAGGACATGTGGGAGCTGTGACAGCACTGGTGGGAAAGCTGCCCCACAGGCTCAGCAGGAAAGTGCCCGGAGTGCCACCAGCAGAACAAATCAGGACTGATGCTTTGCTTATATTTTCACTCATTCTCTTTGCAGTTTTGCCAGCAGCTCCACAGGCTGTACCCTGCACCATGTGAAGCAGCCCTGGGAGCTCGTGCTGAAGGAGAGCATCTGCTCCCACGCTGCTGCAAGGTAGGAGATGTGAGAGGAGGGCAGGTGAGCGCCACTTCTCAGTGTGGCACAACAATGCTTTTCTCTTTTTCCTCTCTATGGACAGCGGTGTCTGGGCTGGCCCTCTCCATGCACACCAGGAAGTCCCATGGAGGGCTGGATTGGAGCCCATCTCCTTTGCTGTCTCCAGGCTGTAGTTGGTGCCACTGAAGCAGGGGGCTGCAAAACGTGTCTTCAGGCAGCACTGTCACCCAGCTGGGAGCTCTAGGGTGGCAGGCTGGGGAGCTCTAGGCATTGGAAAAGGTAATTTTGAAGAGCATCCCTTCCCTTTAGTGCCTTTGAAATAAGGGTTAAACATGTAGTTCAGGAAAAATGCAGCAGCCTGCCCTCCCTGCTCAGGTTTGTGAACAATGTGCTCTGGGCTGATTTCTAACTGCAGCAGAGATCTATGCTGAAGATGCGGCCAAGAAAAAAAAAAAAAAAAAGCCTTGTAAAATGCCATCTACATTTAAAAACTAACTAAATAAGTTGTCTCAAAGCCCTGCATCCTGGGCAAGAAAGCGGTGATTTAAGAAGATGCCACAAAATCTCAGAGCTGTATCTCACGGTTTACAACCTTGCAGCAAAACCATCCTGACGTCCTCTATGGAATACCAGCCAGGTATCTCTGTGCATGGCTGTTGTTCTGCTGGTGCAACACTGCTGGGTTGGTTGTTTTTGCTTCTCTGCCTCTTCCTTTTTCTTGACCAATTGCAGCTGTCCTGAGGTCAATCTCAGCCCCAGTTATGGACTGGGTTGCTCTCCCCAGCGGTCTGTGGGGTGGTGAAGGTGACACGTGGCCTCACAGCGTTTTTCTCTTCTCTCCTCAAGGGAGCCTAAGTCAGTGTGTGCAGGGGTGAAGCTGAAATCTGTTTTGTGTGGCTCGCCTGCAATGCTCACTTCAAATACACTTCCCTTGCAGGTATTGCTGGCTGCTAATTACAGTATTTTCTGAAATTAACACAAAGGGGATCACATCCAGAACCAGCACAGCCGTCATGATTTTTTTTTTCCCCTTCTCCACACCCATATTCATCAATTCAAGAGGCTGTGATGCCAAGTGCCAACTCCATATGGGTAAATATGAATTTGGATGGCTGTCAGGGGAGGATCAACACCTAACGATGCCTTCGGGGTGCAGCAGCCTGATGTATTACAGACAGCCAATGAGAATGACTTTGCCTGTCAGTGCCACGAAGAAGCACTGCTCTGCTATAAGGCAGGGAATAGGGCAAGCAGCCGGGACACAGAGCCCCAGGGAGCTCTGGAGAGCAGCGAATGTGGGCTGAAGTCCTTATCCCTGCAGCACGTGGATAAGACATTTGGTTCTTTGTGAGGTCTGCTCTTCCTGTGGTCCCTGAATGACCCGTGGTGGGGCTCTTCCTTTCCTGCTGTGCACCTACCCCTCTTGCATCATCCCGCTGGTACTCGTTCTCCCCACCATTCTCCAGCAATTAATGCTAGATGTAACATCACCGTGCTGTTTCCTTCAGAAGTAGTCTACCAGGATGGGTAAGAAGCCATCTAGATCCATGCAGAAGCTTGTCTGTCACCTTGCCTTTCAGCCTGGCTTTGGGGACAGTCCCTGCCACCAGGTAAGCAGCAGGGAATAGGAACCCACATCCCTCTGGTGTCTGGCTGTAGGGACCTCATCAATCTGTTCCCGTGTCACCTTCTGTGGTCCTGTCCCTCCCAAATTTTGGGGCTACCATCAGCCTCCGGTTGTGTGCTTGTGGATGCCAGCTATCAATGGGCTACCTCACTTAGAATCAGCAGGTGTACAGCCACTTAGAAAAGCACAGCTTAAAAACATATATAGGGCTGGAAACCCAATTCCTTCTCTAAAGGTTAAACTTCTGAACTGCAGATAATTATCGCCGTTCTCCTCCCTTTGGTAACGTCTTTTATCTTAAGCTGTAGAAACAATATGTAGGTGCTTGAAAGGTTAAAATACATCAATGTCTCATGGTATGGCTCCTACTTAAAAAATAGCATCGTTGTGTTTCCAGATGATTAAACCCAGGCTGGGGGGAGCTGGAGGTGGCTGGTGGCACTCGGTGGGTGAATCACTGGGGCTGCCACGGGCTCGCCCCAAGGCAGTTCAGGGCATCTGTTTGGCTCGAAATCAGCATGGGGGGATTGGATGGGACGGGGGCTGCGTGGCGGGGTGTCCTGGCCGGCAGCGGGCAGCAGGTGGCATTGTCGCCTAGCGAGTGCTGCTGGCAGCTCTGGGACAGGGACAATGTGACCCCCTCGGCAGGTGGCACAGAGCCTCAGGCAGCGCTGGGTGGCCTGTAGGGATGCTCCATGGCTCTGATTCCTTCGTGCGGGCAGCAGGGTGAGTGTGGGGGTGAGCAGGGCCACCCTGTTTCTGCCAGCATCCCGCCTGCCGTGCCTCAAAAATCCATCCTGCCGGGTGGATTGGGACAGCTGGGGGAAACTGAGGCAGGGAACATGCCTGGGAATGGGCACCATGAAGCTGTTGTCCCCACCCCGTGTCCCCCAGTGGGGCCACAGGGCACCACGAGCTGTACCCCAGGACTTTGTGCGGCTGCGTGCCCTATCTGATGGGATGAGAGCCAATGCTGGAGCAGTTTTTCCTTCTCTCCAAGCTGCTCTGTTCCATCTTTTATCAGGCAGGGCTGCTGAGCTCAGGGAAACAGGAGCTGCTTGTGGCTGAGGCAGGCTCCTGAGGAGTTCTGCTGACTCCCCCAGGATAACAACAACATCAGTAGTGTGGGCACCCTGTGTGCAGGTGGGAGCTGCTGGGTGCCAGTGCTGCCAGCTGCCGTATCTCACCACGGGTGTTGCGATGAAGGAGCCAGGTGGTGTTAGAAAATGATTTTGGGGTTGCTGGATGCTGTGCTGCTGGTCCCCTTGGCCTCCCCATCGTCTGACTGCAGCATGTGAGGGATCAAGGTATTCCTGAGGAGACGGGCACTGAGCCACGTTTACCTGGGTTGTCCTCCACTCCCTGATCAAAGGCTTCGGACTGGCACAAGGCCATGCTGGTGCTGAAACCCAAAGGCGTTTCTTCCAGCTGAGCACTCCTGATTCAGCGTTTCAGCTGCCAGCACTTTACAGCAGCTGTGAGATAACTAGAAGACACAGCGGGGCACTCCTCTTGGCCAGGCATCTCCTGATCAGCACAACGCAGAGATAGTGGCTGTGCACTCTCAGCATGCTGGGGGTACAGGTGGGGTCAGCAAGAGGATATGTGGGTCGTGGAGGTGGGGAGGGGTCCAGCTCCAAATCCTGTGCTTTGCACCCAGGGGGAACATCCTACCAGGGAAGGCTTTGCAGCAGGAATGTCTGAGAAGTAGGAAAGGGGTCTCTCCTGAGAGGGAAATTTGGGTTCAGGAGGCAAAATGTATTCTCAGGAAGAAAGGTGAGGCATTGGCACAGGCTGCCCGGGGTGGTGGAGGAGTCATCATCTCTGGAGGTGTTACAGAACCGTGGAGATGTGGCACTGAGGGATGTGGTCAGTGGGTATGGTGGGGGCCTGCTGTCCTCTGTCACAGAGATCTTGAGATAAAAGCATGTCAAAGAAGCATCTGGACAATGCTCTCAGGCATGCGGTCTGAATTTTGGGTGGTCCTTTGTGGAGCCAGGAGCTGGACTTCAAGCTGGCAGTGCCCTTCCCTTGTAGCAGAGGTAGGGAATGTGCAGGCTGTGCATCCAGGAAGAGCCCAGTGTCAGCTCACAGCAGGTGATGACTATCTCCTGGACGTTGCCTGTGCCACGTAACCCTGCTGGGGGACGGAGTGCTGCCAGTGCTATAAACCCCCGTCGGTCTCTGGTGTCAATAGGCCTTATCTCTGAAAGGGATTCTTATTAACAGGGAATGAACTTTGCCACCCGTGGCGTGCTCTTGAAACCTGCCTTGAGGTTCTTCGTGCCCAAATGAAATGGGAGGGTTTATGAGGAAAAGGAAAATAGAGCAGGTGCTGCTCCGGGAGCAAGAGGAGCACCGACCAACCTCCTGTATGGCCCAGAGGTTGCACCCAAGCCTGCAAAGTGTTGTGCAGAACCTGTTTGGGCCTTTAATTAACTGATGTGTTAACTTTGTGCTCCTAGCAGGCCCTCTGCAGCAAAAACCAGCCCATTTCTGCCATGCTCTGTGCTCCTTCCTGTGGTGTAGGCTGCTAAGGGACCACAGGGGGCTGTGAGGGTGTCCCTCCAGGTGACATGCAGATGTGACATGGCCACCAGGACCTCCCCTGCCAGCCCGCTCCCCAGGAGCTGTGGTTAGCAGCAGTATGCCAGCAGGCAGCGAGGCCTGGCTCTGTTGGCAGGGAGGCTGTGGGCTTGGCAGCCTGTCCCGAGGTTTTACAAAGCTTCGTGTTGCTTTGTCCCATGTCTCCCTCGGAGGCTGCAGCAGCAGAGGGCACTATGTGTCCACATGCCATCCCCGTGGGCAGCAGGTGACCTCTCCAGGATCAATGAGGCATGGAGCAGCTCCCTGACCTCTAGCTTTCTTCCCACAGCAAGACCTGGACTGGGGCGATGGAAAGATTGGGTCTGATGGAGGAAACGAGGAGGCACTCGGCACAACGAGCGGCAAATATAGATCAAACAGCAGGAAATCCGCTCTCTGGCGGCGCGGGAGAGCCACGCAGTGGAAAGCACTGGTCCAGCAGGAGGTCGTCCAAGACAAACATGGAGCTGCTTTGTGGGCCGGCCCGGCTGGCGGGCAGGATGGGCAGGCATTCATTCTGCTTTGCTGCCATCCCTGCAGGCGGTCAGGGAGGAGATATCCCAGCCCGTGATGGGAAGAAGGAGTCCTCGCCACCGCCTGAAGCGGTCTGCCGGATTCTTTCATCAGAATGAGATGTTTATCAGCCTGAGCGGGATCAGTGCGGGAGCATAGAATGGTTCAAGTTGGAAGGGACCTTAAAGATCGTTGAGCTCCAACCCCTAGTGGTTCTACGTGTCCTCTTCAGGGAGGTTGGCTCCATACACAGCCTGGCTTTGTTCTGTTCCAGTGGGAATGTTTGTACGTATGCAAACCTAGACTTAAATGTCCCACTGGAACGTGATGCTCATAGAAGCAACTGCTCACCAAAACGAACAGGGACTTGGATGGTACCTTTTGCATTGCTGTGGCACTGCCAGCATTGATGTGTAGTGGCTTTTCCCAGGTGGAGATCAAAGAAGTACAGATCGAAGACTCATGAGTGCTCTCAGATGGCATGTCCTACTGGCTTCCATGGGGCAGGAAGGGACAGAGATTGAATTGAGGGGTGTTTCCTCCTCAGTTTCTTTGTTGAATGAAACTTGAGCTTGCCCAAGTGCTCTTGTCCTTGGACAGTGATTTGGCAGTAAGTCGTAACCATCCTGTCACCCCTACTTGTCTGCCTTGTTTCTGCAGGGTGGGACAGGAGGATACAGCTAAAAAGTGATCAACTCCAACAGGGAGCGCAGGCTTTGCGTCTTCAAGCTTTACCTGGGGATTGAGCCAGCCCCAGGCAAGCTGATGCCCAAAGAAGCTGTGGATTCCCCATCCCTGGAGGTGCCCAAGGCCACAGATGGGCCCTGGGCAGTCTGATCTGGTGGGGGGCAGCCAGCCCGCAGCAGGGGGTGGGACTGGATGGGCTTTGAAGACCCTTCCAACCCAACCATTCTGTGATTCTATGATTTCTAACTGGCAAAGGTGACAGCTCCCTGGGAACGTGTCTGGGCGTTCACTTGCTCATGGAAAGCTTTATCAAGAGAGTGAAGGTGATTGTCCGGGCTTGTTGATGTCCTCGGGAGATAGCCTGCAGGGAGGCTTTCTGACAGGCTGCAATCTCAGCTATTGCCCTTTGACAGCAGCAGAGATAAAGATACATGAACATCCTGCTCGGGAAGCTCCCTCCTCCTCGTCTGTCGTTCCTTGAGTCTGATAAATGCAGGTGAGACCTCTGCTCACCGCAGGCAGCCTGCTGTTTTGCTTCCAGCAAGCAGTTGTGCTTTGTCTTGGCAGCAGTTTGAGTTTGGATTATGTAGTGCCCATTTGTCCCCTGCCTTGGGACAGTCCCTTGTGGTGGTTAGGAACCTTCTGACTTCCAGCATGAGTGCATCTGTGGCCGGCTTCTCGCTCATTTGTTCTTGAGCCAGAGGACAGTGCTGGCACAAACAGCTCTTCTCCCTGCCTGCACTCCTCGACGTTGATTCGAAATAGTCTTTCTTTGGCCTTGGGTTTCAGAGGGATGTGTTTCAAAACCAGAAATAAATGGGCTTGAAATATTTCTCATAATTTTTTTTTGCGAGATCTTGACCCTCCGATAGTAAGATTAGAAGGAAGAGAACAAAATCAGCATTCAGGCTAGGACAACAGTTGTTAAGTAGACATCCCACTGAAGTCAGTGCTTCTTGTTTACAATTGAACTCATGAATTTTTAGATATTAATGTATGAGGGATTGAGTAAACAACCATTGTGCCTCAAAGGAATGAGTCCCAGGCTGTCCTGAGCTGGAATACTTTGTACTTTCCTGATTGCCTTCCAAGAATTTCAAATTACTTTGTAACAGAAAAACAAGTCTGCTTCACCAGACGCGTGCGAGGTTCTTGGGACAGCCTTAATTCATCTGCGCTGGGATGTGGCTGGTTTTGGGGCACGGCTGTGTATCTGGGTGCGGGATGCTGAGCATGGAGGTGTTCTAGTGAGGTGAGGATGACACTTAGGCTGGCAGAGCTGTAAGGAGCCTATTAAAACTTTGCTGCAGCAAGGAAGTCAGTCTGTAGCCCTGTTGGTCCCCATTCCCAGCTTGATGGACGTGGGGACACACCGTACCCTGGCCCATCAATGTGGCTAGTGGGAGAAGTGAAGGGGCTACTGGCAATCACATAGCAGGTGAGGGTGAGCAGAGGCCCCTGCTCCCCTAACCTGCAGCCTTTGGGGAGCAGCTGGGATACTTTTGGGTATGGATGCACAGGAGCAGCCCCAAGGATCAGGCGTTGAAAGGATGTGAGGCCAGGGATGTTCCCTGTGATGCAGACCGTGTTATGAACCCATGGGTCCTCCAGGCTTGCTGAAGCATTTCTGAACACGGTGGCCCTGGCCACAGGCTGTGGTAACCATGCAAACTGCCCCTCATTTCTGGCTGTTCTACACTCAGCAGTTGCTCTTGGGGAGCAGCCAGCCCATTGCCTTCAACCAAAAATAACACTCAGGACCAGAGGCAGGTATGCTTGAATGTCCCTTCCTGTCTGGGCTGCCCCAGTGTCATGTAACTTATGTTTGTGCTGTCAGTGCTGTCCTGTCTCACACACCCATTTGGGTGCTTTGGTGAAGCAGGCAGGATGAGGCCCTCGCTACCTGGGTCGTGCTTGGGTTTGGATTCAAAGCCAGCAGCCTGGAGCTGTGGAAAGAGTCATGAATTCGGGTTACCAAACCATCTGCTGGCTGCATTTTAAAAAGCAATTAAAGCAAAACTGTTTCCAGGCCTTCTGTTTGCAAGATGTAGTTTCAAGAGAGCTAGCCAAGCCAGGATTTGCCCGATCCTGCCACAGCTCCAAGTGTGAGTTAATTTGATCTAATCCCTGTGCTGTGAGGTGAGGAGATCCCCACTGGGGAAGTGTGCAGGTAAGCAGGGCTGTTGGCACAGAGGTTTCTAAAACAATGAAATCCACGAGGCTGGCATTTGGATTATTATCCGTATTGCTTCTAATCAACAATTGTTACACAGGGCCTAAAGAAACGAAAAATAGGATGCAAAAACCCTTCTGCAAGGTGAAGGATGATGAGTGTTGCTTGAAGGTAACGGCATCGAGATGCCCTTGCAAAGATGTTCCTGTGTTTGGCTTTGGAGACTTGCAAGAGGCAACCGTGGGACCTGGACCATGCATCCAACAAGCAGGAGGGGATGCTCAATGCTCCTGTGATCCCGAGCCCCTTGGCCATGCCTCCTGTGGGACAGAAGAAGAAAAAAGCCCCGAGAACGGCACTGAGCTGAGACAGCCACTTACGCAAGAGCTGGCAGTGGGGCTGGCTGCACCAAAAGGCAGCGGGTGCCAGCGGGGCGCAAGTGGCTCTGCGTCCTCCTGTTTGCTCAGCAGCTTTCATGTGGCGGGGGAGCGGGGCGAGGGCACGAGATTCCTGCACACTGAACTCCTCTGTTCCTCTCAGCAGGGTAAACAGGACAAAAAACAAAGCCCCAAGCCAGCACCCGCCTCCGAGGTAGCCTCCTGCCAGCCACCCTGGAGCGCATGGAGGTGATGGGGCCGCCTTCAGCCTCTCCGGGTTGATTTCTGGATGCTGTTTTCCTGGGTAGGTGAGTGTTGTTCCTGGTGAGGAGCGAGCAGGACAAATGGGGCATCCAGCGAGTATGGATGGGGATCAGCTGCCCAGCCCTGCATCCTTGGTGAGCTGAGGAGGGGTGTTCCCATGGTGAGCCCAGGCTGTGGGCTGTGCAGATGCTGATCAGATTGAGTGTGCCCTGTGAGGGTTGTAGGTGTCCCAGCAGTGCTGAGCCCTATCATAGGTACCATGAGGTGTGGGGAGCGAGGAGAGGTGAGCACTGCTCCCCTCTGCACTTTGTATCACTTTGCTCAGAAAACCGTTCTTCTTTAGTTGCGGTTCCCCTCTGGAGCAATATCCAAGCTCTCTTGTCCCTGGCAGTGACAGAGGGTGATGGGGCTGACCTCAGCCCTTTCCCAATGTGGTATTAGCTAATCCAGCTCCCCAGGGACGCAGCTGTGGGGCTGGTCCCTTGCCAGCCCCAGCCCATGTCAGCTCTCCTGCATTTCCACAGAACTGCTATTGCACCACTGCAGCCTTGCGCAGGGCAAGGTGAGAAGGCAGGAAGTCTGAAACGCTAGAGAGTTTCCTTTCAAATGGGATTTGCATCAAAGAAGCCTGTATCTAGCTTGATGCAACTTGGTTTGCTGCAGGGCTGCCACAAAGCTGCTGGGAAATGTTAAAGCAGTGTGGTGGGAAGGTTGTTTTGATGCTGCACATCTGTCCTGTGTTGTCCGTCCTGGTTGTCCATGGAGCTGTATGAGAGCTGGGGTGCACAGAGGGCTCTGGCTGCACTAGTGTGGAGTAGAGGAAGGATATGGGGGGCTGAGGAGTGGCATGCCTGAGCAGCAGTGGGTGCTGAGCTCCTCTGTACCCATTGGGATCTCAGCAGGAGGAGTCAAGTCTTGGGGCCGTTACCCAAACCTCTCAGCCTGGGGTTTGGTGAGAGCTGGCTTTCTCATGGGATTCCCACGCCAGGCTTGATGGGTTGGAAACACTGCAAGAGCAGCCCTTTTTTTGTTGTTTTTGTTCTCCTGATTTTTGTGTCTTTCCACTTCCGTCCCTGGCCAAGGCAAGTGATGCCAAGGCACAGGAGGCAGACACACCCAGCATGGGTGGGGGGTGGGGGATGGGGTGGCAAGTGCCCTTAACCCACAGGAAGGGAGAACCCATAGCTGGCACCAAGGAGGCTTAACCCATGGTCTGTTCTACCTGCACATGGGGAGTGACATGGTGACCACCAGGATGCAAAGCCCCAGGGATGCGTCTTGGCACCGTGTGGGACAACACCAGGGGTCACATGGCACAGACCCATGAAAGGAGGGGGGGGTCCTTTCACCCTGCTTTGAGCTGCAGTATGGTCACAAGCTGCCTTAGCAGGAAGGGATCAAGCACTCAAAAGCAGTGAGGGATCAAAGCTTTCTAAACACTCAGGGCATTTGGCTTGGGAGGTTTTGTTCCGTCTATTTATAGCGGTGGGGCCAAGCGAGTTCAGAGTTGGAGGCAAACTTTTCCGAAGCTGGGGGACGTTTGGAGCGGGAGGGGGAAAGGGAACTCGGCCAGGCCCATCTTCAACATGCATTGACTCCTTCCCTTAGGTATGTGTTGCTCTCCATGACACACTAACAACAAGCCCGCATAGCAGAGCCTGGCTGAGGCCGCAAAGATCGAAGCAAAAATGTGAATTGGCTGGGAAAGGGAACATGAAATAGAGAGTTTCCAAACAGCGAAGCCATAGTGTTTGAAAGTGAAAATTGTTTCCTTACCAACGTGTTTTTACTCTTGGGTCAACATCCTTCAATAATAAGTATGCTTGTGTTGTTTTCCAGGGCAAAGCTGGTGAGGATTCCAGGGCAATAAAAAAGGCCAAGGGCATCCTGAAATGTATGCCAAGCTTATAAATGGAGAGGAGGGATCTTCTCATCTACGAGAAGAAATTTTTGTGGTGTAACTGAAGAACATGTTGGTTTTCTGTGCAACTCCCTGTAGGCAGAATCGGGCTTTAACTGCAAGCAAGCAAACCAATGAGCATACAGGTGAGATTGTGCAGCATCCAAACTGTCACCCTTACGGCATGCAGGTGATAGCTGGGATTTTCCTGCGTCTACCAAGTGAATGGTGCGAGCTGTGTTTAATATTGAAGGGCTGGGGAAGTCATCCTTCAGGGAGTGCTGCATGATCTATGATGGTTTTAGAGAGAGAATTCTGTGACCTGGGAGCGACAGTAGTGATACAAAGCTCATCGATATAGAGCACAAGGTCTTTGAGCTAGAGGAGCAGTAGCATACAATAAAGTAGGACTTTGATGTCTGGTGATGGACACCTGAACGCTGTCATGCAAAAGGCGGAGGCACATTTAGAATATCTGAATTATTAAGGTTGGAAAAGGCCACTAAAATCAAGTCCAACTGCCAACCCATCGCCACCATGCCCACTAACCACAGCTTTCAGTGCCTCATCTGTGTATTTCTTGGGGATTCTCATGGCAGTGTCTCTCCATTGACGTTAAAACCTCCAGGTCAGGACCCACCAAGATGTCCACTGGTACAGAGGGTGCAGATCTGACCATACTTATTCCAGAAAATGTCAGCTGGGGGCGAGCACATTGCAAATGAAGGTGAAGGAGGCATGAGGACGGGAGGGTGATTGTCCCTTAGTTTTCCAGCTTGGCAGCAGCAGGCGCTGAGCCCGGTTTCCACCCCTGCCAGGCAGAAGAAAATGTTCTTCTCCTTTTTTCCTCCTGACGATGATGATGACAGTGCTCCTCTTGCATTGTGTGTGTCCTTAATGCTGAAAGACCGTTCTTGTGCTTGGTGCTAGTGTTCCCAGCCCTTGGCTTGGGCAGGGTATGTCAGCCAACTGGACAACCATTCGTTCCTCTGAGAGCCTGTCTGTTCTGCAATTAACAGACAAAATGCCCACCACTGTGGCTGGAAAAAGGTTTTAATTAAAATCCTTTGGTGTTGGCCTTGATCGGACTGTAGAGTGAACAGGAGGAGGGCAGGAGGCCCAGGTCATGCCTTGGGTCACCCCAGCAGAGCATCCCTGAGCTGAGGCTGGAACACAAGGCAGGGCCTGGATTTTAATTGCTTTTTTTTTTTTTTTCTCTCTATTTTCCCTTGGGTGACCTGTCCAAGGGATGGTCACAAGCAGATAGGATACAGCCAACCCAAAGTTGGGACAGGTCCACTGGTCCTTTTCCTTTGTGTCTTAATGAGCAACCATGAATAGGAGTTCGTATCACACACAAATGAAAACACCTCACCCTTTTCCCTAATGAGTGTCACTCTTGAAATGCTCTTGTCATGCGCTCTGCTTGGCTTGTAGAGGTGCCTGGGGCTCTGTCTCCCAGGCTGCTGTCACCTTCCCTATATCCCGTGGCTAACAGGAAGGTGACATGGTAGACACTGTTTCAGGACAGTCCCAACTCTGCTGTATCTGCAGATCCTACAGTTGGCTCCCCTGGGGGAAGCTGAGGAAATTCATGGAAGCATCACCAAAAAAGCCGCAGGAAGCAGGATGGGTCTCCATGTCATCCTGCTTGCTTATGTGATAGCCAGCTCTCTGGGCCTGTTTCTGTTCCCTCAGCTCAGGACAGAGTGATGGATTTTCTGGTTTGTATGCTAATGAGTAAGAAAGATTAATCATATTATTGCTAAGGTTGGAAGGGACCACTAAGATCATCTAGTCCAACTCCAACCTGTCCCCACCATGCCCACTAAGCTACGTCCCTTGTGGCATGGGAAAGGGTTTTACTTTTCGTTTGGTCTCTGGCCTAGAGAAATCAGTGGTCTTTTACAAGTTTAAAAACAAAAATATATCCTTTTCTGCTGCCACTTAAATGCTTTTCTCTTGCCCTAGGTTATGATTTTGTGCTGTACAGTCTGAGTTCCATGGGAGCTCCTCAGCCCATGCTGGTGAAGGAGATGACATCGAGGCAAACTGGAGCTTGGTGGATGGATTTGGGGTGGATTGCTACATGGCACAGCATGAGCCCATCCCTCAGAGCCAGGACCGTTCCCTGTCAATAGCAATGTCCAACCCCCACATGCAGGATATGGCATGGAGGACGGCAGCTCAGGGCACGGCAGCAGCAGGGACATCCCGTGTGGGCATCAAGGCAGATCCCTGCACAAGCGCTGTTTGGGTATGAAATTCACATTTTAGGACAGTGACAAGGAGGACTTTTTTTCAGTATTCCCTTAGAAAAAAAAATGCCCTTTTGGATGCCAAAATAGAGCAGACAAAGGTGCTGGCCACGTTTTCCCCCTCCCTTTCAAACCCCTTTCTGCACGGTGACATTTCCCACTTCCAAACCCTGCTCTTGATTTCTTATTCCTTCCTTTTCCCCTCCTATTTCCCCTCCCTCCCTCTGAGCCCCCTGGGACCGGGCCCCTGCCCGGGGAGCCCTGGCTGTGTGCCGATGGCAGCTCCAGGCACAATGGGCACATTCAGCTGGGCACCGCGCTGCGAGGAACAAACCAGGCGAGAGTATGGGACTCCCCCCCTGCCCTCCCCCCCCCCATTACTTCCCCCAAATAGCAGTGCAAGAAACAAAGCAGCTGATGCCGTGTCCCAGTGCGCCGGCGGAGGCGAACTGGAATCCAGCATCACAAAACCAGCCCTGTGCATGCTCCATTCACGACGCAGGCGCATGGGTGTCCTGCTCCCCCCCCCCCCCTCCTCCATCCCCCCAAAATCTCCCAATCTGCCCGGTAACACCGAAGCAGGCTCCCTTTCCCTGGCCTCGGCCAATCTGCGTGCTGCCAAGGCGGCGGTGCAGGGAACGGCATGTTTTCCTTCTCCCTTTCTTCCTCCCGAGTCGCTTGTTTTTCTTCGGGGATGGAGAGGAGGCACTGGGCTGAGCTCATGGGCTGCCCCCGCTTTAGCACACGTGTCCTTTCCCCATGAAAAAAAATGGTAATAATAATAAAGGTTCAAAGGAAGCCTTGTTTTTCACTGCAGGCTGATAAGAGATTTTTCGGGGGGTGGGATAAAGGAGGGGAGGAGAGCAAGGAAAGCAGGCTTTCATCCTCCCCACATCCAACCAGACGTTTTCTTGCCTGTTCCTCACTGCCTTCCCCCCCCCCCCCCCCACTCCTGTCGGCTTTGCTGTTTTTCCTCCTCTCCAGCCCCTAGCTTGCAGCAGCTGCCGTGCTTGTGGGAGGCTGGGCAGCTGTAAATCACCGCACGATGGTTTATGGTGGCTGCCGGCTCTGCTCCAGCCCGCTGCCCTTCCAGACTGCCTGGGAACAGCCGGTGTTAGTGCAGGAAGAGAGGCTCCAGCCCATCCCCATGCTCCTACCGCAGCCCACCCCTGTACTGTGTCTCTCTGCAGGTCCCTCAGACCCAGCTGTCGATTGCAGGGTGCCAAATAGTAATGAAACACTGTTAGGGCTTGCTTGTAGATGGGCTTGCTGTGGAGAATATTGGTGGCTGAAGTGTGAGATGTGCATGGAGCACGGAGGTGTTGGGGCAGTGAGCATCAGGCCACAGTCCCAGAGCCCATGTCTGCTATAATGGCAGGGTGTTTGGCTCTGGGATCCTTGTCGGCTAACTTCTCCTTGCTGCCTGCTTCCATGCACAGCTTCATCTTGAGGCAGCAATGCCTGATGGGTGCAGGATTCCAGCTTGCACACTGCCATAGGAGCTCTGTATTCAGCAGCAGGGATGCATCCTGCCAAAGCCTGGACTATCCGTTGGGTGAAGGAAACTACAGGGAAGGAGCTGGTTGTGCAGGGCTGTGCCAAGCTTTGGGAGACGTCTGCAAGAGCCTGGTGAGGGCACGATGTCCCTGTGTGTGCTGCTGTGCTCCACCCAGGGAGAGGCTGCACCCAGGCTGCTTGAATAAACTGTTTGTGCAGGGTGAGGAGAGCCGTGGCCCAGGGCATTGAGCAGCTCGCTGTGCTGGGTCCTTGGTTCCTGGAGCCTTTTGTTCCTGTAATCTTCTCTCTGTTTCTCATCCCCTTTCCTTGAGCCTACTATTATATCAGGACACGTAGAAGCTACAAAGCACACGTGGTGCAAAGATAACCAGCATGACCTATCGCTTCCTAGCTCTGTACACCCCCAGCATAGATCCAGAAGGAGGCACAGTCTTCAGATTGTCTTGAGCATAGGTGGAATAATGATGCATGCAGCAAGGTCACGGCTCCAGTTGCCTATAGACACAGTTGCTGGGTACCGCAGGGCTGGCTATAGTGTTAACAGGGAAAGCCTCAGCACTGGCTTGCTCAGGCTCCGCTGGGAAATAGTATAAAGGCATGGGGTATGAGATATTCTATAGGATGGTGTAGAACTGTAGAATCATTGAGGTTGGAAAGACCACTATGATCATCTAGTTCAACCATCAGCCCTTCCCCACTATGCCCACTAATCATGACCCTCACTGCCAGATCTCCACAGTTCTTGAGCACCTCCGATGACAATATGGGACATAGGCACAGTCTACAACAAGCTGTAGAAAACAGCAGGCAAACCAGCAGTACAAGAGCTGGATTTCACACAGGATGTGGCTGCAATGTGAGGAAATGTGTTGGTTTTGCCCAAGACTAAAGTAAAGAAGAGATTGAGCTCAGCCCAGAGGATGCCCAGAGCACCAGAGGTGACCTTCCCGCTGCTTTTCAGACCTCAGAGGAGATTTCTCTGGCAGAGTGACTCAGTTTTCTTTGCAGCAAAGATAATTTCCTTCCTCCCCCCCACTGAATACTCTAGCTTTCTGGCTTTGCACCAAATAGCAAAGTCAACGTAAAATATACCCTCATTTGCTGGGCCTCCTCTTCCCAGCCATCCTCCAGCAAAGAGGAGTGATGGAACACCTGCTCTTCTACCCGTAGCCCCATTCTAGGGCTGGATCTTTGTTTTTCTTCAGAGGTGGTACCAGGAGCTTGGAAACCCTTTCAAACCCACAGTGTATGGTGAAGAGCAGTGCTGCTGGGGTGATCAAACTCAGACACACTCATCCG
This sequence comes from Alectoris magna, assembly GCA_030625065.1. Classification (NCBI taxonomy): domain Eukaryota; kingdom Metazoa; phylum Chordata; class Aves; order Galliformes; family Phasianidae; genus Alectoris; species Alectoris magna. The sequence goes on along the minus strand of CM060568.1, from coordinate 25,016,324 downwards.
CTGCAGCTTTCTTGCACCAGCTCTTCCTCTCTGTCCCATGGGGGGGACCACAATGGAACCATGGGATGACCCTGGGACCAGATGGTGGACATGGGTGGATGGACCCACCTTCCAGAGCTCAAATACCACCTCTAGATGCCAAAATGCAAAGAGGTGAGAATGCTGGCACGGGGCTGTGCATACAAACACATATACTGCTGCTTTGGGGCTGCCTTCCACTTAAAATTTACAGTGCAGACTCTTCCAGCAGCACTTCCAGAATCCTGTGCTCCTTTCCAGGGCTGCAGAGATGACTCTGGCAAGTGGCAGTGTCTTCACAGCCCTTATGCTTCTGTGCATGGGGTGAGGCTTCCCCCCGAGATGCTGCTTCTCCCCACCACCCGCATCCCTGCGTACTGTGCTATCCAAAGACCCCTTCCAAATGACATTTCCTGCAGTAGTAAAAAAAGGGAAAGCACAGTTTGTGTTGCAGCCAAGGATTGTCTGTGCTCTGCGGCTCTATACCGTGCATGCAGTTGGGTATGGCAAAGCCCTCAGGCCCCATTCATCCTCGGCACCCTCTGTGCCCAGATCCCTTGCACGCATGACAACCTACTCCAAGCCTCATGGGCACATGTCCACCCTCACACCCCCAAAGAAAGCCCCCAAGATGACAAACATTCAGACCACTTTTTGTTCCTTTCTTCTGCCATCTGATTCCAAACCCTGCACTGCAGCACTGGGGCTTTGCCTACATGGGAGCTGACTCTGCGCGCAATGAGATGAAGAGCAAATTCCCCTTTAACCTCACTAGGACCCAGACTGTTACATTTTTGCATCTGTTTATAGGGCAGCAGCATCAAACTCCATCTCCAGGGCAGCAGAACTATAGAACAGCTCCTCAGTGACGGGCAGGGTTTTGACACTGCTCACGGAAAACTCAAATTGTGTAGGATAGGTGCGTGCTGAACTGGGGATAACTGCTGATGTGGGGAGCGGGGCTGGGGACTCTTCAGCCCTTCTGCCTGAAGAGGGGGCAGTTCTCACGGCCATCACTTCCACCAGCATAAGAACTGGGGGAAAAAAAAATAATCCTTGAAGCAGCTTCTTGCATCTCTGCTGTCTTTGGGGTCGGAGCCCTGCGGGGATCAGGGGATGCTGTTTGTCACAGCCCAGGTTGCTGTCCCTATTCTGCATCCGTCGATGCCGATGCATCAGGAAGAAAGCAGCCTTCAGGAGCTGGCATGGGCTGATGTGTGATGCTGTCACTGATCTGGGAGTGCTGCTGTGCCACCAGCACCACCCACACTGTTCTGCACCAGCGCTGCCTTGCTGCTGGCTGCGGGCACCTCACACCCACACGCGTTGCACTGAAAGCAAACACCCAGCCCTCCAGCATCACCAATGTGACCCTCCTGCAGCAGCGAGATTGTTTTACACTGAAAGTAACCCAGGGCCATCTGGCAGATCCCAGCAGCCCAGAAGACTCAGCCTCCTCGAGCCCTGGCTTGCAGGCAAGCTTTGCACCAGCAGCATTGTCCCATGTGTGCTCCAGCCCCATTGCAAGCGCAGCATCTTGTCCCAGGGCACCCACAGCTTCCACTTGCTCAAAAGCTGGGATCACAGTCAAGACAACTTTGTTAGGTCCAGAGTGTGTACACGGAGGTCCTCATTACCATGGGTTAAGGATGCTGGATATGGAAGGGCGTTCTGAAATGTGGCACCTCTTCCAGGATCTCGGCTGCTGCAGCTGATCTCAGCCGTGCAGCCACACTGCAGGTTGAGATGAGCTAAAATAAACAGCAATCCCATGCAAGCCTCTGGAGGAGCTGTGCTCAAGGAGCAGAGCTGGGTGTGAAGGGGCTGGCTGTGTGGTCAGGCATGTCTCACAGAATCACAGAATCGTAGGGCTTGGAAGGGACCTCCAGAGACCATTGAGTCCAACCCCCCTGCCAAAGCAGGTTCCCTACACCAGGTCACACAGGTAGGCGTCCAGGCGGGTCTTGAATATCTCCAGAGAAGGAGACTCCACAACCCCCCTGGGCAGCCTGATCCAGTGCTCAACGTCTCAACGCTGGGCAGCCCATCCTAAGGATGTGCCTTTGCAAAGAAACCCACCCAGAGGCAAAAATGAATTGCTTGAAGGCTCAGGATGTGCTACGGTATAGGCAAAGAGCTGATCCTCCTCTCCCTTCTCACCAAAGCCTCAGCACCCGGGGATGGCCAGGCATCCCCCAGCCACGCTGCGTGCTGTGACCTGAGGATGTAACGAGGTGCTGAAAATGAGGAAGCAGCAGGTGGGATATAAATCACAGCTGGAGGCTCGGCCGGCTCTGCCCTGACCTGCAAGATGACCTTGGCTTCACTGCTTGAGCTCTACAGGCCCTGGCTGGGAAACCCAATGGATAAAGAGTGGGACAGCAAGGCTGGGCCCAGGCTATAAATTTCCTGGAGACGAGGAAGCTGGCTGCACTCACAGACAGTGTGCTTCAGGTTCCAAGCACCATCCTGGTGGGACAGCAATTGGGGAGGCAGCTGGGGACATCAGCGGGGATGCTCACATCACAGCACAAACCTGTATCTACCTCACTGTGCAGGAACCTCAATGGCTGGGTACTTATTAAAGCCCACAGGGACAGAGCAACAATTGCACCCCGCTCTGTCCCATTATTCACGCAGCCCCAGGGACAGACTTTACTTTTGCTTCTGCCCCCATCCATCACTTTGCTGTAGCAGAAGCAGTGCAACCAAACGGAGAGGGATTGTGCCACGTGCTTGCAAGCACGGAGGAGCAGCGTGGATGCAAGAAGCAGAAAAAAAAAACCCTCCTCATGTATATAGAAATACACATATAAATGCTCACACGGTTTTTCTGGCCGCCTGCCAGAGCTGCATCTGCTCCTCAGAATACAGAGCACAAGACCACTCACTATCTGGCTTTTCAATGAGAAGAATGTCAATAATTTTTGGCACACTCAGGAAGAGGGGGTGGGCTCGCACCGTTGGCCTAACGCTCACGGCCATCGAGCTCTATGGGAAAGCACCACCAGATGAATCTCTTCGTGCAAAACACCTGGGGAAACGTGGGGACACCTCCACCCACCTCTCTCCATGGGCTGCAGAGCCCTTCCCAGCCCTCTCCCAGTTCTTCCTTCCCAGCCATCCCCACCACGCCACAGAGCTTCAAATGCATTTATGCGAAGCCAAGGAGGGAGAAATAAGATTACAGGGTCAGAGATTGATCTCCTGCAAGGCACCGTGTCTGCTGAAACAAAACTTGCCATTTGTATGGCCCCAATAATTTCATAAGCAGCCCCGGACTCGGGGATGAGGTATGGCTGTTCCCAAGGAGCTGCCTTCATTTTGATAGATGTGCTGCTCCATCCGTGCCAGCTTTGCTCTGCCCAGGCTTTGCAGGGAGCAGCTGGGGAGAGGACCCCAGTGTGGGCTTTTACATGGGAGCAGAGCTGCGGCCCCAGTGCCCACCTGCACAGCTGTACCCATGTTGCAGGGATGGACACGTTGCAGGCCGCTGGGCACTAATTATAGGCAGTGCCCGCTTGCCAAGGAGGTGTCAGGACGCGGAGCAATGTACGTTTCCCTGCCCTGTAAGCCTGTTTTCCAAGGAGCGCCGCTCACATGGTAAATCAGCACTCAGGTTCCATGAATGGACTCACGTGAGCTGAGCCCCACAAGCTGTGTCCAGGAGAGGGCAGGGCTGGCCATGACCACTCAGGGCAGCCGACACTTCAGGAGCCATGATTTCCAGCCAAGGTCAACCCAGAGATGCCCTTTTCCTCCTTGCTTTGGGAGCTGAAAACCCACTTGCAGAGCCTTGCAGCAGCACAACTTGTTCCTGTGCTGTCCCCAGGCTGTCCCCACTCACACCGTGTTCCTGCTGCTGAGCCATGGTCTGTTGAGAGGCACCGTGTGCCCTGGAGAACATAGCTGATGTTAACAGCTGTGAACAGATTGCAGTGGGTGAGCGTGCTGCAGCCATATCGAGCACTGGGGGCAGCAGGGGCAGAAACAGAGCCGGAGCTCAGAGCAGCTCCAGCAGCTATTCCCTGGCCAAAGATATGTTAGGAGACGTCAGAAATCCCCTCCCCGTGGGGCGATGCGCCAAGCTCGGCCACCAGAAGTGGAGGCAGCAACTGGGAAGGGCGGAGGAATCCTTGAGCCATAGAATAGCTTAGGTTGGAAGGCATAACCATTGAGCTCCAACCCCTGCCATGGGCTGGCTGCTCCCCACCAGCTCAGGCTGCCCAGGGCCCCATCAAGCCTGGCCCTGAAGGTAACTGTGGAGGAGCTGGGCGGGAGGAGATGACCAGAACAAGCAGAGAGCAGAGCATTTTCTGAGCAATGCTTTCTCCCAAAATGACATCCTTACCCTCTCCTGAGACTCACCTGGCCTTGCCCCAGCAGCAGCCCCTGTTAATGTTTAACCCTGCTGGGCAGGATGGCACAGTGGTGCTGGCACAAGCGTGGTGTCACTCGGAGGTGTTGTCACCATGGGGGGACACCCATGGGTGGTGGGACGTGCGTGCCTACTGGCATCAGCACCTGGCTCCCTCAGCTGGGGTGAAACAGCTTTGTGGGGGTCATGCAGGGACAGATGGATATGAGGCTGAGCCCATGGGATCCACTGCACCAGGGGACCAGCTCTGGGGCTTGGAGCTCCGGGGGGGCTCATGGTGGGGGAGCTGAGCTGTGGGGCGATGCACAGCATGGGTGCTCAGAGCGCTGCTGTGTGCACTAGGGGGAAAATATGGATTCCTCACGAGCAAACAAAGCTGGACTTTATTGCCTTTAAAATGCAACTAGCACAAACAGAGGCAAAAGTGCAAACACTGATAAAGGCCAGAATATTTCATGCTGTGCAAACAACCAGGAGTGGAGGGGTGTGTTGAAACAAAGGGGTGATGGGGAGCGGGGGGCACTGTGCTGTGATGCTGAGCCTGGGCTGGTGTGCAGGCAGCCCTGTGTGCCTTGTGCTCCGGCTGCAGCTGCCCCCCCTGTCTGCTGCTCCTTCTCGGGGTGACTATCAATATGCCATGCCACATAGGATGGTGACCCCAGTGGCTGTTCCTGGCACCCATGCTCTGCGGGGCATGTTTTGCAGAGCACCCAGTGCCATGCACAGGAAGCTCTGCTAGCCCTGGCGTGACAGCACCGGGAGCCAGATCACCATAGGTGGGGATTAAGGTCTTCAAAGGATGTCCAGGCTATTGCCTCCTCTTAGGATTACTGAGCAAGTAGGGAAAAGCCAGCAAAGTGGGTCAAAAGGAGAAAAGGAGAGACTGTGGGCCGATCTCTGGGGGGCCACGCAGCCTTTGTTTCAGCTCAGCTGCTGGGCTGCCAGCTCCTGATTCTGCCAGGCCTCTCCAGGGAGAGGATTTGGGGAACTGTCCCATTTTGACTCCATTTTCTGGTGGGTGAAACCAGTGAAGGAGCTCCCAGACGCGGGGCAGAGGTGACGCACATCAGGGTGATGCCAAGGACAATCTGCTGACACCCTGATGCTGTCAACCAGGAGGCAATGGGGGACCAGAGAGCCACAGCTCAGGAAGGGAAACAGCCAGCTGAAGCACACAGAGCCAACAGCACCCAACCCTCTGCCCCAGGGCCACCTGAGTCCCCAGAAGTCAGACGCAAAGGGTGGTCGATGCTGTTGGGTTTTCCAGCTGTACCCACCCCTTGGGTACTCAGAGCTGTCAGGCTGAAAATGCACAGCTCCCCGGGGAGCAGGAGAGCTATTTTGGAGCTTGCAGCAGCCCACATTATTTCTGGCAGCAGGCATTAAGCTATGCAGTCATCTGGCTGCGCAGGTACGGAGCAGCTCGCTCGGAAACACTGCTCAGTGATTATCATTTTGCTGAGTTTTCCCACATTTCTATTTCTTCTCTGTGCTGCTGGGATGCGGGGAAATGATTTTCTTCCTGTGCAGGATGGGAGGGGGAGATCTGTGCGTGTGTGTTATGCTCACAATGTCTCCTCACCCGCAGCAATGCGTGCACCCAACTTTGGGGCCCCGCAAGAAAGAAAGCCCAGCAAGAGGTGACGTCGGTGCCTGGCCTCTGGGACAGATGGGTTTGCCTTGGGAACAACCCCCCCCAGCTTCCTGCACACCTGCACAGAAGATGGCTCCATGCCCTTCTGCCCTATGTCAGGGTCAGGCGGCTGCATCACGCGCCCGAGCATCACCACGGCTGGCAGCCGGTGCCAGCAAATCGCAGCCTTTGTGCTGGGTCACCCCCCCCCCCCCTTGCAGCTCCTTAATAGCCCCTTTCTGCGCCCGGGGAACGTGATCCTGCATCACCCCATCCTGCTGCAGGACCTGGCTCTGCTGGGTGCATGCACAGCCTGACCCGAGCCCTGAGGTTGGCAGCAGAGCCAACTTTGGAGTATTTTGGGTTGGTGCATTCAGAAGAATCTCTGTGGCTGCCATATAAACCCTCTGCATTTGGCTTCCACCAAAACGAGCATTATCCTTCAATCTTCACTTATTCTCCCCCTGGCAGGCGTTTGGCAGCCAAACGGTGATTTGGGCACAGCAGAGAAGCAGTGCACAACTTTGGGCATCCCAACACGAGGGCTGATATTTGGCTCCTGTCCGGGAACACGGACCACCTCGCCAAGCTGTTGTTCCCATTTGTCATTCAGCGCGAAGGAAATCTGCTCCATTCTCTGTCATCCTCCCCATCCCAGAGGATAATTGATGCTAACGTCATTTCAGCTCGGTCCAGCTGCCAGGCTCAGGAACAGATGTTTTATTGTTCCAATTGAGCACAAAACAAAAAGCAACCCCCCCAAAAAAAATGAAAGCAGCACCGCTCAGCTAATTTGTGCTTGTGGTGAGGTTAGCCACAGCTTCCTCACCCCAGAAATACACAGCGAGGGAACAGCAGCCCCAGGGAAGACCCAGGCCTGTTGGAAAGGCAAGATTTATCCATCTAGCTCGTTGCAAGCCTCTTCCCTATGGGTAAGCATGGCACCTCACCTGTGCAGAAATTGGAAACACAAACTGCTCAAGAGATTTCCCCTACGTGGCCAAAGCAGAGGCACGGGGCTGCAAGTGAAGCTTATGTGAGCATCTTTTGACACCTCTTGGTGTGTGCCACATGCTTGTCACTGCTGCTGGCAGCGCACCGTGTTTTCACCCTGCTCCTTGAGATTGGGGTGGTAATGGATCTGATCTTCATCATTCCACTGGGTGAGCACCAAGAGGACCGAGTTACCACGTTCCCCACTTTGCTGTCCACTGGTGTGCTCCCATTCCAAACACCCTCTGTCTTGTACATGCTTCGTAATACATTCCTTTAGAGGGATGCTGAGGGGTCTCGGAAGCCTGCAGGGTGTTAACCTGCAGGGGCAGTGCATGGAGGCAGTCCTGTGCCCCACTGCAACATCGCCAGCTACAAATGCAGCATTGCATCGTAGTAGATTGCACTGTAGACTGCGAGGAGACGTAGGAAGGAGATGGCATGGAAAATATTTGCTCCATGAGGTCAGTGCTCTCTTCACCTCTCCATGCAAGGGACTTTGGACACAGGAGGGCAGCCACCTCCTGTGTGCTCCTGCTCCACAGAGAGGCCCAATGGAAAGCACAAGTGGAAAGTTGTGCAGGAGAAAAAGCAATTGAGCCTTCAGCAGCTGTGGATTGCTCTTGCTATTAGGGGAAATGGCCTGCTTTGAAGGGGCTTTGGGTGCTGCAGAGCTGAGCTGCTGGCTGGTGGTCAGCTTCGCCTCTTGTCCAAGGAGCCCCAAGCAAGCTCTGTGTGTGTATATATTTATGCATCTGCACGCACAGATGCAGCAGCCCTATTTATGACCCCATGCAGGATGAGCGCCAGGCAGAGCTGCCAGCTCTGGGATGCTCTCAGCGCTGATTCAGGCAGTGGGATGGGTGCCTGCCTGACTCACTGCTTGCTGAACCCCAGCCCCGGTGGGACGTGTCAGTGGGAGGTGATGTCTGCAGCCAGTCGCTGGTGTCACTCCACGGTGAAGCATCCTTCTTGCATCACACCCTGGTGATGCTGAGAGCCCATCGTGCACTGTGGGACTCCACAGCCTACTGCCGGTGCCGTTGCTCAGCTCCAAACCCTGGCATCTGGGACACTTGAGCCCTGGCTCAGCTGTTGGCTGTTGGAGGAGCAGGACGGGCGCATGGAGCAGGGCTGCAGGCTGGAATTCCACTCACCACAGAGACCTCGTGCCTGCGGTGCGCTCTAAAAATACAAACAAAGCGGCGGGTGGGGAGAAACCCACCCTGCTCCCCATAGGGTCTGTCCAGCCCCTTCCCGCTGCTCCTGCAGCAAAGCAGTCGAGCTTATAAAATTAACCAGACCCTCTTCTTCCCTAGCATGAGCTAAAGAATACAGCTGGAGAATGAATTAATGAACATAACTAATGGTGCTCCCATTGCCGTATGCCTTGCATCCCGGGACGTGCCACCTCATGCCCTGCCACCATGAGAAGGCACCGAGGTCCCTGTGCAGGGAGCAGCTAATGCAGGGAGCTGATCAAGTTACAGGCCAGCTATTGTATCATGTTTACCCTCTCCTCACGCGTATCCTGTGCTCGGAGGATTCCTGGAAGCAGGAGACCATGTTGCACCCTCCTGCCGTACAAACACGCCGGCTGTGCCGAAACCAAAGCCCGCATGTGACCATGGCTGACCTCAACCCTTCCCATCCTCCTCCTGCTGCCTGCTTCCAGCACAGGGCTGGCTCCATCTCTTCTAGTTATTATCTTTTTTTTTCCCCTTGTCTTCTCTTAACCCTGACTTTTAATTTAAAGCAGAAGGGGTGACACCGGCAGAAACGCAGCAGGAGAGGAAGCTGTGGGAGCCCAGCCCACACTGCTGGGGCAGCCCTGCCCTGGGATGAATAAGGGATGTGAGTCAGAGCAAGCCCTGAGCAGCTGTGACAGATCCAGACGGCAGGTCTGGGCTCTGTACGTCAGAGCATCATAAGGTTGGGAAAGACCTACAAGATCACAGAGTCCAATCCCAACCCATCCCCACCACTGCCTATATGTCTCAGTGCCACACCTCTATGGTTCTGTAACACCTCCAGGGACAGTGACCCCACCACTGCCTGGGCTGCTCTGCACAGTGGTGGTTGGGAAGGAGTCCATGGGGTGCTGGGACGTGAGCTCTTTCCATGCTCACTTGTATCACAGGCTCTCTCATCACAAACACACACGTAAGCCCGGTGCAGTCCCAGCCCGCATCCAGGCTCCTGTCAGCACCCACTATCTCCGTGTCCTCAGCAAAATGCGTAAAAATAACAGCAGGAGGACCCTGCTGATCTGCAGGCATTTTCCAGGAGCGGGCAAGAAGCAAGGTGGTGGGTGATGGGAAGCATGAGGAGCATCATGAGGTGCAGCTGTTCCCATGGGCAACACGTTCCTGTCATGCCTGGATCCCCAAAAATGGACCCCATTGGTCCCTATAAGAGCAGAGAGAACTTGCACTTCCCAGCACCACGGGGATCCCATCCCGCTGCAGGTCCCACACTGTGTGCCCCTGTTCCACCTCTGTCCCAGAGCCGGAGCTCCGCATGGCCGCACATCTGGAAGGGCAGCAGCAGGCTGGGCACTTCCCCACAGCACACAGCTGGGAATCGAGTGCACTGCTGCATTGTGTGGGGCAGGGAGGGTCTTGCTGGTGGTATTATTCCGAGCTGGCCCTGAGACCAGGCGAAACAAAAGCTCCTTCCTTGCCAAAGGGAGGGCTGGCGAGAGGCGGCCACAGCAGATGAGGGTTGGGCTGTTTTCAGGGCTTCTTTCAGTGTTTAAATTTAGCCTGAGATTGAAATGTTGCAGACATGAGCCCTTCTGGTTAGCCAGCATTGTGGCCAGTGTCAACACGAGCTTTTGCCACGCGCTGTGCCCAGCAAGAACCCTTCCCTCCCCAGCCTGCAGCCTCAGCCCCAGGCAGGGCCCTGCAAGTCCATGAGCACAGAAACCACCCAGACGACTCTCTGGGGATCCACAATGGCTGGGCAAAGTGCTCCAGTTGGAATAATGTATTTGGGGGGGGGGGGTATTTAGTCTACATGGAGACAAAGAATGGCACTTGCAAGTTTCTCTCTCCTTTTTAGGAGATCACAGATGGCTCCCCAGAGGCAGTGGAGAAGTCAGGAGGTGGTGGCACCTGCAATGCCTTGCGTCACCTTGCTTTTCTTTTGGGCCACTGAAGGGCTAAGTAGCTTTTGGCCTCTCACACTCCAGTTTTCTTTAGGCTGACCATCCCTTGGGAAGGGAGCCAAGCCCTGCATTCTTACCTTATTGCCATCTGTAGTGGAGATGATCAGTCACAGCTTGAAGCAGTGATGGAGCACCTGGTGGAAGGCAGGGCCAACCTAGGAGAGCTCAGGTGCGTGCAATGCATCTCAGTGACAAGAAGGGCTGGAGCCAGGATCCACCCCTTCCCAGTCCTCACTTAAGGGTTGGCAGTGGAGGTGAGGGCATCTCATGCTGGAGATCCCTGCCTACCTGTGGCCTTCTGAAGGTAAGTGGCTTCTTTCTTTGGTTACTGTGCCTACAGCTGTTGTATTTGAGTAAATTCTCATTTGCTTGGTACCTTACTGCTATGCTGTCATTGTTGTGCTTTCCATTGTATTACTTCATCATTGTCTTTCCTTTGTCCTCTGTTATTGTCTTCCATTTTCCCCACCTTATCCAGAGCACTGTAAGTGGTTTCAGGGAAGAAGCTCTGCTTGCAGTGGCTCTAATCTCTGCATTTAAACCCTTAGATAGGGTGGATTGTTTTCACCCCACATATGTAATTTGAAGGTTGCAGCCAGAAGCTTCCATCAGGCTTGCCCATACCACCTGGGATGCTGGGCATGGTCCAATCCTTAGCAAAGGTTGTCACTAAGCTCCTGCTTGGATTGGCCATTGGAGTGACAGTAGGCAAAGAAGGAATCATGAGGAATGCTGTTTATTTGCTAGAGCTCTGCATACAATCAACATGGCCTTGTCTTTTGGATGAACCTGATCTGATAAGGATCCTATTCATATTCCAATGATTCCTTAAGAAAAGAAAGCTGCTTGCAAGCAGTCTGGCTCCTATCTGCTCTATGCTTGCAGGCTCCTGCCGTGGGAAAAGAGAGATGCTCCCAGCTCTCAAATTCTTTTGCTCCAACCTTGTAGTGCATAGCCTGTAAATGAGACGAAGATACAGGGGATGGTGGGGAAACTGCTCCTATCCAACATGGCAGCAGGTCATGTCTGATAGCTGCTCTCCTGCAGCTGCCTTCCCCAAAGAGCATCGGCCTCAAAACCTAGTTTGTCTCGTGTCTGATGCATGTGGATGTTGCCAGATGATAAGTGCCAGAATAGAGTCTGTTTGCTGAGAGCCTTGCATTGAAGGACACATGAGAAATGTTGCAATCGGTGGATGGAAGACAAATGGACTACAAGCATCAAACTCCTTTACACTCCCCAGATTAGAGTACAGACAGCCTAATATCAAATTCTGTGGCTAGTTAAGATCTGAGGGAAGCTGATCCTCTCAGCACATATCTCCTGAGGGATGAGCTGGTTTCCACTAGCAGGGTTCAGGTGTATGAGGATGTACAGAAAGCCTTTGGGCATAGCAAGACTTGAGGAAACACAAAGGTAGCTTTGCCTGCAGTACATCAACCCTCTTCTTAAATAGCAATTCTGTCTCGAAGGTAAATGAATGACACACTCAGAATGACATGCTCCTCTCTAGGAAGGAATCCACGAGCATGCATAGCCATGCACAAGCTGGAGAGAGTAGCAACGTAGCATTGGGGAGCTCTTTGTGGCAAGGAGAATTAATTGGGTTCGCTGAACTGCTGAAGCCCAGGCTCTGCTAAATGTGTGGCTCATCAAGGAACAAGCATCTAGGAAAGATGCTGCCTACTACGCAAGGAGGGTCTTAGCATGGACATAATCAAACTTAATTGTTCTGCTGAAGCATTGATTGATCATGAAGATCTCAGGAACAGAGCTTAGCTGTAATTAAATCAGCTCTGTTGTTGCTCCTGAAATACCCATCTGCTCCTTAGGAAAAGATTCTGGTTGCTCAGAATGCCTGTGGGGAGCAGAGCTGAGCTCCTCTGTGTCTTTGCACCATAAAGACCCCCTGATACACCTTCAGGATGGGCTGGTCTTGGAGATGGACTGGATAATGTGAGCAACACGAATAGCTCCACTAACGTATACAAAAGGAGAATTAGCTAGCTGTGGGTATAACAAGAACCTTTTGCAGTCTCTGTCTTTATAGCACAAAGTAGCTAGGTTAGGATCACAGGAATCCCTGTTGTTTTTTCAGAGGCAGGGTTGTTGGGCATGGTGGGGCTGGGTTAGCACTGGACTTGATGACAGCAGTGGTCTCTTCCAACCTTAAGGATTTCATTACTATAGGATTTCTGCAAAGATATCTTTGGCATTGGCCAGGGGGAAGTGCTTTGGGACTCAAGTTCCTTTGGGTCACGCTCTGTTCTCCAGCTGCGAAGTGCCTTATACATAGGGCAGCTCCTTGGGTTCTCACCACCTTGCTAATTTCTAGCTTTCCTGGCTCAAATCAGAGGGAAATATATTTGTGTGTGTGTACCAGAGGCAATCTTCTATGCTTTAAATGCAGGGCAGTGATCCTCACACACCTCAGGGCCTGCCTGAGGGACAAGCAGCGCTGCGTCCCTTGGCTGATCCTATGTCTGAGAAAGCATCAAGTCAGTGCTGAGATGGGTGCTGCTGTGTCCCTGAAGCAAGGATGTGGGCTGTGGGTGAAGGCAGCCAGCAGTGCGGATCCTGGCAGCTCCTGTTGCTAAGGCTGTCAGGTCTGAACCTTTGGAAATTAGGTAAAAGGTCTGAACGCAGCGCTTTTTCCTCCCCCGGGCAGCCCCTCTTCCTGCACAGTGCTGGAGGAAGGCAGCTGGGAGCAAGGATTAACTCTCACCATCCCAGGGGCTTTCCTGATACACAGTGCAGCACCATGTCTGGCATTGCAGGGATGGGATGCCCATCTCTAAAGGGCAGGGCTGTGAATCCCCCTCACCCTGCTGTGGTGAGCCAGGGATGTTCCTAAGCACTGCTGTATCCTTTCTGGCCTCCATAATAAGGTCAGATTTTAAGGGGTTTCGTTCTGGTGGATGGAGCTGCTTTGGGATGGGGTTTTTAGCATCCTGGGTGGATTTTGGCATTCCTACACTCAGGTGCATCCCACACCTGGACAGACCCATCAAGTTCCCTCTATGTGCCCAGGACAGCAGGTTGCTGAGCAAGGTTGGCACACTGGTGATGCTGGTAATAGGTGCCCACCCATGTGCTGATACTCTCCATGTCCCAGACCCACGTGCACCCCATGGGTGCTCCTTGGCAATCCCCTTATCCTGTTGTACCCATCTGGGATTTGGCACAGAGGTGCCCTGCTCAGCCAGCCTCCCTCAACCTCATTGATGGCACAGCCGGCATCTCACTGGCACAGCTTCAGGAAGCTCAGCGGGGCAGGGGAAGCACAACAAAAGGAGCTTTGTTCCTCCTGCCTTGCCCCAGCCTCGGTGTCACACCTCCCAGGTGGAGTCACCTTCCCACGGAAGCGCCTCCTGCAGTGCAGGGGAGCTGGGAGCCAGCTAGGCAGGATGTGGCCCCATCTCTGCCTGTCTCCCACCCTGTGCCTCTTTCCCAGAGCAGTGCAGCTGGAAGCTAAGGAAAGCACCACCCGTGTTCTATTTTTGCTCTTTAAGCCCTGTTTGCATGGGAAAGCTAGGAAGGATAAATGAAAGGTGTCTGGCACTTGAAGTTAGTAGGGGAAGGAGTTATCTCCACCTGAGACTGCTAGGAAAACTCCCAAACTGCTGCTGATGCAATGCTTCTTTGGGTCTGAGATGGAGCAGTGCTTGGAAAAAGCACAGCTGTCCGCAGGTGGTCACTCTGAGACATCAGTCTCTACTCGGCACAAGGACTAGATGTAGCTAGAGTAAAATCAGACCACTTTTCCAATACCATCTTGTTCTTTGCTTGCTTACTTGACTCCCTGCCTGGAGAAAGCCCACCATGGAAAGAACACCCTTGGATGCTGAACATCTGCAGCTCCTATAAAACACCAGCTGGGGGCATTAAAAAGGAAAGTGGATGCCCAGCAGGGAGAGCATTGCTGCCCTAGCCTTGCTTGTCTACTTCAGTACAGCTGGGAAGCTGTGAGCTGGGGAATCAAGAACCAGATGGTCCCCATCCCATGTCCAGGAGCCAAAATGGTATCCCGCAGGGTCATTCATTGTGGGGCTGTTCAGAAGCCAGGTTGCGGTGGTGCACACAGTTGCCAGGCTTCTTGCAAACAGCCATGCTCCCCTGCCCATAAGCATCCTATTCCCCCCTAGGGCGAGCAACACAATATTGTTCCTCCCTGTCCCTGCGAGAGGATAGTGATGAGAAGGATGCAGGGTGGAGTAAAAATTAATGAGGTGTCTCCCTCTCTTTGAATTCTCTCTTGCCACATAGGGTTTGATGGTCGGAAAGCAATCTGGGATCAGCAGATGTCAGCAGCACGGGGAAAAAACACAACTGTGCAAGTGAATGATGAGCCCAGCACACCCACCCTGACCTAGGGATGGGGCAGGAGCAGGCAATAAACCCTGAGCAGTTCCTTCCCACTATGACAATACAACCCTCTCCAGTGGGGCAGTCCTGGGAAACCCTGGCTGCTCCTTGCAAGGTGCAATGGGGAAAGCTGCTGGCTTTCGGTTAGAGAGGACCACACTGGCTTGTGCCTGTCCATACTCAGGCTCATGCTGCCCTTCATCTCCTAATGAGCCACTTCCTCCCAGGTTGGCAGCCCTCAGTGAGTGCCAGCCCAGCTGTGTGCCAGGAGGGAAGGCAGCCATCCTGCACTGAAAGCATTTCAAAGAGCGGATGGAGATTGTGCCAGGAGAGCCAGCCACATGGAGAGGTGGGGAAAAAAAAAATGGAGCCAGTTAATCACCCTGCGTGTGTTATCTATCTGGATGGAAAACGGGCTGAAAATATCCTGTGTTTCAGAGCAACTGCACGGTTTTTGGCGATTCAGCCAGCTGAAGCCCTGGCTTCCATGGTCTGCCCACAAGACCTGAAGAGGTCAAGGCATTCCTCTTGGGTTAAAGCTGGCAGCAGTAATAAGAGCAACTTTTCTCCTGGATCTGTACGGCCATGCCTGGCTAAATGAAGTCCTGGAGCTCCTCAGTCCACAGTGGAAAGGCCAAAGAGACCTAACAACCCTGCAAAGCACCCAGTGCCATCCTGCACTGTACACGCAGGTAAGTGCAGGACTGCTTCCCAGCATGATGTCCTGCCCATGGCAGGGGGTGGGAACTAGATGACTGTTGAGGTCCCTTCCAACCCAAACTGTTCTGTGATTCTACAGTCATAGGCTGGGGTTGGAAGGGACCTCAACGATCATCTAGCTCCCACCCTCTGCCATGGGCAGGGACACATCTCACCGATCTGGCTGCCCAGTGGTTTGACAGGGGTAGGGCTGTCCTGCAGACATGGCACCCTGGGGGCAGCCTGTGCTGGAGAGCCTGGCCAATGCACCATTGAGGTGGTGGCAGAGGCTTCCCAGGGAGGTTGCGGATGCCCCATTCCTGTTGAAGGCCAGGTTGAATGGAACCCTGGGCAACTTCCTCCCCCAGTGTCTGACTCAGCGACCCAGCCCAAGGCAGGGGATTGGAACTGGATGGCCTTTTAAGTCCCTTCCACCCCAAGTCATTCTATGATCCCGAGGTCTTTCCCAGGCTCTGCACCTCACCTCCTCACCATGCAACCTTATCTATCTGCTCACCACACAACACCCTATGCTGCTCACCTTTACTGCTCTTTTTGGCTAGCGCTGTGGAAGTCTCCCCTTCCATGTTCCTCCCCCTGAGCCTTTCCAAACAAGCATGACCGAAGCTGCAGAGCACAGAGAGTTCAACAAACACTGCAGGAGAGAAAGGTCCCGAGGTGTGCTGTGGAAGCCTGAGCCAACCCCCTGAGCTGCTGAGGATGGGGTTTGCAAAGTGGAACGCCGGGCACAGCCTGTTGACAAAGGGAGCAGTGGCTCTGCAAGGCTCCTCCACCTGGGGCGAGGCATTAGAAAGCAAGGAACGGCCTTCCTGCTCCTCCTGCAGCCCAGCTTTTGCTGCAGGCAGGGATTAGACCCCGCGGCAGAGGAATGCGGCTCCTTCCCAACGCCAAGTTGGCACCACGTCCCTGCTCGAGACCAGCTTATATAATGCAGCTTATGAAAGCAAAATGGTGCGGCCGTGCAAGCCTGTGGGGAGGAAAAAAGGGGGAAAAAAGAGCCCCCTTGCACTGCTGCCCCTGCAGGCACTGCAGCCTTACAGCATCTCACTGGTAAAGGGAGGAAAAGAGGAGTCACCTCTGAGGCAGCCACGGACAACAAGCCCACCTCTGGTCTTTCAGCCTCAGAGCAAGGCACGTGGAGATAAAGTAAATCCAGGGTGGCAGCAGAAAAGCAGATCATAGAATTACATAATCGTTAAGGTTGGAAAGACCATGAAGGTCACCAAGACCAACCCATCCCCACTGTGCCCACTGACTGTGTCCCTTAGTGCCACATCTCTGTGGTTCTTAATACCTCTAGGGACAGTGCCTTACTTTATACAGGCAAGGGCTTCTCGCTGAGGGATGCTGCAGTGCTGAGCCTCAAATCATCTTCCAGCACTTCTCACCTGCAAAAGTGCCTGGGCTGCTGCACACAACCAGCTTTATATCAGTGATCACCCCATCATGGACCAGCGAGCCACTGGCTGCACTACACAGAAATCAAGTTGTCCCAGGAACATCGTGGAGAAAAGCAGAGCAGCTCTTGAGAGCAAAAAGCACTTTAGTAAAGTGGGAAGCAGATCTTCAACCGCCCACTGGTGAATGGGAAATGCTGTTCAGGTGGCTGCAAAGCAGGCTGAGCCTGCAAGCTTTAGGCAAGGAGTCAGACAACAGAGGCTGGAGGAGAGTGGGGATTTTTCCTTCTAATTCCTGGCAGTCTTTTTCCACATATAAGAAGAGCCATTATGCAGAGCAGTGCTCATTGTTTCAGGCTTTTTTTCATCTGGGTAATTACCAAGCCAGTGGGTAAATGCTCTGGCAGCTCTGAACACGAGGTACCATTAAGCATCAAGCACCTGTGCCATATTTATGTGCAAGGCAAGGGGAGAAGCAAAGGACCAAATCCCACTCTCAGGTGTGCCCATCCCAGCCATACACCCCGCTCCTTTCTCCAAAGCATCTGCTGCGATTTTACTTTCTACACCCTATGGGCTGTGTGTATGGACGCCCACAAGCCCCACATCCCTCCCCACAGAGACCCCCACTGCAGTCACAGCATGCCCCAGAGAACCAGCAGCCCCCTATTGGGTCCACATTGACCATCCCCTCCTTCCCACCCACCCCGCAAATGAAAAGCCAAAACCTTCCCGGTATCAGGGTAAAATTACCTTTAAGTAAAGACAAAACACATACAAAAGAAGTTGCCAGGAAGCACAGAAAAAGAGGAAGAAGTCAGAATTAACATCTCGATCTCTTTTTTTAATTTTATATATATATAAAAAAAAAAAAACTATTCGGAAGAAGTCCAAATGCAACGGAATAGAACTGGCACCATCTAAGATACCCAAAGTGTAAAATCCTGGAACGTTTGTACCCCCAGCCCGAGCTGGGAGGCACAGGGCTGCCTGGGAGGGATGGGTCCTTCCCCTTCTCCCAGCCACCATCAGCGGAGGCAGGCAGTCCCACAGCCAGGACACAACAGTGACATTGACGGTCTCTGTAAAACCACTCAGTTTTAGAAACTAAGTACATTACAAGAAGAAAACAAAACAAAAGTCATCTAAAATTTCATTTATCAAAAGCCCTGCTTTAGTGACGTGCTAACCCCACTGGAAAGTGAAGCACCCACAGCTCTGTCCAGAACATGGTGAAGTTGACCAGCCAACTCCTAGTTCGGAACGCCTTCCTCACCCATCTCATCCACACCAGCACTTCATGGCTACTTGAGTTACAGTGATATAAACGCTCCCGTGGGCTTCCCAGGTTTGGGAATTGCCTCCTACAAGCTCCACTCCTCTGAGTGTTCCCCACTGAGCCCTCCAAGCTCTCCCTGGGTCCCACCTGGAGGCCCTCTGGCAGCATCCCCATGAGCTCTGCCCACTCTTGTGGTCAAGTCCCTGGGCCATCATCTTTTTCTTCTTTAAAAGAAAATTAAAAAAAAAACAAAACAAAAAACCAACCAAAAACCAGAAACACAAAACCCCCCCACTTTCATATATAATTCTTTTTTTTTGTTGTTTTTACATTTAAATAGAAAAATACTACTTCACTCTGTGTTATGAGCAGGAGATCGGCTGACTTCCAATGACAGAACAAGGAGCTTTCCTAAGTGCTCCTACACCAACACGTTTGATGCCAAGAAGAATCCTAGAAATCTGACAGTGCCAAGAGGCTGAAGGCTTCCCCATCACACCACAGGACAGAACAGGGCTCAGTCCCAGCTCCTGCCTGCCCTTCTTGGGATGCTATGCCTTGAGAACCATCAGCCCGCAGAGCACCAGCGCTGGGCCTGACACCCAAATCTGGGGAAGTCAGCTGTAATTTTCACCTTCCTCTTGCCTGCTGGCTTTCTGTGTGTAGCCTGTCCCTGGAAGCCATTGGATCCCACCAGATGTACAGATGAATTAGACAAAAAAAAACCCCAACAAAACGAAAAACAAAACAGTGGTTAAAATTTCTCTAACCCTCTCCTCCTCCTCTCGCCTTTTGAAGAGTCAACAACAAACAGACAATAAAACTAAACCTGCCCTCCTCCCCCCGCCTCAAAACAAGAGTTACTGAGACACAAAGTGTGTTATCTTGTACCCTCAGGATTACAACTAGAAGGGAAGTTTAGGGGTGTGGGAAGCACGGGGGGAAGGCGGTGTCTGTGGGCATGAGTCCACTTAGTTCTTGTACTCAAAAGGCTCATCCCCAGTTTCGTTGAGGAGACACGTACGGACCAGGGCCTCCGTCACGGCATAGGGATCGCAGTTGGCTGAAGGCCGGCGGTCCTCAAAGTAGCCTTTCTTCTCATGGCCCACATTGCGTGGGATGCGGATGCTGGCGCCGCGGTTGGCCACGCCGGCGGAGAACTCGTGGATGTTGGATGTCTCATGGAAGCCCGTCAGGCGCCGGGCGTTGTCCAGCCCTCCTTTGGGGTCGTAGGCACGGATGTGGTACTGGTGACGCTTGCTCAGCTTCTCGATGGCCTCCTCAATGTGCCTGTGAAGGAAGCAAGGGAGAGGAGAAGGCTCGGTGAGTGAGCCGCTCTTGCTGTTGTGTCCAAGTGAATGTAGCTTCATCCCTCCCCGCCAGGTCCCCAAGTGAATTATGTCCTACAACTCACTTTCCTGCCCTTACCAATGGAGGGCTTTGCTTCCCTTCTACTTCTAACCCATGTGATTCTTGGAAAAGGATCCCCATGGCCTCAGGGAGTCCATTGATAGTGCTCACTGGGGGATACCACGGGCATGACCCCCAGCCAGATCTCTGCCCTGCCTTTGGGGAAATCTGCTCCCAGTGGAGAGATTTCTTAACCCAAGGTCCTATTAGGGAAGCTGACAATCGCAGGCTGGTTCGTTATCTCAGTGCACCACCGAGATTAAGGCAAGAAAGCGCGGCTGCCCAAATGAACCCCCTTTGGAGAGCTCCACCAAGATCCAGTGCTGTGAGGTGTGCACTGGGAACTTTGTGACCTGGGTTTTACATTTCCAAAATCATCACGTTGAAAACAACCATGGCATTTGCGTCCAGCTTGACCCAGACATAAGCAAGTGGTCTCTCTCATCGTGGTTATAAATAAAAAATGCCTTTGCTGAGTCGGCTTGTTTGTTAACAAGAGCTGGACAGCCCGCTACAAACTGCCGCATCCTTCCACCCGTACTGAATTTCCAATCCAGCACCAACAGGAGTGTAATATTACATACACATCTCAACAAAAAGCACAGACACACACACACACAAAGAGTGAAATCCAGGAAAGAAGTCTCACGCAGAATGCCAAGCCCCATAATGGTGTCCACCACGCAGTCAAAAGCTCTGCTAAAAGCTCGCTGCTACCAAGCCCAACTTGCTCTGCCATGCAAATGGATGCTACTGGCCCATCTCAAAAGACTCACTTGAGACCTCCATCTTCCCTCATGTTCTTGGTGCTGAAGTTGGTGTGACAGCCAGCACCGTTCCAGTTCCCAGGGATGGGTTTGGGATCGAAGGACACGATGACACCGAAGTCTTCACACACCCGGTGGAGGATGAAGCGTGCTATCCAGAGGTGATCCCCCATCTCAATCCCTTCGCATGGTCCCACCTGGAACTCCCACTACAGGAAGGAGGAGTCAGAGCTTAGTCAGGCAGAGATGCAGCAAGGCATTTCCCACCCCCTTACGTTCTGAACACTGGTAAAGCCGCACTGCTTGGAGCAGTGAGCCTAAAGCTCCTTTTACCCACGACTTCTCTGGACCATCTCACCCCACAAGGCACCCAAGATTTTACCTGGGCTGGCATCACTTCTGCATTGGTTCCTCCAATTTTCACACCAGCATACAGGCACGCTCGGTAGTGGGCCTCCACAATGTCTCTGCCATAGGCTTTGTCAGCTCCTACACCGCAGTAGTATGGACCTGCAACAGCACGGATGGAAAGCAAGAAGAACGTGAGCTTCCAGAAGGTAAAAGGCTCAAGCTTTGTGAAGAGAGAGCACACATGGGAAAGGAAGAACAAGGCTCAGCATCCATTTTTCATGGCAAAGCACTAGTAGAGCAGAACATTAATGGAGATGGTCTGGACTTGTGCTCTGTCATACTGTGCAAAAGTTTATGTCACCTGTAGGCTAATAAACCGAACGGCAAAATCTGGAGAAGGGTAGTGAACATTTCTGCCTTTCCATAAAGACCTTAATTTTGTGAATCGGTTTCTGCCACTATCCTGCTTGCTACTTTCAGTACTAGAAAGGTCTTGAATCATTCATCTTGCTTGAAACGTAAGTTGTGTCACAAAGATCACAACTCAAGCCATGGCAGCAAACACTCCTGACTCACTGCATTGCTGGCTCCTGAAAGGTTACCTTGCGGTCCAGGGAAGCCATTGGAAGGCCAGCCAAACGGATGACCATCTGTTCCCAGAAGGGTGTACTCCTGCTCCATCCCAAACCAGGGGTGCTGGTTGGACACCATATCCATAATCCGCCTACAGGTGTGCCGGAGATTTGTTTCTACAATGGAAAAGCAGCACAAGGCTTTTTAGGATCTCCACTCCGTTGCCTATTTCTCCTTTATCTACAGCCTGAGTGCCAGCAGCACTGGTGAAGAGAAGAATCCAGGACCAGTGTTCCACCACAATCTTCACCACCACCGCTTTGTCTGCCTTTTATTTTCGGGCCGCTATTTTTGCCGTGCACGATGCTGAAGGGCACGACCAACATTAGGACAGGTCTTCCCTTTTCTAACCCCTTCTTCTACCAGCTTCCCCTCCCCAGAAACACCAGTAGCGTGTCCATTCACCTGCAGACTGGCGGTTGTATTTGAAGACCTCACAGAGAACTAGTTTGTTGGGATCCTTGCGAAAAGGGTCCCGAAACATGGCAGCAGGTCGCAGGTACATGTCGCTGTTGGAGCCTTCGGCTTGGAAGGTGCTGGAGCCATCAAAGTTCCACTCGGGGAGATCTGAAGAGAAAAGCAAATCACTGTGAGCCAGGGTCCACCGGTGCCAGGAGGACAGACTCTCCACCACCCTTCAGTGCCATGGAAGTGCAAGTGCTTATAGACAATGGGACAATGGAGGAAGTAGAAGCACAAAACAAGCAAGAAATGAGAGAAGGCAACTCCCCAGCTCTGCAGCCACCCTGAGAAACACGAGTTGCTGGGCTGCTGGCCAAGCCCAAGCCAGTAGTGCAGCGTTGAGGACAATTCCCATCTCCCAAACACCATGGAGTGAGCTGGGCACCCAGTCTGCTTTGATTCAGGATACCTGGGGACTGGGGAAGAGTAAATCCCATGCACTGCTGCACGGGTTGAGCCCTGTATGGACAAGAGGAGTATGGCCAGCATGGACCTCGTGCCCTCCATCTCAGGGGTCAAAGCACAGTGAGAGCCGCAGTGAACTCTACCCAGGCTGTGTTATCTCCTCTGTATCCTGGGGGGAAAGTGGGAGGATGGGAAGCACAGAGATTTCAAAAGAGCTGTGCCAACCACTCCCTTAGAGGGAAAAAGGGAAGAAAAAAAAAAGAGAGAGAGAGAATTCTGCTCAGTCACACACAGTATTTTCATTTCATAACTGTCTCCAGCCAGCTCCATGGCAACCTGAGAAAATCCTAATGCTATTATTGTGTAAGCTGGGACTGTTTGTTCTGAGGGACACAAGCTCTTAATTACACCGGATAGCTCCATTCTTTCCCTTCCACTTTCTGCCAAACTACTTCCGGCCAAAACGAGCACTTGAGAGTCAATGGGCTGCGGATCCCATGCCAGGAGCCCCCTCCGCCGGGCTGGGTGCCCAACCCCTGCCATGGTGTTCAGTGTCACATCTGGAAAGCTGGGAACCTTCCTCCCCGGGCACCTGGAGCAGAAGATGAGCGGAGGGGGATGAAAAGCAGCAACTTCAGCTCTTCCCAAAAAGCACCTACTACGAATCCCACACCTCTCACCTTCCAGGCTCTTGGGTTCGTGGTCCAGAGTGCGGGTTTTGCAGCGGAGGTGCTCCCCAGTCCCATCGATCCAAATGTACATGGCTTGGACCTTCTCCCCCTGCGGCAGCTTCATGTACATGTGCTTGATGGCTTTGCTCAGGTGGGAGCTCGCCGAGGTGGCCATGGCTGCGGAGCTGACGAGGGCTGTCCTGCAGGAAGGATGCCAAAACCAATTCCAATTGTGAGACTCTTCCTTGCACTCTCAGTTGTTGGGGTTTTTTTTCCCCACACTCTATTCACAGAGACAGCTCAGTTATGGTCCCGTGCTACTCTGCACCCCATGCCCAAGGTGGAAAACCTAGCAGCTGCTCTGATACCTTCAAAGCATCCTGTTAATACCCAAACTCCTGCTCCTTGGCAAGGCTCCTATCCACCAAGTAACAGCCTTCAAAACACCTTCTGAGCCCAGTATGAACTTTTTACCTCTCCAACACCCCCATGGCTCACCGCTGCTCTCGAGCAGGGCTAATGCGCAGGAAAGCTTAGCTGGGGCTTTCTTAATATGCTTGCTTCAGCAAGGAGGGCTTGCCAGCCCAGCTGCCTCCCCAGATCAGCTGGTCTGAAGTTACACAAGGCTCACCCAGGGCTGAGGAAAGCAACAAGCAGCACAACAACCCCAAAGTGGGCTGCCATGGAGGGGCTCTGGTCCCAATAGCCCACGTGTGTTGGGTCCACTCGTGTTTGCAGTGGGGTCGGCAATGCCAGCAAGTTGGAAATGAAAAACGAGTTGGAACATTCGTGCTGAGAGCCTTGAAAAATGCCAGAGCTGCTCGGATCATAACCCCCTCATGTGACCCCTCTACTGTGGAGGGGGTCCTCAATGGGGTGAGCTCCGGGGAGCATCACCTACCTCTCAATGCAACTGTCATTATTTAAGGAAAAAGAGTGAGAGCCTCTCAAGGAAAGGGAACAAAAAGAAAAAAAATAAGGGGGGGGGGGGGGGGGGGGGGTACAGTAGAGAGCTTGTTTTGAAGACAAAACAAGCGCAGCCCCTTATCCTCCTTCCCCACCCCCACCCCCCCGTCCCGCGGGCTAAGCAGGAATCTTCCCCGGAGGATCTGCTGGGACAACCCCGCGTCTGAGCCCTGCGGACCCCCGGTGCCCCCCCCGTCCCCCGGAGCCGTGCTGTTACCTGGGCTGGGCTGCGGGCAGGGGCTCGGCGCGGGGCTCCCACGCTCGGCTCCCGGGGGCCGCGCCCGCCGCCGCTTTATGGAGCCGGAGCGCCGGCCCCGCCGCACTGATTGGGCAGCGGGAAGCGGGCCGGGGGCAGGCCGGGGCCGGGGATGGGGCTGCGAGGAGGAGGGAGCTGGCAAGAGAGCCGGGGCAGGGGGAAAAACAAGCTGAGCGCCCCGCTGGGCTGCTCTGCGATATTTCGTCTGTCCCGTTTAGGGGAATGGCTAAAGGAGGGGGGGGGGGGCGGGGGGGGGGATTGTTTTTCCTTTCCTTTTGCCGTCCCGCCGCCCCATCCCCGGAAAACATATCCCCCTCTTCTCGGAAAGCAGCAGTGGGAGCGAATCCAGGGCTTTCTGCGGCGTTTACATTAGCAGCTGCCTTTGCATAACTCGCAGGCATGGAAATGAGTCGCCCTGGGTAAACAGGGCAAGCAGGGAAGGGGAGGGGGAAGAAGAGGAATGGGAGCCCCCTGCACGCCTCGTGTTGGACTCTGTGTTTGAGGGCTGGTGTTGCTGTGCTGCACCCTTCCAGCGCGGATTTACAGCCCAGACCCTCACTAAAGGGCACCCTGACCAGAGGGAGGAGGTATTCCCCAGCCCTCCTGGGGCCGGGAGAACCCATTGCCTTGCCCGGTGTTTTTCCACCCTGGGTGCTTGCTTCCTCTCCCATCCCCGCTCCCGGTCGGCCCCCCAGCCCAGACCCAAGGGGCAGTGCCAGTGCTCACTGCATACATATCCATTCCCAGCACATAAGTGCCAGGACAAGCACACGCCTGCCTTGGGGTGACAGGAGCTACCCAACGCTGGCACCCACATGGCCACTCCTGGAGAAGCCTGACCTTCCGTGCCATCACAGCCACCCAAAGCACAACCTCTGCTCATTTGGTGTCTGGGGACACAGTGGCCCTGGAGAGCCGGATCCTCAGCCCAGAGGACTAACTGCTGGCCAAGGGCTTGTCTTGATTTATGGCCCATCTGAGAGCCAGGTCCCCACCCTCCCTGTGGGACAACCTGGCTCATTCTTTGCCACCGCATCACAGCAGCCACAAGTGCAAGTTACTCCCTCAGGGCTCACCAGGATGGAGATGTAATTCAGGTGCTTTTCACCTCCTTGCATAGTTTGGGCAAATCAGAGCCTCAAAGCACGACAGAAACTGCTTTCCTCCCAGCAGCCTACACCTTGCTACCTTCCTCCAATATCCAAAATTCCCGCACCTTGTGTATAAGGCCAAGATTTTGATACAGAAGGGGTCTGGATCAGCACACAGGACCCTACAGCCCTTTTGGAGGTGACAAGCAGGCACTGACGCTCTCAACTCTGGGAGGGGGATGAAGTGTCCCCACTGCAGCCTCAAGCAGGGCAGAGCTGGGTGCCTCAATGCTTTCTCTCCTCAGCTGTCTCCTTCCTTGCCTGGATCTTGTTCCATTTCCCCATTTGGCACCCACACTTTGTCCCCTGTATCACCCCACAGGTCTGAACACCAAGTGTTACCTACAGCAATTGACTCAGGATCCCTGAGCAGAACCCAAACCCAGAGTTCAGCTGTGGTCACCCAGAGCGGCTCAGCTGAAAGCAAAGGAGGGGGTGCTGGCGCTAAGGGAGACCCAGCAGCAAAACAGCCCCCACAAAGCGGGGCCGCCTCAGAAAACCTAACGCCGTGCCCTGGGTTTACCTAAAGGGTTTGTTTAATCGGGACGCCGACGGCTCCCGTTTCCTAGAAATGCGCTACCTGCGACCTTCTCAGAAGCGGTGGCCAGCCCAGCTAGCCCGGAGCACCCACGGCCAGCAGCCCCCGGCGCCGGCACGGCCCATCTCCCGCAGCACAACATGTTTACGAGGCAGCCGAAAAGCGGCGGCGGCCCCCAGCGCCCTCTCCCGGGAAGGCGGCCGGGCAGAGCGGCCCGTGCCTCCCGCAGGGCTCTCGCCGCCTGTTTACCTCCTGCCTTCCGCTCCTCCTCCCCACCGCCTGCTGGTTTTTTTGGGGAAGCTCAGCCTTGTGACCCCTCCTCGCCGCAGCCAACGAGGCCGGCAGGGAGCGGGACAGGCGCGGTGCCGAGCGGTGACACCTCCCAGCGTTAGCTTTGATGCCTTCAAAGCCACGAGCCCGCGGAACACAACGCGTTGCTCTGGGGCTGGGTAATGCTGAGCTCTGCTGCCTTCGGGCAGCGATGCAAACACAACACGTATCTCTCCATCAGAAGCTGGGGGACTGCGATGCTCGAGTGCAGACCTGACGCACCAAGCACACGTAACCATCGCCTTCCACCTGCACTAAATCCAAATGAATGATTGCATAGGTCCATAGAATGGTTGGGTTGGAAGGGACCCCAAAGATCATCCCCCCCCCCCCCCCCCCCCCCCCCCCGCTGTGGGCTGGCTGCCCCCCGGCTCAGGCTGCCCAGGGCCCATCCATGGCCTGGCACCCACAGCTCTGGGCAGCAGTGCCAGCACTTCACCATTTCTTTTCTTAAAACAGAAGCTTCACATGGGGAGGAGGAATGGTCCATTGTGCTGTGATGGGTTAGATCCTAGGGAGAGGCCCAGCCTCTAACACAGCTGAGAGGAAGGTGAGAAGAGCATCTCCTCCTGTGCCCACCAGCCAAGGCATTCCCATTTCAGCTGTATCACTTCAAACCAGTCTGTGAAGCCGCTGCTCACTGTGTGGTGCCACACAGGGCACAACCGAAATGCACCCAAGGGACGAGAGCTTGGTGTCTGACAGTGTGCCACCTCCACCAGCACGGCCAGGTGGGACCTGCTCACACACGGCCACTACCGCATCACCCCCAGAGGAGCTCACAGGGCTGAAGCTCTTCACCCATGGGTTAGCAAACCCAAGGCCTTAGCGAGACGAGCGGCTGTTTAATTAATTAATTACCACTCTGCCCTCAAACGGGAGTCACCCAGTGAGGTCAGGAAGCTCAGCACGGCGCCAGGGGACTGACCTTGCGCGGGCAGCGGTGGCCAAGCGGTGTCCCCAGGAGCGCAGTGGGAGGCTGCCCACCCGATAAGCGAGCAAACATTGCAGGCTCCGCAGCATGCTGCCTTTGAAGGTGCTGCCAGGGTCAGGGGTGGCTGAGGGGTGGTGACCGGAGGGCGTGCAAAGCCGGCGATGACCTGGGCTGCACGGAACGGCGGAAAGCAAATTAATTAAAACGTGCAGAGGCACATGCAAAAAAGAAAGTCCCTCCCCACGCAGCTTCCTCCCCTTCCACACATCCCCCACCGGCCCACCTCTTTGCTTTTGCACGGAGCAACGCGCTCGGCACCGCAAGCCCAGCACCCACCTGGCTGCTCTGCAGCAATTAGGGACACCGCTGAGAAGCACGTGCTCTTCCTTCAAGCGTGGCCAGGGGAAGCTGGAAGATGAGAGCAGGGTGGGCAGGGCGGGGGATTTGAGACCCAGAAATTGTTTGGCTCTGCTCGCTCTGTACAAGGGTGGAGAATATCCCAGGGAGCGCTCAGCGCATGCCTTTCCCTTGCAGTTGGAAATTGGTCACAGTGTGCATTGGCAATTTTTTTTTTTTTTTCCTTTGCTTGCTTTCTTCTTTTCCTTTTTTTCCCCCCTTTTTATTAGCACTGCTCATGCTGCTAAGCGCGCTCCCTGCCAGGTCAGGGCCACGTTAACTGCGGCTGGCAGATTAATCTCAGCCTAATACACATCACAGCTTTATTAAGGAGCGTGGAAATTCTCCCGAGTGCATTCAGTGGCAGGATCAAGGCCTGCCACTGCACACTGTGCAAGGTACTGCAGTACTGTCTGCACGCCTTCCTTACGGCTGGATCGCATCCCCCAGCCCCAGCAGTGCTCCACTTGGACATACGCAGGATTACGGGTGATGCTGCTGGAGATGGAGCAAGGAAATGCGAAGCTTGCTACAGGGGCAGCGTGTCCATGGCAAATCCCAAGCAAGGAAACCACAGACAGATGGCAATAGGCTCAGAAATACTTCTAATTAACATCAGGAAACACCAGAGATGTCCTCACTGAGCAAACAAGTCTTAGGCACCCAGGAGAACGAGCGTGAAAATTGCATTAGAAAAAAATAGGCTAATGTATTCAAGGCTAAGGCTGAACTGCCGCACCCAAGACCTCATATAATTAATTGTGAGATGCTATGAGCCCAGAAGGATCCCACCATTGCTGATGTGGTCTTCGAGGTATCCTAAACTATTTATATCAGAACAGCCTGAGGGCGTACGGGGAAAAAATCCAGTAGTGTCCATGCATAGAATACTCATGTCGGGCTTGTGAAGCCTGGGTGCTGCAGTGATGTGTGCTACCAAAAGCACAGCAGAGACGTGCATGATTGCCCAGCTTCTGTAGGGTGGGTGGATCTGGGAGGCTGTGAGCCCATGTGGGTACTGCAGGTGTCCAGGTTCTGGCGACCCCGCAGCCACACTGCCTTGGACTTTGGTGTTCTGGTGGGGCAAGGACCCGAGCCCTGAGCCCCAGGCACATCCCCTCTGCCAGCACCGTGTGTGGGGCTGCCAGAGGGCAGAGGTGGCCTCAGGTCTGCCGAGGGTGGGCTGCTCCCAGGAGTGATGACTGACGCAGTTGGTGTTGCAACCCTGCCCGTATCTTTGCTCAAAGAGCGTGGCCACCCCAAATCCCTCTGCGAGCCCCCTCCTACCCTTCTAAATCTGGCAGGTCTGCTCAGTGTCAGCCTACGCGAGCCCCTTTTGCAAAGCACCTTCGCAGCAAGGCGGATGGGGCAGCTGTGCACCAACCAGCTGCGCTGAGAGGAGCTCCGTCCTGCCGAAACACCGCCTCACCTCGGGTAAAGGCTTTATGGAAACGGTCCCGTGCATTTCCATGGTAACCGTGCCGACCTATTCCAGCTCGCAGCCTTGATCCTCTCCTGGCAGGGCTGGCTCGGCCCTGCTGAGTTCAGCCCGGAGCCGCGCTGACACGAGCAGAGCTCCATCAGAGCTCTGAGGATCTCGCTGCACACTTGTTTGCAGACCAACTGGCACCTGGTGTGAGCAAAGTTGCTCACGGCTCAGCCTTCCCCTCATCATTTGGGATTGACTTCGGGAACAACGAGCTGCTGATGTGCCTCCAGCCCTGCTGTGCTCCCTGACCAGTGGCTGCCCAGGGGGCTGTGCTCAACCCTATCCCAAAGCCAGCACCCTTTCCAGTGCACGCACGTGTGCAGAGACAGCTCTGGCAATCTGCTAATATACGCTCAGGGTGACAGAGTGGGTCGGTGCCCCCCAGCGTCCCCACACCGTTAACCCTCTCGACACATCACTGCCCAGCTATAAAACCAGCGGTGCCTCCTTACTCATCACGCTGGGGGCGGTGGGACAGGAGCAGCCAGGAGCCATCCCTGCTTTGGGGACAGCGTCGCATTGCTGGTTTGACAGCGCCATCTGGTGAGGCGACCTCGCTGCTGGGAGCTGGCCCCAGAGACATGGCCGGACCCGCTTCTCTTCCCCCAGGGCACCGGGATCCCACGGGCTGGTCTCCACCAAGGCAGCCCCCAGAGGGATCAGGCCTGCTGCAGGCAACCTGGGCTGAGGCACCGACGGCCCCAACACAGCCAAGGCCAGCCTTTCTCCACTCTCCTGCTCAGTTAACGTGATGTTAGAGCTGTCAGGGTTTCCCCTCCACCGCCTGCTGCTTCCAACCCAGGCTGCATTTGATTTGGCGCTTCATTCCTCCTCTTTCCAGGAGGTCTCCAAAGGTGGGAATCAGTCCCAACTGGGAACCAAGGGTTGCTCTGTTGAGGGCAATCATAGCGGAGTCTCCCATGAGACATCAGTCACCAACTGCATGAATGTCCTGACACCAACCACGGCACCAAGGCGCTACCACGAGCCTGGTTTGAAGGCAAGAAGCTGACCCGAGTGGGGAGATGGGAAGGTCTTCATTTCAGGACTGCCCAAAGGACTGCAAAGCCGGAGCTACAGGAAAGAGTGGAGAGCACTGCAGTCCCCAAGAACCCTCCATGTCCCTGCAGGTCAGGGCTGGGACAAGTGTGTCACAAGCAGCACAGTGATCTAGAACACATTCTCAGGACACAGCAACCTGATGGCCACCAGCAAGTGACCTTTGCTGGAGCAAAGCACGCTCTGAAGGGGAAAAGCAGCGTTAGGCTTTATAAACCTGGGTCCTCCCTATGACACAGCCATGCCTTGGTGCCGGTGAGCATTTCCAAGGGCATCCAACATCAGCAGGCGCTGCCAGTCCACTCCAGGTCTCTCAGAACCAAGTACAAATTCAAGGGACAGATTTTGGGGGCACTACCAACACCGACACACACCTTCAGGTCCTGGGTGGTTGGAGTGGGTGTCTGGAGTCACTGCTGCTCTACCCAAAGCCACAACCTGCCTGATGATGCCTGATAATTCAAAGGAAATGCTGTAGCATTTGTACCCAGTGTCCACAAACCCTCGGTATTTAGAAAGTGGCCATTCAAACTTGCTAAGTCCTACGTGCAACTGAACCACACGCTTTCCAAACACCCTGCGTCAGCAGCCCACAGCACATAGGTGCAGTAGGACCTCAGTGCACCAAACCCCAACTGAGATCACGTTTCTCTGATCTTTTTTCTGTCCTGACTGTTGCCACTTCTCTTTCGCTTTACAATCCATCTTTCAACAACACAAAGCCCAGGTAACTTTCTCTTCTCTCCCTGCAGCAACCATAGCCTCCACAGACATAGAGCTGCTGCTGAGAGATGAAGTTTTTGTTGACTTCTTCAACACGTTTCTGAACCTTCCTGTAAGTCTGCTCCTCACCACAAAGCCCAGGATCATTCTGAGCCTTTTGGGTTCCGCATGAGAGGAAAACTTCAGACTACACTGTACTTAGGCTGTCAGGGCAGGGAAAGCCGAGGACTTCGTCACGGAGGAGATAGTGAGGTCTGACAGAAGATGATGCCTTCTCTGTAGTGGGAACTAACTAGGACAGCCAGGCTCTGGGCACCCCAACCACCCACCCTCCATCACCTCAAGATCTCCCCGTTCCTTTTGATGCAGGTTTTTGGCCAGACACCCATTTACAGCAGCAGCACGGGGCAATGGGACCTCTGGCCAGAGCTACCGAGCCACCTGGTGAGAAGACATTCCCTGTGAGGACAAAGAAAGGGGAGGAAGGGCACCAGGAAGGGATGGGGTGGGTTCCTCATTTCTGAGGCTGCTCTCTCCCCCATGTTCTTGCAGTCAGGGTTGTGATTTCAAACCCAGGTTTCATTTTGCCTTTAAGCCCCAGGAGAAGCAGAAATCATGGGAAATCAGGGCTCTGGGAAAGGAGGCAGGTGGGGAGGAGAGGCAGCAGGAACGCATGCAGCATGAGCATCCCTCCCCCTTCTTCCTGCACACGGGGACGGCTCAAACCATTCTTCAGCAACCCCTTAGCATGGGCCCATTACTCACCCTAATCCCCATGCAAGAGCTGGCTCCTTGCTCGCTGCCTCATCCTCTCCTTGGGTGTGGGGTGCAATGCAGGATCCCAGTCCCCCAGCTCTGCTGGCCTGGCTGGGAAAGCACCGGCTGCCTCACTTCTGCAAATCCAGCCTGTGCCTCCTCCTCGTCCTCTGTCAGAAGCTCCTGGGTTTCATTCGCTCGGAGGAAGCAGGTGAGTCATTCAGTAGCAGGACTTCCTGTTGCCTGGTGCCTGCATAGCACTGGGTTAAAAAGGCATAGCACACACTTTTTTTTGGGTTGTGTTGTGCTCCTCATTTAGTGCATCCTATGCTGGGAAACTCATAAAATCATCCAGGCTGGAAAATACTTTCAAGATAATCAAGTCCAACCATCAACCTGATCTAAGGAGTCCCATCACTAGCCCATGTCCCTTAGTGCCATAGTATACCCTGCAAACACTCAGAACACACCCTTACCTTAAACCCTGGTCTGTCTCAAAGGTAGCAAGTCTGGACTGTGCTGATTGCCCCCATACAATCCCCTTCATTCCAGCCTGTTGTTTTGCCCATCCACAAATCAATGTGAGGGCTGGCTGCTGGAAAGAAAGCTCTAGCAGCTGGGATGCAGATCTTTATTTTGGAAAAATAAGGCATTTATCAAGGCTTGTGCCCTGACACCGTGCTCTGCTCTCTCTCCAACAGCAAGACTGCTGAACTGGCAAAGCGCAGACCAGTGGCTGCTGGAGAAATGCATCAGTGGGAGCCAGGGCATGTGGCGCTTCCGAGCCTTCACCCAAGGAATGGCAGGTGGGTATGGTGTGCTCCGCGGCACCTCCACATCTGCACGGCTTTTCCTTTTAACCACAGGCTGCTTCGCTCCCCAGCAAGGCTTTTAATACCACCTCCATCAAATCATTCTCTTGTCTGATCCAAAGGGGAAGAACTGACTGACTTCTGGCTGACCACTGAGAGGCTGATGGGGCTTGATGAGTCAGATGCGATGCAGAAGGACCTCTATCTGTCCTTGGTCCAAAGGCTGAAGGCCACCCACCTTCATGAAGGCTCCAGCATCCTTACCCTCTGTGGCACCACTGCCCGTAAGTGGGATGGGAGCTGGTGCCCTGTTCCTGGCTGTTCACAGGAACAGATGGGATGCCAGCAGCAGCTTTGCTTGGCTGGGGATCCCATGTGGCAGCATCAGGTCTGGTTGGAGCCATCTTCACATCATCACTCCCCATAACCATTTCAGGGTCATCGCGGACAGTCACACACATTGGGTCTGTAGGCGCCCGGAGGGAGATCCTGAGCAAAATGCAGCAACGGGCCCTCTTTATCCTTCAGAGTTACTGGCTCCCTAAATTCTTCATCCAGTGCAAGAGGAGCATGGAGGAGGAAAAATCCTGCTGGCCTCTGCTGCAGGAATATCGAGAGCGATTGGCACAGGGCCACTTGCAGGAGCCCTCGAGCATTTCAGATGGCCTTTCCCCAATGAGAATTAATAGGAACCAAGATTCACCAGAACCCTACTGCAGCAGGGAGGCCAAAGAGAAGATCTGGGCTCTTATCAAGGAGGGAAGAGACACTCAAGAAATGAAGATGCAACCAGAAAGGCAGACAGAGCCAGCTGGGAGCATGAAGAGACTGCAACAGAGTAAAGGTAGATTGGGACGGCCACTGATGAATCCAGAGTGTACTGCAAAAACTGCCACTGGAAGCCAAGGAGGAGCAAAAAGACCTAAGCCCCCCAAAAAACAGGTCCTCCACCTGGAAGACCTCTGTGAAAAGAAGGTCCTCTCCAGCCTACGTTCCTCTACACCCCTGGTCAAGATGCCGTCTCCCAAAAGGCCAGCCAAGACCTTACGGTACCTCCCCTGGGCCCTCAATGCTGACAGCTATGCGGGACGGCCCTTCAGGACCTTCTTGATCTGCCAGGACCGCACAGCTGAGGCTCGTCTCCTGGACCTATGGCACGATCTGGAGGAATTCCTGCCTGTGGTGCTGGACCACAGCAGAGAAAACAGCTTCTCCCTGCGCCATTTCCTCATGGAGAGGATCTGCGAGTCCTACCTGGTAGAAAACACCATCCAGCAGCTTCCCATGGAGACAAGGATCCTCCAGGGCCTGCGGGACCACCTGGCTTCTGCAGAATTCACCCCCTGGATATTCAGGACCCAAAAAGAGATTTGCAAGGTAGAGATTGGCAGTGGTCAGGCTGTGGGGTACAGCTGGGCCTACACACCCCAGCCTGGTGCAAGGGCACATTTAACAGAGAGATATTTGGAAGATGAAGGTGAACAGAGAGCAGGGAGGGCAAAACTTAGGGTCACAAGTCAGCTTGGGCTGGAATCAGTGACCTAGATGCAGCAGACTGGCAGAGAGAAGCATCCCCGTGGATCTGCTGGGCTGAGGAGCAGAGATGGGCAACCCCATGGGTCTGCTGGGCTGAGGAGCAGAGATGGGCAACCCCATGGGTCTGCTGGCCAAGGAGCAGAGATGAGCAGCCACTGAACAGCTGGTGGCCTCAGCTGTCAGATGGGGCTCACAGGATGGCGGCCGTCCTTCCACATCTGAGTCACTGCTTCCAGCACAACATGACTGAAGCACATCGCGTACAGCCCACAGCAAAGCTGCCCTTGGGTGTCTCAACACTGTCACCGTGACCTTGGGGTACAGTAGGGGTATTGGCTGCTGATGGGACACATGAGAACAGCTGAGGATACCCTACCTTTTCTCCTCTTCAGGTCCTCTGCACCTACTATGAGAAATTTCTGGCTCACGATGACAAGACATTCCTCCAGTTCATGGTAAAGGGGATAAATGGGGGTTGTAGGCATCTTCAAGGGGTTTGCAGGCAGCAGTGTGGATGGGAGAATGAGGGGAGAGGGAGGGAGGGAAGCTCAGCACTACCTGCAGTGATCCAGCATCCCACAGGTCAGCCCCCGAGCCATGACCCATCCCAGAAATGGAGAGATCTAAATGCAGGGCAGGTGCACGCAAAGCCAGCAGCAGGCAGCACGCTGAGCAAACCACTTCTGGGAATTAATTCTCCCCTCTTTTCCCTGCCTGGAGCAAACACTGCTTTTAATCTGACTCATGGGCAGACACACATTCATATGTCCTTGTCCCAGCACAAGCTTATGGCCAGCATGCTGGGGGAGAAGGGTGTGCAGCGTTTTGGCCTCTGATTCAACTAACTGCACTCAAGTTTTCCATGTGATTTTCCTTTTCTTTTTCCCCACTGTGTAAAGCAGTGATCTTAGAAAGTTACACAAGCAAACCATCTTCCCAGCAGCAGAAATCCCATTAACGCATCATACTTTTCAGTGCCCTGAATGCTACCCTAACTCCAGGAAGCCTCCTCGCAAACAGAAACCCCAGAACATCCCACATGTTTGGATCCCTTGAACAACCCACACAGGAATTTTTGCTCACTGCAGCTCATGTCTTCAGGCTGACCACTAGGATTTTCCCAGAATAGTGATGTAAAAAGTCAGCAGCTGGACCCAGAAGTGGTTAGGAGGGGCAGGCAGGGGCAGTGCCCCAAAGCCCCAGCACTGCAGCCAGTGAGAGCCGAGCTCTGATGGAGCAGTCAGTTGGCAGCTGTCAGCTCCTGGCTCTGCTCATTAAATGCTTTTGGTTGTAAGTTAATTAGCTGTCCATGTTTCTAAGCATCCCTTGTCAAGGAAATTACCACTCAGAGCAAATGCTTGCTCTGGGAGTGCAATTAGCACTTGGGCAGGTGTCGGGGCCATGCTCTCAGCAGGCACCATCCCCTAAGCCAGACTCATCGGGGGCTCTCTCTGCACCAATGTCAGAGGAGCTGCTCAGGGCTTAGCAGGGCTATTTTTGGTGCTTGCTCTCAGCAGCATGCAGCTCGGTTAGCAGACAGCCTCTCTGTCCCTGCTCACTGACAGTGAACGGCCAAAGCCTGCACAAGGGTCTCGGTGGGGACAGTGGGTGGCACTCCTGGGACATCAGCCAGAGCCAACACCGGGGACAGCAAACAGCAGAAAAGAAAATGTGAGCTCACCTGTCTGTCCATGACACCCTCGTGGCTGTTTTCATTCCTCTTGGCTGGGTGGTGACCTCTTCAGGAAAGCAGCTGCCCTTGGCTGATAAGCCACTGTTTGGATGCAGCTGCAGACAGATGTGAGCCAGCTTTAGGAAGAGTGTGGACAGGTCCAAGCCTCACTCTGAGTTTTGTGCTCACGTTTCTTCCAGAGGTTTAATTTGGATAGGTTTGTAAACTGTAAAAACGTGCGGCTAGCCTGCTGGGTGCATTGCAGGAGCAGCTCCTCGGATGGGGTGTAATAGGATGCTCTGTGCCATCCCCCTCTGCTCTTCTTGTCAGTCTTCACAGAGTGATGTCCCAGTGCCCAAGGCGCAAGGACGTGGTCTTGGGAAAGACAAATATTTCCTTCTGTCCGAGAGGATAAATGAGTCCTTGAAGCTGAGCCAGGCCTTGCATGACACAAGAAACTTGGAAGACCTCTCCCCTGAGCACTGGCGATCCTTTGGCACACAAGACCTCCAGAAAAGGGGCATGCTCCAGGAGGAGGTGGAACCTCTTGTGAGCAAAACTGGTAAGAGAAGGCTCTGAATTTCTGCTGTGATTCAGGTTGCCTCAGGCTGATACAGCATATTTTGTGTCTGTAGTGACCAAAGCCACCAACACACAGGTTTTGGCTTAGCAGGGTATCTTGTATTGCCAACAGTGTCACTGGGTGAGTTGGGACAGGGTACCTGCAAGCCACAAGCTGTAATCCAAGCTTAGCAGTGAGCTCTGGGTCAAATTCGCTCTTGTCAAGGACTAGAGGCACCAAATTGCTTGTCCCTGCACTGGCTTGGGTCACTAGGCTGTAGCAAAGAGACTGAAATGCAAAGACAGGGATGGTCATTGTCATCCCACCGCCACACCTTGACCTCTTGGGTAGCTTGGGGTCCTGAGAAATGTAGCATCGTGGGTGGATCACAGGAAGAGAAGAGAGAAGGGAAAGGCAAAAAGTGATAAGGCAGCAGTCAGTAAGTGCTGGAAGACAGTCATAGCCTGCAGGAGCCGGATCTGTTCCTTCTTTTCTACCAGATGCAGACTCCCAGAAGATGACATCAAAAGAGTTGGCTGTTCAGAAAGAGTTGCTGTCTGCAGATAGCTGCAGCAAGGATGAGGAGCTTTTGTCTCCCAAAAGCCCACCACTTGGTGAGTCCAAACTGAGCAGACTAGAAGCAGGGCAGGCTCGCAGCCAGCACTCCCCAGGACAAGCAGGGGGAAGCATCATCAGGGAAACATCTCCAGAAGGAGAGAGAGGTACATCCACCCTTGGAAGGCGTGTGTTTAGGGGCGTTAATCCAGCCAGCATGGGTGGGAGCGGGAGGTTTCCTCTGAAGCAGATGCTGAGGAGTCGAAGCCATGCAGAGGTGAAGGGCTCCTACAGTATCCAGTGTCTCCTGAGCTGAGCTCATCCTGCCAAAGTCAGCAGGGCAGTTCTGGAGACAGTTTGGGCTTCTTTGGGGTCCTCTGACCTGAAGACAGCTGTGATGGACTAGAGCTGTTACTCAAGGGGCCAGCTCTGTTCTGTCCCCACAGGTGCTGAACCTGAGAAGAAAAAGAAGAGGGCTGCTCCTAGGAGAAAACCCAAATCAAGTGCCAAGAAGGCCATCACTGTTGCAGTAGAGAAGCCAACGAGAAGACCCAGGTCTGACCCCTTGCAGCACAAAGCTTTGCTGTCCTTTGCTACTTTCAGGAAACAGAATTTTCCCAGTGCTTTCCTTTAGCATCACTCCTCGCTTTGTCATGGAGATGGCACGTGAATGTCCATGTGGAGTCCCACCTCCTGGGGATACTCCAGACAAGAGTGCTGACAGCTCTACATCAGGATAGAAATTGCAAATCCCTGCCTGTTCCCATCTCTGTTTGTCTCCTGGTGTCTCCTCCCTGCAGGCACTTTGTGAAGGTTCTGCACAGCCCTGCCCACCTGCAGTACTTCAGGCAGTTCCTCGAGGAGCGCAGTGCAGCTGAACCACTGCATTTCTGGATGGCTGTGGAGAAGCTGGCTGCAGAGACCAGCAGCAAGACAAAGAACCTCCTCATTAACAGCATTGTCAGAAATTATTTCCATGGTGAAATCCCAGCTGGTAGGCACCCTCCAGCCCTGTACTTGACACAAGCTGTGACAGAGGCTTCTTTTCCTTGATGCAGGTGAAGATTTTAGATCTTCTTGCAGGCACCTACCAGTTCTCCTTTCTCTGCCCAGTGCCTGTTGAGGTCTTCCACTGCCATTTGTATTTGTAGGAAGGTGGTCTACTTCTTTGGCAGGACCTCTTGACCAAGACCTCTGATGTTCTTGGAGTCTCACTCCAAGTTCTTTGGAGTTTCACTCCCAAAGGATGCAATTAGCACAGTAGAGAAAGGAAAAGATATCAAATTCAGCAAACAGCTGATGGGGTAGGCGGAGGTGGGACAGGATGCCACTTGCTGATGTGAGGGTGGGAAGAGTTGTCATGGTGGCTGAGGTGGCTGCTCAGGAAGGCTGCAGGAAGCGACTGAATGCCTCTTCCAGAGGAACAGCTGGAGTGCAGCTCTTCTATCATCACGGAAATAAGTGAGGCTGAAACAGTCACCCCCTTCATGCTGATGACAGCACAGATCTTCGTCCAGAAAGCAATGGAAAAACGATGGTGAGGACCTGGCTTAGATGGGTTCCTAAGTTCAGACACAAACACCCTTTCCTTGGTGAAAGACAACAACTGCTACAAATGTATTACTCTATGAACCATCTATCAGTGCATCAACATCCCAACTAGACCCAAGCCCTACATCTACTGATGTCATTAACCATGCCAGGGGAGGGCTCCGGTTCCCATCATTTTCTCCATCCTCCTCCAGAAATAGGAGTCCTATGAGAACCCAACCACAGGACTACCCCTCTCAGCTGCTCCTCATCCTACCCACCCAACCCCTGCCCACACATCTGGCTGTCCCTGATGCTCTCTGGTCTCCCATCTGGCAGGTTTCAAGAATACCAGGACCTCTTTCCCCCCAGTGACACATGCAAGTCCAACCTTCGTTTGCGGTACGGGATGGGGAGCTTCAAGACAGACAAACTGGTACGGAAAGACCTTCTGCTGGTCTGCTGCGGGTGTTGTCTAAGCAAGAGAAGATGCTGTGTGTTAAGCGGTGCTCAGAGAAATGGGGTGAGGGAGGTTAGAACTGGAAGACTGCAAATAGCAGAGTTTAAGTTTTGTTCTCACAGGCTCTGGAGTCCAGATTTAGATAGCAGCAGGTAGCCAAGCAATTCACACTATCACCTATGGCCTCCAGGGAAATGCAGAAACACCAGAAATGACGGCTGGGTCATTCCCAGCCCTGACTCCCCATGGCTGTACCACCAGCTGATGTGCACTGTGCTGTCTCTGCAGCGGTGGGCATGGTTTGCCATCCAGAGCATCGTCAGGAGCATCTGCAAGTTCCATCGGGAGATGAACAACAACAAGTGCCGTATGGAGTTTGAGGACTTTCTCCGGAAGGAACTAGAAAACGAGGAGGAAAGTATGGCTAGATTCCTGAACCCCCCTCCTCCCTCCACAAGGCAATCTTAGGTTTAAGAGAGGTAAACGGAGGAAACTTGTGAGGCTCCTCTCCCATCCTCATATGTTCAGTGGTCTCTGCTGGAGGTGCAGTCCTTCCTTCCTGCTGGCAAAGCAGGTGTTTCAGGATGCCAAGTATTGCCTGCAGAAATCTTCACCGAGTGAGCAGAGGGTGGAAAGGAGGGCAGAGATGAGGCACAAAATGGGCCTGTCTCTTCTAGCTAAAGAAGTTCTGGAGGTGGACAGTTAGGCTGGCCCTTGGCCACTAATCCTAGTGTTCCCAGGCCCTGCACACTGGCACAGAGAAGCCACAGGGATATCAGCACCTCAGCGATGGGGTAGGGAGATGAGGAACAGAAGGAACGTGGACATATATACACACACACTCACATGATACCTGGTTTCCTGACACCACCATCCCTCCTTTCTCTGCTAAGTGCATGCAGTGATGCCGGTGCACGTCTCTCAAACAACATAAACACAACAATTTGCACGCCTTCCACAAAAAAAGAAACACAACAGGAGGTGCTAGATGAAGCTAAGGTGAGACAAGGCAAAAATAAATAGAAGGAGATGCAACAGGGAGCCTACCTACAAGGTGCTGAGCCAGAGGATGCAGAGCAGATTTGGTTCAAAAGGACACTGGAAAAGCTGGTAGAGAACAAATCCATTGGAACTGGTGGATATGCAGAAAGCCCACCTTGAGCAAGAAGTACCTGGAAAAAAATGTTCGGAATTTGGAGAATGTTTTGTATGGGAAAAGTGAAATATTTTACACTTTTTTTCTCCTTAATTATCCACTTATGGCTTCTGTCAGAGATGGTGGTGGCTATGCAGACAGGCAGACTTTTGATCTAACATACTGTGGCCACCTCCTAAGCAAACAAGGAACACAAGCACTCTATGGGTGCAAAGAGGAGGATGAATGGAGGTTACTGAGCTAAGGGAATGGCACACACTGAATGGAGCTGAACATCCGAACTCCCTGGGGACCTATAGGCTGTAGCCTGCCAAGGTACCTATCCCTGCCCCATTGCTGGGGGTGTTCAAGACCAGGTTGGATGGAGCCCTGGGCAACATAGGCTAGTATCAGATCAGGAGGTTGGTGGCCCTGCCTGTGGTAGGGGGGGTTGGAACTTCACAATCCTTTTGGTTCCTTCCAACTCAAGCCATTCTATGATTCTAAGGTAGAAAAACCCAACAAATCCCCTGTATGCAGGAGAGGGAATAACAGGGGAGGTGAAAGAAGGGGGTATAACTCAGCATCAGATGCTCAACTGCCCTCAAACCAATGCTCTGAGAAGCAAGGCACAACATCTCTTACCCTCTCACAGACTTGCCCATCACCTCGATGCACAGCAACAACACCTCGCGCTCCCACGCATCCTCTGCCAGGTCCCCACGGGACAAGGACGTGGTGCTGGTGAAACGACAGATGTTTAACAACCAGCTCATCACTGTCAACTTCCTCGTTGATGACCTCCGCTTTTACCTGGAGATCAACAAGTAAGCTCCACCAGTGCTCAGGTGCCTCCAGTCTCCTTTTCTCAGGCCCAAAACCCCCCTGGGAGCAGTCCTCAACCCTCTGTAAGGGATAAATCCTGGTGCATGGGTTCCTTTGCACATACCGAGGGCTTTGCTACCATCCTAAAGCTCCCCTCAGCAAGGCTGCTGGACACCACACTGCAGCGTGAGACGCAACCGAAGTCTCACTCTATAGCTGTCTGCATCTAATTTGCTTGTGGTTACCCGCCCCTGGAGACCCACAAAACCTTCATTTTGGTAAATACTGAGCTAAACAAGACCACTGCCCAGAGAGGTGGTGGTACCCCTTCCCTGCAGGCAGACAAGGTCAGGCTGGATGGGGCTCTGAGCTGTAGTGGACTCTGTTCACTGCAGGGCAGTTGGATCAGATGACCTTTAAGGATCCCTTCCAGCTCAAGCAGCTCTAGGATTCTGTGATTCCATGCCTGCCTAGCCTACCAGTCAGGGCACTTGTCTCAGAGTGACACCTAAACACATGCTTTTGCAGGTTTT
Source organism: Alectoris magna (assembly GCA_030625065.1). Lineage (NCBI taxonomy): Eukaryota > Metazoa > Chordata > Aves > Galliformes > Phasianidae > Alectoris > Alectoris magna. The sequence continues at coordinate 24,975,455 of CM060568.1, read as the reverse complement.
CCAAGCTGGCTGATTCAGCTGAAGCGTTGGCAGCCCGCAACGTGTGCACCAAAAACGAAGTTGACTTTCTCAAAAGGAAAGCTGCCATCATCAGCAAGCTCTTCCTGAGCTCTGATATTCCCCCCAAACTGCGGGTGAGATACTGGGTCCCACCCAGGAATCCTGTAGGCTGTTCATTGCTCAAGACCATGGCAGCTGGGAGCAGATATAGGGAGAGAGAGACCAGACAGGGGGGTGGATCTGCTCCAAGAATGCTCTGAAGCTTCAGAATGCTCTCTGGAGCTTGGGAACCATCCCTGGGCTCCATGGGAACTGATCTATCACCAGGCCCACGCTAGCACTTGATCTGTACCTGCTAAGAACAAGCACATAGACATGGAGATGGTGAAATCCCCTATCTGCTGGAAGGATGATAAACCTGAAGCACCAGGATGTGTGTTGCACTCCACCAAATCGTCATTTCAGTCTCCAGAGGTCAATGTCATCATCATGTCCTCCACATACACACCTACCTCTTTCCCTGCAGTAGGGATGATTCTGTCTATCTCCTGTTTAGAAAGCATTTTTCATGGAAATCCAGGAGGAATCCAGCCTTTCCATTCAGGACAGTCAGCCAGGACAGAAACAGTGTAACTTCATAGGCACAGCCTGAAGCAGTGGGGTTAGGGAGAGAGACGTGCCTATAGGGCCCACCAGGCTGCTACAAACAGCTTCGGTTAAACAAGCTCCCTTTTGTGCTCAGGTGAACATCTCTGAGGATGAGAGAGATTTAATTTGGAGTTTGTCTTCCAAGGGGCTGCTGAACCGGCTCCTCTACCACAGAGCCAAGGTGGCCATCTTCCCCATCCTGATACACTTCTGGAAGAGGTACGAAGCCCTTCTCTCTGGGTGGCAGAGGCTGCACAGATGCCAGCCTCTGCTTCCAGCCACCTGGTTCCTTTGGCACAATGTAAATGAAGACATGACACTGCCCAGGAGCTCAGCTGAAGATATCTGCTCAGAGGTCTGTTGTCACTGGCGTTCTTCATGCAGGTTCTGCAGCTGGAAGGTGATGAAGAGCTTCCGAGTCTACTCAAGGAAAAGGGAACCAACCTTGTTGACCAGTATAAAAGCCTGTTCTGAACCATCTGAGATCTACAGCCCAAGTAAGATGAGAGCCTGTCCCCCACTCCACATTTACCCTTTCATTATTCCAGCACAGAACTCTCCAGATCTGGGTTTCTGGTGTCCCACAGTGTTCATGGACCCCCAAATCTCCAGATCTTCAGTGATGGTACCCCTTAGAAGAGCCAACTCCCTTCCATGCAGTGCACATGGCATGCTCCACTAATACACACTGCTTCAGCTACGTGGGGCTGGAAAATGTGGTGTCTTTAAAGCCCTTCCTTCTTCCCTCTCAAGTTCAGCCAAAATTACCCAGTGGGGTTTTTAGGAATATCTTTAGGGAACAGTGAATTAGGTACAGAGAGTTCATGAGGACACAACTGTTCCGTAAGTCCTGTTTGCTTCAAAAAAAAAAAAAAAACCCAACTTAAAAATGTATCCCCTAAAAGAGCTATTAAAGTCAGCTGGGAGTAGAAGAAGAGTCTGCCCAGAAACATGCAGGCAAACAGCAGGCTTAGTGGCACTGCACAGAAGATGCTTAGAGAATGTTTGGAATGGAGAAAAGGTTTCATGAGGGTCGGAGGGAGCACTCACTGGGACATTTCAAGTTCAAAGAGGGTAGATTTAGATTAGATATAAGGAAAAACCTTTCGCAGTGAGGGTGGTGAGGCACCGGAAGATGTTACCTGGTGATGTGGTTGGTGTCCCAGCCCTGAAGACTGTCAAGGTGAGACTGGATCAGGCCCTGGGCAACGTGATGATGAGCTGTGGTGTCCCTGTTCATTGCAGGGGAGTTGGACTACATGGCCTTTAAAGGTCCCTTCCGACTCTAAGGATTCTATGATCTCTAGGGAAAAGATTTTTTATTCTCCTCATCCTCTTACTTAGTTTCAATACACCAAACAATGCTAAACTGTGAGAAAAAAGAGAAACCCACAAAGAAAGTGCTGCTAAGCCCTGTCACTCTGCCTGACAACCCGGCTCCTTGACTGAATATTCATTTGGAAATTGCCTAATTGATTTTTTGATTAAAGGGGAAACCAAAATAGGCACGTACTAATCTTGCTTTGACGGCCGGGTGGGTGTCTTGCAGCACAGCGTTCCGCTCCCGGTAATTCATCACTGTCAGGCTGTGAGGCACAGCTCGGGTGGTGCCGGGGGGGGGGGGGGGGTTGGGGGGGGAGGGGAGAAACAGGCAAGAGTCGGAGCTGCGGGTTCAGCAGCCGGGCTGTGGTTGCGGCCATCTCGCAGCCTGTCACCAGGCGTCACTGTGGCACTGCCGAGCCTCGCTCCGCGGAGCCCAGCGCGGCGATGCTCACGGGGGAGGCCGTCCAGAGCTCGCCGTGCTCGTGTCCGCAGCTCTCCGAATGCCATCTCCTTGCAAGGCAGAGCAGGGCGTGCCACCTCCTCCCCGCAAACGAGGAGGTGCGCAGAACTCACATCTTTGTGCAAGCAAGCATTCAATGTCACCACTTCCCCTCCATCTCCCATGCTCTGTAGGAGCCGAAGGGGACAACACGTCCTGCTGTTCCCTCCCCACTTACTGCTCTCCCTCTCTTCTCCCTCACCAGGCAATCACGTCGTCATTCTGTTCTCACTCCTGAGAGGGATCCAGGTCCTGCTGCCCCGGTCTCATAAGAAGAAAGAATTAGAGGAGGAACACGAGGGTGAGCTGGTGCCAAAAGGCTGCCAGCATAGGAGTATAGATTTAGGGCTCCCTGACACACTGTGATGGGTTCTGTGCTTTCCACAGAGTCAAAAAGTGCTGAGACGTCATCCAGCAGGTCTACCTCTGAGCCTTCAGAGCAGGTAGGTGGCTGCAAGGCAGCCATGTCCTCAGGCTCCATCAGCACAGGCAGCTGGAACAGGGGGACAGCCAGCTGGGAGGGGCTGTCTCCTCCAGCTGTGGGGGTGCTGGGTAGCTGTTCAGGATGCTGCTCGCCCCACAGCCTCCAGGATGGGGTCACACAGTCACAAACCATCTCCCTTTGCTGCCCTTCCTGACTTTATACCACAGGTACCGCCATATCCACGTCACTGAAGTGACTGATGCTACACCTCTGGGTGGGCTGTTTCTGGCCCCAGTTCTCTGCAGTCTTTCCCAGTAACACACTCAGAAGATCTGCGGTGGCTGCACTTCTCCCTGCTCTAAACACATCCCATTTGTACTTTTCACCCATGCATCCACCAACAGCCACTGACGCAGTGCTTCTCCCCTCCCCACAGGATGAGGAGGAGGAAGAAGAGACGGAAGAAGAGACAGAAGAAGAGATATCCCAGCACAACAACCATGGGGATATGCTCCAAGGAAGCTGAGCAGCCAGGTCATGCTGCCTGGGCTGTGCTTAATTTGCAACAGGGCTGAAAAATAAAGCAACTCGCAGCATCCTCCGGCCTCCTGCTAACACAGCACCGGTGGCTTGTAACTTTCAGGAACATGCCACTCAGGTGTATCTACCCAAGGAGATACCCATTTTCCAATCAGAGTCATCTCGTGCTGAATTCAGGCCTGTTTGTTTTTTTATTTTTCCCTTTTTTAAACACCCAGTGCAGCTAAATTTCCAAAGCACTAACCAAATCCTACCAAACGCCTTCATTTTCCTTTCTGAAAAGCAAGGAAGTATGGCTGTGCTGAGCCACCAGGAAGCTACAGAAATCCGGTGTACTTTGGACATCACCTCATGAAGCAAAGAGCAGAACCTTTAGCACACATTGCTGCTCACAGCTCCCTCCCATGCAAACTCCACTGTGTACCTTTACAGCTATTTTCAGCTACATTTTAACCCTCAAATCCTAGAGCCCACAGCCTGGCAACAGCACAGGTGTATTTAAGGCAGGAGATGACGTTTCCTATTTGTCCATTAGGATTAACAACACTTGGCAGGATCAAACAAACCCAAAGTCCAACGTTTTTGTAAATGAGAGACTTCTCAGGAGCTGCAGCAGCTTCTTACAGCCAGCTGCACATCCAACCAGCTCCTCAACACTGCCCTTGTGCTGCAAGCTGGATTTGCCCCAGGCTTCCAGCCCCAAAATGCATTGCCCTTAAGTCACAGCACACATACATGGTGAGCCATGCACGCATCAGTGCCCAGAGCAGCAGCTCAGACACTGGCACAGTGCAAGCACTGCACTGACAAGTGCTCAGAGCCATTGTATGAGCACACAGCATGATGCAAGTTGGGAAGGTGCAGAGATCTGGCCGTACTTTGTACTAGAGAAGGCAGCTCGCAGCCAGGCTCAAAATAACAGATGTGCCTGGATTTTTCGTGTACACACACACACACACACACACCAAGATGCATGGCAATCAGGCTCACGCACAGCACAGCCTGCTGGTTTGCAAACACGTGAAGATATCAGCACACACAGCTAAGCAGATGCATGGGGCCCAGTGATGCATTCTGACAGTCACTCCCTTGTAGAGGAGATGGGTCAAACACACCCACTCTGAATTTTGTATGTACACAGGAGCACACAAGCACTGATTCATCTTTGTACATCAACTCAGCCATGAAATCCTCACCCCATGAAAGCAAAACAACAATTAGTCCTCCATACAGCCCATCTCCCAAGAGACGTTATGCACCGAAGGAGAAGAAGCCTTCAGAGCCCAGTATGGCTTCAGAATGCTTTCCTCTCTCAGGGAGGGATGAGGTACCTCATTCATAGAAGAGCACAGGAAGTGTCAGTTCTCCAAGCAAGTTTATTCCCAGTTTGGCTCTGCATAGGCTAATAGAACACCAAGCAGTTTTTCACAGCATTAAAAACCTATTCAACAGCTAGAAATGCTATATAATCATTGTGCCACCTTCAGAAAGCTGTTAACAGAGAAACAAGCAGCCCCTGGGAAAATCAAGATGCCACAAGGTCTCCATCTCCAAGGGGTAGTCAAGCCCAGAGGGATGGGGAAGTCACTGAGCTAACACTCAGTGCAGCTCCCCACCCAAGCCCATGGTTCCTACGCCAGACACTTCTGAACCATATTCCATTTTCTCAGACCTCTACGCTCTGTTCCTGCCTGTGCTCTCATCTCCTGACCCGCTTTCTTCAACTCTTTTGCAGCTGAAGGAGGCAGAGAAAGTGGGATCATCCGCGGGATGCGAGGCAACGGCCTCCTATGCAGAAGGGTCCTGAATGTCTATGTAGTGACAGTATCTGGGATGCCGGCGTAAACAGTTGTAGGCATAAATGGTCAGTTTTGGAAAAAGCTTCAGGAAGTACTCAGCATAGTCTCCTGCTATTTCACTGATCCTGAATGAAACAAATGAATAAAAAGGTTTTTAAAAGAACATCCAAGGAAGCCACGATGCCTCAGTTCCTCCCTTGCAGAGAAAAAGCCATTCTGATAACACAGGAAAGTTTCCTACGAGTCCTTGAGCTGCAACCTTTCTATGCTTTCCCTAAGATCTGCACTCTATTTTTTTGTTGTTGTTGCTATTTCTCCAGCACCTCCACCTGCATCTTCACAGAAGAGCAGTGCTGGCCATTAGCCTTGGTGAAAGCATGACTTGGAGTTAGGGCCTGTGTCAGCAGAGACCTCTGGCCTCAGATGTGAAATGCCCACGGCTATAGAGGGTTGGGCAGTCCAGCAGCTCTTCAGGAGTGCTGACTGAGCCATTTACTGCCCAGAATGGTGGTGGACTCACCATCCCTGGAGGTTTTCAGGGGAAGGGTAGATGGGGCACTGAGTGGCGTGGTTTGGAGCATGGGTTGGCGTTTAGATGGTTGGAGTTGATGATCTTAGTGGTCTTTCCAACCTTAATGATTCTATGATTCAAACTGCCTTAGCTCAGTAGCATCAGCACTTTGGAAGTAGAAGCAAGCAGTAAGGAGGCTTCCTCAAGGCACAAGGAGGGGATGATACAAATCTGGGAGCCAGATGTTGCCTCCTCAAAATCTGAAGCTTAATCCTGCGAGCAAGCTTCTCACTCTCACCCTCAGGAGGGCCATGTTACACAACCCTTTATACACTACTATACTGTCAAAGGAAGAAACCCCTGAAAAAATGAGATTTAACGAGCTTCCTCCCATATCCTGGGCTCCTTTCTGAAGATTTTGCTCTCAAACTCACTGATACTTACAGATATCCAACAACACAGCCTTGGCAGGGACAAACTTGAGCACGTACCTCTTATTAGGGTGTTCATCCAGATTTCTGATGAGCCTCAGTAGGTCTGTGATCTTTCTCGAGTAGAATTTTTTTCCTTTACTGCAGTTCTTCATGATGTCCAGAATCTCTTGATCAATCTGAAATAAGATTATAGATTACTTATTCCCCACCTTTCACACACACCATGAAAGCATCACATCTGCTTTTACTCATCCTAACTTCTGCCTTTCTGCAGAGACACCACCTGGCCTGGATACACTCTGGGGCATTTATAAGCATGTTGACACACCATACAGATTCCCTGATCCTCCTGCCTGGCCAAGGCGTAGCATTCATATTAGGACTGTCAACATGGCACAGTAGGCTATGAACATCTACAGGTCTGGAGAGGAGGAGAGAACTCAGAGTCTTGGTCCAGCTGAGTAAAACTTCTGGTTGAAGGTCTAGCTTCAACCTCACATCAACCCAAAGAGAAGAGGTTTACCTGCTTAGTCCAGTTTGGGTAAGGAACATGTTTTCCAGCATTAAGAGTGTTAAAAGCATCGTCTCTATCACCGTCAGTCAGATCTTTGATTTTATTCCATATATTCTTTAGGATGTTGAACTTCCTGCAGAACAAGGACCTTCATTAGCTGCAACAGCTTACACCATTCCCAGCATTACAGGCAAATCCTGCACAAACAACTTTTCTTTGTGCTCTTAGGGCTTACTTCTGTTTGCTCCAGAAATAGGGGTGCTCGCTCAGACCTTCCAAGCCCCGTTCATCATGAGAGGCCAGGCTATAAATAAGATCCAAAGCTTCCTCATAATCCATGGAACCTGCAGCCATATCCTCAGTACTGACTTCACTAAGGGGTTTCCTACCCCCTGTTAAAACATACAGCATGAGCTTGCTGAGGTTCTGCAAAGAAACACATCAAGATGTGTGAAGGTTCTTAACAAATGGAAGAAATGAGACCAGTCTTCCTAAATGAGCAGAATGTATACGTCAACATGGGTCTGTGGGTATGCACGAGTGTGCAAATATATGTGGATAGGAACTCTGAAGGTTTGTGCCCAATGAGATGGGGCAAACACCATAATCCAGATCCCAAGGTGTCCGTAGGGGTCCCAGCACCAGCCCAAGCCTTACATCCCAATCACTGCCATTCTCATATGTGGTCTACTGTGACATGCGCTTGCCCCAAAAGCAACACATCTTCTAGTTGAGGATGCACAAGAGAGGCCCCTAGAAATCATAGCAAAAGAAAGTATCAGAAATAACCTGAGATTTGAAACCATATATTGGTTTGGAGAGAAGCTACCTCTAAGTCTTTGTTGATAAGTTCTGTTTTGCCTTCAGTCGGCTTTCTGGTGCCATCAAAATCCGCCAAGTAAATTTTGCCACCTAAATCTGGGGAAATAAGAGAATGTTAACAAGTGAGGAACGCTGATACAAGCCAGTCACTGCTTTCTTCAGAAAACAGATCCCTGGAGAGACTGCTGTGAGTTTTGCTATCCGCAAAGCCCAGAAATGCAAGCAGATCTAATGAGACGTGAAAGCTACTCTATTCACTCCCCCAGGGCTATCTGGAACACATGTGTGCTTATCCAGAGAACTAATGCCATTCTACGTAAGCATATCCGCACTGGTCTTTCATATCTGACTTAGGATGGGGGGTGTTAGGCAACAGGAAACAACAAAAAAACCCACAACACCAAAACAACAAAAACCAACCAACCTATCAAGAAGTTCTTAGGATGCAGAGCCTGGTGAGCAAACCCGAGTGAGTGCAGCTCTCTCACTGCCTGGAAGATCATCTTCAGGATGCCTTTGTAATCCTTTTGGTCATCTGAGTCCTGCAGATGCTCTTCGAGGTTTTTCTCCCAGAGAGTGAAGCACAAATACATGCAGCCCTTTTCTTGCTCAGATTGGAAGAGCTTCAGTAGATGCTCACAGCTCCCACATTGGTCAAGGAATGTTCTCTCCTCGATACCTTTTGCATGGCGGTTTATCCATACTGCCACCTCCATCCCATCATAGAGCCCAAGGTAGATGTCACCCTGGGAAGTGCTCCGAATTCTCTGGGGCACGCACAGAAATACCTTTAATTTGCCAATCATGGGGCGATACATATCATGAAGACTTTGCAGCTGGTGCCTCCAGCGTTTGCTCTTCGGCTCCCAGTAGTCAGGTTTTGTGGAAACAAACCTGGTGTTGTACTTCCGAAGAAGGCATGCCATTTCAGTAGCACGGTTCCTATTTGCAACAGCAATAAGATTCCCAACGTCAGTCCTTGCACCTTTTTTACACAGCATCTCTGCTATATCGTAAGTGTTTTTCTCCACAGCCACCATCAGAGCTGTTTGGCCATCCTCACCTGCGTCATCAATATTTATGTCATCCCTGTCCAACAGAGCTTTCACCAAACTTGTATTCTTCCTTTGCACAGCTAGGATGAGGGCGGTTTTGCCAGCTTCATCTTTGCAGCTGACATCAACACCATGGTCTAGCAGGAAACGGCCTATTTCAAAGACATCTGACTCACTTTTTCCGCTTTTATTATCCTTGAGGGTGTGGATCAAGGCATTCCTACCTTCATTGTCACAAATGTTCACATCAGCCCCCATCTCCTGGATAAGAGTTTTTACCACTGAGAAGTGGCCACAGAAACAAGCATCCATCAGTGCAGTCTTCCCTCCCTTGCTCAGTTTCTTCTTCTCCTCACTGGCCGTCCTCCCCAAATTCACATCTGCTCCTTTGCTATGCAGGAACCTCAAGGCTTCCTCCTTTCCATACCAAGCAGCTTCCATGAAAGCAGTGAATCCATTATTGTCGCTGTCATTAATGTCAAACCCACAACCAAAAAGGAGCTCCAGTATTTCCACGTTTCCCACCATCGCTGCCTCAATAAACACAGTGCCACCATTATCCTTCCTGGCCCGTGGGCACGCACCTTTGGCCAGCAAAAGTTGGACCATCTCCTTGTCACCAGATTGCACAGCACTGTGAAGCGGTGTCCATCCAAATTCTACTTTGGAGTTCACATCTGCCCCACTCTCCAGCAGCTCCAGCACCTTTTCCCTCTGGCCATATCGCAAAGCATCATTTAACTCAGAGGCAATGCTTTCTGCTTTCTGCATGCTAGATGTGGTAGATGCTTCCTGCTGACTGTGGGCTCTGGGCTCCATGATGGTCATGGGGAGGACTCTGTACCCTGGTGCTCCTCACCCAACGAACATCAAAGATCCAGGGATCTCAATGAAGGACAGGTTAAGTGCAACATTCAGTGTCTTCGTCATGAGGGATGCTTCAGGTCTGACTGATGGAACGCACTAGGTGAGATATTGGCTTCAGAGTCTTCACCTAGTTAATAAAAAGAAGACCCTATTTTATTAAGCCATGAAACCTCGTCATTTACACTGATGCCTTGCAGATGTGAGAGGAGCAACTAAGGATTGTAATGCCAGTGCTAGCTGAGAGAAGCATGACTACAGCATTTACTGGGGGACACACACACTCATCCTCACTGCTTGCCCCATTTCACTCACTATAACACAAGCAGGTGTCTCCCTTGGGGCTGGCACATCTGAATGAAGGGATGGAGTGAATTTAGGGTGTTCTTGCTATTAAAGTCATGATGGATTTCCCACACGTTACCCAATAATCTGGTCCCTGATGTTCTCCCCATACAGTTGGAGAACACAGCATGCAGGCAGAAACTGGCTTTCATGAACTAGTCAGAAAAGGGGCAGAGCAGTTTTTATGCGAGAAGCCAAAGTTTAAATTCACAGCAGTGTTCAGGAAAAGCAAAGATCCTATTCTAGTACGGCCTCCTCCCCTCTCTTCCCTCCTCCCCTCTCTTCCCCCAAACCACAAAGCAGTAAGCGAATACTGTATTTCGCTGACACCCTCTCCCCTCACCCCCACCCCTCCAGCACAACAGGGCCCCACCAAGTGTCCCACCACCAGCAAGGAGAACCTGCAAGCCCTGGAAAGTGAAAGCAGGGAGGAGAGGCTTGCAAAATGGAGATCTATGTCTGTCCTCCCCTTTTGTCTTCTTCCTCTTCCGAGAGATGCAAAACCGCAAACAGCCCGCCCAAAGGAGCGTTAAGCATTTCTGGCCCATCCCACTGGCTCTCAGCCAGAGGACAAGCCAAGTCATACAGCCCTGCTTGCAGTCACCCATTTTCAGCCATAACAACCAGCTCCAGGCAGACAAGAACAGGATCCTCTAACCAGTCGCAAGCTCAGCAACAGCTTAAGACAGCTCCAGAGCCAGGGAGCAGCTTTGCCAAGAACAAGCTCCCATGGGATGGAGCAGCGCATGGAAGGACTGTACTCACTTTCAGAGGAGAAAAACGAGCTTTTGGGAGGTGTTTTTGGAGGCATTTTCAGCATGCAGCAGAGGTCTGCAAACCTGCTTGCAAGGACCATTCTCATGACCAAACAGACCAGTCTCCTAAGTCTCACCCAGAGAATCACCAAGGCATGTTGGAAGAAGGCAGCTGCCCTCTATATCATTCTTGATGGCTGGCACCCCAGGATCACCTTTTACATATTCCTCTCCTACAACACCACTCAAGATGATAGCCTGCTACAGACTCAGCACAACTTCTTCACCCAAGGGAGTACCAACTTTTAGATAACCGTGGACAACAATAGCTTTATGATTTCCAAGCTCTTGGCCAGTAGGCTTATAAAAGAACAGCCATTTTCAGACCTGCTGTTCAAGTATCAAAGAATCATTAAGATTGGAACAGAACTCTGGGACCATCAGGTCCAAACACAACCCACTCCCACCATGCCCACTGCCCACAGCCCTCAGTGCCACATCTCCATGGTTTCTGGAACAACTCCAGGGACAGTGACCTCACCGCCCTCCTGGGCAACCTGTGCTTATTTATGGTCCAGATGCCTCTTCCGAAGAGTCATCTTTGGCTTGAAGTAGGCCTGCATTGCAGCTCTTTGAGCATGATCCTTGCAACTTATTATTAAAAAAAAAAAAAACAACAGCCAAGTTACAACACAAAGATACCAGTGCCACCCAACTGCATTAAAGCAGTTTGCTGTTTAATAGTATAATGATGAAAGGGAGCCAGTTCTGACAGATGCACCAGCAGAAAATGTTAGCCACAATACAAACCATTTGTAAACATGATTACTGCCAGCAAGACATAGAAACAGACTCAGGATGTCTCAGACACTACAACAGCTTTTTGGGGGCTGCAGTGCAAAAGCTCAGCTTCACAGCATGACAGTAGGCAGAGTAGCATTAGGACCACAAAAACAAAAAGCCGAGCTGAGGACAAGGAGCAGCCTAAGGATGGAAAAGTGATGGCTACCATGTTGTGTGCCTGCACACCAGCAAAGCAGAGGGCGCAGGAGATGGGTTATGGACACAGCAAGCAGGGAAACCAAGCACAGAGTGATGCAAGTCCTCCCGTTCCTCCATGCTGATGGACACACAGCCAGTTTGCAGCCCTCCCTTGAGATAGCATCCACGCACTGGCCACAGATAAACATGAGCTAAAACAGGGCAACAGAAATTGCCTGCTAAGTCAAAATAATTTTTAAAGAATCTAAGAATAGTAGGGATGGGTCTTTTTTTTTCGTGTTCTTTGTACTTCCTTCCTTATTATATTTCTAATGGAGAACATCCAAGGATTTATATGCTTGGCCACACTACCAGGCTGGAGCAGAGCACTGGAAAATAGCCTACAGGAAGATGTGACCTGAACCCTGGCAGGTGGAGCTCTGAATACAGAATCACTATGAATGGAAAAAACCTCTAATATCATCTAGTCTAGCCATCCACTGATTCCCGGTGTTGCCTACTATATCACTCAGTGTCACAGCTCCACATTTCTTGAACACCCCCAGAGGCAGTGACCCCACCACCCCCCTGGGCTGCCTGTGCCAATACATCACCACCCAGAGAAGAAATGCTTCCCAGTATCCAACCTGAAGCACTAACCAAAGCTCATTCTGCAGTAGAGCGCTGCTACACTTTCTATCTACATTTGCTTCCCTTCTGGGCTGCTGCTCTGTTCTCACCAGTACAAAGAAAACCAACTCTAAACAGCACATCCATCAGCAAGTGGGCTTAAGATGAGGTGAGGGCAACACCCAGGCATACAAGCACCCCATCAAGCAGGTCACCATCTGCAGTGCATGGACAAGAAGAGCAGAACAGATCCACTGAAGGCACCCAAAGTAGATCAAACAGGCACCCAACCCAAGGATATAAACTTAAATGCCTTTCCCCCAGCTGGGAGGGAGATCCCAGCACTGCTTCTCCCATCTGTTTCCCACCCCCTGCGCTTCACCACCAGTTGTGCCTGGGTTACAGCTGCAGCACATCAGAGCCAGCATGGAGTGTATGGCTGCAGAGCCCGGTGCTGTGCTCAGCACCCCGCAGTGCCAGAAAGCAGGAATGCTGCCCTTCGTGTTGTAGCATTTATTTGCAGATTACCTTTCCATAAAACATAATGGACAAACGCATGCAATCACATATCAGAATGTCCCTTCTGATCCCAAATTCCCACACCTCACTCTGGGAAACTTGGGCTGTGGTTTATGGGAGGCTTCAGCTCTGCTTTCTCAAGGCGGGTCTGTGGTTTGGGTTTTGTATTTTTTTTTCCCCCAAGGCTTTGTTATATGAGCCTGGGGTTTTGCCAGCAGTGAAGGATGTATTGGATGCTAGCGTGTGGTTTTTTCAATGGTGTTTTCTCTTTGTGAAATGAAACAATGCCAATTTGACCAATTTTGGGGGGGCCAAATTGATTTTTTTTTTTAATAGAAAGTCACATTTAAATTAATGTTGAAGTGTGCAAGACAAAGTGGTTTTTTTTTCAGTTAGACCCTGCAAATGGACATGATTTTGTTTCTGTTTGCCTCGGTGTCATTTGTTGCTCTCACAGAGTCTTTATTTCTGGGTCATTAAAACATATGCTGGCAATCTTCCGCCTCATTCCTTGAACAAAAGATAAGGTGGGCAGCTTAATCTCTCTTCCTCTGTTGAGGTGCATGACAACTGTAGAAGAAGAGTTGATGTATTTTACAGCAAACAGTGATCTTTGGAATGTGTGGCCATGCCAGAAGAGACAGGAGTGTTTGCTATGGAAGCTGTTACTTGCAAAAACCTCTTCAATGATAGAGACCCACTTGTGTTAACAGCATTGCCTTGGGATCTGAGTGACCATCATCTGCAACACAACTCTTCCTCACACTGCACTCATGCTCTCCTCAATCCTGCTCATTTTGCCTTCCATAGAGGCAATGAATAGAAAGTAGGAGGTTTAAAGGCATGTTTGGTTCGGCTGTTATTTGGGGCAGCGCTTGGATGAAGCATCCTGGACCTTGGGAGGCAATATGTTCTCAGCAGGGGTTGGGTGGTTTCCAACACCCTTTCTGGTACCATGAGGAAGTTTTCACAAGTTTCTCCTTCCCTTCCTGTGTTTCTCAGGTCACAAGTTTCAAAGGGGCTGTAGGTGGTCTCAAGCCACGAACCGCAAGAAGCTTTCCTTACATTGTGTGCTTTGTAACAGCCCCCCAAAGGCTGAAAGAGAGAATGAATGAAAAGCCCATAACCAATAACGGTGTCACAGCATTGCCCTCTTTGTGTTTTATTTTGTAACCATGACGTCACATTCGTAGCAAAAATGGACCTCTGTACGCCGTTCACTTTGGTAACACAACGAAGGTGGTTCCAGTTGTAAAAGTAAATAATAAATAACAAAACAGCTCAAATAGCCCCATGAGTGCAGCTGGGACCCCACCAGACTCAGAGGTAGAAGCGGGAAGAGGACTCAGGAAAACATCCTCAAACTGGTCCTTGAGGTTTCTTAGCTGCAGACCGGCCAGGGCAACACCAGACCCAACTGTAAACCAAACCGTAAACCTGGCTTTTACCTCCTAAGTGATTTAAAAATAAGTTTTCAACACTCAAAGTGCCCTTCTGCACTGCTATTCTCTGCCTGGGACAAGCTGCTAGCCCACGTGCAGAGGTGCCAGCCACAGAGCTCTATTTAAGGGCAAAAAAAGGGAAATGGCACGAACTGCAAAGCATCCTTTTATGGCCATCAATGGTCCTCCATGCTCCCAGGAAACCTCAGACCCAGTTCGATGCGGCTCTCCCTGCTGCTATTTGCGTACCTTGCTCCACGGTCACATTACAAAGCTATTTTTCTCTCTTGCAGTTATTATACAGAAGCCGTGGGAGACATGTTAAGTGCTGCAATACCTAAAATAAATTAATTTACAAGCTCCTCTGAGCAAGGGATGTGCGCATGCTTTGAGCAGTGCTCTTCTCATAAATATATATCATAACAATAACCATGAAATAAATAATAACAATAATAAAAATGCATATGACCTAAGTTCGGGTGCAGCCTGCAGGCCATGAAGCTTAAGGAAAGGATAGAAATGTCACTGCTAGGGCCGTGCAGCTCCCGGGCCCACCGCTCTTCTTGCTGACACGTGGGTGGCTTCGACCCTACGCAGCCCAGCAATGGGACCACCGGCAGTGGGGTGGGAGGGCTTCTCCATAGTTCAGCCTCAGTGGGAGAACTCAGGGTCCTGGGCGTCCTGCTGGAAGGCTGGGATTTCAGCCAAAACCCCACCACCAGGCCCTCGGTGCCCACCTGGTGCGGGTTTGGTGTTGGGCACGGGTCAGGTGTGCAAGCGCTTGTTGATGCTGCGGCTGGTGGCCTGCTTGGTCATGTCCTGGTAGGAGGCTGACTTCAGGAAGCGGGGGTAGGAGTCCTTCTCCATCAGGGTGCGGGTCTTTGCCTGCGCCTCGTTGAAGCAAGCAGAGGTGGCTCCTGTCAGGTTCTTCCTGGTGATCTCCCTGGTTTCGTGGTCAATGTTGACCTGCAAGGAAGGAATGCCCATAAATGTCAGCTTGGCGCTGGCCAGAGTGGGGAGGGGAGCACGCTTCTCCTAATGAGGGTGAAGACACCGAATCACAGAATCATTACAGTTGGAAAGAACTCTATGATCATCAAGACCCACCATCAACCCGTGCCCCTGACTGCTCAGACCATGTCACTCAGTGCAATATCTACCCTTCCCTTGAAAACCCCAAGGGATGGTCACTGCACCACCTCCGTGGGCAGGCTGTGCCAATGCATCACCATTCCTTCTGAGAATAAATTTTTCCTCTTGTGAAACTTGCAGACTTTTACACCCCTTCATTTTAGGTCACCACGTGAGATTGGAAAGTTCAGGTGAATGAGGCCAAACCTTCCCAATAAGCTGAAATAGCATCTACCAAAACCCATCAGATATTTTAGGATGTTTTATCCCTTCCCCTTCCCATTCAGTGCCACACAGCAGAGGCAGGGTCAGCTCTCACCTCTCTGGGTGCCTCGCTTTGGACAAACTCCTCAAAGATCCTGTTGGCTTTGGTGGCCAGCTTGGTTTTGGAGCGGGTCTTCTTGAAGTCCTCGCAGGCCAGCCAGAAGTCCAGGTTCTCCTCACTGAACTCAGTCTTCAGGAAGGTGTGGAAGGCAGTCACCCCATCTGCAACAGAGGGACAGGCAGTGAGTGGGGCTGGAGGGAAGGAAGTCACCAGGACTTGTACTGGGAGGTGATGGGGCTGTTAGACGTGGCATTGCCCACCATCTCCCTGGGAGACCATACCACAGCATCTGTGGATTTCCTTTCCCTCTGGACAAACTCCAGACTCTGAACCTCTGCTAATTGGCCTTAAGGCTCCAATAAAATCCTTTCCCACAGACAAATAATCCTCCAGTTTTATTTATCTGACCTTTCTGTAATGAGTCTTTAGAGTGGTTTCTTTACAGCTTCGGAAAAGAGCTAATTCTACCAAGGGGAAATCCACTGAGATACGAGTATGCATGTGGGAATCAAGGAGAGACGGCTTTATTTTTATTTCTCAGTTGGGATTTGGGGGAATGAGATGCTGAGGAGTATGGGAGAGTGCCTGCAGCAAGGGAACCAGGCTTGGGGATGTATTTATTGAGTTACAAAGCTGGAGATGTTCGCTAACCTTCGCCGCACATGACAAAGGCTGGAAAAAAGATGCCTGGCCCTAGACTAGCACTGCGGAAGGACTGTCTGTTGCCATGGAATAAATTTAAGCAGACAAATACTTTTGTGTTCATATTTGGTCTCCTAGCTGGCCCTACGGGTACAACGCCTTCCATGAACCGTATGCACTGCTGTGAATTTTGGAGAGGAAAATGGAGGTGTGCATCTCAGCACAGCAGTTGAATGCCTTCTCTCCGTGTAAGAGCCATTGGAGAGGTACAGGATGGGCAGACAGAGGGCAGCAATGTTTTCCAAAGCAACGAAATCCTGCATGAAAGCAGGATTTCATGAGCCCAGAGAATGTAGTGGAAAGATACATTCCATCTGAAGGTCCGTGCCACTGCTTAGCATGCCCACGGCAATGCTCCTGGCCCACAGAGCCGTGAGACAGCACTTCTGCCTCCCAGAAACATCCAGCCAGAAAGGAAGGGTAAAGCCGCAGGGACCTGGCTGCACATTGGGCACCGGGGCACCTTCTGAGTTTCTAGAGCAGCTAAGTGAGGAGGAGACCTGGCTCCAGGATACACCCTACGTGCTCTTATAAAGAAGAAAAAACAAAATCTGACTTACTTTTACTCTTGAGGAGCTGGTCAAAGGATTCCCTCCACTCAAGAACCTCTCGTGAGGAGTCTCTGCAAGAAAACAAACGACAGGACGTGAGGCTTGCCGTCTTGCCGACGAAGGCTGGGAGCACTTCACTGAAGCAGTTCACGATGAGACAGCACAAGAAGGGAAGCAGCAGCACCAGCAGGAAGCCGCAGCGAGACCTCAGTATCCTTTACCTGTGAGCCCTCTTTCCTTTCTCTTTTCCCCTTTCTTTTACATTCCCTGATGGCTCCCCAGACCTCAGCTCCATAGTGCAGCTTTGGCTGGGCAGTCTTCTCTAGAGAATGCTCAGTGGATCCCTTTTCCCCTGTAGCAGCCCAGCAGAGCCCCCTCTGCATGCAGGCGTCTGGCTGACAGCCGCAAGGTTCAGTATTTTGTTTTTAGTGCTGTATGCATTCCCTGGGGGAATCAGGCACGGGTTTGAGGTACCGGCACCTGTGGGAGCCCTCTGGCTTTCCAGCTTGATGCTCAGCCCCCACTCTGCCTAATGCCGGTGCATCCCTCTCCAATCTGACTTTATAACTGGTGGAGCTGGGACGTGGCAGGCAGTGGGGCGGGACCGCCGGGGCGAGCAGCACAGCATCCTCCCAGCCAAGCAGAGCATCCCCAGAGACAGCCCAGCCCAAGGGGACCCACAGCCTCAGCTTACCTCCGCCTGGAGCCCAGCTGTAGCTTGCCCGCTGCCCCGATGCCATGCCTCAGCTCCGGTTTATGCAGCAGGATCCCCAAGCGTGTCTTGAGTTCCTTGGCTCTGGAAGGGAGGAAGTGGAGAGGTTGGAATGTGGGGACCGCCACCGCCATCCCCGCTCGCAGGGGCAGCCCTCTCTCCTCCAGCTCTCTGGCTTTCTTGCTTTCAGCCGCATGCAACAAGCAATCCTCTAATGGCTTTTTCTGCTCCCTGGCAACCGTGCTCCGCAGCGAGCTGGAAAAATCACAGCACTCGCCTTCTGCTCAGCAGAGAGAGAGCATCTCCATGCCATGCTGCTGCAGCTGCTCCCCTGCTTTTTGGGGGTGCCACAGAGCTGTCACCAGCGCCTACCCCATGCCTCGGGGACCCGGACAGCACAATGGCAGCGGTGCCAACTCAGAGCCAGATGCGTCCCCACGGGGTGTCCTGCAGCAACAGGGCAGGAGCTGCTTCTAAATCCACTCCTCTCCCTTGGGTCCCCCGGCAGCACGCAGCCCTGCTGCTATTTGCGTGCTGCAGCTCCTGCTGGCATCCCAGGGTGCCCGTGCAAAAATAAGTGCTTAAATGTCAGGGCATCAGCATTGCACGGCTTTGTAGCCATGTTTGGCAGGATGTCACCGAGTGCTGTGAGCACCTCGACTAAACCAGTGCTGCTGCCAACCTGTGAGGAGACGGAGACGGCAGAACAAACCTCGTGTGTGCACACAGCGAGGTGTGGGGCAGCCTATGTGTTTTACCTCTACGTCCCTCCCTGGGAACCACAGGAAATCCTGCATCCGAGTCTCTAGCTGTGAGTTCAATGCAGTCTGCACCCTGATTTCTATCAGAACATCATGACAGCAGAGGCTGATCCGACGTCAGGAGCATCTTTTCCAGCTAACCCTCTGCTTCCCAGCACTGCGACGTGGCAAAGCCCCTTACCTCTCCAGGCAAGCGATGGGAAGTGCAGCCAATCCCCGGCACATGCTGAGAGCTGGGCACCGAGGCATCCAGCAACTCATCGGATCCTCGGGGCACCACCTGTGCTGCTGTGAGGCGTACTGCTGGCTGAAATAGCATCGAGGAGCTGTGCTTATATGGGGAGGGAGGGCTGGGAGTGTACCCGGCTCCACTCCAGCCTCCAGCCAACCAACAGCTGCTCGGCACTAGCAGAGAAGATAACCGCTTGGGTAGGTGCAAAGGGAGGGGGCGGGAGGCTCGTCCTTGAGCATCACAGTCAGCGCTGCTTCCTCGATAAGTGGAAAAAACAGGCTCGCGTCCACCGACGTGTGCAGCCTGCTGAGTAACCGCGGGGACAGCGAAGGGGACAAGCAATTAGTCAGCACCATCCCACCGGCTGATGACTCCAAACCCTCGTCCCTGCACAACAAAGGCTGGCATGGTGGCATCACTGCAGCAGGGACGTGGGGATCAGCACACCTTGCTGACCCCATGGCAGCCCCCCAGCACCACGCTGCTGTGCAAAGCAGAGCGAAGCGACGTTTCGGTGCTACTCAAAGTAACATAGTAATGGTCACGGCTCACGGGAGACAACCCGTCCGTGGCAGCAGGGTTGGAATTAGATGATCTTTAGGGTCCCCTCCAACCTAAACCATTCCGTGATCCTTGTGTTTCCCTTCCAACTCAGGATGTTCCGTAGCTCTATGATTGTTGGCCCTGACGTTCCAGCCTTCACTTTGCTCCAGCCCCTTCCTCCCCACTGCTTCTCCCCATAGAAATAAGGTGTAGATATACCTCATCCCCTCTGTAGCATCTTTTGAACCATTCAGCTCAGGTGAGAGAAGGTTGATGGAAGTCAGAAGTGAGGAAAAGGCTGCAATGGGAGCCTGGGCCATGCAAGCCCCACAGGAGGAAGAGAATCTTTATAAAACCTCAGCAGGAGGGAAACCATAGAACCATCAGTGTTGGAAAAGATATCCAAGATTACCAAGTCCAACCTTCAGCCTGACCTATGGAGACCCACCACTAGCCCTCGTCCATTCGCATCACATCCACACGTCTCTTCAATACCCCCAGGGATGGGGGACTCCCCCTCTTCCCTGGGCAGCCTGCTCCAAGGCTTGGCCACCCTTTCCAGGAAGAAATTCTTCCTGAAATCCAACCTAAACCTAAAATCAAGAGCCAGCCAAAGGCTGCATCTTCTTGGGCAGCAAGGCTGCTAAGCCAGAAGATGCACAAAGCCACGTGAAATTGTACTTGAGCCCCTGTCCTGCTGCCTTGGGGCAGGTTTTGGACTTTCCCCTTGGTGGGTGAGCTCCAGCACGGGAGATGGTCCATGCAATATTTTCTAACGCACGGCTCTTCATTAGGGTTATGCAATAGCTTCTGAGCCCAACGATGTGTGTGTACTCGGATGTATTCATTCTGTTCAATATCTAATTTAATTACGTGCTTCCTGTCTCATTTAGCTTAGCAGCCTCCCGCAGCTCCAGCCTGCGTTCCGTGTTATCAGCCCTTGTTTTGGAACACAAAAACCCAGCTGTGTCGCAATGCCCGGGGCTGGGCTGCTTTCCCATCAGCGTGCTGCAACACTGGCAGCACGAAGCCCACCACCCATGGAACCAGAGTGGCCCCTCACATCACCAGCATGGTCCCAGCACCCAGGCCTGCTGACAAGAATCTCCCCGTTGCTATTTCCCTATAGGGATTTTTGCCGGAAGAAGCGTGGAAGAAGGAAAAGGAGCCACGGTAAACAGGGAGCAGATGTTGGGTGTGGGGAATGGGAGCAGAAGGGAAGGAGCTGAGGGATGCGGGAAGAGGAGGAAACGCAAACTCACATGGTTTGGTGGGATGGGAAGGGTACAGAAAGGGATAGGAGGTAAGGGGAGAAGAAGAGGAAGAGCTGACACGTATGGATGGGAGACAGCACCAGGCTGTCCCGGTGCACTGCAGGAGGATGATACTGATTCACCTGACTCCTTTTCAACTGACTGGGAGCAGCAGCAATCAGTGATGGTAATACCTGAAGGCCGTGCCCCGAGGGCTGTGTCTGCACAGGGGGGTGTTGGATGGATTGCCAGCCAAAAAAAAAAAAAGGACTCTGTCCTCACACGCAGCACCGGAGGGAATCATTGCTCTGGAAATTCACAGCAGTGTGGAAAGGGATGACTGAAAGACAAAAAAAAAATCATAAAAAAATGAGAATTACAAATGGGGTTTCCAAGGGGCAGCTGCTCCCCACTCTGCCCCTGCGCTCGCTTAGTGCAGCGTGCAAGCACAGCTGCGTAGGGAGAGGTATCTGACAGCAGGTATTTTTAATCTTCCCTTTCCGTTCCCAGCATCTGCTCTGTGAAGACACTGAACAGCAAGGGGAAAAAAAAAAAAAAAAAAGTGGGAAAAAAAAAAAACAACAAAGGCAGCAGCTAAATATATCCTAACTGAGAGGAGAGACAGAGCGGCACTAATGGCAGATTCTCCCCTTGGATGCATGCAAATCGGTTTGGCTCAGGGAGAGGCTTAGAGGGAAAGGAGCAGCAGATGAAAGGGGAAAACAATAAAAGAAGATCATTAAGGCCAACAAAGTGGGATAGGAAGAGAACAGAGGGGGTGATAAATCGCACTGCAGCAATTCCTGTAGAAAAACAAGCTTGCTGAGGTTTTCTTTTCGCATGAGGCTGCAGCCCTGCATGGGCCATGTAACCAGCGCTCACCTGTGGGCAGGGAGGGATATCAGGAAACATTTCTTCTCTCAAAGAGCAGTGATGCAGTGGCACAGGCTGCCCAGAGAGTGGTGGGGTCACCGTCCCTGGGGGTGTCACAGAGCCACGGAGATGTGGCACTGAGGGATGTGGGCAGTGGTGGGCTGGGCTGGGCTGGGCTGGGGGATCTGAGAGGTCTCCAACCTGAATGACTCTATGGTTCTGCATTCCTTCCGAATGGCCATAAGGCAGTGTGACCTGTAGGACAGCAGGACGCATCTGACCTCACAGCTTTTCCAGACACAGAGGCACAACAAGGCAAGTAGTTCTCAGGCTGTTTATTTCACATCCTCGTGATGTCTATACAGTAAAGGTGAACAATACTTTGCGGTGCAGTGACGTGGCTCAGTGGGGATGTGGTCTGTTCAGAAGGCTGATGGGGTGAGGAGTTCCTCCAGCTAATGAGGGAGGTGACCCTAGAAGCTAATAAGCAGTTAATGTATAGGGGAGGTCCAACTGAACCCAAGCCCATGCCTTCCCCATAGGGAAGGAATCAGGCTGAACCCCCATGTCCTGCCCAAGCAGCTCCATCACCCAGTGGCACCGCAGCTCCCAGACACAGCAGAGGCAGTTACAGCATCAGGACTTATTAAAATAAAAACATAGCACAGGGAACACCTGAAAAGAGTTTTTCTGCCCTGTTCTGAAGTCACCCCATACACCCATTCCCCTCCACACCTCCTCTGAGCCACTCACAGTTATGTTTCCTGAGGAGTACGCATCTTACACCACTCAGTGCTTGGTGATGGGGTCTGGTCCTTGAGGCAGTCATCCCAAAGAAGATGGAACTTAAGGAGATGTCTGAACTCTGAGTGTCTGATGGGTTTTCTTGTAGAGAGAGGGAAAGAGATGCTTCAGTCATGGTAATTAAGGGAAGGGGACCCACCCCAGGGAGAGCTCTTTAATTACCAGCATCCCACAGAGGGCTACATAAACAATGCAAAATGCCTCCTTCCCCCCATTACTTTACAGCTGGACACTGGTATAGCAACATAAAAGCATTTCTCCCAGGACAGAACTACTATCTGCACTGTGAGTGCAAAGCTGAGCAGCTCCAGACCTGCTGTGCTGTGGGTTTGCTAACAGCAATGGGCTGGCAGGAGGCACCGGGTGCTCCAGAAGCAAGCACTGCCTGGTCTCCTGTGCCCTTTTGCCAGCAAGGCTCTGTTTTTTCTGCACTAAGTTCATCCCTTCTGCCACCTCCCTCCCGTCCACTCATTTCCCTGAACTCCCACTGAATTTACTGGAGCATCAAACTAGAGAAGCATCCTTCCAGTAAAGCCAAGAGGAAGCACAGAGCAGAACGACCGACTTCACTGAGCAAATACACCTTTATTTACACTCTGTTTTGTTTAATCAGGAAGCTCAGAGGAAACACAGCTGCAGCCGTGCTGGAGCAGCCCAGCAGCGAGCACCGGGCGCAGCCCAGCTCCATCTCACCCAGCAGCACGTGGAGCACAAGTGGGCACACAGCATGGCATGGGGATGAGAAAAGCCCAGGGGGTGTGCAGATGGGAAAAGCATTGTGGTCTAGCAGCAACACGTGGGTTTGTTCCAGCTCTAGGATCAAAAAGCTTTGGTGCCAGAGATACACCGCACTGAGACATGAGATAGCTGCAGCAGCCCCAGGGATGAAAGATGATGCGTAAATGATGGGGAGCATTTTCTTCTTATATAACGCGCAAGGAACAGCTACTCGGAGCTCTGTAGGTGTGTAGGCAAGACAAGCATCCAGGGAAGGAAAGGAAAAATGGACACATGGGTACGGAGGGTATGCAAACAGGAGGCTGTGTGACCCAGGCTCTTGCTGGTGGAGGGGAAGGGCATGGACAGGAGTGCTTCAGGTGAGGGTGAGGAAGAGGAGGGACGGCCACAGGGACAGGACTGAGAACCAGAGAGGAGTTTGGGGGGGAAGCTGGAGGCCCACGGGGGAGAGTCGCAGTGACGAGCAAGAGGCACTCCAGGGCTGGCATGAGGTATGCTTTGCTATTGCTCTGAATGCTGTAAACATTTTGGTTTTGTTTCTATCATCGGTGAACATTCAGTTCAGTTTGATACATGTGCTCTTATGGGTAATCGGAAGTCTAGCAGAGTTTACATCTCCTATTACTAGTCAAACCTACACAAGAGGCAAGCACAACACCACTAAAATCTCATTGTATGTTGTTTATGCCTAATTCTCCTATTTTATCATGCAGATTTATGTCTCAGAAAAGCTTCTCTAGAAGGAGACACGAGGTAACACAGACACAAATTGACATGCACTCTCACCCACCCACACCCCCATTTCCCTCCTGTGCTTAACTCACGGGACTTTGCCCTTCACGCTCTCTCAGCGTGGAGGGCAGGGACCCATCAGAGCACTGACACGTAAAAGGGATGGAAGTAATCCCCAGCTTGGCTGGCAGCCACAGCAGGAGAAAGAAACTTGGAGCAGATTTGGGTTCTGCATCCCCCACCTGGATTTCGGGTCTACAGTCTATAAAGTGGGGAAAGGCCATTTGTAAACTCTTCTTTCCTTTGCTGCCAAAGGGCTTGAGGGCTGCCTGCATCCACACCAGCACAAGCATGGAGTCAAAAGAGCTGACTTGACTGGCACCGTTTTTTTTTCCCTCCCTTCATGTGATGGCACACTGACATGACTTGAAACAGGAGCAAATCTTTGGAGGTGTGTGCCTGTGGAGAGGGAAAAGGGGGTTTGTGAGGTATGAATATTCCTTTCACTTCAGTGGGAGATGAATCAAAGATAGGATATTTGTCCTCGATGGGGATTAGTCATCATTCAGTGATTTTCGAGGCTTTGGCTCTGTCACTATTTCCTTAATCAGCCCCTGGTTTAAGAGGAAGAGATATAAGTTGCCTATTTTAATTCACTTCAGACTGACATTTGGCATAAAAGCAGCAGCTGGTGCCAATTTCTTATTAAAAAGAAGGGGAAAAAAAAAATTACTTTAAATAACCAGGCTGCTTTCCTGCAAGAGAGACAAATTGTAAGAGCAGCAGCGAAAATAACCATGCCAGACTCACACACCTCAGAGAATACCTTTGCTCCACTGTATGCCCTGGGATACTTCCTACTGGGATACTATCTGGCACCGGGTGAAGGGGGAAAACTCCCTTCATCAACAGGGATACAAAACCCATCGCAAGCTGCAGCAAGGCTGTCTCAACATGCCTGCTCAGAGAACTTCCCTACAAGGATGGGGGAAGGAGAACAGCTGGGGTTTCATAGGGTTTGGGCCGCTATGAAGCTTTCTGATGAATTCTGGCACATGCTGCTGAGGATGCCAGCCCCGAGTCTGGAGGAGCATGCAGAGAGATGCTACCTGCTGCTCTGCCAGCAAGCCTGGGCATTGGCCTCGCTTCTGAGCTTCTCGCCCTCATTCCTAGGTAGAAACTTATGGTTCTGACGTTTCCTCCCCACCTGGCTGTCTGTGACCATGGCAGCAATGGGCACTGGGCTGAAAATCTGGCTGCCTCAGCTGGCACTAGAGGTCAGCATCAGCCAAGCCCACTCGGAGGTGTACCAGCTTCAGGAGAAGCACTGGCAGGCAGCTCACATCACCTCCTCCTGCCGTGCTCAGGGTACCTGGCACTAACCATCCCTATCATGATCTGCACCTATCTGTCCCTACAAAATCCCTCAACACCTCTTTACTACCTACTGTACGTACTGTTGACTTCTAGCATCCAAGCAGACTCTGTGCATCTCACTCCAAGCATGATGTAGAGCTTCAGAATTCAGTCTACCCAGCTTACACCACACTACATTTAAACCTTTATCATCTGAAGTATCAGACCTACCCACCACCCTAAACCAGAACGGAGCTTTACAGCCTTTGATAAACAACAGAAGGGAAAGATCCATGAGGTTACCATCCAGAACTTCATAAAACCAAGAAAACAGACCTCTGGTCTGCAGGCTTAAGTCCACATACAGGCTGCTGATCTACTTCCCCCACTGCAGGAATGCGACAGCTGATAAGCTGGGAAAGCAAAACCATGTAGGCAGTCAGCATCACTGCACAGCACAAAGGTGTGGTTACACAACCGACATCTGCAGAGCCTCCTCCTGCAGCTGTTATCTGGGCCATGGAGCAGGGCCAAAACACACCTTGCACACCACTTTGAGCCCGGACAGCAGTCCTGCTCACTGTTTGTATGCAAGCACCATGCAGCAGGGTCTGCGTCTTTAGGATTTCTTTGCATTGCATCGAACCCACATTGGACAATCAGTAGGTAACAACAATGGTCAAGAGCAAAAGATTGTGGTTTTCACATCACCTCTCCCTGCCACGAGCTTGGTCAAGTACTACAATGAGAAATGATATCTGGCATGGTAGAGGGGTCTTGTGCTTTTCTTACACCTCAGTGTGGGGCAGATGGGACATCCCTTTTCCCAACCCTTTCCCAATAGCTGGTAGAAGAAGCCACCGAGGCCATGTATGTCCCTGGTGCTCTTTGTGCTGGGTTCTGGTACGGTGCCTAGCACAACGGAGCCTGAACGGCGACAGGAGTCCTGAGGCTGAACTACAGTACAAACAAATAATACCAATGAAAAGCAATCATTTGCCTTAGAGGACAGGGTCTAGCAGGAGCTTTTGGGATAACCTTCCTCATGAGAAAAACTCTGCTCCTTGGCAGCAGCTCGAAGACAACACTCAGCCTCCATCCCATGAAGATAAGCATACGAAGGGTGCGGAGCGGCTGTTGTATCACACAGTGTGCAAGCACAGTGGGAAGGAAGCTGAGTTTGCTGATGGTTTCCAACCTGGGAAGCAGCACAACTCACGTGCCTTTGCCTTCTCTCTCCCTCGCCACAGCCTCAGGCCCCATGACCAGAAAGGATACCATCGTGTGCAACAGCTGCAAGGTGCTACTGCTAACCAAAAGAAGCAGAGAAACTCGAAAAGTCTTGACACCATATCAGGGTCACGCTTTGGAAGCCTCCTTGTCCCCTCCTCCCTCCTCTCTCGTTCCCTTTAACCCCATGGAATTTTCACATTTAGAGATGGGTTGTTGCTGTTGTGGGAAGCACACGGGCCCCGTTGCTGTTCTAGCTGAGCCTCCTCTGGGTTTGAGACAGCAGGTCTGTGTAAATTTTGGATCTCAGGAACCTGGGGTATGAGTCTTTTTCCATCAAGCTGTGCACTTTCCCCTGGGCTTGGTCAAAGCAGGAGAGGGAGGGCTCCTGCATGTTCTTTCTCGTCAGCTCCCGTGTCTGGAAGTCTATGTTCACCTGGGAAAAGCAACAGAAGAGAGTTGGGTGCTGCTTAAAAATGCATATTTTGTCTCAGCAGCAGAGCAACGGAGCACTTACACTTGGACACATCTCAACAGCCCCCCAAACTCCAGGGGTTTAGTGACCCAGAGTTATAAATCCTGCTCCAGCCTTGGAATAGTTGAAGAAAATATGTACGGACCCGAGTGTTTCTGACCTCAAGTTACTTTTATTCAGCCTCTTAATCATGGATTTACATAGCAAATATCCTACAAATGCCTGCTTGGTCTAACATACCTCTCTCCTGCTGCCCAAGAATTCTCTACTCCCTCCTTCCCCCCCACATGCCTAATAGGATGGGGAGTGAACTTTTAGCTGGGTTTAATCTATCAGCATACTCTTATTCAGCTATGTTGTTACAGAATAAATTGTTTGATTTTTCCCATAACAGCGTGATATTACAATGCCTTGAAATGGGACTTTAAAAAATAAACAGCCCTCGTGTTATGACTGCAGTGTGTTTGTGAAGCCAACAAGAAGAGGTTTCCTGTTTTCTTTTGCTAGCAAGCTGTCAGCGTTTGTTAGGGGTAGTATTGAAAACCTGGCTGCTAAGATGTTATTTGTCATTATTAACGAGCGCCCAGACTTAAAGCTGTCTCAAAAGTAAAGCTGCCTGCTTTAACCCTGGTGGCAGCAATGTAGACCAGCTCCCTCCGTCACTTGAGAGTCATTTCGCATTCTAGCAAGCCAGAATTATGACAAAAGGACTCAATTTTAGGAAAGACCCCACCCAACCTGCACTTGGATTTCTAACCTAGAAACAGCCCTGCAGAACTGTGAATCTCCCAGCGGGAAGATGCTCGCTGAGGGCACTGCGCCCTGAGATGCCCACACCGCCTGGTGCCATGGGTGGCCTTGCAATGGCCTTGCCAGTGCAGAGATGGGGTTGTGAGAGCCCTCTTAGGAGGAGCCCTACCCCATCCCTGGAGGTGCCCAAGGCCATGGATGGGCCCTGGGCAGCCTGAGCTGGTGGGCAGCCAGCCCATGGTAGGGGTTGGAACTGGATGATCTTTTAGGCCATTCTACGATTCTCTGATCCCCTTGCAGCACCCTATATGATGACAAGCACACGTGCAGGAGAACTGCTGTGGGAGAGCAGTGCTGCAAGCACTGCATTATGAATACAGTACCACAAAGCAATATCACGACACAGGATCTGACAGGCGCATCAGCCTGTCAGTACATTAAAGAGTGCTGAACAATGCCAGGCTTCAGGTGGTGACTGCACTTTTTGTTCAGCTCCCAGCTCCTGCTCGCATCTTTTCAGGAGGTCTAATTAAATTTGGAGTTAGTCAGCAGATAAACACTCTCCCCTGGAGAGTCAACAAGTTAGTCATTCGTGGGATGCTCCTAGACACAATGTCCTGTGAGGAGTGAGCCCAACTGCCTGCACGGGGAGCAGTAGTAGAGTTGGTGGGGAGGAGCTCCTAGGAAGCTGGTGAGGTTAGGAAATGTAAGTTGCATTTGCCAGCGAACTCATTGGCAATGACTAATTTAGCATCATCAAAGCAGTTGCCCTCACCAGGGGATGAGTCACAACAGGCAGAGGCATTGGAGCAGGCAGGGTGGCTTTTCTGTAACAGAAAGCCTTCTCCTCCTGATCCCCTCCTCCCCACCACCTCCAGGGGAAGGAAGATCCCCCAGCCCCTGCAGCCCCACCAGGAGGACAGGACCCGTTCCCTGCCCAAGGGAGCTCTGCCTACCCACCTCACGGGGAGCCTGCACATCAATGAACTCCTCGAAGATGCGTTGTGCCTTGGCTGCCAGCTTGGCTGCCGAGCGGGTCTTCTTGAAGTCCTCGCAGGCCAGCCAGAACTCCAGGTTCTCCTCGCTGAACTCAGTCTTCAGGAAAGCACGGAAAGCAGCCAGCCCATCTGCAAGGGATGCAAGGGGAGTTACAGCAGGAGGAGAAAGTAGGCTGGGAACAATCCTACAGCATCCCTCCATGTGCTCCTGCCCAACTGAGGCCATTCAGCATTTCTCATAGCTATGTGACAGCACAGTCCATGACCCCAAGACTTATCTATCATCTAGAGCGATGCCATGAAGCCAAGCATCATTCATTGCAATTAATGAAAACTTAGTTTTTGCCAGCCAATGTAGCAAAATGCTTTCTTTGGGACTGAAATATGGAACATTTGAAATCTCTTGAAACAACCATACAATCATTGAGGTTGGAAAGATCACTAAGATCATCTAGTCCAGCCTGTGACTGCTCTAGATCACGTTCCTCAGCGCCACGTCTCCACAGTTCTTGAACTCTTCCAGGGACAGTGACCCAGCACTCCCTGGGCAGCCTGTGCCACTGCAGCACTGCTCTTTCTGAGAAGTTTTTCCTAACACCCAATGTGAACTTCTCCTGGCACAACCTGAGGCCATTCCCTCCCATCCTATCGTTGTTTCCAGGAGCAGAGGCCAACCCCACCTCACCACAGCCTCCTTGCAGGCAGTTGGAGAGAGCGAGGAGGTCTCCCGTGGGCTCCTCTTCTCCACACTGCCCCATCCCATTCCCTCAGCTGCTCCCCATCACACTGTGCCCCAGACTCTGCACAGCTTTGCCGCCCTTCTCTGGACACACTTCAAGCTTGAATGAGGCAGCCTGTTTCCACACCACCTTGTCCACATTAATAATGGGATGTTGCAAAGTGGGGCAGTAAGAGACGCCTTTAATAAAATAGAGCACGTGTGGACTTGTCTCTGATGTTCTCCATCACTTTGTTTTATTGCCTTGTGACATGTTTTTAGCTCCCACTCATACAGAGGAAGGATCTCGGAGAGCATAACTGTTACAGCTGCAATAAAGGGGAGAGGGAAAGGACACAGCGTAATTACTACTGTCTAGTCAGAGGTAAAAGTGTTCTTATCACTTGCTAATGCTCAGCAATTGTGACATTCCAGTAATGTAATCTGAGTCAGCTGGGGCAGAATAGAAACACAGAGAGATTTATTAGGCATCGATGTGCTCTTAAACCCCAGCTGGGGAGTATTTATGGACACAGCTATTGTTTTTTATTTCCTTTCCCTGAATGGCACGAGCAGAGCTGAACTAGCTGAAGGCTTTACACACACACCCTTTCTCCTTTCTTAAGCTGAAGGATAAATTTGGCTCCTATTTTTATTTTTTTCCAGTAACATGTCTCTAACTTTTCCAGTAGGGCCTGAATAGTTGTAGCTCATGACTGGAAACCTCCCCAGTCAGCATTGGCTGCTTCCAAGGAAGCATCTATAAATATTGATGAAGTCGGGAGAGCACTCAGCAAGGTCAGACTCAGGAAAGAATGAGAGGAGTGGATATTGACAGAGATGGACAGGGTTTGTGGGGCTGGATCTCCTCCTGCACCACTGCAAGGGGTGAGCTCCACCTCACCCAATGAACTGCCCCAAGTGTTGAACAGCATCCAACAGCCCAAGGCAGGGGAGATGTCTGACCGCTTGGATCCTCACAGGGACCAGCAGAGAAGATATATGGCCAGATAGGACCAAGCTCCAGGCTATTACTCCCTGCTTTAGGCTTCATGAAGCTCCCTCATCGACAGGCTTGGCAGTGCTAACTGCTCCATCAGCACCCTGCATTGCAAAGAGCTGCTGTGGCACAGCAACCAGCAGCTAAAACGGGAATGTCTCCACCTCAGCTACGCTGCTTTCTTCCTGTCAGCCCCAGGAGGGTGAGAAATAGCTGCATCACACCCAGTGATTAAGGCACTTGTAGAAGGGCTTGGGGCTGCAGCTGTGGGCAAAGGAGGGCTCTCATCCAAGAGCACCGCTGAGCACAAATTGTGGGTTCAAGACCAGAGCAGTAAGGCAATGTCAGCCCTTGAGAAGCCTGCAGAATGGAGCGTCCAAAGGCACCTCTAGGAAGCAAGCACCTGTCAGGATCATGCTCTCCCTGGGTGCTCCAAGCACCTCTATGGATAGGTAGATATGGAGCAAGAGAGCACTGTTTTAGAGCTGCTCCAGTTCCTGAAACCCAGGGATGCACATATATTCTAAACTCTGCTATTTAATGCCTATAACATTCATAGTGCCTCTACGGAGGCCTTGACAAAGGAGCAGGGAGCCCTTAGAGGAGGAAAAGGAGAGGACTTTAACAGCTGAACTGACAGATTTCACAAAGTATGAATGGGGAAAAGCAGCAGTTCCCTGAGATTTTGCCATTTGATACATCATCAGCATGTAGGATGCTTGGTGTTAATCATTCCAGCACCCAAACAAGCTGTTATGACAGCACCATCTCTACTGTGTGTCCCTGTAGAGTTCTTTCTTCCCTTTTACTTGCCTTTTGCCCCCACCCCTGGAGGTGCCCAAGGGCAGGTCCCTTCCTCCTCAAGCCAGTCTATGATGCTGTGATTCGCTGTCCTGAACTTCCCCTTTCCTCTCCAACAGCCCCAGCACTGAGAAAGAACCTCTTGCCAAAAATAGCAGCTGTGCACGACAAATATAATATCTGCTCAAACAAGTGGACTTGGTGATTGATGAGATGAGAAAGGCCTTGGCTTCAGCCCTGCCCCAGAGAGCAGAGCAGCAGCTGGGACCAAGAGGTCTCCACATGCTCTCACATCAATCAGCTCCTTTTTATTTTGAAGCAAGTTTAGACAGAGGATATATAAATAATAGTACCTGGCTGAGCTCCATGGGGTTTTTTTTTTATCCATTCCTGTCATCTCCACCTCAGAACCCCTTGTGGAGCTGGAAATGACCAGGGCAGACCTGAGAGGACCTTGCTGAGGTGAGCTTGGATGGAAGAGAGATCATCCTGAGCTGGAGGCCACTGCGCTCTGCAGATCAACCCTTTGGCCTCTGCCTGCCTGCCTGTGCCTCCAGCTGCGAGTTCAGCCGCAGAGATGGAAGTCTGCCTCACTGCACAGTGCTAAATCACTGCCAACAGGTTTGTCATGGGACAGTGGCTAACCTAATAGGAAGGGCAGGAGGGCAATTAGGTGGGGATGGACAGCACCTGAGCTTGCATTTGACATGGTTGTTGGCTTTCAACTCCTGTACATGAAGGCTACCAAGGAAGCATCCCTGATGAATCAGCATTTCAAAGCTCATTGCAACTGAGAAACACTGTTTTGCTGCGTGATACGAACAGGAGAACATCTGTTGGGTCAGCCTCTTGAAGTAGGCTAGAAGACACATGGAGCACCTGAGAAGTACCATGCCAAAGGGATGCTTTTACAGAAAAAGCACAGAGGTGTTAAGCTGCATTAGAATCCTCCTTGAAGGTGGGTAGGCCCTGGCACAGGCTGCTCAGAGAAGCTGTGGATGCCCCACCCCAGGACAGGCAGGTTGGATGGTGCTTTGTGCAAACTGATGTAGGCAGAGATGTCCCTGACTATGGTGGGGGGTGGGAGGGGGGGGTAGAACAAGTTGATCTTTAAAGGTCTCTTCCAACTCAAACCATCCTCTGATTCGATATCTTTAGAACTATCACAGGATAGATCAGGTTGCCCATCAGTGCTGAGAGCCCATCCAGCCTGACCTTGGCTGTCTGCAAGGATGGGGTACCCACAGCTCTCTGGGAAGTCTGTGCCACTGCCTCACCGCCCTCACTGTAACAAACTTCTTCCTTATATCCAGTCTAAATCTCCCCTCTTTTAGTTTGAAACCATTTTTCCTTGTCCTGTCTCACTGACCCTGCTGAAGAGTCTGTCCCCATCCTTCTTACAGCCCCTTTAGATATTGAAAGGCCACTCCCAGATCTCCCTGGAGCCTTCTCCTCTCCATACTGAACAGCCCCAGCTGGGGTTGTAGGTAATTCCTCACCAGACAGGGCTGTAGAGACAAGGTCACAATGCTCTTCATAGCACATGTACACGCTCACTGCTGCCTAGCATTGCTTTGATGAAAGCTAGCTGCCTGTCACTAGCACACTTCTCATACTAATGCTGAGAACTGGGAGTAGGAAGGGGGATATTCCTATGCTGCGTGGGAAGAGCAGCAAGGTGTAGACAACAGGAGGAGGAGGACAATAAAATTTGGGCAGAAGAGCACTGAGTTCACAAAACTGTAGAAAAAAAAAATAATCTGTGAGATAAAAATGGAAACTCAGCGCCAAGGTTTTCCGTGTCGGATGCTTCGTTGATAAGTGAGTAAGGGTTGAGGACAGACTGTCCTGTTGGATCCTGGACAAATGAGAAGCCACACGTCCAGCCCCGCGAGGGATGCAGAATGAGACATGCCACTGTGTGCATCTCCCTGCGGCAGCCTGTCAAAAGGAATCTCCATCTGGCTGACCAGACTGCACCTCCTGGGCACGGGTACAGCGGGGGGATTTCTCCTCCGTTACTCACATCGTGCACACACACTCTGCAGACCACAGTGCTCCAGTTCCCTGGGAGCCATCGCTAACCCAGCGCTGAATGGGAAAAGATGCCAGAACCTAGCATGTTGCAGCCACTCCTTTTGCTCCCCGAGCACCCAAGGGAACACGCTGCATATGATTCTGCCTCTTGCTTTTGCAAACCCCTACTACAAACACCGGGCTTGAGCTCCCCTTTCCTGCTGCCTGCCATGCTCACGAGCCCTGACCCAAGGGCACACTGCGCTGGGAGATGTCTCTTGCAATGAGCTGGAACAAGGCTCCTGCTGCACGAAGGAGGGTTGACTGGCTGAACCCATGGTTTCAAGCTGATTTGCTTCACCCATTAGCAGGAGGAAGTCAGGTATCGTTGAGCTGACCTATTTGTCTGGGGCTGATAACAAAGCTGGGCTGTGCAGTATCTTACAACGTGGCCCTGGAGCCCCACTCAGCTCCCTGAAAACAGCATCACAGCCTCCTTCTGAAAGAGGCGAGCTGCCCATATAGTGAAGGAGGTGTGACAGATGTGCCAGGCAGTAGCAGCCCACCTGCCACCACTGCAAGCCACAGGGGAAATCCTACATGAGCACAGCTGGTGCTCAACCCGTGCCCTGAAGCATGGATTGGAATTTGTGGCTGGCTGATGTTGTTCACCTGGGCAGTCACAGGGAAACCAGGCTGATAAGCTCTGTCCTTCTCCCAGCACTCGATACAGGAGATTAGCTGGCAGCTTCACTATAGGCACTGCTTTTTTTGGCCAGATAAGGCACAAGTAACCTATCAGGAACTAAATGTTTTTCACTAGGTGCCAAAGAACTGCCATAATTACTCCCCCTCCTAGAGATGGGGAAGATTCTGATGTTTCATCGATCCCTCCATGAAGCTAATTGATTGATAAAACCAGATATTCTTGTAATGCTATCGGACGAGGTAATTGGGCTGAGGCTCCATTTGGCATTCGCAGCGCTCAGCTGAAGAGGGAACAATGTGTGTAATTCCAACACGGAGACAAAAGGCAACTTCACTGCCTTTTGTAACCAACACATTTTTGTTGCAGACTCTGTCCAAAAAGGAGAAAAATGGACTTTAGCATTATTGAAGGAAGAACAAGGGCTCGAGTTTAAAGACAGAGCTGTAACATCAGTGTGAACATCCTGTCCTCTCTCGCTGCCCATCCTCCAGGCACCTATGTCTCTTTTGTGCATTTTTTTCCTTCTTGTTCCAGATTTGGACTAAAGAAACATTCCCTCTTGGCCATACCCAGATATACGATCATTTCCTACTGCCTGCAAGCCATGATCTCAACGAGATACTGCTGCTAAAATTACATATCGCTTTCTCTGCCTTGGACAGCCAGCCTGTTCAAAGTTGTCACTTAATTCTCTGCCAAAACTGTTGTCATCTCAGCCGAAAATCCAGAAAATAAAGTGCATGTTATTCAAAATAATAATATAATTCCATACTGATGCTTTAATATGCAAATCCTGAACGGCTAAGGAAGTCTGCTGGTTCCTTATTGCGGTAAATCAGTTCACCGCCCACACTGACTTCTTCCCAACCTCAATTCACTCGCTTTACTCTTAAATAGAAACAAATTAATGAATCTATACTGTGAGCTTCGCTGCCTTGTTTATAATTCCTCAGCATGAATGCGCCGGTGAGGCAGGGTAATGTATTCTGAACAGAACTGATATGATTGATCTATTGAATGGAGTGAGGTGCGCTGATTATATGTTTGCATAATGTTTCTTGATGTGAAACTTTCAGGTTTGCATTGGGAACTGTAAATTAGAGCCATTTAAGTGCTACCATGCATGGTTTCTTCATAAGGACTGCTACGGAGCACGGCGTTCGAGGTTATTGAACTGCACATTGGATTTCCTACTGCAATTGATGGGAGCCTCAGTCAGTCAGATTCACCAGATGGCTCTGAGAATTTTGGCTCTGCTGGCCTGGATTAGAATGTTCTGCAAGGGACATGACCAGCGGGCACGGTGGCAATGGGTTGATTGTTGGGCCTGATGATCTTAAAGGTCTTTTGCAACCTGAATGACTCTATGAATGGAAAGAAACAGGACGCTATGGTCCCATGACACCTTACTCATCACCTTTTGCAAATGTGAAGATAAAGTGTTAATACCCCTGCTGTGGAGTGCTAATGAGTGGTGGCAATGGAGTCCTGCCCATGAATCACTGTTACCACTTCCTAGGGGAAAGAGGTGCCCAAGGGACCACTCCTGTGCCATGCAGTGCATGCTTGGTTTCCCCTAGCAACACACAGTGCATGGGGTGCAGGGGGAAAAAGGGTGGTACGACTTGATCTCTACTCACATTTATGGGACAAAAGGACATCAAAAGAGTCTGCCCATCTCGTTGCTTCTTCTGTTGATAGTCTTCTGGAAGAAAGGAAGAGGCAGATTACAGACGACCCACAGCTGTTTGACAAGCACACCAAGGAAGGCTGGAATTCTTCTCACCAAACTTTGGAAGTTTACAATGTAGAGGTCTCCCCTTGGTTCCCTGCAAAGTCAGTGGGGAGATGCCAAGGGACTCTCATGGGTCTCCTCACCTCGTCCTCACGTAGGGGGGTAAAACAAGCCAGATGAATCACACCCAAAAAGGAACCAATTTTTCCTGATCCACTCTAAGCAAAGACCCAGGGGACAAGTTCAGACGCAGACATTTACATTGCAAATGTCAAAAGTTAAACGAAATGAAACCCACTCCTGCAGAAGTGTTTATTTCTCTCTCCTGACTGCAAGGGGAAGGCGAGCTCAGACACGACTTGGGATCAGATGGATTCCATCCCACTCGCCTTAAATCAGGACTCCGTATTGTTTGAGGCATCTGCTTTAGTGCTGTGCAAACTAACACGGGATATTTAGGCAGTGTTTAATAACACTTAGCTAAGGAGGACTGTGACCTGGAATTGCTGCTCACCTCTTCAACAAAGTCAACCGCTCAGACTTTGATTTGTGATAACAGAGGGATATATTATCCCCATCCCTGGAGGTGTCCAAGGATGGGTTGGATGGGGCCGGGCAGCCTACAGCATACAATGAAAGGAAGGTAATTCGAGAAGGGTGGTGGGCAGGGAGGGGAGGACAGAGGTGGGATGGGGTGGGATGCTGCAGCTATACTCACTTCAAAGCCCGGTTGGGCTTGTCCGGAAGAATAGCTGTGAAATCATTATATGAGTCTGATTTGTGAGACAGGCAGCCCAGGCGAGTCCTCATCCCTCTGTTCCTGTGGTCGATGTGGGGGAGCAGGGGGGGTGAGTGAGGGAAAACCAAAGAAGAGGATTATAACTCTAGCCAGAGCTAGCAAAACAAAACCCCAAAGAAGACACAGCTCAGCCGCTCTGGGCCTTATCGGATCTGCGTCCTTCGTCCCTCACCTGCAGGAGGGACCCTGAAGCATCTCCAGGAGGATGCTAAGGATGGATACAGCACGGATACTGGCTCGCCCAATGCCAGCCAGTTGTTCTACTCGTCCGACTGGCACAAAGGCTGCATGCTGGTTGGTGTCCTGGAAGGACCTGCCCTCAGCAGAGCAGGAGTGCAGCTACACCAGCAATCAGCTGCATCAGAACAGTGTGGTGCCAGTGCTGGAGGGCAGGAGGGCAAGAAGGAGCAAGGCACCTATGAGGTGAGCTGTGCTGCAGAACCAAGGGAGCCCAGCCCGCTTCTTTAGACTCAGCATTACATAAGCAGGCTAAAGCTGCCGCTTCCATGGCAGGTTTATCCGCGCAGAAAAAGACCTTACTGCTTTTCCCTTTGAATTTCAGAGCAGTTCCAGTGCTTTGCTCTCACATAGGCCCCTCAGATCCCTGCCAGCCCCTTCCCAGCACAACTGATGAGCACAGCATCACTGGGATGGAGAGGACTTGGAAAGGGAGGGAACACAAAGGGAGAGGGAGATGGAACATGCATGCGTGGCACTGGACTGGCATTGTCTCCCCTCAGAAACACACAGATGCCGACTAATGGACATAGCATCTAGAAAGGCAGAGCCTGAGCTCCCCCAAGTCTAAGGGCACCCCTCCCTTCTGGTTCACCCCTGAGCATGGGAGGACCACTCAGTGGCCATGTGCACTTCTCAGCTGCTAGACTCCCTCT
This sequence comes from Alectoris magna, assembly GCA_030625065.1. NCBI lineage: Eukaryota > Metazoa > Chordata > Aves > Galliformes > Phasianidae > Alectoris > Alectoris magna. Next base: position 24,938,513 of record CM060568.1, on the reverse strand, counting down.
GGAAGCCCTCCCTGAGCCCTGCTGCCGAGCAGATGCCAAATGCTCCCTGAGACTGCAGAGGGAAGCACAGCGTTTTCTCCCTTCCCCATGCAGAACACTTCAGCACTGAGCTAATCTGTAGCACGCCTGTCCCCCCTTCTCCTCCCGCCCTGCAGAGAGTTTCTATTATTGCACATTTTCATGTAATCTTACAGCAAATTAAATGTTAATTAAATGCAACGAGTGTCTCCCTGGCAGAGCACAGGCATCTCCCAGCACAAAACCTGGGGATCTTCAGTAGCAAGAATAGCTCCAAAACTCAAACCTGTAGCCAGCAGTCTCAGGATGCTGCCCTACATCCGCTCCCCACAGCAAAGCAGACACTCTGCATGCACAGCACTGCATCCCCAGCTGAGCCTGCTGGCCCTGCTGTGCTCAGACTGAGTAGCTATAGGATCCTACTGGTACCTTTCTCATGTGCCTCCTGCCCCCAGCCCTCATCCTTCTCAGCCGTGCCCTGATGCAGCTCACAGCTTTCTCAGCAAGAGGTGTGGCATGCACTGCTGCTGGGATTTCTCTCCAATGCCTGAGATGAAGGGACTGCAGCAGGGAATGGCAGTAAGGAGACTGCGATGCTGCACTGTGAGCACGGAGCTCAGCTCGTGGAATACAGGTTGTAACTCCAGGACAGGACATGGGGAGAAGAACCTGGATTGGTAGGAGGTGGGGAGGCAGGGGAAGGGCAGGATGGAGCTGAGAGGCTCACAGGATGAGGCAGACAGCGACAGGATGGGCAAGGGATGAGGTGTCTGTGCAGTTACCTCCGTGGGATCAGTAATGCAGCCATTCAGGACTCCAGTTATGGCCAATCCTCTGTCTGGTTGGCTTGGAGAGTGGTTTGCAGGAGACAGGAGTGTAGGAAGGAGGGATTTACAGTTTCACGCCCTGGCACTTAAAAATATTACAAAGAATCCTCTGCCAGAAAAGGAGGGCCCGTTGCACTCAACCCATTTGATCCTCGTCAGTTTTCCAATGGAAGACTCTCGGAGTTGAAGGATGATCACAGAGAAGAGACGGCATTTCCTCCTGGAAGCAGAGCCATGGGGTAAGTCCAGCTGCAGGTCCGAGCTTGGCGTCACGGCTCAGCACGGAGCAGCAGGACTCGGCACGGCTACATTCATCATGCAGTGCCTCCGAAGGTCGGTCCTCAACAGGCAGAGTTCTGGGCTGACCTCACTAAGAGGATCGAGCTACCTCTTGTCCCTGTCCCTGCGGGTCATGGCTGGCATAACTGGCCATCGTGGTGCTGCAAACGGAAGAACAGGAGGACTTCATGCGCCTGTGGATCTCTCCTTCCACCATCACAGGGCTCAAGCACTCACACAGATGAACTCAAAGAAAGCATCTCCTCATCTGGGTGGTGGGAGCTCATGGGAAGCCGCAAAGAGGGATGAATGGATTGAGGGGGTGGCAGGGTTCCCGGAGCACGGGCACAAAGATGCTGCTGGAATGGATCTCCCAGCAGGGAGTGAAGGCAGTGTCCACTAAGCTGATGGGACAGAGCAGGACAGAACCGCCTGCGTAGTGAGCAAAGTGCAAAGGTTTCCTGTTCGCCAGGACAAGGCTGAGCTCCAGATAACCTCCAGGTCCCCCTGCCCAGAGGGGGAGAGCAAGGAGCTGATGCAAGTAGCAGCTGCATGCAAAGGGCCAGGAGCTCGCTCTGCCCGGGCCAGGGGAGATCCCAAAGCTTGGGCTGCCCAATGCAGCATCCCTTTTAAAACCTGATTACATTAAAAATGCACAAAGCCTCTTCCCAACTAAATTAATGGAACTGGGATTGCACTATATGCCAGTGAGTGCATTTTCTTAATCCCTGCCCTGACCGGCTGCTTCGATGCGCTTTAACTGAAATCAATCCTTGTAATTCCTTAAGCCCCTTCAAAATTTCCTCATTAACAGTTTCACCCACATGTGGGGCCAAGCAGAGGATTTCCCAGAGCCCAGCAGCCCCTTCTCTCTCTGGCAGCTGGGGTGGGTGCCCACACAGTGCCCTCTCTTGCATTCTCCCCTTGCTGCATGCTTTTGGAGGTGCTGTTATGAAACAGCTCGCTGCTCACCCCCGCTCCCACCCACACAACCTGCACGACAGAGTGGCACCCAACTTCCTCAAGGTCCCAAAGTCTGTCTGCCTTTGGGACATCGAGTCCCACAGCCAGGCTGGAGCATCTGTGGGTATGCCCTTGGCTTGCCAGTGAAGCCAGTCGATCCCCTTGGAAATAGAACGCAGTGAAGGCATCCCAGTAAGAGTCTGCAGTGAAGATTATTGCTTCGCCCTCCATCCCTTGCACTCATCCACCCCCCTCCTACAGCAGGACCCCATCCAGGAGAACTGCCAGTCTCATCATGGATGTGTTTTGGGGTTTCTCCTTGGGAGACAAAGGGAGTGGGAGCAATTATGACATCGGGATTATCGACCCCCCTCCATCCCAGGAGATCACCTGAGCAAAGATAAGGGAGCCATCCCAGTCAGCAGCACAAAGGGGAAGAGGAAAACAAACCAAACAAACACCAGACCCGGGGGGCGGGGGGGACCTTAGGAGATTAAGCACCCGCAGAGCCGAGCAGATAAACCGAGCAAGGAGGCACTGCAAACAGACACACACGCAGCGATACTCACCGCCGTTGGTTGACCTGTCCTCCGTGTGTGCTCGGGGAGGCTCTGGGGACACAGCAGAGAGCTCCCTTCAGATCCAACCCCTCGCACAGCCCTCCGGTCCCTCTCTTACCCCTCACCCCACCCGGAGCCCCGCGCCTCAGCCCCGCACAGCCTCACCCGGCACTCCGCAACGCGGCGGCTGCACCGCGATGGGCGGCGATGCAGCGGTGCCCACCTGACCCGCGCGTCCCTCCGCATCCCTTCTCGTCCGCTCACCTGCTGGGAGCGTCCCCCCGCCCCGCTACAGATGCCGAAAGCCGGCGGGGTGGGGAGGGGGGGAATGTCTGCCAGAGCTGTCGCTGCTGTCACCCTCCCCCCTTTGGGAGGGAGCGTCCCTCCCGCATCGTTCTGATCAGCTCCTCTGAGGCTTAGGGGAGGATGCTGCCCTCGGATCGTCGGCAGTAGCACAGACGAAAGGGAGTGGGGAGCTTAATTAGAGAGCCTCGGTGTCAGTGGGGTCAAGGGAAATCGTTAACCTTATTGCACAGCATGGGAAAGGGAAGAAACCTACCCACCTGGCAGCTCGGGTTGCAACCAGCCCCTGCTCTTCCTTGCTGTGTGCTCCCTGCACCGGAACCAACCTTGTTTTGCCTCCCACCCCTCTCCTGCACGCACCCCTCCACCTTCAGCCAACAGCGTGTATCTGGGGCTCCCAGTGCACCCTAAGGAGGCTTCTACTGGAACACCCCAGTAGCAGGACCCTGCCCCCCAGCAGCAAGACCTCAGATCTGGGCTTGGCTCAGCCACAAGAAGCACAGCCCCTGGATGCCAATACAGGTGCTAACTGAGGGCCCAAGCCATGAGATCCCCCCCCATTTTAGTTGGGAACAGGCTGCTCAGAGTGGTAGTGGGTGCCCCATACCTGCAGACAGCCAAGGTCAGGCTGGGTGGGCTCTGAGCACCTGATAGAGCTGTAGGCGTCCCTGCTCAGTACAGGGGGTTCGACCAGATGGCTTTTAAGGGTCCCTTCCAACTCAAATAATTCTGTGATTCTATGACCATGGGAGCTCCTGATGGCTCTTGTCACTGCTTGAGGCATCAGAAAAAAAACGCACATCACAAAACCCAAATCCCAAGCAGTTAAACCAGTCGCTATTTTTCTCTCATTGCCTCTCCTCAGCTAACAAAGCGCTGGGCTGACATCCCCGTGCTACTAGCAGGAATCATGCCTTGAGATAACACATCATCACCAGGCAACATCCCTGGGGAGGGGGCGTCCCACAGAACTTACTATGAAAACACAGGGATTAGCAGCACCGCAGGCACGATCCCATTGCTCCAGCCTGGATTCCCTCCTTCACAGCTCATCTTGGCAAGGAAATACTCTCCTTGCTGTCACCCCCCCCCCCTTGCAAAGCCCAGGTCATCCTGACTTGGATTCGTCGCATCTCCGGTGATGAGGAGACAAGTGCTGAAAAACACCCTAAAAAAAATGCAGTGGTTGATACAATCTCCTCTCAGCCAAGGTTAAAGGTTGAGGTTCATCTGATGCCTCTGGTTTATTCCAGTTAAATAACAATCCACTTCAGCCCTTCCCCGAACCCAAGCCAAATTTAACACAGCATCACTAAGGGTTCAACTCCTAGCATATCATTTGGGTTTTAATGCATTTCCACACTTCCAGGTTCTCCCTGGGCAACTGCAGGATGTCACGAGTGACATTGGTTTTGTAACACATCCAGGACGTACCTCAGATCTCACTCACACATACAGACATCGGGAGAGTAGAAGGCTGCCAACAAAACGTTCCATCAACAAAGCTCTACTCTGGATCCTCCCGGCCCATTACTCATATAGAACCTTTCAAGGCCATCTGGTCCCACTCCCTGCACTGAGCAGGGACACCCACAGCTCCATCAGTGCTCACAGCCCATCCAGCCCGACCTTGGCTGTCTGCAGGGATGGGGCATCCGTCACCTCCTGGAGCAACCCACAGACCATTCTGCCAACCACCGTTTTCCCCCTATGTCCCTGGGCTGGGTTGGAGTTAATGGAGATCAAAGCAAGCTGTGTTGACACAGGCACGGCGGGAAGTGTAATTAAATTGCAGATAAAGAGAATTGTACATTGCGGGGTAATATTTTAGAAAGCTTCTGTGAGAAAAGGTTTATAGCAAATTCCTTCTAAAATGGCCCTGATGTTTCCAACCACCCTGTAGCTCCTATTTAAAACCTTTTAATAAAATAACTCATTTTGATATTACATTTGAATCCCACATCCTAAAGAGTAAATCTCTAAGAAATGCTTTAAAGCAATCTCCCCGTGACCTGCTCTCAGCAAACACGAACACAGGGGGATGGCTGGCTGTCACCAGGCAGTGCAGGTGGGGATTTGCCAGCCCACAGCCTGGCCATCCACCCCTCTGGGCTATGTTGGAACTTCACACCTCAATCGAGCAGCTCGCAGGCTTGGCTGCCACCTCCAAGTGAGATTCCATTCCACCTTTTGTGTATTTTGTTGTAACTTCATCATCGTTCTCAGATCAAACGTCCGTACCCCAGGACCTGCTGCACATGTAGAAGTGCATCGGTGCCTCTGCGTGCTTTGCAGAGTGTTAAAGCAACGCCAAGCAAAGCCCAGGTGATGTGCAGGGTCTCCAGCTGGAGGAACACAGCTGCTAATGCCTAGGACTCATCAGCTACAGGAACAGCAGCACGATGGGTCCTTGGCTGCACTGAGTCACTGAGCTCACTCCTGCCCATCACACAGGGGATCTCCACCACCTACAGCAGTTCCAGAGTCCAAGCTCCAGGGGAATGCATCTGCCCCACTTCTCCCCACCTGCACGCCCTGCGACCGCCTGCAAGGTTCCACTGCAACCTTTGCTGCATGTGGCTCTCTCACCTCTGACACATTCTCCTCTTGCTCCAATTAGCCTTATTTCCAACTGGCTCAGCCCTGCTGTTCCTTGTACCATCACAGATACCCAGGACACAAATATTCAGAGGAAATCCACCATTCAGGGCAATCCACCGTTTTAATATCACAACAATAGAGATGGGGAAATCCAAGCGCGGCGAGCGCAGCAGAGCTGCAGGCACTGCCTTTCCTCCCAGCTTCAAAGCCCACCACTAATCCCATTGAAACGGGGATCACCCAGCCCCACTCCTCTTACTGTTGATCTCAGCTCTTCCCCCTCAGCAATGCCAGAAAAAACACAGAGATCCCACCATGTGGCTGCTGCTGATAAGGTCAATAGGTGCGACGCATCGAAGGGAAAACAACAACAAAACACATCTGGGGAGTGAGGAACCATCTGCTGCATGCTCCAAGAGCACAGCCAACCTCCTATCTCCCCTGGGCACCTGGGAAGGCATGCAGGCTGCAGGGATGCAGTGGGGTATGGCTGGCCCAGGGGAAAAGGATGGGGCCTTGGTGGTGGTGGCAGTGCCATGTCCAGGACACAGCAGAGCTGTGTCACTCACTGGGGACAGTCAGCACTGCTGGAAAGGCTCTACACAGCCAGGGACTGTTGCTCCTCGGGGCTGTGCCAGCTTCCCAGCTGCACGTGAAGCATCAGATGGTTTGTTTTGTGTGCCTGTGAAAACCTAAACTTAGCGAGCAAGATGTTAATTCCTGGGGAAAATAGGCCGTATTTATGTAACCGTGAAAAGCTGCAGTGAAGGCTGCAGATCCAATGAGAGAGGAGGAGATGTAAGGGGCTAACATAGCACTGCTGTTCACTCTGCTTTATCAAGACCTCCAGTGGGCACATATCCATCCCCATACAGCCCAAAGGAGCAGCTCAGAGGTCATTCAGCCCAAGAATAGAGGTCTCATTGTGTGTGCCATGCCACAGCCCAGGTTCTGTCTGGGATGAGAAGCACGGGGTGTGGAAGCCTGGCTGAATGAGCACCGCAAATGGCAGCATCTGTGTGTGCTGTGAGCAGCACAAGCTCCAGCTCGGCAGGGGGTGGAGAGTGCTGAATAAAGGGTGAATTCATTCACAGCCATGCAGGACGGCATTAGTGCCGGGCCTCTGCCCGCAGAGACATCACCCATGGTGTGCTCACAACACTCCAGTCCCTTGTGCATAAATAAGCCCTAACACCTCCCAGCTCCCACCACTGCCAATCTGGCTCTATCCAATCTTGTGGACATTTACCTAAAAGCAGCAGGGAACAATTTCCAGACAAATTGGTGAGACAAAGTTGTGACTGCCTTTGAGCAGAGTCCAAGCTAGAGGCAGCACTGCACGAAGGCATCAGCTGCAAAGGGTCCTACTGTGATTCCGTGTGATGGAAGGTCCGGTCTGGCAGAACGCCGCAGCACAGGAGCACAACGGGCTGGAGGCTACAGCAAAACTTAAGTGTTGTTTTTGAACAAATGGAGGCAGAGATGAGTTTTTGAAACATACAAGGAAAAGCTTTGCTAAACGGATTAATTTCCTGAGGGAAAGCACGGCTTCTAAAGAAACTAAAACGTCACGTAACTCAGCACTCTTTTGGGAAAGGACACTTGAAATAACCTCTCTCTCTTGCTCCTGGGAACAATACAGTGGGTAAAGAGTTACCAGAGAAAGTCTTGGAAAAAAAAAAAAAGAAAAGGCCAACCATCTCTCCCATTAATTCTGCATTTACCCTTGCTGCAGCAGCAGCACACACAGCCTCGAGGAAAGCCATCACCTTCCAACACCCTTTCCTAATCACATCTGAGAAGGATGTAACAGTGTTCCTGCTGCTCCCTCATTTCCTTCGGCTGTCGCTCATTTCTCACTCAAACCAACCCACTGTGAGCAGCAACTCTGCAAAATGTGTTTTGGAGTCATCGACCGGCTTCGTGGTGCACAACAACAGGGGACTTCCCATCTGCTGCTGTTTGTTTAGCCCTCACGTTACTGAACTAACATCTGGAAAAGCTGCTGAGCCTCCACTTGAGGCGATGCACTTGGAGCACGTATCTTTGCCCTCTGTGGAAGATGCGGTGATGCAGGTACCACTTGGCAAAGGACAAGAGACGCTTCATTCAGTGCCCAGATTTGCATTTAGATGTTCTCATGACACAAGCTGAGATACAACACAGCCCAGCCAACTTGACCCTGAGAATGGCTTGCATGCCTGGAAAGCCACATGCTAGCTCTGACTAAGCAATTCAAGTCCTCTTTCGGGTTTCTATTACTGCAGTACAGCCAAACCCTGAGCTACAGAATCATTGAGGTTGGCAAAGGGCACTAAGATCATTTAGCCTATGCTGTGAGGCAGCAGAAAGCCCGTTCTCAGTAACGTTGGAAAGGTCTGTGGCCAGCAGTGCTAGGAAGGCAGACAACACAGCCCCAAGACCCAACACCAGGAGGGAGGTGGGGCTGGCTCTCATACATGAAGTTGGCTCCCACCTACTCCCTCCCCTGCCATCATCTGCCTCTCATTGGCCCTGCTCAGCCTCCAAGACTAGGGATAGCGTGATCCTCTAAATCACCTCTCCAAGGGGTTATGCCATGTCCAAGGACCCAATGCCCAACTTCAGTGCAGCCCAGCTCCCTAAAATCAGGAGGAAAAAAAGCTGATAAACTGGGGGGAAAAAAACAGAACAGAAGACAAAGCAAGGTTACAGGATGTCTGCAGCAGAGAAAGAGTCAAGAGGAAAGATAAGAACACTGAAAATTCAGTAAGAAAAAATAATGGAAAGGTTGGGATTAGGGAAGTGCCTGCAGCCTCTGCATCTGACTACAGGCATCCAAACAAGGTGACCCAGAGAGACAAGGCTGTGTTTCAGGAGTTTCCATCTACCACATCTGCTCGTGTAAAGATGCCCATTGATCAACACTACTTAAGCCACACATGCAGCAGCCGCATGGGAAAGCATCAACACCTGCTGCGCAAGGCAACCCTACGCGTGCTGAGCGGAATGAAAAGATCACAACACGTGCTTTGCTGTCTGCAGTTCTGTTCACAGCCCAGCGTGATGTTTTCTTTTTCACAACAGGTTTTGTTTGACTCACGTTTTTCTTGTGATCCAGTATAAACGCCAGCAGTTTCTGCTGCTGGTCTATAGTGTTGATGCTGTCTATAGAGCTCCTGTAGTAGAGCAACGTGCCTTTACCTGTATTGCATGGCACCCTCATTTTTCTATGACCATTTCTCCATTCATCAAAGCTTGAATTCCAGCCGTACCCCTCTTCCAACAGCCTACAGGTTCTCCCGGCTACCCAATGGCTGCTTCATCCATACATACACTCTCTATTCACCATTCAAGACTGAAAGAAGCGTTCCTGAGACAAACACCCAAATAAAGCATTTGGATACGATCATCCAACCACTCCGTACCCGTTTCATCCAGAAGCACACCAGACACAACTATACCAAAAGGCTTAGCATATTGTCAGGTACTGCCTCCCCCAAAGCCATAGGGCCTCTTTATCCTGTCACGTGGGATTACTTCAGTTTGAGATGACTTTCCTCCTGAAAACCCGCATGCTTTATTTGTTCAGCACCTTCCAGGCTGCTTTTGTTTCAGATAGGATTTTTTCCTTCTGTAGATGATAATTAAACAGACCTGTGATTACCCAGGACTTCTTTGTATTCTTTCTAGGGACAGGTACTACTTAACTCCAGAGCATTCAAGTGGCCCCATTTTTGTCAAGGAACACCACAGACTGTTCTGAAATCACTTTTGCTTGCTCTTTAACAGAATCCCTGACACCCAGACAGCATGAGACCACCTGCTTCCCCAACAACACCCATGAACACGTTTTTTTCTGCATGTTAAGCAGAGATCTCACTAATAATCATTACCACCAGCTAGTCAATGCTTCTTTCTCTTCAGCTTTTTAGCAGGGTCTGTAAGATAGGACAGGGGGAAATGGTTTCAAACTATAAGAGGGGAGATTTAGAGTGGATATAAAGAAGGTGGGGCTTAACCAGTAAGGGCTGTGAGGCAGCAGCACAGGCTGCCCAGAGAGCTGTGGGTGCCCCCATCCCTGCAGACAGCCAAGGTCAGGCTGGATGGGCTCTGGGCACTGATGGAACTGTGGGTGTCCCTGCTCAGTGCAGGGAGTTGGACCAGATGGCCTTGAAGGCTCCCTTGCAACTCAAACGGTTCTATGACACCGTGAACAGGCATATGGATATAAAAGGGAAAATACATGAGGATGCATGATTTGCTTACTTTAAATGCTGTAAATGACAAGGCATAACATCTGCATACACAACAAAAGCAGGAGTAATTTGTACACAATCCAGGCTTCCCCACTATCAAGAAGCCATTTCAGAAGAATGAAAAACATGGTTTAGGTAAGGAAGCCTAATAGAACAAGAAACATTCTCATAGAGGTACTTCAGTAAGACATCGGCTTTGATAACTCTATTACAAAACAGGTATCTAAGCTGGACGGTAGGAAGAAGCTGTCAGTAAATCCAGGAAAGCGTGCATCTTGTTCCACAGTTGCTTAAAGAGAGCCAATGCCCAGAAAGGAGATGTGCAGAAGTGCAGGGAGCGGCTGAAAAGCAGAGCCTCCACAATTCCCTGCCTGGGGCTGCACCAGGGACTGCAGGGAGAAGGGAATCAGGAGCATACGTAGCTAACTGATGAGTCTGCACTTAATGGGTGCTTGTATTCACTGTTACTTGTCACACCTTCTGCAGATGCAATTAGCAGAAGCCTGCCAGGTGCTTTCCTCACCTGGCTCCCATAACAGCATTGAATCCAACAAGACATCTCCCAGCACAGCCGTAGCTAAATTTGGAGCTGGGCATTTCTGTGGCAAATGTGCTAAAATTACATCCCACTCCTTAAAAGAACTGTCTTTTTACTGGGTGTCTTCTTTATACACGGATAAACATCTCCTGACAAGGCAACAGAACAGATGACAAACAAGGAGTCTCCATTTTAAGGGACACCAACAAAGAGCTGTGGGCTTCATCTGCAATTCTCTTCAAAGTGCCAAGCAAACAAGCCAGATTCTCAGGGCTGAGAGTGTTTTAGATCTATCACTTCCTAAATAGAGTATAATATTAAACTATATATATCCAATAGCACTCTATGCTTGTTGTTCTGCAGCCAACTCAACTATACTTGCCCTTGTACCAACTGTTCCCTAAAATGTTTTTATGCTCTTCACCCATCTATCTGCTGCTTGGGGAGGAGCGGAGGGTTGCCCATAGCTTTTTAGGGTACTTCGTGTAGCGGTTGGGTTTGGTTTGCTGGATGGTTTTTGGTTGAGTTGGTTTTATTTCGAATAATAACCAAAGAAGCTTGTTTTTCACCCCAAAGTCTCCTTGTCTATTGCTGCAGCTTAGGGCAGAAAGTGAATACATCAAAATATACCAAAGTCTGCAGGAGAATTGTACAGGACACCTTCAAACTCTACTCAGCACTGCAGCAAAACCAGAGGATATCAAGACATAAGGAGAAAGCTGGAACTTATTAGGGGAAAACGGGAGCAGTGCAGGCTGAATATGCCTGCCACAGAGTTCTGTGCTGCAAAATTGTGGCTGGCACAGCTGGTGACCGCACGTAAGCAACATTTGTTAATTACATAAAACAACGCTTGGAGGAAAACAACAAACTAGAGCACAAGCCTAAAATAAGAGCCCAAATATTTAGAGGTGAAGTCAGGTGAAGTTTACGCAGGGGATTTCCATCTGGCAGCATTGATATGCCTGTCAGTCAGCCGTGCCTCTGCTGCTGCTGTTAGCACATGGGCCAAAGGCACAGAGAGCACAACGAGCATCCTCAGGAGACTGCTGGCTATGCACAGCGGCACCAGTGAGCACGTGTCATCAAAATATGCCATTGTGCAAGCAACCGATGGTGAAAAACAAGAGGAGAAAATAGAAAACCTCACATTTGGGAGAATAAACTCTCCTTGTCCTTTCACTCTTACCATTACAGATGTTCTCCAGGGCTGCCTTTATTCACTGGATGCCATTTCACTTTCATCCAATGCCACACCAGTCAGATCCCTCCCAGAGGGATGCACCACAGAGGGGTCATGCCTCCTTGTTGCTGTTGTTGGAAATTTGCTGCATGAATGTACGCAAAGCACCACCTGCTCATGTGCAGGAGCAGCAGGTTGACGAAAGAGCCACCTCCAGGAATAGTTTTGTACTCCTGAGTAATGAGCTGACACTTGCACAGCACTGGGCATCCTTACATCAGGTCTCAGCTGAGGTCCCCGGGCTCTCAAAGACAGAGAGGCTGAAATCAAACAGAGGCACCCAACCATCACAGGTTGGCCCATAGCCGCAAGGACCTTGAGTAAGTCCTCACGCAGTACCTGTGCTGGTCATTCTGTTCCCAGCAAAGCCAGCAGCTCTGGGTACAGCAGCCACAGGCCAGCACTGCACACAACCAAAACAAGCGATATCTTCTCTGTAGCAACATTCATAGGACCGCTAGTGAATTCAAGCAGTTGTGTTGTAACCTACCCTCATTCACAAATCCAAGTACAGATGGTTTGCATAGATTCAGGTCCATCTTTCCCACTGACCTCATCTTAGCAGGACTGCAGCAGCTCGGATGACACGTTCGGATGCATTTTTTTTTCCACTGTAGCTAATCGTAGCTCTATCACACACTTCAAACTGCAGCAAGCCCTTAATATAGCAGTGGGCAAAAATCAACATCACACCAAACAGCTTGCATATAAAAGATGGATGTTATGCCTTGGAGACAGCTTGCTCACACATTTTAACAAGCGCTTTCAACATCCCAGGCAGAGTTATATTTCTGCCTAAGCTTCTTAGAGCATGTTATCCTTTGAATGCTTGATAATAATCCTAATTTAAAGAACTGGGACTCTTCAGATGTAAACAGCATTTGCCTTTGCACTTCTCACCAAGAGATAGAATATCCCTTGCTTGACAATTAAGAAAGCTGAGCACATTACGTTTATGCTTACTATCAATAATGGTCGGGGGAGTGAAAAACTTCTCAGAAAAACTGGGGTTTTTATGCTTTCACATCCTCAAAGGAGCCTCTGATAATCCCTACTTTAGAAACACAGATGACTCTTAAGCAAATTCCGTTTAAGTTCCATTTATTCTCACTATCAGTAAAAAAGGTAAATAGCAAAATCCACCATCCTCTAAAGCAGCAATCTGAGTATAACATCGCCTTGCTCTGATCACTGCTTAAATGTTCAGGGAATTTTATCACTGCAATAACTCTCACAAGGTGGTGCATAACATTTTGTTCTAACTCTCATATTTCCAGCTTGTTTCCAATCAAAGATGTGCAAATCCAAGCTCAGAAAAAACCGAATTGCCAGACAAACTTTATTTACAAAGGATACAAACTTCAGAACGGGTGCTCCGAAAGTGGCAGGACCACAGGCCCCAAAGACGCATCATCTCCTGTCTGATGAATATTACAAGGACAACTGCAAACACCACACTCCTCCTCTCCCTGCTTGCAACAGGGAACACTTGAGTGCAACTCCCCATGGCAATTTCTGTGTGATCAAATATCCTCCAACACGACACAAACTGCTGGCTGCAGTGAAGCTTTGTTAAGTTCTTTGCCCAGCACGGCACTACTCTGCTGTAACAGTTCTCAGCTAGAGATTCAGTGATTATCAGGAATACTGGATCATTTTCCAGAGAAGCTGGAACACTGTCTCCTTTAAATGGGAGAAGAGTTTACACGTGCAAACTGGAAAGTGGAAAATTAATAAATAACCTTACCTTCAACACCACACCCCAAAGGCAATGATCTCAATATCCTAAGCTAAAATGATGGGCATTTTTCTCTTTCTCCCTCCCACTGAGGACCCAAAGGTGAATTCCTACCAGGTGAACTATCATAGCTGCTCCCCAGTCTATTCTGAAACTGCAGTGGGGCTGTACTCCTCCAGTCCTCCCATAACAGTTGATGTTTTTCAAACTGAATTGTGGTATTTAGAAGTCCAAAGCATCTCTGCTTTAACAGTTCAATTCACATCACTTGCTACAAGTCAGTTTTTCTTTGCTTCTGTTTCTGCAGCGGGCCACGAAACGTGGATGTGATATGGCTCTAATTCTTCTGGAGTGACATAGTCTGGAGCATTGCCCATCAGGTCCCGTCCCTTGAACGATTTAGGAAAAGCAATGACATCTCGGATACTTGGAGAGCCAACGATGAGAGAGATGAGCCTGTCAAGTCCTAGAAGCAGAAAACAAATTGATGAATCCCCTGAGTTATGGTCCTGGGTTAGTTGCTCTGATTCAGAAAATCAGAAAGGTGGGAGTAGGTAATACTGCCAGACTTAATAAAACTGAAGTAAATAAGGGGAAAAAAATTACTCTCAACTAGCAAAGAGAAAAATAGACGTGCCTAGACAGCAGATGAGCCTAGCAAAATAAAGCTTTCCAATGTTACAAAAAATTCTGTGACATATCAAAGACTACAAGACAGAAGCAGTGCCTTTTCAAAAGTAGCATAACAATGCCAGGGCCACTAAGCAACAGGAACATTGTCAGGGCTCTGTTTGACTGCTCAAAGCTCTTGGTCAATCAGTTCTGAAGGACTAGAACAACCAGGAGGAATTCAGAGAGTAATAGCCTCTGAGTGATGGGATAGAGGAAAATCACATTTGAAGACTGCAAGTTAAAGTGCTCTTCTTTTGTTGTTGTTGGTTTTGTTTTTTTTTTTTAAACAAAAACTTGAAAGATTCTAGGAAAACAAACTGACATTCCTGTAATGCTGTACACAGTGCTGTAATGACTTCAAGATTCCATTCCACAACAGCTTAAGCCAATCTAGGTCAGTGCTGCTGTCTCCTCACACTCCCTGTGACTCCTGAGATGTCATTTCTCCCTGCTGTGTACACTGTTATGTACAGGTACCCATCATGCCCATGCTGAGACAGATCAGGACAACATTCACTTACTGTCAGTTTAAGACTCTGAATGAGTGAATGAAACAGAAGGCAGAAGGGAAGGGAGACTGAAGGAAAGGCTGAGATTGTGGCAGTAACCCAGGGCATGAAGCAGTACCACACCATCCCATGCCTCTGGGGGTGCAGTACAGAGATCCTGTACTGGCTGCACAGGAAGGAAGAAATAAGGATGGAAGGAAAAGGAAGAAAGAATTAAGATGACCCAACGTTAGTAAACATGCTGTCTGTAGAACAGTAGATAAGGACCATGGTTAGAGGCACCAACAGGTGATTTGGTGCTTGCAGAACTAAAACACATGGTGAGGCTGGGGAGGGACACCAAAACATTCCGCACTTGGTTGTGAGAGCTCTGTTCTCTTTCAAAAAGTAACCACAGAGATGGAAGCATGTTGGTTGCTGCTATTTAGCACCACCAAAACAGCCATCTCTGTCAGGAGGAGACGGAGCTTTTGCTAACAAATGAGGCTTATTCTCAAAACCTAATATACCAAAAGAAAGCCACAAGACACCAGCATGCTGGATAATTGCAAAGCAGTCACCTAAAGCAATTCCTCCATGAGGGGGAGCTCCAAATTCCAGAGCCTCAAGCAGATGGGAAAGCACCTCTGAGTCCTCCTGCAAAGTTACATAAGAAATGTTACTGAACAAACAATGCTTTTCCTACTAGCAGCATAAGATGAAGGTACGATGAAGTCATCCATCTCTAGGAGCTGCTTATCTGAGAAGAACATTCATGTTTCTCCAGAATTTGGAGCAGATACATAAATGAAGTAGTCTCCCAACATCCTCTTAGAGTTTTAAATGACATCTGGAGGTGTTACCTTCAGCACTTTCTCCAGCACAAAACGCTGTTGTTCTGCATTATGAATTCTGATGGAGCCACCTCCAATTTCACTGCCATTCAGCACAAGGTCGTAGTGCTGGCTACGGACCTGGGAAAAGAAATCAACAAGCACCTTAGAAAAGCTGAGACCCAATGGCATTCAGTGCCAACCAACACACACACAAAGATGCTGCAAATGAAGACATGACATACTGCAACACTGCTCTCTCAATGCAGCCTTGTAATTTACAAAGGAAGAGGGTCCAAACGCTGAGGATGAAGTTTTCTGCTGAATTCCTCTGGGGGGTAACAGATTCCAAACTTCAGGATAACAAACATATAGATCACAACATAACCAAAGAGAAAGGAAATTGAGAGTATTCATTTTTATATAAAGTCCTATTAGTAGACACAGAGTAAGGCAGACTTCAAGTCTTGCCAACATTCCCTCCTGGATCCAGCTCCAGCAAAAACACGACAGAAATCACATGGGCACATCTCTTCTGTGGCTTTCTGATTGCCATTTTAACAGCAGTTTGCATCCATCCAGAATTCAGGCTCCATGCTGCGACCTGCTCCCAAGCCTAAGCATAGAAAAAGCTCCAGCTCAAATATCAGTCCTCGCAGATGCACGGACTGCTGCTGACAGAGGTGACGTCACCTAAGGGTGGCACATAGCTTAACAGCAACTGGAACAATGCATGTTCTTTTCCAAACTTGATCAAAACTTGAAGCAACGTGGTATGGGTCAGAATACAAGATTTCTCACCTTAAGCAACTGTTTTCAACGAGCCCCTTTTGTCAGAGGGGGACCTGGATGCTGGTTGTTATTCAGAGTCGTACTTTTCAAACAGATAGGTACCTAGTTTTCCACAACACACAGCTGTAAGAGGGCCAACACAACAGGCATGAAGTTAATTACCTTTGTGGGGTCAGAATAGAGGAGGTTGGTATCTAAAGGATGAGGAGCAGTGAAGGGGTGATGAGCAGACTCCAGTTCAGAGGGATTCTCTTCCTTGGGGAGGAAAAGTGGGAAATCCACCACCCAGAGGAAGTGAAGAGCTGCAGGATCCCGCAGTACCATTCCAGCTGCCTCCAGAAGGTCAGCACTCTCCAGCCGTAGGCTTCCTAATGCAGAGCACTGCAGAAAAGAAAGGAGCTAATGAGAAGGGGCATTTTCACTGCCAGGGAGGTTGCTCATACACCGTCCAGGGAAAGAGTTTTTCGTAACAGCAGCATCACATACAGCTGTACTGTTGCAGTAAAAACATTCTTGCCTTGTCTCCTAAAAAAATATCACTTTTCTGCCAAGGCCAGCAGCAGCAGCTCCAGGGTTTGAAAAGAAGAAAGACTGAGTAAGGAAGCTGGAAAAGTTCATTTTCTTCCACATTCCATCCTCACAAAACTCCTGGACTGACCTCAAGTTCTACATAAGCATGGATTAACAGGGAATCATAGGTAATATCCTCACTTTGAAGACAGAGAAATGAAGACACAGAAAGAAATGACAGTTTTGGTGATCATGCAGAACATGACACCATACACAAATGAATGCCTGGAAGGCAACATCTACTGGCAGGAATATAGGGAGAGTTAGGGACAGAATCTCCTACCCCTCTGCTAATAAGCAGCCATGTTTCACTCTTACCATTTGCTTAAGGGAGACAGCTACCTAGGTGTCCTTGTTTCCCTCGTCTCTGTTTAGTGCTTTAAGAAGTAAGCTGAGGTGAGAGAAGTGGTGCCAATTTGCTCCTGTTTTATATTCCAGCCTTCATCTTGGTTACAAACTCTTCCCAGAGTATAACTGGGAGATAAACAAAAGTAATAGGTACACTCCATGCATTACTTGTTGCTGATGTAGCTTCAGATGCAAAGAAACAAGAAATGAGAAGGCTCTCGGGAGACCTCACTGTGGCCTTCCAGAATTTGAAGGGAGCATATAAACAGGAGGGAGAATGACTGCTTATGAGGGTGATAGGACAGGAGGGAATGATTTTAAACTAAGACAGGGGAGGTTTAGGTTAGATACTAAGAAGAAATTTCCACCCAGAGGGTGGTGACGCATGGAAACAGGCTGCCCAAGGAGGCTGTGGATGCCCATCCCTGGAGGCATTCAAGGCCAGGCTGGATGTGGCTCTGGACAGCCTGGTCTGGCGGTTCACGACCCTGCACATAGCAGGGGGCTGGAACTGGATGAGCACTGTGGTCCATTTCAACCCAGGCTATTCTGTGATTCTATGGTCTATTTTTGTGATCAAAGGTATTAGACTAAGGACAAGTAACTTCAAAGCCAACAGCAACATTCAGCTCTCACAGAAACCCAGAAATACTTCCTACCACTCGCTTGTGGTCTCCAGCTGCCAGCAGCACCACATCATCCACCTGCACGTTCAGCACTCGGATGAGCTCTGACTGCTGCCCTTCATCAAGAAACTTGGTGAGCAAAGACTTCAAGCTCCCATCGGGCCTGCAGATAACATCCACGATTTCCTATTGCAAGATCAGTAAAAAGAATATGTTTGTGTCAGCGCTGCCCTCTCTTGTCATCAACTCTTTTATAATGAGGCTCTTAGTAAAGAGCTTTTATTATTATTAAAAATTCTCCCCTACCCTCATTTGCCTACAAGTGCCTTTATACAGCTTATCATTCACTGCTTCCAACATTCCAGCAGTGTTGCTGTCTCACCTGGTTGAACTGGGATTTTGCAGCCTCCTTTAAGGATTCCAAGTCTTTATTTTTAAGGTATCTCTGAGGAAAGAGCAGGAAAAGACATTAGAGCTGCAAGATCTACAGAAAACCCTGCCAGAATTCAAATCTACTGTTTCCAAACATCTCATGCTCTTTTGTCTCTAGCAGCTCAAGAACCTGTGCTAGAAACAAGAGTGGGTTCGTGGCACTGAACTACAGCTGAGTGTTTTCTCCAAGGACTGCTTTCAGAAAGGGGCTTCTGTAAGCTGCAGTTTTTCTTCTCACTCACAGATCAGACATAGCTGGTCAGCAGTGGGAGACCATGCCAATTCATTACCTCTAGCCTACAGATTACAGAGCAGAAACGAGTTTTTAACACTACACTGATGATGGTGAAAACGTAGCTCAGTGTGGAGGAATAACAGAAAGAAACCAACCAGGCTCATCCTCACATGCAAAGGAATGCAGTAGGTGTTCCTGATCTTTTAAAAAGATATTTTGAAGGTGAAGAGGCTTGAGACTCCACTTTCGTTTTGATAATGCACATCTTTAGTGCCCTCTCGTGGGAAGACAGTAATTTGCGTTTTCTGCCAAAATTAAAGGACTCCCAAACTGAAGTCCTGCTCATAGAATTGGAAAGGACCCACAAAGATTACCAAGTCCAACTCCTGGCTCTACAAAGGACCACCCAAAATTCAAACCCCGTGTTTGACAGCATTGTCTAAATGCTCCTTGTGCTCTGGTAGTCTTGGTGCCATGACCACTGCCCTGGGAAGCCTGTTCCAGTTTAAAAAAAAAACATACAGATTCATGTTATTCTATTGCCTAAATATAATTGTTCAGGGAATACATTTCTTTCCCCTTACTGCCTATGCTGCAAAGACATCCACAGCCGGAGTTAAATCTGCCTCCCCGTTAGATATGCCAAAGATAATTCTCCATCTACTGTCAGCTGTGAATTCAATTTGTGGCATTCTCCTCACATGAGCAGAACCCAGAAACACAACAAAAGCAACCATGAGGTGGGCATGCAAACTAGCTGACCTTTCTCCTATCAGTGCATAACAGCGCGGTGCCATACCTGGTTCTATTTCCATCTCTCCCCAGAGGGCACAATTTACTATTCAGATGCCATCCTTGACAAAAGCAAGCCAAAGCCCCAATAGGCTTCCTCATCCCCAGGGGACCCTGCAGCTCTGTTCTCTTCCTGGCCTTCATGAGGACAATATATTCTTCCCATCGCCTGATCGTCTCCATTTCCCAACTGCAACAACACTCTACCAAACCTGACGTCAATCACAAGCAACCCCAAGCTCCCTGAAGGACACCGCTCCCCCAGTCATAGCAGGGAACATTTCCACACCAACAAACGAATTCAAGTTGGTATTTTATTTCACAAGTGTACGCAGCATGTAAAAGCACCACTTACCACTCCCTGAGGGATACAAATAGCCTTGGCAGTGCCGTGGGGGTAACTGAGCACATTCTGCACAAACCCAATGTCCAATCTTCGTAAAGTATCACTGATATCCACTATCTAAGCAAGGAGAGAGCACAGGAAAAAACTGTTGTGGTAAAAACACGAAGCAAAAAACTCACACTCCTGTGTCTTATTGCCTTCAAAAGCCATACTTTGGGACACCATTTCCTTGCTCAGAGAAATCAAAAGGTTCACAGAAAGAAATGAATGGGGCCAAGCTTGAATAACCATCAGAAGACTGATGACTACAGAGACAAAAATGTGAGAGGACCCAGAAAACCCAGGAGACTCCTTTGGAGTATTACAGGACTAAGAATCCCAGCTAACCACGTACACATGATTTAATCAAAGATTATTTCTTAAAGCACTACCAGAAAGAAAAAGAAAAGCTGCAAGTTTCCAGCAGGCAAACCCACACCTTCATCCCAAAGCGAGTGTCTGGTTTATCAGTCCCATAGTCAGCCAGTGCCTCCTCATATGTCATGGAAGGGAAAGGAGTCGTAATGGGGCCTCTTTCCTCAGGCCAGGAATACTGCAGGAGGCCCTCTATCAACCTCTGGATCCCGGCTTGATCTACAAATGACATCTCTATATCAATCTAAAAAACAGAAAACAAGAGGGAGATTCCACATCAACTACAGTTTTGGCCTCTGCACTGCTACTTGCAGAAACTCTCAGACTATTAAGTCAGCATAAAGGGAAACAATATACGACATGAAGTCACAGCATGACTACATAAAACTGAGGGTGTGTTTATGATCTCCCTACAGCATGATGACTCAGGTAACCATCTCCTCAGAGTACCAAATGAGGTAATGATGACAAGGATGAACAGAGAAACCTTGAATGGACCCAGCTAACTCTGCCTGGGTGTCAAGGCTGATGTAAGGGATGCCCAGCTCTGCAGGACAAAAGCAGAAATGCATCATCGAGCACCACCACTGCTGCAACACAATTCCCACATCTACTCATCAGCACCTGGGACTGAAGTCAGTCAAGGACAGTTACAACTTTGTTCACATCCCACACTGACTGCAAGGGGCTGTGGCTGCAAAACACACAAAACAACATTCCACAACCCTGAGGCAGGACGAGGACCAACAGATACTAAGCCTTCTGCAAATAAAACATCCACAAGCTGTTCGGCTGAAGGGGAGGGTGAAAGGCAGTGCAGATTGGTTACCTGAGTGAATTCTGGCTGCCTGTCAGGCCGCGAGCCTTCATCACGGTAGCAGCGAGCAACCTGGAAGTATCTGCAAGAATACTCACACTTAAATAACAATTAAAGGTACCTTAAATTAAATTATGGCTACAGAACCGATCATTAAGAAGACTGCTCTGCTTCCTATGTAGTGGATAATCACAGTCCTGATAGCTGCCATTCCCTTAAATGCATGGAGTTTTGATTGGAAACACTGTACCAGCCGCTGTACCCATCTCCAGCCATACCCTCCAGAGGTATGTGGAGGTTACCAGGTGAGCTGTGCTGACAGACCTTTCTGTCCTTCAGCCAGACTGTCTCTACAAAGTTTATTCCTACATTTGTGCTTAAGATCAGGTTTCCATTTAAAATAGCAAAGATTTCAACTATCAAAAAAAGGGTTAAATTTGCTCTCTCTGGGAAGTATTACTGCTAATGAGAATGGCTTAGCAAAAATTGCAAGTATTTAAGGATCTCTCTTTGAAACAAAACCCTTGGCAGTAAGTTCCTGGAGAAGTCTCTAAAACATCACACATGAAAGCAAGCGAACACTGGACAGTGCATGCACAGAATGGCAGTCCAAGTAACTCTTACCTGTCCAAGCCTCCAATCATCAGGAGCTGCTTGAACTGCTGAGGACTCTGAGGCAGAGAGTAGAACTTGCCCACTTCCCTGGAGGGCACAAGGAATTCTTTTGCCCCCTGGCATAAGAAAGAAATTCAACAATTAAGTGGCCTCTGTTCCCAGCTGAGAGAAAGCCAACCTGAATCTACCCAGCACACCACTGGCCTTAGGCCACTTTCCATCCCCACTTCTCTTTTCAAAAATCCAGCTTTAACATTTCAAGCAAGAAAAGCTGGAAAAGGAGAAAAGTGAGCACAGGATGGCAAAAGCATCACCTTTACCAAAGATAACAAGATTCGAAAGAAAAGGTTACTGAACCTTTCATCTAAATACCTGGCCTAGAGAGATAAGCCATCTTCTACAACTGGTCCATGCAGCAATCAACACAAATGCTTCAATGAAAGCACTCTACATTGTGCTTCCTTCCACAGATTGTTTTTTGTTTGATAGCATGAGGTCATACTGCAGCCTTTCCCCCTACTACAGGCTTACCTCACTCTAGGAGCTTTTTATTTTCAATATCTTTGCCAAGTCAAAAATGAGGAAAATTATAAAGGAGTTCAAAAGCTTTGGAGAAAGATAATGGAATAGGTGCCTCGTTTACATAGGCAGCCAAGCTAAGCACTGAAATGCGGAGGCTGGTGTTGTAGTTCTGGACCTCTACCTTCAAAATTGCAGACAACTGAGCCATGAGCTTGCACTAGGACTGCTGAAATCAGCACTTACGTGGCCGTGTTTAGGTTGGCAGGGTCAAGTCTTTATTCTAGATCCTGTGAAGGAACTGTTATGTTTCTGTCATCTTGCCCACTGCTTCTGCCTAATAAACCCACCTTGTACCAAGGCTGCAACAGAGAACTGAAGGAGACATGTGAAGGCTACACAATTCCACAGGTGGCTGGAGGATGACTGTAGAAGGACCAGCAGCTAATAAGAGAAGAGGTACATCAGCCTGCCACTTTAACAGACTGCAGTCTGTTCAAGTCTGAGGACTGATCATCTACCACAATCTGGACTGACTGCTGCCTCAGCACATCTGTAACACAAATCCCACCCAAGCATATGTGCAGTATTACTACTTCACCTTGCAGATGTGTGCCGAAAGTGGGGGGTATTCCTTCTCTGAGCATCAGCAAGACAATAAGCTCAGAAAAGCCATCTTTTTCTTGCTCCTGCCTTCCTGCCTCCGGCAGCAGAGCTAAATGGAAGACAGGTCACTTCAGTGCTTCCTCAAGTGACCCACAAAGAGTTGTATGAACAGCCTATAAATAGTGCTTGGAAATGAGCAAGTGGAAAGACCTTTTGTAACATCCGGTAAATCTTTAATCATCCCCTGAAAGCTGGGTCCACTTCTGCTTCCCTGACATTTCCTGCTCTCTATTGCCTCACACAAGAATTGAGGTTTCAATCTCGATTAGGGCCACATTCAGAGCTAGAAATACAGCAGCAATTTGTTCAGCTCTGAGAGAAGGACACATGCAATCTAATGTGGAGATATTCCTTCTCTCAGCATTAGGAAGCAGAGAAGTGACACAGACTCAGAAAGACTTGTGTCCTTGCAAAACACCTTGATTTGCCATCTTTTGCTCCAGCCACAGGGATACAACTAACCACGGAGCTCTGCTCAACTACCAAATCAGATCTAGCATCAACGGATTGGACACATACATGACTCAAGTCTGTCATGGAAAAAGTCTCTAATGGAGAAACTGGGTGTAAAGTGTTATTACTGGTAGGCTGGATTCCCTGGGGAGCACTTACAGAGCCTTAGACAAAGCTACTTTTCAGAATTAGATCTAGAAATTCTAGGCTAACAGCACAACTGTGAAGTGCAAAAGGAAAGGACCTATTTTCCTATCATAACATTCTATTTCTGATTAAACTGCTGTTTCTATATTAAACAGACTGGTAACGAGCTTGGCCTGAAATAGCCATAAGGAAGATTCTCCACCTCTTGCTCAGCAAGACTAATGCATAATAAACCACTCACAACAGGGATTTAAATGCCAGAATTTCATATGGTAGCTACACCAACAATTCCTGGCCTGCAGGAAACGAAAAGAAAGGAATATAAATCCAGAAACTGAAATGCCTTTAATAGTGCCACTGCAGTAAGCTACTAGTTAAGAGATAAATGCTAGGGAAATTGTGCTTAGAGGGAGATCCTTGTTTTTATAACCAGTCTTTCCCAGAACTGGACTTGCATTCAGTGTAGTCTATAAGACAGAAGCTTTATTATTTCGTGGTAATTAAAGGTTCAAAGTCAAGACTTAAGGTGCCACTTCTACCCTTCCAATCCCTCTACTATTACAAGGATCAACGCACTGTATCAGAAACTGACATACAAGCTGTTAGTGAGGGGAAGCAATGAAGGTTGAGTGGCAAGTGACCATAATTCAACCATGAACTGCCTATGCCATTGCAGGAGGCTAAAATGCATTACTAATAGAATACATACCCCTGGGGTTCTCTTAAAGAGCGTTGGAGTTTCTACATCCACAAACCCTGAGGAACAAACACAGAATATGCTGACAGCAGAAACAAGAACTAATATGACACAAAGTAGGCTAGAGTAGGGTTTGTTAGTCACCTCAAGAGGTAATCGAGCACACCATGCAGCCTCTCCAAATCTCCAGACTTTGCTGTTCCTAAGAATAACTTATGCACTGACAGTTTTAAAGGCTGAGCTCCCCCAAAGCTCTGCCAGAACTGTTGAAGACAGAACTCCAAATTGGGAGAATCTGTTAATTCTCTGTTAAAACAGAGAAACTGTTAATTCTCAACCCATTTTGAACTAGGCTTTGGTTTCTTTAAAAAGGGCCTCCTGATTTTAAGACAAATATAAATCCTACAAGAAATTCATCTCTTTAATATGCCTCAAGTTGGACGACCAAAAGAGGGAAACTACTTGCAAAATGCCTCTGATCACTTAAAGTTCTGGACATAGCTCATCTGAAACAACTGCTATGTGGCAAGCTAAGATATTTCAACATCCTTTGTTCTTTAGACCTGCCAACATCCCTCTAAGTCTCCCACTTACACGCAGTGTGTCCTTCCCAAGTAAGAACAGCTTGGAGTTTAAAGTTGTTTGGTACTCCCTCCTAGCAATAGGAAAGAACAGAAAAACTCCACAACGCTGTTTGCTACACACTGTTCTTCAAGCAGTCTGCTTACCATGGTGGTTACACAGGTACTCTCGCATCCTCATCACCACCTGGGATCTCAGCCTCAGGTTGTACTGTAACTGGGAGCTGCGCAGGTCCAAGTAGCGATACTGCATGCGCAAGGCCTCTGATTTCTGGGGAAAAGAAACAGAACTCAAACTGCATGTCCAATAAAGCCATAGGACAAAAGGGGGAAAGCTGGAAAAGGATACTGCCCCGTTGCTACAACCCACGCATAACCCACAGCCTGCATGGAGAAACAGCAGCCACTGAGAGAATCTCCAACGCATGGTCATTGTTCTGTTTTGGTGTTTGTTTTTTTAAGAAGAAAAGACATATCCATTCTGCACTAAGAGTTGCCTCAGTAAATCTCAGTTTCAGCCCTCTAAATTCTGGCTCCACTGTGACAGACTGTAGTGATCCTCAAGACTTTTTAAGCAGACAAGCAGTATCATAGACATATCTAAAGGAACAACCAAATGGTGATACACTCTTATCACAGACAGGAAAATTAAAATACTGCAGATGGTGGGAACTACCCAGGAGATGTAACAAGGAAGGGACAGCACGTAGTTCTCCCAGTTCTTACACCTAGGTATCAGCCACACAGTCAGTGGCACAGAGAAGAACTTAACAGCAATGCCTCGCATACACCACAGAGACAGCATTAAGAATACCCTTTATAAGACTGTGTATTTACAGAAGAAGAAAGTCCTCTGGCCAACTAGCTACTCACCCAGATAAGACTGAGCACACTTGCCTTAAAACACAGCATTGCGTTGGCAGGTTCTCTTTCACACTCAAGAAAAGCTAGCACAGCCTGAATTTCTTCCACTTTTCCCTTTACCATCTGTTCTTAGCGTGGCATTTTAAAACTCTCTGCACTGGAAACATTCAAGCCTTGTTTTCTGCATAATTAATAGTGCCACCTCACCACTAATAATACATACACCCTTCTTCTAAAGCACAGCTCAGATGAAGCTCTCACAGATGTTTTGCCATCACCCTGGGTAAAGTCCTGATTTACTGAAAATCCACTGCCTCGGTACAAGGAAATAACGCAGACACCTTGATGAAATCTTTAATTTCAAAGGGCAGCTTCTTGCAAAAGTTGAGAACCTCTGCAGTCTCTGCCTTGACTTCAATGTCCCCTGTTGGCATTTTCTGCAGAAAAAGGCAAGAGAAAAACAAACATTCAAAACTTACGGTGATCAGTTGGGCAAAGGTATTTCAAAGACCATTAGTGGAAACAAACCAAACCCAATCCATATAATTAGCCTCTCTGCCTTTAAACATGGTATAACTTAGAACTTCTCTCAAGTACAGATTTCTCTTATATTTCCCTCCTGGACAGAAAAAAAATACAAGCCAGCTCACTCAAAACTGTGTTCTCGTCTAGCAGCATATCCACCTCTACAAGAAATAGCTCTGCTTTTCCTTTACTTTCTACTTCAATGACATGCTGAGCACATAGGTGCAGTCCAGCACAGATCCCAGTAGGGCACACGCACTTGGACAAAACACCAGTTGCATCAGACTCAGTGAAATCACACAGAATGAATTTTAGATTACGTTAGCCTTCAGTAAAAGTCCAGAAAGACAACTTGGGAGGAACTTCTCAGAATTCCCAGTTCTGAACACCAGTTCTCAGAGCTAGTATTCTTTTCCCGAGGGAAAGCAGACAGCCTCCCCTACTCAGCGCTGTGCCACATTGAGATTCACATCATCCTATGGAACTCTATGTACCAGAGAAAAGTATACACAAACTTCTGACAAAATAAGTGATTAAAAGAAATACAAGTCATAGTTTGAAGACAGCATCTCTTACGGACATCTGTAGGTGGTTATAGAAAATAAGAAAAAACAAAGCAACACACCCACAGTTATAAACCCAGTGTTTTCTTTCCAGGTCTGCCAATGATGCAGGATACAGACAATCCTGACGGGCTATCTACAGCTGATTACAATGAGAATTGAGGAGTGCACTTTTAAAAGAAAAACAGTGTTAAATCTTTGTTTCCTATACAAAGAGAAACAGAAATCTATTGAGAGAGGAAAAGGTCATTACTTACTGAGGAACACAGTGACAATACTTATTTTTAGAAAATAAAGAAGTGATCTCAACCATAATTTGAAAGACTGAAAAGTTGCTTTTCCTTGGTTCTTGTTATCCTTTCAAAGAGTAGAATATAATTCTAGGGTGTCTGTAATGTGCTGTGACTTTTCCTAAGCTATCTGTCACAGCAGTTACTCCTGCCTCACAATCTCTGAGGATAGGCTGACACACAGCACAGAGCAAAACTGCCTGTGGCAAAGCTATGACACACATAAACAACCGTAACCCCACTGCCCAGTGCTCTCCTCCTAAAGGAATAAAAACCTTGAGAGACCTCAGCATCCTCACCAGATTCTCCTGCCCTGGGGGCCGAGAAGACACGATGCCAGTCACTCGCACAACAGATTCCACTGGGGCATTGGACAGGAGCTTCCTCACATGAGAATGTGCCTGCAAGGAGATGCCAATGTACCTCAAAAACTCAAAAGCACCATGCCTTGTTTCTAAATGGTCCATTTGAATCTGGGACCAGTGCTCATAAAACCAGAGCAAACAGTACTAGCAGTCCTGCTGCAGCATCACAGCAGGGCACTCTGGCTAACAATCTTGCTCTGCCCTCAAATTCTGCTAGACACAAGCTGATACTTCACAGAATCACAGAATTATCGAGGTTGGAAAAGACCTAGAAGATCATCCAGTCCAACCATTACCAATACTTCCCAGCTAAATCATACCCCTCAACGCAACATCCAAATGTTTCTTGAACACTCCCATGGTCGGTGATTCCACCACCTCCCTGGGCAGTGCATTCCAATGCCTGACTACCCTTTCCGAGTAGTAATACTTCCTAATGTCCAGCCTGAACCTCCCCTGGCGCAGCTTGAAACCATTCCCTCTAGTTCTATCACTGATTACACGAGAGAAGAGGCCAACCCCCAGCTCACCACAACCTCCCTTCAGGAAGTTATAGAGAGCTATAAGGTCTCCCCTGAGCCTCCTCTTCTCCAGGCTGAACAATCCCAGCTCCCTCAGCCGCTCCTCATAAGGCCTGTGCTCCAGACCCCTCACCAGCTTCATAGCCCTCCTCTGAACACGTTCCAGGGCCTCGATGTCTTTCTTGCAGTGAGGGGCCCAAAACTGAACACAGTACTCGAGGTGCGGCCGCACCAATGCCGAGTACAGGGGGACAATTACCTCCCTGTTCCTGCTAGTAACACTGTTTTTGATGCAAGCCAGGATGCCGTTGGCCTTCTTGGCCACCCGGGCACACTGTCGGCTCATGTTCAGCCGAGCATCAATCAGTACCCCCAGGTCTGCTTCCTCAACACAGTCCTCCAGCCACTCCACCCCAAGCCTATAGCGCTGCCTGGGGTTGTTGTGGCCAAAGTGCAGGACCCGGCATTTGGTCCTGTTGAACCTCATCCCATTACTTACTTAGGTAGCACTTACTTCATCCTGTGGAATGATGATCTGGGTGAGCCCCTGGAAATCCCTCAAAACCAGGAACAGGCCTTGTCTGATCCACAAAAAAAAACAAAACACAAAAGGGTAAAAGAGTTTCGCCAAAATCCTGTCATCTTCTGCTTTTTAAATCAATGCACGTGGCAGCAAGTTATTGTCTCTATCTTGTTACTAACACCTGAAAGCACTTCAGAAGTATGATCGGATCTGAATCCGATCTGAACAATCTGATTCAGACTTTATCCAGTGACAAACAATGTGCAAATAACCAGAACATTGAACATTAACACCACATAGAACATGGATTACAAAACACAGGTAATTTTCAGAGATTGTCGCTAGGAAACAAATAAACACATTTAGGTGAGCAACAAAACTGAAGTTCATATGGATTTTGTCAACAAAACAATAAAAAGAAAATTCACAACCATCTAAGAGAGTAGCACTCTGCTGCCTGTTAAGTTTGACATGGGCAATCCACACTCCTATACCAAGCATCACAAATACCCATCTTAGCTGCAATAGTGGCAGCTGCTGTTATGCTTGAAGCTGTCCTATGAAACATACTCTGCATTTAAAGGCAAAAGCCCAACAATCTCATCACAATAATCACAACACTGCTCAGAAATGCTCATGCTGGCCTCACACAAGCAATGCTGACCATCACTGCAGAACAATGTTGGATAAACAGCAGTCCCTCTGCAGCATAAAATGCAAAAGGCCATTTCTGAGGGGAATTATTCTGTTCAAAACTATAGGACATGTCTCCTTTTTACTAGCACATACCCAGGAAGACAACAATTAAGAGCTGCAATACAAACAAGCTTTTCAGTCTGCATTTGACAATTGCACTGCTTTATTAGGAGACGTTATTTCACACCACCTATGGCAAGCTGTTGGAATTGATATCCTCTGCTTACCAGCTTCTCTTAGCATATCCTTTTCAAGCAAAGCATGCATACTCTAAAGATGCATTACTAGATGCTAGAAGAGAAAATACAATTTGCTTAAATCGAAAAAAATCTAATAAATCCATAGAAAAGAAATTAAAAGCTGTCTGAACTGCTATAAATACATTGCTATTCACTTACTCCTACATACAAAGAGAGTAGCTATATTGAGCTGCTTATGGGGGGGGGGGGGGGGGGAAGGAGGGTCAATAAATATTTATACCAAACTCTGGAATATTAAATATTGGTGTGGCATGGTTCCCAACTGCCTAGCCACACATGTTAGAAGGGGACATCAGATGTAAAAGGTAACTGAACGCACGCATTAGTGCATGAAGGCAGGTCTAGAGTGTATGTTGGATCTGCCAATGAAGCAGCTCTGTTGTCACAGTGGTTTGAGTTTACCTTTGGTACTGAATCCATCCACACAATGTGACCTCCTGTCCCACGTGAGCAGCACGCAGCTCCCCACAGGTGTTGGTCCGAGCAGCAAAGCTATTGACATCTGGAATAAAAAGAATGCAAAAACTCAGGCTGTCTGCAGGGATGGGGCAGCCACAGCTCTCCGGGCAGCCTTCACCAGTGCCTCACTGCCCTTATTTTAACAAGCTTCTTCCGCATATCCTGCCTAAATCTCCCTTCTTTTAGCTTGAAGCCAATTCCCCTTGCCTTATCTCACAGACCATGCTGAAGAGTCAGCCCCCTTCCTTCTTACAGCCCCACTAAAGGGCAGAGAGGAAAGAGGACTTAAGAAGCCAACGTGGAAACACACCGACAGCCAGCACACGAGTGTCAATTAACCCTTTTGCACGGAATACCCGACAGATGCTGCTCAACCACACACCCACGGCTGGATTCGAACTGACCCCCTCAGCCCGCTCACCTGGAGCCCGGGGCACCCAGCCGCTGCATAGCCGGACCCACTCAGTACCCAGCCGAGGTAACGTCCTGCGCGCCAACCGCAGCATATCAGAAGCAGGCATCGCCCAGCCAGCAGCCCACTCAGGCACTATAAAGGCCGACTGCGACCAGGCACCGCCCACAAGATGGCGGGCGGGGCGGGGCGCCGCGGGGGCTGACGGGACGAGCGGTTCAAATGGCGGGCGGGCGGCCGGCAGGCTCTGTTACAGAGATGGAGGGCGCGATGCGGACGCTGCCCAGCAGCGGGAGGCCATCCTGCACCGGGCGGCTGTCCCGGGGGCCGCTGTTCGGACGGAACTACGGGCTGAGTCCCGGCAGCCGCCTGCTGCCGCCGCGCTGCCAGGTAAGGCCGGTCCTCGGAGGCCGCAGAGCCCTGAGAGGGGGAGCGGTGCTATGGATGTTTGTCCTTCGTTTCTAGGAGAACGCGGATCCGCAGAAGATGGCGTTCCTCCTGCGCAAGCAGTGGACCCTGTACAGCGTGAGCCCTCTGTACAAGTTCTCCAACGCCGACCTGAAGGACTACGCCCGCATGTTGGGTGTTTTCATCGCCGCTGAGAAACAGAAGGGGCTGGCGGTGGATGTGGACGGCGAGCTGGGCGTCAGGGTGGCCATGTCCAGCCTGCCCGAGCTGAGGGGCGGTGAGCAGGACCCTGCCGCTGTGCTCATACAGGTGGGGGTTCCGGGGGTGCTAACTAGAGCTCTGGGCCCAGTGAAGGTCAGAGCACGAGCACAAGGAGTGCTCTGCCACAGGCTGCCTGAACTTTAAAGAGAAGGCCTTGATGGGGAGCAACTGAGGGAATGGGATGGGGCAGTGTGGAAAAGAGGAGCTCAGGGGAGACCACATTGCTCCATATAACAGCCTGAAAGGAGGCTGTGGTGAGGTGGGGTCAACCTCTGCTCCTGGGTAACAGCAATAGGAGGAGCGGGAATGGCCTCAGGTTGTGCCAGGGTAGGTTCTGTTTGGGTCTTAGGAAAAATTTCTTCTCAGGAGTGTTGAGGCATTGGCACAGGCTGCCCAGGGAGGTGGTGGAGTCACCATCCCTGGAGGTGTTCAAGAACTGTGGGGATGTGGCACTGAAGGATGTGGTCAGTGGGCATGGTAGGGATAGCTTGATGGTTGGACTGGATGATCGTAGTGGCGTTCTCCAACCTTAATGATTCTGTGATTCTTTTCCCCGTCTCAGCTT
Source organism: Alectoris magna (assembly GCA_030625065.1). Taxonomy (NCBI): domain Eukaryota; kingdom Metazoa; phylum Chordata; class Aves; order Galliformes; family Phasianidae; genus Alectoris; species Alectoris magna. The sequence goes on along the minus strand of CM060568.1, from coordinate 24,907,450 downwards.
TCCTTGAGATCATCGGTTTCCCCAAAAAACTCAGAAGAGAAGCTGATATGGTCAGGATGGTTCTGCTGTGTGGCTGGAGATGATCTTCTAGAGAATTTGCCAGACAACTTCACTTGTTTACCTTTGTTCCTTGTTAACGGGGCGGAAAGTTATACAGCCATTGTTGGAAGTTGGTTCCAGAAGACTTTTGACTGTTGTTTCCGTCGTTTAGCCATCAGCCCTCTCAATCTCACTTGGATGGCAGCTATGTGGACTGGATGCAAAGTGGACAAAAACACAGCTGCCACCGAACTCTTTTTCTCTGTTCCTCACCTGCCTCAGCCTCTGGATATTTCATATGCTATTCACCCTGAGGATGCAAAAGCTCTGTGGGACACAGTCCAAAAAACTCCAGGAGAGATCACTCAGGAAGAGGTGGATGTCTTTATGGAATGCCTTTATTCCCACTTCCACAGACACTTTAAGATCCACTTGTCAGCTACAAAACTGGTGAAAGTTTCTACAGGAATTGCCTCAGCACACTGTGATGGGATCATAAAAGTGAGTTTTAAGATAATGCAGCATGCTATCCTAATACCAGACGAGTAGAATAGTTGTACTTGACTAGAAATGCTTTCCTCTTAGAAATGAAAGCTGCCAGTTTCTTACAAATAGCTTCCTACTAGAAGTCAGAGGACTCCAACAAGAGCAGCATGGAGGCAGGAGTGTTTCTGCTCCATATCCTGGGTCAAAATAATTTTTAAAATAGAGAGTATTTTGCAGACAACTGCAAATCTGACTGCATTCATTTTCATTTATTTAAGGGTGTGCAAATGACCAATCATTTTATTTTTTTTTAACAGTTTCTACAAAGCCAATACCTGATCGGAGTGCTGATGCTACTGACAGAACTAGCAATCTCTCAGATACAGTGAGACTCAACTCAGCAAATCTTTATGCCTAGAGAGGCTGACCGATGGAAGCTGATAAGCCTACTGGAAATTCATTCTTGCAGCACTTTTTCTTCTGATCTGTAACCCCTGTGTGTAACTACTGCATTTAAATCCATATCCATAATGCAATGTGCAGAAAACAGTAGCTTGTTAAGCATCTGTCTGTTATAGTCACTCCATCTGTTTGTATATATTTATCTGCTGGGGACTAAGAGACAAAACTGCAAGTTCTTTGATGCGACTTACTGACGTGTTTTTCCATTATTGCTGGCGTTAGCAATTTTGGTTTTCACTTAACTGATAGCACCAGCTATACAGCTGTACTCTTGGGTTGCGGGCTAAATGTCATCCACTTCATTTTTAGCTAATTAAGGCTGGCTAGTAATGGTTGTAAAATGTTCATCTACTCCCTAGCTGAGCAAGGTGAAAAGCATGACAGTTCCCTCGGTTCCAGCTCTGGTCCTCACAAAGTTAATGCATAAGAAACTGAAATCAGCCTGAACTAGAGATTTAATGTGCTTTGCCTGGTAGTTTATTGCCTTGGATGTAATGCTGTAGGCTGGAGTCCTGAGTTGGAGCTCTTGGTGCTAGAACTTTACATTTGATCTCATTTTATAGCAAGTAACAGTTCAGAGGCTGACTGAACAATGTGAACCAAAAGGAAGTAGAAGTGCTATGACTTGTATTACAATACCCCATAAACACTTTTAGCTTTTTTCCCTAGTTAACTAGAGAATAACAGCATGCCTGCCTCCATATATGCTTGTATTTTATTTTAGATCTTTTTACTTGACTAAACCTTTAAGCTTTGCTGCTCACAGTATTATTGAATGTGTAAAGCCTAATTTCCTGTGGAATTCACTTGTAATAACTGTACTTGTACGGAGTTTTTGAAACCTAATCAGTTAAATATGTTGTGACCTACCATCACAACAAGTTTATCAAACCACAAGGTTAGGACACATACATCAAATCCCCCTAAAAGGAGCTGGCTCATTCCTTCTTCACCCCAGCAAGGCTGAGATGAACCAGCCATGTACACACAAATAACTTGCTTACACGACACCATCACATGCCTAGCTCCTTATCTCTTTACTGGATCTAGCCTACTACATGTACTTGCTTTCAGTTTGTATTAATTGGAGTTACTTTTGGCTTGTGAAGGTTGCAGTCAGTGAAGAGATGATGCTTACTGAGTTAGGCACAGCCAAAGGTCTTGACAGCCCAGCAACTATTAGCTCTGTTGCTTTAGTTTTCTTTCAGAAACATCAAAGTTCGCTATGTTGACTGAGAGGAATGCTTGGTAAGCAGACCTGTATTTGATTTAAAATGAACCCATTAGTCATTTTCAAGATCTAATGTTCTGCTCTGACAGTTTGCATAAGTAACTTCAATGTAGCCTTAACAACAGAACCTAAAAGCACATAAACCCTGTGAGAATGCCCCAGCAGCATGCTCTGCTTTAAAGATTAGTACTTAGCTGTGTGCTAAGTGCTTTGCTAACCATGTTCAGTATCTACCATAGGCTGCCTGTTGTAGAGTAGTGCTGGAATGAAGAACTACTTCCCCTTCCTTATTACATACTTATCTGTGCTACAGCCCTCAGCATCTGCAGAGAAGGCAGCAGAGCTAGATTTGACAAGATCATGCAGCTACTTTCCTCCAGGGAAAAAAGACTGGTTCTGAAGCACATACTTCTAGGTAAGTGAAGGTAACACCAAATGCCAGCAGAGTTTTTAAGCCCCTTTTACTTGGACCACTATCTGAAAAAGGCAGCATTCCTATCCCCTGTATCTATACAAACTGTACAAAAGCATAATCCGCTGCTTTCAACCAAAGGAACAAACAAAGCATAGCATAGAAGAAATTTATTAAGATAGCACTATTTATACAAGTTACTCATGCTAGAAAAAAGCATAAATGATAAATGTAAACATTTGTTTACAGAATACTTGTTTTCCTTGTAAAGGTGCAAATGATCTTCGTATGTAAACGTAAGAATACCAACCTTTAGGGGAAAAGGAGCTTTTTTAAAAAGTTTTAATGACCCATTTATTACGGTAGTGTAACTTCTACTATATTCAAGCACATTAAAATGCTGTTACATGAATCAAACGATGAAGATAAGAACTTAAGATGTCAGCACTGCCTTCATCTCAAGAATTCACAGTCCTTTTAAAATCAGATTTAATAAGATCCAAAGTTACATCAGGTGCAACAGGTCTTTTCAGTACAGACAGTACTTACAGTACAGACAAACGTATCAGAACCTTTGAGTCTACAGTTCCTCCTTCCTCTCTCCCTACCCTGGGTACCTCTGCACACACCGAAACATGACAGTAATTCACAGTGCCAGCAAACAGTCCCTCCCTTCCAAACTCTTCCATGATTTCAGACCTTTCCCTGTTCCCAGACAAGAACAGAGAAAGTGCATTTTAAACCAATCATCGAAAGAGAGCTCACCGTCTCATCGTGGTCAGCGTTTTACAACAGGAATTCTAGAGACACAGATGAGAGGCAGGAGGGCAGCTAAGGTGATGCTGGTCTAAGCGTTTTTCACAGCAGGAGCTGACTCGATTGCAGGTCTGCCATTCTATCAAGAACCTGAGAAGTGAGTGTTGGTCTAGGCTAGCCAGAATTAACAGATGATACCTGCCTACCAGCTTCAGAGAAGCGGTTGCCTGCTGAATATGAGATAAAGACTTATTTAAATAAGCAACAGCTAGTTGTTTCTAGGTTCATACACAGAGGAGGTGAGAGACAAAAGCTGAACTTTTGTACCATACACTGTACAGTAAAAAGGCATCATATGAAATCCTTTTCACTCTCACCTTCTTTTGTGGCCTTTCACTGATTCAGTCGATAGATGAGAGTTCCAGTTCTACTTCTTGCCTCCAGCAAGACTGAAAAGATACTCAAGGTACCCCACAGCTCTCCTGTACTCTGAGACCCAGCTACATACCACCAGGGTTGGAACCACAATAGCTTGCAGGACATAGCCCTGCCCTAACCATCAACTCATTAAAACTCAAATTGCACACGCACATACATATATATATAAAATACATATATATGCACACATATATATGTATATAAAAAGCTGGAATCATCGCTGTGAGCGATACAAAGAAAAGATGTGATACAAATTAAATGTAAAAATAAATATACTCTGTGCACAGGAAAGCTTCTGTGCAAAGGTGGCACCTTGCAGGTCAAGTACTTTTTTTTTTTTTTGAAGCTCTCTGTAAATAAGGCAAAAGCAATGTTTTCTGTATCACCTTCCTCTTTCACCCACCAACGCAGCTGCCGCATCCAATGCTCACAGCAGGAGGGAAAGGCAGGAAACTCTCCTTGCCAGACTCCCATTGTAGCTCGTAGTCTGTGCATTGGCATTACTTATGCTGTAGTGAATTGTACGGTTTGGTTTATTCAAAATTGTAGACTAGTTAGAAAAAAATATGGACATAAGCAACACTTCTACTTTTGTCCGGTGGTTCCCTGGAGTCTGACAATGTGGTCTCCCATTGGGCACACTCTCACAGAAGTCACTTTTATAGTTCCATAGAAAGAGTCACTGGCAAAGAGTTACATCAGGTCTAGACCGTTCATACTAGAGCTGCAAAGAGTCCAGTGTCAACAAGTCTCTTCAGGAATGACAACCAGGGGGGTCTCCCTCTCTCTTGATGCTTACCATATATGGGATTCACAGTGTGTCATTTTGATAACACCTACTCCTCCTCCCAGCCGCCGGTAGTTCATCCCTCCGTACAACCTGCAAAGACAAGGCTTCAGTAGGCACGCTGCTCCAGCTCTCTCATTAAACCACCACGGGAATGATCAAATCAATCTTTGTAAGCATAGTTACACCACTGTTAACACCTGGTTAAAGTGGGCTGTGACAAGTTAGAAGCAGAGCAGCCGCCTTTTTACAGACTTCCAAGGTAAACACTCGTATTTGCTCATGCCTTTCTCCCTCTCTAAACAGAAACCGCTTGTTTGGCCACAACAGTTTCTTGTTTCAGTAATCACTTGTTTTCTCCCTGCCTGGCTGTGGGCAAGATAAGAAATGAAAAACAATTTCACAGGCCGTAGCTGACCTTGGGCTACATTTTGGATAGCATTGGATCAAGTACAGATTTGCTATTTACAAGCCAACTGATTTCTTCTACATTTCTAATACCCTATACATTCAGCTGATCCGACCAAGATGTAACACATCCTAAGCACCATCTGCTTCTCCAAGATACGTTACTGAAACGGTGCCTGCGTTTTATATGGAAATCTGATCCCTACAGACTCCAGGATCCTACCCGCTTCAGCTGCATAATTCTCTGTGCCACTGAAGTCTGCTGGCAGAAACAGGAGAAGCAAGTTCTTCAAACAACTCTCACCCATGCAATCTGGGATTAACAAATGGTATCAGATCAGAAGAATTTCTTAGTTGAGCTACACAAAAAGAAGCCCTCCACAGAACAAGGAGTTCAGCAAAGAAAAGGAAAACCAGATGATGATCGGCTACTCTGAATTCATTGAGGGGAGACTCACAAGCTAATGCCTTGAACAACCTCTAAAAGTTCTGCAAATGCTGGCCCAGGCAGTAACTCCTAGCTCAAGATATCTTCTTATTGTTACAGCCACTGGAAGTAGCTGAAACCATTCAGCTAAGGAAGAGGAAGTACATATTCCACTCTGCTCAGGTGGGTTTTCTCAGCTGCTCTACAGGCATCGACCACAGCTCAGCAGACAAGGGGAAGATCCCCTACTGCTCCTTATGACAAGTTCATCTTAGCAGAAAGGGATTAATCTACTAGTATTAGTAAGCCAAGAAGAATAAGGACATTAATTGCTCTCTATTCCCCTCTACTCCCTCCAGATTACTAAAGCAGCAAGACTGAAACTTTAATTAGATTTGGGAATAAATATACAGATAATTGCTTTTAAGTGTAGTTAAGACTAGAAAAGAAGTAAGAAATACAACTTTTCAGTATACATTTTCAATCGATTCTGTGATTTATCTCGTGAATCAGATGAAAATCTAATTGCTGTCTTACAGATTTAAAGGGAAAAGAGCATCGTATGCTCAAAGTGTTCCGCTTCAGCTCCTCCAGAAAAATGTGGAGCTCAGAGCCTCAGCTTGAAAGCCAAAAATGAGAAGGATGGTTTCTACACCATGACTGTGAACTCCTTCTATGGGCCAGCTTGTTTTTACCAGGAAACAGAAGAGACTCAGCCCAAAATAAACACAAGGGGCAGATCTCTTTCAGCGTGGCTCACACTTCCAAGTTCAAAAGCGGCACTTAAAACAAATTATGTTTTGGAATAACATTTTCCTTGCTACCTGGCAAACTTGCTATGTTGCCTATTTTCTCTAGGTCTCAAAAACCTACTTAGACTTGGTTTTCCAAGCAGAAACTTGCAAGAAAATGTTTCTCAACTAGTCGTGGGCATGGGAGTGCAGTAGGCAAACAACACTGGGATATTACCAGCATTCAACTTCCATTCATATTTAAACAGAGAAGTCATCTTGTCATGGAAGGCTTCTGCAGTCAGGCAGCAGTGTTGTGGCGAGACAAGCCTGCCACAAAGGTTAGTGAGCAGCAAGTGACCCCTTTGTATAGTTATTTCTCAGTACTGGACTATGTTTCAGGCATAACAGGCAAGACAGCCATACAAAGTTCCCGTCTTCCCAATTTATGATCCTCGTACAGCTTCATGCTAACCAGGAGTTTACAGCATGAAATTTATGCTGGCTGCTGCACCAAGCTGTATGTCACAGTTCTAATTTGCTGGGACAGCTCCAGCTGGGTGGCAGCAGGTACATCTGGAGATTGCTATTTGACTGTTTCACAAACTTATCAGTTACCTCCATGTGTTAGCATCTGGATCAAACACCTCAATGGTCTTCAAGTACGTAGTGCCGTCAAACCCTCCTACTGCCATTAGCTGTCCATTCACCACTGCAAGGCCAACCTGTAAAACAACCATCACAGCAGCTGCTTAGCTACTTGCTGAAAAGACATGTCCTGAATGCAATCCCCGAAAATAACAATTGAAATAAGCATTAATAAAAGGTTTAGCAGCCATGTTTGGAGAAAGGCAAGCTGCAATAGAATTTTCGGGGGGGGTGGAGGGGGGGGAAGTACAAAACAGCCTCGAATGCATTTAACTAGGACAGACTGGTACAAGATGCCACACAATCCAAGCACTGCATTTCAAATAACAAGACATGAAAAGCTAAATACATATCTCAAAGCAGAGATATCATAGTACAAGCAGAAGGTTCCCCTTATTAGTGACTACAAGAGCTAGAACTGCTTCAGTGGCTATAGATACATCAGAACATACAGTCAGCCAATGCATATCACATCCTAGATGAGACTTCTTGATAAATTACAACACGTACTCCAGAACATCTACCAACCTATAACCTGCAATGATTGCTTAAACTGGAGGAGAACCATATGTAAAGCCTACACAGCCTGCTCCTCCCAGACTGTGGCTTGGAACATCTGTGAACAGCTTGGCCTCCAGCCTTTCTACTTTATCTTTCTGCAGAAGCACAAGAATCACGAAAACCTCAAACAGTTGTGTGGTTTAGGCAGCTCACTTCCAGTGAAAACATAGCAGTATAACAGCAAAGATAAGAACACAAGGCAATACAGTCCTCGTTTTGGTTCTGAACTACTTAGAACAAACTCAGAAGGGCTGCACACGCAGCTGCATCTGTTGAGGAATTTCTACATAATGCAAATATAGGAGGAACTCATAGAGTCAATGCTTAATTGGTAACTGGAAAGGACAGTGTTGAACAGCGTATTAAATGCTTTGAGGAAGGAAATACATATTTTCTTCTCCCCAGACCAGTACATGCTCAAGTTATGATTCACACTTGCCTCACCAGACACTGAAATACTAACATGCAGACAGAATGAATCCACGCTTTGCTTTACTATGTAACTCAGTATCCAACAATAAATATTCATAACATTTGCATCTGCCTAAACATGATGACTACTTAAAACGCTACGTTAATCTTTTGTTCACATGTCTACAGAAAGCAGGAAGATTAGGAGTTGATGAAAACATGCTGTCACTCTCCATACCCACAGGATTTGCGGAAGAGAAGCAACACTCCATCAGAAAGCCCAAAACCCCATTCCCACACACATCAAGGCAATGAAAGGGCTTAGCTACAAGTTTGTATCTACATACTATTGCTCAGTTTTCCAGCTCTTTTTTCTGTGCAGGTAGAATGGTTCTCCTCCTAACTCACACAAAGTGCAAGATGAGACCCAGGTGCTGCTTTTAATACTGTTCTCTAATACTATCACATACCAAGTATGACTGCTTCAGAAGAAGCTGAAGACATCCTCAGTTCAACTCCTCAGTATAAAGGACAAAAACTATTTTAAGAAGACCTTCAAACAACTGGATGTCCACGCCATGACACAACTACCACTCCACTCTAGTGTCTTACTAAAGAGCATAACCCCTTGCAACCACCTACCTCTATGTTTCTATTCTGAAAGATAGAGATGAAGCAAGAGGGAAATCTCACACAATAATGCTCTATCCCCTACTCTCACCATGTGATGACAAATAGTATAAGCAAACAAACCAAGCCAAACTCACTCCGCTCCGTCGGGATGTCATGGCCACGACAGGAGACCACTGGTTGGTTCGAGGGTTGTATCTCTCAGCGCTACTAAGCTCTGTCGTATCATCTCTGCCTCCCACAGCATATATCATGTCTTGGTACACTGCACAGCCCAGATGCTTCCTCCTCGTCCCCATGGGCGCAATCGTATGCCAGCGGTTCTCCTGAGGATTGTATCGTTCCACTGCAGAGGAAATGATATATCGCTGGGAACAGGGTTGGCAAGCAGTGGAGGTCAGCACTTTTGTACCAGCACCCAAAATATTGCTCAGTCTGTAAAGACACTGCAGTGTCCACACAGCAAAAACAGGATGTACTGGTTTGTTCTGTCCTTTTAATGCTTTCCCCTTCCATAGAGAGCTTGCTTTTCTCTCTTGTCTCCATTCCTACACAGCCAATCAATCAGATAAAGCATCTTCACTCAAGAATGAGTTGGCAGCGCTACAAAATGATCACCATTAATGTGCCAAATGCAGCATCAAAGGGGAAAAACCATACGTGCACACACACAGAGGTAACAGTGGTTCACAGGCCCGTATGTTTACCATATATGAATTACCACACAGCAAAATCCCATCTGAAGGAGAAAACATGCAGCTAACTGGTCATCAAGATATTCAGCTGCCATCTGGAGATACTGAAGACAACAAACAGGATCACAACAAACGCTGACAGCGATGAGGGACAGCAAAAGCATACCTGTATTGAGAGGAGAAGTTCCATCAGAGCCTCCCACTGCATAAAGAAAGCCCCCTAAAACAGCCACTGCAACTCCCAGGCGCCTGGTGCTCATGGAAGCCACTCGAGTCCATTTGTTTTCTTTGGGATCGTACCTGGCAGAAGAATAAACATCAAAGCTCACTGAAATGTCAACATCTTCACAAAAGGGGTAGAAAGGCTGATCTTATTCTCCCCAAAGAAAAATCCCCATTGGATCTGTACATTTACCTCCTCCCATGCTCCCTTTTCTTTCTCTTTTAATTTTGTTTTTAAAAACCTAGGTACCTTTCCACAATGTTGAGGCAAGAGACACCATCCTGGCCACCCACTGCATAAAGGTAGCCCCCAAGAACTGCTACTCCAACACTGGTCCTGCAGGTGCTGGTGGGGGCCACATCACTGCTCCATTGATTGGTCTTTGGATCGTACCTAGAAAAACAGCATAAGCTGCTTATCTATGCTTCAGACTTTCCCAAGTTTGGAAACTACTGAAGCAGGAAAATTCACCCATCTTGAGTCTAAACTGCAACACAGCTATTTATAAGTCGAATAAATAATTCCAAAATTATGCAATGCATGCAGCACATGTAATTGCAGGGATGTTCAAACTGCAGTGCAGATGATTCAAACAGAAGATCAAAGGTTGACGTTTGTAAGAAAGCACATTACCAGGGACTGGCTGACGTGTGCTAACTTGCATCTGTGCAAAGAGCAGCAGCCAGAGTTACTCTGCTGGATATACTTTGCAGTTCACACAAGCCAGCACTGGACCTGCTCCTATTGATAAAGGCAAAGGAACCACACCAACTTGGGAACCCAGAGGCAAGGAACAATGGTGCGCAGCAGAAAAGCGCAAGATGTGGGAGACTTAAGATCATGATGTGAGAAGCTGGCAGTATGCAAAGAGATTGTGAAAAGAAGAGGAGGAATATTTGTATAGCTCATTGGGTTTGTTAGAGCAAAGAGATTTGGAGTGCATGAGTCATGTGGCTTGTAGGCAGGCAGATTGCAGAATGCTGCTTCCAGAAACATGAAGCTTGACACAGCTTGTTTGACTTGTGTATTCCACAGGACTAAAAAGTAACCTATTTTCCTTCTTCAGTGTGTTTGCAAGGTTCCTTAATTCAGTAGTTACCACACTGCAATGAAATTCCAGGATGCTTTCCCTCACCGTTGAAGTAATGCATACTGCAGCCTCAACCTTCCTTAACAACACTAGAAACAAACCAGCAACTGCAAAGAATGTTAACCAGGATCACACTCCTCCCACCAATTACAACCAGACCCACCTCTTCGTAATCCTTCCTTATACCAAATGCTACGTCTTGCTTCATTAAACCAAGAGTGAACGACACAAGCTGGACACGTGAAGACCTAGTTCAGCAGTAAACCAGTACATATTGAAATAGATAACAAGAAAGATAAATTTCAAGCTTTCAGCAGGAGGAAAAAAAACCACAAAAATGCTGGCAAAACAAAGCTGGCACCCAAGTTTAAGAACTCAGAGTCAGTATTCTGCACGTTGGCCTTATGAAGACCTACCTTTCTACACTGTTCAGGTAAGAGGAACCATCATGGCCTCCCACTGCATACAGAAGGTCATCCAGAACACTGACACCAACACCACAGCGCCTTTTGCTCATGGAAGCCACCATCCTCCACTCATTGGTTTGAGGGTCATACCGTTCCACGCTGGAGATTGCATCCCCGCTGCACCAGCCCCCCACTGTTGGGACCAAAGGCAAGAAATAGCGTCACAATAACACACCAAGCACACAAACTGCACATGTGCCTGCTACAAATAACCCCCCTGCACTTCAGCAGCCTTAACCCAGTCGCTTCATCTCTCAGAGTTCATCATTCTGAGGATTACAATTAGGAGGCAGAATTTGATTTTCAAGAGGTTTAACCCACACTTGGAAGTACTTATACCACCAAAGAGATCACACAAGTGAGGAAGTGTGAGCTGACTCAAATCTCCAAATATTAACGCACACGTCATTCGGAAAGATGGTGAAAAGATTATGCTGAAAGGAAAACTATCACCAGCAAAACAGATCTGAATCTCCTGATTGAAGCCAGCAGGGGCTGTACGCACCTGCAAAGAGCACCTCTCCACAGCGGATGGGTTTGCGTGGTCTAGTTCGTGGTCCTTGCATCAGCGGTCGCTCTTGGGGTAACAGGAGATAGTTTTTGGCTTCATCCACTAAATCCCTGCACAAGACAGGAAAATGTTAATTCCCAAAGTTCACTTGAAACTGGTCAAAGGAAAAAGCGTGAATCAAAACTGATGGGAAGAGCAGCCAGCAGGATGGGTGCTTCAGGTATCTGTAAATCACAGAAGTGCATGAATAGATGCAGTTGAAAGATGCACTGTCACCAAAATACTTATCAGTTGTTTACAAGTCACTTACACAGTGATAGTCGTAGCCCAGCATCAATTTTTGACTGGAGTTAGTATTAAACACTACTAGCTGTAATGGCTGATTAAAAATGGTGATGAAATTTCTTGGGCTTACTGTATAAAAAATACCCAGTTTGCCTCAAGTTAAAACTTAAGCATCAATGGTTTTGCCTTGGAACAAAACAGGAATTGAAAAAGCACACAAATACATAATACACACATGACCAACAGATGGAGACAGTATCTTTCTGATGAATATTTTCTCCTTGAGCTCTGGCCAGCTCACATTGTCCATCCATTAACGACTTATCATCCTAATATACCAAACCCTTCAATAAAACAAAAAGGGAAAAAAAAGGTCCCCCTCCCCTCTTCAACCGTTGAATTCAGTCAGTGTGATTGCTTACTCAGGAGAAAAACAGGTTAGCTTATCCCCTGAACTTTTCCACATTAAGCACGACAAGGAAAAACGTGTGCTTTACAGATAATGTCCAACTCCACAAGAATTAGAAAGGTGTGACTTATGCCACGAGGGAAGGAAGTGGCAGCTTCCTTCCACTAGCAATGCAGGAAAGAGACTACACCTGGAATCTGTCCAGCTATTGAAGTCAAGATGTTCTGCATACAGCAGTTGCTTTCAGTCATATTGAGATTACGAATAAATGCCCATACAAGTAGTAAGCTGGAATGAAAGGCCCCGACTACAGAAAAAAGTGAAATGGAAAACAATGCACGGTATTTCTTTTACCAAAAGTCAACCTGTGTACTCCAGGCCTGCTATTTCACAGAAAAAAAACAACCTTTAAAAGAATGGAATTCCTCTAGGGCATGCTACCAATATTATGCAAAGAAATAACGTGTTGTCTTGCATTTCTTCTCCTCCTTGTTGCAAAACAACAAGTTGGGAAAGAGATCACCCATTCACTACTAACAAACAAGCAGTTTCTGAGAATAGATGTCAGTAAGGCTCCCTAATAGAATGAAATCCCATTCTGTAGTTCAGCAAGGAGATTTACCGGCATTCCTCATCGCTCTTAATAAGAGGATCAGAGCCCACTGTACCCACAAGAAACTTGGGACTCAGCAGCGGCAGGCGAACGTGCTGGAGGACCTGCAACACAGAACAGAACAACACTGTAGATAAGCTGTAAATCCCCAAACAGAAAGAAATTGGGGGGAAAAAAATAAATAAATACTGGCTAATAATGATAATAAGCACAAGCAGGTACAGACAGAGGGACCTGAAAAGATGTACAGTTTTAAAGCCATTAATAAGAGCTAGCTTGAGGACAGCAGCGTTTTTTTGTTTGCTTTTAAACAATTTTCAGAAGCTTTCCACTAAATATAGTTGCATTTAATATCTGTATTTCCAAAGGAGAAACATCAGGGTAGGCACTTGCTTCTTTTGATCAAAAAGCTGAGACTTCAGAGGCTTTCCAGCTGACAGCTTTGTCAGAATGGGTGCTTCTCTGTGAAACGGCTTGGCTTAGATGAAACACTGCATTTCAACAAAACCATTCTGACAAGCTCCAGCATAAGATCCTGAGGGCTGAGGCATAAAATCAAACAGCAGAGCTTAAAGATGCACCTAAAATGAAGACGAGCTTTTCCTTACCCACTGGTTTTTGTACGACACAAAGCAATCCAGGCCACCGTGCCTGGACAGACCACTGGAACAATCCTAGTTTGGAAAGCCCTACCTGGAAACAATTCAATAAAGCCCCTATTTAGAAGGTCTAACAGTTGCATCTTTCAGCCTAGATGAAGGGAAAATGCCAACCTTCTAACACAGGAGGAAGACAAAACTATCATGGAGCTGCATTCACTCAAAACCATCACACTGCTGTTGCGTTGCCCTGTCAGTCCTCGTTACTCTTCTCCTGGATAAAAGGGGTCTTGAATGTCACTGCGCTCATTATTACCTGAGGCAGCTGGGGTCTTCTTTCCTGAATGCTGTACTTCACCCAGGCCATCACTGCGTTGAACACCTGCTCTTCACTGCGAACATTTAACTCATCGCTGGATATAATGTCTATGAGCTGATTGGCAGGAAGCAGCATGAACTCCTCGCTCTCCATTACCTGGTTAAACAGAAAACACAAATGAGGATAGTGGCCAAAGCACCAGAGCCATTCCCACTTCTGTTTCTCAGTGCAACTCTAAAGGACAGATGGCCTACTTGAAGTAGAGTCCAACGGGCTGATCCAGCAAAGTGTCAACTACCCATCACTATCTTACCATCAACACATGACAGGCTGGCTGCGAAATGCAGACCCTAAAAACACACTGAAGATGCATAAAAAGGTTTCCATAGGATAGTTTTAAAAGGTTAAGTCACAGAACACACTGGTCAGGTTTCAAAACTCAAGAAGAATAAGACACGCCTTTACAACCAGCCTTCTTGCTTGCCCTGTGTAACCTATAAAGCAGCATCAGAATAGAGAGGATCTATACTCAAGCAATCCGAAGCAGAAAACAAATAGTAAGCCACAGAGACAAGCTACCAAAAGCTGAATGCCTGTTTGTGGCAGAACAGAAAACATTTCTGGACAAGGAGATGGATTCATTTGACCATCTCTCACTTGTTTTAAATACGTGCATAGAGCACGTGTGGGTCCAAAGGCGCTTAAGAGAAAATCAGAGCTTCTGAAGGCCCTCAGGATTCATCCCTTGTGAAACTCAAGCTGCTGACAATCTGCCAGCACGTTAATTCCTTCAGAATCCAAGATAGTGACCAGCTCCTCAGGAGGCCTCAGCTGCCACACTCCCAGCACACAGCCCTCAGAACATGTGCTGGGGCTGCAGGCTGCTAGCAAAGAGTTTTGCTTGACACTCATCAGTCCGGCTTCCCCACAAGCACTTCCAGACCATAGCCAGTCATCTGAGTGGTTCACTGACATAAAACAACTGAATACCAGCTTGTCCGTATCATTTACGACCACGTTAGAACTTCATGACTTATGCCATGGTCTGTGGCATAAATGAAAGAAGATTCTGCACTCATAATAATTCTACTATGTTAAAAACGATTACATTTGCAGATAGAGTAAGCACCTGAGTCTACTGCTACAAAGTACAGCCTGTTCATCCCTACGTGGATTTTTTCCCCCTTCGTATAAGGTGTCAAAGAGCGAACAAAAATAAAAAGGCTGCTCTCGCACAGTTATTTCACATCTCACATACAAGACTCACTGGGGGTTCAAGGCAAGAAATTGAATTACAGGGAAAAGAAAACTTGGGAAAACATTCTACCAAGAAGCTCTATATATATATATATATATATATATATAACGATTAGTAGAAGGAGAGGTTAGCACAGCAGAGGACATAAAGCAGTTCAGCCTGCATTTGAAGTAACTGCATGGGCTGGCCTGATGCCTAGTGCTTAATACTTGACACTGCCATTCAGGAAATTCCCATCTCATGTTTCTCCTTGTCAGTTTGGAGGAACAGTGACCGTACACAGGAGTACATGCTTTCTATCAGTTATCTCCCTCCCCTTGGTAAGGGATCACCACCCTCCGGATGGAAAGTAATGGCAATGCAGAACACGAGCTCAACAAGGGGCACCATTAATACTGGCTGCAGAGAAACAGCAGAAAGGAAAGGGGAGATCATTAGGGATGAAGAGCAGCTGAACTCTTGGATACTGAGCAGGACACCAAAACCTGTCCAGGCCAAACAAATAGCAACCTAATCTAAGTAGTTCAGTTAACTCGATTATAATTTGCATCATCTTTAAAGAGGAGAGTGTTTTCTAGAGAACAAAACTCCTGCCTGCGTGTGCTTTCACAGGGAGAACTAACACAGAAAGCCACCTCTGAGGGGCTGTGCAAGAACAGAACCCCACGGCAGGCAGCTCTTGACTGCCAGCTGCAAGTATTAACACTAAAACATTCAGATACAAAAGTGTTATGCTGTCAAGAAGTTATTTAGAGGCTTGTAAGCATGCCCTACTCATGTAATAAGAAGAAGAATACAGCTCTAACCATTAAAACCACCAAGTACTGAAAATAAACAACCATCTGGTTACCATCCTGCTCCCAAGGAAAAACTGCAGAGGAAAAGAAATGCAGAGCAAGCACACAGCACATCACATGGACAGCTGAATGTAGGGCTCTGAATGTGGAGCTTTTGGGAAAACACCGAGTTCTAGGAAAAAAAAACAACCAAGCTCTCAAATAGCAAATTCTGTCTTCATGGCTAGGGAAGTCATATTTAATTGTAACTTCTGGAGTAAGCTGGTGTCATGTGTCTACAATCAGATATCAAGTATTGTCTTCAAGGTGTCCAACAGTCAAGCTCAATTGTGTTTGCTGCTCCTCATAATTTTCTCAAGTACTACCTGGCTGAAATTAATACAATTCCAGTCTGCTTCCTGCAGGGAAAACAAGAGTCTGCAAGCTGCAATCAATCACACACCACCACTCCTCTGGGGAAACTGAATTAGCACCAGTACTCCATCCTGGAGTTACCACTGCCTTTGGAAAGGACTTCACAGGTGGGAAGAAGAGGTCTTTCTGCAGCAAGCTACCTGTCCCAGTGGATAGAAGAGCAGTTTCTGGAAAGGGCAAGAGAAATCCCCTGCCAGAGGAACACATCTTCATGCTAAGAGCACCCCTAGAGAGCAGCTGCTTCCAACACACTTAAATTCTTACCCTTCCAACCAGGGCTCAGGAACAATACCACTTAAAAATGTTGGGCTCTCTTCTGCATCTGGGTGTAAGAATGAAGTAAAGACCCACTCTTCTTTGGATATTGCTTAGGCAATTCTTTATTATGCTGATCCTTCCCTGAACTGGTAGCTGGCACCCCAAAAAAATTTTCTATGGAGAATTTGAAAAGCAAAAAGAGACTTGAGTTTATGAAGGTCAGCCACAAAACATCATGTGAATTCCTTTCCCATCTAGCTATCCAGCTTCTGCTGAATAATAAATGCAAAACCCTGGTGCTGTTATATAGCAAGGGAATTGAAGGCTTCACTTGATACAGCCATATGCTTCCCCAGTTCCCTCATACTCCCAATCCCTACACTCAGCACGTTTTTATTTCTTATATGTTATCCTTGCTTTAAGACTCTTCTCCCCTCCAATCATGTAGAATCTCAAATACTATACTGCAGTACACCATGGTACAGCTACATCAGCTGCAACATCAAACACCACCTAGGTCTGTGGCCCTGCCTTCCATGCAGTATTCAACACAGAAATCCAAGAGAAGAAATGCCACAGATCATATTTATGATATGCGGAACAACAGTGAAGAAAACAGCCTGCAGGGGCTCTCTTCCCCCAGCTGAGGCCAGTATCCTTTTCTATCAGCAGAGCTGAGGGCAGGGTTTGGGAAGAAACACAAAGGAGGAGTAGACCACAGCTCTCTAAACTGCTCAGCAGAGGGGCCTCTTACCTCCTGGAAGTTATGCTGGGTGAACTTGTCAGCAATCCTCAGCAGTTCACGGCACGAGTGAGTGTCAGCAAAAGCTCGGATGCCCAGGCAATTGGAAGGGTCCAGCTGTCTCTTGAGGAACTCGCAGCAGGCTTCCTGGATCTCAGCCAGCTGGAGAAGGCAAGCAGCTGGCAACAAGGTCTGGACATTTCCCTCTTCCACTGTGATCTGAGAAGTGTAGGCAAAGTCAATGAGCAGCTCCATGGCCCTTTCGTCAATATCTCTGATCACAACTTCCGTCTGCCGACTCTCTGCCAGCTCCCCAGTGAACATGGCTCGGAAGTACGGGCTGCAGGCGGACAGGATCACCCTGTGGGCATAGATCTTCTTCGCACCTACCACCAGCACCACATCACACAACTCCCGGTGCTTCCGGAGAAGATTGATGACTTCCAGAGTCTGTCGAGGGTGCTTGTCAGAGATGTAAGGCATACGAGCAGGCTGCGGCACCCCTTCCGGCAGCTTGTTAGGATCTCCCAGTGTGCATCGGCTGGTCACATCCATTCCGGTCTCCCCTGGTCGAGTACTGGTACACCTGCAGCAGGGGAAGCCAAAAAGAAAATGCTCATTAACTCATCTATCACCAGCTGTCAGCCAAAGCTCGATGCTTCACACCAATCACACGGGCAAAACCAGTGCTGCCCAGAGCTCCACGTGAGAATGTGAATGTAAACGTGATCATGCGCAAAAAGAACCAGTCTCAAACCAAAGTCTGCTTAGAAATAAACAAATGCCAGCTTGCAACAGGCTTATATCTATTTTTGTATGCTTTTTATGACACACCACAATGACATCCAACCACACATATTTATTAACTGAACCTCATGACTGCCTTGCACAGTAGAGAAATATTACCTCCATTTCACAGGCTCAAAGCAAAGAAAGTTATCCAATTTGTCCACTGTCACTTGAGTTTTGTCAGTGCTGGAGACAAATTTCTGCTGCAAATAGTTGCACTCACACAATTTAGCCAAACTTCTCTATTCTTCTGCCTGTGTATTGGATAGGGGTGTCCATCACTGACACCTGAACACACCCAGCTGTCCTGAGGACTTCAGTAGCTTTTGATGGCCTGCAAGCTACCATGCAAGTAAGATTAAGAGACCAATCAGAAAGGAAGTCAAAACGAAGTATTCACAACCACCAACCTACCAAAAAAGGAAGAAAATAACGGCCTGAACACACAAAATGACATCTCAGTCATCTGAATCTCTGCCCCGTGCCATATGTGCAATTACTGCAAAGGATGCGGCAGCACCACTGACCTATCAACTGCTCTGAAAATAAAGCAAACAGAGGAAACTATTGCTTCTTCCACGTAGAAGAAAAGAAGAAAAAAAACTTCACTGGGAGCAAATGAAACACACTGAGTGAAGAATCAGAGCGCTGACAGCTATGAATAATCAGTGAGCACGCTGCCTGCTGGAGAGAGACTGGGATAGCCAACACATCCATTTCCAGCTCCTCTGCTACACAGGCATTTGGGAGTTATCACTACCTCACTTTGCTCATATTAAGAGTGAAAGAAGAGACAGCTCTGCTATTGCTCAGTGCGTTTTGCAGCATGCTTGAAGGAAATAATTAAAAAAATAACACCCATTCCTCTCATTACTATGCCAAGTGCACTTTCTAACAACAAGCAAACCAGCCTCTTTGCAGCAGTTCCAATTACCGGCATCCCAGACTGTTTTCCCATTCCCCCCACACTCTCTCCTTGATCATGGCATTCAGCTGCTTCAGACCATTACCTCTCCCTCCTATCTTTGTTACACAGATCCAGCTGGGTGTTCCTCTGCGCTTTGCTCTTGTTCAGCCTCTGCACTTGAAATGCCTTGCTTGTTTGCTTGTTAAATATATATATATATATATATATATATAATTTTTTTTTAATACATCCATTGCTGCTCTCCTTTCTTGACACCTCTAACAAACCCTTCTGCTGTTACACTGCCTCTTGCTCCCCTCCACCCACTCATGTCCCTCACAACCCAAATTCACTTTGCAGCATTCCAAAGCTCTGCGAACTTCCTCCCAAACAATGCAGGTAAACGCTCCTCGCAGCATCAAGTGAACTCTAAGTTCAATGGTACCCTCAAAAAAACCTCAAGAAACCTTAGGTAAATTAATCCTTAGCTAATTGGCTTTCTCTGGTAGCCCCCAGCAGCTAAGGGCAGACAGTAAGTAACTTAACCCCTCTACCAAGGATGGAGGAAGGCAGCGGACAAAGCCCCCCAGTATAGAGGCCAGCTCACGCTAAGCAGGCCACATGGATTTCATTGTCCTAAGGCCAGATTTGGGCAGCAGTTCCCCATTCCTTGCCAGGCTAGAACAGGCTTTTCTCCCCAAATCTGACTGCTGAACAGATCTTTAACTGAAAAGGAAGCTGGTTATTAAGAACCTCAGGCATTTCTGCACTGTTCCCATCCCCATTTATCTGAGTATGCCTATTGTATCCAGCCTCCTTTCTCCAAGAAAAAAAAAAAAGAGGCTGGTTAATGATTAAAGAGAACTGAATGGCTGGAAAAAAAAGAAGAAAAAAAGAATAATAAGCAAATTACCATTCCTGATTCATCCATAACTTACCTCTAGGTAATGCAGAAGCAAGTGATCGATGGGTTTGGGAATTTCCATACTGGATCAAGACAGGTGCTTGACGTTAAGCACCGTGGGTTGCTGCTGCGCACAGGCACAGAAGTGTGAATTAAAAGGACACCGACAGCCTGCGTCTCCACGAGGATAATAATTTCACTGCATTATGTGTGCATTATGCATATATATGCATAGAGAATGAAACGATGACTCAGTAGCTTAGAGGTGCAAAAGACAGAAAGCAGCGCTTGATTCTCACATGGTAGGCTAGCTGCCATCCCCCAGCGCATCCACAGCTAAGAGCTGCTCCCAAATGCACGGGGTGATTAAGAAGAGGTGAGGATTGAGGAGGAAATGTGTGTGTGAGGATAAAAGATGGGTGCTCAGCTACGCAGGGATTAGCCTCCATCAAAATGCAGGGCCGAGGAAACCGGCAAACACAATGCGATTAAGAAAGGGCTGACAAAAGCTCGGTTTCCGTAGCACGCTGCTGAGAAGTACAAATGGAAACACAGGCAGTCTGCCACACTAAGTCAGCGAAATAAACAGGCAGTGCTACCTCCATTTTATTCATCTATGCCACTTCCCAAAACTTCAGCTGTTAACACGGGCACCTATGAGACTTTCACCCTTACAGCAACGCAGCCGCAGTGTATAAGTTCAGAATATACCCAAGATTATATATTTAACAAAAATGCTTCCAGATAACATCACTGAGCTCCTTAACGTTAAGGTCAGGGTGGCCTGTGTTTTTTTGGTTTCAGATTATGCGGGTTTTAGGATGAGATCACAAGAAAGCTTTAATGTAATGCAGAAGGAAATAATTGATGGGACCTACGGCCCACAGAACAGAACACGAAACAGGCTGAAAGCATCAGCTGAAATCACTCGTTGCCCTAATGGATTTCAGGAGCAAAGGATTTTAGTAGCAAATGGAGACGATGAATCAAACCAGCAGCGATTTCTGTCAATGCCTAGCTTGGAATTTTATGCATAAAGTCATACAAAATTACAAGGAAAAAGCCCTTTCATTTGGTCTACCACAACACAACCAACTAAGTAGATGGAAATGCTTACTTGCAGCAACCAAAACTCTATGAATTAAAAATTTAATAATTAGTGAAAAATGCCACTGACTCCTTTTCTTACAGAGACAGCAAGGCTTAGGAAAACACTCCCAGTGAGGTTAGACTTACACAAACAAGCACATAAACCTGACTGCGTTATTATTTTATATTGCTTAAAGTGAGAGCAGCAGTGATCTGGTATTCAAGTCCCTATTTACATTGCTTAGTTACACTTTCACTCACCAAACTCAGAGAACTCTCAGTTTCACCAGGAATGAGGATGCCAAAGCACAGGAAGCTCATTGCTGGAGTCTTCCCCCCAACCTTTTGGTAGTTTATCTTGGGCAAGAGCTGTGCCCACGCTTGAGAGCCGCTCCAGCCTTCATGCATTGCTTGAGCTACGTACAAGCACATCACTGCCTGACCACCAACTCGCTGCGTTGGCTTCCTGGCTTGACCCCAGCCCTTCTGCATAGCTACAGACTTGCCTGATGATGACAGGACTCCTGGCTGACACCAGGCACCATATCTGCTCTGCCCTCCTTACTTTGGTACTGTAGAAATACACCCTTCATCAGTAAGGACTCCTCTGCCTCGCTGATGCCTTCAGCAGAACAGTTTTCTCCTGCTGCTCTCTGACAGCAAGAACAGCCTGCCCCAACTATCACTTCATTGCTAATGCGAGACAAATCCTGCTTGTGACGGAGAGAATGCTCTGATGTTCAGTCCTGACAAGAATAGCTGCAGTTTTTTTCCCCCATTCAAATCACCCTCCCTTTCCTCTGAACGCTGTACATACTTTATACCAACTCGCCACATCTACTAACGCATCTGGGCAGAAGGCTTAGCTCAGAAGTAATGACCACTCTAGCATCTCAAGCAAGCCAGCCACACTCTGCACTGGATTGCCACAGAGGAAAGGAAAACAAAAGGTACTGGAAGGTCTGGTCTCTGAGAGTTGTTAAAGAAGCCTGAAGCTCCAGGGTCAACACCACAACAGAAAACCTCTGCTGCTTCAGCCTGGTGCTGCCGCTCACTGCCAGGTTTAATCCTGCCCAAGCAGCAGACAGAACTCCTGCCATGGCAAACCCAAGACCACAAAGCCACTGAACACCTAACAATCCCTGTGCTTCCATTCTCTGCCTCTGAGATGGAAGAGAGCTGCCTGCTCCTTCATACGTCACTCAAAAAGGAACTTGCTGTAAAAGCCCCAGGTTAACTCCTTTTTGCCCCCAAACCACATTTCTTGTCTTGGCCAAAAAAAAACACACCTGATTAACATAACATGGCCCCAGAGATGTCCATATCATGCACCAAGGTTTGCTCACTAGCTTAACTGAAGCATCATGCTGATGCTTACAGAATTACCCCTAGCAAAGCTTCCCAACTTTTAACACCCTAGAGTACAGACAAGGCGATTTGCATGAGTTTTCTCTACTTCATTTGGAGGAAAAAAAAACCTTCAGGCAACCCTGCTTTCCCACACGGCTTGTATGCAGAAATATAGCTGCTGTTAAGATTTGCCATGGCACATTTAATAGCGAACAGCAACCAGAGCAAGCAATCCTGTTTGCCTACCTGTCATCATGCTGATTTACTGGGACAGTAACAGAACGTTTCTTATACAGCCACAGCAAGCACTCCCCTGAATTAAACTTCAGCTGCATCTTCAGCTCATTAGAACTGAGGCAGCTGGTATCCACAATTAGAAGAGGAAATCTCCTTCTCATCCAAGACCTTACCCCATCGGAGGGGCTAAACTCCTTTAGTTAAGAGAACAGTAATGCCTCTCAGAAATCAAGTTCAATTTTATTCCCAGACTGTTTATTTCACACTATTAGAACACAGAAGTAATTAAATACTGGATTTTAGGATACAGTAAGTAAGAAGGGGGAGAGGAGAATGTAGCATTACAATAAATTGTCTTCCAAACTCCTCTGCTAACAGCACATCCACTGCCACACATCTGGTCCTGTAAATACTGAGAACTAAACGCACAGAAGCAAGGACTAAAGATGAATGCTTACACTCTACCTCTCCTATCCGGATCTTTGGGGTTTTTGCTTTTTTTTTTTTTTAAAAGAAAAACAGGTTTTATAGTCTCAGCACTTCTGAAACCAACTCAGCACAGGATTTACTTACACGGGGTTAAAAGGAGACAACTGTTTTTCATCTTACCTGCGCATTGGCTTTCCGTCCATGCACCGTGAGGAGAAACCTTTACCCTATGTTTCAAGACCTGATCCAAAAGAAGAGAAAGAAGAAAAACGGTGATGCTGTGAAACAAGAGCCTTCCGTCCTCTCTTCAGTCTGACTCTGCAACAGCGGAGCTGACCAAATCCACATCCTAATATGCCTTCAAGCTCTAATCCAGCTATAAAATTTGCAGCCCGGATTAACCATGTCTCGGCTACAGAGGCTAAAGCAGACAGAAATATAAACATCATTAAAAGTCATTTCACCACAGCTGCATAACAATTCGTTAGGCAAACGGAACACAAGGATCAAAGGAAACTGCTTGCCTGCTATCGGAACCCTTAGGATTGTTCTACCAAAGGACAAAATGCCTCGAGCGACAGGAGCGGGGCTCTCCCTCGCTGTGCAGCAGGGACTGAAGGCAGGCTGGCAACTAAGGCACAGCACAGCGCCGACTTCAAGTTTAAAGAGGGTAGATTTAGGTTGGATATAAGGAAAAAGTCTTTTACAGTGAGGGTGGAGAGGCAGTGGCACAGGTTGCCCAGAGATGCGGTTGGTGCCCCATCCCTGGAGACTTTCAAGGCCAGGCTGGATCAGGCCCTGGGCAACCTGATGGAGCTGTGGTGTCCCTGTTCATTGCAGGGGAGTTGGACTAGATGGCCTTTAAGGCTCCCTCCCAACTCTACGGATTCTATGACACGCTGTCACAGGAGAGTATTCCGCATTCAAAGTGACGTTCCCAGGCTTCCTGCATTCAGACACCTGGCGGGGAGCAGTGAAACCATAGGATAGGCAACCATGGGGGTGAGACCAAATAACTCAATGAAAAAAAAACAAAAAAACAAAACAAAACGCCCTTCTCAGACCATTGAAACGCTCAGCTGGAGCCCCGCATCCAAAACATTTGAGGCAGAACTTTGGGCTGAAGTTGCAAAATGGCTCCAGCTGCTCCTGCCTACGTGAGCCAGCCCCCTCCCCGCCAAGCCGAGCTCCGGGCACGCCGCGCTCCGACCCGCCGCCTTCCCCCGCCTCACTGCACGCTGCCGGGGCACGGCCCACCGCGGCCGAGCTATTCTTAGGCCTCGCGTTAAACCCCCCGAATAAAAAAAAGAATCAAAGGAGGGCTCAGGCCGAGCTGCGCGGGGCTCACCGCACGGCCGGCACCCGCACCCCGCTCACTCACTGACGCGAGACACACCGTCGCTCCGAACCCGACCCGCCACCGGCCCTCCTCCGCGGCAGGAAGCGGACAGCCCCGCGAACCACCGCCGGCCGACAGCCCCTTCCGGCCCGGCCCCCAACCGCCCCGCGCCGCGGCTCCGCCCCGCCATGCCGGCCCCCTCGGGCCTGGGGCTGACTCTGTGGTAGCCGTGCTAAAGCGTACGGCAGCGCCAGTCGTGATGCCGTGCGGAATTTTTTAGTGAATAACATCATGCGATTCCAGGCATTGGCTTGTTCTCACCCTACATCAAATCCCCTCGAGGCACCGTTGTATCGTTCCATTTTCCCAGCGGCCGTGCATGACGTACCCACTCAATGCCACGCTCCTTGGCCCAGCTGTCTGTGAGGTGATTTTGGAAAGGAGTCCCGTTGTCTGGCCCAGTTCTTTCAGGGGTGCCGTGTCACCACAAGATTTGCTTTTCAAGACTCTTTCTGCCGGTGGCACGAGGCATAGGACGTGTTTCCAGCCATCCAGTGGTTGCTTCCACCATTTTAAGCACGTGGAGCTTGACGTGGTGCAATATAATCCACCTGCCAGGCCTCCCTGTATTTACATTTCAGCCATCATCCTCCATACCAAAGAGGCTTTAATCACTTGTCTTGCCTGAAGGCAGCATATTTCACATGCATGGAAAACCTGTGCAGTAACATCCATGATCAAGTCTGCCCCTCTATCCCAAGTCCATCTATATGTTGTACCTCATCCTTGAAGGCATGAGGTGTCATGTACCCTCCAAGGCATAGATAATTCACCCGTACGTTGCCAATGCTGATAAACCTGAGCTACTTCAATCCTAGCTGCCCGATCCACCTGCTGGTTGTTTTGATGTCCTTCAGTGAAGTAACTTGTGGATATGTGGACATTTCTGTGACGTACTTTTACAACCAGGTTCCCCACCCAGGCAGCAATATCTTTCCGCAGTGCCACAGCCCAGATGGGTTTGCCTCTACGCTGCCAGTTTCTGATGTGGAATCCTCAGCACAGGAGAGATGTGGACCTGTTGGAGTGCATCCAAAGGAGGGCCACAAAAATGACCCAAGGGATGGAACACCTCTCCTATGAGGACAGGCTGAGAGCTGGGGCTGTTCTGCATGGAGAGGAGGAGGCTCCCAGGAGACATGAGAGCAGCCTGCCAGTATCTACAGGGGCTGTAAGTAAGATGGGACAGCCTCTTAATCAGGGTCTGCTGTGATGGGACGGGGAAATGGTTTCAAACTGAAAGAGGGGAGATTTAGAGTGGATATAAGGAGGAAGGTTTTCTAATAAGGGTGGTGAGGCACTGGCACAGATTGCCTAGAGAGGTGATGGATGCCCCATCTCTGGAGACACCCAAGGTCAGACTGGACAGGGCTCCGAGCACTTGATGGAGCTGTAGGTGAAGGTCACTCTGAATCACCTACAGCACAGCTAATGCCCTCAGGTACTGGATACCTCCCTCCGTGGTAGTACACTTCACCAGGTGACATATATCATCTTTCTTGCAGGGGTATCTTTCCTTCATGTCTGACAAGAGTTGCTTCCATAGGGTGAAGGCTTGTGTCCATTTTCCAATCCCTTTGTCAGAGCCCCCCCTTCCCTAATAAGGGACTTCACTGCCCTCTAATTCCAGACTACTGGGCCCAGTTTCATGGCATCAGAGCAGCCACATGACATGGGGAAAGAAAAGAGAGTTTACCTCCTGTGGGAGATGGGACAAGCAACTTAGGCAGAGTACAAAGATGTTGCTAAGATGTGCAGAGAGGAAATTAGAACCACAAAAGGCCGGCTAGAACTTAATCTGTCAGTTGTTGTAAGAGATAAGAAAAAATGTTTTTGTGAATACATTAACTATAAAAGGAGAGCCAAGGTGAGTCTCCATCCTTTACTGGCTGTGGTACCACCAAGGATGAGGAAAAGGCTGAGGTACTCAATGCCTTTTTTGCTTCTGTCTTCAATAGTCAGGCCAGTTATTGTCAGCATACTTTACTCCCCGGCCTAGAAGTCTGGGATGGGGAGAATAAATGCCCTGTAATTCAGTAGGAAACAGTTGGAAACCTACTACTCAACCTGGACTGTCACAAGTCCTTGAGTGCAGATGGCATCCGCCTGGGGGCACCGAGGGAGCTGGGGGAGGTGATTGCCAAGCTGCTTCCCATCATTTGTCAGTCAACCGAGGAGGTCCCAGACAACTGGAGACTTGTCAATGCAGTGCCCGTCTGCAGGAAGGGTTCAAAGAAGGATCTGGGGAACTACAAATCTGTCAGCCTGACCATGGTATTAAGGAAGGTTAAGGAGCAGGTCATCTTGAGTGTGATCATACAGCGTGTGCACGACAACCAGGAGATCAGGCCCAGCCAGCACAAGTTTGTGAAAGGTAGGTTCCTGCTTGACCAACCTGATCTCCTTCTATGACCAGGTGACCAGCCTGGTGGATGAGGGAAAGGCTATTGATGCAGTCTACATGGAAGCCTTTGACACTGCCTCCCACAGCATTCTCCTAGAGAAGCTGGCAGCCCATGGCTTGGACACTCTTTGCTGGGTAAAGAACTGCCTAGATGTTGGGACCCAGAGAGCGACAGCAAATGGAGATAAATCCAGATGGGAACTAGTCAAGAGTGGTGGGGAACAGCTGAAGGAACAGGAATATGTCAGTCTGGAGAAGAGGAACTTCAGGGAGACCTTATTGCTCTCTCCAGCTGCCCAGGGAGGTGGTAGAGTCACCATCCCTGGAGGCACTCAAGAACCGTGGAGATGTGACACTGTTTAGTGTTGTGGATGGATTGGGGTTGGACCTGATGACTCTAGAGGTCTTTTCCAACCTTACTGACCCTGTGATTCTATAAAAGGCCACATCAATTCCTTGTGGAAGCATGCTGAAGTGCTGTGGTGTGTAATGCTGAAAAAAGCCCCCAGATACAGGACCTGCAGGATGTTCACTGAGCATCAATATCTCGCAAAGACACCTGCCACAAGAGACCAATACTCTCCCATAGAGAAGTGGCAGCTGCTCAGGGGAACCACAGGCTCCACACAGCACCAGGCAGCATCAGATCCAGCCTGCAGTAAACATAGATCTGCATACGTTCCATTTCCTATCCACAGGCCCTTTGCTGGACTCTCACCAGTAGCTCCATGTCTCTCTTGTACTGCTGAACCCACAAGTGTACACAGCACTCCAGGCATGGTTTCACCAGCGCTGGGAAGGATCACCTCCCTTGATCTGTTGTCAACGTGTGCCTGATGCAGCCCAGGAAACCATTGGTCTTCTTTGTGGCAAGAGTACATTGTTGACTCATGACCAACTTAGGGTCCACCAAAACCCCAATGGCCTTATTTGCCAGGCTGGGTGACCCGCAGGTTGTTCCTGCCACATGCAGGGCTTTGCAGCTCTCCTTGCTGAATGTCACGAGGTTCCTGTCAGCACCCTTCTCCAGTCTATCAAGGTTCCTCTGGATGGCAGCACAACCCTCTCACATATCAGCCACTCCTCCCAGTTTTCTGTTATCCACTGACTTGCTGAGGATATAACTCTGCCCCATCATCCAGGTGTGTAATGAAGATGTTGAACAGGACTGGAACCAGCTCGACTCCCTGGGGTACACTGCTAGTTACTGACGTTCAAACAGATTTCATACCACTGATCACCACCCTGGCATTTCAGAAAGTTTTCACTCCACTTCCCTGCTCATCAAGTCAAAGCAGTAGCATTGTTTCACACCTGGCTTTGCCTTGCAGAACTAAGATGATGCCCAAACCTGCTTCAAAACTAGGACTACAGCCAGCAGCACACAGCACCATATACCGGAGATGAGAAGCACCAGTATACACTTGTTGTCTTTATTCACAGGGAAGGGGAGATCAGTATTTAACCTTAACAGCTATATTGGCCACTTCAGTCCTGAGAAGCCTCTCCAGATATGCAAGGGCTTCAGTCCCTCTCACCTATGGCTGATAATGCTGTAGCTGGAGGAATTCAGCCAAAGTGAGCCCTTGATTATGGCAGAGCTGTCATGCTTTGGGAAGTGTCTGCAGACAGTGATAGGGATGAAGGGCTGTTGTCACAGTCCCTTATTACAAACCAAGAGAGAATAAGACTGCTGCAGCAGCGCTCATTGGGATAGGCACTTTTTTTGTTGTTCTCTTGGTTAAAATCAAAGACCATCTTAGCTCACACTAGAGAGTGGTGGAGCATCTGGTTTCTAAAGCCTTGAGCTTTTAACTGCGCAGAGCAAAATCAGTGCTCTGGAAGGAGTGAAAACCACAAGAGGGAGCAAGGCTACAGGTCCCAGCTCCGGGGCTTTGTGGGATGATCGTGAGATTTGTTATTTGCTGGGACAAGTCAGTCCCAGCAGCCCAGGCCAAAGGATCTTTCCTGGCTAGCATCCCATCACATCCCCTTCCCTGGCTCCAACCAAGCCTCTCCCCCAGCTCATCTGCTCCACCTTGCTCTCCAGGCATCCCCAGCTGGACAGTACAGACCCATCAGGCTCTCCCACGCTGCTGCTATTGCAGCACTACCAACTTAAAGGAAACTGATTCTCACCCTCAGCAAATGAGTGTACTTCCTGGGCATCCCCAGGGATGACATGCAGTGGGGACACCACATCCTCCACCAGCACACAGAGAAGGAGACACAAGCTACAGGGACATCTGGACATCCAGCTGGGACCTGTGGACATGATGCATGGAGCCCAGATATTGCTACACACTGCTGGCACTCCCTCAGACTGCTTAGCAAGCTGCCATCCACTGCCACTTTCTTTTATGGCTGGTTCTCCATTAACCACATTTATAGACCCACCTGTCCCTACTCAACAGCAAAACCATTCCAAGTGGGGAATGACAGATGCATATCTGACCTTCTGCAGCCTGACTTCCAGGTGTAGGGATGAGCCTGGGGCTTGGTTAGGTGTCCCATCACACACGGCCATCGAGCTCCAGAGGGGCTGAGGGGACACACATCTTATACCTATCCAAGCCAAGCAACAAGACTGCTAAAGACACAAGCTGCCACATTTATGACCAGATATCCAGCATCTCCTGTCAGGTCCTCGATGGAGGGTGTGACAACAGACACCACAACCGTGGCGGGAAGGTGTGCCAGACAACAAAAAGGGACGCTGTTGAGGGACTGAGATCCAGAGACATGAAAGACAGTCAAGGGAGTTATTACACACCATTCTGCCATCTGTCACTGGCACTGTGCAGTGCCTGCCAGCCAAAATCAGGCTGCTTGAACCTGAGCAGCAACAAACAGGAGGAGGCAACCCCAGCCTCGTTGCACTGAAGTTACAACCTCCGCTACAGCCTGCCCCTTCCCTTAGGTGGGGACCACAGGGATACTAAAACAGTTTTGGATGCTCTTCCGTTTGCCTATCAGGTGAGGATGCCAACTCCAGGCCCCTACTCCCAGCTCCCTCCCAGCAACACCGAGCCTGGCAAATACCTTACGGCAAGTAATTTTACATTATTCTGCATTTACACAAAAATAGAGCAATTCTATATTTATAGAGATTTATAGCCGGTTCCGTGCTGGAGGAGTTACTGAGCAAGACCAGGAGCTGTGGGCGGCCCAGGCTCCCGAGCAGCTGGCTGCTTCTCATTCGGCATTTCCAACATACAAAATTAAAGGCATTCGTCTCCGTCTGGTTTCTTAAATAGATAAGGGGGGAATGAACGGACAGTATGTACAGGGGGGCAGTGGCAGGGCCCGAGTGCCCTCCGCCCACAGCCTCACGCCTGCTGCCCGGGGTCAGTGAGGCCGGCTGCTGGACTCTGAGGGCTGCCGCTGGCGGGGCGGAGTGTAGCCATTCAGGTAGCCATTGCTCTGGCGTTTGCTGAGTCCTCCATTAAGAATGTCCTGGATGTGCTGCACAATCAGGTTGATGGCCACTGTGAGCAGAAAGGGAGGGGAAAACATCGGAGAGAGACTGCGTTAGGATCGTGCCAACTAGAGCCAAGTCAGCGACGATGACCCCCACTCCCATGCCCGCCCATCCCTTGGCTGGGAGCTGCAAGCCTGCATGGAGGAGCTGCCTTGCTGTTACTTCATCCCCTCTCCCCATGCTGGGCCTGGTGCTCTGCCAGCACGCTCAGATAGACCCCAGTCAGGTGGAGATGTGACTGCCCAGCTGCACACCTGGCCTCAGAGAAGCACCTTTTCCTTTGTATGGTATGAGCTGGGAATGGTTTGTCTAGAGGCACCATGCACACAGGCTCCCAGGCTTGCTCAGAGCAACACAAACTCCCAAGCACTAATGTGCCATAGGGAGCAAAGGGGAAAGGCTCATCTCAGTGTACCTCTACAGCAGGCCCTGCTACCTCCTCCCCAGTGCAAGCTGCCGGGGCAGAACAGCAGGGTCTGGGTCTGCTCACCTTCATTATCTGCTCCTCTGGGAATGATCACGTCAGCATACTTCTTGGTCTGGGAGGAAAGAGAGCACTGTGTTACTGAGAAAGCAGAGAGCTGCCAGGCTGGGGCATTGCCCCTGCTTCCTGCCCCTCCTGCTGCCAAGCCCGAACCCCCGGGGAGTTACATGGCCCAAACCCTCTGGAAGGCAGGTAGTTGCTGATCATACATTTTGGAAGATCTTGTTTGCCTTCCGCATTGTGTTTGGAGGGCCACGCTTTGCACCTTGGCTTTATTTTCCTGAGCCCAAACGTCAGTAAGAGGCACCCTAACAAAACCTGAAATTAAAAAGCTTCATGATCACAGGACTCCAGCAGCTGATGCTCTGGGGAACAACCTACCCCCAAATCCAGCCAGACAAGGTAGAAGAACAAGAGCTGGCATGCCCAGCCTGCGTGGACATGCAGGATGCAGCCATGTTGTCTGCTTGGGATGCAGGAGAAATTTTCTACCAGCACTGCTTGCAGAAGTCTGATTCAGAACTCCAATCCTGGCCTCGTTTTAAGGTGCCAGTTCTGAAGGTGCTGGTTTCAGTTTCCTCCCCTATTCGTACCAGTTTTACAGCTGATCAGCTTCCTGACAGCTACGCTCTATGATCAGCAGCCAACCAGCTTGCTGGGCCAAGGGGGTCACCTGATACCTTGAGGCACTTTCAGCCCTATGGAACACCCCCAGGACATACTGGGCTGTTTCAATGCTGGGCCACCTCACCTGGAACTGTTAGGGGTTGATTAACAGCAGCAGTGGGTGCTGAGCCTGCTGCACAACCACATACAATCGCTCTGCAGCTGAGCCCACCAGTGGCTTGGAGGTGGAAGCAGACCAGTGCAAGGCTGGTGGGTGGACACAAAGCAGTTGTTTTCTACTCTCCTTGTTTCACATTTCACCCTCCTACACTCCTCAACAGAACGGTCTTGATGCAGGGTCTGCTGCTTTGCAAACAGATGGATTTATCTCACTGGAAATTTGTAGGGAGGCAGCAAGCAGGATCTGCCACCCAGGAAAAGCCTTTCTAGAACTGACACCAACACTGCATCTTGGTTCCCTGACCCACATCTGCACGGGTGCTGCTCAGCAGCCCAGGCCCCTTCTGGGATACACCAGGAACAGACTTTGTAGCACAGAACAATTCCTCCCATGGAAAGGACAGAGTTGGCCACTTGGACAGGCAATGTGATCTTTCTGTGGGCAAGGGCTGAGTGAGGTTAGAGGAATAGCATGAACTCCTGGCCATGCTGTCATCTCTCAGCCCCCACGTTGCAGGTTTCTGCTGACTCTGTTCCTCCAGAATAAGGAGAAATGCCTTGTATAACCTTGTATGACTTGCTTGTAAAGCCACAAGATCCAAGCCACAGGCTTCTCTCCCTGAAGCAGCGCCACAAGGGATGCACAATGGCCTAGTCCTGCAAACATGCTGTTTCACCTGCAAGTTCTCTGGGACTGCAGGGTCTCCTGCATGCAAAGTCCCCACCTGTTGGACAGCCTGTCTCCCAAAGTCACTTCTTTGTCTCAGGCAGACCCTGAAACCCTGGGCAACAGCAAGGTCTGCCTGCACTACACCGTGGCCTCTTACAAGCTGGAAAATGCAACAACTTTCAAGGCCACATCCTGCAGCACAGAGCATAGGAAGATGCTCCCCTGCTCTCCCAAGCACATGCAAGGTAAAAAGGGCAGGCACAGTGCTCACTGCCTGGGGACAGGGATCTCCTATTCCCTGTCCAGATGCAACCAAGAATCACCCCTCCTCGGCTGGCATCTGCTGAGCTGCCTGGCGTTGGTCTGGCTGACCCTGTTGCAGGGAGGTGTTTCTCTGGCTGTGTCTGCCTCCCCATAGGGACAGTGATCTCACCGGGAAGGCAGTGGCTGCACAAACAGTCCTCATGTTGCTCTGACCCAGCCAGCACCAGCACCCTCATTTTTAACAGTGCCCAAGGGAGAGAGCACTGGGACACAAAATGCTCCCGGTCTGATGAGCTGGCCAGGGAACGAGGCACTTTTGGCATTCGTGAGTATCATTCCCCTTACTTACTGGCAAACAGAACTCCTCGAAGGCAGGCTTCACAAAAGTGATGTACTGCGACAAGATCTGCTCAAGGTCCCTGCCTCGCTCACTGATGTCTCGTAGCACTAGAAGAAAGGTGTAAGGCACAGTCAGCAGCCAAGCCATGCATTGCTCCATCCCGTTCCCCTTGGGACAGCCCTAGCCAGCCACCCAGCTGTTATCCCCAAGGCCTGCATCCCTGGACGTTATTTCCCACATGTCCAAGCAGTCCCCATGGGCTGCTGCCAGCTCTGGCCTGACGTCACTCCAGCATGGGCACGTGTCCCTGTGCAGCAGGAATTCCATCCACCAGTGAGGGCCGGAGCAGCCGTGGGGCTGAGCAGACGGGCCTTGGCTCTCCCCTGGGGGCTGCCTGGCTACTCCCCAGCACGCAGCACCTGGCACTGGGTTCAGAGCCAGCCTCCTCCATGTGCCAAGTGGAGACGAGCCGCTATGCCTTGCCTGCCCGACCCAGTGCCCGCATGCTGGTGGGACCAGGATGGCTCTGCTGCCCGGACACTGCCTTGGCACCATCCCAGCAGCTCAGTTTGTCCACGGCCAGCTGCCTTTTGGCAGCCTTGCGTGGGGAGGTGAAGGCCTGGCAATGCGTGCCAGCTTGAGAAAGGGCTCAGTCCTGCCCAGGCCACTCCAGCCAGCCCTGTGCCCTCTGCAGAGAGAGGGAGCAAACCCCAGCACAAACAGTACAGAAAAACAGGCAAGGGACATTAATTAAAAAAAAAAAAAAAAAAAAAGGCAGAGAGACAGAGAGACTTTTGTTTCCCAAGTCCCACACCCTGTTTGCTGGCTGATGTGGGGCACAGAGGCTGCACACACAGCTGGGACAACAGGGGGAGCCTACAAAGTGCAAAGACACCAGGGCTGCAGGGCTGCTCCTGGCAAGACAGAGCTCTCCTGCCCACCCAAAGGCACACCACTGCAGGGTGATGCCCCCCAAACACAAATCAAGCACCCTCGACTCGTACTTGGCCCTAAAACAATGGGTTCCAGCAATGGGAGGTGTCACTTGCAGAGCAGGCCAATGTCCCAAGGACACACTGGTGCCCGTCCAGTGCCAGCAGCCAGTGGCAGCATGAACCACACGTACTGAAACCCAGCACTACCAATTAACTGAGCTGTCAGCTGTTTCTGGGAACTCCATCTCCTGCTGCCACCCAGCTCAAAAGCCCATTGCTGCAACTCCTCAAAACTTTTGTGAGAGTGAGACAACTCATGGCCGTGTCGCAATGCAAGATCCTGACTCTCTCTTGCTACAAGCTGCCTCCAGCAACATTCCAGGGACGTGATTATACCTTCAGTATCTCACACATTGACTTCCCATTCCCAGCAATGCCAGGGAGACATGCAACAAACAGACTCGCTGCTGCAGTGTTCCTATAATAAAATCATAGAGTCATGAAGGTTGGAAAAGACTATCTAGTCCACCTACCTCCAGTACTGCCCACTAAACCACGTCCGTCAGTGCCACATCCCCACAGTTCTTGAACACCTCCAGGGATGGTGACCCCACCACCTCCCTGGGCAGCCTGTGCCAGTGCCCAACCCCTCTTTCAGAGAAGTTTTTCCTAACATCCAATTTGAGATATCAACTGACAATGATTGGTTCTTTATCAGAAGATGGATGAGCTGCCCAGACTACGAGAGGCCACCACCTTAACCAGCCAGCAGCAGCCCAGCTGCCCCTTTTGCAAGGCCTTAGTGATTGATGGTAGGTGGCAGCAATCCCTAAGAATGGCCATGGCCCATAAAGCTTAGAACCTCATCCAGCAGCTGCAGCTCAAGCTCTGTATCACGGTTGGCAGCCGGACCGTCTGGGTTCCTGGTCAATGAACTCAAGTAGTTCTCGAGCCCTGAGCTCATGGTTACGTGCCAAACCAAAGCAACTGAAGTATGCACTCTACACATGCAACTGGGATGCACACGTGGTCATGGGGCACTGCAAATGCACAAGACAACGCCTTGCCCTCACACAGCTGATACAGAGCACCACTAAACAAACAGGCTACCCCCTGGCTGTTGAGCGCCTGCACAGCACAGCCTACTTACAGGATCAGGATCACATTGCAGGATCTTACAGATGCGTATGTGTGACCTGCAAATACGTCTCCCTGCGATGACTGTGCTGTCACCTCCCTGGATGAGTCATGTAAGAACGGTGGGCAGGGTTAAGAAGGCTGCGTAAGAAGCAGCTTTTAATCAGCACTGGTGACATCTCAACAGTGGAGGAGGTTGCGTATCTGGCAGCAGGAGGGACGCAGGGCTTTCAGCAGGCAAGACCAGTTCCGCATCTGAGTGGGATGGTCCCATGCACACATGCAGCCCCAGGCGTCGAGGCATGTTTCTCTTGCCACAGCACAGAGGCATGAATGCCACTTCTATAAGTCTGTACCCCAAACACTCCGTGGAAGCTGTTGGAGCCCAGGCATGGGAAGGGACAGTGCACACACAACAGAATTTTGCCCCAGGAATCCCAGAATGGTTTCTTAGTCCTCCCAGAGGCTCA
Organism: Alectoris magna; assembly: GCA_030625065.1. NCBI lineage: Eukaryota > Metazoa > Chordata > Aves > Galliformes > Phasianidae > Alectoris > Alectoris magna. The sequence continues at coordinate 24,872,268 of CM060568.1, read as the reverse complement.
GGGGCCACATCAGTGATCCCAGACCTCAAAGGCAGCTTTGACTGCATCTCAAGCCTTGCACTCCTGGAAGAACTGGAGCGCCTCCTACACAAGCTGGCAACATGCAGCCAAGCCAGATAGACATGGGGAATCCTAGAGAAGGATATTATTGTTTCCGGGGCACTTTGCCACCACAGCCATCACACCAGCACCAAGGAGCACGGGGATGCAAGCACCACACTGGCTATGCTTGCACAGAGCAAGATGTACAGCCATGCTCCCTATCTGCATGACCCGGGATGGACACTCTCACACCAAACCTCAGACCTGAGCATAACCATCAGGTGCTGACCTTTCATTGAGCTGCCGAGCTGCTCTGCTTTGATTGCTGCACCCTACCCACATAGCACAGGGCGATGCAGGGGCTGCATGCATCAAAGGGAAGATCCCAAACAAGGCAGCAAAAGCCCTACTGAATCCTGAGAAGCACAAAGCAAGATTGCTCCCCACTGCTGGGAGCTGCCCGGTGCAATGTGCTGCCCTGGCTCTTTGCTAGCAGCAGCAAAGCTTTGTGCTGACTCCAGTACTGCTCTGCTCCTGGTTAACTGCCTCTGCAGCTAGCTGCCCATCATTCAGGTGACGTTTCTGCCCCTGCTGCATGAGGCATGTTTGGGACTCACCTCTGCGGGACAGCCGAGTGTCTGCGTCTGTATCCACAAAGAGCTTCATGCGGAAGAGATCCCGCACCTCCTGGCTGTAGAAGGCCAGGATGCCCTCAAAGAGCACCACGTCAGCAGGGTAGACAGTCACTGTTTCCTCTTTCCTAGCAGAGGGAAGGAGGAGAGTCAAAATATGACAGTAGGGAGGAAACAAGCCAAGCAAGATGGGGGAAACAGCGGTGCTCCTGGGCCATGGCACATCACTGCTGCACCAGGGGGCTGGACTGATGGGAGACCTACCCCACTGTGGTGAAGGGAACCCAAGGCACACAGACTCTTCCTAGAAGGACAGACAGCAGAGCAGGGAACATACTAGGCCCTCACCCCCTTGCCTTGGCCAGATGCTGCTTGCAAGTGTTAGATGCCAAGCGATACAATTCAAAAAGTCTGAGCATGGGGAACCTGTAGGGACAGTCCTGCTCCCCAGGGAGCAAGCAGTGCTCCTCTGAAGTCATGGGGCTTTTGTAGGAAAAGGAGCAGGGTCACGCCCTGCTCGATCAGTACAGGCATGCAAGCTGAACACGTGCAAGGGAGGAGTTACAGGAGCAAGAGCTTCAAGAACTCTTTTCCTGACAGGGCTGGACTGTTTGAGCCTGAATACTTATTAAAGCTGCAAACATGGACTTTATGAGGAGAGGAAGGGTGGATGGGGCAGGGGGCATAGCCCTCCTCCATTTATGCCTGTGTGCTTCTGGTTGTATTTGTGTGGTCATGCAGCTTTCCAGGCTCCTGTACTGTGCCTGTACAAGCCCTGGATCCTCTAACACAGAGCGTGGAGATGTTAACGCTGAAGTTCTGGGTCGATGTATGGGCACCTAAGAGCAGGCACAAGCAGAGGGGCAGGAGGCTGGGGTGGCAGGGCTGCATGCTGCTGTCAGCAGAGGCTCGGCAAGGCAGGAGCGGCTGTTAGACCTGGAGTGGGAGACAAAGTCATAGACAGGGATCTGGACCGTCTTCCCTTCTGTGATCTCTTTGAGCGTTTTCACGATGAGCTCGTTGTCAAAGGCATCTGAGGAGAAGAGAAAACGTTACCTGAGGCAGCTTCACGTGCAATGCTGTGCTTAGCCTAACCAGAGCCACCCGCACCCCATGGACAGACAGACAGACGCGCAGGCTCCAGAGGAAAGCCCTGCTCATCTCCATGGGTGCTGCAAAGCGCGGAGCTTTGCACCAGCCTGGGATCTGGTCTGCGGAAATCAATGCCAGCCTTGTACGGCAGCACTGAGAGCTTGGGAAGGCATCTCCTCCAGGGCTCCAGCCCTCGCAGAGACTGGAGCAGTGTTCCAACCTCTAGCTGCTGCACAGACAGGGCTCTGTTTGCTCCGTGCTCGCTGCCTGCAGCCATTGTCCTCGTGGGGATGAGGGGACAGCGGCTCTGGAATTTCCCTACCAAGCTCTGGGATGGTTCATAGAGCCCCTGTTGTAGCAGCAGGACACGACCACTGCGGTGCAGGGGTTTGCAGGGCAGCTGTGTAAGACGGTTCCTTCCTTGAAGGAGAGCACAGAGCTGCTGGCTCCAAGGGCTGTGCCAGGCAGATCTCCCTAGTCCTGGCCCAGGGGGTGGGGTTTCAAACTGGGGGATATTTTTGCAGGGAAAAGAGTATGAGAATTCATCTTAAGGAGTTTGAGAATTCACCACCTTTCCTTTCTCATCTCAAACACTCCCAGAGGCAGTTGCTTTCCTGGAGGGACAGAGGTTGTCTTGCAGGAGATGCAAGTGGCCCCAATGGAGCACAAAGCTCCCAGCCCAGCAAGGGACAAGCTAAGCCACTCACTCCCACCCCATGCAGAGGTAAGAGTCCTCCTGATGTCCACGCGAAGTTCTTTGCTGGCGGGATGAGATCCAGCCCTCATCCCACCCCAGTTCCGTTCTCCATTCACCTGGATGGTCAAAATTGAACTGGCCTTTGAGTGCTTTGGATTTCTGCTCTGAGGTGAGGACTCGGTAGAAGCTGTCTTGGCTCACAATCACCACCTGCTTCTGGCGATAGTCCACTTCGTTCTGGCCCAGCAGCTGGACGATCTTCGAGCAGACCGAAGACTGGGAAAGGAACAGCAAAGGGAACAAGTCAGTGGCAGTGGTGTCTGTGCCACGCAGGATGTCAGGAAATGGCCATTCATGGGGCACAGCTTGCTGAACCTGCAGTCGAGAATCTGTGGTCCTGACCCCAAAGCCCAAACTCACAAAGGAAAAAGTGCTTCGGGGCACCACCGTGTGGCCTTTTAGTTTGAAAGCAGCACCAAGCAGCATCCCCCCAAGCCCTGCTCCAGCCCATAAACTCCACCACTGCATGGACGGGGAAGGAGACCACAGAAGGGGAAAGCCAGGTTGTCTTCATACCCTACGTAAAGCCCAAGATGAAAAGACACCAGCAGGAGAGCCCTGGGACTTTATCATCATCTCTGCCATATCTGGGAGGAGCATTTGCAAGCGTATCCTGGTGCCTCTTGGCACAGCAAACTAAGGGCACTACAGAGCCAGCAAGTGAAGAGCCACATGGCTCTGGCTGCTGGCACAAGATCCCCACAAGCATTCTGGCACAGGGACTGGCACTTCGCACCGGGGCAACCAGACCCCCACCATCACAGCATGAATCAGAACAAATCCCAAAGCCTGTTTGAGTCCCTTCTCCCTAAGTCACAGGAGTCCTTGGCTGCTGCCTGCCCCAGCCAGTGAAAGGCAGGTCAGGCTGGCAGGGAAGCACCCAGCCACTGCAGGAGCCCTGTCCATCTGCCCAGCAACCTCCAGCCTGGGACCAGGGAAAGGCACGCTCCTGGCACCAAACTGAGCTGCTTTACCTCCTGCTTGAGTCACGCTCGCTGCAAAAGCTCAGCTGAGCTGCTCCTGCCCTCAGTCACCAGAAATACTCCCTGCAGAGCTCTCTGCTTGGCAATGAGAGGTTCGCCTGCCCCTGCCTGCCTGTGGCTCTTTCCATGTTCCCATCTCCCTGCTGGTTTGGCTGCCTGCTCTATACCTGGCTGGCAATCTCCAGAGGCAGCACTGAAGATAGAAGTGGTGAGAAGGAAGGAGGAGGAGAAAGCATGCCTGGGAGAGGAGGTCACCCCGGCAGACAGAGGGCAAGGCTGTTTGCCTGCAAAGCTGGAAGATTTGACGGCATTGTCATCCCCAGAGAGCATCTCTTCCCCGCTGGGCCAGGCCGACCTGACTTGGCTGCGAGCGCTGCTCCGTGAGTCAGCCCCAGCCGGGCTGCAGAGCCTCCGAGCACAGCCAGCAAGCCAACCTGGGCTGCCTGATTGCAGAATCATGGTCCTGGGCACACGTTTGAGTGACAGGTCAGGGTCGGAGCTCCCCAAGCAGCTCACCTCCTCCTCCTGCCCGCCAGGGCTGGCAAGCTGTGCTTCCCGCGCCACGTGGGCATTCTGCCCCGCACCCAGAACAAAGAGCTGCAGCACTGCTGCTGCCAGCCGTTCGCCCTTCAGCACATGACAGAGCCTGAGCCCCTTCTCCTTTTCCTCTGCTTTCCCACTCCCTGCATCCCTCTGCAGCCCTATTGCTTATCCAGCTGTATCCTATGGGTTTCGCAGAAACAGGGCGGGCATGGTGCCTTTCCCCTGCTTTTCCTCCCTGCGCTCTCCCCCAGATGCCGCTGCCTCTCCCTGCCTTCAGACAGGCTCAGCCTTGGCCACAGGTGCCAAGGACACCAGATTTCCCATGGCCTTTGCAGTTTTTAATCAGCGCTCTCCAGCGCAGCTACCCAGACAGATCCCCAGCCTGCAAAGCTGTATGGATCCACGCAAGAAACTGTTTTCTCCAGCCGGGAGATGGGAGCAGAGCTCCTTCAGGTCAGCAAAACCAACACACCTTGCACCTCAGCACACAGATGAAAAATAAAATCATTTCAGGGTATCAGACAGTTCCTCCCAGTCCTCCTTCTACCTTATGCACGCTAATCTGCAGCACTGCTCTGCTGATCCTGGAAAGAGGAGGAAAGAGTCCCCACCAGCTCTGAATGCCCAACTCAAGACACGAGGTGGTGTGAAAAACCCAAGGAGAAAGTTAACCTTGGCTGCTGGGCCTGGCTTACACATACAGCCTCTGCTGTGGATCAGGAGGAGGACCGGAGTGCACCTGGGCTTTATTTATTGCCCAGCACTCTGGGGTGGCTCTTTGGGGCTGGTAAGAGGAGCAGCCACTCCAGTTCTTGGTGCAGGCAGGCACTCTGATGTCAGCCTGAATGCTCCTACAGCTGGAGACAATTCCTCTTGCTCAATATGCACATGCTAAGGAGGAATTAAAACCAGAAATGCAGAGGTTAAAAATTCCCCTACAAATGGGAACAGAAAGTCCCAGCCTCAGGAGGTGTCCTTCAAATAAGTGACACAAGTCCCCTGCTCAAACCCCCTCCCCCCCAAACCAGCACTGCATGCATACGTGTGACTGATGTTAATCAGAAGTGTGAAAAAATCACTCATAACTGGAAATGATACCAAGTTAGGCTCTAGGGAGGCCTGAGAACACTCAAGGGGACATCTTGGCCAAGACTAAAGCGTGACTGATGGATCACACTGGGACACACTGTTGGGACTGTGACCCAGGGGACACACAGTAACACCCAGCACACACTCAAAGGGATCACCTGGGCCCCAATTTCTTCCTCATCTGTTCTTACCTCCCTGTTTCCCACCTGCAACCACTTAAAATCAACAGAATCGTTCAGATTGGAAAGGACCTCTAAGATCACCAGCTCCAACCCCAACCCGTCCCCACCACTGCCCACGTCCCTCAGTGCCACATCTCCACGGTTCTGTAACACCTCCAGGGATGGTGACTTCACCACCTCCCTGGGCAGCCCAGTCCGATGCATTACCCCTGTTTCAGAGAAGAAATTTTTCCTAATATCCAACCCGAAACACCTCTCCCTGGGGTAAAGACAACAATCGTTTCTTCCCTGAGAGCTCAAAGGCAGAGGGAAGACAGGCCTGAGGGAGAGAATTCACAATGTAGGTGAATCCCAACACAGAAAGTCTGGGATTTGGACCCCATCCCAAGCTCTGGCTCTTCTAGATACTCTGGAGATGAGAGGCACAGCACGAAGGCCTCCCTGGCTCAGCTCAGCCCTCCCCCAGCTTCGAGGAGACACAGAGGGCATGAGGGGAAGGATGCCAGTGCGTTTTCCTGGAAGAGGAAAGGAGGTGCACAAGGGAAGGGACCCAGCAGAACGATGCTCGGAGCCCCACGCCTGACATCTGTTTGAAATATATTCATTATATTACATATTTAATTCATATCCACTCGTGGCCTATAGCCAGCTGCTCAAATACTTGTCAAGAGTTGACTAATTCCCCAATATTATTATGCAGATTATCCCTCAATCTCTCTTGGGCAGCTCCATATTATGACTTCAGCTGGGCGTTAGGGAAAAGCTGATGAGCAGAGGAATGGGGCAGGGCCTAGTGATGCCTGCAACCCCAGCATGGTGCAGAAGATGGGGCAACGCAGGTCCTCCCATTGATAAGGACTAGGCTAAGCTGCTTGCTCTAAGAGACCAGACCATCCTTCGCATCTGCTGGAGCCTGGCTGGGGTGTCCCCATCACACACTTGTGGTTTAGACAGCCTCCAGTTACGGGATCTGGTAGTATTTTCCCTAAGGTCATATCACGGGATGATGTCCCCTGCAGCACAGGGCATGGCTTCCTTGCCAGGCTCACCCGAGACTTCTACTCAACCGAGTCCCCATAATCAGCAACCCTGATGATGCTGCCCTTCTCTCCAGAGCACTAATTGTTGATTTGAGTCTTTCTTTGTAAGGTTACAGTAATTATAGAATATTAGGAAGCGCTCAGTGGACCGAGGTGACACACAGAACAGATGCCAAATCGAGAAGGCTCCCAGAGCTTCTATTAAACGTCTGCCCGTGACTGCAGAGAGCTGGTTCACAACCCACATGGTACCTTCCAGCTCTAACAGAGCGCATCTGTATGGCAGCACTGGGACTGGAAACTTGCTATTCTCATAACAAAAGCCCAGGCCTCCACCCAGAGCTTTCCCAGGCAGGTTCACCATCCTGCCTTTCACTTTGTGAGCCACAGGCTGACTGGCCTGGGACTGGGACAGCCAGAGAGTCCTGCCATCCACATGGAACCAGCAGCCCTGGGCTCCAGCGTGAACAGGATCTGAACGCAGATGATGTGCTCTCCTGGAGCCCCAGGGATCACATCAGATAGGCTCTTGGATGAGCTCACATATAGCCCCCGTCAGCACAGGGAAGGGCTGACCCACCAAACATGCTCAGCAGCTGGCACAGAGCAGTGTTCTACCAGAAGGTCTGACGAGTCTCCAGCCCACTCTGACACCCGTATTAATGAAGTCAGACCTTGTGATCCACGGCTCCTGCCAGCCACAAAACGTCACCAGGAAATGGTGTTGAACCAACACGGCGCTGCTGCAGTCCTTGCAAACCCTCATCCAGAGGTGAGCGAAAGCCTCTGGGTCACTGCTGGATCTCCTCTGGGCTTATCCAGGTGGTGGTCCAGTGGCTAAACCCACAGGTTGCTGTGAGGGACCTCAGCCCTTTAAAGTGTAGGGGTGTGAAATCCATCATGCAAGAAACTCCTCGTGAATAGAGAACTGCCCCTGAGGAGGTGTGAGGGTCACAGCTTCCCTAGGGACCAGCACACTGGTTGTCCCAGCTGCTTTTTCAGCCCCATGGTTGGCTCTGAGTCCCAGCTCTTCTAGGCAGCCAGCTCAGCCCCATACAGCTTCTTTGGTGTTCACAGAAGTACCTCAAGGATTACCAGCGGACAAGACGCCTGGCTGAACACACTGCAGTTCTGGTGCTCTGTAGTCTGGAAACGCTTAGGACTGCATGTTCAGACATTTCTGACTTTATGTGCTAATTAGGATCCTGAAAGTATAGCCACTGGGCCCCGCTGGCACCCAGACTCAGCCCTCACCAGCATGAGGGCCAGGCAGCCAACGAAAGCACTCGGCCCACCGTAAATCTGCCTTTTCTTCCAGCCTCCTGCTGGAAGGTAGCACTCAGCACCTCATTTTGCATCACGTGGGGACCAGCAATTAATGCCTCCCCACGGCTTTGAGGAGCGCTCCTCACGCCTGCAGCCACCCCAGCACCATTGCTGCGGGGTCCCAGCAGCTCAGCTGAAGCAGAGTCACCCAGAGACCCCCCGGATTCATCCTGGCACTTCCCAGCTCATCCCAGCAGTTCCTCTGCCCGACTCTCCCTCAGCCTGGCTGCCTGCCTTGCGTGCTGCGGCACTTGGTAGCCAGGAGTGTCTCATGGGAGAGAGGGAAGAAGCTGTTAGCACAAAGACCATGGGTAAAAGAAGAGAACAAAGCTTCAGCAGAGCACTTTGAAGGCATTGAGCGTGAAAGAAAATGCTACAACAACCAGCTCTGGGAATCCCTCTGAGGGAATGAGGCGGTTGTGCCTGGTTTTGGCACAGGAGGGGGTCTCAATGCCGTGTCATCTCCTCCACATCAGATGGCAGCAAGCTTTGTCCGGGCTGGCCACGGTTTGGATTTAGGGGGACAGTGGGAGAAGGAAGCTCCATCTCCCCTCAGGCTTTTGTGAGGAGCCAACACAGTGCTGGCACCAGCGACCGCAGCATGCCAGCACTTCTGCTACACCCCATGTATCCCCCCAGCACAGCCCTGATTTCTCCCAAAGGCAGGAGGGTGCTTAGGTTTCCACCTTCTACCCGAGTCTCCAGACTCGCTCCCTTGCTCACTGGGGAACAGCAGACAGCCTTTGAATCCCACTTCTCACCAACCCGGCTTTCAGAAATGCCAACCAGAGGCTACCCCAGCTCACAGAGAGAGGGGCTGTGTGTGGACCATGGAGCCTTTTTCCCCACCTTAGACTCAACAAAAACATCAGTGGGAGGAACGGGGGGGGCCTCTGGGTGGCAAACACCCTCCGTTATCTTGGGGCTGGTGCACTGCCAAAGGGGTGTGTTAGGACAACAACCCTCAATTGGTGCGAAGGCGGGCAGATTTGCCTCCTTGCCACCTTCCCGGTGGGAAAGGTACCTGCTCCACTTTCCCTGCGGGCGTGTTTTACTCCCACCCACAGCCAACACACCGGGCACGGTGGTGGGTGGGAGCTGCCTTCCTGCAGCATCACCTGCAGACAGACCCCTGCGGCACCCCAGCAAGAACATGAGGGTCTACACACACAAGCCCCTGCTCCTTTCTTCTTACGGCTTCTCCATGAGCAAGCTTGCCTTTTTGGGGTTCCCCCCCCCTCCCCCCCGGCACACTTCTTGCATGCAGCCTTTTCCCATAAACTTTGTACAGATCTGCTGGATTCCCTTCAGCGGGCAGCGCCGCACAGAGCTTTTTAGCAGCCCACAGTCACGGGAGGGGGGAAATCGAAGCTGAGAGACAGGAAAAGCCAGCTAGTACATCTCCCTTGCTAGAAAGAACCATTTCCCTATTTTTTTTTCTAAGGCAGCCTGCTACTGCTGAAGCATTTCCACTTTGAAGTTGGGAACAACCGTGGCGAACTGTGCCGCAATCACTGCTGTTACCTTGCGGGCCCAGACGCACCGCGTTCAGAGACACGGTGGAGCAGTGCCAGACACAATGTTACTGGGACAGCTACAGAGAGGCAGACCCACGCATCAGGGAGCACACAAAACCCCAGCGTTTGAGTCACCGGAGCTGTGCCGCAGGAACAATCCAGCCCTGCTCCCAGTGGAAGAGATTGCATCCTCTCTCTCCATCCCTTCCCTGTTATATCTGGACTTTTCCTCCTCGCAGTAGGAGCTGCGGTCCAAGAATCAATAGGAGGCCTGGCAACACATTCTTAAATCGCTGTTATTATGGGCTGGGGGGGCCGGCAGCAACTGGGTTACACCATCCCTAAAGGGAGAAAGGCCCCTCCAGAGCGAACCCACAGACAGGCTCTCTGCCACAGCCCACGTTTCCTCAGCAAGAAACATTCCAGAGGTGTTTCCACTGCCATTTGTGCTCTCTCCTTTTAAAAAACGCAGGTAGAACGCTGCATGGGGAGACGGTATGGTGGATCTGGGGCTGGGAAGTAATTTTCTTTAAGGATGGGGGGAAAAAAGAAAGCGACCTACATTAGGTGAAACGAATAGGAAAGCACCCAGTGCTCGCAGCGGGCTTTCTTTCTTTCTTTCTTTAGGCCGCGGGGAAAGCCCAGCTCCGCACTGGGGCGCAGCACTGCAGCCCGGCCGCCCCTCGCCCCCACCTGCCCCCAGCTCGGTGCGGCTCTACTGTGAGTCAGCAGCTCGCCACGCGGTGCCCCAAGGCTGCCTCTTCAATAACAATAATAAAAAAGCCCTAAAAAAGAACACAAAAAAAGGGCACCCCCCCCCCCCACCTCTTTCCACGCGCACGGACTCAGGGAGGGGGGGGGGCAACCGCCGACCGGTCGGGTTGTAGAGCGTGAAGAATAACCGCATTTGCCAGCGGGCGGGCAGCCCTTCGGTGGAGCGTTAAGGGAAAGGCAGGGTGGTGCCCGGTTGTCCGCACGGAGCCCCGTTCCGTTCCGCGACCCCGCAGTCCCCACCCGGGGCCCCGGAGCAGCAGCGGCGGTGGCGGCGCACGTGGCGCGGCAGTGGCGGCCGCCCGTCCCCGGGGCCTCCGCGTGCACCCGCTCTCCGCTTCCCGTCCTCCCCGCACCTTGCCGCTGGCCGTGCCGCCGCTGACCCCGATGAGGAAGGGCTCGCTGCCGCTGGGCTGCCCCTGCTCCTCCAGCCGCTGCTCGCTGTCCCCCGCCATCCTCCCCTGCTAGCGCCGCGCCGCCTCCGCTCTCCTGGCGGGGCTGGATTTATCTGATGAGTCAAGGGCCTTCCTCCCCGCCTGGTTCACATCCCCGCCGCTGCGGCTCCCTGCCAGGTGCCTGCTGCAGCTGCACATGCTCCGGCACCCGGCCGCGCAGCCCCGCGCCTCCCCCCCTCCAACCCCGGGGACAAAGGCGAGGCGGCAGCTTTTCCCCGACCGCGCTCCTCCCGGTGCGCCCCGGGTCTTTCTGCGGCAACCTTGCGCTCCTCGCCCTGCTTCTGCCACGCCAGCGCCTCGAGTCTGCCCGTCGAGATGGTTCCAGGTGGCAGGGGGCAAAAGGGAGCTGTCCCCGAGGAGACCGGGTCGCAATGGCGTTTGACAAAGCCGTATCAAATATAGGATGCGAGCTCCGTGCGCCGCACTTAGGAACGTGTAACGCTGGCTGGGCGGCTCTTCTGCCGGTAAAGATTTAGGCCCTGGCAATGCTGCCCAAGAGCTGTGGATGCCCCATCCCTGCAGGTGCCCGAGGGCAGGCTGGATGCTGGTGGGGGCAGCCAGCCCACGGCAGGGAAAGATGGGCCAGACAGAAAGATGGAACCTCAGGGAACGGGCAGAGGCTTGGCTTTACAGAAAGACCACGGGAACTGTGTGTGTTGGTCTGGGGATGAGACAGCTGAGGGGACTGCTTACAAAAGGGCATCACGAACAGCGGGGAAAACATTCCTGCTACCCACAAGGACTGGAACAGAGCATTGCCAGCTCAGATTGCAACGGGGACGATTCAGGGTAAATATTCAGAGATATTTTTTAAGCAAGTGTGAGAAAGAAGTCCCAGACTTCTAGATTGTTTTGGGAAAGCAGGGACTCTCCAGCATCCAGGATTTAAAAATAATAATAATAAAAAAAAAACACTGGGAAAGTTCCCATATAGAAAGTTTTTCATAGAAGGGGCCCCAAAATTCCCCAGCCCCACCCCTGCCCCCAGCTCAGACTGCCCAGGGCCCATCCACGGCCTGGGGCAGCTCCAGGGATGGGGCACCCACAGCTCCGGGCAGCAGTGCCGGCTCCTCACCACTGTGAGTGAAAAAGTTCCCCCTGACATCTAATCTCCATCTCCCCTCTTTTAGTTTAAAACCATCCCCCCGGTTTTTGGTAGAGCTGATCCCTCTGCGGGACACAGATGGCCTAAGGGACGTGCTGAGATTCCTCCCCATCCTGCTTGCAGATGTGAGGTTTGTAGCTTCTTCCACTTCACTGCAGCAGCATGGAGATGTTTGCCAGATGGGGCGCCTCACCACACCACCTCACCACAAGGATGAGAAGGAGATCTCCAGGGAAGGTGCAGCCCCTCTGTCCCTGCTCCCACTTCTCTCTGCGCGGATCCCAGCCTACTGCTTGGGAGCGTGGCATTGTGTGGCAGTGCCAGGGCAGGAAGTGCTAAGTGCGGATGGGAGCTTCCTGCGAGTACAAATTCCAGTGCGTTCCCATGGCCAATTTCCAAGCACTGATTGTGGGCACGCTTCCTGTACATCACCAGGAGCTGTTTCAAGCGCATCGTCCTACCCCCAGATTAATGCACACATACCGGAATGGCAAAGCAAATGCACCCTTTGGTGTGCAGTGACCTCTATGTTACTGGGTTCTCCTCCCTCGCTGCTGCCAGCCTCTCACTTGCCCTTTTCTGGGGACAGATCAGAATCTCTGCTGTTGCTGAGGGCATTTCAGACCATGCAGCCTTCTGGCCCAAGGGGCTCTGCAGGATGCCCATGGTGGCATCTCATCATCACTCCCCTTGTGGCAGGATGCACTTGTAGAAGGTAAAATAAGTAAAAAGCCTGTGACGGGGTGCAAGTGGGAGATACTGAGGGCTCCAATATACAGAACGCAAAGAGAACATGCAAAAATCAGATTAACGGCTCTTTCAGAACCAGGCCAGAGCAGCAAAGTAGGAGTGAAGCAGATCCAAGCCTCCGTTAGCTTCACAGCAGCTTTCATAGGAACGTTTCTGAGATTACATTGTTCTGCCTGAGCAGCGCCAGCCCCTGTTAGTGTGCAAAGCAACCCTACCTTCCGTTCAGTTTAAGCCTGGAGACTCCAGTACACAAAATCTGTTTGGACATGTCTTCCTGCAACACAGACGTGAGGGTTATCTGCAGAAATACCACCCCTGCTGCAGCCAAAACGTTTATTGTTTGGCTGGGCCCTTAGCTTGTACATCCAGAGCCACGTATTAGGCAAATATTTTCCTTTTGCTTACATCCGCAGCTTGTTAGATGAAATCAAACCTCTCCCAGCTCCTCATTCATCCTTCACCTACATATTAATGTCACCCACAGCGCTCCGATGGCTCTTGCTGAGCAGGAAGCCGTAGTGACACCAAAGCCACCACAGACACCTGCACACGTGTGGCTTTTGTGTTGCTTTGTGTGTGGATGTCATCGGGCCGCAGACGGTTTGTTTGCTGCCTTATCTCACCTCCTTCATTTATCACGTTGTTGCTTCCAGTGAAAAACCACTTTGCCACCATCTTTCTGGGAAGAGTTTAACTTGTGGGCAATGGCAGGGCTTTTTACATTCCTTCTTTTCCAATTCACTTCAGGCATGTAACCCCACGGGGCACTGATTACTGCTGGCAAAGCCCAGCATTACGCAATGAAACATGGACCTGTCGTTTCCCACTTCCTCGTCTGCTTTCTAGGCCTCCTCATTCCAGCACAGCCTGCAGATTTGGTCTCCTGTCGCTACAGGCGTAGCCCCAATAAAAGTCTGTTACCCTGCTGGATCCTTGTCAACACTTCCCTGTCCGGCTAGCGGTCTGAGCCTCGTCCCACCTGCAGATACTGCACACAGGCACCGAAATGCACGGCCTGCTTCCCTGCTCCCAGCCCTGAGGCTCCAGCACTTGGGACTCAAGGGGCACAAAGGCCAGGAACATACTGAAACAAAGAGCTGGCAGCAGAACATTGGAAAGTATTGTAATACATTATATATGAGTAAAGGTAGAAACCCTAGGATGATCCCTGTACATGGGGGTTGTACAGGGGGGTTGTACAGGGCCCCCTAGGGTTTCTACCTTTACTCAATCCCCCCTTTCTTTCCTCCTGAGTAAATTCTTTTACTCACGGCCACTTGAATTCCCACGGCCCTGAGCTTCACAGCCAATCTCCATAGTTTCAGGCCTAGACCTAAAGTAATACATATACACATAAGCTGAAAAATGAGAATACACACTATGGGGTGTAACACGGTGTTCAATATCCCAGCAGCTGTAGGTGATCACCCGAACAAAACTTCCCACCAACGATAATCGCTATTTTTCTTCATGTGCTCAAAATGTTAAAGTATTTTTGAACGGGGCTTTGTTCTAATCCTAAGTAAGGCTAACGGTAGAGCCTTAGGCCAATCTAGATTTGCCTCCTGCCCTATCTTAACAATCTGGGTTTTGATCAAGTGGTTCATCTTTTCCACTTGTCCACTAGCTTGTGGTCGGTAGGGCGTGTGCAGATGCCACCAGATTCCCAGAAGATGGCAAACCTGCTGTACCACTTTAGCTATAAAGTGAGGCCCACGATCTGAGGACATAGCAGCAGGAACTCCAAAGTGTGGTATTACCTCATATAGAAGAGCCTTGGTTACCTCTCTCGCTTTGTTGGTCCCACAGGGGTACGCTTCCGGCCATCCTGAGAAGGTATCACACTAAAAGATATCGATAACCCCCTTTTCTTGGCAATTCTGTGAAGTCTATTTGCCATTGTTGTCCGGGGTAATTTCCAATTACCCCAAATGGGGTTGATTTTCCTTGCCGAGGATTCGTCCTTAAACAGATTTCACACTGTTCTGTCACCTGGCGGATTGTCGTACATAAATTTCTGGCTATTGCTTTTTGGTTTAGGTATTTGTATAGAGCCTCTGCTCCCCAATGTGTTTTCCCGCGTTCTCTTTGTATACAAACTTCCATAACACTGGAGAAGGAACTATCAATTTCCCATCTGCAGTTTTAGACCAGCCTCCACCCTCCTTATATACAACCTCCCCCAAATCCTCCATTAATTTATGATCCTCCTTCGTATACCTTGGTGTTCCCTCATCCAGATTTTCTCCTTGCACCTGTCCATCTGGCCATAGGAGTTGGATCTCAGGAGTTCCCTCTCTCGCCACCCGTTTAGATTCCAAATCAGCTCGGTTGTTGCCTTTCGCATTAGGGCTAGAGAATACCCTCCAGGCTAGTTCAATAAGTCCTTCTAAATTACATCCCTCAGGGCCCTGGATCCACTGCAACTTTTTTCGGGTGTCTGGAGCGGATTGTCCTATGAACAGGGAGACAAGCTGTTGTAGCCCAACCTCTGATCCTGGATCTAAAGTGGTGCTTTTACACATTACCTCTCGGAGCCTGTCAAGAAATTCAGTGGGGGATTCGTGAGGCCCCTGTTTTATACTATACAGGGCTGACCAATCTATCGTGCGCCGTACTGCTTTTTCCAATCCTTGACTTATGTATTCTTGGTACTGGGTAAGCATAAGTCTGCCTGGAGCTGTGTTTGGATTCCAGTGAAGGTTTTGTAGTGGGAAGTGTTCTTTTATGTCTCCCCTCTGGTTCTGAACTTGTGTGATTTCCACATGTGCAGCTTTCAGTACCAATTGTTTTTCTGTTTCTGTAAAGAAATCTAAGAGTAACTGAATATCACTCCAATCAGGATCATATTGTTTGACCAAAAATTGGAAACGTCTAGTAACTTCTAAGGGATTATCCCTGTATTTCCTAGCTACCCTTTCCCAGGATTCAATATCAGAAGAGGAGAAGGGGGTCTTGATGAGAACCGGGTCCCCCTCTGGCCCCACAGCCTCCCGTAAGGGGGCCTGTATTACCGTACTTCTAGTGTGACTTGCGATAGGACTCCCAGGAGGTGATGGCAAGATATCGGTGTCATTAGTGGGCCTTCCTCTTCTTCTGGGTGCCTGGTAGTGGTCTGGGAATTCTTCTTGTTGTGTTAATTTCAAACACCTCTGCCCGATACTGCAAGAAGAACAACACTGGCGAATTCCCTTCCCCCCCTTTTCCTTTAAATCTTTTGCTAGGGTTAACACAAAGGGATCTCTCGGGGTTCCTATACCACACTGTTTTTGCCACTCGGGATGGCCCCTTAAAACGAAAAACATTTCCACATGTGCAACTTCATCCCATTTTTCCTCCCTGCGTAGGAATAACGTTAATTGTAATACGGTGTTATAGTTTAGAGTACCATTCAAAACCCACTTTTCTCTGTCCTCTAACTTATATAATAACCACCATTGATTGCAATACTTAATCAAGGTTTTCTTACGTAATACTCCCGTTTCTTGGACAATTTTCTTCCAATGGGAAGGAATGGAATGGAATACATCCCAAAGGAGCTCGGGGGGGAACACTGCCTGGCAAAGGCGTACTCGTCCCCTGCCCCATTTCTAGAACACTTTGCAAACAATTTATCTAGCACACAGACCAATACGTATAGCAAGAGTCACAATGCAGTTTAGTACACGAGACAACCAATACAAAGTACACATATAAATACAAACACCAGAAATACTGTTAAAGAAAGGGGTGCGTACACCATAACTTTTCAGCAAGAATTATTCCAATTAATATTCCTGTAGCAATTCCAATTATGGCCCAAATTATCGGATCCGAAACCCAATCATTTCCTTCAACCACTCCCAGTGGGTATACGGGTAGCTAGAGATCTTCATTGTGGGGGCGTCCCTCTCACAATGCTGCTCTAGCCCGTAGTGGGACTCTAACCCACAACCCCTAAACTGGGTTTCAGAGGGACTCAAACCCCCTTACTTTAGTGGGACTCTAACCCACAACCCAGAACTGGGATCCAGAGGGACTCAAACCCCCTTACGTTAGTGGGACTCTCACCCACAACCCTAAGCCGGCATTCAGAGGGACTCAGACCCCCTCCTACCTTAGTCAGCTGCACAGGGCCGTGTCCGTCGGGTCTCAGATCGCCCAGAAGAGGAGATCCTCCGGAGAAAGGAGTCCGGTGCGTGCAGGATGTCCAGTGCTGGGACGATCTGGTCCTCGATCGGAGCGTCTCCTGCCTGGCTCGCCAAAATTGACCTGCGGAACAGCACTCGGACTCACAAGAGTCAGAATGGAAGGTAGTTTATTTTAGCTGTATACACCGGCACACTGGGGAGTTTGCACTGCCCCAATTGTGCCACTAGTGTCTCTCAAGCAGCCATATTTATACCACACAAAATGCACACTAAAGATTATGCAAAAGCAGGTATTGCTAACCCATTCTAGACAATGGGTTGTCCTATGCTAACTAATTCCTTGAATGTTTTCTCGTTTTTCACTCCTTCTTGGACATGTGCAGCATATAGTCAAGTCAGTTTGAATGAGTTTTTCTTTATGGTGATTGGTCCATTTTCTTATCTGAAGGTTTCAGGCCTGGAATCCCGAGAGCTTCTTCCTTTGCAATGTGCTATTGGTAAGCGAAAGCCTTGCCCCCATTCTACCAAACTCCTCCCAAGTCCTGCCTATTCCTAGTAATCCTCTCCCCAAACTCCGCCTAAACTCCCCCAAGTCCTGCCTATTCCCCTCCGCCTCCGAAGTAAGGGTTCCTCTCTTCTTTGATTTCTATGGAATTGAAGCAAGGGGCCCCCCGTACAACCCCCCTGTACAACCCCCCTGTACAGGGATCATCCTAGGGTTTCCACCTTTACTCATATATACTTTAATTTAGGGCACTGCAGCACCCCTGGCACAACTCCAGACGACCAGGGCAATCCCACTTCCCACCACAACGCCACCCCCCGACAACGCCGACTCCTCTATCCCAACCGCCAGGGGCGGGGCCCCGCCCACATTAACAGCCGGCTTCTCCAATCAGAGAAGGGCCTGCTTGCGCTTTCCCTGCCCCTTACTTCCTGCCGCCCTTCTCCTAGCGCCGATTGGCTCCTAGCTGATTGGCTAGTGTCAGCACCCGGAAGTGCGGGGTTTACAATTTCGCTTCCGGCCGTTGCTAGGCGGCGTGGTCTTCTGTAGTTTCCGGGTGGCGAGGCCTGCTTCCGGGAGCACGGCGGCACCATGAGTACCATGTTCGCCGATACCCTTCTCATCGTATTCATTTCCGTCTGTACGGCGCTGCTGGCTGAGGGTGAGTGGTGTCCGGCGCCGGGCGTGCTGCGGTGAGGCCTACCCCGGCTGGGTCCTGCGTGGGAGTAGGCCGCGGAGCCGGGCCGGGCCTGCTGGTGCCGTTCACTGTGGACTGGGGGTGATTGGCAGTGGGCTGCCTCCCCTTCTCCGTGCCCCTGAGCGCAGGGGGAGAGGAAGGTTTGGCAGGATGGGTTTTGTTTGGAGGAGACATAGAGGAAGGGAGAACAGAACAGGGAGGTGTGAAACTGGGCTCGCTTGGTCAGAGCCCCTTAGGGCTGTTGATTAGGGGCAGTACAGGCGGGCTTTGGGACCTCGGAGGGTAGCGGTGGGTAGTACCTAAATAAAACTGTATGGTGGTGGAAATGAACCTTTTATTTTAGAAGGAAGGAGGTAGCAGGAGGAGGTAATAACAGTTTTCAGTGTGTTTCTCTGAATAAAGAGGCTATTGGTGTCTTCGCTGCATTTGGGGTTGATTTAACAACAGTCAGGGTGAAGAAAGAGGCACTGATTTTTCAGGTCTGGTTGAATTAATACTTTTTGAGGCAGTTCAAATCAGAGGCTGCTCCCTTTCCCTGGCACTGAGCTATACCCCCCAAGTCTCCTTGTGTCTTAGGGCTGCAAGACCTTATCTCTGGGGAAATTCAGAGGTAAAGAGAGCCCTATGCTGAACATGGCATTTGCTTTCCAGGAGTCCTGTATTGCGCTGGGGTCAGGTGGTATTCACCTCACTGTCTTTTTGCAGGACAGAGCGGTGTGACTTTCCAGAGTGTCCATGTGTCTCCCTTCTCTGCGGCTGGTAATCCCAGGGACTCAGTAGCACAGCACTGTTGTCAAACCAAAGCCAAAAAAAGAAGGGACCAATAGCCTTATGTACGAACTCAGTTTAAGCAGCTCAGAAACCTCTGGCTCAGCACTTGTGGCATGACTGGTTTGATCATGATTTGTGGTACCTTTGTTGTATTATAGCATGGTTTTGTAGTCACAACGTATTTTCTACATGCGTATTTGCAAACTCATACCTTTGTTTATCACAGGAGGTCTTTACTTACCTAGATACCTGCTGGTTGTTTGTTTCAGGTATAACCTGGGTGCTGGTATACCGAACAGATAAATACAAGAGATTAAAGGCTGAAGTGGAAAAACAGAGCAAAAAATGTAAGTACTTTTCAGATATTAGAGAGAATGTCTGCTGTTCTTCTTGTAGCCTGCTTTGGTAAATGTAAAAAGGAACAGAGCCTGTACTCTGAGATATTCCCGCTGCATTTTCTTCTAAGGGAGAGAAGCTTGGGCTTCACTGGATCTGAATTTTACAGGCATAGTGGAAATGCTGAGTCATGGCCTGAAGGAGTGGTTAAGCACCTGGTGGAAGGCAGGGCCAACCCAGGGGAGCTCAGGTGTATATAGTGTGTCTGAGTGACCAGAAGTGCTGGAGCCAGGATGCACCCCTTCCCAGACCTCACTTAAGGGTTGGCAGTGGAGGTGGGGGCATCTCTTGCTGGAGATTCCTGCCTACCTCAGGTAAGCAGCTCTTTTTCTTCATTTTTCTCTGTGGCTGCTGCATTTGGGCTCATCCTTAAAGATTTTGCCACCCTGATGTTATCATCCTGTTGTAGTATAGCAATAGATTACCTAAATTGGTACAGAGGGGGCTTAATTTTTGCTTTGTTGTGGAATTGAGGCTGGTAGAAAGACTTGAATTGTACCCCATTTCCCTCCTGCTTTTCTTGGAGGAGAGATCAGTACTGGAGTCAGCTTCTGAGGATGAGTAGCCAGTGTGTGTATATACGTGTGTTCCTTTAGATCCCCCAGATAAATTCAGGGATACAGTTTGTGCTTTTCAAGGAGGATGAAGGATTTGAGATCTGTAGTAAGAATGGTTTGAAAGAATACCTTGAGAGGTAAAGCATAGTACATAAAAAGTGATGATGAAGGATGGGAAATGAGTAAGGACGGAGTCGTGATAGAAGGGTCTAAGCTGTCAGTTGATATAAAAAATATCCTGTTATAAACTGGAAACAAAAATAGAATCGGATAGAAAAACCTGTCCCAGATAATTTCAGGAGGGAAGGATTAGGCAGGGATAGGGAAAGGGAGCAGAGGGGGAGCAGTCAAAAGATGCATGTTGGATATTAAAATGAGAAGAAATTGTAAGAAGGTACGTTTGAGTATGGGCCTGTCTCTGTCAGAAACCACGGAGCAGAGGAGAATTGAGCTATGTGTTCAAGCTTGATTGTGTTATTCTCTGTTCAGGTTCCAGCAGTAAGAGACAGTACATGATGACGTAGGGGTTGAACCTGTGCTGGTGTTAACCTGAACATTTTTTCACCGTGATATCAGTGCTTCTGGAAAGCAGGAGGAAAATATTATTAAACTGTGTTCTTTCCAGTCTAGCCTTCCCATGGGCAAGTTAAGCTGGAACGTGAAAGTTAGTCATCCTTGTGTCTCAGCTCCTAAATTTAGGGGCTGTTGTCATCGTGGCAGTATCAGCTGGGGATTGCATCTGTGCCCACCTCACTGTAATCCTGCTTGGCTGATAAAAATGAGTTGGGCAGAATTAGCCACAGAAGGCAAGTTAGAGAAGCAACTGAAACCCAGCTGAAAACTGAAGAGTAGAATTCAAAGGCTGTTTGCATGGCTTAATCTCTGCAGTGTAATGATTTCTGTAAGGCTTTAGTGCAGTTTGTTTTTATAGCTGTCCTGATACCTAGGTTATAATCTGTGAAGGGAAAGTTTATGCATCTCAGTTAGTTTCTAATCTCCTTGTCTGACACTCCCTCTAGTCCCCTAAATCACCACCCACCCTCCCCCCCAAAAAAGAACAGAATAATGAGGAGTTACTAAAAATTAAGGCTTGATCTGTTTTCCTCTTGCACTGAGGACAGCTGGCTGACCTGATGGTTTACAGGCAATTTGTAGAGCTCTTGAGCCACACCTTTCAACTGTTATCCAACACATCTAAAACAGGAAAAAACACATGAGAGATCTTTAAGTTCTCCTTTGGGAGTACCAGCAATCCTAACAGTTTGCCAAAACAAACAGGCTGAGTAGTATGCTTGAGCAGCATTG
Organism: Alectoris magna; assembly: GCA_030625065.1. Classification (NCBI taxonomy): domain Eukaryota; kingdom Metazoa; phylum Chordata; class Aves; order Galliformes; family Phasianidae; genus Alectoris; species Alectoris magna. The sequence goes on along the minus strand of CM060568.1, from coordinate 24,851,623 downwards.
TTGCTCATAATCCTTAGTTTGATCTCCTCCTAGTCTCTTGTTTCTTGTTTCTCTTGAGAGACACAGAGTTATTGGAGACCAATGAAGAAATGATAGCAGGTGTCCTGAGGTAAACGTAGCAGTAAACTTGCAATAAGTATTTCTGGTCTGCAGGGTATGGTTGGAAGTGTTATCCGTATTCCTGCAGACAGCCTTGTGAGACTGCTTGACAGCTATTTGTCCTGTGCAAGCCATAAGGGAGGTTAGGCTGTAGGGTCCGTGTGGGCTGACGTAAGGCCCAATAGCACTACTTGGAGTGAAGCTGGGTTCTGGAGGTGCCCCCTGGTTACAGCTGGAAAGAACAGATAGCCCTGAAAAGCCAGTGTTTTCCAGAATATGGGACTGTGTGGTCTAGGGTTGGGTCGGACTGATCAGGGTATCCCAGCTGGAACAAAATGCTCTCTTGTGAGCACAGATGTATGGTTGTTAGTCACTTCTCTCCAGCATTCCCTCTAAACAGGTTTGCCTATCTTGTGCCCTTCCAGCTTGCTCATTCAAAATGTGCTGCTTCTTTGGAAAAACAGCTGTTTTACAACAGATGTGATGCAGATGATGCGTGGACACCTTGTTTAGGCTAGCATGGATTTCCTGGCAGTTGTATGTGGCTGAATTGTAGATTACAAGCGCTTCAGAAGCCAGCACAACAAACCTTTTTGTAACTTGGAAGGCTGTTTTCATTTTACCTGTGCTTTAAAATCCACACTGGAGTATATCTGTGGTGTCCCTGTTCATTGCAGGGGAGTTGGACCAGATGGCCCTCAGAAGTCCCTTCCAACTCTAAGGATTCTATGATCTAACATCTGTGTTGAGCTAGTACTGATGTGAGAGAAGAGTTCTGGTGCTCAGCTGTCTAAAGCTGGTTGTGTGAGCTTATAAGAGCCAAGTCTACTTGTTGGAAAACACAGTAGATGTATGTAGAGTTTAGGGTGAGAAAGGACTCTTGTGTGTTTTTATACCATAGCTGTGCTTTGTCATTCTGAACAGCCTCTTTTTGGAAAAGCTGCTCTGGCTGTTTCCAGAAGAGCACTTTCAGATGAGCAGCCCGCTTTCTATATTTAAATTGGCTATGCTGGTCTTATGTTAAGTTTGGTTGTTGTTTTTTTTTTTTTATGTGGTGTTGGTTGTTTGGATTTGTTTGGTGAGCGTCTGACTTGGGGTTTTACTAAGTATGAGCTTAGGCTCTTACTTTAAAAGACTGGAACTGCTTCTGTACTAATTGATTGAAAAGGAATGGAGATGCTCTGGCTGACTGCTTGGACGGCGTTTCCCCTGAGAATTGCACCCCTTCTTCGCAGGCAGGCAGAGAACACAAGCTTTCCTGTGTTCTGCTTCCCACTGCAGATAATCGGGAGCAGAGCTTGCCACAAAGCTCTTTTCATTAGACTTGCTGAATCAAAAGTACTGTCTACTACTAATGACAAATCAGCAGTGGTCATTTGAGCTAAGATTGTCCTCGGGCTGCTTGGTTAACAATGTAATGTGCTCTCAACAGAGTTGAAAATTGACTCTTTGAAATATTCCTATATCTCATCCAAGCTTTGGGAAAGATTTTGGATTTTAAATGTTCATTCTGCATCTGGTCAGCCTGGAGTGGTTAATAACTTATTGGTACTGAACACGTTCACAGTTCTAACTTCCTTTTGTTCCTGTGCTCTGTAAAGGGAACAAAATTGTTTCCTTGGGTGGAAGGAGGGGGGGTTAGTGTCTGTGCAGAAGTGATGGAGTATCTTTCTTTGCATTTTGCAGTGGAAAAGAAGAAAGAAACGATAACTGAATCGGCAGGCCGACAGCAGAAAAAGAAAATAGGTAAGGTTAGGAGGGGAGTGCAGTGCCCCAGGAGCGTGGAGGAAGTGACTGTCCCTCCTTTTGAAGCAGTGCTAGAGCTGGTTCTTAGCATGGCGGCTGGCATGTGACTCTTGCTGCCTTATTCCTCCAGAACAGGAGGGAGATGTCCTATTTTTTGGTCGTTCTAATGAAATTCAGGGAGGTGCAGCATCACCAAGAGGTGATTAAGTCATGGATGTGACTGTTAAGAATTTCAGTTGCCAGAGTTGTTTGCTGCGGTACGCTGGCAGCTTGCAGTCACTCTGACTGTGATTTTTTTTTAGGTCTTTCACTTTTCTTCATTTGAACACCTCAAAGCTGAGGATATTTGCGTGAGTTGACTCTAAGTGTGCTTGGATTTACTTAAGATTTGATAAATCAGGACTTAGAATTGAGCAAAGCAATCTTTTTGCCCATTCTGTCTTCCGTTGTCAATACAGTTTTACTGTGTTAAGGTAACTATTTGAAACAGTGGGTTGTGCAAGAGCAATGCGGTAGGTGTTTAATGCATCTGAGCTTTAGAAGGTTCTCTTATCTTCAAGAGTCTAAAGTAAAACGTACAGTAAAGCCTGGTGAAATTATTACAGAAATCATAGCAAGAATACTTCTGAGAGCTCCTGGGAGTTGGTTTCCTTGTTCCTCTGTAACACCAGGTAGCTGAATTGCTCATTTGATCTGTTCAAAGCTCCAGAGTAATTATAAACACATCTTCAAACAGTTCTTCCTAGGTATAAAACCTGTTATTACTACACTTCTGAAAGGAGAGGAACCCAAATTCTTCCTCTGTTCTTTTCCTTTTCAGCTTTTAGTCTTAAGTAACCAATACATGGGATAAATATAATTACTGGATAAGGCAGTTTTTATTTTAAGTGGCTGTTGTTACTTGTGGTCACTTTTCAGTGTGTCAGTGACTCCTTTGCAGGGTGCTATCCAAGCTGTGTTTCTAGCAGAGAATATTTTACTTGTGCTTGGACTAAACTAATAAACAGTAGAATCTGAGGAATTCAGGTGCTGCACTGTTTGGTTTTCTTTTTTTTCATATGCTGAAAGAATCTTGTTTTGCAAATGAAAACAAAGCACAAAGGGATTAAGAACAAAACTTAGGAAGTGACCACTGATTTTGTTTGCTGTGTTGCTTGCTGGCCAAGCTTAAGATACTGAATGTTGGGTTGGCTGGGTTTTGTTTTGCAAGCGCTGCGTATGTCATTTGCTTTCAGGCAAAGCTGCATTCTTAGTGTCTCTGAAAAATCAGGCCTACATGTCCATCTGGGCATCCAGAAAATGACTCACAGCTGTTGAAAACTGATGTCAGTGGCTGAGTTACGCAGATTGTAGCATCGTTGTAACGGTCAGATTACTTGTGCTGGGGTTACTTTTAAGTTCTAAAATTCTAGATAACAAAAAAAAAAAGCAAAAGACGACTTCTGGGGTAAGTCACAGCTGTGGTGCAGAGCTGCCCCAGTTGCCGTTTGTCTTGTGCACAGAACGAGGCAGGAGGTGTGTGTGCAACCTTGCTTGGTCACGTAAGAGATGAATCATGCGCTTGTACAAGGAGGGAGGATGAAAGTTGCACGGGCAAGCGTAATTTGGTGTTTCCTACTTAACAATTTCTATTAATTGTAGAAATTGTAGAGCAAGCCAATTGTACTTACAGTGCCTAAATCACCTTAAGTGCTTCTGGAGCAGCACACTCTTAATAGTATACTGCAGTCTTCTGCCACTTCAACTGGAAGAGTGTGTTGGGTGATTTATAACTTTGCTCTGGCTTTCTGCACCTAGAATAAGAGACTGTGGCATTCCCAATAGTCCACATAAGTGCTTGTAAACCCAGTGCTGGCAAATAAGGCTTTTTGTTGTATCCGCATGGTTCCTGTTCCAATGAGCAGAATTTGAAGAGCTGGGATTCCAAGGTGCTCCTCATTAACCCAGTCCTTTTCCTCTTTATTCCTACCCAACTGCATAGCAAACTTAAATGCTGCTTATGTATGCCTTGGGTGGCCATAAACCATTTCTATAGAGTGGTAGGACGCCTGGAGCATATTTGTTTTGAATTTGTAGAAACAAGTGAGAAACTGGTGAGGTGTGGTGGGGATCTGGGCTGTATTCTTCATCGCTGTGTAACCTTTAGTCCATCTAAATAGATGGTTAGTTATGTAGGGGGAAAAAACAAGTATTTGTGCCAAATGTGATTCCTAAAGATCTGGCCTAGTTGCTGATATGTCTGAAAACAAAACTCTCCACCTAGGTCAGGAAACAGGTGTGTGGAAAGTTCCTGCCTGCGGGAAAGGTTTGCAGTTATAAGCAATTGAAAACAGCAAGGAGGATTCTAAGAAATTGGGTAGGGGTGTTTCTCTTGCTTTGTAACCACACTGATTGTGAGTCTCTGTATTTATCAGCTTTTATTCAGGGCTTGAAAGATAACCCTCTGAGCTTCTGTGTTGTGGGCTCCTTGTACTGAAACTTCAGCAGGGATCTGCTGGGTACCTTGCCTGTCAAAGAGCCCTTGACGGTGGCTCTGCATCCCCCCCCTTTCTCCTTTCACGTTATTCTTTGGATACTTCATCCGCATCCTTACCACAGCTTCAAAGCCCTGGGTGCACTTCTGGATCCTCAGTCTGACACCTCCGAAATAAAATCCTTGCTTATGTGGTGTGCTTACAGCAGTGAGCGCAGCTTTCAGAAGCGTGCTTTGTAGGCACTGTCTTTGTTTTCTGGCACTGTTGTTCATGCTGCTGTGTTAGTTGGTTGAGCTGGCAAATCTGATGTTCTGTGCATTTCTTCCAGAAGTGCTGAGCGTGTGATTCTTCTAGTTTCCTCCTCTTTTGTGCCTGCTTTGTTGTGTGTTGCTGGGACGGAGAAGCAATGGGCTATGGACGATTTTTCCACTTTATACTGTTTGGCACAGAGTTGATTTGGGGAGTGTTACTTGTTTAGAGAGCTAGGAAGGTTAAGTCTTCCTGCAAATGAAAACGTTCATGTTTCTAGCTTGGTATAAATGATGATAACTGTTGTTGTTTTTGTCCTTCTAGAGAGACAAGAGGAGAAACTGAAGAATAACAACAGAGACTTGTCAATGGTAAGAAAACCAGAGCCAGTTCCCATCTGCTGAAGATTTCACTCAGTAGTTTTCCAACAAAGCCTTTGTTCATTTGGCAGTTCTAGCAGCTCCTCCTCCTCACAGTTCTTTCTGGATCATGTCTGATAGCTGCAGATTTTAGTATGCACTCTCCAGCAGTTCCCACCTCACCTTATCCCCATCCTTAGCTCGCTTTGTTTTTATAAGTCTCTGTGATGTAGAACTTATTCATCTGACTTCCTTTTGGAAGTTGTTTTTTTTTTTTTAGAGTGAATTCCTACTGGTTGTGTAGGGCTTACCCAGGAAAGCTGACAAGACAAATTCTGAGCAATTTTTGTTCTGTTTTCCTCTCTGAAGTTGCTCTTCACAACAGTGTTCCACGCTGTGGCTGCCTTTGTGCCCAGCTGTTGACTGGACCTGACTTTGGGTGTTCCCTGGTCACTCCTTTCTCAGTCCTTCCAGCCTTCTGTGTCATCTCGTTTCCTTCTAGATTCCAGTGATGCTATGCAAGGCCTGCTTTTGAGGTTGTGAGCCCTAACCTCTCGGTGTAGTCCTGTTGTCTGCTGTTTGATTATCTCTGACCTTTCAACTTACAGGTTCGGATGAAATCCATGTTCGCCATTGGCTTCTGCTTCACTGCCTTGATGGGGATGTTTAACTCTATGTAAGTATCATCTGTCTGCATTTTTCTTAAATGTCCACATTGAATATACATACTTTTTTAGGGTTTTATCCAAAAACCAAAACTAATCTGTAAAATGGGTCAAAGTATTACATGAATTACGTGGTCTGGTCATAGCATGTGTATTCTCAAGAGTGGATACTGCAAGCTGAATCCTGTTAAGTTGAATAAAATGAATGCAAGCTAAACTCAGCTTATGATCCTTTCTGTTTGGGAACATCTTGACTAGGGTATGTTTGGTAGATTCCAGGCAAGCAGCCATGGGTCTTCAGCTTCTTTGGCTCTGCTATAATGTGACTGAAGAACACTTGCAAGTAAAACTGGGTCAGCTCTCCTGCCCTTAGAAATGAGCTGTAATTGCAGAGTTTGTTGTTGCCCTACTTAAGGTGATCAGAGTCAAGATATTAACAGGTCCAGGCATGGACTCTAATCTTCTTTTGTGTTAAAAATGACCTGGAGTTGGTCTAGTCAAAATCTGAAACAAACAAACAAAAAAATCTGGTTTTCATGGTTATGGAAAGCTTTCCTTTAGAGATGCAAAACTGAAGGACTGCCTGGCTTTTAGAACTTGGTTTGGTCTTAAAATGTGAACTTTCTGTTAGCTGTTAAATCTGAAGATAATATGGTCAATATGACCTTCAGGAGTCTGTTCAGTATCCAGGCAGTGTGCTTACTCTGCTGATGGGTATCTACGTACTTGGGGTGGCAGTCCTTAGGCTACAGTCAATTGTTATTTTACTGCAGGACTGTGGGTGGATAATTGCAAGCAGGGAGTAACACAACTGCCACTGTGTGGACTCTTTATTTATTCAGCTTAGTCTGACTGCAGCATCTAGCATTCTGTGGAATGCTGTGAAACGGAGCAGAGGAACGTGGCACTAAAGTACTTTAAAATCTGGGTACCATCTTGATTCATTGTTGACTTGCTTAACTGGACTACCAAATGGATGTGTATTCCTTCTGCTCTGGGGGTTTCTGTCCACAGAGATCATGCTGCTATCCACAGGGCTCACGTGATGCTTTCAGGCATGGCTTGCCTTAAACTACCCCTTTCTTCTGAGACCTTCTTGGGAGCCAACGGATGAGCAGCACGAGCCATCCAGAGAGCATTGTTTGAATTGAAGTAGCTTTGTTGCTGAGTATAGGAGTTCTGAGGCCACTGAATTACAATCTGGAGTCTCGCCTGTCTTGCCTTTGGGGCCAGATAGTTAGATTTTTTAGTTGATTTTATTTTGCTCTTGGTCTCATTGTGGGGTACCTAATGCATTTGTATCTGAGAGAGAGCTTTGCTGGCTTTTACCTGCACTTTCTCATGCTTGCAGAGTGGTTTGAGGGAACTGGTTGATTCTCATGTACATCCATTCTCTTGGCATTGTGTAAAGACTAGCTGCGTGGCTCAAGAGAGCACTTCAGTTATGAATGCAGGATGCTTTTAGGCTCTTTCTGGGAAGCTGCTGTTGCCAGGTCATTCATGGAGGCACTGTGGGTGTGGTATGAAGATGAAGAAAAGGATGGCTGACACCTGCAATGACTGTAGCCCAGTTTGCTTGATTTCCTGTTCTTGAATGAGTTTGTTGCTCTGGGGAGACGAAAGAAGCAGGGGTCAGGTGGAAGCAGCGTGGTGTTGCCACCCTTTGGACAAGTGCTATTCAGACACTGCTGCAGTGTAGCTTGCCTTTCCCAAGTCAGCCAAGACAAAATGGATGTGACCATGGTGATTGTCTCTGCCTTAAAGTGGCAGTGCTAATGGAGCAGAAGGGTAGGGCATGCTGGAAGGATTTGTTGGAGGCTGGTTTAAACCCAGAGAACAGAGTGCTGTGTGAAGATGAGCAGTTGTGGCTTAAAGGTACAACTAGGGCTGGGGGTTCTGTAGCAGCAGTGCCCTCCAAGCAGATGGGCTTTCTCTTGGGAGGAAATTTAGCTTCTGTGTGTCTCAATTTTCTCTTGTCAGAAGCTTCTTAATGCAATCAATTCCCCGTCTTGCTCTGAGCTGTGCGTTTCAGTACCTCTTCATGCTAATTGTGACAGCCTGCTGGAGGAAACAGCAGGTACCTCAGGGTGCTGCTGCTGGAGTACTTGTCATTTTCACAGCAGGAATAACGCAGAATTTGAAACCACTGGGGGATGTTACTGGGAGATAAACATCCGTTCCCAGTTCTTTTGCCAAACTGCCTGTGAGATGTAAACAAAGTTGGCATGTGTCTGAGCTGTAGCTGTGTGAATGCATCTCCACAGGAAAGAACGCTCGTTTAGGATCTCTTGAAACAAGAAACACCTGTTAGAAAATCAGCACACGCAGAGAAAATAACATCCAAATATGCACATGCCGATGAGGCATCATACGCACTTCACTTCAAAAGGTTGGGGCGACTGTCTGGGCTGGGAGAAATCTTTGCAAACAGGCCAGAATTCACACTCAGCCCGGTGCCCTGGAATGTGGAGCTGGAGGAGTTCCAGGAGCAGAACAGGCTGCTTGGAATAAGGGGTATCTTCCTGCCTCTACTGCCTTTGCAGAGATAACACATAGAAGGCTGTTGGTGTTAAGTGTGCCTTTGGATATTATGTGCATCTTGTGCTGAGAATTATAGCTGCTCCAGGAAAGAAACAGATGTCTTCACTTATGCTCTGCTTAATAATGCTCTTCTGCTTAAAGCAAGGAGTCAATCTTCTTGCAGTACCTGCAGTACAGCAGGGTGGTTGTCATCCATCTTACTGAAGAATCCAGTCAGCACTGGAATAAAATGCACCAGTAAGCTGCAAAACACCAACCAAGATCTTAGGAATCACCAACTAGTCCAGTTAATTGCTCACATGTCACTATGGTACACTTTGACCATGGCGAAACAGTTATTGAGGGAAGCCCACTTACCTTTTGGATGACTGAGTATGAGGGGGGGCTTTTTAAAAGGGGTGTTTTAGCCTCTGACAGAATATAAAAGGATGGGCTGGGGATTGCAGCATGGCTTTTCAGCCTTCCGTGTTCTTGTCTGCTGTGGTGGCCTGCTAGCATCGCTCGCTTGTTCTTTCTGTAGCCAGGTGCTCTTTTATGTTCCCCAGTTGTGATCCAGTGCTCTCCTTTTATTTTTTTTTCCAGATTTGATGGCCGAGTGGTGGCAAAGCTTCCTTTTATCCCCCTCTCATACATCCAGGGTCTGTCCCACCGCAACCTTCTGGGTGAGGATTACACTGACTGCTCCTTCATCTTTCTCTACATTCTCTGCACAATGTCTATCAGGCAGGTGAGTGCATCACTGTCTCTTGCATGCCTGGAGCAGGGAAAGCACGCAAAGTGCAGTCTCTCCATAATTACAGCAGAGTGCTAAGACAGGGATAGCAGAAATGGGTTTATTTCCTGCGCGTGTCTCTGATTCGCTTTGTTTATTAACGTGCCGAGAGACTGTTTCCATCAGAAGCCAATGTAAGTTCTTACTCATTAGTTATGACCTTCACAGTAGTAGGAGCAAAGAGAAGTGCAGTATCTTCAGGGGAAAATTCCATGGTGGCTTGAGGTTTGTAAAGGTTAAAGTAGTCACAAACTTGCCAAAAACAGGTGAAGAGTTAAAGTTAGGCTTATTTTTTGTTCCTCTTTATGCTGGCCACCTGATATTTCCCCCTTTTTTTTTTTTTTTCCTCCAGTCTTAAGAACTTTACCTTCAACACTGATTCTCTCGCAGTGGAAGAGGGGTTTGATATGATAAACCAAGAGTAGGCTACATAAGTCCCCAGCAAAGCAGTTTAGTTGCATCTTCTGAAAAGAGAGGTGTCAGCGTGGATAAAAGGAAGTATATGCTCAGGACCAGGCTCAGTTAACCAGCTGGGTGATTGGCTTGGGTTCAGCAGCAGCGTTGTGTTGAGATAAGGATGAAGATTCATTCTCCTTAACAGATGGAATGGCTGGTGAGGGTCACAAAGTGGGCCTCCTTGGTGCAACTGGAAGTCTTTGCCACATTTTTTTTTTTTTCCAGTGTCCTGGGGATAAATCAATAAATTCTGGAGTTTGGATGAATGCTGGTGCAAGTAGCTGCAAATAATCAGCTCTTTTGTACTTGTTTCCTTTTTCTTTGATTTGTTTCCTGAATTCTTGCTGCTTTTCTCCTTGGCCAACTTGTTGCTTTTCCTCAGGGGGTGTCAAGGGATGTAGATTTAAGAGATAGGCAGAGGGAAGTGACATGTGCCACTGCTGTCAGAAGTTTGAATGAGCTTGGTGAAGCATCTGGATAAAGTTCCTTTAGTCACAAACAAATTTGATTCATTATTGCCCTCCGTATTGGGTATGTGTGTTGAAATGGATCCATGCCTTGTCTCATGTAAAAGCAAATAATGAATCGTAAGATAATTGGATGTTGAGAAGGTCATCTGGAAGTCATTGGGTTCACCCTGCACTCCCTGCCCCCCCCACCATAGAGCAGGGCCACCTTCCACGTCCAAGTATCAAAGGCCAGGGGTTTCCTCGCTGTGTTTTCTGCGAGACAAATCTTGTTTCACTTCCCAGTAATTCAGTGTTCCTTCTGGCAATCTTGTCTGGTGCTCTTCTGTATCCTTAATGTTGAGAAGCTCCTTCTTTCCAACACTGCAGACTATTACGTGGAACTGCAGAACAGCATCTCTAAGAATTTTTTGCACCTATTGAGTTGACTGGGGAGCTGTCTTGCTGTAAAATCCCTTGTGGATTTTTTTTGTCCAAAAATAGGATTTGTGTGGTTTGTTTTAGTCCCGGGCATTTCCTGCTATTGCCTGTTATGAAATGAGTAGACATCATAAACTGAGCAGTTGACCACTGTGGTTCTGAGGAGAAATGTCAAACTGCGGTGGGAGTGGGTTGTCAAGAGAAATTCTGATAGCAGCTTACCTCGTGTGGGAGAGCTTGTGCTGATGGTCTGGTGAGGATGGAAGTTACCTTTCAAGGTAGGTGTTTTTGCTCTGAAGCATTAGATTGCGGCCTTCGTACTGCTGTCTTATCTACAGGATTGTGATCTGCAATTCTTCACCTGTTAGGCTGCTCCAAGTTTCTTTTTCCTTGCTGTATGGAGGGATGGGCAGAGACCAGCTGTGTTACTTTCTGCAGAAACTAGGAACTAAAGCTGTGATTCCTGGCATCCTGTGATTGGTTTTATTACTATTTGGAGGTATTTAGATGTTAACAGCACAAGGAAGAGGACTTTGGCTGTGAGAGGCCAAGGGAGAGGGGAAGAAAGCAATTAAGGGCTTATAGTGGTGCCAAAGATTTGTTTCTGGTGCTGTGACTATGGAGGTGAAAGCTTCATGACCTGTTGTTATTTCACTCTATGCAAAAGGGAAAATTTCACTGGGCTGCCTTCTAAACAGCTGTTGGCCCAAGGGAGGACAAATGATGTGTTTGATTTAATACAATACAAGGAGAAAGAGCAGAGCTGTACAGAGGATCAGGCTGCAGACAAGCTTAAGAGAACTATACATCCCTCAGCCTTCCCCTAAATCCTGGAGCTGACAGCAAGGGGTCAAGAGAGTGAAGGCAGCCATCCTGGTGGAGCTCCAGAGTAGAGGAACTTCTGTGTATGCGAAAGACCAGAGATTCCAAGGGAAATGCAGGGGAGTGTGTGAGGGTGGGGAGGCTAAGTGGCCGTTGATTAAACTCCCATGAATGGGATGAGCAGCAGCAGGCAGGCTATTATGTGGTTCTCAGGCATGTGGGGGTGATAAGCTCTTCAGACACTGACTGGGAAGCTTGCTGCCTGTGACCTGGCCAGCATCTCCCAAAATAGTTTCCTTGCGGTGAGTAACTTCCTTTGTGCTGTTCCCAGCTCTCCCTGGCACGTAAATCCTGTCCCCTAGTTCCTCCTGCCTTCCTGTTTGGAGAGAAGAGGGTTGCTGGGAGAGGCCTTCCAAGGGTCCTTGAGCTGTTGGTTTTCAGCTGGGAAAGTCTGCTGCTGGACTGGGCGTGAGGCACAGTGTCAGGGTTACATCCTCTGTCCCCACTCCTGTTTCTGAACTCCTGGCCTTCACCTGTGTTATGTGTGAAGGAGGTTGAGCTGCTCTTCCTCAGGCGTTTGCTGGTCTTCACTTCCTTTTCACACGTGCTTGAACCGTAGATGGAGGCCTCTTCTCTCTGAAATGCATTCCCAGAGGGAGAGGGAGCCAACAATTATCCTTGCTGCAACAAGTGCACTTTCCCCCATGGCCTCATCTTCCCAGCCACGTGCTGATGTGTTTGAGGCCCCTTCTGGATTTGAAGATGACTGCGAGAAGAATGAGAGCTATATCTGCATTTATCAGAGGAGCATTCATCAGAGCTCAGATGAAGAATTTGGATCCTTATGATTTTTCTTCTTCCTGTCATGCTCCTGAAGGTGCTGGCCTTGTTGGTGTTTGGAAGCAGACTTTGCAGGCTTCCTTGTGCAATGTGGTGCATAGCAGCCAGAACAGATTTGTGTTGGACCTTGCCCCAGACCTGGTGTTCCCAGCTGTGTAGACATCAGGACTTGTGTCCATCAAATCTTGCTTTGCAGCTAGTGCAGGAGCACAAAGGAGACTTCTGTGGAAGGAGAATCCTGCAGGGTGACTGTAGGCTTGAATCCATGTACAGACAAGTTGTCTCTCCTCCTCAGAACTATTCAAGCAGATGGAGTAATTTTAGCACTACAGTTCTCTGTCCCAATACTAAGAGCAGGGTGGGAATGAGAGAGGGAGGCAGTTAATCCCACTGATGCTCTGCTAGGATCTCATTCTGTTCAATGCATGAGCCACCACAAAGCTGACGGGATCTGGGTCCTTCCTGCTTCTGACTGCAACACCCTCTGGTGTTACTGGATCTGTCTGCTAGCTGCTCTTGCTTCACTCCCTCTGTCCATCTCTTGACTGAATGCTCTGGGAAGATGAATCACACAAAGCGGTTTCCCACAGTGAACTGCTCTCCTTTTTTTATATATATATATATATATATATATATATATATACACTGTTACTGAATATCGACCAGTGTCTAATTTATGTAGGCCTTGGACTTAACTGTGCTGTGGTGCTGCTGAAGATATTCATAGGAAACCACGCAGATGGCTGAACTGTCTTCACTTTTGCATTTACGTGTGCCAGCTGAAACCTTCCTTTCCAAACCTTCCTTTCTTCACCCCAAATGACCCATTTCAGCTACTCTGAAATTAAGCAGCTCAGTCTTTTCTTTTTCCTTTAGCTTGTGTCCTCCTTCCGTGATCAGAAATGTTTAAGAACTCAATGACCTTGCTGTCTGACCTGTCCTCACAGTTGTCTTGGAGAAGACACTCGGGTTTGAAGAGAACCCTCCTTCCTCCTTTTGTTGACTGGATAGCCAGGACTCAGCTGATGACAGCAGCAGGCCACAGTTTTCTTCTTTCCCTTGCATTACATATCCCTGTTTTGTCAGCACTGCATAAGCAGCATCTTGAACTGTAGGTAACTCACTGTAGTTGCAATGCTGCAGTGTGTCACAACAAAGGCAGAAAAGCATTGAACTGTTAAAATATCCTGTTGTGAGATGTGTAGCTAGTGCCTGACTGCTACTCAGTGCTTTCCTCGCTGTTTTCTACTGAAACACCTTGCTCAAATGCAAATAAAAAAGCAGAGGAAGTAATTTCAGTAGTCATGTTCTTGGTTTTGTTACGTGTGCTTGTTACAGGGAGTCTCCTCCAGTCCACTGTTCTTGTCTGCACTGCTAGCATGTATATTAATTCTGTGCTTAAGCATCTGGCTTGAACTTGGACATGCTTTTGTTGCTGTGTTGCTGACCCAAATCCAGACTACACTGTGCATAGCCTTCAGCACTGGTCTGCAGGTGCTGGTGGTGCCTGAGAAGCACATTCTGGAACTTGTGCAAACAGATGTGCTTGCCTTCTGCCTACAAGCTGATGTTAGCCCCTGCTTCTGTGTCCACTGCAGCTAGATTGCAAATAAACTATTTTAGACTGATAAAACCCAGCTGTAATCCAAGTCATTCATGGTGCATCTGCCAGCTGTGTAGCTGGAGGTGGAGAAGAGCCCTCTGACAAATGTAGGTTTAGTCATAAAGCTTTAGTTGAGGTAGAAGAAGGAGACCCAGTGCTAAGTGTAGCCATTCAGAATGGCTGTTTGCCTCCTTGCTGATGTATAGGAGCAGATCTCCATTCTATGTTAGGCAGACTGATAAGACTCTGTGGGTGACAACATGAATCTGTTGAAGCTGATGAGAAGGTTGCGCTTGCAAGCAGAGCTGGCATTTCTTCCTCTTTAGTGCCTGCCTTGTTAAGGCCTGGTGCTGATGTGTTCTTCTGTTCTTCTTTTTGCAGAACATCCAGAAGATGCTCGGCCTTGCTCCTTCCCGGGCTGCCACCAAGCAAGCAGGGGGCTTCCTTGGCCCCCCACCTCAGGCAGGGAAGTTCTCCTAAAGCACAGTTACAGCCTTTGCTGCAGGTCTGCCAGCTGCACAAGACTGCCTTTGGGAGGTAAAACAACGGGTTTCTACACCGGGCTTCCCGTGGCCAAAACCAGCCTATGCAGTATTTACCACAGTCTTGGAAACATCTTGCATTTGAAGTATTCCAACAGCAGTTGCCTGCTCATCAAACCAAGAAAGTTCTCAGAAGATAACTTGACCTTTTGTGTCTGAAAAATAAATGGCTCGGGCATGTTGATTTAGATGTCTGTTAATTGTGCTATAGGATGAGTAGAACTACTTCGATGTAGCACAGTTGCTTTAGTTTATGGCATGGAAATAAATTAAGATATCAAGAATGAGATTTGCAAAATAGTTCAGAAAACTTGGAACGATGGTGCTGTGAGGTGTCCCTTGTTTTAGAGGTGCTGGTTATGCTCCTGTGCGGCAGGGAGCCGGGTGAGTAGGTGTGCTTGGTTCTCCTTTGCCAAATTTCCAGTGTAGAGGGTGAGATTTTTCTTTTTTTAATTGGCTCAGGCTGCTCTTTGAGGCTGCAAGTATTGCTGGATGTACTGTACTGTCTGCCTGTGTCTTCCTGGCAACACTTGGTGCTACAGAGGTTTGAGGCAATATACGACTTCTGTTAAAGTTGCTTGCTTAGGCAGAATCCGCTCCATTGCAGAGACAGACCTGGCCTTCAACTTAACAAGTAAACTGCTGAATTACATCGGTGCCATCCACTAAACTCTTTTATTGCCTGAGGGCTTAGGGCAGCAGCATTTGTATTCATGCCGCTGAGCTTGCTGCTTATCAGTCTATTTTGCAGTATGAATCTGAAAGCCCCCAGCCTCCTTCTTAGCCCAGTGAGTTCCCTATGCTTTCTACTTTGCCACATAATTACCTGGCTCAGTCCTGTTGGTCAGGCTGCTTTTACAAGGATGAATAAATTTTGCTGCTATGCCCGAGTCAGGCTGGAAGTTATCCTGAAGTGTACCCACAGGGGCTGTGGGCTTGGTGCCTTTGTGACCAGAAGCTTCTAATGAAGGACGTGGAGTTTGTGGTGAGGGGATAAATCCCGAATGCCTTATGGTGGTGTGGATCATATGCTGTACCATATTAAAAACCAAAGGTTGGATTGATTCTCACTGGTAAGTATGAAGCAGGAGGATGCCTGTTTCTAAGGCTGTCCTGACACGCTGCTACATCTGTAGTGGGTACTGCCTTGCCAAAGGGGCAGCTGTGGTTATGGGATTCCTGGTTTGTGTGACAGCAGAGCCAGAATCAGTGGTGTTGAACTGGCTCCTGCTGTAGTACCTGGCTGTCAGATGCAGCAGAATGGGGGGGGGGGGGCTGGGGGGGAGCTGTGACAGCCCCATCTGAACAAGTGAGGCACCTTAATGAGTGAAGAGCTGCACTGCGCTGTGCAGGAGCTTCCCAGTGGTGTCCCAGAACCGTGCCTCAGCACATTCCCTGCTTTTGCAATACGCTTCTCTCTCAAGGAAGTTATCTGAAAACCAGGGCTTGTTGCTGTGCTTTGGGTCCCTTCCTGCTGTCAGCAGTTTGATGCGGCGGTGCAGTGGGAATCGCTAATCCCAGCAACCTGAGGGGAGCAGCGTTTACGACTGAATTCTGGAAACCCACCCAGTACAACGGGGGAAGGAAAAAAAAAAAAAAAAAAAAAAAAAAAAAAAAGCAAACCACCTGCCAACCCTCCAGGAGCAAACCCTGCGCGGAGCCGTGCCGCTACCGCTGGGCGGTGCTGCTGCGGGCATCCGCGCTGGTGTCTCCTCCGGAGCACAAGGGGGCGCTCCAGCGCCGGAGGCGTGGCGAGAGGGGCTCAGAGCGCAGGCGTGGGGCGGAGAAGGAAGGCAGCGGCGCGGAGCCCCCTGCCGGCGTGGCGGTGCGCGGTGCCGTCCCATGGTGCTGGCGTTCCTCCTGCCCCGGCTCTGCCGCCTGCAGCCCGCTCTCGCCATGAGCACCGCCACCGGCACCTTCTCCCTGCAGCAGCCCCTCAACTACCGGGCGGGCGGCCGCGTGCAACCCGTTGACGGCGGGCAGGCCGAGGACGTGTACGAGCCGGCCACGGGTACGTGCTGGCGGAGCGCCGGTCTGAACTTCATCGGGGTTTGCTCGTTCGTTTGCGTCGGGGTGTCTGGGGTCAGCGGAAGAAAGGCAGCGTAGCTGTGTGTGACGGGTCCTGGTGCTGGTGGTGGGAGGGTAACGAGCTCAAGAAGAACCCTGCAGAGAGTGGAGATGATGAGTGACCGGGACGTGGTTGTGGAGGAGGCCAGGCTTTGGGTTTAACCCCCCGAGCTGCAGAGCTCCTCCAGAAACCGGGCATGTCCAAGTGGGTTTGGGTGGGAGCCGTGGAGCTCTATGGTGGGCCTGAGATCTCGTGCTTTTGCTTCAAGATAAGCCTTATTTTGCTGATATTTACTAATTGTTTTGTGCTTACAACGTGCCCAGGCCGAGTGATAACCAAGCTGCTGTGCTCCGGGGAGAAGGAGGTGGATCTGGCCGTGCAGAGCGCCAAGGCTGCCTTCCAGGCATGGAGCTGCACGTCGGGCATGGAGCGCAGCCGTGTGCTGCTGGAGGCTGCCAGGCTCATCCGGGTACTGCACGGGGCTCTGTGTGCCACCCAGCTGGCTCTGACCCTTTGTCCCCCTCCCAGAGCTCCGGAGGAAGGCAGGAGCTGAAAGCTACCTTTGCCCAGAAGACAGTGGGATGCTTTGGGCAGGGCGCTTGGTCTTATCGTGCCAGTGTGTCCTATGGCTCCTTCCCTGCTTCGTTCTGTGAGGAGACATAAAGCTGAAGCCATCCAGTCCAGATATTGCAAGGCACGCGTTTTCCAAGCTGAAATTGCGTAACTGACACATTCTTGAACTTTCAGCTTGACAGACCCCATTGTCACGTGACTGGAGAGTGCCCTGCTTTAGCAATAAAAAAAACACCAGATACACACACGAGAAACAGAGGGTACAGATATGCTGGCTTCATAACAGACTCATTTGGGAGTTAGCATGTTCTTAGGCGTCAGAATCAGTCCCTGTCGAGACACGGGTCTGTAAGAAACCAAACCTCTCCCCAGTGCGTATGCAATGAGAGCTGCTTTCTCTTTCAGCCAAACTTCTGCTTCTGCCAGATTTCCGCAGCAGGGAATGTCTCTGCCTGGGGTACAGTCTGCTGAAGGACGCTTCCCAGCTGCCTTGCTTTGCCTGTCCTTCTCTGAGTCCTCTGGATCTGTTTAGATCTTGCTGTTTGCTCTTCTCCCCCACCTTAGTCTGTGCATTCCAATCATTGTTTACCATCTGTCTTCTCTGTTCAGGTTTGCTAATCTTTTAGATAAGCAGAGCTGTTAAGCAAGACTGCAGGAGCAGTGAGCCCAGCAGCTATCTGGCATTCACCTGTGATCAGTCGCCACTGGCAAACTGATGAATGGTAGTTGGGGATGTACATTTTAGAGATGTTGATTACTTGAGGCAGGGCCTGATTTGGAAGTTGTGTGCGTGGGAAGCTCCTTGTGGAGTGCTCTGCTGTGTAATCATTGTGCTGTTATCCTCGCAGGAACGGAGAGATGAAATTGCCACCTTGGAAACCATCAACAACGGGAAATCCATCTTTGAAGCCAGAGTGGATATTGACATATCCTGGCAGTGCCTGGAGTATTATGCAGGACTGGCGGGATCTCTGGCTGGTGAGAACTTCATTGGAGTTTGCTCTTTACTCTCTGTCCCGGTGCTCCTTGGTTAAGTTCCACTGCACGAGACCATCTTTAGCGTTGGTTTCCCTAAGAGATGCACTACTGCTTTTCCTGAAGATGCTGGGAGCTTTTTCAGAGATCTCTGCTTAATGCTGCCATGCTTTGTGGGCCCTCACACACCTTCTGTGAGCTTGCTGGGGTAAAAGCTATGTCTGTTCCCAGTCTAAGTGAGGTCTGGCCTCAGAGGCTCTGACTGAACGGGAAGGGGCTTTGTTCTTCACTTACTTCTGTCTTTGTCCTCTTTGCAGGTGAACACATCCAGCTTCCCGGGGGATCCTTCGGATACACTCGCAGGGAGCCCCTGGGTGTGTGTGTTGGGATTGGAGCCTGGAATTACCCTTTCCAGATTGCCTGCTGGAAGTCTGCCCCAGCCCTGGCATGCGGTAATGACCCTAAACCAGGTCCCTCTTAGACCCTCTGCCCACTCAAGCTTCTCTTTGATGCCAGAGGATTCTGTGGGGGAGAATGACTTGGGGGATGGAGTTACAGACCCCGGGATTGCCTTGAAGGAGGCAGTGAAGGATTTGCAGAGCCTTCAGGCAGGAAGGAACAGGAAATGAGAACATGGCAAATGCTGAGGGGGCAGGGAGTGCATCAGGAAAGAGACTGATGGCTTGGCTGTGTACCAGGGAGGAATGTCTCTGGAAATGTTTGCAGTACAGGACCAAGATCCCCATCTCCCCAGCCTTACCCAACAGGAGATGCAGTTCTCTCCATTCTTTGATTGCAGATTGTTCAGCCAAAAATGTTTCCTCCTCTCTTTGGTGGGGGAGATCTTTTGAGATTAGCAGAAACAAACTCTTTGTATTGGGTGGGTTTTTTTTTGGCTTGGCTTCTTTTCCCTAAAGCACTTTGTGTGTTAACCCACCTTGCTTCTGTCTGGGTTCCCTTAGGCAACGCTATGGTCTTCAAGCCCTCTCCTTTCACCCCCATTTCTGTGGTGAAGTTGGCAGAGATCTTCACAGAGGCTGGTGCGCCCAAGGGGCTCTTCAACGTGGTGCAGGGTGGAGCGGCCACAGGACAGTTCCTCTGCCACCACCCAGATGTGGCCAAAATCTCTTTCACTGGCAGCGTGCCCACTGGTGTCAAGGTAAAGGCACCATCACACCGGGGGACACAAAGGGTTGTGCACCAGCCTTCCTGGTGTGGTGGGGCGCTTGATGTGTTGTGCATGAGGAGTTTAAGGATACGGTGTGAGTCGGCATGCCTGGGGACAAGCAAGGAGTTTGAAGCGTTAGGCTGGAGTCCCCGTTAGTGCACTGGGCACGAGTTCAAGCACGTAGGGCTTTCAGAGCAGCCCCTTGGTTGTCTTCACTTGTTCACTTGAGGGCTCTGAGTTGCTAAAGTGGGCATCTGTGCGGGGAGGAGGCTGCGTGAACCAGCTGGGAAAGCGTGTGAATGTTTCTGGCCGTGATAATTCAGCCGAACTGCGTGCAGGCTGCTGGTTTCAGAAGTAGCCGACTTTCTGTGAGTTTCCCACCCTCAGTTTAGCTAAACAAATGAAACGTTCCTAAAAAATATTTTAAAAAGAAATTGACGTTTGAAAAGAGGGGAAATGTTGCCCCTTGAACCCTCCCTGCAGCCTCCCTGTTGGCCATGCATCACTTGTCTCTTTGTCCTTATTTCTGTCAGATCATGGAGATGGCAGCTAAAGGGATCAAACCGGTGACCTTGGAGCTGGGGGGCAAATCCCCCCTTATCATCTTTTCGGACTGCTCCCTGGAGAACGCTGTGAACGGAGCCCTCATGGCCAACTTCCTCACACAGGGAGAGGTGTGTATTCGTGGGACAGGGCTGTGGTTTGGGACCAGAGGCAGCCTGAGAGCTGTCGAGGTAGCCAGCCTGTGTCGTTCTGTAGTGAGGGATGCCCTGAAGCTGCTATCTTGCCACACATCTCCCTGTGCAGTGCCACAAGGGAACTTCCAGTGCAGGGTGTCCCAGCAGGGCATGGACACCAGTGCCATCTGTCCCTGAAGTGGAGCCTCTCTGGCACCCAGTGCCCAGCCCAGAGCAGCTACTCCTGTGCCCTGGGTTCCACTTTAGAGCACAGAGTTCAGAAGAGGCTGTGCCGCTTTCCTCTAGAGAGGGAGCAGGTCCCAGTCCAGCGTGCTGAGCCACACCTCTCTGGGGCTCTGTTGGCCCCAAGTTTGGGTCCTCCATGTTTTCTGCAGGTTTTGTTGGCAAGCTGTGTACCTGTTTCATCCCTGAGAACTGAAGAGTCAGCTCATCTGCTGGTGACTTGACACACTTCAGCCACCTGGTGGCATCCGTAAAGCTATGTCCAGAATGGGCTGTTCTGTGCAGTCAGGAGCGGGATTGTCTGCTGTCCCCAGAACTTCACTGTCCCCAGGTCAAGCTGGCTGTTTTAGCAGCTGTGGAAGGGCCTTTTCTGAGGGTCTGTAGCAGGACCCATGCAGGGAAAGACTGCGAAGTGCTGTGCATCTCATTCTGAACAGCTCGCTCTGTATTCCAGGTGTGCTGCAATGGCACGCGGGTGTTTGTGGAGAGGAAGATACTGGACACCTTCACAAAGGAAGTGGTGAAACGCACCCAGAAAATCAAAGTTGGAGACCCGCTTCAGGAAGACACACGGATGGGAGCCCTCATCAACCGGCCCCACCTGGAACGTGTCCAACGCTTTATCAAGCAGGCAAAGGAGCAGGTGAGATTGTAATGCTGCCTTGTGTCAGCCCAGAAATGTCTCCTTTTCAGACAAGCAGACCAGTAGCTGCTTTCTTTCCTATACCTTCCTGCAAGCTGTGTTCTTGAAGTGGCTGAATTACACAGTAGGTGCCTAGGACCACTAGTCTTCCTTTTCACATCTGATACTGCCACCGTGTGAAATGGGAGAATCCAAACGTTTGAGCTGGTTGCTTTTATAAGTTGTGGTCACATCTTACACCCTTGGCTGTTATCTCACTTGGTTTCCAGTTTTGTTGGTTGTGGAAAGCGTTTATTAAGGATCACAGGCTAAATTCACAGTGTGCTGGAAGCAGTCTTTGTAAGAGCAGCAAGATCTACCCAGCCTTTCTTTTTTTTTTTTTTTTTGCCTTTTCTCCAGCTTTGTTGTAAAGTCTGGAGATGTTCTGATGTCAGAACTAGGTGTGTGGACAGCCATCTTGGGGATGGGCTGGAAAAGTGTGAGTGAAAGCCCTGATCTGCTCTAGTGATGCTCTGTCAGCATACCTGACCTGGGGAGGCACCGGAGAAGGCCCTGATGTGGTTCCTCGGATGGTAAATCTAGCAGCGAGCATTGGCCAGCCAGAGCTGCAGCAGCTGGGCAGGATGCCCCGGACAGGCCTGCCTACTTTCTGCTTGCCTCTCTTTCAGGGTGCTCAGGTGCTGTGCGGGGGAGATCTGTATGTACCAGATGACCCGAAGCTGAAGAATGGCTTCTACATGCAACCATGCGTGTTGGGTATGATCCTTCCTATTGGTGGCATTGTGGTTCTCTGCGAGGATGTTGCTGAGTTTCTTCTAGATGAAGCTGTGTACTCAGCTCTCTGTATGCTGGGTGTGGGTGTACAAGTGGTAGCTGTGGAACCTGGATGAATGGTGTCCAGAGAAGTCTCTGCAGTGACACACGCAGTTAGCGCCTTGCTGTGTTAGATGCTGGATGAGACTTGGGGCAGCTCTGTAGTACTGAGTACTGTCTCAAAGGCTCTGTGGGTTGCAGAATGTACAGGCTCTGCCACTAACTCTTCCTTCTGAATGCTACTGTGCTTCCAGGGAACTGTAGAGACGACATGACATGTGTGCAGGAAGAGATCTTTGGGCCTGTCATGTCCATTCTGCCGTTTGACACAGAGGAGGAGGTCGTGGAGAGAGCCAACAACACCAAATTTGGCCTGGCAGGTGGTGTCTTCACCAGGTACAGCTGGGAAGTGGTCTAGGGAGGGGGAAGAGTAAGAAAATGCTGCAGCAACTTGATGCTCCTCTCACAGTGTCTGGCATGGGCATGGATATCCTCCTCCAGGAAAGCTGTAGCAAGACAGTGCCAGAAGGGAACTTTTTAAATGACTGCGCATCTCCTCCTGGTTTTTCCTGAGGGGGTTAGGTGGGCCCAGCTGTCCTTCAGGCTCCTTGCAGCCTGCACTTGGCCTGCTGCCTGCCTGCCTGCACCTCCAGGAGACATTCACCAGGAGCCTGCCATGCTGCTGAATGTGTGCAAAGATGGCTCTTGGCTGCTTGCCGTAGTCTGCTTTGCCGGTGTCCTTGTCCTGCCATCTCAAATGAAACTCTGTGCTGAGCATCCTTGAGAATAGGTGCTGTATCCTCTGAGTGTGCAAGGACTGAGTAGGGCAAGCTGGGCTCTAAAAACCACTGCAACCTGCTAGGGGTCTCAGGGATAAGGGGGTGAAAAGGAGGGCTGCAGTTGAGTTGCTGTTTTCCTGCAGGGATATCCAGAAGGCTCACAGGGTAGTGGCTGCTCTGAAGGCTGGGATGTGCTTCATTAACAACTACAACGTCAGCCCTGTGGAGCTGCCTTTCGGGGGATACAAGTCATCAGGTGAGCAATGCTTGGCCTTCCCTGGACTCAGCTTCTGTATGTCTGTGATGGCAGATGTGAGCAGCCTGCTGCTGGGAAAGACAGGCACATTGATTGCCTCTAAGGCATGGATACCACACCGGGAAATCAAAGGGAAGCTGTGGAAGGGATTATGGCTTTGTACTGAGTGAGCACAGAGGTGAGCTTCAATATACACTGCCTTCCTTGCAGCAGAGCTCACTCAGTTCTTGGTCAGGAGTGCTGCCATGAGGTGGTGCTGCACTTGCACTATGCTTGTGGCTTGTGTTCTCCCCTGTGTGGCTGTGTGCTGGTGTGAGTGGTGCTTGGCCCTGCCTGTTGCACTCACTTCTGCCCTGTCCCTGCAGGATTTGGCAGAGAGAACGGGCGGGCAGCCATCGAGTACTACTCGCAGCTGAAGACTGTCTGCGTGGAGATGGGTGATGTGGAATCCGTGTTTTAGTGGCTCTGGAGCCATCTCAGGAGAGCGTCAGCCAGAAATGTGGATCATTTACACAGCAGCAGAGTGCTCTAAAATTGTAAGTGCCTGGGGGTGGGGCAAAACCAAGAGCAGCTTTTAGCCATCCTGCTCCTGCAAGGGCAGCGTATGCAGAGCTTGGTCTGCGGGCCTCCTCTGTGCTCTCTGGTGGAAGATGGGGACCTCAGACCAGGAGGCAGTGACCTGGCTTTCAGGAGCAGCACCTGCAGCTACCAGAGGCTTGGTAGTGGCAGAGGCCCAGCCCAGGGTGCTTCCCCCAGTGCGCCTTGAAAACTGTTGTCCTCCAGCCTCAGTTAATTCCAGTTCTGTCTCCTTAACAAATATGACCCTGCTCAGTGCGTGTAAAAGCTCTCAGGTACATTAACATCCTGTAGCTCTTGGTTCTGTCTCTTCTCTGACAACCTAAAAGCCTTCAGGGTAGGATTTTTTTTCCCTCTAGCACACTTGTGAACACAAGTTCTGTGTTTTTTATCTGTGCCTCCCCTCCGAGGTGGGACAGGATGCTGTGGGCATGGTAAGCTGATGCTGCCTCAACAGGCATTGCTGCAGATGCCCTCTACACACAGTGCACAGCATAACCAGAGTGGTAGCGAGCTCTAACATGAAACAGACTGCTGTCTGTCTTAATCAAAAGCTGTTTGATTTCCTTTCTCTGAGCCTTCCTTTATACACATGGTAATTCTATGATGATGAAATAGCAAATTTAAATGTTTGCTCACGTCTTTTCTTTTGTAGCAATCAAATAAATACTAACTCTGTTTGGAACATCTTATTGGAGAGTGACATGAAGTGAGGAGTCCAGAAAAAGGGTTTGAGTGTGAGCTGGGCTGTTGCTGGATAACTTAAACAAATGGTTTATAAGACTGCTTTTCATTCACCAAAGTCAGAAAAGCTGGAACATCTCTGCCTGATAGGCAGGTTGCCATAGTCCCATAAAAGCAGAGTCATGCTGGTTTTCTGCCAAATTTCTTTAGGTGGCCCTCTGTAACTTCAGAATGAAAATGCAGAACTGACAACTTCCTTTTATTGAATGAAGAGGAAAAAAAAAGCAGGCAATGAAATGTTCTACAACAAGAAATCCTTCTGGTTTCCCAGGCAGCCACGACGATGGTCAGTTAGTCTGGGCAGATCCAACCAAGGTGCTGGAAAGCTGAATACACACCTGTGCCCACCAGCCCAATGAGTGCAGCTGAACCAAGGGCCCCCCTCCTTCGATTTTTTGGCTCTGGAAAAGGACGTGTCTTGTCAGTTCAACAGTAGTAGCCAGCTTTCTCACCCAGGCTGCTCCCAGCTCTGCAGGGCTGCTTCCACCTTCCCAGCACTACCCTGAGTTAGTACAAGTGTGTTTAGCTTTCACAGACTTTGCCCTCACCTTCAGAAAGGAAGGCTGGGACACTGCTGTGCATGTGACAGACCAGAACCAAGTGAAGTGCAAAATCCACATGATTCACACCCTGTTGTGTGGTTTGTTTCAAGTCATGGGGGAAGTAGTGGCCTAAAATACTTGGACTCAGGCTCCTTCCCCTGGGGCAGGGAATGTGTGTGCAGTAGTCAAAAATACCATCAAAGATTAGCCCATCCCAAAAATGAATGAGGGAGCAGGACCTAGAGATTAATCCAGGCACAATAGCAGCTGTGCAGCTGCCCTCTGTCTGTGTCTGTTATTAAAGTAGTGCTCTTACTAATAGCAGGAAAAACAATGCAGAGGTAGCAGTCTGCGGACCCACACTGTGACTGGAAGCTTTACACTGCCTGCTTGGCAGGAACTGGAGAAAAGAGCCCAGAGATCACAGTAGGAGGCTTTAGTTTCCAAGCAACTTCTGTTCTACAGGGTAAAGACCTACCTCCTGTGTAGTATCCGTGGGCATACAGGAGTCTCCCAAGGATCCAGGCGATGCCAAGCCCTGTGGAAATCCGCTGGAGAGAAAGGAGAAGCATTAAAGTTGTGGAGACTTGCTGCTTGCACCTGCTCAGCTGTTAGAGCAGCCCTGCTTCAAGGAGTGACCACAAAAATCAGCATGGGTCCTGACCCAGCTAGGAGTCAGTCTGGGAGAGGCGTGTGGCTGATGGTGAAAGCCACAGTGAGTCGGATTGGAATCATTTTCATGACACCTATGGTGCTATGCTGCAGGGCCTTCCAAGCCCTGCTTCATTGCTGTAGGCAGGTGTATGTGTTTGCAACACCTGCAGCAGGAGGACTTCCACACTGCCACTTTGTTTAGAGCTTGATGCAATGTGACTTCAGTTTGCTAGATTTACTTAATGCTGCTTCCTTCCCTTTCTGAAGAAGAATGTTCAAGAAGAACCTGATTTGTCTATCAGTGGTGAAGAAAAAGCTGCTGGTTTTAGTCTCTCCCACATGCCTGCCTCCTCAAAAGTATTCTACATCTTTCGTTTTGAAACAATCCAGGCCTTTTTTTTTTTTTAATCATCCTTCACACACCTCCCTCAGTGGTGGAAGTGGGTGGGAAGATCGAAATGTTCCCCAGCTATTCTTATCAGACAAACTCTTCTTTAAAGTGTGCGTTTAAAAGGAGGTGAAAGGTTCCCACCCTATATAAAAACAGCTGCTGAGTAGTCCTGGGGGCTTGAAAGAATCAGTCAGGGTTGTGTGGACACTCCCCACTTGCAGACTGGAGGCTGTGGATGCTTCAGTTTGTGAGAAGGAAAGAGGCTTACTAGCTGAAGCATCAGTGGTGAAAGTACTTGTGGTTCCACTGTGTTTTCAGAAGAGGTATGGCTGTAGAATGAGATGGGGTTAGGCAACAGCCTGGCTGCCTCTAACGGGGTGAGCTTGGCTTCCTGCCTGCCCTGAGTCACGGACTAGGTTCAGTTGTGTGGACCTGCATGCCACAGTCACTTACCGGGTGGTAGATTCCACCAGTGGCTAAGAAGAACAGGAAGGAAGGGTAAACTTCCAGTCTGAAAATAAGAAAGAAGGTTATACTCGTCTTCAAGTGGCCTGTAAAGAGAATATCTAGAAATGCAGTTTCCCTGCCATCCCCTGCCAGGGTACTTCATGGGCCTGACTGTTGTTAGTCTCCATGCTCAAGAAAGCTGCACTCCATGCTGTGGCCAGAAATAGAGGCACAAAGTGAATTGCAGCATGCACAGACTTCCATAGACTTCAGCTCTGTCTGAGGCCACCCATCTGCTCTTTCCACTTTGTGCCCTGACCCACTGCTAAATACAGCCTACTGCCAGCTAAACCAGTTGTTCCTCCCAACACCCCTCTGATGTACCATTGCAGCCTGGCTCCTGTTAGCTGGGTGAGTTCTCCCCAAGGAGTCTGGGGCAGTACAAACTCATATGTGGTACTCACGTGTTCTGGTGAGCACGCTGGATGCAGTTGAATATTTTCCCATTCTCAGGATCCGTGCTGTACATGGTTGGATACTGCCAAAGAAAGCCAAGAGCAGAAGATGAGCAAGTGCAGCCAGCCTCCTCCAGCAGCACGGTACACGTGCTGCAGCACCTCTCCTCAGGGAGCTCAGTGCTGTGCTGCTGGAGAACTGACTTGCTGGGGCAAGTTAGAGCCTGACTCCCTACGGCCCACAGCTGCTTGTATGAAACTGCTTTGCTCCCCGTATGCCTGTGTTCCACTGAGATCTCCTTGCTCCCAACATCGTGTCTGTCTTCTCTGCAGGGAGAAAAAGGCTGCATGGTTTCTTGCTCATCATAGTTTTTGAAGCTGAAAGCCTTGTAATTTCAGCCGTCTCGGCTCAGTGCCAAGCATCTTATCTGCCAAACCCTGATTTCTGCCTTGTGTCTGCTCCAGTTTGGAGAGCTAGAATGCCAGCTCTGTTCCTACTGCACTCACACTGTGCGGCAGGAGTGGTCAGCGGGTCACCCAAAAATAAACAAGGTGTCACCACGCTTATCTACAGCAGTACAGCTAAGGAAGGCAAGGGCTGTACACCCTTCTGGGTAGGGGAGGGAAAAAAGGAGCAATAGAGTGGGCAAGCTGGCACTCCTCTGCAGACAGGCTGTGATATCCCTGGTCCCTCTGCTTGAGACTGGAAAGGGGAACTCACCTCCACATTGTACTTCTTGCGGGCCTTTCCCACATTCACAGCGAGATGCGTCACCAAGACAAAGCTGGCAGCCCCTGTCAGGATTACGTAGCCATACTCTTTGGAGAGAACAGCCATCTTGGTGCTGTGAGAAAAAGAGAGCCCATTACTTTTTCAGGGCGTGACTGGAGCTCAACACATGCAGAAGTGTGTACGTGTGTGTGTGTGTGTACGTGCTTGGGCCTAACAATTGCTGAGAGTTATCCTAGCACAAGAACTGGCTGAAGGAAAGGATAAACTGTCAGTGAGTTTTTACCTTTGGGTGTCTGCAGGGTATTAAACGGCACAAACCAAAGGTTCCCTGCTTAGGTCCAGTCAGGTATGCCTTAGAATCAGTAAGTGCGGGTGGGCAGTAGCAGAGATCTCTAGTCTGGTCTTTGGCTTTGAGACCCCTACAGATCCCATCGGCTCTGGCTGTCTGACCACATCCCATGGCACTCCTGTCCTCACTAACACACCAAATGCTCCTCCCTCCCTGCAGCCTGGTCCTCGTGCTGCCTGAAATCAAGGAGAGGTGGTGGGCACTGCTGTGTAACTCATCCCACCTTGCGCTCAGGTTGCAGACAGGACCTGCTCTGGCAGTAATGAT
The DNA here is from genome assembly GCA_030625065.1 of Alectoris magna. Taxonomy (NCBI): domain Eukaryota; kingdom Metazoa; phylum Chordata; class Aves; order Galliformes; family Phasianidae; genus Alectoris; species Alectoris magna. The sequence continues at coordinate 24,824,215 of CM060568.1, read as the reverse complement.
TCCACAGTCAGACTAGAGACCAGGCCAGTAAATCTGATTATGTCACTGTGCAAAGCCCTCGTTCAACTCCAGCTTGAGTAGCGCAGCTAGTTCTTGTCCCACCACCCTAAAAAGCTTAGAGCAAAAGTGGGAATGGGTCAGATGTTCAGAGATCTACAACAGCTTCTATGTGGGAAACAACCCAGCAAGCCAAGACTCTGAGACAAAAGAGAGCAGACAAACAAGGTTGGTATTCAAAAAGTCTAAAAGCTAGAGAAGGTGGACAGAAACTGGTTGTTCACTTCCAACACTAGAACTAGAGGTCACCAAATACAGCTAGTGCAGAGATTCAGAACAAAGCAAAGATGGTTTTTCTTGCATTAGGAATTAGACCTACGTAATTCCTTGCTAAAGGATGCTGCAAATACAATTGTCATAAATTCAAGGTGGAGACCAGGCATGGTGTGGGAATGAGAGAAGTTGGAAATGAAACCCTAACCAAAGACTATTTCAGTGATGCAAGGCTTTGGTGTCTCTGGCACTGTCCCAGCAGCACAATCTGTCAGTGTGGGGGAAAAACATCACACCTCAACAAGGAAGCAGTGCAGCCTGCCCTCCTATTGCAACAGCACCGGTGTCCCTTGCAAAGGATCAATCTTCAGGGAGCAAAGGTTTTTACCTCTTTAATTTGCAAAGAGATTATTGCTGGTGGAGGAAGAAGAAACCTACTGGCTTTGTCCACGTGCAGTTTGGTAAAGAATTCTTAATAAGAACACTGGAAAGACTAAAGCAATCAAAAAATATCAGTTGCACCCACATGCAATAGGGGTGAGCACCTTAAGAGACGGCACACGGAAGGTGTGGGACATTCCCACCTGGCAGAGCAGGTGAGTGGTTTATTTTCCCCTTCGCATTCCAGGTTTGTCCTTGCCCCTCAGCAGCAAGGACAAAGCCTTTTGTCTTTCATAGAGCTGTAATTTGGGATTTTATCTATTATGTTTGTAGCAAAAAGCACCATTCAGTTGCAGTAAGCATTAAGCCAGGTGTTATAAAGCCACACAGTAAGCCTTTGCTCTAGTAACCTGGAGCTAAAGCAAATCAAAGTCATCATGACTTTCAGTTCCCCGCCTGCACGCTTTGTGGCTGCTTCCTGATGCTTTTGCAGCTCAGCAACCTTTGTCCACAGCTGCAAGGACTTCGCTGACAAGCACTGCGGGCCTGCATAAGCCTTAGTTTTTATCTTCTGTGCAGTAATGTCTCGGGCTGGACCCACACAGCCGAGGGACACTAGAGCATGACACAGCACAGGCTGAGGGCTGCAAAGTGCTCCCAGCAACAATTCTTTCCAAGTTCGCTGTACACAGAATCAGAACGGTTTGGGTTGGAAGGGACCTTTAAGATCACGTAGTTCCAGCCCCTCTGCTGCAGGAAGGGACACCTCCCACCAGACCAGGTTGCTCGCAGCCCCATCCAGCCTGGTCTTGGATGTTCCAGGGAGGGGGCATCCACAGCCTTGCTGGGCAACCTGTTCCGGTGTCTCACCACACTCACAGTCAAGAATTTCTTCCTCATATCTAGTCTAAATCTACCCTCTTCCAGTTTAAAGCCATTTCCCCCAATGCTGTCGCTTTCTGCTTTTATAAAAAGTCCCTCCCCAGCTTTCCTGTAGGCACCCTAACCCTATAATCATACATAATCAACTATAACCACAACCGTTATGAATCAGCAGAGCTAACGAAGCCCCCTTGTGCAGAGCCACGCTCGGGTTCCGATCGCACCACCAGCCCAGCCTTCCTCCCCAGCCTGCAGAGCCCTTTGTCCCGCCTGGGGGGCGGGGGGTTAGTTCCCCCGCACCGGCTCTATTTTTCCCCCACTTCGCTGTGCTCAGGCATCAGCCCGCCGAACTCCCGGAAGCCCCGCTACGCCCGGCAACCCCCTCCGGCCCCGCCGCAGCACGCCCGGCCCGCACTCACCACAGCCTGCGGCGCGGAGCAGCCCGGGACGCCGCGGGGCGGAGTAGGGCCGGGCCGGGTCTGGCCGCGCCCCCAGGCGGGGCACCCCGTGCCGGGCTGCGGGGTGGGGGGGGTTGCTACGGGAGCTCCGAGGGGTGGGCGGTGGCTTTGTGTGCGGGAAGGACGCGTTTTGTCTGCAGCGTGTCCCTTCCTATCTCTACCATGCAGACTCTAAATAATGTAAAGCGCCGGCACTGCTGCCCAGAGCTGTGGTGCCCCATCCCTGGAGGTGCTCCAGGCCATGGATGGGCCCTGGGCAGCCTGAGCTGGGGGCAGCCAGCCCATGGGATGATCTTGAAGGTCTCTTCCAACCTAAGCCATTCTATGGTCCTAGGATTTCAGCTTTGATTCAGTCAGCAGACCGGCCACAGTTTAATGGCTGTAAGACAGCGTATTAATTTATACCGTGCTTGCTAAAATGCTGCTTTCCCCTTTTCCTCCATCAGATCCAGCTGGTTCTGGATGAGAAGCCAATGCTTCACACATGGAGCCACTGCACTTGTTCGTGTAAGCAGATACTGCTCCTGGCAATTACCTGTGCTAGTGATATGAAGGATCTTATTTACACCTCCCTTTGTTCTGCTCTGAACGTGCAGCCCTGGGACTTGGGATGGAAACACAAGCCATCTCCAAGAACTCTTGGATCGTGTGAGAGGTGTTTCTTACATTCAAAATGAAACCATTTTTAGGGTTATGCGACACAAAACTTGGTTCTGTAAGTGCTCATAAACCAGTGGAGGTACAGGGGGACAGCTGGTGTCTTTTGCTGTAACAGAATGGAGAAGCAAGCAGGACCCAGTGGGATCCCAGGCCCACAGAAGTCCTGCTCTGAACCTCTCTGTTCTGCCTTTCCACAGCAGAGGCTCTCAGATTCCCTGCAGCTGATGTGAGCTATCTAGGCTGGTCCCAGCGTGGCCAAAAAGGCCCTGGTGAACTCCCTGGCTGCTGCACGGTGCTGGAGCCTGTCCCTTTGACAAGACAGGCTGCGTGCTGGCCCTGCTTTTCCGTGGTCTCGTGATAAAGCAGGAGTGTAAATGCTGCTGGTTGCTGCACGGCACTGTCCGTACCTCTCCTGGCTCTCACTGAGCATTTTGCCAAAGTCCTGAGTCTCACTGGAAGAAGAAGTGCAGAGGGGGCACTGTGAGTAAAACTGGAGCACAGAGACTATCTTCTCTTGTGGTTTTATTTCACTTCAAAAAAATGGCGTATAAAGTTTGGGAAATCACTCAGAAGGGCCTGCCTTCAATTCCCAGCACGGCATCCAGAAGGGTTTGTAGGGCTGACCCTAAGTGACTGCATCTTTCTCTTCTTCTTCTTCCTCCTCCTCCTCCTTTGAACTGTGGATTTGGTAGATGACGGCACAGATGCCAGCCAGCCAGGCCACCACAGTGCCAGCAAAGAACATGCAGAAGCCAATGAAACATAGGAAGATGTAGTCCTGCTTGTGCAGGTGGGTCTGGCAGCTGGAGTGCAGCTGAACCTCTGCTGCAGGCATCTTCAAGGCACGAAGGGCTTCTGGTGTATAGCAGGTGATGTTGTCGGCGTCTGCAGAGGAAAAAAAGCAAAGCAAGACTCTTTTGCCTGCGTCTAAGGCATTAGTGAGCAGGAGTCCTGCTAGAAAACTGATGGAAGAGTTTGCTAAACTCCTGGAAAATTTCTCCAGACTTCATGTCCTTCTCCCTCCATAGCCTAGGAGCAATCAGCCTGATTTTGGCCAGGCCACAACCCCCAACCTACCAGAATGATTGCTGTGGCGATGCCTCCATAAGAAAATATCTCTGTTTGGATTATGGCACCGTGACAAACTGCGGTAGCTGCGCTGTTCATCTCTGCTTTGTTTCAATATAAGAGCATCTGTAATTATTTTAAAACCTCAAATACCTTCTTAAGTGCCAAGGCTAAAAGGAAAGAGGTCGTCTTAGACTAGAATGATAAGGCTTGCACACAGGGAGTCACGGTTGAAAACTAGAGTGGTTTGCAATTAGGCACAGTCTCACCTGCTCTGTGAGAGAAAGGAAACTCACGAGTGATTCAGTTCCACAGAAATACTGCCTATGTCCTGTTGTATTCCAGTACAGGCTGTGAGATAACAGATGCTGGCTTTTCTCTCTGAACACGGGCAGTATTTGAGCTAATGGGACAGGAGCAACAGCAGAGAGCCCAGGGCTGGAGAGGCTGTGCCAAGGAGGAGAGAAGAGGGAGGAACAGACCAGCACTGCAAGCATTTCTACTGATCATGAAGGGGGGTAACTGGCCACTACAGACACACCAACACTGCAGCAGCAACAAAAGATCAGAGCAGATGGAGAAAAGGCAGGACATTCAGAGAAGTAGCTTTCCCAGAGCACATCTTCCCTGAGCCAGCTCCTCATTCTTGGCACTGTGGCCGCAGGGTGCTGTGACTCGCAGGCACAGTGATACGTCCTGAGGCTGCTGCCAGGCGTTTTGTACCTCCCCTACTGTCCTGAGGATGTGAGCAAGTGTGACTAAGGGTGGAGAGTGTGTAGCCCAGCTGCTCCGATCAGTGCTTTGTGCAACACCTGATGATGGAATGCATGGCTGACAGGCAGTGGCACAGCCCCAATGAGGTGAATGAAAAGAGATCAGAAGGCCCTGTCCGTTCCACACAGGAACAGAATGGGGAGAAGAAGGATCCTGCTCACACAGCCCTCACCTGGAAAATGAACACTGCTCTCTGTCATCCAGATGATGAAGTCCAAAAAGGAACAGTTGCAGTGCCACAGGTTGTCAGAGAGCCCCAGAAGCCTCAGGTTGGGCAGGTCCTGGACGGTGCTGGCATCTAGGAATGTTAAACCAGTCCGGCTCACATCCAGGTGCCTCAGCCATGTGTTGTTGGCAAAAGCATCCTTCTCTATTGCTACAAGGTTGGGATTGTCCGAGATCTTCAGCACCACCAGGCTGAGGAGCTGCGAGAAGGTGCTGAAGGTGACCTGCGTCAGGTTGTTGAAGCTGAGGTCCAAGTAGACGAGCTTGACCACACCGATGAAAGTGAAATCCAGGTCATCCCCCAAGAGGTTCTTCTGGCAGTCCAGGTACACCAGATCCGCCAGGAAGCTCAGTTCCACTGCTGGCAGGTATGAGACATTGTTCGCTGCCAGGATCAACTGCCTCGTGTCCAGCGGGATGGCTGCGGGGAACTCCTGCAGCTGTCGCCCTGTGCAGTTCACCTCCAGGTACCGACAGCTGCACCCGCTCGGGCAGCTGCTATCCCCCGATGCCATCCCTATCCCCAAAAGAAACACGAGGCTCAGGGGCTGCCATCTACCTGCAGGAGACATGGCCTGCCGCTCCCACACCGCTCAGCCCCCAGGGGACTGCGGCAGGACGCTGAGGAGACAGGTGTCCGCTGGGACGTGCTCTACATCGGCGACTCACCTGACTGGCTGGCAGGCTGCCCGGCTGGAAGCTGAGCCCGGCTTCGCGGCTCTCCGCGCGCAGAAGGGTGGCGGAGCGCCTCGCTATGGCACCGCTGGCAGCTGTGGTGCCAACAGCCGGGCACCGCTCTGAGGGCTCTCTGGCCAATCTGAAATACCCAAGTTTTCAAACCACCGCTACTTTCAGCTTTGCTGAGCGGTTGCAATCCCCAGACCTGCCTTCCTGGTGCAGGCCGGGAGCTGTCACACAGCCGCGGGCGCGAAGCCCCAGCCGAGCACCCACCGCCCTTCCCGCCACTCCCCTCAGCGCCTCAGCCGGACCCGCCCCCTAACGGCTAACGGCCGCCAGGGGGCGGAGCCTGACCAAGTCCCGCCCCCCCTCCCGCCAGCGCCGCCGCTGATAGGCCAGCGCGGGGAGGGCGCGTGACGCGCCCGCCAGATTGAAGCAGCGCGCGGAGCGGCGGTTGCTGCCGTCATGGAGGCGCTCACTTTTCCCCGTTACAGCCCGGATGATATCGTCGCTTATCTCCGCAGCCACGTCCTGGTGGGAGCTGAAGCCCGCAACCTCACCAAGGCCGACCTGTTTGCCACCCTCAAGGTGCGTGAGGGCTCCCGCTGTGCTGTAGGGCCGTGCAGTGCGCCCCATGACCAAGAAGCACCGTGTTGTGACGCTGCCATATTCACTGCCGGAGCTGCTTGCTGTTCTTTTAGCTGTGGTTTAAGGCACTAATGCCTGAGCCACAAGGAACTGGAAAGCAAAACTTGTTTTTCTCTGTAGCTTAATGGATTTGCTCTTTGTGTGTTAAAAGGCAGAATTGCTTTGGTGTCCTCATCAATGCTGATTTGTGCCCTTTGCTCCCTCAGCCTGAAGTTTTGCACATGATTTTCATAAGAATTCTGCAGAAGGTGTATGGAATCCGCCTGGAGCACTTCTACATGGTATGTATGTGCTTTCATAGAGAGGAGAATGCATTTTCCCCCACAGAATCAAGAGGGTTTGGAGAGGAGTTCGCTGCTGTAGGCTGTAAGAGAAGTCTATGGGGAGAGCCTTCTCCTATGAATCTCTCTCTGATATGCTGCAGGTGCCAGCAATTTGTGTAAGACCTATGAGGGACAGCACGAGCTTATGAAGGGGGACCATGTTGAGGGCTGCTAAATCTCAGGGCCTTGTGAAACAAAACAAGAAAAACATATGGTCTTCCTGGCAATCTGGCTTTGACCATGTCTGGATGAGGGTCTCTTAGAAGGACCTTTAGGCTGGGTTAGAGGGAAAGCGATTGGTACTTTTAATGTTAATCACTTCTACTCTGTTAACTGAGAAGAAAGCAAGGGGAGGTGCAGTTGGTGGTCTAGGCTAACTGATATCCTGCTGATTAACATTTCATTTATCTGCTGTTTCTGTTAGACAGGAATGGATTCCTAAAAGTCACAAAAAGGGTGGTAACATGCTGGAACAGGTTGCCCAAGGAGGCTATAGATGCCGCATCCCTGGAGGTGTTCAAGGCCAGGTTGGATGTGACTCTGGGCAGCCTGGTCTGGTGGTTGGTGACCCTGCACATAGCAGGGGGTTGAAACTGGATCATCATTGTGGTCCTTTTCAACCCAGGCTATTCTATGATTCATTCTATGAAAATGAGAATTAATACTTTACCTCATGCCATTCTTAGATAAATAAAAATGGAAGATATGTGCTCATGACAGTTTAGTTTTTCAGAAAATAGCATCAGCTGGGGTGTTGTACTGTGGGGTTTAAAGTATCAGGAAAAGTCATAGTGTGTACTGTTACCTTCTCCTTCTGAGTTCTTCATTAAAAACATAATTGAATATGTGAATTTCAAAGTGCTAAAAGAAAGACTGTTATCTTGCTGTTAGGCATGCAATGCAGAGATTGTCCTGTTCCCATTTCAAACAAAATACTGGGTTTAAATTGAAGTTGGGTGCCTGTAATGCTGTTGCTGTAGTTACTGTTGGCTTTTTCTGTCTTGGCCAGCCAAAACTGATACTGAAAATAACCTGCTAACTTGATAACACCCTTCTGCTTCTGACTTGTGTTCACCAAAGATGGGGAGACAATCCTCATCTAATTTAATGATCTTAGGAACAAACCTGTGTTTTCTCCCATAGATGTACTCTAATTATGTATTGGTTCTCCTTACTTTTCAGATGCCAGTCAACGTTGATATAGTGTATCCACAGATATTTGAAGGCTTTCTACCTGTTTGTAATCTGTATATTCATATGTAAGTACAAGATAACACTTGTAAATTGAATGTTTATAAGGAATTACTAGAAGCAGTGGGGCTCTGTGCCTCTTGTGGTTGGCAGTTCCACTACTTGCTGTCTCTGAGCAAAACTAAGTCTTCAGGTGAACAGGAGACAGCAATGTGGTAATGGAGTTTAATTAAGCAGGCAAAATGAATGTGCTAGGAGGCTAGATATAGTTGAGCAGCATGGAGGATAATTTTATTTAAAAAACCAAAGCAACAAAAAACTCCAATGCTTTCAATGGGTTGAAGTTCACTATCACACCTAACAGAAGTTCTTAGGTACTTGTTTGAGTTCTGTTCAAATGTATCTGTTGAAGTGGTGTGAGTGCTACACTTGTAGCTTTGTTTTTGTTTCAATGGGAGAATCAACTCCTTCAGTTAAGAGAAGGAATCTCTTGAAGCTGCTCTGCAGGTGAGTATTTATAGAAATCCTAAGAGATGCTGTAAGAATTCAGGTTTTTAATGCTGATCTGCACAGTAATCTTACTGTATTATTCTCCCGAGGCTTATTGTTGCTATGTGCTTGCTCTGCAATGGGAGGACATTATCTGGTTTTAGTCTATGTATATAGTGCAAAAACTGAGTGATAATCACTGAAGGTAAGGTTGTGTTTTGTTTCTTTGCAGGGAGCGCTTCCTTCCGGTGTGCCGGGTTAATGATTTTCAAATTTCTGATGTTATAAATCCAAGTAAGCAAATGCACTGTGAGCCTTGTCTTTCCTGGGTTGGTGGCCATTGCTTGCTATCTAGACTCTTGCCCATGTGACATAGTCAGGTGGGCACCTGTTATGGAGATCTGTCCCTGGCCACCAGCTGCTCATCTGACCTTACAGGTGGTCTTTAGACAAGATGGTTCTAATGAGCAGTTCTCCATCTTTCTCCTGTTGTAGACTAACCCAGTGAGGCTGTATTTTGTTAATCTTTCTACTAGGTGTCATTTTCTTAATAAATTAAGTAGCATAAGATTGCTGAGACCTTGTAAGCTCATAGCTGCTTTTCTTGCAGCCTGTGAAATCTTTGCAAGGTGAGCAGGGAGAGAGCTAATATGTATTCTCTCTTACAATTTCTGTCTCTCCTCCGAATTATGCTCTGCCCAGTTTTCTCAAAGCAATCGCAATGTGTGCGGAGACAGAAGTAGTGATGGTTTGTAACTTCCATTTCAGAGGCAAAGAGGACAGCTCGCTTCTTGAGTGGCATTCTCAACTTTGTACATTTCAGAGAATGCCGACGTGAGGCCTACTTGGAGTTGCAGCTGAGCTATGTAAGTCTGGGTGCTGTGATACTCCACATGCTTACCGAAGTGTATTTAATGTTAACCTACAATTGGGAACATAAAGGCCGTGTTTTTTCAACAGCGTCCTAAAGTAATGTGAGAATCTTAAATATAGCCAAGTAATACAAGCAGGTACCCATTTACTAAAAGTTCTTGTACATCTACATTACACAGCAAGCAAACACAGCTACTGTAAATGGCTCCATGTAGAACTTTGCAATGCCCTTAGGGAAACATGTCAGTTCAGAAGAGTGAGTGGCTGGGCTTGTTGACGTCGTAAAGGTTTCTGCTTGGTACCATGGCTGAGTTACTACTAAAGCTGTCAGCTGAGGTTTTTTTCCAGTAACTTATTTGGTAGTTCAGCCTTGTAAGTGAAGGTTTGACACCTCCAATTGTTTGGAGGAAATATAGATGTAGTGATCGTTGGGCTGAAGCTAGAACCGCAGGTGGTTTTTCTTTGAATATCTCAGTAGTTCAGAGACTGCGCATGTGATGTGAAATGATGAGCAGGGGTCTCATGGAACTCAAGAGAAACTACTCCTCTAAAACAAAAAATTCTGAATGTTTAACTTGCAGAAATCTGCTATGGAGAAACACCAGCAACTGGAGACAGCAAATCAGGAGTTAGAAATGAAGCTGGAGAAGCTAAAGTGAGTATGAGGACTGAAGGTCCCTTTCCATCTGATGCAGATAAAGTTCCTCTTAGTCTATAAGAGATGTGGCTGTGTTCAGTAATGTGATTTTCTTTTTTTCTTTTTTTTTTCTTTTTTTTTTGGTGGGACTAGAATGCTAAAGGTAGCAGAATTGAAGTGTGTGGATGCGATAGATCAGGGCACTGATTGATCTTTGTTAATAGGAGTGCAATTCATAGCCTGTTTTCCTTTATTGTTCTTTCATCTGACTTGCTTCTCCATTTTGAACCCTCGCCACATGCACCCACGTGTTTTTCTCATTTAAAAAGCAAGTAATAATACATTTCTATGCTTAAATCTGCTCCTTTAGGAATCTTAAATTTAAGCAGGTTTGACTTCTCCTTTGGCACTTGTCTAACTTCACTGCTGGTTAGCTTCCTTGAGAAATAAACCAGGAAGTATAGAGATGTGTTGGTTGTGTTGCACTCAGTTATAGAAGTGGTTCTGATGGTCTTAGGCTAGAGATGTTGCTGGCAAGAAACAACAATGTGGCTTTGGGACTGTGTAGTTGCTTTGGGAAGATACTCTGGTTTGTATATTGGGGGGAGTATCATCAAGTGAGACTTGATGTTACAGTTTGTTTTCAGTGATCTGTCTTTATTTCTTATATAGCTCTAGGAAGTTAATCTTTAATTTAATGGATGGGTGAAGTTGCATTCCTCAGTTCTTTGACACATTTGCCCCATTCTCTGTTTCAGGTAGTTTAGTTGTACTGGCTACGCCTTTGCACCATTAAGTTTTGTTTTGCTTGTAGGTGATAAGATGGCTAGTTCCCAAGAAAGCTTCTTTGCTGATAACTGCTCTCAGTATGTGCAAGGCAGGAGGTTCTCTAGCTAGCTATAGTTCTACCTCAATACAAACTGTTCCTCTGGCATGTGATAATATGCAGATTCCATACTTCCAAGCAAAATTGATGGAAGTATTCTTTTGTGCCTGTTTGTAGTTAGTGTTATCATTAAATATGCGGTCCTATCTTAAGCCTGTACCACTTATTTCTGAAATAGATCTTTAGACGATGTTTTGCCCACAAAGCCTTATTGGGAAATAAGCTATATTAATTTGGGACTGTTTTGAACTGATCCATGATGTTGCTGGCTGTAAAGCCTTTGGAGGAAGAGGCTGTTTCATCTACTGTACTCTCCCCTGACTATGATGCTGCTGAAACTGTCCAATATCTATTTTTTTTGCTTAGCACTGTTCCAGTTGAACAGCAAGCAGAGTTCAAGCAACTGTCAGATGACATTCAAGAACTGGAGCAACTTCTAAGCCATGACTATCGGCGGAAAACAGTATGATCTCTTTGTATATTTCTCTGAACTGGTGCCAAGGCTTCTGATCATAGATGTATTTTACCTTATTTCTGTTGATTTTTGATTTTGTTCCTTGTCTCATATTCCTTCAGAGAATTAAGAAGGGTGTTCAGATTTAAATCATAAATGGTTATTGAAACACTAAGCCTTGTCCTATCCCTAGCATTACCTGTAAGGAATGCGAAACATGCATGAAATCAGATTTAGAGAGCACAGCAATGTATTTAGCTCTTTCTTTTTGAATTATATTATTGCCATGACTTGGAAGATTCACATATTGTTGTTCTCTAAGTGAGAATCCTGAATTTTAAGAATGAGAACTGGAGATGAGCCATGGCAGGTGACAAGAGGCCTTAGAAAGGTCACCCAGTGGAATGGCTAAGAAAAGCAGCAGGGTTGATCATAGAATGGGATAACTTCCCAGCAATGGCAGCTTGCCCTTAAGATCTCATAGGTAACCTCTTCAGCTGTGTTGGAGAGAGAGAAAAAGAATGTGGTTAGGTTTTTTTTTTCTTTTGGATCTTACTTTAAGTCAGGTTTCTGCCACAAATACTGTTGACTGTGGGCTCGACTTCTGTATTTTGGAGGCCTTGTGTTAGTGCAATTAGACTGCAATTTTGTATTCTAGTCTTGGTGCTCCAGAGAAACAATCAGTGAGATCTCTCATACATGTCTAATAGAAGGATGAAGGAGGTAGTAGCTGTAGAGATATTTATTTCAGGGTTTTTACTTTTTCTTTTCTCTTAGGCAGCATTGCAAGAAGTGATTTCGCAAAAGAAGGCAGATATTACAGAGAGGACACGAAAACTGGTAAGTACAGCTCTGTGTAGACTGTAGTTTATTAATTCAATTAATAGATGATCTTTGTAAGGTTAGATTATTCTTGGAGCTAGTTAATATTCACATGATTACTAGTTGTGGTGTTTTGTTTTTTTTTTTTTAATCTTTCAAGAACTACTGCTTCACTTTCATTCCAGAAGTGTGTTGCTCTTTTATGTGAGCATCACAGCTGGTTTTGAAACCCTGCAGTGACTGCCTGAGCTGCCCTAGGTGAGGAGCTCTGAAGGAGAGAGCTGCTTACTATGCGTATTAGCAGGCAGGTATTCTGTGAAGCTCTAGGTTAAATACTGTTCTTACAACTCAGTGCTGTACCACTGACTGCTCAGGGAGCGAAGTGGACTGTTAACTGTTTTGAGAATGTTGAGGTTCACAGGAATTTGTTTAACGGACTTCCTAAGAAGGAATGACTTAAAGAATTTGTCTGGTCATGAGATCATGCAAACCGTGCTTCACAATTCCTCTTTACAATTGGCAAAATAGATGACCAAAAGTTCTTTTGTCCTTGTAACTAGAATGAACTTAAAGTGACAATGGCTACTTTGAAAGAAGAACAAGAGCAGCTGAAATCAAAAATTGTGGAGAGTCCAGAGGAATTGAAGAATTATAAGGAACTAATGAAAGAGACTGTTAAGAAACTCAAGAAATCCAAGGTGAGGTGTTTCTTTTTCCCTTCCTTCACATGAGGAGATGTTTAACTTTAAAGTGCATCTTTCTGAACTTTCATTGTTTTAAACTAGTTTTTGAGTAACTTAAATCACCTATTTCCACACTCCCCTGTGCCATAGGCAGGGATAACTTCCACTGGACCAGGTTGTTCAAATACTAACAAGAAAGAAATGGGCATAAGTCAACAATACTATATTGACTGTAAGTAAGACTGTAAGGCTGAACTCTCCCATTCTTTCTTTTTCTTTTTAAAGCAAGAGGTTATTGAGAAATATGAAAGTTATCGAGACCTGGTTGAAGTTCTGCCATCGTGCCAATTGGAGGTGCAGTTATATCAGAAGAAGATGGAAAGACAGGCAGCAAATGTGGAAAGACTGGCCAGTGTGTTATCAGAGGTTTGTATTACCCATGTGAAACTTGGTTAGGGAGAACTTCAATGTTAGTCCAAGTCAAGTGATCATCAGTAAACATCTGCTCTCTTCTCCTATCTGCCCACAAAAGAAAGAATATGGATAACTTTAAAACCTTATTACGAAAACATAAGTAAAACATAGCTGCTGCTTTGCTGGGTGTCACTCATGTCTGTTGACCACTTTTACTAGTCACAGGCTTTGTTGCCATAGGTACCTGATCTAAAATTGTTGTCTTTGGGTTGATAGCAGAAAATGATGGAAGAGGAATGGAAGCGAGATCCGTTTTCTTCTGCATATAGAGCTGAAACTAGAGTGAGAAACTGTTAGTTCAAGATTATTTCATCTCTCAAGGTTTATTAATGTTACTAAGCTAAACTTCTGCTGGTGAAGTGCTGGTCACAAAGTACCTTGCTAGTTACTACTTAATTGTGAGAATGCAGTTGTTAGGAGCATTTAGGAAAAAAATGGCATAGTCTTTTAAGGTATTTGTATAATGTTTTTTCATAAGACCCATAGCTTAAGAGCTACAGCAGAACTCACAGTAGCTTCTAAGAATGATACAAATAGTTACTTGTTCATTCAGATGTATTTCTAATTAGATAAACTGGGATATAACAAAGAGAGCTGGTCAGCGGTCAGGTCTTTAAAAAGCAGGAAGACCATTGTAATCTTAGGGAACTTCTAACATGGCATATCATTCTGATTATTTCCCCTGCTTTATTTCAATGCTTTTTATGTACTGTAGGTCAGAAATCTGGAAGATCAGCTTGAGAGTGCTCAGATAGAGCTGAAAAAAGGGAAGACGGATGAAATGTCCCTGAAGAGACTGGTCACTGCAAAACATGAGAGGCTGTCTACGGCTGATATTAGGATAAAAAAGAAGCATGAAGATGTTGAGCAATATAAGCACACCGTATTTGAGTAAGGATGAGTTGATGTTTCTGCTTGATGCTGCTTTATGTCTTCGTTATGTGCTACCAACGTTCATGCCTGGTACAAACATGTAGCTTAGCACTAAGAGGAAAATGAGTGATGTGGGATAGCTTGGTATGAAGACCAGTAGTGCTGCAGGCAGGGACTCGGGGTCTCAAATCAATAATTGCAATGTGACTTGACAGCAATTCTTTTATTGGATCGCTAATTTAATTTATAATGCTTATTCTTGATTCTTTTATCTTCTTAAAGAGAATGTCACATTGGGATAATTTTCTAACTTATCAGACTTCAACAAAGCCCCATTTGCCTTTCATGAATTTTTCATAATTTCCCTTGCCACTTTTGCTCATTATCAAAGATGTTCAAGACCCATGGGGAAATGGGGCTCGTATCTCAGAGGAGCATTATCCTGACGTGATGCTTCTAAAACAAAAGGAAAAGTGTCACTTGATCAAAGCCTCTTAGCCCTTCTCCCTTTCTACCGTGTGCTAAAGGCAGGTTGCAGAGCAGTGTTTACAGCACAGCAGTTGCTTCTGCAGTAGCAAAGTGTGGCATTGTAAGGTCGTGGCTTCCCTGATGCTCAATGTGCTGAACTGTGGTAGAGAAAGCTCATTATGTAACACTTCTGTATGCTAATAGGAAAAGGGATGTGGAAAATTATTGGCTGGGGTAGCTTAAATAAGGTGGAAGAAAGCTTTTTTTCCACGTCAGTGGGAGTGGAGTCTAAGTCTCCATCGTGCAGAAAGGCAGCAAGGTTCCTGGGCCTCTGCTCTTCATGTATGGCATTGTATCAGCTAAAGGGAGATTGGTAGGAAAAGTAGCTTTTAATTAAAGACTGGAAATAATAGTGTAACACTCCTCTGTACTAAATTCTGCTGCCAATTTATCTGTTTCTAATACATTAGATATTTCCCTTGAGTGTTTAAATTAGATGCTTTGATAAGAAAGAGGGAAAGGGAGGTTGCCTTGATTTGAAAACAAGTTTTCACTGGTGAGTAAGAAAATGTGTCCTCTCTGTTCCCTTGAGGTAGGAAGATATAAGTATGCTTTCACTAAGTTTGAATGATTTCAGCCCAATCTTCACAGAAAGCAGCTGCTACGGTTCCAACTGTAATTATTGTGCAAATGCTCAGTATAAAGCGTTAAGTGTTTTCTGCTGATCTCCTGTTCCCACAGTAACACTGCTGATTACATGGCAGCTTACAGCTGGAGCTAGCTAAATTCACCTGCAAGCTTGGGAGGATTTGGAAATAACGTTCACAGGGGGATGGAATATGGGATCTGAGGCTGAGGTGAATGTGACTTTCAATTGTGCTCAAACACCAAATGCAGCTGTGTTGCTTTCAAACTCCTACACTGGGTCCTAGGCCCGTGCTGGCCTTTAGCCCAGGCTCTCTACTCACATCTGTACTAGAAAGATGCGGTGTCCAGCTATCTGCAGGCTTCAGCTGAGTCGGTTCTATTGGAGTAACTGTAGTTTTGATTGACAGCAACTGAGGGGCTTCAGTGGATTCCTATAACTTCATTTTGAATTCTAATTTTTTGTACCTATGCTGTTCTGGATGAAGGATTGGACAAATGTCCAAATCTCCTAATTGTACTTTCACAGCAAGTAAACTCTTTACAGTATTGTCTCTAGAAACTGCACTTCTCATGCTTATTAAATACAAGTTTGGCTTGGGGGGGTTAAGCTTAATCTGGAATTAGTTGAATAGTTCAGTACTAATTCTTTTCTTACCTCCTCCTTTAGATATTTTAACAGAGTTCAGGAAAAGAGGGGTGCTGTATATGATAAAGTGACAGCGATTCAGAAGGAAATCCAGCAGACAAGGTTCAAAATCCAACAACTGAACGAGAATGCTGAAAAAGAAGAAACGAAAGCTAAAGTGAGTTGTGTAGGGTTTATGTATTTGTTTATCTTCTAAAGGAGATCTGTTTGGTAGTGTGAAAGCCGATATTCAGCTTGTTCTTTGCAGGTAAAACAATTCATATTAGTCTTAAAAACAAGTAAGCTGAGCAGGTCAACACCTGCTGTTTGAGTGGATAGTGGGACAGAGAGCACTTGCTTACAGTTCTGCTGTGATGCTGGGGTTTGTATGTAATGTCTGCATGCTATACGTGGTGTGTGGAAGAAATGGGCTTTGCAAACCTGGGAAATGATTCTGGAATGATGTGATGGCCCAGTATTTTGAGAGATGAAACTGAATTTGTCTTTCTGTGTGTGTCTGTAGCAGATACTGTGCTAGTTTTGGTGATATCCATTTCTGTATCACGCTTCCGGCTCTAAGCAGTCTGATTTTATTCATTCTGTTGGGCCCTTGGGACCTATTCCTTGAGGTCTTACCTTCACGCTGTAGTGACAAGCAATGCTGTAACCTCTTGACAGTTTCCCTCAAATAGAGGAACATTTGCAATGTCACAAACCTATTCTTATGGTTTCAGGAGGGAGGATTGTCCAGCTCAGTTCTAGAAAGGCAGAAATCTTGGTGGGTTAGGAGTAAGGGATTGCAGTCAGCTTGTAGCAGCGTCTTGTATTTGTTTGGTGCTGAAGTACTGTCTGTGCTGGGAGGACAGCTGTAGTAGTCACGGGAGCGGAGGTCTTGGTGGTACTGCTCCCTTCTGTGTTAATCTGCACCAGTGTGAATGCCGACAATCCTAGTGTTGTGAGCACCAGAGTTATACAACAGATGGTAATACTGGAATTTTGCTTGTGGCTGCTCTTGCTCTTAGGATGTTCTGTAACTTTCCTATATTCTGTATGCCAAGGAAGCAATAACTTTGCAATTGCGTGAGATCTCTCTCACTTACGGCTTATGTTTTATAAGGGTTTAACTTTTCTGATGGAGTTGTGTGTTTGTTTTTTTTTCTGTTTCATTTTACCTTCCTAGGAGATATACCAAAACCTGAAGGCTGGATTGGAGAAGCGTCACGATTCTCTCATAAAGACAGCAAAGAACTATGCAGCCTCAAGAGAAGATAAAATTGCTGAGCTGCAGAAGGGACTGCTTAGAGTTCAGAGTCCTGGAAGTAGTTTTTAGACCTGCCTTCACGTGTATTCCACTTGTGTTTATCTTCATATCTGAAAGCAGCAACTTACGCTTTGTGTGAGATGGAGAATTATTCCAGGCAAAGAAAACAGCTTTCTCAAAAACCATGGCAGAACGCATTTAACTTTCTAGACAGATCATGGTGTTCTTAGCTTGCTATTGGGGGTAAGAAAATGCTCAGTTTAGCCTGTCTGTATGGTTTTGGCCGGTACCTGATTTTATATAAGTCTTGCTAACACCAGATTGTTTGGTATTTAGACAAAATTCTGCTTTTTCAAGTAACTATCTTAGAAACGTTAATCTTGGATGACCTGGCACTTTGGGCCAGCTTGAGTGGGCATAGTGCCCAAGATAAGGCAGTAGTAGCTGATATTCTACTACTGTGAGTGAATTAGAATTAAATCCTGATGGAGCATCTGTGTAAATAACAATTTTCCTGGTTACAAATATTGGTGACTGGTAAACCCTTAAGGGTACAAGTTTAGAGGAATGGTAGCATTAACTAGATGCCAGAGCTCATTTCTGCTCTGGGTAGTGTTGTATCCTCATCTGTGTTAAGTCCATGTTTGGGTGCTTAGCCCCTTAAAAGAACAAACAGACAGACCCCCAAACTAAATGAGTATCTGTAGTTTAACTTCTGATGGCACTTAGTTTGCCACGGTGTTTTCAGAATGCTTTTCAATTGTTTCAAGTCATGTTAATATTTAAAATAGCTGATATAAGGATATTCAACCCTATTGCTCTGTTATGCTTTTTCTCCCTCCCCACTCTCTCAACTGACTCTGAAGTGTTCCAATTGGAAATAAAACTTGGTTTGTACATTTGTAGGAATATGTACTACTACAGTTTCTCCCTCATGAAGAGGAGAGGTTTCAAGGTTATACACAGAGCCTAAGACAAATCCTCTTCATTCACTGCAGCCCAGGCAAGCCAAAAGGTTGAAAACTCATGCTGTACCAGGCTGCGTATAAGCCTGTATAGCCCAGAGATTAGGAACGTGCAGAGCAAAGTAAGTGCTAGGTTCTGGTTTTTGCTCTCAGAGGTTTTCTGACAGCAGCTGTTGAGTAAAATAAAAGGCTGCAATTCACGGAGAAACGAAACTGCTGGTTTCCAGGGACAGGTTTATGTATTTCCAGTAGGCTCTTGCCCCTTCAGAGGGGCTTGTCTAGTTGTACCCAAAATACCTATAAGCAAAATGTAACCAAAGCTATTCTTTATCCAGAGATAAGTGATTCCCAGCTGTGAAACCACCTGCTGCCTTTCCAGAGCTAATACTCATCTTGAACCATACAGCAAGGCAGTGGGGGGGAGTTCTGGAGTGACCTGAATAGCAGTGCAGGAAGAATGGCTTTGCTAAGGCACTACAGCTCAATTTCCCTCAAGAGGACAGCGACATTCCAAAATCTTTCTTGCTTGTTTCTTTTAGCAGTATATCTGTCTAAATGCCTATAACCTTTTGCCAAGGCCTAAATCAAGCTTGCAGAACTCCTTAATTCCATACTAGTCTTTTAAAATGAGGAAATTAAGAGACAGAAACTCATTGCGAAGCTGACAGAAGAAACCAGACAGGTTAGACTTAGTGGAATGAGACTGTGTAGCCTTCCCTATGGCCTGCTTGTGAAAATAGAGTACTAGTAACTGCTGTTCAGCCTGGCAGGACACTGTTTATATTCATAGCTTGATTTTTTTCATATATACTGTAGTAGAGTCAGAATATTTCAAGTTGGATAGGACCCTTAAAGGCTGACTGGTCCCACTTCCTGCACTGAGCAGGGACACCCACAGCTCCATCAGTGCTCACAGCCCATCCAGCCTGACCTTGGCTGTCTGCAAGGACGGGGTTCCCACAGCTCTCTGGGCAGCCTGTGCCACTGCCTCACTGCCCTTATTGTAATAAACTTCCTCCTTATATCCACTCTAAATCTCCCCTCTTTCAGTTTGAAACCATTTCCCCCTGTCCTGTCACAGCAGACCCTGCTGAAGAGTCTGTCCCATCTTACTTACAGCCCCTGTAGGTACTGACAGGCTGCTCTCAGGTCTCCCTGGAGCCTCTTCTCCGTGCTGAACAGCCCCAGCTCTCAGCCTGTCCTCATAGGAGAGGTGTTCCATCCCTTGGGTCATTTTTGGCCCTTCTCTGGACATGTTCCAGCTGGTCCACATCTCTCCCATACTGAGGACTCCACATCAGGATGCAGCGCTCCAGGTGAGGCCTCATCAGTGCAGGGCAGAGGGGCATCTGCTCTTTGTGCAGCCTCACTGGTTATCCCCTATCAACTCCCTGTCTTGCATGTGCCTCAGCATAGCTTCCAATATTTCATATACTACATAAAGCTCATAGCAAAATTGCACTGTACAGCGTAGGCCGATGGACTTTCTGCTTGCTAGTTTCAAATGCATTCAATTACTAACATTATTTTGTAAGTAACAAGGAAACGTTCTTTAAAACAGCAGCCTTGTAACAGCCTTCTGAAGAGATGCTGTCCCTGCTCCCCGTGCTCATCCGACAGACAGACGTAAGTTGTCAGCCATCCAATCCCTAATACATGAATTACTTCAGGGTGACATCATTACCAGTACAGAAATACTGACTGCATGTTTATGTTTGCCACCAGACATTAAGTGTAAAGTACAACAGGAACCACTGGAATTTTCCTGACTTCCAACCTTGTAAAAAATATAAATGTGTAACTTATACTTGTTTGCTTCCATATGAGTGCCTGGTAGCCTGGCAGTGTATGTACAGTGTCTCCCACCTGGTGAACGTGGCATTGAGTAATTCTGGCTGTCCACCTGGACGGGAATGGTTTGTTGCAGCTCTTTCAGCAAAGTTCTTCACTCTTACCTTACTGTTACTGTAGCTCTCTTCCCTGGTTCACCCTTCTTTCTTACACTGCTTTGCTCCTGTCATCATAGAAGTCTGTCTATTAGTCCCTACAGGTCCTCTCCTTGAAAGAAAGAAACCTGCTGGCACTTAAATGTGCACCTCAGGGTACGTACCCTCCCCTGTCATGCTGGATGGAGGTATGCTTTACTTTTACCATAGATGTGTTCGCTAAACTGTGAACTTTGAAGGAAGGAGGGATCTTTCCAGTGGCCTGTTGAGTTGATGAGAGGGTATGGAGTAAAACAGCCCAGCTGAAATATACATCTGCTGTACCGCTGAGGGAGCGCTGTATGGGAACACAGAGGTGAAAATATACATTTGAGCTTGTAAGAGGAGATCATACCCAGAACATATGTGTATTTGGGCTGCTTGAAGCTCCTGGCATTTGTGAGTATCTTTCCTTTGTGCAGGCTATGCATGCCATCAGCTATTAGAAGAGGAAGGTGGATGTCTCCTTGGATGCCCTTAGAGGGAGAATGTGAGTTTGTTCCAATTTCTTAAAGAACTGAAACCAGGTTTGGTTTCTTTACAAATGGAAGTGAGATGGGCAGCTTGATTCTGTCACTTTAGAGTAGTTTGTGCGTGTATCTGTTGCTGAAAAAGATCTCTTCGGGCAGAGCGAGCAGGGCTGTGTTAGGGCAGTACCTCGCAGGGCTCTCCGTGCCTTCTCCTCTCTGGCTGCAGTGCGGCGCTCGGCCGCGTGGTGGCGCTGTCGGCGCAGGGAGCGCCGTTCAGTCTCCGCTCCGCCTGGGAAGCTGGGTAGGAGTTGCTGAGTGCGCGGCGCCAGGAGGACGGCTGAGCAGGTAAGGACCGGTGCTTGTGTCAGGATCGGCCCTTTCTGCTGCCGAAAAAAAGAGCTGGTCTGGAGAAAGGACCTAAATAAAGCCCTGTGAGAAGACCCGCATTGTTTTCTAGAGCTAAAACGGGGAAAACCCCCTTACTTTTTAAGAGCTGCACTTATGTCTCTCAAAGTAGAGACCAAGTTTTCAGCTCTTGTGTGTGTGCGTGATTTGGAGGATTGGATCAGGATCCCCCGTGCTTTATTTACCACCTTATGTCATTTCTGCTTCTGTGGGTGCCCGTGAACCAGAATCAGGGTTGGCTCCGTGTTCTGTAGCTATAATGGTCTGAGATGGTCTTTGCCATAAAGTGCTGACAGCTCAAAAGGGGCAGAGTGACAGGTAGGTTGCAGTGGGCCTTCTAAGCTGTCACTGATTTCACTGCCTCTGCAGTTTGCGAGTCTGTGCTGGCGATGCTGACCTCTCATCAGGTATTTCCCTTGATAAGAATCCACCCAGCCTTGCGTTCCTTGCTGTGATGCAGTTGTTTGACCCTACTGCAAATGCTAAGTCCACTTCTAGGGATTGTACGTTGCCAATTAAGTTTGATCCCATTTTCTATATGGGAAACTTCTGGGCAGAGTCATTGCAACTTGGGAGGTAGCACCTGCAGTGCCTCAAGTGGGACGGGTCCTTGCAGATGCTAAAACACAATCGCTAGGTTCACATCCCTCATGCTGGGAGAAGGGAGGTTGTAGCTGTGGTTTCTCCTTGAATGAAACCCAGGAAGGCTCAGTTTCATTACCACTAGGCTTTTTTCCTTTGCTCCCAAAGCAGAGCAAGGACTCCTAAGAGCTGAGTTTCCTGTTGGGTAGCGAATTGTAGACCACTTATTGCAAAGGCAGAGTTTGCAGGTTGCAACAGTGACAGTGCAAAATATACTGAAGATAGGCTTGCAAAGAAAACTGGACATGGGGAAGAATAATTTTTTGCAAGCTGCAGGGCCTGCTGGAGGAGACTGGGAGAGAAGGCCAGTGTTTGTGGGAAGTGAAGTCCCTGCAAACAAAAGGAGGGAAAACCCAGGTTATGTTGAGGTTTCCATAGCAACGCAATACTTTTCCTGGAAATCTCAAATGATGAGATCTAATCTATGTGCCGTTTAACTCTTGCGTGCAAAGCCCTCTCCTTTCTCAGCTTGCCTGCAGCCCTTCCTTGTATCCTCCCCCCAGCCGTGAGTGCTCTGCCACTGCCCGAAAGTTTCTGTAGGTGTTTGGAGAGTTCATCAATACATCCTGACTTGACTTGGTATCGATCAGGCCCTTGGCAGAGCCTCAGTTAAAGGGAACGAGCGCCCACGGGAGCTGGGTGCGATGCAGGGTGTTGGTACAAGCCTTTGCTATTGCCATGAGCGCCATGTTATTGTGGCTGGCTGATGAGTTTGCGAGCAGGACGCGGTGTTAAGCTGATGGCTACATCTCAGAGCTCCCGTCTGATGACAACGGCTGGTTAAAACCCAGTAAGCCAGGTATATGTGAGCAAATAGGAAGCAGTGCTTAAACCATCACCTCTTACTGAGCCGCCCCCCCTCCCTCCTCCAACACGTCCTCCATCTCCTCGCCTTCCTCCTGACAGCCACCTGTTCAACTCCTGACCTGTTTGTAAAAATCTGCACGCCATCTATCAGAGGGATACGCGCTCACTGGCTTCTGTTCCGTGGGCATTAAGTAAATTATTTCTTTAAGATCATATGGCAGATCTATAATTAATTAAACCCTCCATGATATTAGCGCGAAATAATTTAGCCTTTCTAAAAAGGTAAATGTAATTTGCCGATCTGGTATTTGGAAGAATGCTTTCCCCCAAAATCAATTCCTTTAGTTTCCAGAGAATAGAAATGAGAAGCAATCTCATTTTAATTATATCTCTTTATTGCTAACAAAGGAATGATTTATGCAATTAAATTAACTGGCTAGAAAATTATTCTCAGCTGGGCTGTCCTAATTCTTTGCTTTCTGAATTGCAGGCTCTTACACTTCGCTATGTAGATTAATTTTTCTGATATGCAAACAATGCTCCTTGTGTTCATTTTGAACATTTCCTTATTCATGGCTCCCGTTTTCTTGGCGTCAATGACATGAGTAATATTTGTGTGCTGCTGAGCTCCGATTCAGGCCTTTTCTTTTTAATGTAGAAAGATGGGGAGGGGGGGGGGGGGAATCTTTTCTTTTGAACCTCGTGATTGCCATTGCAGAGCAGGACCGTGGAGCTCTCTTATCTATCGCTGCGAAACGGCGGCGGGAACACAGAGCTGCGAAGATGTCAAAGGATGCGAACTTCTGAAGGCAAATGCAGAGGAGACAGGTGTATTTGCAGCTGCTGTTAGGAAAGCATTCTTGATGCGCATCTTCCTTGTAGATGGGTGAAAAGCTGAAACGCAAGGGAGAAATCTGCCTTGTGTTGTATGCAGGCTTAAGCAGGGAAGGGATTAGCTTGCGGTGGCTGGCCAGAATGCTGGCAGGGGAATGTTTGGGCTGAGGGGAAAATGACTGAGTAAAAAGACATTGTGAGCATGTGCCAGCGCAGCCTGACATCTTCTGAATGGGGCACTGGTGTAATCTCCTGGTTTAAAACAGCAGCGAACATATTGCGGAGCACGTGTTAGCTCTGGCTGAGCTGTCCTGCCCTGCATCAGGAAAGATGTGTCAGCTGGTTGGTGTGTGCCATGCTGGCACTCTCAGGCTGCCATCAGATGGTTTTGAAATGCTGGGGGGGGATGGGGGGGGGGGGGAGGGGAGGTTTTCTTGCCTGGGTTGGTGTATGGGGCTCTGGGTGTGGGAAGGTCTATGCCATGGGGTCTCAAGGGGTCTGCACTGCCGGAAAGGAGGGATTGAGCTATGGGTGGGATGGGAAGGTGCTCTCAGACTTGTTCCTTTGAGCAGAGGTCACTCATGGGGATACCCCAGGTTGTTGACTGCTGGGTGGGTGTTGGTGTTACCCTTGAGGACATCCCTGTAAAAGCAGCACTGGGAAGAACCATTCTCAAAGTACGTGTGCTGACTGCTGCTATGAGTGCCTCGCCTTGTACAGGAGTGTATGGCTTTGTGTGTGTGTGTGTGTGTAGGAATTGGACAGATCAATGCAATGGGGAAGGTGTTACTACAGAAGGACTGGCATGATAGAAAGGTGCTATAAGGGAAGGGAAGATTGCTCACCCACATCAGAAGATTCCAGGTTTGCAGGGGAAAGCTTCGCCAAGGAGGGATTTCCAGAAAGAGATCCTTCCCCAGTGGCAGTCAGCCCTTAAATGAGGTCTGAGTGGTGCAGCCAGGCTTTACCCCTTGCAGTCACCCAGCTGAATTGCCTTCACCTGTGCTCCCAGGGCTGGCCAGGTCCTTTCCACAGGTGCTTAATCAGTGGTTCAGGCTGTGACTCAGCAGTTCCCATACAGTGTGTCTGAGGGCCGTGTTAGGGGCCAGTTCTGCCCCAGTCTGTGGGGCAGACCGTGAGCTTAGGTGATCTAGACAAACTGAAGGAGTGGTTGGAAGTCAATAAGATGAAATTCAAGCCAAAAGCTACCTTTAGGGAGAAGAAGGGAATGGGGTTCATGGTGATTGCCAGCTAAGTCAGAGTGGTGCTCCTTTAAAAAAGAAAAAAAGTAATCTTGTTCCTGGAAGTATTGATAGAAGCACGGTGTGTGAGTGTTGAGGGGGTGACGCAGCTACTCTGTGTCATTTGGTGGTGAAGCAGAGGCTGGTCCAGGAATGGGAAAGGACTGAGAAATCATGACCTATAATTATGTAATGACAAATCTTACTGAAGGAGGACAAACGGCTTCATTTATAGTAAGGGAGAATTAAGCTATTATTAGGAAACCTTAACCATAAGGTACAGCACTTGACACTTGCATGTTGGCTGGCAGGGTAAAACCTTGTGCCCAGTGTAGCTCTGGGCAGCCTGGTCTGGTGGTTGGCAACCCTGCACATAGCAGGGGGGTTAAAATGAGATGATCGTTGTGGTCCTTTTCAACCCAGGCCATTCTGTGATTCAATGGATGTGTCCCGCATCCTCCCAGCTCCACTGGCTTCTATTTATAATACAGCAACACTGAGCTTTCCTTCTGCCCTGGGTTGCTCTGTGTTCCCTGCAGCCTGCGTGGGTAGATGGTGTTGCCCTTCTTATCCTCCTGTAGCTTCTGTTCACTTACATGTAAGGTAGGAGGTTGCTTCACAGTCATAGGAGATGGAAAGGACCATCCTGTCCAGTCACCCTGCTGAAGCAGGTTCCTTAGGGCTGTCCTGTATAGCAGCTCCTGAAGCAATGTTGAAGTTCTGAAAAATTAGCTCAAAAAATTGTCTGCAATCTGAATTCTGGACTCCTTAAAGGAAATAGGAGCGAGTTGCCTCCAGATCATCTGATAGAATTAATCACCTCTCCATGGACTGGCTCTCAGATGTGGCAGGATTTAATTTCACGCTGAGTGATATCCAGATAAAAAGTTGTCTTTGTTGGCAGTTGTAGGGAGTTGTTAGGTTGGGGCTTGAGCTGGTGATTGAGCACCAGGTGAAGGGCTGTGGCTGGCCCAGCAAGTACAGGCAGATTGTTTGCACCTGTGCTCCCCACAGAACCAGAAGGGGTGGACCCAGGGTGAAGCCCCCTAGGCTCATTCAGGGGCAAGCTACCAAACGGAGAGCATCTCTGGGACCTGGGCTGCTTCCTGGGGAGGAGTGCCACACAGCCAGAGAGCCCCTCCACCATCTGGGTGAGTTCTACTCTTCCTTCTGTATGTGACTATGGACCTACCTGCAAATACTTTGCCTGGTAACACCAAGAAGCAATTTAGCTTCTTCATGAGCAGAACAACACTACAGAAGATCTTGTGTTCTAGACAGCAGATCTCCAGATGCTGTACTGAGGGGCATGGCTTAGTGGGAAATGCTGTTGAGAGGTGGTTGGTTGGACTGGATGATCTTAAGAGGTCTTTTCCAACCTTGGTGATTCTATGACAGGTGGCCATTCTCCCTGTGAGAAGGTTCCCTGTGTGGAGTTTAAAGGCCACGTCCATTTTTCCATGGCTTAAAATAGAGGAAAGATAGCTGGATAGCCTGATTTTCTTTTGCCCTTGTTTTACCCTTTGCTGTTGTGTTTTACCCATTATTTTTGTTCAGAAAGGCTAAGATGTTCTCATCCATCTCTGCGAGGATACTGTTCCTGATTCTTGTGTAGCAACACGTAGCTGAAATCAAGATATGGCTGTATTTGTCCTCCACCTCACCATTGGTTGTAGCATGAAAGGCGGGCAAGCTGATGGGGTGCAACCCGCTTGTGGTAAATCCATGCTTTGTGTTAGCAGCCACCCCTTGTCCATCTTGCCCGTGTACCAAGCAAAGCACTGCTGCATAAGAATCTCTCAGCCAGGTTGGGCAGTGAGCTGGGCCCTCTCCTTCCACCTCCCTGCTGCAGGCAGATAAGCCTCGTTTTTCTTCTTTGTGCTTTTCCTCCTCCAAATCAACTCTTTCTACAAGAACGTTAGTGTCTAGGTCTGTCTTAGCACAGAGTTGGCTGCCCTATTGATTCTAAAGGGCTTTTGCAACATTTTAACCATGCAAATAATAATAATAATCATTATTACTGGTAATAATGGGAGCAGCGTGGGATTTCTTTGGTTATTTTTTTCCTTAGATTTCTCTGTCCTCTGCAGATGCCACTTTAATGCAAATCAAACTTTGCGGCTCGTGTTACCTATTGAAAAATAGTTTCAATTAGAAATTCAATTACACTGTCTTGGGGGGATGGATCTGACAGTTTCTTTGAATTTGGTGTGTTATAGAAGGCTCCGAAGTGCCATAAATCTGCTAATTGATTTCTGTACCTGTAATGTTTGATTAGGTGTATTTTATTGTCTTCTTGGTTTTAATTAACCCCAGGCTTGTCAAAATGCTTCCACTGACAAAGGATATATGATGAACTGAGATAAACTCTATTAACAGCGGCTGACTTTTGTCAGTAATTGCTATCAGGCATAAGAGTTATTAGAAATTATCGCGGACAAAAAGAAACTGTACTTTTGGTAACAACTTTTATGGGTTGCTATAAATCCGCTGATTGCCCCCTACACGCGGGAGATAAGCAACTGTGAATGACAAGGGGTCTGGAGGAAAATCCATCATTTCCTAGCTGCCTTATAAATATTAAGGGTGACAAAATGGGAAGAGTTATGAAAGTCTGAGCGCTGAAAATTGAATGGATGCTAATGTGCCTAAACTTGTCCCCATTAGAGATGGCGAGGGCCGTGGAGACAAGGGCACCGCTGCCCTGCAAAGCTCCTGCATTTTAGTGGAGCAGAGCATGTTAACTCAATGGCAGAGCTGTGACAGGCTGACGGGATATTGAGCTCTTGCTTCAGGGCTCTTAGTTGGAGTCCAAATCAGGGCTGTTACCACCTGGAGGATGTCCATGGTTGGGGAGGGCACCAAACAGAGTCCCCTCGCTGCAGCTGGAGGACAGAGGTGAGCAGAGGGATCGAAAGACTAACAATGCTCTTATCCAAGAAGCAACTGCAGAAATGAGTTGAGACAGATCTGCTGAGCACGGAGGTACTTTGCAATGCTGTGTGCTGTTTGTATGGTCCGCTTTTGGGAAGGTGGTGGAAACCTGGCTAACAGTCTCTTAGGCAAACTAGGGAAGAAGAGCTTGAATCCTTGTTTTTAGTAATGTATCTGGCTATAGGGGCTTTGTTTGTCTAACATCTTTAGGCAGTAACATACATGAACATTAGTGGAATAATCAGTGTATTATTAGCTGACTTGCAGCCTCGTGGACACGGACCTGTTAGAGCACATCTGGAGAAGGGCCATGAAAGTGATCCAAGGGATGGAGCACCTACCTCCCTATGAGGACAGGCTGAGAGCTGGGGCTGTTCAGCACGGAGGAGGCTCCAGGGAAATGTGGGAGTGGCCTAAATGGGGGCTGTAAGAAGGATGGGGACAGAGTCTTTAGAAGAGTCTGCTGTGATAGGACAAGGGGATATAGTTTCAAACTAAAAGGGGGGACATTTAAATTGGATATAAGGAAGAAGTTAATTCCAATAAAAGCAGTGAGGCAGTGGCACAGGCTGCCCTGAGAGCTGTGAGTGCCATCCCTGCAGACAGCCAAGGCCAGGCTGGATGGGCTCTGAGCACTGATGGAGCTGTGGGTGTCCCTGCTCGGTGCAGAGCAGTGGGACCAGATGGCCTTGAAGAGTCCTATCCAACTCAAACGACTCGGATTCATCTGTTGGGAATCTATGTCCTTGTCTGGTCTCTGGACCCTAAGTTTGTTCCAAGCACTGTGCAAGTGGGATGCTGGTTTGACTATAGTCCTGTACAATCCTTTCCATATCAGAGCAGACAATAAACCTTGCAAAAGGACGCTCCTGTCAGCAGTAACTTTATAGTTGCTTAATAGATCTGTCTTAACCTAAAGTTCCCTCTGATCTTCACTGTCCTTGCTGCTTTTTTGAAGAACTCTCACAGTGGCATAGCAACATTTTATATGTCTGTGCATGGGAAAAAAAAGGGGGAGAGGAGCCTTCTAGAGGTCACTGGAAGCCCTAAAAGCTGTTTTGCTCTAATGCTGTTAGGATATGCTGTGTTATTTGTATCCTTTGGTGCTTGAAACTGCTCCGGAGCTTGTGAGGTGTGAGATTGCCACTTAGCAGCATTAGTTTCACCTGAAACAGACCTTCAAATGCTGGTGGCTTTTTGGAGCAGTCGTTTTTCTTCTTGAGCACAGCAGCATCTGAGTGGTTGGTGTAGATGTACGGCTGTGTATGGGCGTGCTGGGGTGAAGGGGTACATCCCAGCGAGGGGAAAAACTCCTCCTGCTGATCCCTATAGAAGAGGCAAGAAGCCTCAGCATGCCTCAATCTCTGCTTGCTGAGCTTCATTCCTAGGCGGGGGTCACCGGAAGAGTCCTGGACATGGCACAACGTGCCATCTGGGAATGTGAGCTGAGAGCAGCAGAGGTAGCCGAGGATGCCCTGCGTTGAGACAGGTCTTTCAGCCTCGGTGTTTTGAAAGCATGTCTGTGCTCCTGACAGTTCAGACAGATATGCTGTGTGCTATCTGAGCGCTGCACCACTGCCTTGCAACTCTCATACGGCACTTGTTAGCTCCCCTCGCCTTCGGGGGCAGTTGGTGTGTTTAGTAGTACATCCATCTTTCTGTTTGTCTTGGTTCTATGGCTCTGTTTAAGAGTTTCCATGCGAGTCTCGCGTGTGTGAGTGCACATATATCTATATTCCCTCTTGGGGTATGTTGAAAACAATCCATTTAGAAGCCAGGTGTCCTTGTCTCTCTTGGCATCTGGTTAAATATCAGTGAAGTTGGAGAAGGTAAATCCTGGGCTGCTTAAACAACGGCTGGGGCTGTGAAGCCCTTAGCTCCATCTGATGAGATTTGAAGGTCACGGTGGTTGCCTGCGTGTGAAGGATGTGTCCTTATTCCCCCTAGATAAAACAGACCGAAGCGATCCATTTTAAAGGGTCCCCGCGCGGAGCTGGGAAGCGATGTGTGCTTCAGCCCGCTGAGACCAGAGGTCGCTGTTGAACTGGAAATGGAGAGCCCCTCTCTTTTCCCAGAGCCACTTTCTCTCTCCATTGTGTCCCTCTCTTAACCTGGTCCGTTAATAGCTCGGGTTTCTTTTCCTTAAAGATCACTCTCTCAAGATCATGGACGGCAGGCTTTGGCAAATGAGGGGCTAAACAGATGCAGCTGGAGGAGAGCGTAGGATGGTGCGGTTGGGCTGCATCTCAGCAGTTGGGTCTCACACCTTGTGTCCTGCCGATACCCCGTGATTCAAACCTGCAGCTTCTCAATTTCATTCATGACTGGTCCCCAGCATAGCTGTTCTTTTAGCCCTGCTGGCTGCCTGTGGGAGGAGAAGCGTGAGTAGAGCAGCAAAGAGCAGCAAAGCATCAGCTGTGGCGGTGTAAAGGATGAAACAGTTGTGGTCTTGTAGGTGATGGGGTCTCCCTTCTGCCTGCGTGCCGGGAGGAATGAGGTGGGGCAGAACCAGACATGCTTTTGGGCAGCACTCCTTCTGAAATGAAGATGCTGCAGGGAAGGACTGCAGATGGGAGCAATGCCCACTGGCTGTGTTCAGGTGGGCCATGCAGTATTTTTTTCAGTGGTGGGGTACAAACAGCTGTATCGATTCCACTCCAAGTTGGCTAAAAAAATGCTCAGTTCCCTATCTGAATCTCTGTAATATCCCATAGGTCGTAATTTGTCTGCAGCAAGTAGCGCAGGTAAATTAGCATCTTATGTCAGCATTCCTTACTGCTTGAAAATACCTTGGCTTTTAATTAAATTGCTTCTCTCTAGAGAAAAAGCAAATGAGAGCATCCAGCGGCGATGATGGACACTTGTTCTCTTCTTCAGGAGAATGCTAAAGCCATCCTGCTGCCTGGGCTTGGCCAGGTGGGACATCCATGGCAGCGAGAGCTTAGGAAGCAAATTATGCATCACCCCCTGCCCCCCCTCCCCACACACACACCCTTTGATTCAGTATTCACAGCATACTGATGTGCAGCAGCATGTTCTCAATCGATTTGCTATAGCCAATACTTATTAATAATAGATGTGAAACAGACAAGATGGGAGCCTTCTGATGTTGTAGATAAATATGGATCTGTTCGCTCCCCCCAAAATCTGCAGTCTGTTCTCAGGAGAGCCACAAATCCTTACTTATAATCTTAGTCTTTTGCCTGGACTTGTAAAATTAATGTTTGTGTTGGCAGAAAGAGGTCTTTAATTAGTCCTGCTATTCTGGTGCAGGTGGGGAATAAATAGTGTACTATTGGGCCAGATCAATGTGATGTGGTTATTTTGGCAAACCCCGTGCTGCTGGCCGTGCAGTACAGCTGTCGTGGGTGCTGTTACCCAGGTTTGTATGGAGCTGTCCTGGGATGGAGCTCTGCATTGGGAGTGTAGAGAGCAGGGTGGCATCTTAAATAATTTGCAGCATCCTGCAATGTTGCTACCCGAAAGGTCTGAGTTAATGATCCAGTTGACTTGCAAGTCAGCTGGGTGTCAATAGAAATTAATATTCACTGATGAGCCAGTGAGAGATTAGCTGTGGTTGTCAGGAGGAGGAGGCGCCTTTCTTTGGTACGACAAGCTGACTTGTAGCTGGAAGCTGGTGGCCCTCCCTGCAGTAGGATGCTGTATGGAGGGCACTGCTGCTAGTAAATTGGCTGCTTAAGCTGTGCTTAACCCAGAGAACCGTTGTGTCCATCACCTGCTGGATGCATGGATGGGTATTGGCTGGCTGAGGGCAGTTTTTTGGCCACTTGTAGGGTGAGTTTGGAGATCTCTGCTTTTAAGGGTGTGGGTTTGTTTTTTCCTTCCTTGGGCCAGATTGTGCTGAGTTGCACCTGAGGCAGGCAGTTCCCCATCAACCCTGGGAATCCCAGAGATGCATCATCCCCGGATGTATTTTAGCAGGGAGAGGAGCGTGTCCCATCGCTTCATCCTGCTGCTCAGCATTAGCAGGGACTGGGGTGGGTGTAAGTAGGCACATGACAAGTCCTGGAGCAAGGTTCCTGGCCCTGCTTTCTGCTCTCCAGGGCCCTGTGAGGGATGTTACAACATCCTCAGGCTATCCCTCTCCTGTGGCTTCGTTTTTGTACATCCAGTATTTAGCAGAATTCCTCTAACAGCCTTTATGGTCTTAGCCCAATTTCTTTCGAAAGTGCCATATGCTGTGAGCTTTGGGGAGGGATTAAGAGCATGAGAAGTCTGCACTTGTAAATCCCATGGAAAGGAGACATGGCAATCTGAGTGCCTGCAGGCAAGGAAGAGAGGGATCTCGCTGCTGCTTTGGTTTTGGGGCAGAAAGACGTATAGCCTTCCTAAATTTCAGACTGCCTCCTTCAGCAAGGATTTTTCCCGATTAGAGGGAAAGCGAGGGGAATCTCATTTGCTGTTTTGTTGTCTTATCATGCGATGCTCCAAGAGGCTTCTAACGTTTGCAGAGAAATAATGAGGCCACGTAGAAGATGATGAATTCCAAAGGAAAGCCAGGTGCTGTGGAGAGTGACTCGAGCCTCCTGCTGAGTAACCAGTTCTTTCCACTTCAGTGTGAGATCTGTCCCAGTCATTAGGGAGACTTCTGCGGGGGAGGGGGTGTGAGCCAGCCAGGTGCTTTCTTCTGTATCACTGTACTGACATGTCATGAGAGGTTTGAGCATTAAGCCCTTGACGCTAGAGGTCGAAGTGGATGAGGTAAGACAGATTCAGAGACAACCTTCTAGTGGCTTTCCTGGGAATTTGGGATCCTGGAGTTCAGGGCTTCTAGCATAGCACTGAAATCCGTGGGTGCTCATGGAACAGGGCACCCTCACCAGCATGGGAGGCTGTAGTGCCTGCTCCCCAGTGATGCCCTGGCTGGATCAGGAGAGGGAGCAGTGGTCAGAATGCCTCCATCTGGGTGAGAATCTGTCTGCTTTGGCAGGGGGGTTGGACTCGATGATCTCTGGAGGTCCCTTCCAACCCCTACAATTCTGTGATTGTGTGATTCTGTGATTTGTAGCTCTGGGAAGACTTCTTGCACTGAAGGTGAAATAGCAGAAGACAGGCATTTCTTAGGTATGCACAGGGGAGCTGTGCAGAGTGCATAAATTAAAATGGGAAGCACTTCTTCTCGTGTGAAGCACCTGATCTTTGGTCTTGTGGTTTTGGTAGCCCTGTGCAGGGAGTGGTGCGTCACAGCACCGGGGTGGTGAATGAGGAGGGCTGCGGTATGAGTTTATTTTGCATTTAGAGAGGGCTTTGGTGTGCTTTACCCTTCAACCAGAGCTGGCAGTGATGGAAGCAGTTCTGAGAAGCAGGATCCTGAGGTCAATTAGTGAATGAGCAGGGATAAGAAAATGGAGGTTGAAAAAGAGTCAAAGATATTTACAGCTTGCACGGCCTTCCTTCCCTCTCCTGGTGCTTTATTTGTAATGGCTTGCTGCTTTTACCTCTCTTTGTTTAATGAATATGTTGCTGAGTTATTGGAAGCACAAACTGCATCCAAAAGCAGGACACTCAGGGTTTATTATATTCATATAACTCAAAAACAGCCAAATTGATTTTTTTTTTTTTTTTCCCTTTCTCTCTCCTTCTCCATCTCATCTTTAAATCTTGCAGTGGGTTTTGCAGCAGTGACAGGTATGAGACTGACAGTGCTGGAGATGGAGAAAGCCATGTGTAGGTAATGAACCTCTCCGTGCCCTGTGCCTGCCTTGCCTTCAGCTACCTTTCCTTGGAGCTTGGTGCAGATCCAGCCCTTGGCTGCCTGCTTGATCTCCCACTCCCTGCTGCCACTTCTGGGCTGCTCTTTCCCACCCAGTTACCAGCAGGGCTTCAAGCTGGTGCCATTGCCTGCTCTCATACGGCTGGGCACTGGAGGGACTAGATAGCTCGAGTCCTTGTGGCACAGAGAGGGAACTGGCAGCTCTGCAAAGGTGGCTGGAGCCCACAGGGTGGCTGCAGGGCCCCTTGCTGCAGGAGGTGGGCAGCCCTGCCTTCGTGTCACCCTGCTGCTTTTTCCTCCTGTGCTCTCTGCTTATCTGAGAGCAGGGCTGTGCCTGGGAGGGTCTCCTGGGCTTTTGTTTGGTGGGAGGTTGATTGCAGGAGGCTCTTCCTGGTATGAAACACAATTTGATTCTCAGTCTTGCTCCTTTCTGTTCAGGAGGGACTGATGAGCAATGATTTGCCCTCTGTGGAGTGGGGTTTCTCAGCTCTCTAGGCTGGCTGTTCTCATGTGATGAGTTTCATGGGGGCTGCAGCTACCCCACCTGTCTGGTGGGCGTCCTGTAGGTGTCCCTGTTCGTTGCAGGGGAGTTGGACTGGTTTGGGAGTACCTTTCAACTCAATCGTTTCTGTGATGGGAGCGTGGCTCCAGAGGCATCCCTGTGTTGTCCTCCAGGATGGAAAAGGAAGGGGAGGAGAAAAACAAGAGGAAAGGAGATGTTCGTTCCCGATGGGAAATAAAGGACTTCAGCCTCAGTGCGAGACAGCGAGAGGTTTTCATCTCAGCCCTGGTTAATGAGGGCATTTTGATCTACAATAGTTGACTGCAGAAAGAGCCTCCCTGGTAAAGGGGGAAGGGACATCCTGAGGGAGAGGGTCGCTGAATATGCATGGCCCCGGGTCTCTTTGTTTAGCTGATATCTGACTATATTTATTCTTCTAGATTACACATTCTGACTGCGGAACAAAGGGCTGGCAGGAGCTGCTCTCTTGTGCTTAATAATTTGAGTGAATTTACATTTCAATGCAGCCCTGCGCCACTTCCCACCCCCCATGGAAAGAGCAGAATTTCCCTGTTGTGGGGAGGAGGGGGGGCGAACGGAAACTCCCACCCCGATGGCCAGGCTGGGAGATTTACTGATGTTCCGCTCTGAATTTATTCCTGATGAATCCTGTGCTCGTCTGTGTGCCCACCTGCCCGGTGCAGAGATGTGGCAGGGAAGCAAACCTTCTTCCACTGCTTGCTCAGAATCCTCCCTGCCGAGTGCTGTGATTCAGCCTCAAGTAATTAACCATCCGCAGTACAGCAAGTACCTGGCTAGGCAGGAGTGTGAAAACACATCTACACCTAATGGGAACTGGATGGAAGGTTTCCAGTTTGAGTGACACACGGGAAGCTGCAAAGTGACAAAGATAGAGTTAGCCATTGCCAAAACTCCTCAAACGTACTCTGCTTTCCATGCAGCGTCCTTTGCACTCAGCTTTGGGGCCCGAGGGTGCCGAAAAAAATCGTTTGCTGAGTCAGCATAGGGTCACAGAGGGGTCTGGAGGTGGAGAAGTTTCTCACTTCTGTTTGACCGGGTTTGGATCTCTGCCTGCAGTGGGTGGTTTGAGCCCATCGCTTGTTTCTGAGTTGGATTCTCCCTGTTCTGCATCCTCAGGTTTATCTGCAGTGATAGAACAAGGGGAAATGGCTTTAGACTGGAAGAGGGTAGATTTGGAGTGGATATCAGGAAGAAATTCTTTACTGTGAAGGTGGTGAGACACTGGAACAGGTTGCCCGGAGAGGCTGTGGATGCCCCCTCCCTGCCAGCATCCAAGGCTGGGCTGGATGGGGCTGTGAGCAACCTGGACTGGTGGGAGGTGTTCCTGCCTATAGCAGGGGGGCTGGATCTAGATGGTCTTAAAGGTCCCTTCCAATCCAAGCCACTCTATACAAAGTGTGGCTCTATGTCTTGGTGTAGGGTCCTGGGCCATGTACACACCAGTGTCCTCTGCTAGCTGCCAGCCAGCCCTTCCAGAGCCACAGTCCTGTGTGTTAATAGTAGAGCAGTCCCACATCACCTCACGTGGTATAAGGTGAGATGGGTCCCCACTGCTCTGGAGACTGAAGAGCAGGTCAGCATGGACGGAGCAGCCTCAGATGGGTGAGTCCAGCAGCCCCTCCTACAAACTTGTTTCACTTTCTTGGGGCGCTCAGGGGATGGTGTACTTCCGTTCTGAATCCTGTCCTTGCCTTCTCTTTCCTTCTTTTGAGTCTATCTGAGGACACAAGAGCACAGCGGGGCTCCACGGAGCTTCAGTCTAAAGGGTAAATCAGTGGGTGGTTGTCAGTAATTGTCTCAAACACTTGCCGGAACAAGAAAATGTGTTTTAATGGATAAATATATACACTTATTTTTTCGTTTGTATTGCACTGTGTGCAGGCAGGAGCAGAGACACGTATGTATGTTACGTATCACACATATACACAGTCTGCGGTATACGTGAACGCAATGCAGCATTAAAACAAGGTTTTTCGCTCCTCTTAATTACCTAATTATATTGATTTTTTTTTTTTTTTTTACATTCCGTACATCTTGGTTTTATCTGAACTTTACAGAAGGTGTAAGCAATACACATCTTGTCACATCCCATTTTCACACTAGCGCTGTTGCTGTATGAACCATTGCTAGAAATAAAACACGACTAGAATAGTCAGCCATCTGTCTGGAAAGCACATGCGGTCCCAGATGGCAGTTTCTCTCCCGCTCGCTGGTAGCAAAGTCCTCTGTCTAAGGAACGCAGCAGAAATGTGTAACAATTCAGCTGGGATATGTCTAATGTGCAGCCCTCCCCCACGCTGGGGCTGAGGGCCCTCCAGCAATGGAAGAGGAGGGGAACTTTGAGCATTGAGCCTGTCCCTAAGGGGGGCAGGTGTTGGGCTCCTGCAGAGCGGAGAGAGCAGCATCCATCAGCTCACTGCGCTGCCGCCGAGCCTCTGTCTGCTCTGTGAAATGAGTGGCTGTGCTCTGCAAGGGTGCAGCGGGGTGAGAGCAGGAGAGGCTCAGCAGGTGGAGCTGCTATTTGTGGGGCAGTCCGTAGGAGAAATGAGTCTGCTCCTGCTGCAGAGCTGTGCGCTTGGTCTAGGGATGGCTCGGACACCGAGAACTGATGCTTGCCAAGGCACCCATGCCTTCAGGAGACTGGGGTTCTGCTTCAAAACTTGTTCTGTGCTGGGCTGTTCTGTCTGGGGATGAGGTGGTTTAGAGAGGTTAGGATGCGCTGGGCTCTGAGCGCCTGATGGAGCTGTAGATATCCCTACTGGTTGTGGGGGAGTTGAGCTAGATGACTTTTAAAGGTCCCTTCCAACTCTAAGAAGTCTATGAACATGCTAAGCATCTCCACCTTTAACTTGCCCATGTGCTTTTTCCTGTGGAGAAACCCTTCCAGGCTGTGGATGAGCAATGTCTCCGTGCCTGCTAAGTGCAGGATTGTGCACTTAGCGGTGCTAAGGTGATATCAGGTCTGTGGCACCAACAGCTGGCTGGGCTTTCTCTCCTGGCCGCTGGTATGACAGGGAGAGCATGAGCTCTGCAGCACAAGAGGAGGGCAAAGTGCAGGGATGGAGGACTAGGAGGTTAGTAGGGCCTGTGTGATGTATGCAGTTATGTCACAGGGTGTGATAGGGAACGGGGGAGATTTTGCTTTGTCATTGAAAGCTTTGTCTCTTTGGAGATGTGAAACTCGTTATCTTTCCAAGTTTTGCCTTGAGTGCACAAGGTGGTGGACAAGAGATGACTAAAGGGAGGTGCTTAGGAAGTACAGAGCATGTTGAGTGGAAAAGCACAGAGTGGCATAAGTGTGTGCTTGCAGCTCTGAAGGCCAGTGGCATCCTGGGCTGCGTCAACAGAGGGGTGGCACAGGGCAGGAAGGGGATTGTCTGCCTCTGCTCTGCTCCTGTGAGGCCCCATCTGGTGTACTGCATCTGGGGCTGGGGCCCCTACACAAGAGGGATGCAGAGCTGTTGGAGTGAGTCCATAGGAGGGTCGTGAGGATGATAAAGGGCTGGAGCGCCTCTCCTATGGAGAAAGGTTGAGGGAACTGGACTTGTTTAGTCTGAAGGAGAGAAGGCTCGAGAGTGACCTCATTGTGACCTTTCAGTACTTGAAGGGAGCTTATAAACAGGAGGGGACCAGCTTTTTATGCAGTCTGATAGTGATAGGACAAGGAGGAATGGCTTTAAACTAAAAGAGGGGAGATTTTAGGTAAGATATTAAGAGGAAATTCTTCACTCAGAGTGGTGAGAAGCTGGCACCGCTGCCCAGAGCTGTGGGTGCCCCATCCCTGGAGGTGTCCCAGGTTGTGGATGGGCCCTGGGCAGTCTGAGCTGGGGGCAGCCAGCCCATGGCAGGGGTGGGGCTGGGGAGGCTTTGGGATCTCTTGCAACCCATCCATACTGTGATTCTGTGCTCCCCCTGCTCTGAGAAGACACCTGTGGGGCACAATTTGGTGCCTGGAGGACTGTCTGACAGCAGCGACTGCACCATCAGAGAAATCTCTCTGGACGTGGCTCAACTGTGATAACTGTGATCAGAGAAGAACATGGGAAGGGTAGGAAACAAAGGCCAATTTGTATCCTCAAAGCAGGACCTGCCTGGACGTCTGGGCCAACCACTTGTTTGGCAGCTGCCCTGTGCTCTAAGCCTTCTATCCTGGGCTAGAAGGCTGGAAGCCCTGGCTGGGGCTTTTCTCTGGTGTCTCACCAGTATAGGTGGGATGCGGCTCTCCTGGGCTGGCTGACGTCTGTCCCAGCTCAGGCAGCCACCAGCGAGAAGGTCGTTAGCGCATGGCCCTGCTCGGCAAAGCAGGGAAGCCCGTCTCTATTTGTCACCGAGCGTCAGGGCCTTGGAGGTGAATCAGATGCACTGTATTAATAGATCTAATCATCGCAAGCCTTGGTTGTGCCGTATGTAGCAATCTGTTTCCTGGCTGACAGTGCGCTCGCTGCTAGCAGGAGGGAGAGGCAGGGGAAGAAGTATGGCCCATCCGCAGCTCTCCAGGGCAGGACCTTGAAGGTGGCTGAGCCGGGTGGCTGTTTTGCACGTTGGGTGGGTGAAATGCTGGCCTGGTGGTCATCGGTAGCAAATCTACCAGTGGGAACAGATCACAGCCAGGCAGGGTTTTGAGTTTTGGAAAACTTCCCCTTCTTCCAGGATGGGGGTTTCCCTATTTTTTTTTTTTTTCTTTTCTTGGGTATCCTTGAGAAGGAGAAAGTAAAACTCTTCTCGTTTTACCCTGCTGGCAACCCCTTAGCGTGCATTTCTCTTTCCTACCATTGGTAGTTTGTGCCACTGCTGGGTTTTCTTTTCAGATTGGCTTCAGATCTATAGGGAGCACTCGCTGGCATCATATTAATTGAGCCTTATGCTTAGAGCCCTCGTGCTATCGATTGTAACCGTAACTTCAGCTGGAATTTGGGAAGCACTTACTTGAAGTCTGAAAAATGAGAGGAAAGCAGGATCCTGGGTGATTGGATTGACTTCATTTCCAGCAGATTACACTGTAATAATTGCGTATGTCCAATCTACTTTAGTTACTCGTCCCTCTAATGAAAGTACCAGGAATGCTTTCAGATTTCAATATGCAGGATCCATAGAGCTTGTTGGGAGCAAGCGCCAGAGTACCACCAGGCAGGAGCAATACAGGAGCAGAAGATAGCCCCTTACCCCGTTCTCTGCCCTACTCACACCCTTTTACTTTGCTTTCCTCCCCCTTGGAGAAGAAATAAAAGAATAAAAGAAAAAAAGCGGGAAGAAGAAACAAAAATGCCAATTACTGACCAAGAATATGAATTTTTAATTGATCTTCTGCAATTCCCCACCGAGCTGAAGAGCCTAGAAGGTAATGAAATGAGATTTCTTCAAAGAACAAATGAACGAGAGGAGATGACTGCTTGAACCAAAAGCCCAGTGAGATGCAGATGTCATCAAGGGTCTGCCTTTGGGGTGCAGAGAGGACAGAGATGTTTTGGGGGTGAAGAGGAATGAGAAGGGGGGCAGCCAGAGGGGTGGCTGGAAGCTCCTTGCATGTTCTCGAGTTAACTAACCCTCCTTCCCAACAGCCAATGACCCTATGGGTTAGTGGGCCTTATGGGCTGGCAGTGGACACCCTGTGGTTTTGGGGTAACCTTAGTGTGATAGCACAGGGCTCTTGTTGTCTTCTGACATACAGCCTTGCATTATCACTCTTGCTGGGGGTGAAGCATCCTGAGCGCACTGAGGCTGAGGGCGCTTTGGCTGTCAAACCCCTCGGCTTGTTTTGCAGAGCTCTTTGTGGTGGGGCCCTGCTTGCTCATGGCTCCAAGTTTGCTGGGTCTTCCCACCTTCATGCCACGCTGCGGCTTTTTAGGACTCAATTACCTGGCAAAATCTGCTCTCAAATTAATTGATTATTTTTTACGAAGCTCCCTCCCCATTTTTTTTTTTTTTATTCTTTTAAAGATGCTGTTGAAGTGCACTTCTTAGAATTCATGGTGGATTTCCTCTGCCTGCCTCTGTTACCCAATTTAAATACACAACAGTAAGAGGGGTTGAATGCCACCGTGTTAACATGGTGCCAGAGACCTCTGTGAGGTTGTTTGTTAAAAGCAAATTGTACCTGTTAAGGGGCTGGGAAGGGGAGCACAGCTGCTGTTAACTGCTTTACCAAATTGACTCTGACTCATTCGTTTCAAATGAAAATTGAAATGCTTTTGACTTCTTCTTTTTCTTTTCGTTTCTTTCTTTCTTTTTTTTTTCCATCCTTCCAGTGGCAAATTTGCTTTACTTAACGCTAAGTGGGGATCATTTCTTGTGATTACTGAAAAATGCATCATAACTTTTGATTACGCTGCTATTAAGGATGCAGAATGGCAATTGCTGCTCGCGGAGAGAGAGGAGGAAATGCTGCTGGAGGAGCTGGTGTAACCCTTTGCTATGCTGAATGCTGCACAGATGTTGCCACTGTAGGGCTGGGGCCACAGGCTGGTGGGGCAGAACCTGGGGGTCTGGCAGCAAGACAGGGAATTCTGGAGGCTGACTGCTGGGGTACCTGCTTCTTTATGGCTCCTTTCCAAGGGCTCACTGCTTTCGCTGCCTATTTGCAGCTCTCACAGGGCACTGCCTGCCCTCTGCCAGTGCCTCAGTCCTGGTTTCTCACTGTGAACTACATTTCCCAGAGTTCCTACCCTGAAAGGACTGAAGCACCATAACAGTGCTGAGCAGCCTCCACAGAGGCACAACAAGAAGTGTTAAGAGCGAGGCTGCATGTAATTAGATAGTAAGCAGAGGAGAACAGCCATCACAGATACAACAGGGCTATCTTAAGAGTGAGAGAAACCATTTCTTTAGCTGCTGCAGTCCTCGTTCCTCTGGGGAATGCTGCAGCCAGCTGTAAACAGCTGTTTCTTCCTCCTGCCTTGATATAGCAGTGGTGTTAGTGGGAGTGAAAGTGTGGTCTCAGGAGTTAGCTAGTCTGTGCTGGGAAGGGAGCTCTGTTAGGCTCTCAGCAGACTCAGGGCAGTGTTTCTGCCCTAATGGCGCTTTACACAGAATGTTTAAGGTTAGAAGAGACCTCTTAACCATCCTGCTATAAGCTTCCTGCTCGAACATAGCGTCAGCAAGGCTGGAAATGCTGGGTATGCATCAAGGGTACAAGCTGCAGAGCTAAGGAATGAGTGTAAGAGCTATTAGCACTGATGAGATGGGCAGCGGCCTCTGTAGGGAGCTGTGATTCCTGCTTTTTCTTTCTCCTCTCTGCTCCAAACCAAGCTAGATGGCAGATAGGCTTGGCTGGTCCATACAGTGAAATCTGGTTGCACAACGGAGCCTGCTTAGAAAGCCTGGGCAGCTGTTTTAATTGGCTCCTTAGCTCTGAAACTCCCCGTGCAACTTACCAGCTCACTGCTAACCTCATCTCCAGCTGGAAGGGGCCTAAACCATGGATGGGCATAGCTGTGTCCTGGGAGGATGGGGATCCTCACGGCCGGAGGCTGTAACTTGGCCACCCAATCTCAGCGTTCCCAGAAATCTATATTATGCATACTTATATATCCGTATATATATGTGTATATATATATAAGGTGTGTATATATATATATTTTGCTGGCAGCTGAGATAAAAGGATATAATGAAAATGTAAACGAAAAACTTTACACCAGGCATGGCCTGACAGAGGGAAGATTGATATCCCATGATGCTTTGTCTTGATGAGACAATGAAAAATAACCACCACGGCAGCTGTGTCAATATCAGACTTGGTAATGCACCACTAGCTGTGGGTTTTTATTTAATCCGCTTTGCTTTAAGATGATAACGGTTGTTACTTTTCAATGCCTGTCTGTCAGCACCCTGGCATTGCAATATTCCTCCGCAGCTTTGCGAGCGGGTTTCATTTATTTTAAAATACCATTTCACACACTGCTGACTTTTAACAGTGTTCCATGTGAGTTTGGGAGATTGAATAGTGACAGAAACAACACTTTTTATGAGAATACAGAATATTAAAAATGGGGCACAATATACAGATGGCAGTTTTCACTACAGCTTGTTTTTTTTCCCCCCAACCTGCTCCTGCTACTCAGCTTCCCACTGAATGCATTTGTAGTAACACCATAAATGTCACTTTCGCTGACTGCCTTTTGGCATTTTATTTAAATGGGAATGCGGCGCTTGCTGCTGCCGCCGCTGCATTGAGGCTGTGTTTTGCAGGAGTGCACGGTCCTCCTGCATCCAGCACATCTTGGAGCAGCCAGAATAGCAGCCCCAGCTGTGCTGGTGGGATGCCGTGCATCTGTACGTGCACACCTGCCTCTCTCTGGTTGGACTGGGATGGTCGCTGCGAGCCATCCGAGTGTGCTTGCCGCTCGGTGAGATGCTTTTCTCTCCACTCGGCTCCTCTAAGGCTGACATCTTGCCAGCGAAAGGCAAAGTCGTCTGCTGCGGCGATGGCACCAAGAGGCGGATGAGATCTGCAGTTGGTAACTGCTGCTTTTAACTCCCGGGGCTCTTTTGACTGTTTTCTACCTAAAATCTGGCCGTTTGTTCTGGCTCCTTTGCTGTGGTGTTGAAGGAGCCCTGTCCCCTCCAGGTTTCCTGGGGCTGCTATCATTAAGTGCTGCAGCCACCCAGCGGGTCTCTCTGCAGGCCTTCTGCAGCCATGCGCAGCTCCAAGACTTGGCGTATGGAGAGCTGTGATGGGTGACAGTCCTTGGCAGTCCCAATCCACCTCCTGTCACGGGGCTGTGGATAACTGCTGTTCTGTGAGTGCTTTTCCTAAAAAAAGCAGAAGGGAATGGGGTAAGTTGGGGGCTTGCTCTGCTTTTTCCCATCCAAAATATTTGCCTGGGTGCAGCTGGAGATGACCAGCGACCTCCAGAAACACCTTCCTCTCAGGAACAGATGAGAATTTTGCTGGCTTTTGCCCCATCGAAGCCTCTGAGGGAAGAGAGTGTCAAGTGCTGTTTGTGTCCTGGATGTTGTGGGTCACTTTGCTGACCTGAAACATCTGCGCTCCCTGCTTTTCCTGCTGCACACCAGCGCTCTGAGCTGTGATTCTGTAAATTTGGGAGGGCTCCACCCAGCAACACCTCACCCAGCGCAGAACGCATCCCTTAGAGCACACAGTTCCTACAGCATGGGTGAGGAAAAGCTGGGGCGAGCTGATCCATGTGCTTCTTCCCCTTGTTCCCAGTGGCACAGCCCTATAGCTGGTGTGCCCTTTGTGCTTGCTCGCCATCCTCTCTATCACAGCCACTGTAGGGATGGATTGCACTCCCGTCTTGTTTTGAGAGATTTGGAGAAGAATGGGCGTGGGATTATTCTTTTTGTCTCTGCAAAATGCTTTCTTGTTTTAACCTTTGAGAGCTGGAGGCTCATTGTCCCTGGACATTTGTGCATTATATAAAATATAACGACCGGAAACCACATTATTTCCCCTCTCTTAATATTTTCCCAGTTACAGATTGTGTTATTGCAGGACTAAGCACACCTGAATGCCTCCAACTCTGCTGGGAGATGGGGGAATTTGTCCTTTTCTGTTCCACGGGGACAGAACTGCTATTTCTGGCTTTGTAGGATGCAATGGCATCAGGCTCACGAGCGGTGGTATTTTAATGTACATAAAGCTGTTTTCCAGCGCAGGCTGAATCTCTTCCCCTCTCAGCCCCGAGGGAGTGTGTGGCGGGGGGTGGGAGGAGCAGGATGAGCCATTACCGAGCAGGTTGACTTTTTAAAGAAAATGTGAGCTGTTTGAAAATGCTCTTCCATGTGCAATGTTCCAAGCAATCCTGGGAGATGGATGAGCAGCGAGAGTGCAGGTGAGGCAGGCAGAGGCACAGGAGAAAACGTTACTCTCGCGTCTCTGTCCCAACAGGAATAATTTCCACATAAATAGCACCTATCTGTTATTTAACACTTAAATCATCAAAGTGTCCATCAACGCGGAGCTCTTTTGTGCGCGGCGCTCTACAAATGTGAAAGTGTGTGGATGGGGAAGCGTGAGGTGGTTTATGGCTCCTGCATTAGGACAAGGAGATGTTGCAGGTGACCTTTCTGCAGCCCTTACACCCCATCATCTATTCATCACCTATCATAGCTGTTCTTTGTTGCACCAAGTTTGCCGTATATTTCGTTAGGTGGGAGCCTGGCGCGCACAAATCAGATCTGTGGCCTGGTTTGCTAGAGCTAACCTAGGGAAACTAAACTTTCCTTCTGGCGTCTAGGTAAAATCACTCAGCTACACCTCTGCGTGGGATGGCATCGTGCCAGTCAATAGTAGCAGTCAATTTGCATGATCTGTCTGAGAAAATGTGTGCATCTTTAACCTGATCCTTTCTGCGTTCTTGGAAAGAACGTAGAATCGTAGAAGGGCTTAGGTGAGAAGGGACTGGAAAGATCATCCAGCTCCAACCCCTGCTGCTGTCCCACACCAGCTCAGGTTGCCCCAGCCAGCCTGGCCTTGGTCACCTCCAGGGATGGGGCACCCACAGCTCTGGGCAGCCTGTGCAACAAGGCAAGATGGATAACGGGGATCAGCCTTTGTTACAAGACTGATGCCAGCTTGGGATGTTTTGGCCTTGCTCTAGCATTTCTTTAGAAGAGCTACAGTGTTTTCGTGGTGCAGATGATTGTCGGTGTTTGTTCAGTTGTTCCCCAGCCTTACCTAGCGTGGCCCTACAGCAGAACCTTGCTGAACTGCAGACCACCATGCACTACTCACAGCCCAGCAAAGCAGTTCTTTGGTGAGAACTAGG
Organism: Alectoris magna; assembly: GCA_030625065.1. Lineage (NCBI taxonomy): Eukaryota > Metazoa > Chordata > Aves > Galliformes > Phasianidae > Alectoris > Alectoris magna. The sequence goes on along the minus strand of CM060568.1, from coordinate 24,780,176 downwards.
AGAATGCTGTAATTAATCTGAGATAAAGAGAGGTTCCTTCATATCCTACTGCCTCTGTGGGTCTCATTTGTTTTCCATGCAGCTGGACAGCGGGTGCTTCATGTGCAACAAATGGGGAAATGCACCGGGTAAGGGGATGTTGTTGTGGCTGGGTGAGTTATAGTGATGTGAGAATTATGGGTCACATCTGTGTCTCTCGACTGTGAACCTTAAGGAATGTATCTTTCTAGTGATGATGGACAGCATGCCTTGCCTGCCCTGGGAGCGTGTCTCCTAGCTCCTAGTGTGGCATTTCTGGAGCATCAGGAAAGCAGCAGGAACACCAGACAACAGGATTTTCCAAGACAAACTTCACATCTCGCTTAGGCTCTACAACACTTGTAACCTATGGGTGCCGAGCCTTGAGGAAGGCTGAGATGAGTTGCAAGGTTGAGCTCTGGGGAAATTCAGGGTGGTCACTGCATTATAAGGATGGGAATAAGCCATCTCCTGAAGTTCGTATGTTGTTTGCCAGGTGAAAAAGCTGTAGGTAACTGTGCAATGCCCCCCCCAGGGCTGGCGTGTCACCTGCACTATGTGTTCCCTCCACTGCTGCTTTCTTCCCAGCATCCCGTAGTAAACTTCACGCTGACTGTTCACACGCGATAGGTGTGAGAAAGGCAACCTGCAAGAGGCCCGAGCCGTGCTGCATGCAGGGTAACCAGTTCTCTGTGCACTGAATACCACTGGGAGGTTTCAGCACTTCCCCCCTTTATTCCAATGCTGTTATTATTACGGATAGCAGTATAGGTACCTGGTAACTCTTTCATGGCAGTTGCTGTTTCAGAAGCTGTTAAGCTTGCAGATGAACAGTTCTTTGTCTAATCTTTCACATGACAATATCTTTAGAGTTCTACCCATCTGGAGCCTGAGTCAAAGTCAGATTTGCTTTCTGTTAAAACTGCAGATCTGGAGAATCACAGCGGGGGAGGGGGGAGAGCTTTTTGGTGAAACCATGAGGATGTGGATACAAAATGGCAGCATTAAATCTTAGTGGATCTAAGGAGGGATAATGCCTGGCTAGGTGAAAAAAAACCACATCAGAGAACGGACAGTTACATGAATGGAAGTGGTATGTGGTTTTTGAGCATGCTGGGGTCTTCCCTCTGTGATGGGCTGCTTGTTCAGATGTTGTCCTTTAAGTTCGTTAGCTTTGTTCCACTCTCCACTTGGTATTTCAGTATATTCTAAGTGTACTCTAAAACACTGCTTGTGTTCCATTTGCGTTTGAAAATATGGGCTGGGATGGCTTTAGTTACCCTTGCATTATCCCTTGCTTGGGATCTGAGTATTGATATGATTTGGAGGATGAAATACAGGTTCACATATTTACCATGCTGCTCACTGTAGAGCTAGGAAATTACTGACTTGACACCTTCCGTTCATCTCTATGTTTTCAGTTACGTGTGATGCTCCCTGCCAACAGGGGTGAGTTATGGATGGGAGCTGCTGGGGTTTTAATCTTCGACGCCGCATGCTGTAGGCTGAGTTTTTCAAAGGGCTCTGGTTCTGCTTTCAGATGAGGGTTTTGCTGTTGGAGTGAGGCGATGCTGAAGAAATGCATGCCCCTGGCAGTCCTTGGGCCTAGAATCATACAACCCTTTGAGTTGGAAGGGTCATCTGGACCAACTACCCTGCACTGGACGGGGATGGAAGAGACCTCTGTGTGTCTGTGTCAGTATTATTTGTGTGTGCGCGTCCTTTCTGGTGCTCTGTGACCCCCACGCCCCTCTGAACAGCTTGCTGGATCTGTGCTCCTGGAAGGAAGAGTCCAAGTTTGCTCTGCACGCGGAGCCATGGGGATGCGTGGATAAGATGACGCCATTAACACAGCACAAGATTGCAAACAGTTCTTGGGTGTGAATAATTTTCCCCGCCTCCCTTCCCTTTGTGGTTTCTATTTCTAGCTTGATTATGTTTGGATGTCCTAAAAAAGACTAAACAAAAGCCCCCACAACAACAAACCAACATGTATGTCTCCCAGAATGCTGCTTTGTACTCCCACTTGATCTCCTCATCGCTCACGAACCTTGTTTCTTTCTCATTGTGCTTTTGTTGCCTATTTTAATTTCTCTGGATATGAATAACATCTAAAGGGTACAGCCAGAGTTTTTCTTTCCATTTCTTACCTCCTTTGTTTTTATTAAAAGACAGCTTGTACAATGTGGTGTGAAAATACCTTCGTTGTTTCCAGCGATGCTGTATCCATCTCTTGCTGTGGTTGACCCTCTGACCAAACAATATCTTCAGCTGCTTAGATATCCTCATTAAAACCATTAGGCTAAGTACTGAGGACAGAATGTACACGCTGTACCTTGAGTTCCTAATCACAATGGAGAGTGCAGGTTGGCACTCCCCTTTATTACAAGCAATTCAGTGTCTTGGATGAGGCAGTTAATTGGTTCTTTATTGTTTATAGCCTCAATTTTTACTTTACTTCCTGTTAGTGAAACCTCGTACCCTCTGCTTCTGAGTGTTATCTGTTTATATAAAAGAAAATGTGAAGGAATTCTACACAAGATTTGTTTGTGTGTGGATTTTGATTGAAAAGGCATTTTTTTTTTTCCCACTGCAATGCGAAATCCCAATGTGTAAACAGATCTGAAACTCCAGCTGAGCTCTGAGTCATGGCTCTGAGTCCCAAGGTGAGATGAGGGGCCATGGAGGGTTACGTGGGGGAGTGAAACTTAAGGAAAATTGCATTAGAGACTTTCCATTTGTTTGCCCGCTGCTTTCAAGGACTTAACAGCCACAGAGGTTAGAAGCTTGTAATTATCCTTTAGCACGACTGCTGTGGCTCTCATGCGATCGCTTGCCACCAGCAGCTTGGAGCTTGGGATGAGCTCCTGAAATACTGTAAGATGAGGAAAGCTCGAGGCTTTGGGAAAGCTGCATTGCAAATCTGAACTTCCATCTCTCTGGAAATGTTGGGGAATTGCTTTGTCGTGGATGTGGCTTTGGGTGCCAGGTGAGGAAGCGCGCTCAAGTGTTTGCATGCGTGAAACAACTGCAAAGCAAGCTGTTTCGTACTAAAATACGAGCTACAGAGCCACACTGTATGCTTAGACAACCAACATACTATATTCTACATCTAAGAAAAATCCCATAAGTGGGGGAATTTGCAGTTGGGTGAACCGAGCGTGGTGCAATGCTCTTGCAAAGCAGAGGAGTGGAGGGTGATTGTGACCACGCCAGTCAGTGAACGTGATCCCAGCCTTGTGGTTGGAGGCTGCCACAAATCCGTCTGGCTTCCTTTGTGTGAAAGGAGGAGGGTTTCAAGTGTTGAAGTGCCCATTTGATTGAGAAGGTGACGCTGGGGACACTGGTTCATTATGGACTGCTGAGGGCAGGAAATGCCGGGGCTAAACTTTAACCTTTCCGAGTCGAGCAGAGGTTGTTTTCCTTTCCAATCAAATTGAGGCCGTTCAGGTCTACGCTGAGCTGTAGGCTCCAACCTTGAGAAGCATGTTCATTGTGGGTCACTAATTACGGGCAGGAGGGAGGGCTGACATACCTCCCCTGGGACGCTTGGTAGAAAGGTCACACACAAAGCAGTCAGGGAGAAATATATTTGTTTCTTCTGCGAGGCAGTCATTTGGGATGAGAGCACTCCTGCGCTCATTGGGCAGAGGTGTTTACTGATAGAGAAGTTAGCCCTTGGAATGCTCTTCTGGTCATAACTTTGTAGCTTTGCAAACACTGAGATTCTATGAAAATATGGCCAATGAGTACTCATAAAAATTATGAATCTGAATCCTGAGAGCATTTGATTTACTATGAGTGCAGTTATCAGTGCTGGAGACGTAATGAATCGTCATAACTCAGTGAGTATTCTCAGGACTCGTGCTTAGTCAATAAGGATGCATTAGAGCAAAATGACTGAACTGGTTTAAAACAAGGAAAATTGCTGAGTGATGTTATTTTACAGAGAAACAGAGCAGGATGAAGAGTATTGTAAGCATCTGCTTTCTTGGGCAGGTTTTGAGGAGGGCAGCAGGTAGAGGCAGAAACATTGGAGGGGCACAAAACGTTGGCAGGAGGAGCTGGTCTGGCTGGGCTGTCCCTGTGTTCTTGTCATGGAGCCGTAGAATCCTTCGAGTTGGAAGAAACCCTTAAAGGTCACCTGGTCCCACTGCTCTGCACTGAACAGGGTCACCCACAGCTCCATCAGGTGCTCAGGGCCCATCCAGCCTGACTTTGGCTGTCTCCAAGGATGGGGCATCTACCATCATTGTGTCCCAATGTTCTTCCATGCTGTTAGAGAGCATCCCCATGGCCCTGGGCTGCTCTGAGCCTTGCAACAGAGAGTGGGTAAGTGGCTGCCCAGCAGCCCTGACTGTGGTGGCCACAGGCTCTGTGGGAACTTGCTTTTGCATATGTAAGCCCCAGGTTTGCAGTCGCTCTGAGCCCCACGGGGAGCTATGAACACTTATGTTAGCTGTGCTTACAGCACATTATTCCTTAGCTCTGCACTTACGCAGTGCCGCTAAGCACCTGCTAATGCTCAGGAGCATTTTTAGCCATGCATAGCTTGATTAAATACAAACCGAGTCAGATATGCAAGGAAAATGTGGCTGTGTTCATAGAAAATCCATGTGCCTGTAGCTAGATGTGGGTGATCGTAAGTGGGTGTTCTGTATCCCAGCAGGCTCCTGGTGATAATGTCACTTTGCTACCTGTGATTGTCATTGTTGGAATTGGGTAGGGCAAATACTCCCTACAGGCATCAAAAATTTCCTTGCTGCTTTACAGAGATTAAACAAAAGCAAGGGATGTGGCTTCTGATTACAAGCAAGTCCCTTTGATTTACAGCCTTGTGGGCAAGAGTGGAGCGACTTACAAACACTTGGAGAGCAATTTATAGAAGGAGCACAATGGCAGTGAAATAGCTTTGGAGCCTGCGAGGTGCTGATGAAATGCACACCGTTCTCGTCAGAATCCACTCGTAGCTGCTGTGTAAGTTGTCTGAAAATCCCACTGCGTCTTTTTGAGGCTTAGGGCCAGGTATGCAGCTTGGGGCAGGTGGTCCTAAGCTCGTAGGGAAATGGGACATTGGATGGTAACTGCCCAGGAGGTGGGTGCAGCCTGCCCATGGGCTCTGCTGAGGAGGGCTGAGGATGTTCCTCCCTGGGAAGAGCTATCTGAGCTGCGTGTGGGCCAAGGCGAGAGAAGAGCATGGCTGTAAGTAAATTGTCAGCTGCCTTTCTGTGTGTGTCCTCCCCTCGCTCCTGCTTTCTCCTCACCGACATATCAGCGATGTTTATTAAGAGATGACAAGTCTATCAGGCCTCATAAGCAGCCTTTCACAAGGAGGAGATCTTATATCCAGAGAGCATCATCAATCTTGTCTCTGCTCTGCTCTTCTGAGCAGCTGATAGCAAACAAGGCTCCATCCTCTTCCCCCCTCCTTCCCACCCCTTCCCCTCTCCTCCCTTCCACCAAACCTCTGCAGCGCAGCGGGAGCCAGAAGAAGAGATTGGATTTGCATAAAACCATTCTGGTAAAGAAATGGAAGAAGTAGAGAGAAACCCGGCTTCTCTTGGCAAACAGCATGGCTCCGGGAAGGCTTCCCCCACTGCGTGTGCCAGGGATGGTCTAGGTATGCAGTGACATGCACCCCAACTCGCTGCCTGCAGCTGAAGGCTGATTTACTCCAGGGGGTTCTGCACTGAGCAGGTCAGCAGATAAGCAGAGAGCAGAAAATCGCCATCTCGAACTGAGGCTGGTGCTGCAGCAGTGGGAGCGAGGCTGTGGTCCAGCTGTGTCCTCGCAGACGTGTGTCATTGCTCCTAAGGGCAGGGACTGTTGTGGTAGGGCAAGGGGAGATGGTTTCAAACTAAAAGAGGGGGATTTACGTTGGATTTAAGGAAAAGTTTTTTTTCCAGTAAGGGCCATGAGACACTGGCAAAGGCTGCCCAGAGTGGTGATGGATGCGCTGTCCTTGGAGACAGCCAAGATCAGGCTGGAGCTGACCTGATGAAGCTGTAGGTGTCCCTGTTCACTGCCTGGCCATGCCTTGGCCATTGCCTGTGAGCAAAGGCCGGCAGAAAGGTTGTCCTGTGTGGGGCAGAGTGGTAAAGCAGATGTATCATCTTTTAGGATGAGAAAGGGAGGGCCAAATCCAGAAAACCCAGTGCAAAGGCTCATAAATCCCACCTGAGCGCGGGAATCATCACGTTTGTTTCTGTTTCACAAAATTCATCGCCTTACGCCTTGAAGTGGTGAGAGAGGGGGCCGAATCCTAGACTTACATCTATTTGATAAAGGCGGTTTTGCAGCTTGCAAGTGCAGGATGGAGATGTTGATGCGTTACGATGTAAAACACTGCTAGAACTCGCATATCTGGTTTGTTTTCTTCCTTAAACTAAAATCTTCAGGCAGCGCCCTTGGTACAGCGTGGATACACCTCACCAAGTTTTGCACAGCCAGACAATTTCTGTTTGAAGACGTATCAGAAAAGCTGGCAATTTCGAAGAGTTCCCATTAAAAGTTTATGATGAGAGATGGAACGCAAACCTCGCGGAATATTCGCAGCATAAAAACTAACCCTGTGTGAAATCCCCCACCGATCCCTCCAGGAGGACGTGTACTTCCAGCGGAGGAGGCAGCAGTTTATGCTCCGTTTTAAGACTCCTTGAGCACCAGCACGGCAGAACGAACCGCCTGTGTAACAGATCCTCGTGGGACGTGTGGTGGGAAGAAATACGAGGTTTTCTTGGAGGCATTTGAAGTCTGATCTTGCTCCCTGGAGCTCGGTGGGAAATCTGTTAGCGTGCTCGGCGCAGGCTTGAGCGTGATGGGAGCTGAAGGGCGCAGGAGGGCCGCGTGGTACGTATCTGCATCTGCTCTTGGAGCCCAAATTGCCTCGCCAGCGTGAGTGGGGTTGGAGCTTGGTCAGCCTGAGCAGGGCTTTGATTAGCGAACCTGCAGCTTGCAGCTGTCCTCTCTGCCACATCCCCTGAGATGCACGGAATGTCTGGGGAGCAGGGGGTGAAGTTACTTCAAAACTTCTTGCAACAACGTGGTCCGTAATTTGGTTTGTATTGAATAAAGGCTGGGGTAAAGAATTGGAAAGAAGAGAGGAAGAGACAAAGTGGCTCTTTTTTTTCCTTTTTTTTCTTCAATATTTTTTTATTTTCAAAAGAACTGTTAGGAAATGATTTGCTGTGTTAATTAGTTAATCACAGAGGGACAGTGGGAGCTGGCCCATTTGACTCAGGCTGGTGTTGGTGATTGCTCCAGCACAGTGTTTTAGAGGAAGATGGAGGGAATTGTAGAGCAGGTGGCAGTGGTTGTGACTTACTTCCATTCTTCTCTCTGTCTTTCAAAGGTCATTTGATGCCCGAGGGCTTATGTCCCTTCTAAAATTCTGTAACGTTATGATTGTGTCATTAAACTTGCTGTCTATAATAGCCAACATTACCCTTTTAATGCATACACATTCCCTTCCTGCCCTCATTCTCAGGGGTGGGGAGCTGGATGTGTTCTTAGCTCAGTCTGAAACAGCTTTGCTGTCCCTGCACTCCCTGGATCCGAGGGTAGGCAGTGCCAGTGCTGCTGTTTGAGCTTTGCTTTCTCTGCTACAGACACAGCAACTGATGCCATGGATTTTCTTTTTGTGAGGCCTGCATATTCCCAAAGGAAGCTGTTAGTTACTGGTGGGCCTTTTGGAGGCAAGGTGCTTGCTCCTGGCTTTGTAGGAAGATGTAGGCTCGCTGTGGGCTGCAGCATCCTTTCCCCAGAGAGGTGTGCTGTGTCCCTGGCTGACTGCTCCATCACGGCTCAGGCTGGGCCAGCCGCCAGAAGGGCAATTAGCACTGAGGGAAATTACATATTGCAAGTTCACCACCACCACTGCACCCCTGTGTTTTGGTATGCGAGTGGCTTCACGCTGCCCAGGTCTCTTTCCCTGTGGTAAATGGGCACAGGGCTTTTTGCACCCATGCAGGATTTGGTTGTTTATCTCTCTCTGTGCTGCTTTGGTGTTCGGGATGTTTATTTCCCTGGGCCAATGCCTTGCTAAGAATGGGGAGAGGCGGCTGTAACAGATTAGCTTTTGCTGCTGCCTGAGTCTGTAGTTCATGTTCAGCTGGCTGTTGCTTTGCAGAGGGGCTTGGTGGCTCAGCCCCTCATAGACAGTGATCCATCACAGACTCTCATGGCCTCATCGTGTAGACACAGCTGTGGAGATGGGCTGCAGCAGGAGTGGAGCTGGAATTACCTCCTGTCCTCTGGGATGGGCAGAGTGGCAGAGGTCGCTGTGAGGAGAGGCCACTGGAGGAGCGCACAGAGGATCCTCCAGCTGGGGCTGGCTGGGGGTAAGGTGGGAGCTCAGATCACTAACGCTGCAAGTCTTTCAGCTACAGAGTGGGCCTTTCCATCTCCATGCTGCTGCAAGTTGCATTCCATGCAGCTTGGGGGTACTGGTGGACGGCAGGCTGGATGTAAGCCAGCACTGTGCCCTCACAGCCCAGAAAAACAACTGTATCCTGGGCTGCATCTAAAGAAGCGCGGTCAGCAGGGTGAGTGAGGTCATCCTGCCCCTCTGCTCTGCGCTGTGAGACCTCGTCTGGAGTGCTGTGTCCAGATGTGGAGTCCTCAGTACTGGAGAGACACCGACCTGTTGGAGTGCATGCAGAGAAGGAGGCACAAAAATGACTCAAGGGGTGGAACACCTCTCCTATGAGGACAGGCTGAGAGCTGGGGCTGTTCAGCGTGGAGAGGAGGAGGCTCCCAGGAGACTTGAGAGCAGCCTGTCAGTATCTACGGGGGCTGTAAGAAAGATGGGACAGACTCTTCAGCAGGGTCTGCTGTGATGGGATGGGGAAATGGTTTCAAACTAAAAGAAAGGTGATTCGGACTGGGTATAAGGAAGAAATACCAGAGCTATGGGCAAGCCAACTTCGTGGCTGGCTTTTGCTCTGCCTCCGAGGTTCAAGTGTGGCACTTGGGCTCTGCCTTCCAACACCAGCATGGCTGTGGCCATGCTATGGCCGATGGCCCTGCAGCCATTAATGAACTCACAGGAGTGCTCCTCCCTCCTCTGAAATGCCGTGACTCACGTCTGACCGTGGAGAGGAGCAGCTGCAGCCTCCAGGAGAGCCCGTAATGAGGCCAGGATCTCCAGCACAGGGCCTGCTTTCTGTCAGCTCTTGGAGGAGACCGCGGGTAATTACCTCTCCTGTCTGCTCTTCTCCGCTGCCGGCTTCGTTTCAGGTTCAAACGCTCCCTGACAGGAAGAAGGGCTCTTAGATGCGTAATTTAAAATTCTGATGGCATGTTGTCAGGTCAACATGCTGCAACATGGGAAGAGATTTTACATCATAAGGACTCTGGTGTCACTCTTGGCTACGTTGCTCGTCTGGTGCGTTTCTACCTTTGAAAAGTTAGATTTCTGGCTTCCTTGCGATTCCTCGCTGTGGGGTTTTAGCTATGCGTTGCCTCTTCTCTCCAGACCTTTGTGGTCTGTGGTCATCCCCTCCATCTGGTCCCATTCTGGGGATCAAGCAGGATGCGTGTGTTGATTTAGTGCCTTATACAGCAAAGAATTGCTGGCTGTCTGTCTGGGGAAGGGGTTGTCCCACTCTGCGCTATGCAGCCTCAGCTGGCTCCATGGTGTCCTCCCTGGCACTGGAATGGGTGGTTGCTGTCTTCTCTTTTTGGATGCTAGGCCTTTTCCTATGAAAAAAAGACAGAAAAAAGCCTTTCTTTCAAAATAACTGATCAAAATGCTGCAGGAAAACCTTTTGTAAGAGTTCAGCGTGACATTTTATCAGTTATTGTGTATGTGGCCTTGTCTCAAATAGAGTTAAATCTGTGCTTTAACTGGCCCCTGTGTCTAAATGCTGTGCTTTGAGAGTCAGGTAATGTACCTTTCGTTGTGCAAAGGAACATCAAAAGTGAAGAGCATCTTTGGCCATCAGGGAAGGGTGTAGGATCATAACCTCCTCACCTGCCATTGGTAGGACTGTGCAGAACTTCTGCTCTTCAAGGACACCTCTTCCCTGTAAACTGTGTCACGCTCTCCTCCAGTGCAGTAATGTGGCTGCTTTGCAAAATGGCCTTGCTGGAAAGCAAGCCTAATCAGAAAGCAATAGCCGTGATGTGAACTGAGAAATTGTTCCTGCTCTGTGATGATGGACTGAAGGACATTTCTTCTGGATAACTGTCTCCTGTTCTTCTAGCTTGTAAGGGAGCTGGTCTGGGCTGCCCCACTGTGACCTGAACTAGTGGAATCACTGCTGAGCAGACCTGGGGAAAGCAATAGCACAGATCTACAGAAGGGGAACAGCCCTGATGTAACCTCTCCAACAGCAGCCCAGGTCTGGGGTCGTGTTTAGAAATAAGAACAGGACAGTGCCTCTGCCTGCACTGTAGTGACGCTGAAACCCGTCATGGAGAGAGCCTTGCAGACGTAAAGCAAATGGCTGGGATTTGGGGTAGGTGTTTGGCTTTGCTAGGGTTTTTTTTAACTTACTTTTCTCCACGACTGTTATCCTTTCAGCCAGGAGGTGGCTCTGGAGCACGCTGTGGAGCTGGGCACAGCTCGGCGTGCAAAGCCAAAGCGACAGCGAGAATCTGTGTCCGTCACCAGTTTGCAATGGAAGGCAGATGGCCTTCCTTCTAGCTTCCAGACGGGACGCGTGCGTGTCCTCTGACACACATATGCAAAGGCAGCTTCGATGCATTTCCAAATGCTCCTGACATTGTGTGCTCTGATGCAATGTTTAGGAAGTGGGGGAACATGCTTCTGGTGCTGGTAACATACGCTTGGCTCAGACTGTCCTTGGGGAGCTGAGGGTGACTCCAAACACGCGTCACACCAGATGTAGCCTGTTCTCAAGAGCTCCAGGCCTGCAGAGAAAGCTGTTGTGTAAAGCAGCCATTCTGCGTGCTCTGGAAGAGGGGAGCGGTCCTTGTGCTCACCACATCCCCAGGGGAAAGGTAGCACAAGAGTGGCAAAGCATTGACAGAAGGAGCGCAGAGGAGCGTAACTGCAATCTAGGAAGGCAGTAGCTGCCCAGGCTTCGGAGTCTGTGCCAAAACTTATGCCTGGGGCATGCAGGGCTGCCAAGTCTAAATGACTCGCACTGCGTCATCCTTGGACAGCACTGTGCAGAGGAACACTTGACGTCTGCAAAACGCTGACCCTTAGTCTTCCTGTTCGTGGAGAGCAGCAGCCCAGGGTTCAACCTCGTGGTTGCTGAAGCCTTAACTCTGTGGTGTGGCTCCAAGTGATCTCCTCTGGGCAGAAGACTGTTGTCTGGGGGGAAACTGGCAAAACAAATTCACCATACCCACCGGTGACACATGTTGATATATGCACCCAGATTTGCCATCCTCAGATGTGCCTCTGGAAGAAACTTAGAGGAATTAGCCCTGGAAATCTTAATTACTCTGCACTTTGCTGTTTTCTGGAGCTCAGAGAGGGACCTTTGCTTGCAGAAACTGGAATTTGCATTTTGAGGAGCAAGAAAGATGGTGAAAGCTAAGCAGGCCCAGACTCCTCAAAGGGTACTTGAGGCAGTTTTAATCAAGAAACAGGCCTAGAGCTCCTATGAACCAGAACCAGAGACACGTTCACTTTGTTTCATAGAAATAATGTCTAGACTCCATTTGATAGGTCAGATAGAAGAACCAGCGGTCAATTTCCCTCTACCCACGGGGTCAGAATAGAGAAGGCTGTTAGCTGAGGAGTTCTGTGGCAAAAAGAAGTGTGCTGTGGTGGAGGTGGGGAGGCTTGGAAGCTTGAGGCTGGTCTGTGCCAGCAACAGAGCTGAGCTTTCAAGGATTTTAAAGTTTCCCCTTCCCAAACCTTTTGATTCTAGTGACCTACAAACGTCAAGGCAAATCCTGGTACTCACACAGAAAGCAAGAACTGTCCCAGTGCTTGGCTGGGCAGGAGGTGACGGGAGACTTTAAGGTCATGTCCCTGACACCCAATTAACATGATGGCTGTCCCATCCCCACGGGGCCTGGCCATCCCATGTGGCCCAAAGTGTGGCAGTTCACAGCTCTCAGCACGCTGCAGCCTCCGCTTACGTGTGAGATGCTTCTGGTGCTTTGTGTGCTTGCTCCGAAGGCCTTGTCACCTCTGACGATGGTGCAGGGTCAGGACAGTGCCTGGGGGAGCTGCCTGCACTGACCGAACAGTTGCTTGTTCAGATGGGGACAAGTTGTGCTCAGCATCGCTGTCAGCTGGCTGGGGGAGCTGTGCACTTTGGCGTCAGCATCCATACAGCCAGCTGCAGCGTTAGGCTGCTGCAATTAGCAGCTGATTTGTGTGCCTGCCCTGGTCAGGGGAATGGCCAGAAGTCACTGAGTCTGTGTTAGGTGGCTGTCATCGGGAAAACACGAAGTAATCCCTCGGACAGGATGTATGGATTTGCCTGGGTTTCTGTGGGCTGCAGGAGACAACCTGTAGCAAGCAGAGGAGGGCAGAGCATGCTCGCTTAAACCACACTCTTACGGGAATGTATAAATACAGATCCGCTGCTGTGACGGAAGCAATCAGCACACTGCATGCAGACACTGCCCTGCCCAGGAGAAGGTCTGACAAAGCTTTGTCTATCTCCGGTGCCCCAGCTGTGCTGCTGGCAGAGCAACCTAGACATTTGGTGACCTTTCCAATGGCTGCGATGGATGGGAGCCTTGCACTAGCTTTGTGAGCTCGAAGATAAGTTAAAAATGATTTGCCTGCTGACCTGCATTAGGCTGTGGCAGGACCGAGGGCTGCAGCTGAACCTCAGCCTTCTGCTGGTCTCCTGTCTGCAGCCTGTCCAGCTTGGCTGGGAGCCAGCGGCTGCGAATGGGCCCTGCTGTGAGCCACTGATTGTTTGTTTCTCGTGTCCTATTTCTGTGGGCAAAAGTTGAAGGAAGAGCAAGGATAAAGATTTTTAATTCAACTCTGCAGTCTCTGCTGCATACCGGCTGGGATTTGCCAGCATTGCCCAAGAGTGATGCTTTAGCACTGTTGCCCATAGTCTTCAGTCTAGGATAAGACTTCTGAGAACAGACTTACCCCAACCCTACATCCCTACTTGCTAAATGAGTTGAATCTGGAGTTGCAGCTGTTCGGTTTATCATTGTGGTCTATAGGGTGAGACCTATGTTTGTGGTCTGAGAAAAATGGCACGTATTGAACTGGAAAACTCAAACTTGTTGCTGTATTTCAAAGTGTGCAGTGAAGCCTGTCAAGTTTCTGCATGCCTATTGCTTCTATCTGAGCTAGACGGAAAGGGAAGAGATTCCCCAAGTGCCCTGTGAGGTGCAACTGTAATTCAGTCTGGGTTGCTGGATGCAGAGTCCATTGTGGGCTGTTGGAGCAATATGCGCTCTGCTAGGGTTAAATGCTTACATGAAATCAATAGAAGTTTTATTGCCACCACGTGACTTCAGCTGGAACTCTGCCACTTGTAATAGAAGCTGTGTTAGGTCTCCCCCCTCCAACTACAGGACAGATATATTGGTCTAGACAACTGAAAAATAGTGGTATATTGGGAGGCTGCGTTTTCATTATGTAAATGGAGCTCTGCAGGAGGATTAATTGATTATTCAGTTACTGTGGATCTGTCTTGGATGTCCTGGCAAGATGAGAGAACCTGATGGAAGCTCTCCAGTGATGCTATATTGTAGTACAAAGGAGTCCTTGAGCGTCACCTCCTGCACTCCAAACAGTGCATAGCACGCACACGTTGCATATTGCTCTCCCAATGGGAGGACTTGCATCCTGGGACAGTGTAGATGTCTTCATGCCTGGTCTATGTCACGGCACAGGCAATAGAGTCTTGCTGGGGAAAGCCTGAAGACAACCTACTGCAGCCTACAGAGCGGTGAGGTGCTGGCACTGCTGCCCAGAGAAGCTGTGGGTGCCCCATCCCTAGAGGTGCACAAGGCCGAGTAGGATGGCAGCCTGAGCCGGTGGGGGACAGCCAGCCCATGGCAGGGGATTGGAACTGGATGAGCTTTAAGATCCCCTCCAACCTAAGCCATTCTATGATTCTACAGCAGTGCTGTTTGGAGAGTTGCTTGCCCGTGGATTGGGTGTTGCTGATGGCAGCTGGAGACCTAGCTGAAGGCGAGCACAGGGAATTGTTTTACCTGGGCCCTGCAGGTGAGAGATACAGAAACACAGAGGGACAAAAATTTGAAGAGGTATGTTGGGGAAAGGAAGGAACCGCAATGTGAACAGGTGAGCAAGCAGGGCTGTCACGTCTTTATAACAAGTTATGTCCCTTCTGGCCAGGGTAACACATTATTAACTGCATTGGAAATACCTGTAGTGTCCTCCGCAGTAATGAGAAATAGATCTGCACAGTCTGTTGGGTTCAGGTTGCTGGAGGAGGAGAGGACAGCTGTGGTGAGATGGATGCACTCACTTTCTACTGTCCTCTTGCATGGCATATAATTGCTTTATTGTCCTTTGTTTTTACAGAACCATTTCAGTACTGCTGCCCAGATCAAATTTTGTGGGGATCATTTTAAAATGAATCTTAGCCTTTGGCCTGAAATCCATCACCTGCAGAAACTTTTACAAGCAATCCTGACATCCGGAGAGCGGGTATGGAAAAGCTGTGATATTGGTCAAATGAAAATTTAGATTGTGTTTCAAGTGGGAAAGGGCAGGTGATGGAACGGAGCATCCCTTCATTTGGGTGGGAAACAACTCTTTGAGAGTCGAAAATGTTCTAGTGCTGAAAGTACGGTGTTTTCAGGAAGAAAGCTTTTCTCAGCTTGGGAAGGTCTGATTACACTGGGGAAAGAGGAAAATTTACCTCTGTTTCCATACCTGTGAAGTGGGGAAAAAAAATGCCATTCAGCACAATCTTCCGGAAGGTCTGCAAACTGCCTTGTGGTCCTGCTGAGAACTTCCTGGAGACCAAAGGCCACAAGTGATGAGCTGCTCAGCATTCCATGAGAAGAACAGGCTGCCCAGGGAGGTGGTGGGGTCACCGTCCCTGGAGGCATTCCAGACCCATGGAGATGTGGCGCTGAGGGTCATGCTCAGAGGGCATGGTGAGGATGGGTTGGGCTTGGGCATCTTAGAGGCCTTTTCCAGCCTCAGTGATTCTATGAGTCCGAGGTCAGCTGCAGTGCAAAACTTCAGACATGAGGTTTGTTTGCACAGATGCAATTGCACGTCTTGTCTCATGAATTCCCGAACAAAGATGTTTATATAGGAAAGGGGGGAAAAAAAAAGAAGCACTAATGCTTTACTAGGAGAGAGGAAAGTATAATGTATTCTTAAAATGTTTATATGTCAGCAAAATGCCCGCAAACCATTCAATAGATTAATCCTGTAGCTGGCCTAAAAGGAATGGATTTCTAGCCATAACTGAGATTGGGAAAAATTGATTTCCATGTTCTTGTTGACTGAATAAGATAAAAACAACTGCCTTGGTGCTCATTGCCTGGCCAAGTATTCAGATCTCTGCTGCTGAGCCGCAGTCGGTTTGAATGCTAGCACTGCTCCAGCCCGATGCTGATGAAAAGGGACTTTTCAGGAACCAAACCTTAAGCCTTTCTCCTGTTGCAAATGGGACTTGCAGCAGAGCATGGCTCCTGAATATGCGGTGGCTCTGTGTAGGCGCCTGGCTGGGTGCTTTGATCTTTCAGCCAGAACCGTCAGGGCACTTCTGATAATCACAAATGTGGGAGGGGGGAAAGGATGTAGGGTCATTTCTCTGCATCAGAGAGCTGCTCCTAGAGGTGACGCATGCCTTGCCTCCTGGATTCTGGCTGTTCATTTAAGCTCCTGAACAATGACTTAAGCACTTTGGGGTAACTGCTGCTTTTTGGCACTCAGAGTGGTCCATTGCAACCTGAGTTGGAGGAGGGAGGTAGCGGTTGGCCTGTGCTGTTGGTGAAAGTGCTGGTACCAGCCTTTGTTGGTATCGAGCTTGCACCATCCAGTGGACTTCTCTGAAGTTGTTTCATCTACATACACGAATCTCATTTCCGAAGAAGCCGCCTTTTCAGAGAATATTTGCTGGTTTCCATGCTAGGGAGCCCTCAATGGGGGGGGGTTGATAAACATGCCATGTTTTGGGTTGGAAATGCTCCTTGCTTCCCTGGCTTCTGTTGAAAGACAACACAAAAGATGGGGGAAGACATGCTGGCTTGGTCTTTCCAAGTTCTTCCAGGCCAGATGGTCTGTGCCATCCCACTGGGTGCTGTACAGGAGAGCTGACCTCAGCTCAGGCAGGGATGTGGGCAGCTGTGATGCCAGGGTGGCTCTGGTGTGGTGGGATGTGTCTGGTGATATGTTGTGAAGGAGCTCCTGTCTTTGGGAGAAGAGTGAAGAGATGGCACCTGGGAAGTACTTTGGATCTTATTGCTAACGAATAAGCAGCTAACAGGATTTTTTCATTTAAGCCTTGTGTGCAGTGCACCACTGTGCATCGATCAGACTCCAGACATGACTAGGACCCTTCAGCTCGGCCTAATCCTTTTCCCACTTCTGTCTTGTTTTGCATACAGCTGGAACCATCTATGAAAGTCAAAGCAACGACCTGGGGCTACAGGTGACCTTCCAGGCTTTGCCTTTACACCCTTTCAGGAGCCCTTCTTCCCCCTGGGGCTGGCTCTGCTTGGAAGCAGAGGAGGTAAGCAATACAAACTCAATTTGAGGTCTGGCAGATCCAGACAAACACTGCTTAGATCCCCAGTTTCTCATGCCGTGGATTAGCCCATGTGAAATGGTAAATCCCTGTCCTAAAATTCCTCAGGCAAACTGGGAATCGTGGCAGTTTTCGACTGACTGCAAACAGATCACTTGATAACTCCCCGTATTATTGACATAACTCTAGAAATACGCTGCAAAGTGTAAATAATAAATGTGTAGTATCTGCACTGGAGCAAGTAAACACCGCCTGATGTTGTCTGATATTTCACTGGCAAGGTGTCCTCAGCGATGCTCCAGCAGAATAATTTTCCAAACGAGTGGCTTGCGTGACAGGTGGATGTGCTGAGCTAATGCAGCCGCGCACGGAGCTGCTGGATCTGGGAGAGGAGGTGTGGGGCAGCGTGGCTCTTTGCTGGGGCTGCCAGCAAGCAGCCCACCATGGGTCCCCTCCTGCAGCTCTGCGGGGAGGTGGGAGAGAGCGCCTGGCAATTGCACCCTGGGCTTGCTGACACGGGTATGTTGCTAAAAGCTTTTTTCCTGTGCGGTGGGGATGTATCCGCTTCTGAGGCTGAATGACATGCTGGTTAATAATTCATGCTGGCAGTATTGACTGGTGGGAGCTCATCTGAGGATGCCTCAGTGAAAGCTGCTTGTACATTTACCCTGTGTGAAGAAGCTGTCTTCCTGCCCAGGTGGTGGGGTCACGTAGCAGGATGGTCTCCTGCTGGTGTGTAGCCAAACCCTTTCCAGGCTGGCAGGTATACCAACCAAGTCTGCTCTCCTTGTTACCAGATTGTGCCCCGTTCTTCTGCTTTCTGGGGTGTCACATGTTGGCCGGAGACCTTAGTCTCCAACTGTTGAAGAACAGCTTCAACTGTAGTTTTATAGCTTAGAGCTGGACTCTTGTGCCTCCTGTCCCAGCAATGAAGTTTGAAGTCCTCCTGCGACAGAATATTCTCTGGAGTGAAATGCTGGGTCATCTCATCCTCTGCAGTGACCCTTCTGGCATATGACTGGACTAGATCATAGAATCATAGAATCATAAAGGTTGGAAAAGACCTCTAAGATCATCAAGTCCAACCCACCCTCACTGTGTCCAGTGACCATGTCTCTCAGTGCCACATCTCCATGGTTCTGTAACACCTCCAGGGATGGTGACCCCACCACCTTCCTGGGCAGCCTGTACCACTGCATCACTGCTCTTTTCTCTTTTTGAGAAGAATTTTTTCCTGATATCCAACCTGAATACAGTTTGACTAGGTGATCTTAGTAGTCTTTTCCAATCTCTGTGATTCTATTTTGTTTTGTGTAGGCTCAGGCTGTGTCTTCCCAGGGCGCTGCAACGTAGGAGAGCAGATCTAGGCTGAGCTTGAGTGGCCCATCTGCTGAAGGTCCCATAAATACCTTGGTGACTTGGACGGCAACATGACCCCGGTGGAGCTGCATACATCATGAAGTGGATGTAATTTCCAGACACTGGAAGCCCCGGTTGGCATAAATATAGATGTAAAAATGAATTCTGTTGTGAATTCTGGGTGGAGGGTGTCACCCTCATGCTGTGTGTTGTGCATCATTGACAGAGGTTTTTTTTCTCTGATTATGGAGGCAACAAAAAGCCTCTGAAATTTCCATGGGGGCCGAATGCCCTGGGTTCGCTGTATGATTACAATAACAGTCTATGATGTATGTATTCATGGGTGGCAGAGGAGAATAGTGATGTGTCCAGGAGTGCTTGGGAAACAGTAAATCCCCGCTCACCCAAGATCTGCCTTTCGCCTCTCCTTGTCCTGGTGCACAGTGCAGCATTGCAGTGACTTTTCCAAACAAGATGTAAAAGTGAGCTGATGGGCTTTTGCAGTCATTAGACCCTGTAGCACTGTTAACAAGAGCAGGGATGTTAACCTTGGAACCCTGCCCAAATTGAAATGGATGTAATCTCTAAGTGGCTAATACCAAAATGAAATCCACTTACAAGGGAATGTTTGTTCCTTTCTCCCCTGCAGCGTTGATGTGTTGAATGCAGAGAGAACAGCAAGTTGTGGGTGAGATGTAGCCATGCAAGATCTTGCTGTGTCCTGGCCGTCCAGCAGGGCCAGAGCAAGGCCTGGGAAGGCGCTTGCAACTCCAGCTTCTCCAAACACTTGCTCTGGCTAATGCAAACGTTGCTTTGGAGATGCTGAGAGGGTTTTTTTTCCCCCCTCTTAAAAAGAGCATATGTTCTCACTACTAACAAGCAGGTTTGCAAAGAGTCTATTTTTAAGATGATTACAGGGTATCAGTAGCTGTTCCAGTGTCAACTGTCGGTTTTGTTTCCTTGTCGGCAGTAAACTGTTGGCAGGTTTGTGCACCAGAGGTTTACTCCTTCCCAGCTGTAATTGCACAGCACAGAAATTACCACTTGCTCTGTGCCTGCCTCTGCTGGTTTCTCCCCCTGAGCCTGCTGTTCACAAGCAGCTCCATCACACATATTGTACACAGTGAAGAGCTGTGTCGTGGCATCTCTTGCTGCCAACACACAAGGCCTGGGTGGCTCTAAGCAGCAGAGATGGAAGGAAAAGTGGCATTTTATACATGTCTACTCCATGTCAGTGCATCCCACTTTGTTCCACAGGCAAGGAGCCCAGAACCCAGTTTGTTTCCCAGTAACCAGAGCACAGAGGGTGGTTTTTGCAGATGGTTTTCCTCGGTTGCTTGTACCTATAGCCTCAACTGGGATCTTCGAGGTGCTGAACAGAGGTGATGCGGTGGTTGGTCTTACAGCAGTGTCAGCCTGTGTGTGTATCTGGAGATAGCTCTGTTTTTCTGCAGCTTGCATCCCCCTTTAACTGGCAGGGAGAGCAGCCAACCTCCACAAGGCTTTTCTCTGCGTGGCCATGGAGTGTTTGAAGTCCTCTGTTGCTTTTGTGAAAGAGGATGCGAAGTCCTGCTGTTACAGCAGAAGCTGTTGCTGCAGGGCACTGCAGTGTTATCTCACACCACTCCTTTCATCCTGCTACCACACTGCTAAACCGGCGGTGACCTATGGGGGAGGAAGCGTATAGGATCCTTTATTGAGAATTAAGGAAATCACGTTGTAAACAGTTGCATCCTTTTATTTATTTATTCATTTTTCAAGAGTCCGAATAGATCCATGCTTTGTGGCTGCAGCTCTGCACACAGAGGTGGCAAGAGCACGGTGTGAAGTGTCAGCTGTCGGGAAGATGGCTCAGAAGTCCCTTTCCTTACCCTGCAAGAAGTGCTGGTAGGAAATGGCCACTTGGAGCATACTTGTTCCCTTTCCCTTGACATGGTGGGCAGCCACCGTCACGATGACGCTTGGCTGTGAAGTCTGCTCCCTGTCCTTCGGTGCAAGTCCTTGGCACACCTCTGCATTCAGACTCAGCCTTCTCCCCCTCACCCTTGCACTGAAAGTTTCCAAGTGCCACTGAACCGACTGGAGAGAAACAATTGTTGTGTTTCCCAGGCTGACACCTCCCGCTGAGCAGCCTTCCCTGCAGGAACGGCAGTCCTCTCGCGTTACTCTGGGGACACAACGCCTCGGTGCTGATGGGACCAGACAGGATCCGTCACTGTGCTGATGTGTCTCCTCCACAAAATATCCTCAATGACACCAGTGTCTGAGAAACAAGGAACAAAGAAGAAACAAACAAACAAAAATCTGTTCCCTTTGCTCCCCCTCCGGTCATCCCTGTCATCCAAATCTGGAGAGGGAACCGTGGGTTTTCTTTGTGGAGGAGGGCTTGAGTTTGGGGGTCTGCTGGGGTTATGAAATGGGTTGACCTTTTTGCACATGGGACCATGGAGCCTTACAAGTCAGAGCATTGCTTCTGCTGGACTGTGCTAATGGACCCATCTGTCCCAGTTTAGTTCATTTTTAGAGTACAGGATGCTCTGGTACCATAATCAGTCCCTTGAAGGAGTGCAAAGAGGAGAAAGCATAGGGCTCAGCGTTCCTCGTGCTACAGCATACGGCCACAGAAGAAAAGGCATCAGAAGGACCTTGCCAAGGTCGTTTGAATCTGTCTCTGTGCCCCAAGGCAAGATCAACTCTACCTATGTCGTTTCTGCACTAATCTGTTTTTAAAGGCCCTTAAGGATAGAGGTTTTTCAACCTCTTCCTGGGTTTCAAAGAAGAATAACAGAACAAGCATAAAAAGTGTGGCTTCCTCTCCGCCTCAAGGCCTGACCTAAATCTTCCTTTCCAGCCTTGGTGTTCACCCTGTTGTTTGCTTTCTATAACAGCATCCTGCTTGAAGGTAGCTGCTGTGTTTCACCTCGATGCTGCTCTTTGACCAACAAGGACCAATTGGAGTAACTGTTTTCCTGCACAACACTTGTGATGGATGCGTCACCTCTGGGTTTGCCCTTCCCAAATGGTTAATTTTTGTCTAAAACAAGCTGTCCAAAACCAGAACACTGAACTTACGGTGCAAAGTAAATAAGAACCTAAAATGTTGGGCATCTCCATGGAACCAGTTGTTGGGCACCTCCAGGAACAGTGGCCCGCCACCTCGCTGGACAGCCTGTGCCAATGCACCACCACTTTTCCTTAGAAGAAACATTACCTAATATCCAACCTGAATCACCTTTGGTGCAACTTAAAGCCCTTCTCTCTCATTCTATTGATGGGAAAAGGTGCATTTCCTGACTTGATTCTCCCTTCATTTGAGTTTTGGCAGTTGCGAGCCGTGTGTTCTCCAACAATCTCTTCTTGTATGCGACGTTGTTATTTTGGAACCTGCCTTGACTGCCTCGGTAGTGTGATGGAAGGACCTGGTTTTGGAGAGAATGGAGGAGAGAAGGCTGAGGCAACCTGCAGAGCGTTGCTGCAGGAAGCAACAGCACGTCAAATGGAGGTAAGGAGACTACCAAGGACAGGACAGCCAGCACAGGAGCAAACAAATTAAGCAAAGACAGCCAGGCTAAAGTCTTGCAAGGTTAAGTCTTTCTGGCCTCGTAGATCAACCCCAGGCAAGCGATTTTCTTTGGACTTCAGAGAAAGTTTGTGAGGAATTGGCTGAGGAGAACACAGCGTGCCTTCCATTAACCTGGGAGCATAAAACATCCGGTTTACAAATGCCCCAGTCGCAGTGGCTGAAGGCCTGGAACACAGCTTTAAAAATAAATAACTGGTAGCTTTGACTAATTACTCAATAAGGCCACCTCTCCCTTCCATGGGGAGGTGGAGCAGGTTGGAAATGCAGTGTTACCACTATGATGGCAGCAGAGCTTACAATGGAAGCGCCGGGTCTTGTCCCTGGGCAGCCCTGCTTAAGGAAGAAATACATCCACAGGCCCTGGTTTTCCTGCCTGCTACTGGGACCGCTTGCTAGCGATGACATCTCAAATATGTTTTAATAACCAGCGGCTGTTAATAAGCACTAGCTACTCCACCAGCTTAGATGCATCTCTTTAAATTTAAACAGGATTAGATAAGGTAGGGAGATTATTAAATACCCAAATGAACATTAAGCAGATATATTGGAGGCTTAACAACTCTGCAGCAGATTGTTAAATTGCTCTAAATATTTCCCTGCTAGTCTGGGGGTATTTAATTAAAACAACCCCTCTAGTCTTCTGTAATGTGCCTAGCAGGCCTGCAAGCCCCGCGCGGGGCAGGACCCTAATTGGCAGCGTTACTGCAAAGCTGAGCTGTGCTCGAGGACAATTAAAAAAACAACACCCCCCCCCCCACCCCCCACTTCCCCACCCCACCCCACAAACCACCCCAAGCCCCTCTAATTAGTGTGAGAAATGACGACAAAACAACTCCGAGTGTCTCCAGTGACAGGTGCACAAATAACAAGGCTGATGAAAGATTTTGCAATTAAGATTGCGCTATGAAGATTAATGGGATATTTTCATAAACTGATGTAAGATTGCCTATAACCCAGTTGCCTCCACGTAGCTCTATCTCCTTCTCCCCAGCCCTTCCATATCTGGTTTTTCAGTCTTCCCCCCCCTGCACGAGCTTTCCCTGGTGTGTGTGGATTTTTGTTTCCGGCGCTGTTTTCAGGTTTCTGATGTTTCCAAGCACTTTTCTTCTCTTCCTTGGGCTGGCGTTGTCTGAATCTTGGGTTTCTGCTCTATTTAAGCTTCCTGGTGGGTGTCCACATGGACGTCTGTGTGGCGTTATGTTACTGCACGCAGCCTGCGTTATGGAAGGTAGTGGGCAGCTTGCAGGTATTTCCTGCCCAGCTCTGGTGCTGCTCATGGTACTGTGTTGCACAAGGGGACCTATGGCATGCTGAGTAGTCCTTCTAGCCTGCTTGTTGAAGATGGTGATATGGTTGCCCCTGTGTTGGACAATTATTCCCCCTCGTTTACTTACTTTCTGGTTTCTTTTGGAGCTGCTTAGCTGTTTTCCCAGCAGTGACAGATCACGGTCTCAGAGGGATCAAGTTTGTGCTGGTTGCATGGAAGTGCATGGCTGGCTACCAGGGGGACACTTCTAGCTCCCTGCAGGGGAAGGGCGTATGATATGCAGTTGACCTTTGAGTGCCCCAAGGATCCAGCTGCCAAGTGTACATCTGGCTCCAGCACTGCGTGTGCCCATCATTTTCTGAGGTCACACTGCCCGTGCCTCTTCCCAGCAATGTTTCCCTTGAGCGTGCCAGGGGTCCCATTAACCCAGAGCAAATGTGATATCATATGTTCGATAGGAAAGCATTAAAGTGGTGAAGAAGTATGCAGAGAGCTGGACCTGACATCCCTGCTTCTCAAACCCACTCCTTTCCCAGAGATGTTTGCCCGCTGCTGCTGTCATTGCTACTTCATTTCTCCTAATTGCCTGCTACTCTGGGTATCTCCAAGCCAGGCTATTACACAGAGAATTTACATTTTTAATCTAGTGAAAGCAGTGATTGGACACACAGCCTCTGGCCCTGCTTTTCTTCCTCACTCAATGGCTGCAATACGCCAGGTTTGGTGTCTAGCTTTCCAGTTTGCCCATGCTTACTGGCTACCCAGCCACCCCTTTCTCTGCCTTTGCCTTCCAGACCTTGTCCTGACCAAGACATCTGTGTGTTGTTCTTTGCCTCCACAAAGGCCCTCCCTCTTTTTCCCCGTGCCTCCATCCCTAGCTAAGGCACTTCACTTTCTCATTTCCCACAGCTTGTGAACAGGTTTAAATGTGAGTCAGTGCAGCAGGAGCATCTGCTTGTTTCAGCCTCTTCTCTGTGTGCAGAGGGGGATGCTGTGCACTCCGTGCCCTGATGTGCTTTTTATAGGGTCCACGTGAGAAACCTGGTACAGCAGGAGGGTTCCAGCCTCTGAAGGAGAAGGCACTAATTGCTGGTGACACAGAAATGTACTTTTTCCTGAGCATGGAATCTGTCTAACAATATTCTACTCACTAAAGCAAACAAGCAAGAATTAGGTCTCTCTGTCTCTTGTCCATGAGCCTTTTTGACTTGATATCTCGTTGTCTCTACTTTCCTTTTAATTGCTCGGTTGTTGTCCTATTAGTGTCACCACTTGGCGCAACATGGGTTAGAGCTGAAATACTCTGGCTGATGTTACACAGGGTGTCAGCCTGAATAAATACAGTGGGTCTTCCTGTTCTCACCATTCTCCTTTCCCTCCCCTTTCCCATCAACAAGATGCTGAAAACAGCTGACAAGGAGTGAATGTTGTCAGAGTGACCCAAAGCATCCAGGTGTTTTGTCTCTTCCTCTCCACCACTGGGAGAGGTACACTATTGGTCATGGTGCTACATAGGGTAGGGTTGGGTGTACACCAGGGCTCAAATTTACTTTGGGGATTGAGTTTGGAGTTTCTTTCTTGGCAGTGTTTTGTCTGTCTTTCTGGGCTGGTCATAAAGGTCCTGGGTAACTCCAATCATAGCCTTTCATTCCTGTTTCTAGGCCTGTGGTGTTGCCAAGTTCATTGCCACAGACCTCTTGGTTCCCCAACGGAATGAGTAAAGGCTCTTTTTGATCCCACTGCGCCTCTCTGGGCTCTGCTGACCTCACATAGAGAGCACAAGGAGGAAGAGGACTCAGCACGTGACTGGACTTTGTGGCCAGCTCTGAACCACAAGGTAGGAAATGGCTCTTGCCAAAGGCTGCACAAAAAAATGCTTTCCTGTGCCCTGGAAGAAGCACAGATGGTGCCAACCTGAGGCTGCCAAAGTCCTGTGGTCGTAATCACCTGCGGTTCTGCTGTGACCTCTGTCTCCGGTTCCCTCTTTGCCCTGGAGAGCTTAGAGCAATGTGATTGTGCCTCCCTGCTCTGTAGAGAGGTGGGGTCTGTCCAAACGGACATACATGGAGCCAAATAGACAAGCACTGACCCATATAACAGCCCCCCTTCCTGTGTTGTGCGATGCGTGGACAGAGGTCCTGAGGAGCAAGCAGGATGTGGTTCTGCCATTAAAGATGCTTTGAAACAAGTGAATAAATGGGTGGGTGGGAATTTGTGTTGCAGGGCAGATTTAATTCCTGGTATTTTATAACCTCAGAGCTTGACTTGTACAGATGTGGTTTTACTATCCCCTCCCATCTTAATAGCTGTTTTATAAATATTATTATGAAGAAGTCTTGGTGGTAATGCGAAAGAAAAGCTGTGCTTTGTTTTATCTGAATAGTGCTTGCTTCCAGCTTGGGATAAGGGCTGTAACGCTATGGAAAGAAGCTGAGCTGGAACAAAAGGAAATCTGTTCATTAACTTAAATCGTAGTAATTTTAGCATGACCCAAGAGGAGCCTGGTGAATCTAACCCTCTATTTTCCCACATCCATCCTAGCAAGCGCCTTTCTTTCTAGCTGAGATTGGAGAGCTGACTCACTTTCTAGACTAGAATGAAATCTGGGTTGGATTTTTTTTCTTTAAGATTGAAGTCAGTGTGGTTACAACAATTGCAGCGGAAAGAAAAATGATTGTCATTGTTGATTTTGATGTGTAAAGGCTAAATCTGAGCCGTCCACTTACCAGGTTCCTAGTTATCAGGTGTATTTCTGTTATGCTTCGTTACAGATCTCTGCAGCCGCTGCTGCCCACCCCAGGTGGGAGTCAGTGTGTGATTCCTCCTCATGTTAGTGACTCTCTCCTAGGGGTGTGCCCTTGGTTTTTGTAGAGCTGTGCATTTTGGGGGGATGAGGGATCAAGCCAGGTGTTCCAAGAGCTAAGGAGAGAGGGGGGCAGACAGAAGGTGACCTGCTATTGCTAAGGCAGCTCAGAAGTGCTGGCTCCTGACCTCTCGTGGTGTGACCAGCCTTACTAAAAGACCCTGGACCTTCCCACCACCAAGGCTCAAAGGCAGAGCTCAAGTTCCCTTGGCAGGTTTTATTGTTGTAGGAGTTGCGTCTTTATTCTCCAGGCAGCACAGTGGACAGAAGGAACATTTTATAAGGATAGAAGGAGGGATTCTTGGAGACAGAGGGCTATGCAGGAGGTTGCAAGGCTCTCTGCCTTTTGCACCTCAGTTTCCCAGTCTGTAAACTGGGGGCAAAGAGGCTGATGCTTTACGTAAGAGCTTCTGGCGTGCAGTCTTTTGTCCAAGCTCCAAAAAACCTTCTGGATGGCAAAGCACAATGGGAGCACAGACAGCCTCATCACTCAGACGGCGAACTCCTACGTGTGAAAACGTGAGCCGGGAGTTTGACGTAGCTGCTACCCAAATGCTAGCAGGTGACGAGCAGATGGGGCCACCGGGTGCTTGTCTGAGGTCTGCCTGAGCAGAAGGTGGAAGGGGAGAGGGGATCTGAGCGCTGGGGCTTTTTTGTGTGTGTTGTCGATAGCTGACACGTGCTTCTCACTAAACATGTAAAAATAGAAGTCGTTGGCTTCTGTGGGGCCATGGCACAGCTCTGCTTTATCTGGGAGGTTGGATGTCACGCTTTCTTGGTTATTTATAGGCAGCAGGCAAACCCTGAGAGGGCAAGAGATATAGAATGTGGGAAACACGTCATGCTGTGATTTTGGGCCACAGCCTGTGGGGCTATGAGGGCCAAGAGCGGGGCAGGACAAATGTCCCCTGTGCCCACTGGGCACGAATCAGTGCTGATTTAAGCGGAGGGAGAAGTTCTGCCCCGGGTCTTCTCCTAATGATGCTTCTGTCAATCCTGCAAGGACCAACGTGGCAAAGGGAGCCTGGCTTCGGAGGGGCTGGCTCACTGTTAGTTTCACATTTGCCCTCTCATTTGGTTTCCATTGGTTTTCCCTTACTGCAGAACCATAAAACCCCTGCCATACTCATCCTGGAGCAGGAGTGATTTAGAATGATGGAATCACAGAATCATGGAATGGTTTGGGTTGGAAGGAAGCTTAAAGATCACCCAGTTCCAACCTCCTGCCATGGGAAGGATTGCCACCCACTAGGTCATGTAGGCTTTGTTCCTATTCCAGTTATCCAGGTGTGCAGCAGAATGAGGAACACTGAAGCACACATCACAGTGGAGATGTGTATTGTTCAGCTTGAAGATGGCTTGAAACTTGGAGA
Source organism: Alectoris magna (assembly GCA_030625065.1). Lineage (NCBI taxonomy): Eukaryota > Metazoa > Chordata > Aves > Galliformes > Phasianidae > Alectoris > Alectoris magna. Next base: position 24,753,073 of record CM060568.1, on the reverse strand, counting down.
GTTGTAATTCCAACCAATTCTTACTTAATGGGAGGGAGGCTTTCCTCTCTTCACAGCTGTGTCATGTTGCTGGTGGCCTGAATGGCGTGCACTTTAGCTTGCTTCAAATTCCTGAGTTCTGCTGCACCTTGTGTGGCTGGGAGACTTTGGAGTGTTTTGAGTACAGGCATGGCTCCCATCACCCCTAAAGGTGTCCAGAACCTTGCGGTGAGAAGGCATTGCAGTAATTTCTTTCTGATCGTATGTGTGACCTGCCTAGGAGACCGTGTGGATCGATGGTTGGACCTGATGATCTTAGTCATCTTTTCCAGCCTTAATGATTCTACAGTTCTATGATTTAAACACAGGAGAAAAGAGAAGGGGATGTATTTGGAGGAGCGTAAGAAGAGATTTTCAATGGGGCAGAACCAGCAAATGGCTGAATTGGTGTCTCGTGTTTTGGGAGTGGGGATCCTCTTTTCTGGTAGAGCAGTGAGTGCACCAGGGATGGCTGGGAGTTTGTCCCTTCTCTGGACTTCCCAAAGGCATCAGCAACCTCCTTTCCTTCCCTACAGCAGCAAGGCTGTTGGTAAGCTGTAGAGAAATGGATGCCCGCAGATCCCCAGCGCTGCTGCTAATGTGGCGAGGAGAGGGGCTGGCACACCTGATGGTGGCTGGGAGTAGGAGGCGAATGATTACAGTTGAAGAGGTCATATACCATTGTAATCCCAAAAAGAAACATTATGATTCATCATTCCCGATGTAATGTCATCTGTTTAATAAAGCCGTAATTCACTCTGTGCTTGCTTTTAATGGGGCTATTTAAGTAATGGCGTTGGGTTTTCTCCTTCCCGACCTCACCCCACACCCATACTAAGTAGGGTTTGGACGGAGCACTTGAAAAGAGCTATTGGAGTTGAAGACTTTTTTAATATTTACAATATCTTTCAGACCGTAGCTGAATGGGGTATTATTTATGTCAAATCACTACTTTCCCTGAAATATGGGGAGAAGGAAAGCCAACAGCTGGATATGGTAATGAGTAAATAAACCATGTGTCTCTTTAATGATAGGGACATGAATTTGTGCCGCATGGGGAAACGGCCGACGATAAGATGTCTTTGACTGGAGCTGACCACAGAGCAAGGGCACCCCAAAATTTATGTTACCAGAGGGCTCCCTTGACAGCTCGCTGGGAAGAGCGATGCTCTGATGTTTCAGGGGTGGAACAGAGCTGGGTTCAGGGTTGGCTTTGCTGCCCATTCTCTGTAGGGTTTTGGCCATATGCAGACACAGCGGTGTTTGCTACCTCTGCACTGATGGCACAGCGTGCTACTTCCCATACAAACTGTGACCTGAAATTGTTGGTTTCAGTGGGTGTCTCAAACTCAAGGTCCAGTAGGGGGTTTTGTGAAAGCAAAATCCAATTTTCATTTTGGAAAGCAGTGGTAGCAACGGCTGTGTCTGTGTCACCAGCCCTGAGAGCAAAGATGTAGTTGATTTTTCTTATGATACATTTTTTTTTTTCAGGGTTATTTTTCATATATTGGCCTCTGCTCCCAGATAACAGCGAGAGGACGAGAGGGAATGGTTTCAAGATGTGCCAGGGAAAGGGAGGGTCAGGTTGGGTATTAGGAAAATTTCTTCTCAGAAGGACTTGTCAAGCATTGGAACAGGGATGTGGTGGAGTCACCGTCTCTGGAGGTGTTCAAGAACCTTGGAGATGTGGCACACAGAGGAGCATGGTTAGTGGGCATGGTAGGGGGGGTGGAATGATGGTTGGATAGATGCTCTTAGCAGTCTTTTCCAATCTTAATGATTCTATGATGATTCTACAGTTTAGTAGCCTCTTCTTGACAGTGGCCAAGTGCAGATGTGAGAGCTGGGCGTTTATAGAAAGATCCTGCCTACTATGTCCGCCTGGCTTTTAGCAGCCCTTAATGTAGAGACTTCACAGAATAAAGGAGTCTCTTAATGTCAAAAAGAGTTGGCTTTCTGCATAAGAATTATTTAACCTTTTGAAATTGATTTGTATGTGTTCGCAGTGTATATGGCTTATTGGAAAACCAAGCCATTCCTACCATCTACTATAGTCCTCAACTCAATCTGAATCTTGGCACAGCTTCTTTTAAGATGTTTTAATTCTTAAAGCCCTTAAAAATATTGCACCATTCCACCCAGATTGCTTAGTTGGAAGGCGCATGTGAAAGCCAAAAGGATTTTATCAAGAATGTGCTGTTTCTGTCCAGACTTATTTTATCCAGTTCAGAAAGTGAGGTAATTGCCTTTTAAGAAGTCACAAATTGAAAATAACCTAAAGAGATGCATAGTTCTTGTGGCTAGCTGCACTTCGTGTTTTTCCCTAGGCTTTTTAAGTAAACAATAGGAATTTTCCAAATAACTCTCCAGTTATCACACCAGTAGCAAGAAAGGAAACAAATAAGGAAACATGGTGGAGGGGAAAAAAAAGAAAGCACCTTAAAATACCCCACTCTTAAGGCAGTTTCTACTTTTGTCCTAGCCGGCAGTAATTAATCACAGCGGAATTAGGAGGATGCAAGTGCCAGAGCTCCATGCATTGGAGGCAGCCAGGAAAGGCAGGGAGGTGGGAAGGTGGGTCTGGTCTGGGGGGGCATGGTGGGTCTGGTCTGGGGCCATTGGGCTTCCTGCATGCTCCCTGCTGTGTCCTGTGGGCTGGAGCTGCATCCTGTTTGGACTGTGGGATTCAGTGCTATGAGGACCCAAAATAAAGGTCAGTGTGAGGACATCTGGACTGTCGACCTGTGGAGGTGAAAGGATGTGTGGTGATGGAAGGGTCAGGTGCCATGCATTATGGTTGGGTATGTGGCATCTGGGACTTGTATCTCTTGTATCTTATTCCTCTTCCTTTCTTGTGCTGGTCCTCACCAATAGGATGGGGTGGTGGTTTTTAGAGGGCTTTAGATCTGAAGTGCTCAGTGGCTGAGACCTTGATGGGGTCTTGTTGCCACTTTCTCTGTGGACATCCCAAACACCTGCGCTCATGTCAAACACTGCCTGATTGCACCCTCAGCCTTCCTTTGGGCTCAGGGGAGCGCAGGGCTGGTCCTCATTACTTTAGACTCATGTAAGCAGCTGCTAGGGCTGAACCTTCAGGGCGGTGTGAGGAATGGTTCCTGTTGCTCTTTATGTCTGTGCTCTCACCTGAGCAGCCACCAGGGCCATGCTCATGCGGCTTCGAGCACACTCCGGGTGGGAACTGAAACCAGAAAGCCTCTCCTAAGCCAAATACCAAAAATCACATCTAATGAACATTGTCAAGAATGCAAAATCTGTGGATAAATCATAGCGTTGTTCGTGAGGTCAGCACAGAAGGATAAACCTGCCATTTACAGATGTTTGAGGCAATAAAAAGGGCTCGTAAAGAGACGCCCCTTGTTACCAGGTGAACCCGCGGGTGCAGCTTTGCCGTGTGTTGGGGCCTTCCCAGGAGGACAGGAAGGGGTTAAGGCTGAGCCGAGCGCTCGGCTTGCTCTGTATTATGTCCAGGTGGCATGACGTGTGAACAGACGAAAGATAAAAATCGCAGCGGATAAAATCACAGAGGAAATGGCTCTGTCTGAGCCCGGATCACGACGCCTTGCGCTGACCCCGCAACCTGAGCTCCATCAGTCAAGTTGTCCTTCCCTTGACTTCTCACCCCATGCTCTGCTGCTGCTGCTACTCCATAAAGAGGAGGCGGGTGGGAGAGGGGGAGACGCGGCTCAGCCTGATGACTAAGAGGGTCTGAGCACACAGGTCAAGTTCTTGCTGCTGGAGTCTGGAACAGAAAGCTGAGTGCTCTACCAGACCTTGATGTAAAACCATCATTCCCATAAAAGGACTGAACGAGGAGTCGGGAGGCGAGAGCAGCCGTCGCCTTGCCTTGGCTTGAGGTGGGGGTGGTGGGGCAGAGCCAGGCGGTGCGCCTGGTGGAGACCCTTGGCAATGAGAGTAGTACGATGTTAGGGCTTGAAGCTTTGCTTTTGAAGCCGTGAGGTGCTCAACTCATCTGTCACCCCGGTCCCATTTGGTCCACCCCAGCGGGGAAGCGAGGTCACCTTTGAGAGAGAAAGTCTGTGAGGGCTTTGATCAGCTCCTCGCTGGGGGAGTGAAAGTCCTCATTCTCCTTGTTTATCTGAGACAGGTGGCATTGGTGACAGAAATACATCGTTCCACTGTCCCAGAGCCAGGCAGTCACAGCTGGGCCAAGAGGCACTCTTGGAGCGGGACTGTGCCTCGCTCTCAAAGGAGCAATGAGAGGGCTGGAGGACGCTGGAATTTGCTCCCTCTGTCTGATCCAAAAGAACCTAATTTTGGGGAAGGCCTTCTGGGCATGCTGCATAAGACATCTGTTTTACGGGGTTTTTAGGACAGGGCTCAGCTCAGGCTTCCCAGAACTGGGAATGGCCGGGAAGTGGTTCCCAGCAGTAGCTGGCTGCGTTCCCCCACCATCATTATCTCTCGCAGTCCTGGGATTGGAGAGCGTTACCAATGACACTCTGAGAGGGCAGTAAGAAGTGGAAGGGAATTTTTAGGTGATTAGAAAATAAGCAGCTCCATGCCTTTATAATATACATATACGAAAAGGTGGAATTTGCTCTGTCCCCTAGTATAAGGATATAGAGGGACACCACTCTGGTATCTTACGGCTTCACATTTGTATGGAAGCTTGAAGTTTTAGCTCAGCATTAATTAGCTCCGTGTATATTTCACTTCAGGTTAACTCAATGTGGTTTAATTGTTACTTAAGACTAAAATAACCATGCTCATTTAGCTGGCACCCCCTGAGCTGCAGGTGGGCTTTGTTTTTAAAGAGGTGCATAGAGGCACATCTGATGCTTGGGCAGCAGTAGTTGCAGGAATTGCGGGGCCTTCGGTCAATTGGGGTGGTGTGATTTAGGTAAGCATCTTCTGAGTTAGTGGCCCAGCCTGTGTGTGTATGAGGCCAGTGGGAGCTGAAGGAGGTAATGCACCAAAGTTGACATGCCATACTAACCTGCCCCTACGGTCGTTCCTGGGGCTCGTGGTGGAGGATGAAGGCTTACAAAGCCCTTTCCTTCCTGCAGCATTTCTTCTCTGAGAGCTGAAGGGTGTTGACCATCGCCTGCTTTATCACTGCTTGCTCGGAAGGATGTACGATGACAATGACAGGGTGAGCACCTTCGGACTGAGGCATGACCTGGTAAAAGGAGTATGCAATTGTCCTTTAAAAACTGATTTAGAGCTTATTGAATTTCAGGAGGGTGCCTCTCCTTGCTTTAAGGAAGGTCAGGCTATGGTGAATAGATCCTACCAGAGAGCAAAGCTGTGTCCTGGTTTGAAAGCAAGCTATTGTGGCATTTGGCAGCACAAGTAGTGAGAGCAAGCGGGCTCTGAAAACACCAGCAGTGGTTGAGAAGACTGAAGATCCTTTCTAGAGTGAACTGGCAGGGGGGAGGTAACCCAGGAACAGACATTCTGGCAAGGGTATGGGAAAGTTCTCAGGCTTTGAGGCACTGCCCTATGTGAAGGATCAAGCAGCTGCATTTTGGGATTCTGGTAGGCTCTGTAGATCAGTGAGCAGACAGGAAAGCCTGTCCACACACATCTCACTCCTTGAGAGGCTGAAGAGCATCACCACTTCTTCCCCAGGGAAGGCAGCTCCGTGGCACGACCTCCCACCTGGGGAAATGAGATCAGCAAATGACTCCTAAGTAGCGTGTCCATCACTGTCAAATTGACCACGGATGTCAAGCGTGAGTCGGCTGTCCCCGCAGCGCGGCCGGAGCCAGCCCCTTAGCTGGCTGAGTCAAGCTGTGCTGACTCCCCGTGATAGCATTTTAATGTGAGGGATGACAGAGGCCTCCAAGTTAATGTGTGCGGAGAGGTGACAGTTTTGAATGTCAGCCAAAGTGGAAGGCCTGCCTGGAATTTTGCAGGGAGTTGAAGAGGATGGGCATGAAATTAGCACAGGCAACCACGGCTGCCAGCAGCCTCGCCGTGCCGATGCCTCGCGCTTCCACCTGAACCACTGTCCTGCTCTGTCCTTGGAGGATGATCTGGGTGCCCACGAGTCTCCCTGCTATTCCCAGGAATAGCAGATCTGCAGGAGGATGTGCGGCCTGGAGCTCACTGTTGCCCTTCTCTTTGGACTGCTGGGAGGTGGAAGTGCTGATAGAAACACTACGCTCCTCTGGGCCATGCAGGCAATAGGAGGTGGAGGTGAGGCTGGAGCTGGGCTGATGTCTGCATGCTGTTATTGAGAGTAACTGTTATGTGAATTGTGATGAGGCCTGGCTCTCAGGAACCTGGCCGGCTGCCTGAACAGCCTCATGGAGTCCCACCAGCAAGGCACTCCTGGTGATTAAAATCTGATGGCAAAGAGCATCCGAGTAATTCCTAAACAGCTTATTCAGGAGAGGGAGCAAAAGCCCCGTGATGCTCATCATGCAGATGAGGAAATGGATCAGCCCAGCCCAAATGTGAGCGTGTTGTCCTATCCTCTTCCCTGCTGACCTCGGGTCAAGTAGCTCACTTTGCCGTGCCTCAGTTTCCCTGTACTTTATGGAAGAGAAGTCTGGGCTTCCTCATGGGGAAACGTTGGGAAAATAAATGGCCCCAACGTCGCAAAGGGCCAGAAGCATGCAGGTGGGAGGCAGGCGCAAAAGTAGCCGAAAGCAATGACAAAATACTGTACACTGCCAAGAGCGAGGGTGGATTTATTAAAGAAAAAATGAGGGAGATGTCTGTGGTCAGCTTGATAAATCGTTCCCCCCTCAAAGCTGTATTTCTGTGTTATTGTTTGCCTGCAATGGGATCTTGACAAACTCTCCCTGGGCTCAGGGGCTAATTGCTGAGTTCATAAAGTTGCAGATCTGCCTGACTGTCATCTGAGTTGGCACCGGGCTGAGCCAGTTGTAGACCGGCCATCCAGAAGCCAGGAGTGGGACTCCATGGTATTGCACACAGGGTGCAGTATTGTCATCTCTTGGAGTCCAGACTCCTTCTGCAGCTATTGCATGAATCTGGTTGATCTGTGAGGGGAGGATTTGGGCTGTTCTTCTGGGCAAATCCCCATCAAAAAACATCTCCTGGCTCTTGGGATGTCCTGGAGGCACCAGCAGCACTAATGTTGTCCTTGCATCATTGGGAAAGCACCACAGACCAGACTTGGGATAGTGTTAACACAAGGGGAAGCAATTTGTGGCTCCTCTTATTTCAGAGCGTTCACCTCTAGCTGCCTACAAGTACATAGACACGGGGATGGGGAAGTTTATGTCCACCTCTCTTGAACACAAAGTCCCACTTTGCCATTGATGTTGTATTCTGAGTTTCAGGAGGGCCTCAAAACACCATGGATGCGATATAAAAACAGTCCCAGGTTCCTCACAGATGCGTTAAATTTCCATTCTATATTACTAAAAGGAAGTCCAAAGTCCGCATATTAGCTGTGCAGTGAGTAAGAAAAGCTTGTTTAAAATAAGGGAAGGAATATATCAAAAGAGGATTTCCAGTTTCTCAAGTTTAACGCTGTCTTTAGACGCCTGGGCTTTTGACTGCAGAAATCCTGGGCTTTGTTTAGCTCTTTTTCTTGGCGGCACTTTGACCTCTGGGTCCCTCCTGGTCTTGACCTCAGCTCTTTTCCAGTGAGACAGCCTTGGAGGAATGCTGCGATTTGCAGGCTCTTAATCCCAAACCATCAAAAACCAGCCTTGCGTGCGCTGAAGTACTGACCCGTGTCGTCCAAGCCGCTGTTGCTCTGCGCTGCTCTTTAGCTTCACATCCCTTTGTCTCCAATAGCACTGCAGGACCCCAGGAGCTGGTCCGTATCTGGGAGGTATGGTGTGTGACCCTCTCCTTTGGGCCTAACGCCCAGCAAGTCTCACTGGTCTGGGGCTGGCACGGGAAGGACCTTGCAGGGAGGCTCTGGCCCCAGCCTCAGCCCATTGGGGATGACCAAGAAGATGCTGAGCCCCTGGAACTCGGGCTGGGAGCTGGCGCAGAGCAGAGATGCGTGCGGTCGTTCATCCTCCCGGTCGACAGATGGGATCCGACAGCTTCTTCCCTTCTGCAGTCACAGACTCCACAGCTTGCATCTTTTCCCCTTTTCTGCCAGGAATAACTTTGGGGGAAGGGGGAGGGTGGGGAGAGGGGTTAAAAAAACGTTTTATTAATGCTTCTGGAAATGTTGTTTAGGGTGTGAATTACAAGAGCTATTTACAGTAACTTCTCAAATGAACCTCATGAAACAAGAATAATTTCAAAGCGTGCAAATTTCACAGCCTTTTGCTGTTCAGTTTTTTCTTTTTCTTTTTCTTTTTCTTTTTTTTTTTTTTTTTTTTTTTGATGACTTCTACATTTTAAAGTTATGGCCTCGGGCCTCAGAAATGTGGTGTCTTTGGGCCAGGTGAATTATGAACCAGCCTTGAACTGCCTTCGTAGCACCCAGTATTAATGTGTCCATGTTGCAGAGGGTTAGTGACTTAACCAGCGGGTTGAGCAGGGAGCAGAGAGGGGACTGGAGGTCTCCAAGTGTTTAGAGCAGGGCACTATATTCTTTCCCTGCCAGACAGATGGGAGACGGTGAGGCCTCGTGGACCTTGGAGGAGTTAATGGGGACCTCTGAAAAAAAACATCCTGCTGGGAAATGAAATGTTGGCTGCACGACCATGCATTCTGTGTGGCTGCTCTTAGTTTTATTGGCTCCATCTACATCTACAGGGCTCTTCATCCTGCATCTTGCTGGGCTTGGACCCCTGATAGCCAAGCACATAGTGAGGGGAAAGGCTGGATGCTGCTGCAAGGCTGCATTTGACTGTACGGGGCTGTGCTTTTTGTTTAAGGATTTTGTTGACAGGATTAGTGCCTCTGAGAGATGATTCTGGAAAGGAGTCCTGTGCAGGCACCTTCCGATCAGGTAAAAGCTTTGCCAATGAGTGCGTGCCTCTTTCTTCCTAGCAGAAGGAAAGCTGCGTGGATGTAAGTGAGCATGGGGACTGGTTGCATCGGCCTCTGTTCTTGCAGAAAATGAAATACTCTTAATTCTAAGTGCTTTTCCCTGCTGAAGAGAGGTGTGAAAATGTAGCAGATTTCTCATTTGCCCTCAAGGATTTAAAAATTTTTGGTCACTTTTAAAATGTGTTGGTCTTACTTGGGTGAGTTACCTGCAGATCCTCAGCTTCTGGAAAAAGATGTTTGCTGATCATAGGGTGGTTAAGGTGGGAAAAGACCACTAAGGTCTCCAAGTCCAACCCAGCCCCACCGCTGCCCATGTCCCTCCATGCCACATCTCCAAGGTTCTGGAACACATCCAAGGACGGTGACCCCACCACCTCCCTGGGCAGCCTGTGCCAGTGCCCTGCTGCTCTTTCAGAGAAGTTTTCCTAATATCCAACCCTGCAATATGCAACTCTTCTTCTTTGCAACACTGAGATTTCCTTTCTGCCTCCCAAGGCAACCCTCTTAGCTTCAGGCTTAGCCTTGCTTATTTATATCACTCTGCTGTTGAGTTTGTCTTCTTGGTGTGTCTGAGTCTTACACGTTTCTCCAGGTCCAGGAGTAAAATTGATGTTAGAGAATTGAAAGCCAAAAGGAAACACAGCATTTCATTTTAGATAATTAATAGATTTTTGATAGGAGAACAGTGCAGGTATTTTTGCTGATATTTAGTAATAAGTGCTGTCACTGGAATGCCTCCTTTGAAATATAATTTTAATTGAATTTGAAGCAGAAAGAATTTCAAGACGAGGAGAGCTGAACCGCTAGGCTTGGAGAAGTATTTCAACTAGACATTTTGATTTTGCAGAATTAAAACATTTCAGAGTGAAGAGCCTTCAATGCGAAGGAGTCAGGAGTGATTTGAAAAGTATTTTGATGTTACTGCATTTGCATTTCTCTCTGGTTATAGACATAGCATGCATGGATGGTACTGGAACGCTGTTACCTGCTTCCACATGGGTAGGTCAGAGAGTCCTTTGATGAAAAACCTTAGAATTAGAACAAAGGAACTGGCAAATTAGTTCACCTCTGGGTACTTTTGCCTGCCAATGAAAGAAGGATTTCTTACTCGCCCAGCTCAGTTTTGGCCAAGCTAAGAACTGAAGCTGGGCCTTCTGAGTCCTTGTCCGGCATCCCACGACAAGATCCCTGTCTTTTCTCTTTGTCTGTGATTTGTGATTGATCACCCAAGTCCACAGATATTCTTTTCTGTTCTGCTCCTTGACTGTATGATTTGAAATTTTATAAACAGGCCATAGAAAATGCATGTGACATACAAAAATATGGGTATTCATCAAAGGAGCACAGCTGCTCCTGAAACAATGGTGCTAAGGAAGCCCATTCATACTAATTACAGTGGCACAAAGAATTGTGTTGCTAAATTTGCTGGCAGGTCCGAGAAGTGTTTTGGCTTGGCCTGGAACAGCCTCTTTTGGGGAAGAAATTTCTGGCAAGTTGAATGTTGTAGTGTAGCTCTAGAAGGAACGTTTTGTTCTGAATCCGAAGGATTTGCTTTAAATAGAAATTAAGAATTTAAAGGTGAAACCTATATATATATTTTTAATTTAAGTTGAAGTGGAACTTTTTCGCGAGCATGGGGGGAATTCCCCTCCTAAATGTTGCCAAGCCTAAAAGAAATGGGATGTGATTACCCTCCTCGTGTTGGTATTTCCATGTACTCCTCTGATGGCACTCCGAGCACACAGTAATATTTTCCTTTCTGAAGATAAAATACCTGTTCAGTGAAAATCCTTTAATGTTTAGAAAATCTGGAAATGCATAATTGAGGTATCCAGCCAATTCCCCTTTTTGCCTTGTAATTATTGTTTGTTCATTATCACCCCGACTGACTTCCGCCACCCACTCAAGCTTAACTTTGCCCCGCAAATCTGTCAAAATAGAGACACGCATCAACATTGCAAATTGCTGTTGCAACGGAGGGAACAAACTTTCCTTTTCTCTCAGATGAATCAATTTTCAACATAATTTCACAATCGTGCAATAGGTAGAATGATTTGCTGCTGAACGATCTCTGCCTTCCTTCCTCTTTGACTGTCTTACCCGCTCCATGTTCCTGGTTGTGTTTTGGGTACCTCAAACAGTCCCCGAGAATGGTTGCATTCATAGAATAGAATTGTGGAGTCGTTAAGGTTGGAGAAGACCTTTAAGATCCCCACCATCCCCACCACTGACCACATTCCTCAGTGCCACATCTCCATGGTCCTTGAGCACCTCCAGGGACGGTGACCCCACCACCTCCCTGGGCAGCTGTGCCAGTGCCCAACCACTCTTTCTGAAAATAAATGTTTCCTAATATCCAACCTGAACCTCCCCTGGTACAACTTGAGGCCTATTTCTGTTACCTGGGAGAAGAGGCTGACCCCCACCTCGCCCCATCCTCCTATCGGGGAGTTGTAGATCATCCAATGAACATCCAACTTCACAGCAGCAAAAACCCTGTTCCCAAAGCTGCATGGGAGCTGGGGCACTAAAAGCTGCCTTGCCACAGCTTTGCACCTGAATACAGGTCGAAAAGCAAAGTGTGTCTAGTCCTTAGCAGCTTTGCTGACTTCACCAGGAGCTGCTTTGCTTTGGCAGTGTGGGGCTGATTGTTGTCCACGTGAGTTGGTGGGAAAACTGCATCTCAAGTTGTTTCAGTCCCTGACATTATTAAACAGCCATTCCGATGACATATGGAAATTAATGTTATATTTAGGCATGTTCCTGGATGTCCATGAAGACAGTTACAAAACTATTTTTAACTCTAATGCTTGTACTAATCCTCCTAAAACTCACCAAGGGGCACTAACTCTTCTCCAGCAGCAGAGGAAAACTCAAGCTGGGCTTTAGGGGGCTGTTTCTGGATATTTGCTATGATTCCCCCTTCAGTTTGCTCTGGTTCTGCTCTCATCTCAAGTTGCTGTGCCCTTCTTGCCAGCGCCCTGCTGCTTCCATTGGCTGGCAGTACCCACAGCCTTGCCTTAGCGAGTCCCAGGGCTTGGCAAACGCCTTGAGCTGCTCCTGGTTCTGGCAAGCACCAGCAGATGTGTTGCAGAGCCATTCCAGCACACATCTGTGTAGGGCTGTTCCTGTCACTACATGTCCCGTGTCAAAAGCTGGGATGCTGCTGCTTGTGCATGCCCTGCATGATGTTCCAGATGTTGGCTTGCAGTTCATGGGCTGCGTGTGTCCACCTACCCCACAGAGGGCTCCTGAGCACTGCAGTCAACCAGCAGCATCTCTTCTCTTGCAGGCCAGGGCAAACCATAAAAACCGATTGGCCATCCAGGTTGCCAGTGGAGATGCACAAGTGCCACTAAGAGCTCTGAGACTGATTTTTTTCAGGGGCATTTGCAGAGAGGCTGGAGATGGTGTTCCAGCACCTCCTGGGATGGCTCCTGTCTGGGGTATTTCTGCAGGACTGTGCTTGTGGAACCCTTGTTCCACCTTGTTAGGGTGTTTTCATAGATCACAGAATCATTAAGGTTGGAAAGGACCTCTAAGGTCACCTAGTGCAGTCAATCCAGCCCCACCATGACCTCTGCCCACGTCCCCCAGTGCCACATCTCTGTGGTTCCTGAACATCTCCGGGGACAGTGACCCCACCACATCCATGGGCAGCCTCTACCAGTGCCCGGCCACACTTTCAGAGCATAATTTTTTCCTAATATCCAACCTGCACCTCCCCTGGCGCAACTTGAGGCCATCACCTCTTGTCCTACGATGTTACTTGGCAGCAGAGGCCTATCCACATCTCCTTTCAGGCAGTCATAGAGTTCCCTCAGCTGCTCCCATCAGACTTGTGCCCCAGACCCTGCACAGTTTTGTTGCCCTTCTTTGGACGCACTCAACGATTTCTTGTAGTGAGGAGCCAACCACAGGGCCGACACTTCCCAGTTGGGTAATGCCTCAGCTTGCTCCAGCTGGTGGGTAGCGAAGGATCTCTTTGCTGTTTTCTCCTCTCTTTAGCATCTTCTGCCACCCCACCCCATCCCCAGGAAGGCGTGGGGCTGCTCCTTCCCCTGGGTGAGGGCACTTCCACGGTGCCATGCAACATGCATGCCTCCTCCTGCAGCTGTGCTGCGGGCAGCTCTGGCCAGCACACCATTATTATTACCTTGCACTTCTGCACTGCGGTGAGGAGATGACTGCAATTTATCAGGCTATTCCCCAGTGGACTGGATTCGACCTGAGCAGCGCTAGAGTGTCTCAGTGCTTCCAACTAGCTCCAATCACGTGGTGTCCATGCCAGCTTTCCTGGAAGGCAGGCATTGATGGCGGGAACTGCCTGACACATCGCCATCAATGCATAATAACCTTTATTTAAAAAAAAAAAAAAAAAAGGAAAAGAAAAAGAAAAAGAAAAAGGGAAAAAGAAAAGCCAACTTTCAGCACACGATCCCACGGTAACCCTGGCAATATGGGCATTAGCGTCCAGAGAGCTTTCTCCTCTGGAAGGGGGGAGTTAATGGGTTTAGATTATTTGTGGTTATCTGGATTTCAGATTGACACCATAAATATTCAAACTCTGAACCTGGCTGGATGCAGCCGCTGTTGACTTTTGTATGACCTAGCTGGAAACTTTAAATCAGCTGTCGGCTTGACTTTCAAGGGAATGAAATGCTCCAAATCCACTAGATAGCATCTCCTTGGTGTTTTATTACCTCCTGAGAACCTCACTTTGGTAGGGACCAGCTCCAGGCTGCTTTCAGAAAGTGGGGCTTTGTTAGCCTTGCAGACTCGTTAAACCTGCCATGTGGGAACAGGGGTGCCCTACCTTGTGACAGCACACTGGGCTTATTATATAAACTGCGCATGATTAATATACAAGTGGAACGAGTCCAGATGCAAGCCTAGCACCGTGTTATTAATAGGCTAACATAGATCTCTATCAATGACTCTCTGTTCTCTAGATCGCATTCTATGCTGTACTTTTTTTTTTTTAAAGTGTTCCTTTGTCTTTTGGGATAGTTAGATAGGGCTTCTCTGTAGGTACCGGACACACTTTGCTCCCTATGCGTGGTGTGCTGTTGTTCTGGACCAGAAATCGGGGCTGGTTTGAAAAGAGCTGAGTAAGACCAAAATGGAACCCCATGAGCTGTGGTTGGGGCTGCCCAGCGGCTAAGAGCAGGGCAGTCCTCTGATGCCAGATTCATCATAGCAAGCGGCCTGCATTGAGGGCCACTGTCAGCTTAATGGATGTCGCAGCAGCCACAATGTCAATAAAGGTTAAAGCCTGCGCTACAGTGAGAGACCCAAACACCATTTAAGTAATTGCGTGATGGCGGGGGGGTGGGATGGCAGTGACGTATCTGGCTGCTCCAAGTATGCATCCTCCTCCAAAGAGATGGGCAGTGCATTCAGAGATGATCAAAAACGTCTGGGCCTGTTGTTGTACTGGAGTGTATGGGAGCTCCATGCTGAGAAGGAGATCTGCAGTGTGGCTGATGCCAAGGCTTCCAGCCCTCCATAGATGCTGTCTGCATCTTCTGTCTCAGCCCCTTTCCTTGGTCACCTTGGCTTACTTTTCTGAAGGCATTACTGAATTCAGTAGCTCAGCTTTGGGCTGGTCTGGTTTGGCACTGGGCACTCCAACACCAACGGTCATGTGGAGCAGAGTGGTCTCAGGTCTGTGTATCGTGGCTGAAGGTGGCCCAGGGTAGTAGCTGGCTTTGAAAACAGGCAGGGGTTGGCAGGTCTGGGCTGACAGCTTTTAGACTAATTGGTTTCATGGTCGAATCCTTTAAACTAATGTTTTATTAGATCCAACAGATTTCTGTTCCAAATTCCCTGGGGAGCTCTCCAAAATAACTGTTCAATGAATAGCTTTTCCCTGCAGCTAAGTGAGAGAGGCGCTGGCAATAGAGAGATTTTGGCAACCCAGCCCGACAAAGACTTGGAAAGGCTCTCAGTCCAACCTTACGGATTATCTCACATCTCCATGCGCCTCGCTGGTACTGGAAGCATAGAATCATAGACTCATTAAGGTTGGAAAAGACCTCTAAGTTCATCTAGTCCAACGGTTCACCTACCCCCAATATTGCCTGCTAAACCATGTCCTTGAATGTGACGTTGCCGTGGTTCTTGAACACCTCCAGGGACAGTGATCCCACCACCTCCCTGGGCAGGCTGTGCCAATGCACCACCACTCTTTTGGAGAACAAATTTTTCCTAATATCCAACCTGAATCTCCCCTGGTACAACTCAAGGCCACTCCCTCTTGTCCTGTCAAGTCACTTGCAAGTGGTTAGGTGTTCTCATGGCCACAGATGTCAGCTTGGGTCATCTTTTCAGCTCCACCTCTCTCAAGAAGCTCTTCCTGTGGTTCCTCTTCACGATGCATAAGATTCCCTCAGCAGAAACCCTCAGACACGACCAGAGACAGGAAGCTGGAGGTCCTCATGTGGCCATAGCCGTCCTCTCATGTCCGCAGCCCACCTGATGCCTTCTGTGGGCAGTAGGCACTTGTAGTAACATCCTCCTCCAACCTCACTCTGCTTCATGAAGGTACCTGGACTCCCTAGTACACATTCCTTGCCTTGTGCTTTTAATACCGTGTATGAGTTGCTATCCGCTGACTAAGATTAATTGAATATGTAAAACAATAGGTGCTAAGCATTAATACCAGGCTTCGTAATACAAGATGACTTTTATTCTAGTTTGAATACTTCACAGAGCGGCTGTAAGTACATTAGTTTTATTGATCTATGCTCACAGAATTATTTAAATGTACTCTCTGGTGCTGAGTGTCAGGGATTTTCCAGTGCTTGCCACGATGCGTTTTTCATTAGAGGCCAGCAAAAGCAGATCCAAACTTGAACTGCTCAGGCAAGATTGATTCCACCCTGGCAGCGGGGGTGAAACAACGGCGTGATGCCTGTGAGCTGACCACTAACCGCACTGCACACCCCGCAGTGGTTACCCCAGCTCCCTGTGTCGGGCTCTGCACCGTCAGCATTGCAGCAGTGCCAGGGTGGGCTGCCTACCAAGAGGGCTGTCCTCGCCCAAGCTTTTCTCCTGCTTTTTGCTTTAAAGAATGAGAATGGATCTGTTCCTATATATAGCTGAAGCTCTTAAATTAAAGCCCCGTCCCTTCTGCGCATACTAAACCTGCCCTGATCTCTCAAGGTCAGATGTTTGGCAGGTGCCAACTGTCTGTAGCTGGAACAATGCTTTTTTTCCATCCATATGGAATAGGGCTGTCTCTTATTTCAGCAGATTTTATTTTATTTTTTTTCACTTTGGTCTACAAATGCTCGCTTCATCTTCTTCTGGTGGAGGATTGAAGAAAAAAAAGGGAAAAAATTCCAGCAAGTTTCACTGCTAGTGAAAAGCATTCTCAGCTTTCCCTTTTAATGGTGTTCGTAATTATTGACCAAAGGGAACCGAGCTGTTTTTGGGGAGCATGGGATTAGAAGAATTGTACTTCCCAGAGACCAATGAAATGTGATAGGTTTTAGTGTTTGGAAGTAAGGTGGGTGCTCAGGTGGGAAAGCCGGGCTTCCCACAGGTTGGTCTTGAGATTGGGAGCTCTCAAAAGCTGCCTTTCCTCCAGCACGCTTGTTAAACTGTGCTGATTCTCAGGTGTCTGCTATGAGGCTGAGCTCACTCTGCAGCCTTTGCTTAAGAGAGGACGCTGACAAAGTGTCTGTCCTCTAGCTGACAGCCCACTAAAACTAAAAGTTCTCTGTTTCAGCTAAATGGGGATAAAATTAGCTGACAGGTTCCAGAGTGATTGGAGCACGCAAGCCCACAGTGTATAATTGCATAAGCCACTTTTTTTGGGGAATGGAGCAAAAAAGCATCAATATGTTTTACAATGCTTATTCTAACAATCGTTTGGTATCTGGTGGTTCACAGTGCCATCTGAACGTGAACTTCAGGAATGCTGGAGGGTTGCATGGCTGATGGGAGGATGGACGTGTGTGCTGTAGCAGGAATGCCTTTGGGATTTGGAAGCCTGGCCTTGCAGAGATGCTCGTGTCAGTCCTGCCCTGCATAGGGAGATTGCTCCTTGTGCTGCTCTGTAGGGTTTTAGAGGAGGATCTATGCTTTTACTTTTTATTTCTGTGTTTCTAGGAAGTGGAGGAGCTGGACTGGGAGCTGTCCCCTACCATCGCTTTCTCCCCATCGCTCAGCATCCTCCTTGCAATGGGGACGGAGGGTGGGTTGGGGCCAGAAGCCAGTCCTATGCTGAGCATTGCTTTTGTCCCCAGCTCTGCCTCTCCCAGAGCCCTGGTGTGCCTCGTGCGGGGACAGCTGACCTGGGACCCGGTGTCTCGGTGCTCAGACTCTGGATCTGGGAGAACACAGCTCTGGGAGAGGGTTCGTGAACTTTGCTATGTTTTATAGCCACTAGAGGGGGGTCAGAGACTGCTGGCTTAGGCTACTGCACGCCAAGCTGCCCGGGCTGGGGGGAGCGTGGGGCAGCTGGATGGGGGGCTTCTGGCTGAGCCTTCAAGTGTGCAGCCAGGCTTTCTTCTCCCATAGAGTATTTTCAGCATCTGTCGCAGCCTCGTTGGGAGTTCCTTTGGGAAGGTCAGAGCTGGGATATGTTGTATGCAGCCACCTTGCTTCTTGTCTGTGGGAATATGGTATGGCAGGATGCATGGGCTGGGAGCAATGGGCTAGCAAGGAGCCAAGCTGAGGAGTCCTTCTAGCCTAGGACAGACTTACCAGTAATGCTTTGTAACTGGAGAGCCAGGTGGTATCACCCAAAGACAGCCATCCTGCACAGGCCCTGTGCAACACTCCCTTTCCAACAGGACTTCAGGCTCCTGGGTGGCAATACAGCCCTTTGGTTCACGCAGGGTGGCTGCAAAGTGGCAGTGGAGGACAAAGTGCTGGTAGCTCAGGGTATGTGGCACTGGCCTCGGGAAGGGGAAGGCACTGAAGAACAGCAGCCTTTGGGATCGCTGGCACAGATGCAATTTCAGCTGGCCAGGAACAAGTCTGTTGATTGTCTCCATGACCAGGCGGTCAAGGTGCTGAATTCCCCTTGGTAGCAAAGCACAGAGCAGCACGCCCTGCCAAGATGAGACATTTTCAGAGCGCTTTTATAGCTCAGCATTTTCCCTCATGGGTCCTTCTATATGATATTTTTGAAGGAGGAGGAAGCACTGGGTTTTCCATTTCTTGGTGCTGCTCTCCAAACTCTGAGTGAGATGAGTGAGTCTTAACACTTGGTAACTTCCCACAGGAGCCTTGGCAAGACTTGGTGAATTTCTGAAGAGTAAGAGCAGAGTGAAGAGAGCCAACAGTTGCCCTGAACAGAGTCTGGCACAGCATCGAGAGGAATTTTGTAGAATCATAGCATCATTTGAGTTGGAAGGGACCGTTAAAGGCCATCTGGTCCAACTCCCCTGCGC
This sequence comes from Alectoris magna, assembly GCA_030625065.1. NCBI lineage: Eukaryota > Metazoa > Chordata > Aves > Galliformes > Phasianidae > Alectoris > Alectoris magna. Next base: position 24,734,729 of record CM060568.1, on the reverse strand, counting down.
TGAACAGGGACACCCACAGCTCCATCGGGTGCTCAGAGCCTTGGCCTTGAATGTCTCCAAGGAGTTTTTCTTCCTGTGAACAACACACCTATGCTGCCATTGCATGGTGGATGTTCCTGGTGACACCGGAGCAGGATTCAAAAGCAGGTATCTGATGGCATCAAACCAATCTTCCAAGGTGCTGTGCTTGTTGCTGACAGCACCCAGCCCCTAACGCCTCACGGGATGTCTTATCTGCACTCCGTGTCACTGGTGAGTGATGGGGACTTGTTGCGTTAATGGATGGGAAGGATTTGCCCTCAACGCAGCTCCGGGATTGTTTTAAGTGCGAGACTCCGGATTATAAATTATACAGCATTTATAATCAGGAAAACATCTGCTGGGTGCTCTTTGCAGTGGACAGGGCCAGCCGAAGGCTCCAGGACACGACGCGTAGGGGTTGCACCAATCGCCACCTGTCTGCTCCTATAATCGAGTTGATTTTTTATGGTCTTGACATCAGCTTTCAAGACGCATGATCTATGTGTTTATTTAGCTGTCTTTCCTGGCGTCCCTTAGTTTTGAACTCCTGTAAATCCTCCCACAGTTGGATTTCTGCACTTTTCAGAGATTACGTTTCCTGACAGTACATTTCTCCTTCCCCCTCACTTCAGTGACAGCTTAGGCGAGGCTCCAGGGACCAAAGCGCTCAAACCTGGCTCTGGAAATCTGAGCTCTGACACAGAGCAAGCCTAACTTTTGAGGGGCTGAGCAACTTGTGCCAAGTGAGAGGATTAGACCCAGAAATGCTGATTTGAGGCTGGTGATCCCACCCAGGAGCTGGGTCATCCTGCCAGGACCTGGCGGCTGGACCACAGCAGGGTCCTCTCTGCTGGGACCTCTTGGTCAGCCTCGTCCAGTTCAGCAGAATTTATGATTGAGCATGGGGTGATTTACTCCTGCCTAACGAGATGCAAAAAGATCTTTTTCACACTAGGCTGGAGGCTTGCCTTTATGGGCATCTCAGAGCCTTGGCCTTGAATGGAAACCTGTCTCCTGCTAGCAGAAGATTGGATACACCTCATCATCACTTGTGCATATTTTTGCTTGCCAGGCAATCACAGGAAAACAGATGAAGAAAGATTGATCCATAGGCCTTAATTTTATGGGCTTGAGTGGAATCCACCTCCCATCAATTTACCAACGAAGGTTAGAAGAGCCAATATCCTTATCATTCCCTTCATCGTGGCTGGGAATAATCTGCCAAATGAGCTATCCTTTCAGGAGGGTGCTATCACGGAGAAGCGCATTTGCACCTGCGAGGGCTGTGAAGTTATTTGTACTGCTTAGTGCCTAGCTGAGGTTGTTCCATCGGTGCATGGGGTGAACCCAGCCTTCAACCTCCATTTGCAGAGAGATTCAGCACCCTGCATCCTTGCTGTGGGGCCTGGGAGCCTTGCCCAGCTCAGCTTTCACATCCTTTGTGTTCCTGCAGCTTGGAGGGACATGAGAGAGCTATCCCTGCCACCAATGGCTGGTGACATGCCTTGCTACGGGCATCACAACCAGATTTTGCCCTCAAGGATGCGGTACCCATATTAGAAATGCAGTCCTTCTCTCTGTGTTTTGTTTTTCTTTTCTAATTTATTTTATTATTATTATTATTTGTTAAAAGTCCCCCAGAAAACTAAGGCAGAGAAATGGAGCCGTTTGCCTGAGGTAGCTTAGCAGCTGCAAGGCTGCCCTGATTTCCTGCTGTTGTGTCACGAGTGTGAGCAGCTCCTTGCTCTGATGACAGTGAGGGCTTTACAGTAAGGAGGAAAAAAGCCATCTTTCAGCTGGCGCCTTGCTGTGCTCCCAAGTGCATCCCACAGGGTGCGAGTGAAGTCAAGAGGCTGCTGTAGAAGGGTTGTACCAATTCTCTGATCACCGCCAGCTAATGACAGCCCCAGGGAGCCAGGCCCTCGAGCTGGCAGCAAGGAGGAGTGTACGGAGAGCGACAAAGTTCTAAATGCAGTGGTCAGAGCTCAGCACAGAGCAATTGCAGGGGAAAAGCTGTGCTCAAGCTCATGGCAACAGTGAAGAAACATAGAATCACAGTGTGGTTGGGTTGGAAGGGACCCCAAAGCCCCCCAGCCCCACCTCTGCCGTGGGCTGGCTGCCCCCAGCTCAGGCTGCCCAGGGCCCATCCATGTCCTGGGGCAGCTCCAGGAGTGGGACACCCACAGCTCTGAGCAGCAGTGCCAGCTTCTCACCACTCTGAGTGAAGAATTTCCTCCTAACAAACACCTCACCTCAATCTCCCCTCTTGTAGTTTAAGGCCATTCCTCCTTGTCCTATCACTATCAGACTGTGTAGAAAGTTGGTCCCCCTCTTGCTTGTAACCTCCCCTCAAGTACTGTAAGGCTGCAGTGAGGTGACCCCAAGCTAAACAAGATCAGCTCCCTCAGCCTTTCTCCATAGGAGAGGTGCTCCAGCCCTTAAGAAGTCGAGGTGATTCCCCCACCCATCCCAGCAATTTGCATCCGAGCCTTCAGCCACCAAAACCCTGCTCTGATTGATCAGCTGTAACGTTTAGTACTTGAACAAGCATGCGGCCGCTCCCCGGGAGGAGAGAAACTGAGGCACAGCATCGGGATGGGGCGAGCAGGACCAGGAGGAAACCAGCTCTCCGTGCGCCGCCGTGCATCCAGCTTTGTGCTGGCCTCAGCAGAAACCTTCCCTTAACGTAATTAAGGGATGAGCAGAGACGGCTGCGAGCGGAGGCGGCTGTTTATGAGCGTGGAGGAGGAGGGCATGCCGGGAAGCTGCGCCGTCCTCCTGCTTGATCCCACTGCTCAGGAGCACGACCCCTGGGTGAGGCTGCGTGCAGCGCTTGGAGGCCCTCCAACTCCACTGCATAAGGCTGAAAGGAAATTGGTTGTAGTGGCTGTGATATGGCATAAGCTGCCTGCTCTTCCAAGGGCTGTGGGATGGAGGAGAAGCCCGTGCTGCTTCTTGCAACTGGCCTGAGCCCGCTTGTTAGACCTGGTCAATAGTTTGCTGTCAGAAACAATTCTCTCATCAGATAGGTGTTGGGTTTTTTCCTTTCTGCCAGAGCAGAATTTTTCAGAATGTGTCAATTTTCAGCCAAATTTTTTGCTTTCGGTGCTTTCTTTTCTTTACTTCTTTTTTTCTTTCTTTCTTTCTTTCTTTCTTTTTGCCTGCTTTAAAAAATAGCAGAATAGCACCGGCTGTCAGCTCCTGAAGCCTGAATCTGAGGACTCAAGCCAGCAAGGTCTCCATGTACACTTTTGATTTAATGTCAAAAAGAAGTAGTGGAATGGAGGAAGGTTTTTAAAGGCTGATTTTCACGGGGAGAAAATGGTACATGTTTAAAGGATGTCAGGAAAGTTTCTGGAGGCTCAGTCCTTACGGAGAGCTTGGGAGTGGCTCGGAAGGAGCAGTGCTCAGGGACAGGGGTGGCTGCGGCCAATTGCTGGTGACATCCAGTGGCATGCGGGCTTATGCTTGGGCATGGGGTGTCTTCGTCTCTAGTTCAGCTCATGCAATGTTCACATTCAAAACTAAACATGACAGCTCCATGATACAACGGAAGATGAGCCATCTGGAGCAATGCTTCTGAAAGCTTTCAATCACAGAATCATAGAGGTTGGAAAGAACCTCTCAGATCACCGAGTCCAACTCCAGCCCACCCCACCATACCCACTGTCCCTCAGTGCCGCATCTCTACAGTTCTGGAACACCTTCAGGGATGGTGACTCCATCACCTCCCTGGGCAGCCTATTCCAATTTCTCAGTATCCAACCTGAACCTCCCCTGGCACAGCTTCAAGCTATCACCTCTTGTCTTATCGCTGTCCTTTGGGTAGGGTCTGAACTCCATCCTGCTGGATCTGCAGTGGTGAAGCTTAGCTGGTGCAGGTGATGTCAACTCAGCTGCTGCCTCACCCCAGAGGAAGCAAAGGGACCACTCAAAAGGACTGTGAGCAGTGGGGATGTGCCCTGCAGCCCCGGGTCCATGGGCTCGTTGGCTTGGGTGTTGCCAGAGTTAATACAGGAAGCGCGCGCGCCTCTCCCGTGTGTGTTTATGCATGCAAAGACGTGCCTGCTGGGGAAGGAGTGGAAGGCTTGTGATTTATCATTGCTTTGTAATGGGTGCCATGCTTCTAGTGAAAGAGGTCAGCCTCCCTGTGAGATACCAAACCCCCTCCTTATTAACGTCCTGTTAGAGCTAATGGCTTGGGGTAGGGCAAGCAGGTCTTACAAGGAAGGCATTAAAGAGCAGTGCTACTTGGAAGGGAAGCCAAAGAATTTACAGCAATATTTACACAGAGGCTCTCCCCAGAGATAAGGAGGTACACAGTCGCTCAGCAGATAAGCAGAGCTGTGGGACGAGGCGCAGAAGGCACTGTTGTCTGTGCATCTTGAAGTTCAACAGGAGTGTAAGCCAGAGCTGCGTGAAGTGGAAGGAGGGGATGTGGTCAGGACCACGTGTACCAGCCATGGGACCCGGTGCCTGTGGATACAGACACAGCATTTGTTCAGTGCTTGGTAGCGAGGAACAGGACCAGCAGAACTCCATCATGCTCCCAGCTGAATCCCCAAACCTTAGTTTGAAGGCGTGTATTAACACCCTAGTGAATGCCATTGCTTATCCTGGTGAAGATGGGGAGATCTGGGCTGGGTGAACATCCCATGGCAGTGCTCTCTGTTCTGCCCACCATGTGCTTTAACAGTTGCAGGCTAAGTGAGAGCTGTTCCTACAGCAGCTCATGCTGGTATCTTCCAGCTCTAGCTCAGAGCCCTGCCATGACCCTAGGGTCTGTGTACTGAGGGCACAAGGACCTGTTCTACAGGCTGAGGAAAGATGCAGACCTCCCCTCTCTTTTGGAGAGAGAGAGATGTGAAATCTAATCCTTTAACAAGTGTGTTTGCTCTGAGTACAGGTCTTGCAAAAATCCGCCCAGCTGGGGGGCAAGTGAGAGACTTGGGGCTCATTCCTGTCTGGCTGCTGTCAGGTCCCACTTTCCAAATGCTTTACTCCAAGCTCACCTTGTCACACATTTCTCTTGTTTGCCCCATTAGACCTGCAGCGCGTCTGCACCCAACTGTCCCAAAGCCACTGGGCTTTGAATCCAGCCATGTCTGTAACAGAGAAACCCAATAGCTCCAGTGCAGCAATCCATAATGAGACACCCCTGTCTGCTCGGTGCTCCTTCTTCCATCCCTGGAGGCCTCCATGTGCCCCCCATTTCCCTCCCAGCCTCAAATAACCCACGGCCACCACTTCATCTTGCACTCGGCCACGTCTTCACTCCACCGACCTCCCCAGCCCCTAATAGCACTCGGACAGCGATCTCCAAGCACGCCATCCATCACTTGACTAACACATTATTTATTTACCATGGGGGAGAGAAGGGAGTTGAGTTGTCTGGAGAATGTATTAAATTTTCATTTGTTCTCATTGATTCCTGAAAGGAAATGCTGAGTTATGCCATCAGGGTGGACTAGTTACAATATAGAGAGTGTCTCCTATAGATGGAAGCTGGATGGGAAATGGGGACAGAGTTAAGGTTATTTGGAATATTGAAACTATGGTGATCATTTGTAAAATGTACCTGAGCATGTTTCCTCTGCTCCCTTTCTCTCTGCTGCAGCTTCTTGCCCAGATACGTGCTAGACTCTTGCTGATATCCCTTGCCATATGGGACGTGCGTGGTGCTGCTTCTTCCTGGCTGTCACTCGTGGGGTTCTGCTCTGTCTCCAAAGCTTTGTGCGTGGGAACTGCTCCTGGCTGGGGCTCATCTCAGTCTGCAGGAGCTGCTCGGCCTCTTTCAGCACATCCCAGTCTGTTCGGAGACAGTTCCTGCAAGCATCTCTTCTCCAGGTGTAGCTGCTTTTTCTCCCCCGCATTTCAGCCGTGGTAGTTATCACATTATTTATGGTAAATTTTCCTTTTTTGTTGTTTTTTTAAGTGTATGCTAATAACATACGTTGTACAAAAATGACTTTTGCATAGGAATCCTTGTCATCCAAGGACTGCTCAGCTTCCTTCCCCAGCCAGGGATTGTGTCCCAGCCAAAAGGGATGATGATAGGTTGCATTTCTGTGCTTTGAAGCCCACCAAAGACTGACCTGGAGTCCAGAGAGCAGTGGGTACCCCATCCCTGGAGGCCCCCCAGGCCATGGATGGGCCCTGGGTAGCCTGAGTTGGTGGGGGCAGACAGCCTATGGCAGGGGTGGGACTGGACAGGCTTTGAGGTCCCTTCCAACCCAACCATTCTATGGTTCTATGTCCTAGGAGTGTGGAGTGGAGAAGATCTCATCTTGGAAGAGGCTGTTGCTCCTCTGCCCCTCCAGCCCTGCTCTCTGCCTCCTGGCACTGAGTCTCCTGAATTCAGGGAAAGGCAGTGCAGAAGGGGGGTGGCTTTACTCTGGTTTTATTTGTGCAGTCTGGAGGATAATCAGGGGTCCTCAAGTTTCTGTGGGAGTTGAAAGAAAGGACAGCGCAGACTGGCACTGTTCCCAGTCCAAAATGTTTTTACTAATTGCATGCAACCTTCCTTACAAGAGAGAGAGACTGCAAATACCACAGGCAGTTTAATTACCACTGCTGGTTCACATTGATCTTATTTATGCTGCTCCCGGTGCTGTGTGTGCAGTGTGTGTGCACAGGGCAGGGACAGGCTGCACGGGGACCTGCGGATGGCTGGTATTGGGTGGGGAAATCCAAGGGACTTGTATGTTTATTTCGGGTGTGGGATGTCTCCAAAAAAACATCACCATTTGCATCTGGTGTGCGGGGCAGCTGTGCCCCAAATACCCCAATGTGGGTGGGGTGGGGTCAGAGTGAGGAGGAGGATAGGTGCAGGGGATGCGCGTCGTGGTGATGCTGATGGCACCATGCCCAAGTTGCCAGTGGCTGGAGGAGCCCTGAGCCCTGCTGGCAACTTTCCCTTTGCCAACCTTTCCCTCCTCGCTTCCTCCCCATCCCACAGTGGGGAGAAAGCGGCATGGGAGGAATCCGAGGCGAGCAGGCTGATGGCTGCCGTCCCAGTGCAGGCTCAGCAAATGGGGCTCGTGATGGATGAATGTGCAGGGCAAGAAGTAATAAAATGGGCCCCAGTCATGTAATCTTCCATTAAAATGAAATGCATACCAGAAATGAGGCATTTCTGCAGCTTGTACCATCTCCCACGGAAGATCATGAATAAAAGAGGCAAGTGTACTGTTGACAGATGCCGGCATGCATAAAGGACAGTTCCTATAAAGGCAAAGCCCCGGCTAACAGATGGACTAAAGATGTGAGATGCAGGAAGATTTACCAGTCTAAATAATTCAAGGGAATGTCGTATGGGGAGGCAGTGCTGGAGAGGGGAGCCGGCAGAAGGTACAGATGGAAAGGCAGGCCAGGCCTTTCCCACAAACCCATTAAGAACGTCGCTTGTCTGAGTGACAGTATGTCGTGCGCGGCACCGGCAGAGAGGGGTGGATTTGCCTCCAGCACTCCTTCTGCAAGGTCAGGAGAGGAGTCAATCTCAGAGGCTGCAACTTTTGGAGGGCACGCTTCGCCTCCTGCAAGGCTGCTTCCTCTGGGAGGCTTGGCATGGCAAGCAGAAATGCTGCTGGATGAAGGTTTGGGAATGGAACGGCCCCAAATTGCTGATGGAGAGCTTCAGTTCCCACCGCTTTGATCCAGACCCTGAGAAACCTGAGGCGGGTGCTTGGATGGATGGAGGGCTCCTAGGAGTTGGTCACATTTGTGCTGTGCTGAATGTAGTCCATCCTGGGTTGGGTTAGTTAGTTGCTGCTAGCGCACATGGGGCTGCACGTCGAGCTTTTGCAGCTGAAAACGGGAGAGCTGATCTCATCTGCCAACCTTGGGCCACCTTTGCAACCTAGCGATGGCAGGGCACTGAGAGCTGGAAGCATGGTGTCAGGCTCCCAGGTGCCAAGCTGAAGGCAAGAAGCATACTAGAAGGGTCTCAACAGTGTGGGATATGGGGAAGCTGCTGCTCATCACCCCTGGGTGTGCCTTGGACCCCTCTCCCCTCGCCCCCAGGTGATCCCGGAGCTTTCTGGGTGAACATGAGACATTTTGGGAGAAGCAGGGAGATAAAGGGCAAGATGCAGAGGGTTAGATAGAAGTTGGCAGCAGCTGCTTGGCAGAGATTGTGCGTGCTCTTCGCTCGGAGAGGACGCCTTCCCTGGTCTCGTCAGCCGTCTGCAGCGCAGCGATTAATCATTGGTGTCAGAATCCCTAATCCTATTCAATGGAAAACAAACAGCGCGGCATCCAGCCCTGTGCTGAGCCCAAGCAATTAGCATGTTTACATGGACTGGGAAAGCTCAACAAAGAGTGGCCAACGGGGGCCACAGTAAATGAACTCTTGTCAGCCTGCGATCTTGGAGAGCCCGGGATCCCTGGGCTCTGATGAAGGCTTGGGCTTGGAAATGTGGTTTGAAGGGGCTGAGTGTGGGTGTCCTTGCTATCAAAAGTGATTTTTCTTGATTAGAGGCTCAGAGGTGAGTGAGTGTAGGTGGATGCTGAAGCGGGGGCTGTATACAGGTTGTAGGGTCGGCTCAGGAAATGGGATCTGGGGGCAATGGGAGTTTTGCTTGTGATTCGATCATAGAATCATAGAGTTGTTTGATTTGGAGGGGGCCCTTAAAGGCCGTCTGGTCCCACTCCCTGCACTGAACAGGGACACCCACAGCTCCATCAGGTGCTCAGAGCCCATCCAGCCTGACCTTGGCTGTCTGCAGGGACGGGGCACCCACAGCTCTCTGTTCAACCTGTGCCAGAGCTTCACTAGCATTGTTGAGTCAGCAGTGGGAACACCAGGAGGAAAGGCTTTTGCAATTCCAGCACACTAAATCCTGCCTCCAAAAGAAAAAAAAAGAAGTTTACATTTAAGTTTTGAGTGCAGCTTGAAAGCTTGGGAGGCTGGGAGTGAGACAGCCCTCATGAGCACTTGGTTGCTCTCGAAATGAAGGGGCATTGCTGGGTGCGTGTCTCTCCTGCTTCCCTCCCAGAAACACATCTGATTTTGGGGGGTGGAAAAGGAGAGGACTGATTCAAATAAAAATGTATTTGTATGAGAAAAATTATTTCCTTCCATGAGAAAACACATAGTTTGAGGCAAATTTATGGCTTTGGCCTGGTCATTAATATCTGGTTGTCAAAAAGTATTGGTTTGAACAAAAATATGTTGTAATAAAAATGCATTGTTTTGAAGAAATTTATTGTCCCCATGAAAACCTATTCAATTCAGAAAGATATGTTGATTTCAATGAAAATCTATTTGTTTTAAGAGACAGACAGAAGTTGCATTCAGCTGAGAGCCGGAGGCTTCTCTTGGTACAAATCGCCCTGCAATGCTGCTGTATTCAGGATGGAGAAAGGCAGATCTGCAACCGGACTGCAGAGGCAGCTCAGAGACCCAGTGCTGCCCCAAGCATGCGACGGGTGAGGTCTGGGGTCCCCTTTGGGCAAACGGGGATTGTGTGGGTTTGCATTTCCCAGCCCTGCTGTGGGGTTTGCCCAAGGTGGGACTGGCTTAGGCTGTTCTGCCTAAGCCTCTTTCCCTGCCAGTCAGGACTAGGTAAAATTCACTCTGAGCTCAAAAGCCATAATGCTGCCTTAGCTGGGATTATGAGAGGAGCCACCGCGGCATCACCTGAAATCCACCTCCCTGTGCCTTCCGTTTAAAACAATCAGCACTTGTTTGCAGTGGGCTTTTGCTTTCATTACGCTCCAACTCTGCTATTTAATCAGCTTCTTCCTTCCTCTGTTTGTACAAGGCATCGCTAGCCCATATTAAAAGGGGGAAGGGAAGGCACAAGATAAAATAAAATCACCTACCCAAGAAATGTCACTGCCGCAGTGTTATCCCCTCCCTGCCAACATGCGCTCGGGTGCTGGTGTCAGTGGAAAGGTTGCCTCTGATTAATATTAATACAGAATTAGAGCTGTGTTTGTCATGATCACCTCGTTTGGTATTGCTCTGTGTGGCAGGTGAAAGCAGAGGAAGGAAGGGAAGAGGTCTGCGTGGCATTCATTAATCATTTCATCAGGAAGGAGCTCAAGGCAGAGCCCTGACTTAAGAAGGGTTGCAGGCAGGGATGGGGCTGTGCCGATCCACACGTTCCTCCTTGCATCTCTCACCTCCCACCTGGCCAACTGCTAAGGTACTTCTGGGATCTGGGGTGTTTTGGTGCCCAAATATGTGCTGTCTTGGTCTTGGATGGGCCAATCTGATGTATGAACTCCTGTTGTAGGTCTGCCGTTGGTACCTGTAAACCAGTTAGAAAATGGACAAATGACTCTGGATCCTTGAAGAACATCTTTGGTTCCCTTTTGATTCAAGAAACAGCGATGAAGCCACTATCTGAGCAGCCGGGTTTTTCCCTCTTAGTCAGTAACCCTCCTGCACACTGAGGTGCAAATCTCCTTAGAGCAAGGACTTCTGCTTGGTCTGCAAGTGAAGAGTGACCAAGAGCTAGGGGGTAGCAAAGCCCCAGGAAGGTGTGTTCCATCTCCAAGATGAGTGTGATAGGGACACAACTGAACTGAAAATAGGTATTCGGTCTAAGAGAACTCCGTGACTTCCAAAAGGTGGTTTTTCCCACCATAGAATAGGTAACCAAGTTGAAGGACCCCAGATACCCTTTCTCCATTGGCTGGAAAGATGTTGTAGAGGAACAGAAACAGATAGTGGATAGCTTGAGTTCCATGCTGAGTGATGCTAGCGTAATGGCCTAAAGTGTGCAATTTATCTAGCCTTTCAGCAGTATTTTGTTTCTTCAACACGTAGAGATTCCTGTACCTATTGGCTTGGTTTCACATCTGTATGTGTCCAGAACTGGTCTGTGCTTTTTTTTCTATCCTCTATTTTCTGAACACAAGACAAGGAAGAGTTGCACACGTACATCTTGTAAAGAGTCTTTGCATTAAGAATTTGCAGCTCAACCTTCTTGTTCCCTTTTCCTTCTTTTCGTTTGAGGATGCTATTTATTATTCAAATGTGGGAAGAGTTGAGCCAAGTGGTGCATTGCTCTCATTAATTATTCTCTGGGATTAAGGAATCAGTTAAATCCATATCTCCCTTAATCCTGTTTTATTAATTTTATATTCTTGGCAAAAAAAGAAGGAAAACAACAATCCCCCGCCCTCTTTACAAAGGGATCATGCAGCTTTCTGCTGGGACCCTGAGAACAGGAAGTCTCTGGTGTTCCATGGATGCTCTTCTTTTTAATTTGATAAAATAAATTAGCACAGGATTAGTGCCTTCCTGCGTGGGCCTGCAGCGTGGCTCAGCTGTGGTTGCTACCGTAGGGGGTGGCATTAAGCATTGTTCTGGTTGCACAGAGGTGAGATGTGAGAGCCCCAGCCAGTTCGTTGCTGGGAAGGAGAGCTTTCTTCTTAATAACAGCACATCTTGCAGCCTTTTTTCCCCGAGGCCTCCATAAAAGAGGCTGCCTTCTGCCAGGTACAAGTTTTGTGTTGGATGAGACCTGATTGCTGGGAGCGAAGATTTGGTCTGGGATAAGGCAGAAGGAGAATGGGAATGTGGAAGGGGAGCTTTTGGAGCTTTCATCTGTGGTAGAGGTCTCCAGCTGATGCATCAGGACTTTGGTGACTCTTCTGTCATGAGAGTGGGGAGACTGGGCTGTAAGGGAGCAACCTGTAGCTGCAGGGAAAGCTTAGTAGCCTCCAAACTGCTTGTTTTATGTGGCTATAAGACAGAAGAGAAAGGCCAGTGGTGGTGTGCGGCCACATGACCTGTTCCTTGGATGCAGGGGAACCCACACTGGATTCCCATGAGCGGGATACAACCAGCCCAGAAAGGGGCTGGGGCTTGCAAGGCTCAAGGAGCTGGACCAGAAAGTATCTGGTCCCTCAACCAAATGACATTCTATGAGTGGTATTTGGGAGATCCCTGCTATGTCTGCACTTAAACTGGAACTGATAGGACAGTGCTCAGAGCTCTGCACTGGAGCATGGGGCTGGTGACACAGGTTGCATCAAAAACCAAGCAACCAGCCAGCCAACAAAACAACCAGCCAACCAACCAACCAACCAACCAACCATTAATTTCTTATCCTTCTCTTGTCTTGAAGATGACCTCAGCCAGCACTGAGCTGGGCTCTGGGGATGCAATACTATTTAACTTTACTCTTTGATTAAGGAAAGCTTTTAAAGCAGAATTGTGCCTAAGAATTGCCAAGTGTTTTCTCCCTAGAGAGGGTGCCTTGTTTGCTGATAATGACAAGACTTAGAAACGAGTCTGCAGCAATGTCAGCTGGGCAGGGTCGCAGTGGAGAGGGGTTTGTCCTTTGGCACGGGAACTGATTCCACCTTCAGCTTTCCTATGAAGGGCTGTGTGGATGAACAGATGTTGGCAGATAAATGTCCTTAAATCCCACCAACACTGGGGTCACTTCTGGAAGTTGTTCTTTCTTTTGAGAGTGTCTTTGGCTCATGAAATCACAGAATCACAGAATCACAGAATGACCCGGGTTGGAAGGGACCTCAAGGATCATGAAGTTCCAGCCCCCCTGCCTGGCAGGGCCACCAAACTTCCACATTTACTAGATCAGGTTAAATCTCTTCTGGCTTCAGCTGAACACCTTTGCTGCAATATAGAGGGACACACCAAAAGTGGCTGGAGTTGCTTTTGGGGCTTTTTGTTATGGAAATTCCCACAATTTCAGCCATCTGAGGAGTGCAGAGATTTTTGTAGAAGAATTTCATTTTAGCGTAAAAGAAAGCAGAAGCTGTCAAGACCCTGTAATAACAGCAAAACATCTTTAGGATTGTATTTATTAAAGATCCCAAATCTTCTTCTGTCTTTTCTATTCCAACCAGGGATTGCTTTTCTCCTGCACTGCCTCTGCTGTGTTTTCTTGTTTGTGAAGATTCACTAGATAGTGGGGAAGCCTATTCCTATAAAAACACGGTTGCATTGGATGAAAGGTATAAAGCAAATGGCCTCATTTGTTTTATACAGTCTAGGAACAACTTCCTAGCTCGCTGTGTTAGGAAGAGCCAGCTCCTTCTTGTTCTGCTGTTAGTGGAGCAAGCAGGGAGCAAGAGGTTGTCCCATTCCCATGACATGGGGAGCACCCTGTGAACACGGACTGATGTCCCACGTGTGCTGGGATACAAATAAGATTCAGGCAGGATTTTGTGGCTTGATAATTCTGGTCACTATGGAAAATCACTGGGAACCAGCAAGGTGCCAGGCTGGCATCGAGGAAATTTCAGTCTCTGATTGAGAGGCCCAGAACTGGACAGATGGTGGAGTGGGACACATGGAGCTGGTTGGAGGCAAATGGCGCTCTGGGCCCAAGGAAATGCGAGGGAATCCTCCTAGCCATGCCAATGATAAGCTGAGTTAGGCTTTCCCTTGCTCCTGAGATCCAGCATTGGCTGGGAGGAGTTTTTTTCGGTGGTGTTTGGGTAGAAAATATCATCGTGCGCCGACACCTGATTGGGTTGGCAGAGTCTTCCCTCTTGTTGGGGACACAAACCAAAGAAGAGTGTGGGCTGTGAACACTACAAGAATTAGCCTCGGCAGTCATTTTCTTTGAAAAAAAAAAAAAAAGGAAAGTGCTGAGGAAAAGCCGAAAAGACATTAATAAAGATTTCAAACAGCATTCTGCTAAGTGCCCCAGTGGTAGCTTGATCTTGTTTCCAGTCTTTTGGGTGAAAGACCTCTTTTAAGTTAATTTGCATTGCGAAGCATCACTGATGCTCTGGTGAAGGAGACTTCGCACAGCCACGCACAAGGCAAGCCAAAAAAACAAAGGCGTGTATTTCAAATTTGAGGTAGGAATTATATACACTTAGAGTCATGAACTCTGGGTAATAATTGAAAGGTCAGATTGATGAGAGCAGCCTCCGAGATACGATTTCTATGACAGCTTGATGGATGCCCCACTATCAAGGTGTGCTTTTAATCATAATCTCATTACTCTACTTCTTATGGTTCGACTCACCTAAACTCATGGGAGGAATCAGGGGCCACCTCTAAAATGTGAATCGGCTTTTATTTGGAGAAAGAACAGTTGAGTGGCTGGGAGGACAAAAAGGAAAGGAGTGAGCCAAAAAAAAGATGTTCCCGGCTGAGGATGAGTCAAGAGCAGACATGGAAGCAACACCTGCATGAGTGGCTCTCCAGCTAACTCTCCACAGGCTGGAAATGGGACCAGTGGAGACGACCTGAGTCAAAAGAGGGAGACTTGAAGCTCTCCCAGCATGAGCACGTGTCATCCCCACAAGTCTTGCTGTATTGCTGCCCTGAAGAGAGTGGGCATGAAGGCTCCGGAGAGATGGTCATTACAGCTCTCCCAAATAGGAGAGGAGCCTCATCTTGGGGAGAATTCACGTGCTCTGATTTGTTCATCCAAAATCCATGCTGAAGCTTCCTGTTGATGGCCAACTGTTAAAATGCATGTGCATGGATGGAGAATACCAGCTTCTAGGTTGGGATCGCTGAGACCTAGAGAAGGCCAAAGCCTTCTAGATCTGGTGTATGGAAATTAAAAGATAGAGCTGAGCTCTGTGTCTGCTGGGCCCCTGTAGCCAATAAGGCACTGCTTCTTCTCACTGAAGTAAATACCAAGTATACCCTGGAGATCCACCACTTCCACTGGTCCATCTGTAATGTGTCTGTGCAGAAACTGCACCTTGGATCCCATCAATGGGGATGGGCCCTTTGGCCATGTGCCATTGGCCATGCCATACCAGGGGGCTGCCTGGCTGGGTGCGGTCCCAAAAGCATCCTCATGGGCCCCTCCATCAGAGCTTGGTGCTGAGGCCAGAAAATGCTGGGGTGGCACCCTGCAGCCCATCAGCCAATCCTGCAATTCATCCTCGTCTCCCTTGAACCTCCTGGAAGAGTTAGTATGGAAATTTCAACCTATTTTTAAGGGTTATTTTCACTCAAGTGAAATCTATCAAAGAAGGAGGGTTATTTTTACAGCGCGCAGCAACTGCCGGTTGCCATGGCAGCGGGCCGGGCGAAATGCAATAAAGCATCCCTCTGTTATTGTAAACACAAAGGGAACCACTGGCACTGCAAAGAAAGGCTATTGTCATGGTGGGAGGAAGGCAATGCTGCGGTGTGCCCGCCAAGATCCCAAGATCTGGTCCCAGCTGGACTTGGGGAGCCATGTCCTGGGAAGTTTCATGGGGTTCTCTGTGCCAGCATGGGTCTGGGATCCAAAAATATTGAGCCTCTCTGAGCTCCCCTCTGTGCGTCTTAGGGACACTGGTACTCAGCCCGAGCTGAACTTTTCCCCCTCCTTTGCAAAAACTTGGAAGAAGTTCTGAAAATGTATCTCCTAAAGAAAGGGATGGGATGGGGGAACCTCTGCATTTTTCAGCCTGGTCTTCCAGCAGCATCAGGCACACCACAAGAAACTGCATCAGCCCCTCGAGGCATGTGTTTCGTCCCTTCAGTCTGTATTGTGGTGCTTTCCATGCTTCTGCTGTGGCTGTATGGAAACCACACAGCTGCCCCTTGTTTTCCTTGCTCGTGAGACGCAGGCTGTCCTCAGGTGGCACATCTTGGATGCATAAGGGTCTACCTGGGCAAGGGGAAGCCCAGCAGAACTGTCTTCATGTGCTGAAGCTCTCCTGAAGTACCACGTGGTTATTTTCATCTTTGACTCTAGCTGAGGTGACCACTAATAAGGTGGAGGGAGAGCAAGAAGACACAGGGTCTGACCTTCCCACTCTACAGACACCTCTTAAAGACCCTGATGTTCTTTTTTAGGGGGTTCTAGGCACCCAGAGCACTTCTTGTTTGAAAGCATCTTGAACTGAGTACCAAAACCCAGACCGTGAAAAACCCCTTGCCATTTGGCTCACCCTGGCAAAGTCACTGTTATCTTGGGGTAGTCACTTTGCTGCCATCGGACAAAGCCAGTGGTCGCTCCATCACTGAATGCCAGGAGAGGAGCTGGCATAGGAAATGGTCGGAGGCAACATTCCCTCTCCTATCTTACAGCAGAGACATCCCCATGCTGGCCAATCCCAGGTCCTGCAGGGGATGATTTTTGGAGATCTGTGGCCTGTTTTTTCAGCATCTCATAAACAGGGAAAAGAGACAAAGGCAAGAATTGCTGTGCGACAGCGTGTGTATAAATAGATCCTTGGGAGGGCGAGACCAGCAGGAGGGGAGAGATGGAGATGAATTCTGTTTCCAAAGGAGCAGCCGTGAAGCCGCTTGCCTTTGTGCCTGACCCTTTGGTGTTAGGTCACTGCTCCTCCTGCCCACTGCTTGCTTATCCAGGAAAAGATTGTATAGAAAACTTGCTGCTTGCCACGGGAATGGAGGTTACTTCATGTTTTATAGAGGTTAATGGCTTTTCTTTTTTGTTGCGTAGTAAGGAAAAAAATAATGATAATGCTCAGATGGAGATGCATCTCATCTAAAAGGGTTTCTAATGATTGGGTTTAATATAGAATTATTAGAAAGTCAATAACCAGGGCATGTGGTGATCTGGGAGTCCCTCAGAGGAAGGACTCGAGCTGGTGATGCAGCCACTGGTTTGTTAAGACCACCCTTGGAGTGGTGGGACCCAGGATCCCAGAGAGTCTGGGGGCTTGTGTGTCCCATCCCAATGGGTCTCCTCCCACCACCCCTCTGTAGGTGTGGTTGGAAGGACTGAGGGCACCTTGCTGTGATGGCTCCGATCTCAGGTTCCTAATCTGCAATCTGGGGGCTGTTCCTTATTGAGCTTTGGTGTGACCCAGCATGGTGACAGCCACTTCTTCCTGCTTTATGATGAGCCCTGCCTGAAATACCAGCCTTGGCTGTGCGTGATCAAGCTGTAGACCCTAGGGAAAGGCATGGAGCTGTGTCAGGGGAGGGTCAAGGTTGGAGTTAGGAAACCAGAGGGCAGTGGGCGTGGAATAGGCTGCCCAGGGCAGTGGGCACAGCAGTGAGCTCCACGAGTGCTCACAGAGTGCTTGGACAACACTCTCAGGGTTTGAATTTTGTGTGGTTCTGTATGGAGCCCGGAGCTGGACTTGGTGATCTGTGTGGATCCCTTCCAACTCAGGATATTCCGTGGTTCTGTGAGGTATTGAGCCACACTCTTGCTGAAGAGCAGTGTTTTCACCAAGGTGAAAACTGCCAAAGCAAAGTCAAGGAACATTTCCTCGTGGACTCAGGTCTGAGCTCTCCCCATGTTGGCCCACCACAATAACCTGACTGAGTGCTGGATGATCTCCTCGAGATGAAACTTAATTCACAACTCTTTAACCTAAGGTTCTCGTTCATAAGTGGTTCGTTATTAAGGGGTGAGTACATGGCAGCTTCATTCTTTAATAGCATATATAGCATGTTACACTTTACAGTGCATTAGCAATAAATGCTTAATGGAAGAGGCTATATCAAGCTGTTAGATAGAAAGCCTATTATAAAACGTGGGCTCCTGCTCAAACAATGCGTGCGTCTGTTTAACACCTGATGTTAACTCAGAAAGTGTGTTAGAAAGCACCGCTCCCTGGCATCGAGAAAATAAGAAGCACTTTATGTATTAAAGTGTCACCAAAATTTCCTTGCTTGTTTCAAACATTCTCGAGAAAATGTTGTCTAAAAGGTGGCTGGCGGAGATGGGAAGTCTGGAGCAATGTGTCGGGAGTGGGGGCTGGCAGGGGAGCAGGTGCTTTGTGCATTTCACATTCACAGTCTTCTATGTCCAGGCGGTGCGTGCTGTACTTTGCAAAACCCACAGTGGCTTTGGCACCAATGGAACCAAACTGGGCTTCTTTGGCTTCCAAACCGAGCACGACTCTTCAGTCCCGACCCCTCTGCCTCCTTCCAGTGCTTCAGCAGTTAAATGAAAAGTGGTGGTTGAGAAGATGAGAATTAAGTTATTAAAGCATCTGGACACTTTTAAGAGGATTGCTGAGTGTCGTAATACTCAAGATTGACTTGAGAATTTGGGGGTGGATTTGCAGCTGGAAGAAATTCCTCATGTACTGTATACCTGCCCCCTGTGTATATGTTAGCATACTTGGCACAGATGTCTCTTTGTTTCCGTACAGGAAACTAATTGCCTTTCTTGTTTCAGTCTGAAGTTTTCCTGTGTCATTCTGTAAATAATGAGAGGCATTTCTCAAAGTTTGCCAGGCGCCTTTGTCCCTCCTGACTGTGCTTCAGCTGCATGCCCCATGCTGGAGGAGCATCCCCTTGCTGGAAACCCACTGCCACCTCACACCTCTGCCCTGGCCCTGAGGTTTGTCAGCTGGGAGACATCTTGCATGGCAGCAGGGAAGGGAAAGCAAGAGATGGAGGCTTGGAGTGAATGACACGCTTTGCCTTGGAGAGCTTTCCAGCTTCCAGTTTTTTTATGTGAATACTGTCTCCAGAGATTCACGTCCTTTATTTATCCTGGGCACAGCAATAGCTTAGGCTGAGGGGACAGCAAACACCTCCTGAGAAATACCCAGCACAGTGCTGCAGCTCCTGCATGGTTGTGATGATGTGCTGAGAGGGAACTTTCTCATCCCATGTTCTGACCTTCTTCTGTCCTTCTGTGCTCCTTTTGGAGGCTGAATTTTCGGTATGCGCTCTTTCCTTGGCCATCAGATACATCTCCTGAGGTTTGAAGAAGTACAGCAGAAGTTCAGGGCTTGAGATGGAATGAGAAACAGCACAATGCTGTGATGGAAATCCAGCTCTCTCCTCCTGGCACCAAGTGATAGCTTGCTACTGACCTGTGAGAAAACAGAAATCCTCAGAGCCCTCCCAGGCCAGGAGATGGAGCAGACAGAAACAGGGATGAGAGAGCCTAGAGCTAGCCTAAAGCTGTGCCCGCTGCTCCCATTTGATGTGAAAGAGAAATTCAGGTCTATAATGAGAGCCCAGATGTGGTGGTGGGGAGGGGTTTGCAATAAGCACCAAACACCAAGGAGGTGAACAAAAGCACCAAGGAGGACTCATGGTGTGGGCAAGTCTTGCTGTTCGCTGGTTGAAGCCCTCTGGGTGACCAGGAGATGTGGTCAGACATGTCCAAGCCATGCCCTCACTTGCCCTGATGTGCTCCCAGCACTGCTCCACTTGTGTGCTGGGGTTGGCTGAGCCATGCCTCAGTTTCCCCTCCCAGTGAGCAAAGGAAGGAGCCTGGGCAGTGAGGAGACAGCACAGGGCTCCGATTCATAGAATCATAGAATGGCCTGGGCTGAAAAGGACCACAATAATCACCCAGTTTCAACCCCCCTGCTGTGTGCAGGGTCACCAACCACCAGACCAGGCTGCCCAGAGCCACATCCAGCCTGGCCTTGAATGCCTCCAGGGATGGGGCATCCACAACCTCCTTGGGCAACCTATTCCAGTGTGTCAGCACCCTCTGGGTGAAAAACTTCCTTCTAATATCCAACCTAAACATTCCCTGTCTCAGTTTAAAACCATTCCCTCTTGTCCTGTCACATCCCCTATGACTGGGGATGTGCAGAGTGCTCTGCTGGGGTGACTATTTATTGGTAAAAACAAATGGACATCCTGAGCCAGCTCAAGCCAGCAGCTCTATGTGAAGGATTTGGCCTTGACCTTTATCATCTGTTTCTCTTGTCACTTTTGGGTGAGGGGCACTGGGACATGGTGGGTACCTCGTTGCTTGGGGCTGTTCATCAGCTGCAGGGTGAGGACAGTGCAGCCTGTAACAAGCTGGTGCCACTATTGCAAATCTCTGAGGCTGCTGTCGGTCAGGATCTGCTGGACAGGCTCTGCAGAGCCCTTCAGCTGGAGCTGGCTGGGCATGGAATCTGCCTGGTGCTCGGCACCTGGTCAAGGGGCTGCTGTCTCTTCCCACGGGGGGATACGCTGCAGCGCTGCTGATTGGGGGGGGGAGGCTCGTGCTTTTGGCACCACTGGCTGTAGGCTGCCAATCACCCCAAGCACCAGGTATCATGTCGGAGCCATCACTGTTTGCTCTGACATCGGCCTGGCCTGCGCCTAGGCAGTGATGAGCATTAATTGGGCCCCCCCTCTGCCCCGTGCTAGCCAGGCAGTGTCACCGTGGCACAGCAAGCAGTGCTGAGGGCTTTGGGATGGACACGGACCCGTCAGGCTCTGCTGGCTGCAGGCAGCAGGATGAGCCCGCAGGTGCTGTCAGAAGCATTGGGCTGCAGGTAGCATCTCAAAGGGGGCTGGCACGCATTTAAAGCACTTGTAAATCTGACATCGTACCTGGCTGAGGCAGCTGCAGATGCTGCTGTCACAGGTGAGCCCGCAGCAGGACCAGGCACAGTGCTGCCGCTCTGGGCTTGCCGAACTGCCCCCAGCTCATAGCATCTCCTTCTCACCTCCCCGCAACCTTATGTTGATGAGGGCAGCCCTGCAACCTGTCAGGGTCAGGAGGGACTCTCTTGCTCTTGACTTCCATAGCCGCGGTGCCAAAAAAAAAAAGAAAAAGCCATGAAATTTAGGAAAATGTTGGAAAAAAAAATATAAATAAGCACAGCAACCAACCTGTTCTGTCAGTTTTTGCTCCTCTTGCTGCTGGCTTCCCACAGGCCCTGCTCAGATCACAGGAGGTGGCTCTCCCCTCTCAGCCTGGCAGAGGCAGGGATGTTGCCTTGTGGAAGCAGGCTGTCCTTTCTACCTCATCATATCTGCTTCATATTTTCCAGGCGTTTTGGACCACATTAATGATTAAAGCAAAACAGGATTCTTATTGGCAGCACAAATCACTTTTTCAAGATGACACCAGCACTTACAGCCTTATTACTGTCATTAACAAGATTATTACTATGACTTTGCCATGCTCCCCCGTTCTAAAGAAAGCAATAGAAATCCAAACATACTGGCTTAAAGATATCCTGGACTTGGTCCTCCTCTCTAACCAAGAGAGGTCACGCCGTATGAAAGAAGAGCATCTTTCTATGGATGTACATAGGCTATGGGCATGCAGGCTACCCTGAGTGAGATTGGATGTCATGCAATGAGACTGTGCTGTTGGTGTTTGTCACAGCTGGGGCTGTCCTCATTGGCCTGAAGGTAGCTGGATGATAGGAGACACAGGAGAGGACACATTGTTCCTCATCTTGGCATTACAGCTTTACAAATGACTACTCCAAGCTTAGATCCAAAATGGTGTCGTGGCTTTCGCTGCTGTCATCAATTGCCATCAACACTGCATTTAGCTGACATAATTACTTATTGTTACAATCAGTGCCCATTAGGTTAAAGCTAAATTACAGTCTCAGTCCTTGGGAACTGCCTATTACATCCATATGAATACGCAAAGTTCATCACTCATGATTAACGTTGCTACAGTGAATACAAAAGGAATTAGTGAGGACCTGTCACTTATTGTAAAGTGCTGCCAGATTATGGTATCAGAAATGATGTGTCAACTGTTAAAACTTAATAATCCATGCTGGAGTGCTGTATCTGATTATAACACTGATCAAAGGAGAGGCCTGATTGGCAGTGGGAAACCCAGGCTGGGTGGTGATGGCACCGATAACCTACATGGGTCAGGAGCCCTGTGCTATGCACTGGGGCTGCACTGCCAGTGCTGCGGGGCCGGGACCCCTCTGGGGCACGTGGTTGGAAAGGATGGATGTGTCCGTGGTCCATGGGCACGTGCCTGAGCCAGGGGGCTGGTTCACCTCCAGCCAGTGGTGAGAATGGCTGCTGCAGCCAGAGCTGCTGTCACAACCCCCGCCTGTCCCGGTGAGGAGAGATGGGGGAGTTTGGGAACAAGTGGGGATCAATTTCCCACTGCCCATCACCAGTGACCTGGGAGGTCTCCTCGATCCAATGGGTTTGCTGGGCTCATTTTCCTGGGGGAGAAGCAGCATGCCATAGCATACATGTGTATATGTAAGTACATGTATGTGCAGGCATGCATGACTTTAGAACAAGTCCTGCGTCTGTGCTTTGGCATCACTCAAGGGCACTGTCTGTTTTTTCTAATTTGAAAAGACTTCTTGCTTTGAAACTGTTTTTTTTTTTCCCATTTTTTCTTTTAAACTCTTGAGGCTGAAGAAAACTCTCTTCTTGCCCTCAAACGCGAGTTAGTGGGCACAGCGGGGATGGGTGGATGGTTGGACTTGGTGATCTTAGAGATCTTTTCCAACCGTAACGATTCCATCATTCTGTGTATGTATTAAGGAGCCTGGTAGCAGTACAAAGGTTCTACAAAATAGCTGCAAAATTGAAAGTTGTGGATAACCTCATGTAGTTCTTCCACACTACAACTTTTCTCTTACACTGACTTACAGGGTTTTTCCATCTTTGGTTGCCTAACCGTGATGGCAAGAGCTGGATTTCTTCCTTTTCTGCTGCAGCTCCAACAAAACAAAGCTAACTAAACAAAAACTCCTCTCTTGGGCTAAATTGCAAACATTTTCTTGAAACATAGTAGAATATCTGAAGTTGAAAAGGACCCATGAGGATCATGGAGTCCAATGCCTGGCTTCACACAGGACCACCCCAAAATCAGACCGTATGTCAGAGCGTTGTCCATATGCTTCATGAACTCTAGCAGCTTGGTGCCATGATCACTGCCCTGGGGAGGCTGCTCCATGCCCACCAACCTCTGATACCCACCTGAACGTTCCCTGAGGTGTGAACCTGCAAACCTGTGGTGTGAGCCTGCAAACAAGGTCATGCTCTGTTCCGATTCAACTGGTATGTTTGATCTTTGGAAAGAATACTTAAACATTTACTCATTCTAGGCAAACAAAACTCTCTTTAGAGGACCTGAAATGCAATCTGTCATTTTTGTTTCAAATCGTTTTAAATGTCTCTATAATTTTAACCATAAAGTGGAAAGTGTGACTGACTAGTCACTGCAAATGGAAATGTTCCTTTCTAAAGCATTCAAATGAAACGTTTCTTTTTTTTTTTTTTCTCACAGGTTTCCTGTCTGTTGGCTGGTTTGGAAGTCAGCAATTCCCCGAGATGAAGTTGTACGAAGTTGGCTGGTGCTGAATTTGCATTTTTTTTTTTTTTTCCCAGAAGAGAGAGAGATCGAGGGGAAAACGTCACCATGCTGCATCACCGGGCGCTCCATCCCACGGGTCTGCCCATCCTCACCCCTCCAACACCGACGTCCTCAGGTGGTGATCCCCATGTCCCCGCTCGGACGCGGGATCACAGCTCCGGCTCCCCTCCCCAGCACATCATCAACATGTTGTTTCCAGGGTCATAAATTTGCACGGTGATGAGACACAACCAGATGTTCGGCTACGTGAAGCGACTGGCGAAGCAGCCTGCCTGGCGCAGCCCCCGCCGCCGGAGCCAGCCGCCTGCTAATGAGAAGCAGGGCTCTCGCCTCGCACCGGGCCAGCACAGACGGGGAGCATCCCCAGGAGCACCTGCAGAGCTGCCATCCCGACCCCCGGCCTGCTCTCGGCGTCCGGGGAGCGACTACAGGCTCTTTGGTGTCTATCGGCTTCTGGCGGCCATCTGGAAAGCGAGTTCGGCCTAGCGCAGGGGGGACGTTCAAGGCCACGGTCCTTCTTGCTAGCGAGGAAGCCGGTCACAATGCAATGTGATGCTTTATCGTGTACAAATACTTCTGAGACGTGTGTTCTGTATGGATGAGCAGTTTGGTTCTTGATGGAGAGACCCACAGGGATGTGAGGTCTTAGCTCAGGATGCTGAGGCAGTACCCTCTGCCGGGAGCTGGTGTTGACTGGAGATGCCCGTTTCCATGACTTTGAATGCCTGCATCCCCTGAGTGGGTTGAAAAGTGCTGAAAAAGGAACGTGGGCTGCAGTGGTCCTCAGGACAGCTTTCGGCCAGTGTATGGCAGATGCTACCCCTGCAACATTCTTGTGATGTTTTGGGATGTGCACTAAACATCTGGGAAACACGCCCCGATGGCAGTCCCTGGGCACAACCATCCTGTGGGGGCTTTCTCTCTGTGGTCTTCTTCTGGAAGCCTGTGGAGGTCCCAGCATCAAGGCTGAGTCCTGTGTGAGGCTGGCACGACTCCATCGCTGCCTCGTGGCATCAAGCCAGCCCTTGCATCACAGGGTGAGTCTAGGATGAAGGATGTTCCCATGTGAAGGTCTGGTGTTGGTGCCCCTTCTCTGTTTCTTTGCTCTTCCCTGGATCACATGGGCAATGGTAGCACCTCCTCATACACCTACTTGTAGGTGGGCTGCACAGAAGAGAGAGGACCTATTTGAAGAAAAAGAATAAGGAGCGTGTTGGTACAAGACTCCAGGGCTGCAAGTTGGTCCTGGGTGGTCACTCCTTGCTTGGAGGTTCAGGAACAGCCTCCAGATTAGAAGAGGAGGAGATTGATCTTGGTGAGTGCTTGGAGGGGACAACACTGCAGTGCTTGTGGCCATGAGCATCCCTTCCAGCTGGGGCTGCAATGGGGGGGAAGCCCAGCTGTCTCTGGAGGTCTTAGCCATCAGCCCAAGGGGTTTCCCAAGGCCACGCAGGAGGGGTGGGATCCTTGGGCACATGTCCACCAGCCCCTTCCAGTGACATGAGGGGGAGGGCAAGCACATGTGGCTCTGCTCAGCCTCACCACATCCAGGAGAGCCGCTGTCCTCCCTGATGGAACTCCAGGTGACACAGGGCTATCGCCTTGCCGTCCCAAGCATGTAGAGGGAAGGAAGGGATGCAGCCCTACAGTGGGTGAGGGACCTTGGTGTCCCTGCTGTGTCACACGTTGGCCGCTCCATTATACGGCAGCACGTTGGAGGGAGTTTGGGTTAAAAGGGGTTAACAGCTCTCTGCTGTAACACATGATTGGTCTTTATGAGGTTGAAACTCTTGTCTGTTTGAGGCCTACAGATGATGCTAAAGAGCACAATAATGACAGCAATTCAAAGCAATCTAATTATGCAAACGGGAGGCTAAACAATTTCATCATCCTTAAATTAGATTGTCCTAATGAGATAAAGACACCAATTAATCCTGAATTAATTTCAATAGCCTATTTCAGGCAAACACTTTAATATGCAAATGTAAATGAGAAACAAAGCCTACTGTAGAATGCCAGAGTTCAAAACCTCTCTCTGCACAGCTGCAGCGGGTGTAAATAGTGTCTAATGAGTTTGCATGGAAAGACACAACCAGTTGAAAATTTTAGCCTTCATAAAGCACAGCCGGTGCCTCAGGTACGTGCAGCGCCGAGGCGGGCAGGGAACCTCGGGATGGGACCCACGTGGGACAGAGGGCTCCAAGATGCTGCCCTGCCAAGCCCAGCTCTTCGTGCTGGGTACCTGGCCGGCCGCCTTTCTAGGACACGGAGATGGTTTTAATTAGCTGTTGCATAATTGTTTTAAATTAGCTGCTTTGCTGTGTGCTCGCAAAGGTCCGCTCCTGGTTGTTCTCCCAGGCACTCAGCAGAGGAAAGGGCAGAGCCTGGGATGTTGGTTACGGACAAAGGCAGATGTCCTCCCTATTCTTACACCTTGCTGCCCTTCTATACCACAGCACCACAGACATCCCTTTGGTTAGGAATTATCATCAGCATCACCTCGTGGTAGTGCATACCACAGGGTAAGGGCTGTCTCACATGGGGATGTGGTGTAAGCACCGTAAGCAGACTCCTGTAAGTGAGCAGCTCACTTCTTCCTTCTGTGTTAGAGGGAATTTGCTCTTTGTTTTGGCACTGTGTGGTTTTTCCGCTGGGGCAATTCACGCAGCAGGGAGAGGTGTGAACTTCCAGCCCGAACGGAGGTCCTACCTTGCTCACATCACCTCTGTCAGGGGCTTTATGGACCAGATAATGTCCCTGCAGTTAATTGCCCCTCATGCTTCACTTAGGAGTGCATTGAGAGTGGAGATTTTGGCACTTCTAGCAGGAAACCTTGGGTCAGCATTGTTTGGCAACATGGGGTTTAATCTTAGAGGGTGGAGCACGAGCATCCCTTTCCATTTCTCCAGCCTCAATGGGCACGGTGGCTTATTGACAGATGAATTGAGACAGGGAGAGGGCTGGTGGCCCAGAGCTTGCTGCGTGCCAGCAGATCTGGAGATCTTCTATCACACATGTTTGTCCTTGGAAAAAAGACAATTGACTCAGTAAATTGCTTCATCTCTGGCATCCTGGGTACCAGCACCGCCTTTTCCTCTGGAGCAGGGGAGATTTTCTCCACAAGCTCTATCTCTGCTGGAAATGCTGTGCTGTGGATGGAGACCTGGGCAAGAGCTCACTGCTCAGTGTGCCTGCTTCTGGCCAGGAGTGTAAATCCATCCTGTTGGAGCCCAACCAACACCTTGGGATGGAGGCATGCACAGATCTGGAGATGAAGCATCTTTGGTCCAGCACACAGAGCTGGGGGATCTCTGCACCCAAACTGGGGAGCCGTTTGCAGCCGCAAGCTGCATCCAAGGGAGGATGACAGATCGCTGCCTCCGTCTGTGGTTTTTCCTTAATTAATACCAGATCTGTGCATTACCCGCTCACCCCATGGGATGAGTTGGGTCTGAATCGGGGGTGAGCACATGATCGAGTTTTTGCCAAATTACCCGGCTCGTGCAATATGGTGTGCAGCTGGCTGCCTGCCAGCAGCGGGAGCACAGAGCAGTACCTGATTCAGCAAAAAGTCTCTCTGGCCCCTTCGGAGACCCTGCGAGGCAGCAGAAAGTTTCTCTCTCTCCAGCGTTGTTTCCCGGCTGGGACTGGGTGCCATAAAGTTGGATTTAGTGTCTCAGTGGAGCGTGGCCAGAGGAGCGCAGGCTCTCATGCCGGTGCAGCTTAAGCCTAGGCATGGAGATGAGTGCAGAAGTCCTCCTGATGTTCACCGAGGATGGGCTGCATTGCCTGGATCCATCTGCTCCTGAAGCATCGCAGGAGGTAAGCGTGTTTTTGAGCCCCAAAACAAGGATGCTTACTCACGTTGGTTAAATGGCTCCAACAGCCAGCCAGGGGACTTGTAAAAATGTCACCCCGGGGGCTCCTATTTGTCCTCATGCTCTCTGCGCTCCACTCACAAATTAAAAGATGGCATTTTTCTAGCTGCTGTCTGAAGGATCCAGCTGTTTTCCTTCCCCCTCTAAAATCGCAAGGGTGGCTGGGGGGATGCTGGGTGCACACACACCCAGCTGGGGATCAGGGAAGTAAAGCCAGGTGTTGCTGGTGGTAGGATGGTTACTGATGAACCATTCGAGGTGCAGTGGGGAATCTGCATAAAATATTCCCGGTGGAGCTCAGGTAGCTGGTTCCAGCCCAGATAACAGGCTGACAGGTGCCGAGGAAGGATGCCTTTAACCTTCACAAAAGTGAGAGGACGGGAAAGAAATGAGGCAGGCAGCGGTGTCATGAAAAGCACAGCCTCAGCGATTTGGATGTGTTTTGCTGTGGCGTGGAGCGGTGTGCAGCAGAGGGAAAGTAATCAACACCGAAGGAAGCCAGTGGGCAAGGGGCAGGTGTGAGCCATAAACGTTTTGGGACATACTTTTCTATCATAAAAAAAGGTTTCTAGGGGCACATAAGGGTCTGTGTGTTGGGCTGTGTGCTGCTGGTTCCACTTCTGCCTGGTGATGTTTGCCCAGCCAGGGTCCCTGCAGGCAGTGGATGTGACAATTCACGTCCAGGTGTGGTGTAAAGAGGTGGGAAGGGCCCACCCATGGGCTGGGGGCACGCTGTGCTGATTGATTCAGGGAAATTAAGTGGCTTCCAATGGGGTTGTCCCCGCTGAGCATGGAGCCAAGTGCCTCCCTACCAGCACAAGGCAGCGCTTCGGGGACGCCTCGTGACACTCAGAGAGACCGAAGAAACAGGAGAGGAGGGGATCAGCCCTTCATCTGGAATGGAAATAGAGCTGGTGAAAGGATGGATGTTTTCTCTTTTGCCTTGAGGTTAGAAAACAGCAGGAAATCCTTGTTTGAAGAAAAGGCACATGGCCACCAGTGTGACTTGCTCAGGCTCTGCTGCCTTGAAGTCAGCCTGCAAACAGAGTTTTGCGGTGGATACAATTTCACAGGCTTTCCATGGGTTGTGGCTGCAGCCTTTCTTGTGCCTGGCTCACAGCTAGCATTACATTTTTGCCATATTTGTGTTAGCCTGGGAGGCTGCGTTCACACAATGGGTGTCACGTAGCGGAGCGAAGCAAATGCTGGTTTTATCTTGCCAGCACTTGCACGTGTTTGCAGCTTTACATGTGGCAAGATTGCCCGTGTGAGTTATCTGGGGGAAGTGTTTGGAGTCCCCGTCCCTGGAGGTGTTACAGAACAGTAGAGGTGTGGCACTGAAAGATGTGGGCAGTGCACATGGTGGTGGGCTGGGGTTGGAACTGGGGATCTGAGAGGTCTTTTCCCACCTTAATGATTCTGTGGCTCAGTCTCTGTGCAGACCTCTGACCCAACAGTGTTTTGCAAAGCAAGCACTCCCTGTGCCGGCGACCCCACAGCCTGCAGAACTAAGTTTGCCTTCCTCACTTATTAATAAGCATCTTTTCCGAGTAACCAAGATGTATTGAGTTGGGACTCCCCAAGTGCGAGCAGCCAGAGATAGCTTTGACTTTTCCTTTTTTTAATTTACCTTGTGGGACTGTGGGAAATGAGCAATCCTTCTGGCTGTCAGTGCTGCTGGTGGTGGCGTGGTGGTGGGGATGCAAAAGCGATGCACCCCAGGACCAGCATGTCCTTCTTGCTCCGGCCAGAGCTGACAGGGCTGCAGCCAGCAGGATGCTTGTGGCTCCCAGACGGTGGCTTTTGCATCAACTCTCCCTCTGCCCAACCTGCCCCAGCCCTCCTCTCTCCTTCCCCTGCCCTCCTCTCTCCACAGAAGACAGGGCTTTCATGGCATTTTTTGGGGCCACCCAACCCCAATTGGTGGTGTCTTTTTTCCATGACTTCAGGGCAAGGGAAAGCAGTCTGGGCTTCCAGGTGGCCAGAGAGAAAAGGGCATCACCTGCTTTGTAATTGAGAACGAAGTGAGGTGTTGCAGCTGAGTGTGGTGTGGCTGGGAGGAAGGAGGGGGAGGAGATAAAAGGGATGGAGGTGGACTTGGGGTGCTTGTTGGCCTGGCACCCTTCTCTGGGTGGGCCTGGGGACAGCAAAGCTGTGGGGTTGTAAAATCATAGAATGGCTTAGGTTGGAAGGTACCTCGAGGATCAATGATCTCCACCACCTGCAGTGGGATGGCAGCTCAGGCTGCGAAGGGCATATCCATGGCCTGGGGCACCTCCAGGGATGGTGCACCCACAGCTCTGGTCAGCACTGCCAGTGCCTCATCACCCTCTGAGAACTCTCATCCTCTGAGACACCTGCTTGAGCTCACAAACTGTAAGTGGGGCACTGGGGAGGAGTGGGTTTGCTGTGGGATGCTGCTTAGTTGTGAGGCCAAGAGATGCTGCCCAGGTCTTTGTTGCTCCAGGCCCCTGTTGGTTCCTCCCTAGCCTTCTGCTGGCTTTATGCAGGATGCAGGCAGCAGTGAGAGCTTGTCCCAGGTTTTGAGGCATCTCTTTCTTGAGTGTTGGAGTTTAGCTTTGTCCGTTGCAATAGGATCACCTGCAGTGAGCACATAGATATCCCTCCTTGCGTGGCATGGCTTCTGGTCCAGCCTGGGGGAACCCAATGAAAGGATGGAGCAGGTGGACTGTGAAGAGAAGGGCTGCTTCCCACGTCTTTCCCACCCTCTCTTGGTGTCCAGCTGCTGGCAGTGACCTGGGTGTGGAATCATGAGGTTGGAAAAGACCTCTAAGATCATCAGGTCCAACCATCTACCCGGGAATGGCCCAGGTGCCTTCAGGAGCCTCCTTTGGTGCTCTTTCTGGGGAGAGGTGATGCTTTGGGGCATTCAGTAGTTTTCTGATGGCTCCATGGTCATCACAGTTGGTGGGAGCTCTGTCTTGGTGCCACTCATCTCTGATACTTCCTATCCAGCTTAGTGGGATGTTTTAGACCCAAACTGCCTTAGGTGATCTAAAACGGGCTGTGATCAGCACCTCCCCCTGTCACTACAGCTCCATTTCATTGTGGCAGCGATGGCCATCACAGGGGTGGTGACCCCATCAAGCCCACTTAGCATGGTTCATTTTCCAAAGGATGCCTGTGGCAGCACGGCTGGGCAGTGCAAGGAGGTGGCTTAACCCCGGTGAGCAGCAGAGTTGGTGAGCAGCAGAAGAACCCCATGGCCCGACAGGAGCTGGGCAGGGGAGAGCCATTGATTTTATGACAAGGGGCACAGCGATGTCAGCGTGGTGTGGGGGACGTTTCAATTAGAGCTGGTGGGAGGGATCCTCGGGACGGCAGGGAAAGCGACGAAGCGGCTGCTGTTTATTTCCTAACAGTGAAAAATGAGCCCCGAATTAGAATCCCTATTAACAATTAGCATAATCAAAGGAGACACGCTATAATTTCAGCAGAAATGTGCTCTCTGATGATACGGTGGCCTGAGATAATTGTGGCCGCTGTGGTGCTGCCTGCTACTCGCACAGCTCTGCTATTACCCTGCGTGTGATGCTGTCCCTTTGCCACCTCTGTGCCCATGCAGAGCTGTCCCTGAAGCATTCTTGCTGCTGAGCCCATCGCCCAGTCATGCTGCAGCCTTTCCTGTGGCAGAGCGCTGTCTCTGTGCCTGGGCCCATGCTTTGCAAGCAAAGTTGCTCCAATTTTGGCAAATTATCTGAATAATTGCATGAGCAGAGCTACCCCAGAGTGTCGGAATGTGCAGCAACGCGTCCCATCTGCGTGAGCACAGCATCAAAGTAGCAGCTCTGAAAGGAGGTCGGGCTCGCTCGTGTTGCAGTTTGGGGAGGGAGGGAAAGGGGGGGGGGAGGGGGGAGAAGCTAAAAAGGAACCGCTGCCAAAATGACCCACTTGGTCTCAGAGCCAAAAGCTTGCGTTCAGAGGGCTTTTTTTGGGTTTGAGATCGTTTTGGATTACAGTTTACATAAGACAATGCGAACCTTGAAAGCGTTCAGCTGGAAGCAGAGCTGTCAATTCTGTGGCAAAGGAGCGCTTTGATCAACGGCAGAGGAATTTTTCTTCTTGAGTTTTCCTCCACTGAGGATCTCAAACGTGCTGGGGAGGCTCCTGCAAATCTGGAGCAGAGTCGGCCAAGTGGCTCCTGTGCCTCTGAGCGCCTTCGTGGGGCCAAACCCATGGATTTGGGGGCTCTCCCCACGAGCCTTGCCAAGCTGTGGGGCTGGGAACATGTTCCTTTCTCATCCATTCTGCTTTTTGCCTGCAGAAGGGACCTGGGATGCTCCGCTCGAGCAGCTCGCTCCCGCTGGAAGGCAGTTACTGGCAATTTACAGCGTGTGCAGGGAAGTCCCCCGGAAGAGGGTTTAAGAGTCGTTGAGTCAACATGAAACTATATATCAGTTAATGAAGTTTAATAGCACCGAATAAGAACTGCACTGCGGCTCTGGGATCCTCTTGCAAATGCAGTTACGGTCTAAAAAGAGAGGCTGGGAAAGCAGTCCCCAGCTCCTGCCCATATGTCGTTCCCTCCGTGCTCTGCAGCTGAGATGCCTCTAATGGCGAGGCGGTCCCACGGAGGTGCTAACAGAGCTGGCTGGCATCTCATCTGCCCTGCAGCATCAGCAGGAGAGTGCTGGGCATTTCAGAACAGTGCGTCAGGCCTTTCCCAAATTAGTTCCAAACCTGGCTTTCCAGCGGGAAGGCCCGTAGCGGAGCTCTTCCCTATGCTTCATTCCTCTGAAGACCTTTGGAGGAAAGGAGCTTCTCTCATTTCTGGAGATATTCAAGACCTGTGGAGATGTGGCACTGAGGGATGTGGTTAGTGGGCACGATGGGGGTGGGCCAGCAGTTGGACTAGATGATCTCGGTGGTCTTTCCAATTGCTGGTGGCAGTTTTGTTGTGGATGTTTGGGATATTTTCTCAATGGGAGCCTTGGGAAGTCAGCAAAACTAGAGGGGAAAAGGGAAATGGAAGAGAAGACCAAGTGCAGAAGTGTTGCTAGGACGGCAGATCCCACTCCTAGCTGGGAGTGCTGGCCCTGCACCTTGTTGCCCTACCCTGTGATAGTGTAAAAAATACTGATGTGATGAAATGGTGTGTGGGGTGGCAGAGCTGTGCAGGAGGGACATGTGCATCCCTTCTGCTCCCACAGTCTCTAAGGATGTCTCCGCTGCTTGTCTTGGTGCCGTGTCAGCATTCACTGATGCCACTGTCTCTCTGCTCAGGACACAGGGCTTACGGGTCCTGTAAGTGCCTTGGGATGGAGCAGGGGAGAGCAAATTCTCTGGCTGGTACCCAGATAGTGACTCACCCTGTGCTTGTGTGGCACAGCACTCCTGCTTGGAGGCACCTGGGTGTCCTGCTCCTACAGCAGCAGGCATAGGGGACCTGTGGGGAGCACTGAGCATCGTGTCCCCGAATTGGAGGGGCAGAGGTGGAGCCTCACTGCCCAGCCCTACAGTTGGCTCCTGTGGGAGGGTGGCATGCCCCTTGGCACCCTCTAAGTTCCAATATCAGAATAAATGCTGCCCGACCCCCTCCCTCTCCCTTTCCTCCCTCCTCCTCCTTTCCCATTGCCAGCTCCCAGTAACCCAGGTCCAATAATTTGGTTGTAATAAAATGTGACTGCTGGGGCTATTTTTACGGAGCTGGCATTCATTTGCATGCCGGCTCCGTGTGGGGCCCCAGGCGATCTTTTTTCCTCTCCCTCCCTGCGCTCCCCCCACTTCCTCCACCCCGCTGGCATGGCTCTGATCAGAAGTGACAACAGAAACACAGCCGTATTTCCTGGAGATTTACCGAGTTAGATGATGAAAGCTCGGAGGAGCGGCAACAACGGGAAGGGGGGGATGTGAAGGGGAGCAGGGAGGGGGGATGGGGGGGAAGTTCCTAAACTGATCACTTTCAAATGTCAGCTCTGTTCTCGGGGGCTCTTGGAGCAAAGCCACTGCTTGTGAAAATGCTGCGAGACAGCCGAGGCGGGGATGGAGGAGGCCAGCTCCCTGTGCATCCCACCCCATGGGGCACAGAGCTTCTGCTCCCTCAGGGTGACTCTGAAGGTTTGTTCTTGACTGGGCAGTAAGGGTGTCACCCACGTCCTTGTGCTCCACTGCTTCCCTCTGCACCTCTGGGCACAGCATCCCAGGGGCAGAATGGGATCGAAGGGATGGGACCAAGGCTCGGATCCATGCAGGGGAAGGGATTGGGGACCCATAGGCAGGGTGGAGGAGGAGACCAGGACTAGGGAGCCATGGGCAGGATGGAAGGGAAGGAACTGGAGGGGCCCTCTGAGTGGGATGAGTGGAAGGGACTGGGGACCTGTGGGTCAAATGGAAGAGAAAGGACTGGGGTTGGGGTCCTATGGGATGGATGGAAGGAGAGGGAACAGGGCTGGAGACCCACAGTAGGATGAAAGGGAGGGACCAGGACTGAAACTGGGGACCCATGAGATGGATGGAGGGGGAGGGGCCAGGACTGGGATTGGGCCCCATGGGCAGGATGGATGGAAAGGAATGGAGGGAGTGGGACTGGGAACACAGAATCACAGAATCACAGAATTATCGAGGGAACAGTTCCTCTATTGAGGCCAAGAGGTGTGAGGTGTGGTGGCACCTCTCCTGATTGGTGCCGGTGATGCCATCAAGCTGCCCCATACCTATGGGGATGAGCAGGATGCTCACAGCCAGGGCCAGTCACACAGCACGTGGTCACCCCGTCTTCCCTCCTGTCCTCGCCCTCCCTCTGCTCTCTCTGTGTCTCTCTGCAGCGCTGCTGTCAAGCCGCTTGATCACCTGCCAGCCCGTATTGATTTTTGCTTCCCAATCTCCAAGCTGGATGGAAAGAAAAGATTAAAAACAGTTTGTCAGTTTGAAGTTGAATAAGAATTCAGCACAAGGGACGTCTCAGTGGCTTGCAGGGGGGAGAAGGGGTCAAGGCCGAAGGACAGTGCTGGTGGGATCATAACCCTTTTCCACTGGTGATGTCCATGCCCTGCACACCTGATGCACTCAATGGACCCCCAGCTTTTGGCATCATTCCTGCAGGCTGGACATCCCATGGGGGCCCTGATGCTCCATATCGGGGTGCCTTGGTTGCTTCTCCCCCCCACTGCTCCACCAGCAGTGCCCAGCCTCGGCGCTCCCATCCCTGCGTGTCCCCGCTGCTGGTGCCATTAGTATTCATGTGGTGGGGCTCCTGCTGTCCTTGTCAAGACTGAGTGGGCAGGCTAAGGAAATTTGCCCTTCAAAAAATGAGAATCATTTGAGTCAGGGAAGCTCTTCCCTCGTGCGTGTGGTTTCCTTGCCAGCCCAGGGGATGACGAATGGTTCGCCGTGATCCCTGTGCAGCAAAAAAGGGACCGCTGGGCTGAGATTTGGTGGGTAGAGCTGGGTGCAAGAGAGTGCACAGGCAATGCTGGTAATGTGGGCTGGGAGCTGGACTGCAGGCAGTTTGGGGTGGGTGGATGTGTGCTGGCCTGGGTTGCAACATTCCATTGGTGCTGGAGGATGCGATGCTCAGATGGAAGAGGTGACTTTGTGGCTTGGTTTCTGCATGGTGACTGGGTTCAGCAGGACCAGGTTGTCAGCTGATGCCCATGTTGTTGTGAGCCTGTACCCTTCTGTGGGTGAGGCTTTCTCTTCCCTGCTTCCATAAGACAACAGAGCTGCAGGCCCTTCCTGCTGCTCTCATCTCCGGCCAGTGTACAGTAAGGATCTGCTAAGACGTATTTGCTTATGTAAGAAAAGTAGAGTGGGTTTACTTGTGCTCATATCTGCAGGTGTGTTTCCTTATCTAAATCATAAATGGTTCTGTTTTCAGCCAGAGTAAGCTGGCAGAGATCCTCCAAGGTCAGCAGAGCTGCGCTGTCTCACATCTGGAGGAGAGGATTTGGTCCTTCCAAGAAATAGTGTTGTGGTGGCAGAGCATGTGGCTGTGGAGGCTGAGGGTGGGAAGCACTCAGGATGGAAGTGTCCTCGTTTGCGGAGGGTCTGGGAGGTCTGGATTGCATTCCCTGCCTCTGTCCTGGGTGATGTGGCACAAGCCATCTTGGGGATGGAGATAGCAGTGAAGGACTGGCCATCTCGAGGATGGAGAAGGTGGTGCTTCTTTGCTCTTTGTGTTTTTTAGCTACCAACCTGTCACCTACCCACGCAGGGACCTGGTTTCTACCACATGCTGTTACTGGATCATGTGTTGGAGCCTTCTGCTCTTGTGACCACAGTGTGGCTGCGTCTTGTGGGAATGGTGGCCAGTGGGTGCAGGGCTGAGGGGTTTGGGGGACTCTGTCTGCTCCTGCTGAAGTTTCACTCAAAAACATGTGGTTGGTGCATGGGTGTTGCAGGGCCACCTCCCATCCCTGCCCATGGGAGGTACTCTGCTGTCTCCATCAAATCCAAGCCTGGAGAAAATGGTGGCACTGCTTGGGGAGGTGGGGGAGCGAAGGGGAACCCCACTGTGCGTTGCACAGCCAGCTTTCCTCTGTACCCTGAGCAGAGAGCTGAGCATCCCCGTGCTGTTGCAAAGCCCTGAGCTGAGGGGACGTGTGGCACACTGACAGTAAACTGCTGCCTGCCCCTCCTCTTCTAACCTGGGCTTTCCCTGCAATATGGAGCTACGGTCGCCCCACCACCCGATGGCAGGGATGAGGTTGTGGGGCTGCCACCCTGCCTTGCTGCATGGCCAGCACCAGCTCCAGAGCTGCCTCCGACTTCTCCCCAGCCTTAATTACCAAATTTCCATATCATCAATTCCCTGCAAGTCAGCACTTGACAGGGAAGGCTGTGGCCACTGTCCTTGCTGCTGCCATCAGAGAGCACCAGCCCCGTCCGGGGGACAGCTCTCAAAACGTTATTTTTATCTCCATCTCATAAAGCCTGTTCTGTATAAATATATTTTAATTAATTAATAAATGGGACGTAATGAGTTCTGGCAGGGTGACATTTGAGCATAAAGCGAGGCTTAAACAGATCCTGACATGTGTTAGCTGGGAAAACGCGACACCCACGTGTGCACCACACACATACACACACATATACGTTTTGTTACTGGTGTTTGGTGATCTCTGGTCTCTGCTCAGCAGTGAGGACTGAGCAGGGCTCTGCTGGAGTCCCTGCTCTTTCCTACGGGTCTGAGGGCTGGAGGTGCACCCAGCGGTGACCCTGCTGTGGATGTGGGTGCTCAATGGAGCAGGAAGATGCTGTGGCTCATCAGGGTTGTGTTTCCAGCATGACATCCCCCAAGTGGGGGGAACATCTCAGAGGTCCTACATCGTAAGAGCTTGAACCTGGTGGCATAACGGAGTAGCGGAGACCTCACTTATTTCTTTGCATACTTCTGTGCATCCAAAGGTCTCCTTCCCTACACGTAGCTGGCAGGAGGGCTGCTCTTAGCTGGGGCTCAGGGTTTGATCCAGATGAGGACTCTAATCCACAAAAGCCCATCATTATGTGTGTGCAAGGGTCTTGGTATGGAAAACTGAGGGATGAGGAAGGTGAGTGTTGTCCATCCTCAAATCTTAGAAGTCTCCTCCCTTCCAGAGATTGGAATTGAGTCTATGGCTGTGCCCTGCTGCAGCTCCAGCCACCAGTCATTTAGTCCCCACCACGTGCACTCCAGATGAAAAGGTCGCACCTACGTACATCAGTGCGTGTGAAGGGAAATGTAATAGGGGTGAGTCATTCAGCAGCGTGGAAACGCTGCCCGAAGACCCATAAGCCTGATAAAGCCTTTTTCCCCTCTGCAAACAAGCCCTTGGTTGACGTGCCTCTTCCTGCACATACCCGTGGCTATTGCCTGCTGTGGTAGTGGTTGCGGCAATCTGCCCTCTAGGCTCACCAGCAGCAGTGTGGGGAGTTTGGGGAGAATGGGAGAGAAGAGGATGCTTTGCCCTCCTATACACACATGTAATTCTGTGTATATACATGTCTGCTTTTAGAGTTTGCTCAGATAGGAAGGATGTGGCGTTCTGTTGAGATTTAGTCTCAAGCTTTGACTGCTGGAAAGATCAAGTGGAAGCAGATTTCCAACAAACAGTGCATGAGGCTGATTGGACGCTGGGCTTATGTGGGAGGATGGGTGAGTGGGGATTTCAGTGTTTTCCTCCATGGAATGGGTCAATATTCCTCCCCTCTCCCCTGGGTAGCTAATAATGTAGTGGTTGGTTCTTCTTCGCCCAGCAGGGCTATTGTCATCCTTGCTAAAGTTTGACATTTTACACTTTAACTAAGCACAGCCTTAGGCAAGAAGCTGCTAAGAGACACATTTCCTTATTAAAAGATGTCACCAAAAGAGCAAGTCAACAAATATGCCACTGCCCAGAAACAGCCAGGGAGCGGGGGGAGGCACACAGGGGCCACGGGGGTGTGGGTGCTCCTTGTGACCATGCACGTGGCACCTGTGGCAGTGGGGTCTGAGGACACGTTGTGGCCAGCATCCCCCAGCTGTGGGGTGTTTGGCTGTCTGTGTGGGAGATTTCTGAACCCTAAAACATTTTCAGGGATTTTTCTCAATATTGTGCTTGTGAAATACCAGACACAGAGCTGCAGGCAACTGCTCTTTCTTCTATTTTTTTTTTTTTTCCTTTAAATCTGAGCGTGCCTGGTAATGTGCCTTTTCCTTATGCTGCTGACAATGGTTTTTTGCTCCCCTTTATGGGGTTTAAGTATAATACACTTAATAGCAGTTAGTGATGTCAGTGCTCTTTGGTATAGCAAATCTCTGGTGTGAGATAATCTTAGTTAATGACCAGCATAAAACAGATAGAGGTCAGTGTTTTAGCGTGGCTATAAATCCCACATTTACCACGACAAGAGTTGGAAGGAGGCGATCCCATTAACCTTTCTGCTGTGTTGGTAGGGCACATGTCCTGCCGTGGCCATCTGGGCTGGAGGAGCTCCTTGGGCTCATGTTCACCTGCGGTCACCCTGCTCTCACCCAACCTAAGCATCATAGAGAAACCATGTTGGCACCAATGCCCCGGGGCAGCTCCAAGCCATCACTGGACCAACAACCGCTGTGGATTTTGGCAGTAATTCTGCCATGGTGGAGTGGGTGCTCGTGATTGTATTGCAAAGCGATATAGGCAATGTGAAGGGGGAAAAAACAAGATGAAGTCAATGAAGCATGATGGTTAAGAATCAAATGGCATAAAAGGAAGGAAATAAAACATTTAAAGCTCCTATAGGAACGTTAAATCGGTGAGGGCTGTGCTGAAGTAGCATCAGCCCTGGCTTTTCCCTGGGCATCCATGTGTCTTAGCTTCAGCTGTGCAGTGGGGCAGCAGAGGGGCTCACAAGACTCTCCAAGCTTTGGGAAACAAGCTGTTTTCTGGCTAATGAGGACCAGCAAGCCACTTCCCTTGAGGAGGAGTGGCTGATGGCTTGGCGTCAGCATTCAGATGCAGGCTGGTTTGGTGTGAAGCCTTTGGGCAGAGCTCAGCTGAATCTAAGGGTGAGAAGGGAAAAAGCTGCTGTCTCTCTGTAGGGAAAACCTTGTGGTGTCTGAGCTGGACTTTGAGGTTGCTCTGAGGCTAGGACCTCTGTGAAGAGTGTTTTTCAGAAAATCCTCCAACATTTGGGCTGTAAAAGCTTGTGTGTGCTGCACTGGACACACCGAAGTAGCTGGCGTTAGAAGAGTCTTGGAGCAGTCCATGTGCCTTGGCACAGCCGGGATGTGGAGCTGAACGTGGGCACTTGGGAGGAATTGTCGAGTCCTGCTGCTGCCAGAATGGCTTTTCATCACCTCTCTTCTTAGAGTGAATACAGCAGGGAGGCACACAGTGCATCTCTGCACTGCTCCAGGAGTATCCTGTTCCTGGGACCTCTTGTCACCACCATGGCGCACATGTGAGGGTTTGGGGCAGGATGGAGACCTGGGCAGGCAGGTGGGATGGTGCCAGCTCCCCATCGACATGGCCGTGGGGACACAGGGTCTGCAGCAGGTCATCTGCAGCGTGGTCCTCTTGCAGAACCTTTTTGGCCCTTCCTTCCAGCGCTTCTAGCAGCAGGGACTTGTCTTGCAATGTGACTCAGGACCTGGAGCTTTGCTGCACTTCAGGCCACACCTTCTCCCTGATGTCCTTGATTAGTAGCCTTGGTTGTAGGGTAGCACTAATTCGATCAGCGTTAGAAATCAGTGCAGGGCTGGAACCTTTTTCCTTGTCTTTCAACTGAATGGATAGAGAGGGCAGAAATAAAGGCTCCCTCGGGTTCTGGTTCATATGTCACCATGAAGTGCACTAATGAATCACTGGTCCCAGAGCACATTTGCAGCTTGTTACTAGCAGATAATCCTGTGCTGTGACCCAATTGCTACTTGGCTGCCCAAGAGGAGATCTTCCTCCAAGGCCCTGAGGAGCAAAGATGGTCTGGGCTGGAAGTCGCCTTCAGCTCTGGAGTGGAAGCGATGCATTCATTAGGGAGTTATTTCATGGCTAGTTCTATTTTTTTTTTCTGTGCTTTTCTTTTCTTTCTCAATGGAGAAAGCTTGGAAAAATAGCCCCAAAAACATGCTTCTGCATTGCCCTGCTGCTGGAGGTCATCCTCTGCATTATTACATGGCTTTGCTGAATGCCTCCTGCTTTTAATTGGCTACAGAAAGGCTCTGTGATGTTCCCAACTGTACCAGGTCTCTGTGGCATGGGGGATTTGGCTCAGGGTAGGGGTAACAGTGAGCAGAGTTGCAATGGATAGGGGAGCAGAACCGGTGACAATACTGGTGCAAGCTACTGAGTGAGACATCAGTGCAGCACAGCCATACCTGCCTCACTCATCTGTCCCAAGGCTATTTTGCTTGGGAGAAAGCTGCTGCGCATCATGGTGTGAGGTTGATGGCAGGTGCCTGAACACAGCTGCTTTTTGGTGCCAGCAAGTTGGCACGTAATACTGGGCAAGCCTAAGTATTGTTCTTCCTTCCCTACCTCCAAAAACAGCCATGGACTTTCATAGAACCACAGAATGGTTGGGTTGGAAGTGACCTGAAAGCCCCCCTGAGGTCTACTGCCCCCTACCAGGTCAGACTGCCCAGAGCCCCATCCAACTTGGCCTTGGGCACTTCCAGGGATGGGGCACCCGCAGCTCTCTGAGGACTCATCATCAGTGGTATTGGGGCACGAATGAAGCATACACGTCCTCCAGCCTCTAGTGATGCCAACCATTGGAGGCTCCTCCATTAAAACCAGAGGAACCTATGGGAGATGTTGTGCAACGTCAAGATTTGCTAGTTGGTGGAGAAGTTAATATTTTCTGCCGTAAGAAGTATCTTTATGAGCGTTTTCTCTGCGTATAACCACTCACTAGAAGGGGCCGTGCAGGTCAGGAAAGTCATTGGGAATCAGCAAATACAATCACCCCTTATTTATTGGAAAGTTTATCTCTGCCTTAAATTTTGACTGAAGAGGGTTTCATTAGGCCCACAAGGCTGGTATAAATGGGGAGCTGGAGCAGTGTTTTCTGCAACTCCAGAGCTAATTTCTTGCTCTGTTTTTCAGTTTTCTCAGTGCTCGTGCACTGGGACTGCTGAGTGCGCTGAGAGCAGCCTGTATTCAAGTCAGATTTTTTTTTTATTTCCTGCATTTGAGCAGGCCAGAATTTATATTGCTCAGGTCTCCTTAAATTAGTCCGAGAGGATTTCATTTTACAGGCCTGCTTGACTGGGATCCTTTTGGCACGATGGGCTCAGCTTTGTATACAACTGAGATTCATATTTTATGTGTGTATAAAAATCCCAGCCATGAATCTAGCGGCTTAAAACTTCACCTTCATTCTTTACAGCTCAATTCAGAGCGCTCCACACGCTCCCAGCCGCTTGGTCTTACAGGCAGCTGGGCTGCAGGAAAGTGGCAGGAATGGGGGAGCTGGCTCCCAAGGACCCCTTGGCTCTCCTTACCCCCTGAGGTTGTTGGAGAGCCCTGAAAGCCCATGGTGGCAGCAGGTCTCCAGTTCATTCAACAATGCAGTTCGCAGCGATGCTTTTCTCCCACTCAGAGTCCAGTTCTAATTTTGAAGTGAGACCTGGGAGATATTCCTGGGAATTAGGGGGACAGCAGCAAGCTGGGGCTCTGGGCTCCTTCTGTATCTCTAACCTGGGTTACTATGGACAAACCCAACTGAGAGTGTAAGGCAGGTTAAAATATTAGTGGCAAGAGTTATCTTCAGAGGGAGCCGCTCAAGCCTCCACCTTTCTTCATCTGCATGTGAGACTGGTCCTTTGCTTGCCTGGCAGAGGAGGTCTATGGGGCTTTGCCTCTTTGTATGCACCCATTCCCTTTCCAAAACACAGCCTCTGTGAGATATGAAGGAAATAAGCTCTGCCTTCCTTTGCCCCATTAGAATCATAGAATATACCAAGTTGGAAGAGAGCCATAATGATCACTGAGTCGTGGAGCTGCCTGGTCTTCACTGTTACTTGTAGCAAAGTCCTTTGGATTGACGGTGACCCGCTGAAGGTGGATGTAGGTGGTGCAGCGATGTGGACATTGGTCTGCAAACTGCAAATTCAGAGTTAAGTCAGTGGGTCATCTTGAGCAAATGGGTTAGCAACAAATGTTCCAACCACGCTTCACAGCCCTCACTGCTTGAACAAGCAGAGATGTCGTCCTCAGCAATCATTTTCTTTGAGGTTTTCTTCTTGGCTGGGACTTCCAGTAGAATTCGGCAGAATTAAGTTTTGTAGAAGAAAGATTTTAAGAATATGGATGCACAAATGTCGGGTTTTACTCCAGGCTTCTTGGCAATACCTGATCTACATTTGGTTGGCAAGCGTGTCCAATGCCGTGCTGCCTTCCAGCGTTAGCACAGTTTGGCTCTGTACGTGTGAATCCCCCGAGGCTCACGTCAGCCTCAGCAGATTCAACCGGGTCCTGAGAAGACCACGAAGGAAACTTATTCAAGAGTTGAAAAGCAATGGAGAAACAGGCTGCTCCTTGGCTTAGCACTGCTGGCGCAGCTTAGCCGTAGCAGGAGCATCGCTGCAGTGCACTCCGGGTTGTGAATCCCAAGCACATCCAGCCCCGTGCACTCCCTCCCCAAACCATGTTTGGCTTTCCAGTGGTTGGGTTTTATCGAGCAGTTCTTTATTGGATTTATCATGCCAGTTGTTAAAGCTTCCAGCTGCTTAAATTTACTTTCTTGTTTTCTCATTTTCTCATCTGTCTTTTCTGTGTTCTTTACAACAAAATCCACACGGCCCTCTATATCATTAACTCCACAGGCAAGTTAATCAAATTTACTGTCAGGCACAGCTATAGCTGTTGGAATGTTTCTAATTTCTTTGGAGGGGATATTGGGCTCGCAGAGAGTCAGCCGGTGCCTCCATTTCTGCTGGCTTTCTCTGTAACATGCCCTGCAGTTACCACAGTTCCCCAGCGAGCTCAGATGCTCCGCTTCCCACCGCTGTCTTTCTGCTCGCTCCGTGTCGTGGCTTTGGTCTGAATTCTCAAGTTTAGCACTGAATCATAGAATCGTTATGGTTAGGAAAGACCTCTCAGATCATCAGGTCCAATTGTCCACCTACCAACCAATACTGCCCACTAACTATGTCCCTCAGTGCCGCATCTCTATGGTTCTTGAACACCTTTAGGGGTGGTGACTGCACCACCTCCCTGGGCAGCCTGTGCCAGTGCCTCAACACTCTTTTGGAGAAGTTTTTCCTAGTATCCAACCTAAAGTTGAGTGAACTTCTGTGCCGTACAGCCCTCTCCTCAGGGTGACCGCTTGTTTGGGGCTGCACAAATGGAAGGCTGACCCCTGTGCAGAAGCACTGGGAAGGTTTGCCTTCTGTAGGTCGTCCTTTGGGAGCAGAAAGAGGTTCTCAGGCCTTTGTGCCAGAATATCAGTCACTGTGCTCAGGTCATGTTAGGAGCATTGCTGAATAGTCTCCATGGTATCCTTGGGAAGTGGGCCACTTTGCTGCTTTTGGATGCATGGCAGTAAAGACATTTATGGGCTCTCCCGCCATGTTTATGGGTCACGGTGGGATCCAGAGGCAGAACGGAGACTCGAGAGTCATGAGCTTGCTGCTGCATGACCTTGCCATTTGCCTGCCCTTAGTGTTCAAAGGCACGTTCTGGGGGCAAGTGCTTTTCTTACAGGACTTGGCCATCTCTCTTGTGATCATGGGCTTGTCACACGCGGGGCAACCACCAACGTCCCATAGCCTGCAAGCAGAGCTTGGATTTTGTCCCCAGCTCCAGGTGGCTCGTAGCAACGTGGTGTCACTGGGGCTCTCAGACCAAATCACCAGCAAGATGCTGGGGCTGCACGTAGGGCTGGGGTGGCATCTGTAGGTCTCATTTGGTTTTTGGAGACACGGCCCACGAGGTGGGGAAGGGAGGAGGAGGGGGGAGAGGGGCAGAGGAGGGCTGGGAGAAGGTGAGAGAACAGGAGGAAGGAGGGAGGGGGAGTGAGGGGAGGAGGGAGCGGAGCGAAGTAAACAGGGCTGGAATTGCAGGTAAAAATAAAGCTGAAGAAGCCCAGGTGGAATTCATGCAAAGTCTCCTCATCAACACTGCGACTCCCTCCTGTCACGGGAACTGTCATCCGGGCTCGGCTCGTAATGAAAGGGAAAATATTTTATTCAGATTTATTAATTTGAAAATGAAGCCCGCCTGTCGAGAGGGGGACAGTTCTTCTCAATCTGTCATCGTTGAACCACACGCTCCTGACACCGGGATTCATTTGTCTTGTCGGCTCTGACAGTCGGATTCTCCCAGAGCTGTTCCTGGTGGATCGCCCTGGGATTTTAAACCGGATGAAACACATTCCGACAAGGAACAGCCTCTTTATTAATGCAAATTACACGAGGAGAGAGCGCGAGGGAGGGGGAGAGGGAGGGAGGGTGACGCCAGCAGACGCGCTGGTTCCTCTCCCTGTATCAGTCATTTGTTATTTACTTTTGCACGCATTTTTCAGGTTTAATAAAAGGAGACTGGGATTTTCGGTGACATTTATGGACGGATTGGTTAAAAAGAATGGTACCGTCGCCACAAATATATGCAAAAATATATGTGTGTGTGTGTGTG
Organism: Alectoris magna; assembly: GCA_030625065.1. Lineage (NCBI taxonomy): Eukaryota > Metazoa > Chordata > Aves > Galliformes > Phasianidae > Alectoris > Alectoris magna. The sequence goes on along the minus strand of CM060568.1, from coordinate 24,690,857 downwards.
TGTGTATACGTATATATTTTCATGTGAGCAAGCCCAGCCTCTCACTTGCTCGTCCGTGGGGAAGGAGTGGACTGGCCCAAGATGAGGTGCCTTGGAGCAGCTCCGTTAGCCCCTTAGCTCATCAGCACGGCATAAAACAAATGCCAGAGCCGGGAGTGTGGAGAGCCTGAACGTATGTGTCTAATGATGTCTCCACAGTCTATAGAATGAATATTTAATAGCGCTTGTCAGCAAGATCTTATAGAGGGATTTCTTTCCTAAAATGCTCGTTAACTCTTGTGATTTCCACAGCAGCCTCGGTTTTAGTGTTGGTGTTTATGGTGGCATCTGGCTGGCTTGTGGCTGTCCCCTGTGTTCACCTCCTCGGGGCCCCTGCCAGCTTTAGCAAAGGCTGCTTCCGCTGTCACAGCCCTTGGCAGCCCTGTCCCTAGTGATGCTGGAGATGCAAGGCTGTGGGGCGCCATTCCCAGATGGGGAGGCAATGAGCTTCAGGCTGGAGGACTTCGGGAGCCAGCGGTTTGCAGTCCCCCTGGGCCAGGATCCCCTCAGCAGCAGGAGAAACAGGATTGCTCAAATATCGCCACTGCTCTCCATCCATGGGCCTATAGGATCTTTAATGTTGGAAAAGACCTCTGAGGTCATAACATCCAACCACCCACCACCCACCGTGCCCACTAAACCACATCCCTCAGCGCCACATCTCCACGGTTCTTGAACACCTCCAGGGACAGTGACTCCACCACCTCCATGGGCAGCTGTGCCACTGCATCGCCACCCTTTTAGAGAAGAAATGTTTCCTAATATCCAACCGTGTCATGCCCAAAGTGGCGGGTGCCATGTGTTTTGGGATCACAGCCTGTGGGTAGGTGGGAATCCATGCCTTAGGGTCACCTTGTGGGTCTGGGACCCTCATCTCTGAATTCCCACACCCTGCACAACTTCTCCTGGAGAGACGTTTAGGCTTGACTTGGAGCCTGCAGGTGATGGAGAATCGACCACGTCATTAGGCAAATTGTTCTACTGGTTAATTAGCTTCGCTTTTAATGTGTGGTGAGAGCAGTAATTCACATTAGGAACAGGGATGTGCGCTGAGGTGCTGGAGAGGTGGGGAGGAGGAGGACGGAAAGTCAGAAAATGGACTCAGAATTGGAGCAGAGGTGTTTTTCAGTGAATCTGTAGTTTGTGAGAGATAATGAGAGAACAGGAGGAAAAAAAATAAGGGGAAAAAATAAGCAAAGAGGAGAAAGAACATTTCAGAGGGACCGATGTTATTTTTGAATTTGGGTTGAGTTTTGCGAGCTCTATTTTTAAGACAGAAAGCTAAAGGGTGGAAATGCCAAAGTGCCATTTGGTGACATCTCTGAAATGTACCCTTCAACTTTTCATTGCCAAATGGCAATTTTTTTTTACATTTAAAACATGGTCTGGAACCTCAAGAGAGAGAAAGAGAGAGAGAGAGAGAAAAGTGGATGGATGGAGTATTTGACCCAGGTTTATCTTTCTAAGATGGAAAAAAGGGTGAGATGGAGACCTCAGTGTGGTTTGTCCTGAAGGAATGTGTGTCTCTTTGGCTGCCCAGGCACATCCAATGGGTGCTGCCTTCAGCAGCCCTGTGGCCATCAGTCCCATGAAAGCCATGGTGTTTCTGCACTGGGGTGGATGCAGCCACCAGCAGAAGCCAAAGGGACGTGGCCCCAAGCCTGCTGTGAGGACACCCTTGAGTGGAGCCACCTGGAGCCCAAACCCACTGCACTCAGAGCACCTCTAGATGGTACCGAGGAGCTCCCCACCAGGTCTATGGGGACTGTCTGAAAAATCACTTCTGTCCTTGGATTCCCATTTCCTTGCAAAGCCCGTGGCTAGGGCTCAGCCCTGGGGTAATAGGCATCTGCTTGCAGTAATCTCACCATCCCTCCCCAAACCTACTTATAAAATAATGTACCTTGCACCAATTTTATCTGTGACATTGCATTAAAAAAAAAAAAAAATCCATTAAAAGAAATAAAAGCAGGTGCAGTTTGGTGCTGCAAACACTCCTTCACTCTCATTCTCTCCCTTCCGTTCTCTCTCTCCTTTGCTCCCGGTGTTTGCTAGTTTGTATGATTAATTTTATCAATTTTCCTGACCTGCTTTGCCACTGAAATAAATATGACAGCTGCAGTGCTGCCTCAATTCGTTCTCTTGCCAAGTGAGCTGCTGAGATGTGTTTTCTTGTTGATCGCAGACTTTGGTAAATATCAAGTAAATAGACTGAAGAGGATTCATTTCAGCAGCTTGGATTGTCAGGACTTCAGCCCCAGAGCCCATCCTTCAACAGGGAGACAAAGAGAGAAGGCAGGCTCCCGTCCCTCCCCAAAAAAGCAATCAGGAAATTTGCACGCTGTACCGAGCTGTGTCAGCCTGGCTGGTGATGAGCAGTGTCAGCAGGTGTTGTGGTGGGGACTCCTAAAGGCTGGGTGGAAGAAAGCCAGCCCCATGGCTGCTGTGCGTGGGGCAAGTTTGGTGCATGGTGTGTGGTTGGCAACCCTGCCCACGACAGGAGTTGGAACGCATTGATCCTTAAGGCCCCTTCCAACCCAAGTCATCGTGTGATTCTCTGACCGCAGATGTGATCCATCATCAGCTCTCCCTTAGCATCTCAGTGTTGTCTCTAGAATGGGAGGGTAGCAAATGGGAGTACCCAAACAGACATCACTCTGTTCGGGGCCAGTGTTGGTAACCAATGCAGGGTGGTGATTGGGTGACAATCTGGCTTTGCAACCTGTCTTCACATGAATGGGTTCTGTCCAGTACAGCATTTCTCCTGCGTGGTTTTGTTTCAATGATCACAGAATCGTAGAATCACCAAGGTTGAAAAAGACCTCCAAGATCATCCAGTCCAACCATCCTCCCACCACCATCTTTGATATAATGACATCTGCAGTGTATCTTCCCATTTCCTTCTGGCATGGCCAGCCCCTTGATATGATCCTGCGATAGAGCTGCCTGCAAACCTCACACTTGGCAACCCAAATACCTGACTTTTCAGTTCTGTCTCTCCTGATGGAGCTCAGCTGATGGCCTCCTACCCTTCAGGGAGTGTCTCCAGGAGATGTTCTATGGGGAGACTGCTGGAATACAGCTGTGGGCACAGCATCTTCAGTGCTTCCAGTCCCATGCAGCATCATAAGCATGGCCAAAGCACAGTTATATGTACCACGTGTTGTTGTGCACATGGGGAACTGAAAACCTAAGGGGGGAGTGCTGGAGCAGACGTAGGCAGTGATGTGGATGGCAGTGATGCTCTGCACTCTTAGATGGATGGCTGTAGTCTGCCTGTTTGGAAGTATGTAGGGCTGTGTCTGCAAAAGAAAATTGTTCCTTCCAACTGGAAGGAGCAATACCTGGCTCAGCCCCACGCTACGGCCTTCAGCTGGCACGTACAGGCAGGTGGAGAAAGGAAAAAATAGAAACTTTCAGCCTCCAAAATCGTTCTGAGAACTTGTAAACATGACCCAGATAAACACGATGTGGGACGGCTTCCTTGAGTCAGCAGAGCCTAAAATACCGCCTCATGCGACCTTCATCCCAGCGTGTCTGAAGCCTGAAAATGCTGTTTGCAAAGGCTGGGTACCCTGCAAAGCACCCCAACCTGCTCTTTGCTCATCCAGAGCGGTTGTGCATGGCCAAGCCAAAGTTCAGCAGCTTGAAGGCAGGGAGGAGAGCCCCGTATAATGCCAGTGGTTGCCTATAACACCAGAGATGTAGGGCTCCCCTGCTGCCTCCGCTCCAATTTCTTGCAGATTGACCACTCACTATAGCTTTATCTCTTGGAATTATTATATTATTACCATTGCTAAGACAATAATTTTCATTAACGACTTGCTGTTGGAAGCTGCAGCTCTCTGGGACTTTCCATCAGAGCAAAGGTCCACCCAACTGCAGGATCCCACCAGGGCTGTGCAAGTGCTCTCCTCTGCCCATGGCTGAGCTCTGATGGGCTAAACTGGCCAAGCCGGTGCCTTCTACCCTCAGCAGAGGGAGACCAGCACTTCTTTGTTGAGCCCAGTGGTCTGGGACTGACTTCTGACAGTCCTTTGGTGGAGCCAGACTCCACTGGTGGTGGAAGAATTAGAGATGACCACGGCAACCAAGGCTGAAATGTCTGTAGGCAGTCACGGAGCACTCACCTGGGAACCAGAAGCTACTGAAACGTCCCTGCTTTCACTGGCCTTGGGGCAGTTATAGTTATGTGGTGGTGTCAAACTGCCTTAACTCTTTGCATGGCATGCTCTTGGACAGAAAGCCCAGCCTGGAACAAAGCTCCTGGCCAGCTTCTGTTGTGATATGACTTTTTGGATGAGGATGCCAGGCATCACTTCTTGATGCTGGTGGAAATGCCCAGGGGATGGGAATGGGAATAGGAATGAGGGTGCTTCCCAACAAAGCCTTGGTTCAGCAGCATCCATCGTACTGATGGTACTCAGCTGGGCTGAGCTGACCAGCAAGAGCTGGGGGCAGGAGTGACAGGGAGCAAAGGCATTCAGCACTGCCCTCCTTCCCATGGGGATGGCCAGAAGCCCAGCTATGTTGACTGGGCATATTTTTATCACCGATGCAGCTCACCTTGGTCCAGCAAGGAGTGTGCACAGCAGCCGCCTGCCATCAATTCAGATACCCCCTCCCCTCATTTCAAGGACTTGGGAGAGCACAAGGCTTGTGGCTACAAAGATTTACACCCCCTCAGCAAGGGTTAACTTCATCTCACTGCCACTATTGTCTCAGGACAACTTGTCAGTCTGCAAGAACGTGCCGTAATGGATTTGAAGTGGATTGCTCAGCCCACGGAGAGGGTGATGCTGTATTTATTGAATAGACATTAAAAAGAACATTTCTCAATTTCTCAGCACTGAACTCGAGGTCAATGGATCTTTTTGGCACTGACATGCTGAGTCAACTCCTAGCTTAAAGCTTTTAGAAGGACCAGGGTTAGATGAAAGGATTAGACTCCGTCTTTAACGTTTCCCTGGCAAAATTGTTGGGTTCTAAATCATTTATGTTGCTTTGCTCTGCTTTGCTTGGCCTCTCCCCGTTACCTTGGGAAAAAGAAAAAAAAAAACCAACAAAGTTGGCTTTTTTTTTTCGGATTGAAATGACACAAGTTGATCATTTCCACTGTGCTGCCCCCAAGATGGAATGGATCAAAGTGCACTGGGTTCCTAGGGCGTGGATCTGCCCTGACAATCGTACAGGGCTCTGAGCAGTGCTGGGATGTTTGCCTGGGCAGTGAGCAGGGGACATCCCAACTGAGCCCACCGGCTGCCAGTGGTGTTTCCATGGATATGAGCAATGCTGACCTCCTTGCTGCCTTGCTTGTTGCTGCCATTCCCTGAGGTTCCTGGCAATTTTGTTGAGGTACGTTGGTGTCACGCTGAGGGCAGAGCTGTAGCGTGCTGGGCAAGGTTTGGGTGAGCTTAAGAGAAAACCTCAGGAAAGATGTTTTTGGAACCACAAAGAGTGGTGAGCGCTGAGAAACTGCTGCACATCTCTGGTCCCCATCCTCCTGCAGCCAGCGTTTACCTGGAAAGGGCCCACGGTTTCAGGGCTTCTGGTAGCAGTGCAACAAATAAAATGCAATCCGCCTGTATCATAAAGTCCAATAAAAATGAAACTGAACATCCACTTTGCAGACAGCAAGTACACTGTAAATTTATGAGATCATATCTCGTGGAGGACAGGGTAGTTAAGGGGGGAAGGAAGGGGCTGGCAAAAATGGGAGAGAGCGGCCAAGGGGTAGTAAATATGTTTTCAATAATGAAGAGGCCCGATTACCCTCTTTGCAATAAAAGCGTGCACAAGGCAGAGCTGCTGTAAAAATTACTCCCGAGCAGCCCGGCGTATTTGCACCTTGTCATCTTGTCAGCTCCATGCAAATCCGCGGGGCGGCGGAGGGCCAGGTGACCGTCCTCCCTCCCGCAAGAGCCATTCCATTTACAGCCCCCGTCACCCCGGTCCCATCCGCCGCCCCCTCCTGCTCTGCAAAACGCACGGATTTGCCCGTAACCGTGGCAACCGGCGAGGCTGCAGGATGCAGGGATGGAGCCGAGGGCGGCCGCGTGCCCTGGGTGCTCCCAGCCAGGCGAGGTGGTGGAAGGGGCTTTGGTTCCTGAGGGCTCTGGGGTGTGAAGCTCTCCCCAAAAAGCAATTGGGAAGCCCCATCTGCAGCCTCCTGCCACGGCGCAAAGGGACGTTTCTCATTTTTCGGGTGCCTTATGCATCCTGACTGAGTAAGAAAGAGGTAAGCAGGTGGAGCTGGGTGCCATCGGGCATCACGCGTCTAAAGCAAAAATATCTGTTTTGTTTTCTCCTGGCACAGAATAGAGCAAAGGCCAAAGCCTTGCTCCTTCGAAGGGGCTTCCTCAGAAGGTGTGGGTTTAAACTGAATTACTGGAGGTGAAGTAAACAGCACAGGTGCTGCTTTGTGTCGTCTGAGAATTGGTCTGAGCTGTCCTCAAATAAACCACCATTGGGCCCCGGAGAAAGCAATTACACAGGGGCTTAACTGTGCTGATTTAACAAAGCTGCAGTAATTAAACCTCAGACACTCAAGCCTGGGGATTCAGTGCTGAGTGCTGGCAGGATCCTGCCTCTGAAGGTGAATCTGGTCGGTGCCGACAGCTGGGTGGCTTTAAGCGATGGGGTGATTCCCTCTTTCTGCCCCACTGGCTCTTGGCTTTGCCCTGCATGGTTCACACCCTCCACCCGAGCATTTCATTCATCATCAGCAGGCTTTCAATTGGGCTGTGGAGGCAAACATGGATGGAAGGGTCCAGGATGGGGGCTCCCCATGGAGCATCCCAGATCTCTGCTGCATCCCACAGCCCCCGAAGTGCCATCCTCTGACCGGCCTGAGTCATGGGATTTAGGGACAGAAGAAAGGAATCGTGGCCATGCAGCTTGACCTCTGCTATTCAGAGTGAGATCAAAGGAGGGGCAAAAAAGCAGAGGGGCTGCTGGCCTGTGAGCTGAATGCAGGAGGAAGGCGGGGGGGGGAGTGCTGGGGGCTTCAGCTTGCGATGCAACAAAATGCAGCTTGTGGGTGAGGTTGCCTTTTGAAGACGAAATGGTAATAGGATGCAGCTGGAGCAGGGAAGGTGTGGGCTTCAGGGAGGAAGGATGGTGTGTGTGCTGAGGGTACCTGTTCTTCTGGAGAGCTGAAAGCTAGGGGAGTTAGACCTACTGGAGGTTAAAAGGAAGAATGCCAAGATAATCATTGGAGGGGTAAAGGAGGTTTTTGGTGAGTGGCTGGCAGTGTTGCTGGGTCAGTGTGAGGTATCACTGCCTGGGGAAGGAGGTCCCAGCAAGTCCTGGGGTGTGTGGGTGGTGATCTCCGCTAGTGAGAGTGGGAGAGGCTGGGACCTCTGCGGTATGGGCTGGCTGGGGATGTGCAGATGGAAGGGCCCTCTGCCAAGGGAAGGGGTGGCTGAGCTGGTGCCTTGGGCAGGGGGAAAGGAGGGAGCACTGAACCTATGAGCCGAACTGAGAAGCCCAGCGTGGGCAGGTCACCCATCCATGGGCAGATGAGTACATCTGTAGGGAAAAACATTGTTAAGGGGGGGTTGCCAGTTATTATGGGCACGGTCCGAACTCTGGTGTTGCAGGAGAAAGAGAAAAAGCGTGGGGAAGGATCACGGAGCTCAGATCTGAGCAATAAACCTGGGGGAAATCAAAAGTAGGTCAGGCCATGAAGATCAAGTAGAAAAGCGCAGCGTGCGCTTGCAGAGAGAAGATCAGATGAGCCAAGGCACATGGTGAGATACAATTAGCAGGGGACATCAAGTGTAACGAGCGATCGCTCCAGAAGCACATTAGCAGTCGCAGGAGGGCTGCAATTTTGGTTTGGTGCTCGGGGAGAGGAGAAACGCTTGGCAGATGATGCCAAAGGAGCGTGCTGTGCCTTTTTCCCATTTGTTTTCACCTTTAAGGTCAGTGAGGATCCCGGTTAACAGCAGAGGCCTCAGGGGAGGAAGGTGTTTGGGCATCGCAGAGATAGGTTGGGTGCTCCCTGAGAACTGGGATGAGTGAGCTTCATCCTGGGGTGTCTGAAGAGCTGGGTGCAGCCTTCCCACCAGCAGATCCCAAGAGATGCCTGGAAGGTGGGCAGTGCTGGGGAAGGGAAAATATCCCTATCGTGGAATTGTTTGAGTTGGAGGGGACCCTTAGAGGCCATCTGGTCCAACCCTCTGCACCGAGCAGGGACACCCACAGCTCCATCGGTGTTCAGAGCCCATCCGGCCTGACCTTGGCTGTCTGCAGGAATGGCACTCACAGCTCTCTGGGCAGCCACTGCCTCACCACCATTATTGCACTTCACTTTCATGAATCCAAAACATCACTGGTCGTGTGCTGGATGTCTGTGTGCTGGTACTGGTTCAGCCAAAAGCAGAGAGATGAGACAGTAACGTCATGATAATACCTGCTTTTTGCAGTACTGAGGCTGGCAAACTTTGGGAGGTATGGCTTTGAGATGCTGAAATTAGGAGAGAAAATCCTCCTGGCCGTTCTGCAGCTGAAACATTCTGGAGTGAGTGAGGATACTTGTGCCAAATCTATTCAAGCAAATGGAGGTTTTTTTTCTGGTTCAGATGGTAAATGGTTGGTTATGTGCCCCAACCCCTCCTGCTTCTCACAGTGAATGCAACAGGCTCATAGTTTTTGGATGCTGTGCAGACTCAAAGTGGTTTTATCTGTCTGTGCCTCATTCACGAGGCGTTTTGGAAGGAGGCTGGGTGGAAAGGTCCTGGTGTGGAGAGCATCCCATGCATGGAGTGCACACAAACAAGGGGGGCTCAGCCACCTTGGGTGCTCTTAGTGGGTGGAGGAGGACTCCAGCCTGAGCAGCCTGGAGAAGTCTCAGGACTCAATCGCGCCCATTGCGGGGAGAATGTTTACTTTCAAAGCCCAGTAGATCAAATGCAGCTGTGGGGCGGAGCTGCATCTTCTCCCTTGCCTTCTCCAGAAGTTGGAACAGCAGAACAAATGATTTGATCATGTTTTCCCCCTGCTTCTCCCCCTCCCTCCTATTGCGGAACCATAAAACAGAGAGAGTCTGCAATTCTCCCTGGTTAATGGCACTGCTCGGCCACCTGAACGCCAGTGCCTTGCAGGGAAAATGCCCTATGCTTCCTCAGCTCTCCTCAGAGCTGGCTGCATGGCCCAGACCCCAACTGTCCCCAAGGTATTCCTGGGGCCCAAAGGGTAGGGGGGACCTGATGGGGAAAGAACCAGAGCCCTTGTACAGGGATATAAGCTAAAAATGGGTAAAAAAAATGTCCAGCAGGCTTCATATTTCAAGCCCAGAGTGGTACCCAGTAGGATGGAAAGCTGTTTAACAGCAGTGGAAACTTGAAAGCCAGCAGGCTGCAGGGTCTGATTTTTGCTGAAATATTAGGGTTTTTTTTTTCTTCCCCTTCATTATAACAGGGTTAAATGGAAAAGGAACCACGTGCCTGGAAAAGCTTCACACTGATGACAAGAACTTGCCAGCCATTGCCGCTCCCTGCAGAAGCTCCCTCTGTGGGAGAGTTGCTGCAGCTCCAAGCCACGACCCTCTGACCCATTGCTCAGAACAAGCAGATTTTCAGGCTGCCGTGCCCACCTTCTGGGTTCAATCCTTTCTTTTTTTTCCCCTCGTCCCCTGGGAGGTTAAACGTAAGGAAGTGTTTCTGAGTGGCTGCACTTGGAGGAGGTAAAGCTTGGTGTATGGTGAGGAAACTAAACCTGCTGGCACACATTGTTCCTTTGGGGTTTGTCCAGTGGGTTTGTGACCTCTTACGAAGGTCTGGAAAGTGCTTTTGCTGTGCATGGTGATGAAAAGCTGAAATTTCAGAGTAGCTGTGGGAATGGGCATAAAATGCTACAGCAATGTTTTGCTGCTGAAATATGGCACATCCTAGAAGGAAGTTCAGGGTCGAGGGGAGAAATCCTGTTTGATGGCCACAAAATCTCGCCTTGAAAACCTTTTGCTTTTGCAGAAGACCTGGAGTTGCTGAAGCAGCATTTCCCAGCAAGAAGGGCTGTGGGAGTACATCATAGGGCAAAGCACAAGAGCTGGGGTTGGAGGCAGAAGGTTTCACTCTAGGGTCCCTGTATGCTCCCAACCCCCCCCCCCCCTTGCTCTGGGGCTGGGCCCATGGCTCTGAGATGCCCTGACTGCTTTGCCAAGCAGAGTTATGCCGAGTTGTCATGTCAGTGCACACCCAGTGGGAAAGGCAGAAGTATCGCCAGACGGAGGGCCGTATTTTCCCCCATTGAGTACAATATTGTGTAATTTTATCTAGTTACTATAAAGCAGTTTGTACTCCTTGTTTACAAAAAAAAAGACAGGAAATAAAACCATTTTTCACTTCCACTACTGACAGGGCATGGAGGAAAAATAATAGGTGTTTTTTTCTGCATTTGGTATTTCAGAACAAGTAGACCCAAAAGAAAAAGCAGCAATTAACCACAAGTACCAGCAGTGTGTGCCTTGCATTTCTCCTCTCTGGATTCAGCTGCCAGGAGTGAGTTTGGAACAACTTGTTTATGGTCACGCTATATCTTTTAGAAGCAATTCTGTAGGCTGGGTAAGGAGAAAAGTAGTTGGTGTGTTCACCTTTCAGACCGTGGAGCTTTGTGATGAGACCAGAATTTGGTGCGATGCCGTGCATCCTTTATGGTTAATAACGATGAGCAGATATTTGACCTTATGGTGGAGTGCATTTACACATAGAATCAAAGGACCATAGAATCATTAGGATTGAAAGAGACCACCAAGGTCACCAACCGTCAGCCCATCACCACCATGCCCACTAACCCTGTCCCTCAGTGCCCTGTGTACATAAGGGAATCTTCATAAGGGCACGCACAGGTGTGTGTTGCATGTGCAGAGCCATGTATTTTTCACCTTCCGCTGTTAATTCCACGCAAGACCTGCTCTGTGACCCCAGGTGATGAGAGGAGCCTGAGTGTCGTTCTGTCTGTGCCTCCCGCGACACTTTGCCAGCACTGCTCAGGCTCTTGCCACTGAAATAACACGCGCTGTAAAGCCAGGATTAGCTGAATGCTCAGCAGGAATCCTGCAAGGACGCTGGGCTCCTCGCCTGCTGCCTCTTTCTCTAAATAGCCCGCACCCAGGCTGGCAGCATGCTGTGACTAACTCTTGTAGACTGGATTTCTCCAAGGGAGGACCGGCGCTTAATTTGGCTGACTGCACTCTGTGGGAGCTCTCATCCATGCCAGCTCGAGTCCTTGCAAAAACCCATCATCATTAGTCCTCGAAAGGAGAGGCTGGGATCTTCTCCACCCCTATTTGCACAGGCACTGTGCCTTCCCCCCGACCGAAAGTCCCCTGCTAGGCTCAATTACAGCAATCTGCCTTCACGCTCCTTTCCATGCTGCTGGCTCAGCTCGGCCACCGTGCCATGCCTGGGGGTGGCTGTGCTCCCACTGGGGACAGTGGCACAGCTGTGGGATGCCCCAGGCACAGCTCTGTGGAGTGGAAAAAGAAAGCAAGGTGCATTCACTCCGGTGCAATGCACTGGGACGAGGAGGATGAGGCCAGGTATTTCTCCCTGCTAACATCTTGGCAGACTCTCAATGAACAAAACAAATCCAGAGTAGCTCTCATGGCTGTTAGCGAGGCTGAGAAGCACCAGCTGCTTGGCATTGGCCCCTTCTGCTGCCCTTGGGGTGAGCAGTGAGCCGTCAGCCCTTTCTGCAGCTTTCCTTCCACAGCTTTCCCACTCCAGCTTGGTATCCAAATCCCAATTTCATGGCTTCATGTGCCGCCTGCACTGGGCTGGGATCGACGCCTTTGCTCTGAGTGCCAAACCCCTCCAAAGAGCTGGGTGGTGCCAAGGTTCTTCTGTCTGTGGGGACGCCTGGCTCTGTGTCACGCTGACCTTGGGGGGGGTTGCATGAAGGGGACGAGGACAGAGAGGGGACGTTATTTTGGCTCTCACGAGGCATTAACTAACCTCTTCTTGGAAACAGACCGAGCCTAGGAGACCTGCTGCTCTTCCAGTGTTTTGCAGCCGTGGCTGCTTCAACACCAGCTGTGGTCTAGCAGGGCCCCAGGTCTGCTGTTCAACCCAAGAGATCGCAATGCCTGGGTTGCAACTGGGAAGGGTTTTTGATGGAAGGAGCTCCATTTCCTTTCTCTCTATGATCCACCAGTGGTAAGCACCAAGGAATGTTAAGTATGTCACAAACACTCTGCTGGCCAAGGGCACAGCTAGAATCATAGAATGGTTGGGTTGGAATGAGCCCCGAAGCCCACCCAGCCTGAACTCCTGCCGTAGGCTGCCTATCAGATCAGGCTGCCCATGGCCCCATCCATGGCCTCGGGTACCTTCAGGGATGGAACACCCAGGCAGCCTATTCCAGCACCTCACCGCCCTATACAAAATGATCTGGTGGCACAAAACTGGGGTAAGTTCTATATTGCAGCTCTACTGCAAAGCCCTGGAATGCAGGAGGAGATGGGCCAGCCAAAATGCCTCACGGTCCCCATGGCAGGTCCAAGATGCTATTGGGATGCATTGTAGGTGTTTCTTGGTAGGGTGTAGATCCAGCCACCATTGGCTGGGAATATCCCTTTTCCTTGAAAATACAAAGAGGAGCAAAGGACTGTAAGCAGTACCACGCAAGTGCAGCTCTTGGGGTGCAGGGTTTTCTGCCTGCCCTTCTCCCAGCTCCCACCCTGCTGCCGTCTCCCTCCTCCTAGGATTCCCCTCCTGAAGCCTCACCCTGCTGTGGCACCTACTGTCAAACGCTTCACACGTTTGTCACCAAAATGTTTTGGCAGCAGCAACATCTCTAGGTTTTGACATAATCCCGACAGGAGACTTTCTCAATTATTACTAATGGAACATTATGCTCCTCTTTGGGAACTCCTGCATGAATAAAAAGGGTCATTAATGACATCTGCGCAGAGCCCGGAAATTATTAGTCAATGCTGATACAGTTTGATTTTATTTTTTTAATTTTTGCATATATATTTTCTTAAGCTCCTGGTAATTTCCCACCTTGCCTCCCACCCTCTGCTCCAAAGCCTCCCATGCAAGCCAGAGCTGAGTTGCGTTATTGCCGACATTCTTGCTTTGTTCAGGTAAATGCAGCTCCCCTCCCACCCCTCTTCCCTTTTATTCCCTCTTGGCTTCTCTAAAGATTGTAGCTTTCATTTTGCTCCCGGGAGATCTCGTCGCACCTTCCTCTGGGCTTCATTTTACTGTCAGTGCAGCTCAGACACTCCTTGGGCCTGGAGAGCCCAACACTGCCTGCCCATGGAGTGCTTCTCCTGGCTCCGTGCTGGGTCATCAGGGCTCTCAGCCCAGCTGCCCTCCCAGGCTTTGCTGCGTGACACTTAGCAGGATTGGAGGTCCCCAAGTGCCACGCAGCACCACACAAAACAGAAGCTCAATGTGGACCATTTAGTTTTTCCTGTCTTTCTACCAGGCATTCAGTTCTCTCTGCTCAATAACCCTAAAAATGACCCATGACTTTTTTTCCCCCCCCTCTCTCCAGAATAATGCAGCAATTGGAGAAACCGGTATTTTGCAAGACAGCAGACCCCAGCAGCTGTTCCTGCCTGCGAGCATCCCAGATGTGAGCTGCACCTTTGTTTTGCTCACCAGAGCATGGGCACCATGGCATGTCACTTCCCAAAGAGTGGGAAGGTCTGGAGGAAGGCAAGGACCTTCAGGTACACAGCCCTGATTTCCATAATGAGCCACAGGTGGAAATGATGAGAGCAAAACCCGGATCTCGCCACCAAACCATGCCAAGGGGTCACAGCGTCTTCCCCATGGCCCTACCAAGGGCCGGTAGGAGCTGCAGCTGTTCCCCATGGGATGTCTGTGCCCATGACCTGGTGAAGGTCAAGCAGGGATCACTGGCTGCAGTTCAAACCTGGCACCGGGGCTAAAAGGTTGACGCAGTAACTCTGAAAACTGCTAAACAAGAAATAGACTCCTTTACAAGAAAAAAAAAAGAAAAAAAAAAAAAAAAGTCCCTGGGAGAAGAGATATTTCAACCCCTTCTTGATTTATGACCTACTATAGGATATTGAGACATTATTTACAATCGATATATGCTCCTGCAGGACTCCCGCCGGAGCCATAGACCCTGCCTGTTAGAGGCAGACCGGTCAGCTCGCGCCTCCGGAGCGCGGCCGTGTCCTGTTGGAGCGAGCAAGGAGCCGCACGCCGCCGTATATCTCTCAGAAAATGGACCCGGTTACACGTGTCTTTGGGCAGCTGACAAGGGGATATAGTTTAGGGCTAAGACAGCAGTTCGGTAGCAGGAATCAGAGTTCTTCAGCCTCGCCAATAATGAAATGTCTTGCACAACACGCTGAGAGCTCCGCAGCCTTAAAGGTGCAAAATGGAGTTGTTCCGTTGGCTTGGAATGGAGTCAGGCCAATTTTGAAGCAAGCGCTGGATTTTATTCTGGGATTTTATCTTTAAAGGGGGATTTGCAAACACTTGAAGGAGGGGAGGGGGGGGAAGTTCATTCAGCGTAAAATTGCGTCCTGGCCGAATTCCAGTTTGGGTAATTACATTCTCTTTCTGTAGTGGCTGCAGGACAAAGGGCCATTCATCACGCTCCAAACTGCTGCAAAGGGCTCCCGTGCTCCTCCGCAGAAGGGGTTGAAACTTTTCTCCCCGTGGTTGAGGCCACTCCAGAGAGTAATGGAGCTTGGCAGGGTTTTAGGATGCTTTTGGGTGAGATGTAGGGGCAAGCGCGCCGTCACGCGCCGCTCGGCCTGCAGCAAATCTGGGTAAGTAGGGCGCTCGGAAATAGGCTTGCGCTCGCCCCGAGGACACGCTTTGCTTTGCAAAATGCCTCCCGAGCTCCATGGGCACTTGAGGGAGCTGGATTCCCTCTCTGCCAGTGTGCCCTTTGGAAATGCCTCCGGGCTGGAGGTTGGGAGCCGAGTGGGTTGCAAGGACTTGGGGCTCGTTTGGAAGCAGAGCAGGTCCTCTGTCCTCCTCTCCCTTTATCTCCCTGGTTGAGTCCAGCTTGGTGAGACCCAGCGAGGCTCCAGGCCCGGCGGCCATGGGAGGGCTGTGCCCTGTGGGGCTGTGGGGCAGGAGCATGTCCATGGGCTGTGTGCCTCGAGAGTGTCCCTTTGAAGCAATTTGTAGACTGTTATCCTGTATCATTAACCTAATTAGTGTAATTGCCGCCATTTATGTAATGAGTATAAATACTGGAGGAATCCCATAATTAGAAGATGTAATTAGGTAATTAATAGATGACATGGTAACAAAAATCCAGGGGAAACTTTGCAAGGTGGACAGCGTGTGCGTGCGTGCACACAGCTGCTGAGGCACACCAGGCCCTGCTGCAGGCATGCTATGGGGCTGGAGTCCTCTGTACGGCTCTGGACACATCAAGGGCCCTCCAGGAGCCAGGAGAAGGCTCTTGTACACCTCCACCAGTCCTGCAGAGAGCCAGCTTTGCTCAGGGGAAAGGGCAGACTAGCAGGCATCACTTTGACATCCTTTGCTTTTCAGATCTGTGGGAAAGCGAGGTGAAGCGAAGAGCTCCCCGACTGGCTGAGGAAGTTTCTGCTGTGCATGGAGAGCAGTTTTTGGAGAGGTTCCTGAACTGTGAGTGTTTTAGCTGGACCCTTGCTTGTTGTTGAAACACTGAATTTTCCCTCCCTGCTCTTTGCCTCTTGCTCCTGTTCTCACTTCCAGGGTGTTTGCATACAGAGATGCACATGAAGAAAATGCGTTAAGGAAAAGTTTCCATGTTGTTGCTGAGGATGGTTGGATTTCAGTTTGCACCTGCCAGGAGTCATTCCCCCCTGGCCTCCCACCTCCCTGCAGGAGCATCTCCCCTCCAAGAGCAGTGCTACATCATACTCCATTGCTACAAGAGGTGACTCCGGGGCCTGCAATACTGCAAGAAGGTCGCCAGGAGCCAGAGGGCAACCTGTGCAGGTGTCGGGCGGCCAGAGGCTGCCGAGTCCCCAGGACCAGCAGCTAGAGGGAGATATGACCTCACGCTCAGGGCCAGCCTCCTCCTGCCGCTGATGCCTGTTGGAATGCCAAAGAAAATCCACTTGCTTTCCAATGTTTAGGGTCCATGTAATGAATGGCCGTAATGCAGGCTTCATTACGTGGAAGAAGTAATTCTCAAGATGAAAGACTTTGAAAATGGCTCTTGCTGGAGTTTCTGCCAAAGCGTTGCTTAGTCCCTGTCTCCATGGGGAAGTTTTATCAGGTGTATCATGATCAGTATGCAGGGGTCCAGTTACACCAGGAAGACTCTGTCTAGACGCTTTAATTCCAGCACAAAAAGGGCTTTTTTTCCCCCTTAGCTTAAATTCATTTGCAAACAGCCTTCACAACATCGGTGCTGCTTGATCAGTGTCAGAATCTCCCAGAGCAGAGCACGACGTTTTGATGTTTGAATCCCCTCCCAAACACCGCTCTGCTCCCATCATGGCCCTGGCTCAGAAGGTGGAGGTGACACAGAGCTCGGCAGAGAGCTCTCAGTCCCAGAGTTTTATTCTGAGGCTCCCCAGGCTCTTGCCTGAGTCCTGCCAGGTATCATCTCGCGTATTTCTTCATTTCCAGATGTGTCCTCCTTTGCTGATTTCTCTTGCAACTCATCTTTTTCCCTTTGCAATCCTGCTGCTAAGTGCGAATACCCTTTTCCTCTTCAGGCTCAAAGCCTTGCTCGAAGGGTTGTTCCACCTGCCTGTCTAATTAAAAGAAAAAATCTGAAATCTCCTCCCTGTTCGAGTCTTCAGTCATGTTGTGCATGTCAATAGCGTCCTACTTCTGCCCTAGTTTTTGTGCATTTTTCCTGTGAATTTCAATATCCAGGATCAGTATGAATTTATTTTCTTTGCCAAAACGATAGATAAATGAGTGTCAGAAGAAAGCCCAGGAGCAGGCAGGAGCTTGGGTACAAGGAGCAGCCCAGTTTGGCCAGTTTGGAGCAGCCATAGAGCAATGGCTGATGCTGGAGGAGGGAGTGAGGCTTCAGCTGGTAGTAGTTAATTATGTTCCTCTGTAAGCTTTGTCCTGCTGCAAAGCAAAATGGATCCAAGGACGTCGCACAGTTCATGTTAGGCGAGAAGATCACAGTGTTACACATATTTTTTCCTCCTAACTATCTGTCTACATGCTTATTGCAAGTCAGGTTGCCAGGAGTGTAACTGAATAATTACCCCGTGCTGCCTGATGGTAACCTTTGCAAGAAAGTGTTTAGATCGAGGAACCGTGTGAACTACTCATTAATATCTTATAGGTCAGAGTTAAGGATGTTGCATTGTGATGAAATATGTATTTCTCCTTATTTCTTAGGAAAATGGGCTCCTGAGACAGAGGAAGATTTATGGTGATCTTAATTAGTTATTTCCTAGCTTTCAAAATGTTTGGGTTTCAGCGATGATATGATAGACAATTAACTTGTTGTCACACAGTGACTTTTAAAATTAAATGTTTGTTCTCCATAATCTTTAATCTCAATGTGCATCGCATGTGTGCCGTAGTACATACTCACAGGTATACAGAGATAAATCCCCGCAGTGTTCCCACTGTGGCTCTATGCTCACACCTTAGATGCTGAGCCCCGGGTGTAGCAACACGGTGCTGCTGAGAGGTGGGGTGTCGTATTTTGTGCTGGAATGGTAAGGGCTGAAGGAAGGGAGCTGTATCCCTCAGTGCTGCGTCCCTCGGGGACAGCGGGGATCTGGAGAGCAGCTGCTGGGAAGGCAGAGGGAAGGGCAGCACTGACCCCAAATGGAGGTGGACCTTGTGCCTGTAGTGCCTTGTTGTTGCAGGGAGCACAATGTCATTTTTTTTTGGTTGTTACTGCTGTCATTGTTATCTTTAGGGTTTTTCATCAAAGCTTTATAAATAACAGACAAACCCCCCCCCCCCCCCCCCCCCCCCAGGGAAAACCCTCCCGACCAGCCGCCTGTTGCAGATCCTCCAGGAAACGGGAGGCGGAGGGAAGGAAGGCTAAATTTGGTGGCTCTTATTTTTAACAAGGGCTATTTCAATCCATTTAAACCCACGCAAAAAAAAAAAAAGAAAATGCAGAGCCATGGGAAACTCTTGCTGGTGCCGGAGAGGCCTTGTAAGGTCTGCACCATAGCCAAGGGCATCATGGGGATGAGGAGCTGGGAGATGGAGTGAGGTGCTCAAGGCTTTGCACAAGCAAAGGCTTTCCTCAAGCAAAGCCAAGAAATGAGCTTGCATCCCTCAAATTCTAGGCTTGAAAGCTGCTTTTATTTTGCTTTATGAAAAACTCCATGATAAGCTTGTTCCATCCATGCTCCTCTGGCCCTCTTCTGAGAATGAAGGTGTTAACCTTGGTGTCCTGGCCTTCTGTCAGGATAAGTAATCGGCTTCCATAACCAAGTCTGCTGCCTCCAGGCTGCACGGTGCCCAGCGTGCCCCAACCCAGCACCATGGTGCAGGAGCTTGGGTGGTAACCAGGCATGAGGGACACGGAGAACACGCTCATCCTAACACCGCCATGTTTCCTGGTGCAGACTGCAAGCTGAAGCTGTTGAATCAGGTTGGATCCAGGACACAAATGAGGCTACACATGCGATGCAAAAGGTCTCAGCAGGAGGAGGCATGGTGGCATGTTCCAGCTCACCTTGTCATGGTCCTTGTCACGGGTTGGCTGCTCGGCCTTCATTTCTGAGGCTGGGGGCCGTGAGTCTGAGGACCACAGGGCCTCCATTTTGGAGGCTCGTTGGCTGCTGAGCGGTGCACAGGCCTCAGGAGCTGCTGCTCTTTTGCATTACTCCTCTGTGTGTGGGAAAGGATTTCAAGAAACTATTGACCAAATGAAACCTCCGTAATGCTTCTAAATACTCAAACACATTAGACATGCCTGCCCAGCTCAGAGATAAATTAGAGCTATTATCACTAGAGCCCAGACAAACAAACGGAGGGCTCTCTCCAAACAAGCCATTCACTCAAGAGACTGGATTTACAAGGGTCAGGGAAGCAGCGTGGGCTGTAGGCACCTGCTTTCTTCTGAAACCTCTTTAAATTGGCCATATTGACTGGGGCAGAGGGAAGGGAAGGAGCACTGCTCTGCCCTTTGGGGTGTGGAGATCCCATCCGTGCGCGGCGCCGTGATGTACTGCTGGCATTCTGCTCTCTGTCTGCAATTAAAAGCTGCAAATCCGACCCTAATCCATTTTGCTTTTCTCCCAGATGTGGCTGGGAGAGTGAGGGGCTTGAGAACGTCAGGGATGCCGAGGCTGTTTGCTCTGCTCTGCTCTTGGGTTTTTGCTTCTGCTCCTATGGAGGGGTGGGAGCCGCGCTGGTGGTAAGGTGGCGATGGGAGAGGTCAGATCAAATCAGCATCTTGGGCATCACTGAGACTGCCTGAAAGGGTAAACAGAAGCTGCAGTGTGTATTTTGGGCTTGGTTTCATGTGGAGGAGGGAGGAAGGAGCAGACACAAAGAATAAAAGGAAGAAAAGAGAGCATTATTCTGCTGCCTCGATGCAGGGAGTCTGGTAGCACAGCTATCCACAGTGGCTGGGGGTGTGCATACGGGTTGCGCTCAGTCCCAAACCCAGCCTTGGTGCAACCAAAGGGAGCTGTGGGCTCAGCAGCACTGCGACCCCCACCGTGCACTGAGCATCACACGGTGGCTGTGATGGAGAGCACTGTTCTCCTCGGAGGGACGCTCTTGAAGCCAAAGGCTTGGTCCTGAACCTGCATCTCTTCTTGGAAGACATCCAGTCTCCGTGTGCGACCTCTGGCCATTTCCCTTGGTAACCGGACCTGGTGATTAACTACCCTCGCTGCTCAAAATTGTCTTTTATTTCCCATTCAAGGTTCCCTCACTCAGTGTTGTCAGCTCCCGCTATTTATTTTGGGTTGTGCTGCTTACTGTGCCTTTTACCTGCGAGCCTAACGATCATGCCAGTCTCAGCTATTTTCACTCTGTGGGTATCTGGGCTCAAGTCACGACGAAGATTTCCTCTGACTGCTGAGCAGACAGAGCCCTTTCAGCCTTTTGCAGGGTTGAGCACAGGCGAAGCAGGAGCTGCGCTTACCACTGCCTCGAGCATCTCCCAGCGCATGGGATTTTATTTAAAGTCCCAGCCTCTGGACTCGCACCATCACAAGGACTTGATTTTGCACAGGCATCAAAGCGTCACTCAAAAGGCAAACAAAAATCTTCATATTCAGAGGGATTCTTTCAATTGCATAAGGAATGTTGTGGTGTTTTGGTTTATTGGGAGTTAAGGGGGCGAGGGTGCTGGCTTAGTGACTAATCAGTGTGCTGCCAGCCCACTTGGGACACCATGGGGATCAGGGGGTCCCTGCTTGCATGTATGTGGGGGTCCTACAGGATCCAAAATTCCTATGGCTCTTTCATTTGTACATCTCCCTCTGCTGGGCTAATGCATTTTGGGAACACCAGGGTTTAGGCTTGACTCATCTTCCACTGCTTTGGTCACCTCCATGTCTCCTAGTGGTGGTAGGTGGTGGCCACCCCTACATGGCCAGGACGTTCCCAGAGCTGGAACTGGTGACTGCACAGGCTTCATGTGACAGAAAAGCTGCAAACAGAAAAACTTGGAAGGGAAATGTAAGGTAGTAAGGGCTTGGAATGAGTGGAAAAGGATCTGCCGTGGACTGGCCTGGAGGTCAGAGGTTGGGGACAGTGGTGCTGGCCCATTTGGGACAACTAACAGGTCCTCTGAAATGAACCAAGTGTGTTTTGAACTGGCACAGCAAGATGCCTTCTTTGAAAACGTGAAACAACGTGTTCCATCTTTCTTCTTCCCTCTCCTTGCATTTCTTTCCAG
Organism: Alectoris magna; assembly: GCA_030625065.1. NCBI lineage: Eukaryota > Metazoa > Chordata > Aves > Galliformes > Phasianidae > Alectoris > Alectoris magna. The sequence continues at coordinate 24,670,025 of CM060568.1, read as the reverse complement.
GAAAAACAAACAAATAAAAAGGACCTATGGGTGAAGTCGGATCCAAGTGACAGCCTTGGTTGCTGGCCCAGAGTGCTGAATCCCCTGGTACCAGTGTGCTGAGGGTCAGGAGAGGCTGGGGGCTCCAAGGCTTTGGAAACGATCTTCTTTCTGTCATAGGAGGGATAATTTGGTGTTTAATACCAGCAAGTAAATGAACTAGAAGACAAAGGATCAAATGAATGTTCTTTACTTTCTGAAAAGCAGGCACATCTTGGCTTGCAGTTACTGCAGGAGCGACTGAGAGCCATTCACGTACTTTCTCTGCAAAATGGGTATCTTCTCCCTTTATTGTATCTGCCACTGCCTACCTATCCAGCCCCTAGAAAAACATCCTGATCTTGTCCAGGGAGCAATACCAGTGCCAGTTACCTGCACCTGGAGACCCCAAGGGTTTGGAGCTGAACTCTGCACTTCTGCTCAGCTCAGTGTCTGAGGTGGCAATGGCCAGAGCTGCTGAAGTGTGGGCATGGGCTGCAACTCCATCTCCATGTACCACACTTCTCGGGTTGGGAGAAGCTTCCCTGGCAAACTGGGAAGGAATCCAGCTGGGGAACTGGTGTGATAGGAGCTGACAGGGCTGGAAATTTGATTTCTGACTGTGCGTGCCTATGTGTTTCTTGTGAAAGAAGAGGAAGGAGAGAAAGCCAGGCATACTTTGAATCCTGCAATCATTAAAACCAATTCCACTTTTCCTGCCCCTGCCCACCTCCTGATATGTGTGTGAAACAATCTTTACAGCTACACAGCCATCAGATGGTATCGACCCAGCGGTGGAAATTGCTATTGACTGCTGCTGGTGCTGCTCTCTGCACTTCCGTGGCTTTTAAAGCGACACTATCCAGGTGATTTCATTTTGCCTGTGATAAAGCCTGGGAAGCCGAGCTTCAAATAGGCCAGAATGGGGATGTGTGTGATGTGTGGGAGCAACAGAACACTGCTCACTGCTGCACAGACAGGAGAAGGGTGTTAGAGCCAGTGGGGAGAAATGCTGACTCTAGAAACACTCGCCTAAAGGGGAGGGTCAGGAGCGTGCTTCCATCTTTGCTCCAGCAAGAACGGATTCCTGCACCCTGCTGCAGATTTTCCCTTTCAGCTCTACTGCTTAAAAATCTGCTGCAATTTCAGCATCGAAACAAGACCAGCCCCCTGCATCCATCCAGTCCTAGAGAGATTGAGAGACTGGATACATTGATTTCTTGTTTTAAGGGACCCCTCTGATTCTGCATTACGAATTCTCTCTCATCTGCACTAGGTTCCAAAGGAAAAAGCAGGCCATGATAATGTTTGCCTTTTAGCGCGAGTGGTTTGTGCAGCCTAAAGAAGTCCTTTCATCATGAAGCATGAGAACAGGGCTCCAGCTCAGAGCTGTAAAAATGTGCATTTTGCTTCCTCTGAGGCAATTTAATTGATGGCATTTGGTTAATCCAGCACTTGGGGTTGGAGCTAAGTGTGGTGGTGAGGGGAGGTGATAGAAGAACCGTGTAAAAGCTAAGGTTGGAGTCTGACTCCAGCTCCACAGAGTAAATGTGGTGTAACGCTATTCTTTGTCACCAGAATCACCTGAGCTTCTAGAATAGAAAAAGCCCTGAGACTGAACGGAGTCAGCCCAACCAATGGAGGTGCAGTAGGGGCTATGAAAACAGCCTGAGCATGCTTTGGTAAATGATTTTGGTCAAGGAATAAAGTAGAGTGTTACTTGGAACCACAGCCTATGGATAACTGGCTCCAGACCTGGCCAATTTTCCATCCTTCCTCCACCAGCAGAGTTGGAGGTGTTGTTATGGCAGGAAGGGATGTTGTTCATTCGCATAAAGCTTTGCCTTTCCTCTTCTTCCTTGTGCCTTTGACTTCAACCACACGACAGTGCTCAGGAGCAGCAGATGTGGTCCAGGAGCACACCTCCTTGTGAACTGGAAGTGACAGCCTAAAGCTTCTGAGACCCCAGCTCAAATGCAAGTAAACCAGTGCTCTAGCCCCAGCTGAGATTTGCTTTCAGGCCCACCAATATCTTTCTCTCTGTCCTAATTCTTGTATTGCTCCAGAAATAAACTGTTCTGCTGGGGAAAGAACGACGAGCTGGAGAAAGGGGCTGAGCAGTCTGGAACATGGAAGGAGTTTTAATTCTTTCATTCAAGGCCAGGTAAGTGTGAGCCTGGTGAGATCTTCACTTGAAATTCAAGCTCCTGTGCAATGCTTACTTAGGGACCCAAAAAACTGAAAGTTAGAACTTCACTGTGAGTAAACTGGTACTCAATAGGATCTCCTTCTAAAGTCACAAATGTGTTGAATTTGGCTCAGGGCTGTGGCTTGCCCTCCTAGTAGGTGACGAACTGACCAGTCGGTGGGCCACCCATTGCATGTCAGTGCTTGGTGGATTTGAACTCACTGCAAAAGATGCAAACGCATTTTATTCTGCGGGCTTTGCGCTCATTGAGAGGTAACCACAGCCTGTCCTTTCTGGCTTCCCTTTGGCACAACCGTGCCTGTTCATAGGGAGGGCGATGCATCCCCCTGCCCTCTGCCAGCCCCCTTCCAGTGTCCCACACTAACGAGGTGCCACTGGACTGCGGATGTGCCCTTATCAAACAAGCAGCCTTTGAGAGTTTTTCTTTCTTCCAGGCTCAACCTGCCTGAGTCTTTCTGGGGGGAGATACTATATGCGATTTGACAGCAGTTCTAGGTGAGATTTTTTCCTCCTGGGAAAGTGTGGTAAGAAATTAAGCTTTGTGGGTTTTCTGCCCAGTCGACCAGGAAAAGTGAAAGTCCTTGGTGAACCTGGGTTGGGTTCTGGAGGCAGGAGAGCTGCTGCTGTGATTTGCGGTTATAATCTCTGCAGCACTGCCTCCTTTCTCAGAAGTGAGAGGCAAGCGGCTTTGACACCTCTGTATGACCTGGGAGCTACAGGGAAGCAACAGTGACATGTTCTGGGAAGACAAGGTCGTCGGCAGGGGTGGTGTGAGCATCTTTGGTCTAGCTGACTGTACAGGAATCCAAGCAACTAGGAGGAATTCACAAGAATTAAAGGGAAATCTTCGATTCGGCTTGCTGCGTGTTTGTAATGCGGTGCTTCCCAGAGCGGCGTGCGATACAGCAAGGTTACCGGGAAAGCAAAAGCAGCAGTGAAAATGGATGTCCAGTTGTGAAACCTATCTGTCCTGCAACCTTCAGGGCCTGCCAAGGGACATGTTCCATGGGCTGTGAAGAACCAATATGGGACATGACCATATATCAGTGATTATATCGATCACTGTCTCAGACCCGCTCAGTCAAGGGCACCGGCACCTTTGCAGGGGAAGTTTTGCTCCTGCTCTGGGAGATAGGGGAGTGCACTCAATTTCTGGCAGTGGCTGCGTGAGAGGGGAAATGACCCTGTTTTAGGGGATGCTGTGCCCGTGCTCCAAACAATTAGTAGAATGGAGTTGAGTAAAGTACAGGAGGGACCGGACTGATAATAAGCAAAGTGCTGAAATATGGGAAATTGGGGAAGAAGCCAAATGAAAATGAAATGAAAGGCTAAGGTCCAATTTCAGCAGCTGCATAGAAAGAATGGGACGGCTGATAATAGGAAAGCCTGCAGGAACACTGGGTCAAAAACACCACCGGAGGAAGCCACGGAAAAGCTAAGGGGATGATTTTATCGAAAAGCAAGACAGCAAATTAGAGTTGTTGGTTTGCTGACAGCCATAGAGACCCAAGTGTCACACCCTGACCTCTCTGCTCCCTGCTCAGTGCTGATGGCCAGCTTGAGGCCTGGGTGGGAAGGTAGGCTCTAGCTTGGAGAGCAGCGTCGCCTTGGCTGGAGGTCTTTGCACAAGAGGGGACAATTCCCACCAGCTTTACTGTCTGAAACCCGCCTCTACTTTTGCAGCCCTTCTCAGCCTTGGACTTCTGTGGAAAGCTCTGGAGAGGAAAAACAACTTCTGTTTGGCGATGAGCTCAAAAAATGAGGGTAGGTGACATTGTGGAAGACATCCCAAAACCACGAATCTGCTTCTGGGGCAAAAAGGAGGTCATTCCAGATACCTGTAGTTCACATGGGGGCAGCGGGGTTTTCTTTCACACTGTGCTTAAGCTAGATCCTATGGGATCACCTTGGGGTGATGAACGGCAGCTCTTGCCGATGGTTCCCAAAGGTGAAGCCCTTCTTGCCCCTTCATTTTCCCATCTGTAAACAAAGGCCAGGGGTGTGCTTGCCAAGTATCCGGAAAGGGGCTTGCTACAAAAATGAGCACATGGTGCCAGTGGTGAAGAGGAGCTCTTGTTTAAAGGCTTGCCTTGTGAGGTCTCATGGAGAAGCTGTGGAATACAGTCATGTGTCCCTCTAATGTGGCTTTCTCTTTTAAAAAGTACCGTGCAGAATGTGAGGCACACTCGATAAGAGCGAATTTAAGGGCTATTTCCTATCCTTTGAGGAACATCAGTATAGGCTGAAAGAGGGAAAAAGGCCGTTGTTGTTGAGTCCAGAATAGGCCTGCTTTTACTGGAGGAATCTGAGTGCTTCTGCTGATATTTCCTCTGATGGTTTTTACCTGACTTGTTTTCAAAATCCTTGTTGAAAATTTTCAGTCTTAGGAAGCTGTATTTCCTCGCTGAAATTTGGGTTTGAGATCTGGAATGGCACCCAAAACGACTTCGCAAATGGCTCGCTACGATGTCAAAGCCCCAGGAACAGGACATTCCACAGGGTAAGTCACCTGCTTATTTCTGGGAGGGCAGAGAATTCATTTCAAACAATGCCGTTTGCTTTTCAATTACAGGCATTTTTTGGGAGGGGGGGGGGGGGGGGGGAACAACATTGCAGCAGCCTCTAAGAAAAAAAGCACGTGATCACAATTAAAGAATGCGTTGTGCTGTATCAGAAGGTAGCATTTAAAGCGGGGAAAGGCTGAATATTGGCTATAACTCATTGTAATTATACCATCTATTTCAAACATGTAAATATGTTTGGTAGCACTTAACATGTTTATGTCAGCTATTGGGAAAAGCAGTTTTCCTTTTTGGTAAACTTCCGATGATAAGAGTTTTGTTACTTGCATTTGAATAAGCAACAAACAGCAAGTTCTGTTTTTATGAGGACAGAGGTTGATCCTCTCCGCTGTGGCTGTAGCGTGTGAAGGCTGTTTGTAGCGACGTGGTGAGTAGGAGATGGTAATGGACGATGGAAAATAGGCGTGCTGTAACAGAACACACCATCAGGATGTTAAAGTTGGTGTGATGCAGAGGATTCAACGTGAGCCTGGAGTGAGGTGGCCGGGGATCCATTTCTGGCTCTCCCGTTCCCAGATGAACAGCAGCAAATGCCATCCTTTAACTGGGAAGAGCCATACTGAGCTCCTTTGGAAAAGGCTGTGCGGTCTGCAGATCAAGATGACTCCAAAAACCCAAGCACTTTGCTGAAGTCTAATGTGTAAACCAGGCAAAAGCTTGAACGCTGATTTAGCTTGGCATGGTGAGTGAAGTCATGTCTCTGCTAAAATGGATGAGAAAACTCCCTTAGCTTCTGGGGACTGGGATCCTTCGCCAGGGGAAATTATTCCGAGCCCATTTCCTTTCCCTTTGACATTTTCTGTCTTATCAAAAGCCAGATGAGTAAGGGAGAAGGATAATGACTAAACTGACAAATAAACAATCAGTTAAAAAAAAAAAAAAGTAACACAACATTTCCAAGTAAATTTAAGCATCTTCTCTGAGAACCTGCTAGGAATTTAAACTCTGCCACGTTTAACCCAAGAGAGACCATCCACCCAGAGCTCACTGCGCTACCTGCGCTGTGGTGGGCTGGGGAATGGGACGGGGGGCTTATGCATGGAAGAAATGAAGGCAAATTGCAGAAGGGAGAGGAAAATGAATTTGGCCGTGAAGAACAGAGAAGGGCACCAGCACGGAGGTGTCTCAGTTTTCAGACCCCAAAGCAAAAGAGTCCACGGAACTCAGGCTCTCCTCACCGAAATGGCAATATTTAAAGGAGCCACAGGGCAGGAGATGAGTTTTCATCCCGTTGTGATGTGGGTGTTGGGGATGCTGGCAGGGACACGCTTTGCTCGCGCTCAGACCAACAGCGCTCTTGGCCTCAATTTTCCAGGGCTTCGCTTTGCCGTGGGAATGATGCATTAACAACAGCTTCTTTTTTCATTTAATAAATAATAGGAATTACATCATGACGGAGCCAAGATTTTAAATAAGAGGCTCCCATAAACATTTTCTTCAGGAATCTGTGATAAACCAAAGGCAGCGATAGACCTGCTCACAGGGAGCGGAGCCGGCAGACTTGGAGCCTGTCCATCTGCTTCAGCATCGAAACAAAACCACTTTACAATAACCGCAGAGGAAAGGAAGCGATGCAGCTTGGCGTACACACTTATACTATGTGTGGTGGAAATGTTTATTCTTTATTTCAGAAAGATTTAGTGGGTGTAGAGATAATAGAGAATAGTGCCTGCTGGTGTGTTGGGGAGGGAGGGGTGATGGTGTTTGGGCTTTAAGGGAGTCCGGTGTCAGCTCCCAAGGGGAATATTTTCAGTAATGCCTATTGCAATCTCATGCACTTGGAAGTGGAAGGAGACAGAAGAATGAAATGTGCTTTTCGGGAGAGGTGTTGTAAAGGCCCCAAGATCAGTTATCTCTGACAGGAAGGATTTTACAGACTCCAGTAGATGGCAGAGAGTCCTGGCCATGCCTGACTGCTCCTCCAAGGCTCCATGCTGGATGCCTGCCTTGGAGCAGCCGCTTTGGAGCAACTTGGAGCGTGAGGTTCCTCTCCCTGTGACACACCACAGGGGTGCCTTGGGCTCACAGGACCACCTCGGGCTCTCTGCCCCGAAGAAAACTCAGCTCATCTCCACACATGCCTCATCTCCCACGCATCTACCTGATGTGCTGAGGCATCAGGCTGTGACTTGGGAAGTGGGCCACCGCTCAGCAGGCCACCACATCCCACGTGCCCCAACATCACCGGGGTGCCGCTGTCTGTCCTCCCCAGACTGGCCTGTCACCGTGCTTCCTCTCCTTGGAGCTGCTCAAGATCAAACCCAACAGATCCCATTCTGAGCTCTGGGGATGGGAGAGTCCCTGCCAAACATTGAGACAGCGTCCGTCTGGACTCGGTGTGCAAGTAAGATGGCTAAGTGTCTGAAAGGTTGCACCTTTGGAGAGGAGTCCCTTGGCTCCTCGTTCCTTGGGTTAAGTTCCATTTCCTGTGCAGCCATGGAGATACTGAATATTTTCTCCTCGTTTTTGGCCTTTTCAAAAAAAAAAAAAAGAAAAGAAAAAGAAAGAAAGAAAAAAAGATATAGATACGTCTTGGGTGAAAAGCTGATGAAAAATTTTGGCAAGCCAAGAAACAAAAAGAATGCGTTGAGTGAAACATTTCGCAGCAACAAAAATGAAAACATCTCGCTTCGCCTTCAACCGCTTCACAACATCTTAGAGGTTCAAAAGGAAATTTCCAAATGGGAAGCTGTGTTTTGCTTAAAATACTGGAAAGCGTTTCATTAAAAAGGAAGGGCAGAAGCAAAACATTTGCCTTATTATTAGTAGTATTATTTTTTATCTTTCCCATAAGCTGGATGGCTCCATCCCCGACCTGAACTGAGGTCAGGGACTGGGGCTGGGCCTTCCCTTATGCTGCGAGGGACAGCTCGGCAGCCCTCAGATCTGATGAAAGCATCTGCCAAGCAGGAAGTCCTTGTGATCACCGTAACTGCCCTCTCTGTTTTTTAAAGACAAGTTAGCAGGCTGGCCTTGTTTTACAGCTGCCCTTGTTCATCATCTGATGCTGACAGAGGTCTGTTTGGCCACTGGACTGTCTTAGATCCATGAGAACGCAGATGGGCATTCGGGAAGTCCTTTCGCTCTTGTGTGCCATGACACGTAGCTCCGAACTGACCCCTCCATGGCTTTGGGATCACTACCAGCTTCCCCTGCCTGGTAGATGTATGTTTTGGGCAGAACACTGGCTGCAGAATCCCTTGTGGGACCATCAAGGCATGCACGTGTCCTGTGTGCGTTCAGAGTAAATGCCATGCACCAGGTTTGCTTGCAATGGGGCCCTTTGGGGAAAGGTCCCACACCACCATCCCCTGTGGGTCCTTGTGAGCCCCCTCCTCTCTGTCTGGGGCTGCTTTTGTCACCCTTGGCTCTTCCCATCCTTCCTTAGAAGGATCAAACCATGGCTCTTTCCCCCAAGCCCTGTGAATCCCACCACCACTCATGCTGTGGAAGAGAAAGCAAAGGGACTGTTCATGCAACAGAGCGCTGGCAGCCACATACCAGCATCTTTGGGATGAGCTGCGGGCCGTTAAGTGACTACAGCCCTTCATCTCCCCACCGTACTGGGGTGAGACCACCAAACCTCTGTGGAGGCCGCCTCCACGGCTCCCTGGCCACACAGCTGGTGTACAGCATTGCACCGGGCCCGATGATCTTAGAGGTCTTTTCCAGCCTTAACGATCCTATGCATAGGAGGCACGGGAGCATGGATTCACTGCTTGGGAAAGCCCCAGCGGTGGCACCTCGTGGGTCGGTGAAGGAGAAAAAGCACAGCGAGGACATGCGGATGGCTGAGGTGAGAAGGAAGGAGCTGCTTAAGGCACGGAATGGGGAGAGCTGGAGGTGACGGCGGGGCCGAGCTGCTGCGAGCCTGGGGCGTTGATGTCTGAGACGCAGAGAAAAGAGCCCAGGCCTGAAGCACCGCACCGCGGCGCTGCTCTTTCCCATCCGCCCCAGGCCGAGGCCGCTTTAAGGCGCGGGCGGGGCGCGGCCCCCGGCCCACCTCTGAACCCGGAGATTGACGGGCGGCCGCCGGGAGGGCGGTGCGGCCCGCGGGGGCCGGCCTTCCCGCCGCCGCCGCCAATGGGGCCGGGGGGGCGGGGAGCCGCCGCTGCCCCTTCCTCCCTCCTCCTCCTCCTCCTCCTCCTCTTCCACCCCCCCCCTTCCCAACCTCCGTCCCTCCTCCTCGGGCTCCTCCGTGCCACTTTGAGGAGTCCGGAGCCGAACAAAAGCAGGAGGCGAGGGCCGGGGAAGGGGGGGGGTGTAGCGCCGCGTGCAGGCCCGGCCGGAGGGGAGGCCCCGCTGCCGGGCGCGGAGCCGAGCGCGGAGGGTGGGGGAAAGTTTGGAGCCCACCCCCGCCGCGCTCCCGCCGAGCTTCGGCCCCGCGGCGCTGCCATCGCGGGGGCCGCCCCGCTCCGCTCCGCGCTCCGCCCCGCGGCGGCCGCTGCCCGCCGGCCCTGCCCGCCCCCCGCCGCCGCCTCCCGGGCCGCGCCGCGCTGCCCTGCTTTCGGAGTCGCCGCCGTTTCCCCCTCCCTTCCCCGGAACCCCCCCCTCCCTCCTCCCTCCCTCCCTCCCTCCCTCTTTCCATCCCTCCTCCTCCTCCAGCAACCAAAGGGATTTTTTTCCCCTTTCTTTTCTCTCTCTCTCTTTTTTTTTTTTTCCTTTTTTTTTTTTTTTTTTCCCCCCTCTGTCTGTGTGTGTGTGTGCATTTTTTCCCTCCTCCTCCTCCTTTTCCTCTCCACCGCCGAGCTGGAAGCCAGCGTGAAGGATAAATAATAATAATAATAAAAAAAAAAAAGGCGAAGAGGAGGAAGAGGCTGCGGGGAGGAGGAGGGGGGGGGAAAGGAAAGAAGAAGAAGAAAGCGAGCAAGAAAAGAAAGCGCGGAGCCAGGCGGGCAGCCCAGCCGCCGCGGCCGGCAGCCAGCAGGGAGGCGGCGGAGCGGGAGCCGGCGGCCGGAGATGGACGAGCAGCCGCGGCTGATGCACACGCACAGCGGGGTGGGGATGCCGGGCCACCCGGGCCTGTCCCAGCACATGCAGGATGGACCAGGCGGGGCGGAGGGGGAGGCAGGCAGGAAGCAGGACATCGGAGACATCTTACAGCAGATCATGACCATCACGGACCAGAGTTTGGACGAGGCGCAGGCCAGGTGAGCGGGGGGCGGGCGCGGGGAAGTTTACCGGGGGGGCGGTGGGGGGAGCAGCCCGGCTCGCAGCCCTTTGTGCGGCTTTGTTGTGCGGCGGGAGGGCGGCTTCCCCCGTCCCCTCGGCTCGGGGGGCTGCTTCCCATCCTTGTTTCCATCGGGGTGGGGGTTAGGAAATATTTTTTCCTCCCTTTCTTGTAACTTTGGGGCAGTTCTCCGCAGCCCGCTCGCTCCCGCAGCGCGGTGCCGCTGCCCGGCGGGGCCCAGCGCCGGCTTGGCGAGGCCGTGCTTCTCTGCTGGCAGGGTGTGCGCACCGCCTGCCTTTTTGCCTTTAATTTTCTTCCCCTATTCTTATTACACCCCCCCCCCCCCCCCCCCCCCCCCATAAATCCCAGGGTATTCTTAAAAAAAGAGGGAAAGGAAAGGCTGTAGGGTATGGGGACTGATCTACCCTCCCGTGTGCAGCATCCGAGGTGCAAGCAAAAGTTGGGGAGAGAAGAAAATACCATCCAACTAAAGGCAGGATTTGAAGGGTAAATAATGGTAATTAAAGAGTTGGTCGGCCTTGCTGGGGTGCACTTCAGAGTTCACCCAGCGTGAGGCCGGGGGTGCAGTGCCACAACATCCCCTGCTGCTGGGAGAAAGCATGGAACCACAGCGCAACTTCAGGATAGCTTGCGTGGGGGGCACAGCCCTCACCCCACTGCTGGCGGTGCCCTCAGCAGCGTTCCTGGGAGCAGGAGGACACAGCATGCTTTCTCCCCAGCCATAGGGCAGAGAGAGCTCTCTTCTCCTGAAAGTTGTGGGACTCAGGAGCATTTAGGGTGCTTCATCACACCAGTCCAACTCAACCACCCGGACCAGAGCAGCCCTAGAAGGTGGCGAGGTTTTGACTCTCTGGGCTGTTCCTGCACCATCCTCATAGGACTTGTGTTTTTTTTTTTTGTCAGAGCTGCCGAACATGCATTATTTCACAGGGATCTTTGGCTTTGCGTTTCCTGCACCCATCCAGCTATCATAGGGGTGTTTTGATGCTTTTTTTTCTTCTTGTTGTTTTCCTTCTTAAGTTTGGGACTCGGCCTCTCCCCCAGTGTGATTGACGGGAGGGCCTCTCTGGTGCCCATACGTGATTTGCGCACCCCAATTCCTGCGCCCATCTGATACGGGCACACCGTGGCTCCGCGAGGTTATCCACCTTTGGGAAGCTTCATCGGCCGCATAAATCTCTCCCAACATGTTGTGGGTGGTGGGGGAAGTGGTGTGAATGTTTGCCAGATGTTCACATCGGCTTCGCGTGTTGTTTCGGTTGGTAAACAGAAATCCCGTAACCGGCGCCTGCTAGGAGCAGCCCTTCGTACAACACAGCCCTCGGCCGAGCCGTCATACGGCTGCAGGAGGAACCCACAGCCATCCCACGTTGCTGCTTTGCAGGCATCCAGCGGGCTGTGAAACCTGTCCATAAAACCACCCCGAAAAGCTCTCCATTCCCCCAAACCCACAGGCGGAGGGCGGCCAGCCCCGCAACACCACCCTCGAGAAGGGAGCACTGAGCGCAATGCCACCGCTTCCCAGCAGCGCCAGGCTGCGTTTTGCAAATACTTCCTGCCCCAATTGCAAGGAATTCAACCCTACCACCTGCGAAGAAGCTGGGTGCATGCAAGGAGTGCAGCACGGGTGCGGAGAGCCGGATTTATTTCTCCATCTGCGCGCGTGCCTGTGGCTGTGCGTGTCGGTGCTCCAAGTTGGGCGCTGAAATTGCCCGGGTTGACAGCTCTCAGCAGAGGATGTTTCAGCACTGAGGGAAGGCTGTGTGGAATGAGGGGGGGGGGGGGGGGGGTCTTTTTTCCTCTGTGCTTTGCAGGATGAGGATGAAACACATGGCTGGCTTTAGTTTGGAGGTGGGAGATGGAGGGAGCCTGCCGCTGCGCTGCGTGTGTGTGAATGAGAGTTAAACCAAGCCTGGCTTCTAAGCCTCCTGGCTCTGGGAGCAGCTTGCCTCGAGAGCAGCTCGGTAGCAAATGCTGTATTCAAAGCCATTCTAAATTGGCCTTATTTCTTCCCTTTCCACTGGGGAGATGGCTGCTGGCCGCTCCGGTGCTGCGTCCCCGAGGTCCTAGCAGGGCTCTGCCCCAAGCATCTCCCCCCCCCCATGCCTGGGGCACACCAACGGGCTGCTGTGAGTCTGGAGAGGTTGTGCCTGCATGACATCCTAACCTCACCCCTTTTTTCCTTTTCTCTGCAGGAAACACGCTTTAAACTGCCACAGGATGAAGCCGGCTCTTTTTAATGTCCTGTGTGAAATCAAAGAAAAAACAGGTAGGGAAGCCACGCCGTTGGTTTTGTTTTCTGCTCTTTGAAGGTGTTATTCCGCAAAGTTTGTGACCCCCCCCCGCCCCGATCCGTGTGTGTGGGAGTGTTTAAGTGGGGAGAAACAACTCCCTGGTATGCAGTGCTTCTGGCGCTGGACTCGAGTGATGTGGTTTGTGTCTGCCGGGGAGAATAGCCTGCTTTAGTTCCTATTGTGGAGCCTCTTCTTATTTATTGTTTCTTGGGGAGAGAGGAGGGCAGAATGGAAAACGGTGCAGTTTCTCTCACGCTGTTGTTGTTTTTTTTTTCCTTCCTTAAAGCACGGCATTGCTTTAAAAAACATAACTGGCTGCAGAGCGTTGCGTGGGGGGGATAAAATAGTGCAGCGTTACTGCTGGTGGTGCTAAGGTAAACCTAAAGGATTCTTACTTTTTTTTTTTTTTTTTAATAATTTTTAAGGAAGGGTTAAAAAGCTCCTGTCTGCCAATCACCCATCCTAGCTGGTGTAAGAGCAAGTTGTCAGCTGCCTTCAGTGAAAGCAATATATTAGATTGTTAGTTACTTTAGGGTACTGTTGTTTTATGACATGGGGTGTTCTCAGGCTTCTAAAGAAGCTAATGACATGAGAGCCTTGGCTCTGCCGTTTCCCACTTTCCAGACCTCCTACCATGTACTAACACACTTATAACACATCCCAGGGGGGCATTTAAATTTTAAAAGCAACAATTAAAAAATAGCAGTCATCAATCAAGGGTGATCTTAAACAACAGATGCTCAGGGAAGGACATTTAGCAACATGCACCACTTATTTATTTATTTGCCGGAATCCTTTTTTTTTTTTTTTTTTTTCCCCTCTTTTTCTTTTTTTTTATTTGGTTGAGAGAAGGGGTTGGGGGTGGAAAAAGGGAATAGCAGGAACGCAGCGTGGAGGGCTGACTTGTGCTAATGCCTTTCAGGGCCAACCGGAGGTGCTCGGCGGGCTCTCAGCTGCCCGCTTTCAGCGCACAGCAAAGTATTCTGCCGCCACCCCCCCCCCCTCCCCTTTTACAACGAGGACCGTAACAGTCAATAATTCATATCTAAACCGTATAAGCAAGGGCATGACATGAATGAAAGTGACAATAAATATGATTGCGCACCGGGTTGATATACATTGATAGTTACACATAAAAGGGGAGCAGCTTTCGGAAACCTGAGTCTGGGTCTTACTTTCTTTTTTTTCTTAAATATATATGAAACCTCCTAGCGCGAGCAGCTGATTGAAAATACAATTACTTGACTCGTGCAATTTATATGAAATGACTAAAGGGGCCTATTGTTAAACGTTGTTTGTGCAGCTTGTAGCCCAGACAAAGCACCTACGGTGGCATTCAGCTCCAAGCCCTCACCAAGCAGCCCTTCGTTGCGTAGTTTGCACAATAACACACGATGGGTTCCGTAGGGGAACCTCTGCGGAGTTGGTGCTGTGTGTGAAGTGGTGGAGGCTGTGTGCGAATACGTTTTATGGCCGCTTTTTGCTGTGTGCCCGCTCTCCGAAACAGGAGCCGTTGGGTTCTTCTCCTTCTTCCCCTTTTATTTTGCTTTAAGCAAAGAAAATGTTGGCTGACGTGTGTGTGGTGCTGCATGTGGCACTGTTTGGCGGGGTGGCGGGCTCTGGTGCCAGGGCACTCATAAAGTTATGGGGTGGGGATAGGCACGGGGACCGGGCGCGTTCCTTCCCTTTAGCAGAGTGAAACCCGGAGAGGCGGTGAGCAGAGCTGTGCTGTTGGGGATGACTGATGTTCAGGTGCGGGTTGGGGCCGTCTTGCATTTCTAAAATTGTGTTTGCTGCTGTTGCGCGTGGGATATGTGGATGCACTGCTGCTGTACGGCAGCCTCTGACGAGGCTGAATGGAGGTGGCTCTTGGAGCATAGTTTATCTCCCCTTGGATGTGGTGAATTTTGCTTTGCAAATTAAAGAAACCTCCTCCCCTTTCCCCCATCTGCATCCCCAAAAGTCGCACTTTGTCAGCGAGCAAACGGCCAGATGGTATTTTTCTTTCATTATTGCTCGGCGGGCCCGGCAGTGGCAGGAGGCTTGCCTGCTTTTCCTGGGGCCGAGGGCCCTGCGTTCTCCCTTGGTTGCAGGGGTCTGTGTGTGTGCAGGCAGTGCCGTGTAAGCTGAGCGGACCTCTCCCTCCGCTCTTCCCCTTTGGGTTCCCTTTCTGTGTCGCAGGAGCTGCCGCTGGAGATGCTGTTGGTGGGCACTGAGGGGTTTTTGGCAGCGCCTGCATGCAGCTTCCCCCGGCGCTGTGATGTGCGGTAGCATTCGCTCAGTTGCCCGCTGCCTGATTTAAGTGACTCCAGAGCCTCACGGAGACTTTACCACTGTCTCTCGCAGCGTTATGGATAATATTTCATAGTGCTAACGTTGCCTGAGCAAACCCAAAGTGTCTATAAAGTTTGCAGAAAAAGAGGTTGTCTTTACTGGCCGAAGAGTTCCCTCCCGCACTCGGCCCTTTCAATTATATTAAAGCACTTATAATCATTTTCTGGTTTCTTTTCTAAAGCTCAGCAGTTGGAAGCCGTCGGTTGCGTTTTATCTGCAGGCTCTGTCCTTTGGGTGATGTTTGTTTAGAAGTAGTAAAAGTTGAGAGTGCCGGTCCGGGTGGAAGCATGCAGGGAAAGAATCGCCGCTTGGATCTCGGCGCGAGTTGCCGGCGCTCATTTGGTGTGCGTTCACTTGCAGTTGGCTGCTTTGTTGTGAGCTGGAGGGGCAGGACTGCCTTCAAATGGCTGGCTGGCTTTTTGGAATAATAATTATGGAAATGGGAGGCATTGTTGTCCGGAATACAATCGATTCCTCCGTCGATAGGGTTGAAATCGGAAATTGCGTTGCGGATTTATAGAAAGTTTGAAGGCAGGGATGGGCTCTGACTCTGTGTCCTCTCCCCCCCCTCCTTCCTTGTGTTTTTTTTTTTTTCCCCCCCTTTTCTTTAGGCTGTTCTCTGCATGAGCAGAATAGCTAAGCAGAAGAAGCAGGCAAGGCGCGCAGACGTGGGGTCCTTGGATGGCAAACTGGAAAATATCTGCTGTCAAAATGCAGCGGCGTCTCTCGGCCGTGAGCCTCCAGCGCCCATCTCACTGCTGGGGACCGGCAGAGGCGAGCGCAGGATATAGGGCTGCTTAATCTCATTCCTCCTCCTTAAGAGCTTTTCCTATCGTTTCACTTTCTCTGCTCTTTTGGGGGAGGTGAGGGCGTAGGGTGCGCGGTACTTCTGTCAAGGCCCTGACTTCTTCCCGCTTGAGCCCCCGCTTGGCTTTTCGCAGCCCTTCTGCGGCGCGGGGATTAGAGTTGAGCAGAAAAGCGTGCATGCAGCCAATGGATGGAATTTACTAAGTGGAATATTTATAGACAGCCCTGATTAGCCGTGCGATTGTTGTCGAATAATGGGTTTGTTTCTTTAATTTTAGAACATAATAGCTATATAAGGTGCCTCTCAGCTACCTTTCCCTGTGCATTATCTTCACCAAACTTAACTCAAATCAGATCTTTGGAGGAGGCAGGATTTTTTTTTTCCCCCTTCTTTTTCTTCCTTAACACCCCTTTGTTCTCTCCAGCTCTGTGTTCAATTAACACCCCCATCACAGAACTGTAGCCTTTTTTTTTTTTTTTTTTTTTTTATAATGTCTGTTACTGTATTTCACATCTGACACCTCTCTTATTATCCTTGCCTGCCGTTTCTCTTTAATCTAGCAATTACGTTATGGGGTTTCTTTCTCTTCCTGCCCCTGAAACCCCTCCAGCGGAGGCACGGGATGAGGGGCAGCGTGCTGTGCATGGGGCTGGCGCTCCCAGGGGCCTGAGGGTCCCTACGGAGGGAGAGCAGAATATTTGGTCCCCTTCCCTTCGGCCCTGCTGAGAGCGAGGCCTGTGTGTGCAGGGAAACCTCTGTGCAGATCTGAGTAAATTGCTTCCAGAAACCCACTGCCTTGAAGGGAAGGGAGAGGGAAGGGAATGTGCAAGGGCTGAAAGATAGGGATGATCTGGAAGGGCTGAAAGGTAGGGATGATGGTATGGGAGGGAAGTGGTGTCTCGGAGATGTTGGCTTGAGGGGGTTAGGCTGCGTGGCTGCAAGGGGAGCAGGCGCACTCTGGGGCTAGCTGTGGGAATGGAACCCGGTCACCATAATGGGAAGGCTCCAGTACAACCCAGTGACTCACAGGGCAACAGCAGGCTGCATCTGTGGGGAATGGTCTGTGGGGTGGGATCTGTGAAGCAACGAGTCCTTTCTGTGAGCTTTTTTCCTCCTCAAATAAGGTGTTGTCGGTCAGGGCCTGTCGAGGATGGGTAGCATCGCAGCAGCGTGCTTGCAGCGAGATTGCTCTTTCTTCCTTTTAATTTCGTATTTTCTCCCTCTCCCCTGGTAGCATGTGGCTGCAGCTCTTTGAACGGAGCAGGCTTAATTAGTTTAATCAAAATTGGCCTCCTGCAATTCACCAGGGCAGGAGGTGGAAGCGGGCGCTGCCAGCAGGCTCCTCACCCCCTCCCCTCAGGCAGCGCGGAGAGGCCGTGGCTGGGCCTTATTGCTCCGTGCTCTTTAGGGAGAGAATTCCCCAAATGTGAGGGCTTTGTTCCGAGATTGGGTTTTATTGGGGTGCCTGGTGTCAAATCAACTTCCCTGTGGTTGCAGTGGGTGGGGAGGCCTTTGGGGTTGGCTGCTGAGCCTGCTGCCCCAGCTGCTTGCGGGCAAGGGGCTGAGCCCCCTGTACCACACATCCTCCTGTCCTTAGTTTAGGGGCAGATGCTGGAAAAATACCCACATAAACCATGTATAACAACTAATGGCGATGTCCTCTTAAGGACGTGTTAGGGGTCTTCAGCATCCTATGGGTTTCTGACCACCCCCCTGTGAGTGCTTTTGGCTTCCAAGTGCTGTGGTTACATCCAGTCTGGGGATGGAGGGTCCGTTATTGGGCTGTGTAGCTCCAAACGAGAAACTCAGAAGATTTTTCAGGCCTAAATTTCTCCAGGGAAAACAGCTCTAGTTCCCTTATTTGAGAGCTGCGAAGGGATTTCCCCCTCTGAGCGTTGACTGTCTGCAAGCAGAGCTTTTCTAAACGGTCTCAAATGTTGGATTTATTCCTCTTAGCAGGCTCACGCTCTGTGTGCTGGCCCTGGCTTTGAGGGCAGCAGCTGTAAACAAAATGCAGCGAAACTCAGACGATTTCATCACGGTTTGGTTTTTTTTCTTTCCACTTTCCCCCCCCCCTCCTTGTCACAAGGAAATTACTGCATGCAGCAATTCTTTAGGGGAGCAGGGTGGTGTTTTAAATGTAAATGGTTTTGTTTGCAGAGAGATGCGCTAGGCTATGCTGCTGTTCGTGCTTCTGCTGAATCAGAGCTGGGGATCTTGGCAGGGAGAACAGAGAAATATGGGATTCCTCCTTTGTCACTGGTGTAGCACCTCATTTCCCAGCTCTTCCTTTAATCCAGGAGCTGCTGTGCTCTCTGTTGTTGAAGCTCTGCAGAGGATTTTGTGATCTTTTGAGAAGCTGCATTAAGCGTTTTCCTGTCTTTTTCTCTTCCTGTGTTTGGAGTTGGGGTGCTTTGGGATGCAGGGAGCCCATGCTATTGGCTCTGTGCACTGGAGGGGCTGTTTGCAATGTATACATCTGGTGCAAAATAAAGCTCTCCAGGCGGCTGCAGGAGTGGTGGGTGAGTTTGTGTCCAGATAAGTGATACATACATATATATATATATATATATATATATATATATATATATATATATATATGTATATATATATATATATATTTTTTTTTTTCCCCCCTAGCTCTTTGATTTTTCTTCTTCCCTTGTATTCCTAGGGCAGTTTTCTTAGGCAGCAAGTTTCTTTATTCTGTGCTTGGTTTGGGGTTCATGTGGGGGAAGCAGCGTGTTCCTGGAGGGCTCCCCACTCCCGTGCTGAATATTTTGCTTCTGGGTGCCAGAAGGAACACTCCCTTGCACAGCTAGGATATATGCTTTCCTGCCTATACAGCACCTGACACTAGGGAACTCGGTCCTGATTCGGCCTTTTGAAGGAGGTAATGTGATTTACAGCTGTGGATCTGGTTAATAATCTATAGCAGCTTCTGTATACTCAGGGGCTGCTTTTATTCCCAGCCAGGTGTTTGCAGGCTGGATCAATACATCCCTGTTTGCATGGGGACAGTCCATAATCTAATAAACCTGGGCCCTTCCCCACCTAAGCCTGTGCACCTTGGCTTTCCCTGAACATCCATGCAGAAACTGTCTGGGTTTGGTTGCCCTGGCAAGTGTTCAGGAGGGTGGCAGAGCTGTTTGGGAACGTTATCAGGCCTCCTGACTGCCAGTCTGGAGTAGCACGTGATGCCTAAATGCTGCCAGGTTGCATTAGGTGCCAATATAACAATGTCTGCCCAGCCACCCAACTCAGTGGTTTGAAGGGCTGGGCAGTCAGCTTCTGCATACAGTCTGTCTTAGGGGCACTGCATCCCCCAGCAATTGGCTTAAATAACACAAGGTGATGGGCACTATGGATATAAATTGCAGAAAGCCGTGGCCTGGGGAGGCTCTGGGCTGCACACATTATGGCATGGAGCTATCGGGCCACCAGCAGGGCCAGTGAGGCCTTCACATGCTGCAGTGCTCGGTGTGGGGAGCTGCTGGGGCACTGCTTGGGCTGGAATTGGGATGGGAAGAAAAAGGCACTGAAGAATTATATCTCTTGGCCTTGTTCACGAGCCCTGCCCTTGTGTGTTTTTGTGTTGTTTTTTTTTCTTTCTTAAAGTCAGAACAATGTGATCCTGAGACACGCAGTCCTGCAGCCATGTGTAAGCTGTGGAAGGGGGTGTGCTGGGTGGGGAGAGCCTGTTGTGCCCTGCTGCAAGACTGGCGGCCGTTCCCTGGTCTGGAAACAAGCCTGCACGTCTGCTGCCTGTTGTAAAACATAGCAGGTTGGCCCTAAATGCCATCTTCAGCTTTTTGGGCTTTCACAGGTCTTAGCTAACTCTTCTAGGGACACCCCAAGATGGGCTCTAGGAGGGGGTTTTGCAGCTTAGGGTGCTTCTCTTGTCTCAGCGGTGTTTTTAAATGAGGGTCTCCTCCCTGTAGAGTCACCTTTTCTCTGCGCGCCTTCTGTTGGTGGTTGCTAATCTCCCTTCCCCAGCCCTTAATAGCTTTCTTCAGGCCTGGCGAGCAGAGCTGGGGAATGGAGGGAGGAATCCAGACGATAGCTTGGCTGGGAAAACCTCTGCATACAGATTGTGCTTTACCAGCTGCTTCCCCCAGAGCTGGCAATGCTGTGCTGGGGAATGGCCTTGCCTGTCCCTGGTTCTGTTCACACTGAGGAGCATTTTGGGGAGCTGATGGAGCAGATCGCAGCGATCCCCTCCGACACCTTGAGAGAGCAGCGGGTTGTCACTGTCCTCACCCTGCCCGGCGTGTTCAGTTTGCACGGCCTTTTATTTATAGAAGCCTTTCCCGAAATAGCTTTTTGCCTTGCCCTGAGCGTGGAGGGTTGTTTTCCCACCCTCTTAAAAATATACAGATCAATTGAAACCCCTCGGATCAGCCAGGGCTGCGAGGAGTCGCAACAAGCTGAAATAACTTTGCCATTTTACTTCAGTCTTGATGGAAAAACAAACAGAGCTGCAAGTGGACCCAGCCTGACTTTGCTGCGGACGGCTGGACTTGTTTCTCTTCAGCGTCCAGACTGAGAAACTCGGTTCCTTTCTTCTCTCCCTCTCTCTCTGCACGACGTTTTGCAACTACACATTTGGTTTAGCCTGGCTGGCCTGCCTCTCCTTGTTACCAGAAGAGGAAAATCAAGTTTCTCTCCTGGTTGGATAACATTTTCAAATTCCAGAGTGATGTCGATTAGCAAAATTAACAGTGGCAGGTTAAGCGGCAGAAATACCGTTCCAGTTGCTAAGTGTGCGTTGTTCCTTGCTGCTCCTTTCCTAACTTCGGCGGTCCCAACCCTGCGCGCGTTTCCGCAGTGCAGGTTTCTTTCTTTCTAATGCAGTGCGACTCTTTCCTTTGACGCTCGATATGCGCAGGGTCGAGGCCAAAATGAAAGTGAATCTGCCCATAACTCTCTGAAACGTGCCTTTCTCGTTCCAGCGTTCATGTTTCGAAGCCCAAGCTGCTTGTGGGTGTGAGTCTGCTTGTTTACACAGCTCCTCCTTTTCTCACGCGTGGTGATTTTCAGGTGAAACGTTAGGAATGATACAGTGCCTGGCGCCTGCTGGTTGCACCTCTGGGTGGATTGGTCTCCACGTTCAGGCTTTGAATTCAGCTCTTAACTTGAGCAGGCTCTGTCCTTAAAAAGGTTAGGTTGCAAATGTATTGACTTGGTCCTGAGTGTTTGTTTTTTAACTTGTGATTCGTATGGGATGTGTTGCGGATCTCTATACGAAAGGCTCAGTCCACGGGTCAGGGGAAATGAGTTGGAAGTTGTTAGAATCATTGATTCTGAGCTGGTAGCTTGGGATGCAACCTGTCCTGGTAGGTTGGTGCTTTCCGCTTAGCAGGGCATTTGCTCCCATGTGACCAGGCTGCCGGCTAAGGACCGAGGGGCCTTCATGTCTGTGCTCCCAGTGCAGGGAGCAGGTGGCAGGAATGGTGTTTTTGGGGGATGTATTATCGCCCTGGAAAATCCTGGCTGTTGGAGCTGGTCAGCAGATGTGACGTACCGATCGGTATTGCCGATGAGGGGTTGCAATATACTTTGCTAATGGAGAAAAATCCGAGGAGCGATTCACTGATTTACGCTTCCAGCAGTGTGAAATGAAGCAGTGTGAAGCGCTTTGCTCAGCAAGCTCTTAGCAGCCCACTTTTCCCTTTGTACCTCACATGGAATTTCCCAAAGAGGCTTCTCCTTAGCTTCATCGCACCGATACAGGTGCTCTGTTTGGAGGCACAGAGCATTCTGCATGCACCCAGAGAAGCAAAGCATCTCCTTTTAGCCCTGGGCTTGTTGCCTGGGGCAAGCAGTGCTGGCTCCTGCAAAGCCCCACCGCAGTCCTGTCCCCTGGCGACCACAAGGTCATACAGCACAATAGCATATTTCAATATACGTATGATTTGCTCTCCCTCAGATAGCTAAATGTGGTTCTTCTGGTCTAGGCGCTGCTGGTGGAAGTGTCCCAGGAAGGATTATCGGGAGGAGCGCCTGGGCTGGGGCTGCTCCTCTCCCGAAGGTCCCTGGCTGCTATTTGCACATCTTGAGGTCTGACTGTGGCTGGCATTTCCCTGCTTGGCTGGAATTTACTTTCCTTCTGGCGAGGGCATTCGGTAACATTTGCACACCTGGGCCGCTTAAGCTTTGGAGGGGTTGGGGGAATATGGCAGAGAAGGTCACAGGGCAAAAGTGATCTTTTGTCTGTGCCGTTCTTTATTGGCAGCAGGCAGCGGTGGGAGCAGCTGTTAGGCACTGTGTCCTCCACCCAGCAGAAGGAGGGAAACCGCATTACGGAGCGTGATGGTGCCCGTGCTGCCATCTGGGCCCTGCTGGGTTGGATGCTGGGTGGATCATTGTTGGCCCGGGCTGCGGAGCTCCGAGCCTGCTTGGTTTCTTTCTTTTTGTGGTGGTGATGGATCAGTTGGGTAACCAGGTCTGGGTTGCGGGTGTTTTGTTTGTTTTATTTTTTTTTTCCTACTGTGGAAGGCTTGTATTTGCATTCGGATGGGGGTGAGGTGTGCTACTGGAAGGGAGAAGAGTGAAGCCTGGAGTGACAAAAGGGGGACAGGGATGACGTGCTAGTGTGGTGGAGGTTTAGGAAGACCATCCTGGGGCAAATGGAAATTGTTTAGCTCAAAAAGCCGCGTATAATGTGAAACGAGATAAAATACAGAGAAGGATGGAGGTAGAGGAAGTCCCTCATCTTTAAATGAATCTGAGGCTGTTACTGTGCAGCAGAAAAGTGGCAGAGTCCATGCTGATGGCAGGACAGGCTTTCTAATCCCTTTTCTGCGGTGTTTGATTAAGGCTCGGAAACATTCCCTGGCGATGGGAGCATGCCCAGCTTGTTGAGGTGCTCGGTGGGCAAAGAGCAAGCAGGCTGCACACGGGCAGCAAGTGCTGTAGCATGTGGTGCTTCGTGCCTTGATGGCCCCAGTTGGAACTGCTTGGTTTTGGGATCTGGTGCTTGCAGAAGGAGTGTTGCAGAGCCCTAGTTTAGGAGGGGAGATGGAGGTACAGAGCTTGAGTGAGTTGAATCCTAGAACTGCTAGAGTTGGAAGGGACCCTTCGAGGCCTTCTAGTCCAACCCCCCCCTGTGATGAGCAGGGACATCGCGGCTGCTGGAAGATCCCTCCTGCTCCTTGGTGTGGTTTGGCCGCAGCGTGCTGTAGGCCTACGTGGAGCTCGCTGCGTCCTGAATATCAAGGCACATGGCTGTAGGCAAGGGCGGAGGACAGACCTGCCTTATTATATACGTAGGCTGTGATTGAGAAAGGAACTGCACAATTAGGAGAGGTCCCTGCGGTTTGTGTTTGAAAGGAGCTCTATTAGAATAATTTTTGAGCTCCTGTTTAATCAGGAGGCTGTCTGCTGATTAAAATGGAAACTGCTCGCTCAGGTCCTGAGCCTTGCTGCTGTGCGTGGCAGGTCCCCGTTGCTCCGAGTCCCCTCGTCCTGGTCCCTTCTGGTTTCCCTTTGATTGTATCTGCTTCTCCCATCAGGGCTGCGGATCTGGGTGCCCATGGGCTCCTGTTAGGTGCTCTGCTCACCCGCCAGCTCTTTGTCAGCACTCCGGGAGGTCATGGTGATGGTCTTATCTGTCAGGCAGCTCTTCTTGGGCTCTGTCCAAGGGTCCCTTTGGCCCAGGGCTGGGGTAGCTCAAGTCCTGGCAGTGCTGCTGGGAGGGGGCTCTCGCTGATGGAGCTTTTGGGTCTTTCTGCAGCGATCAGTGGAGCAGGCTCCTCCAAACCACACCATGTTTTCTCTGTGGAGCCAGCTTGTCCTGGCACACTCTGCTGTGTAATTTAGAGGCAGCCCCTGGGGACTGGCAGTGCTCAGAGCGGTTTCTCTGTCAGAGGTCCCAGGCAGTGCCTCTGTGTGTTCCCTCTTAGCATGTGCTCCTGGGGGACATGGAGGAAGCTGGCAGCAGAGGGAGGACCCCATGTTCCCAGCTTCTGCGAATTAGCTGTCTCTTTGCCTGGTTCCTCTGCAGAAATGAGCTTGTTTCCCATTCCTTTCTTTTCTCTCTGGTCTTTGCGTGCGGTGGGCGGATCTGTGGGAAGGCTGGAGCTGCGTGCATCTCTGCATAGATGAACTCGAGCCTTGATCCTTTCTGCCTCCATGAGTCCCAGCTCTGCTTTCCCTATCCTGCCTGGTACTGAGCAGTCATCTCCCCGAGCAGACAGGCCAGGCTGGGGCTGGAGTCAGTGCTTCCTTGATCAGCTCTGCAGCTCTCCGTGTCCTGCACTGGGTGTGCTGGGCATTGCACGAGGAGTACAACTTTTGTCTCGATCAGGACTGTGTGTTCTGCGTGTTGTGGCCTTAGTTAGGGGAAACCACTCCCTTGCCTTCTGTGGCTTTGCTGCTTTGGGCTGTTTTGATTGTGTACCACGTAGAGCTGGCTGATACAGGGTTGTTTGACCCCTGATAGGGAGTAGAGAGAAAAGGGATGCATGGTAACCTACAGCACCTGGTGCTCAGCAGATCTCTTGTGAGCGTTGCAGGGCTGCATGTGCAGTTGCAGTAACTGTCCTCTGTGGTGTGGCACAGGGCTCTTCTTGATCCACGTGCTGTGGCTGTGGTTCCCAGCACTGCCTCTGGTGCTGCTGGGGGAGGCGTCTCCCCTCCACGGTCAGGGCGTCGGAGCTGCTCACTGAGAGCTGCTGAAAAGGAAATTGATTGTGGTTTTGCTGCCATCATTCCCAGCCCAGGAGGGACTGATCGAAGTCATGTTGGCATGGCTGCCGCGGGGCTCTCCAGTCATGAACTGGTTTGCCTTCGCTTGGAGAAGCAGCGTGGAAGCAAAGGAGCTGTGTGTGCCTCATGGTGGCTTTTTTCCACGGCTGGTCCCTGAGGTCAGTGGGGGTTTGTGGCAGCAGGAGTAGCAGTTACAGGCTTTTGGTCCTCCAGCCTTTTGCCTCAATAACCACAGTGTGAGCGCTCAGCTCCCCTGCTTTGTATTTGGGGAGGGGGGGGACAGGGAGCACTTGCATGTTTTGGCTGCCTGGCCCTCAGTGCATCCCAAAGCCCTTCCTCTGTGTTTCCAGAGAGGTCTGCATGTAAGATAGCCCTCGCTGCTGCCAGCAAGCTTGCTTTTAACCGTGCCACGGTGGGGCTTTTTTTAAAGAAAAAATTTTTATTAGGAAATTCCCATTGGGTCGCTTTAAAAAGCGAGCCCTTGTGGCTGGCCCCTGGCCCGCCGCTAACAGATTTGTTTGAGAAAAGGCTGCGTTGGCATCCTGCTTTATTGAACATGCCTCCTGGGAAGGCGGCTTGAATATCCTTCTGTCTCCTCGGAGCAGGGAGCTCTCAGGACTGCCTGCCGCCATGGGGATGGGGAATGCTCCGCGCTCCTCTCCCTTCCCCTCCCACCCCTTCCCCTTGTTCAAGGCTCTTTTTTTTTTTTTTTTTTGGTGGAGAGAGAGAGCTCTGCATGGTGCGTCCCACTCCATGCGGCTTTTCTCTTTCCCCACGGAGTTCATCCAAAGTTCGTATCCAGACGATGAACAAAGTGGCTCAGACCTTTTCCTGACTCCTCACCCTTTGTCCTCATCACTTAGTGACAGACAGGAATCAAATGCCACAGACAGGCTGACGGGACCCGGCTCTGTGAAAGTCCTCGGTGGGGAGGAGGAGAGGTCCTGGGTGGGTGCGGGTTCATCTTTGTTTAGGGGGGGAGGTTTAAAGAGCGGAGCTGCTTTTCCATTGAAGAGCAGCGGTATTTTTTTGTCAGAAGCTGGATGAATTTTTAGTGACAATAGAGGTGGGGAAGAAGGACCGGATAAAGTTAGCCTCGGCTCTTAGCTCTGGGTGTGCCTCTGGTTGCAGGCAGGGGAAGGAAGGGGCTAAGGGCCACTATGGATCTGAGATAAGGGTGCCTTGGAAGCGAGAATGGAGGTCACTCTGCAGATGAGGCTGTCCTTGGGAAAGGGGCACAGCTCGGCTCTTGGCTTTGCCAGCTCTGCTGGGCCAGCTGTTGGCTTACGCTTCTCACTGCAAACTTTGAATCGTAGTGATTAAGGTTGGAAAAGACCACTAGGATCATCTAGTCCAACCATCAACCCATCACTCGTGCCCTCTAAAGCATGTCCTTCAAACCTGCTCCTTTCTGCCTGCTGCTGATAGATGCTGCAGCATAGCACTTACCTAACTCATCCAACTGTCAGATGCTTCAGATGAATCCCGTTGATCCCTCTTTCAGGTGTCTTCCCCACCATTCACCTTCTCTCATCTTTCTTTACATGAAAAATAACAGCTTGGCAGGAATGTCTGGAAGTTGCAGCTGAGGAAAGGGTGGCAGCGCCTCACGGCAGGGTTTTTGTGGGTGCTGGATTGGCTGTGGCACCAAGTTTGGCAGGGTTGCAGGCACAGATCTCACAAGCCTGCAGGCAGGTGAGGTTTCTGTGGGAAGACATCATCATTCTTTGCTGGGAGCCGCTCCGTGAGAGGTGCTGTGGTTCTTCAGAGGCTGCTTCAGTCATCTCGTGCCTTGCTTCTGTCTGGATGGCACGAACCTGCCTGCTCTCCTCAGGGGTTTTGGGCAGAGGGCTGATGCTCTCTGTCGAGGGTATGGAGCCCATCCCCAGCACGTGTGCACATGTATGCCTGGATAGAGGCAGGTGGAGGACGAAATCACAAACATTTGTTTGTGCTGTGCATCCAGTGCTGAGATGACAGTCCCGTTTGCCAAGGGCTACGCAGTGACTTGATTTTGTAATATTTTTTTTTTTTGCACACGTGCAGATTTCTGGAAATGTCCTGATGCTATGGACGCTGCTGTTTTTTTCTGGCACAGACAAGGGGCTGCAGCTTCCTGTACTGTCACACCCCCAGAAGCAAGGTATGAGGCAGATTTGGGACTTGGCTTGCTCTGGGCTAGCCCTTTTTGCAGGGAGACATGAATATCCATCCCTTACGCAGACAGACTCCATACCTGGCTGTTGGAGGCCCTGCCATGAGCTAAGCAGGGAGGGGTCCTGCATACCTCCTCCCAGCACTGTGTCTGTGCTGCTGTCTGCCTGGCCTTCTCTGGGGTCACCTCGGAAGCAGCAGGAAGGGGCTGGAGATGTGCAGGCATTGCCCTGTTTTGTTCCCTGGTCTTGCAGAGCTTGCCTGGCCCCCAGCCAGCTGCTCTGACTCACAGGGCTCTTCTTGTGAGTCTCCTACACCCTCCATTACCCGATCCAAGCGCTTCCCAGCATGTCAGCTCTTGCTGTTGTACCATCACAGAGCAGTGGCCATGAAGGGAGCTGTGCATTTGCACGCTGTGTACCCACTGCAGGCAGGTGCTGCTAAAAGGGACCGAGGCGTGGGTCTCTGCTGTCCTGCTGAAAAAGCCCTTTGCAAAGCGTCCTCTTGCTTTATAGGGCCTGGCGTTCCTGACCCCACAAATGGCAGCAGCACACATGTCCTTAGGGGTGCTTGCCCTGTATGCGAGGCAGGATAGAGATCTCTGTGGACGTTATGAGGAGCAAACTTGGAGGCTTTATGTCTTCTCTATCTCTTATCTCTGTGCTGTGCCGATAGCAGCAGTTTTGGGTGCTGTAGGTGGCTCCAGGGTGTCTTCTAGCCTTTCCTGCATTGCTATGGGACTGCTCTATTTCTGTTCCTAAGTGCAACAGGTAGCACTTAGAGAGGGACTGTAGCAGTGGGAAAGACCTAAAGGCTCCTACATTACTCCCCAGTCTCTGGTTAACGCAGCATGTGAACAGGAGGTGACAAGAGCAGTGTCAGAACTCTGTGTGCTGATGCTGCAAGCCCTTAAGTCCCTGTTGAGCAAAGGTGGGTGTGAGATGCTTGGAAATCCCCTGTGTTGCAAACTGGAGCCTCCTGGAGTTCTCGGCTCGCCGTTGTGCTATGATTTTTCTGCAGACTTTGTCCTCACCCCTGCAGGGAAGCTGCTAGGGAGTGTTCCCTCCAGATCTCATAGCCCTGTGTGATGCTTGGTTTGGCAACAAGCGCTCTTGCATCAGGCTGGGCTGTGCCCAGCACCTTCCTACCACGCTGGGTGTGGGCAAGGTCCCTTCTTTCTCCCAGGAGAAAGGTGCAGGGCTGGTGGCTCTCCTGGCTGGTGCCAGTAGAGAGAGGAGCCCTGCCTGCCACCAGCTGAGAGCGTGGGAGGACTCACTGGGTGAATAACTGTCAGCTTTCTCTGTGGCAAGGAGTTTGTGGTCTGCTTGATGTGTGCTTGCCTCCCTCTCCTTTGGGCTGAAGAGCATCTCCCTGGGGCTGAGAGCACTGCAAGCAGACACTGCACTGCTGAGCCTCCAAGTTCAGCTGTGTGGTGCCTCATGCAGCCTGGGTGGATTTGCTGTTGCCCCAGGAGGGTTCTTGGTGGCCTGGAAGAGCCCGGTTTGGATCCAAAGCCTGGCTGTGGGCTGGGTGGGAGCTGGCTGGTGCAGGGATGGGCAGCAGAGGAGCAGCATCTCCCCTTGTGCAGAAGCATTAAGTTAAGAGCACAGTATGGTGGCTGAGTTTTGTTTCCTCTAGCCTGGGCTCCCCATTTGTGAGGCTTTTCTGCATAGCCTGTTTGAGAGGTAGGATACCCTCCAAAAACACTTTTCTCAGTGACTTAAGCACCTTTTCAACAGTGGTGGTGTCAGAGGGCTCTTAAAACCACTTCTTTGTGCTTGCGGGCTGCCCCTCAGCAGGAGTCCGTGTGTGCAGTTCCCTCCTAATCAGAAGGGATTTAGGGGCTGGGGGAAGCTGTGCCACCCGCCTGTTGTCCCTGTTCCCATCAAGCACAGCAGCATCCCGCAGGATGTGTGCTCCTCGGCTGGCCTTTTCCTTGGGGATGCAGCCAAGTCAGCCTGGAGCTGAGGTCTCTTTTCTGTCTCTCCCAGCGCCTACTTGCCTCCTCCATGTCTGTGTCTTCCTGAGCCAGCTGGCTGCTGCTGCCAGAACCCCCGGAGCTGAGCGTTCGGGTCCCGGCCCCCTCCCCGCCTCTGCCCCAACATTTATCAGCAGCCTCCCTTCCCTCCGAGGCGCTGAATTCTTTCTCTGTGGCGTCATCCTCCGGCCAGAAGCCGCCCGTCCCTGCTCTCCCTTCCTCCCGAACGAGCCCAGAACTGCTGGGCAAACATTTTGCCTGTTGTTATTACAGTATTCCCATCTGCATACTTAGTCATAAACCCCTTTTAATTCCAGCCTTTTCTGGGGCGGGGTTAAGAGTTCAAACCCATCATTTTTCTTTTGGGGCTGGAGGCTTACAAAAGCTGCCTGCAGCGAGATTGTTCAGGAGGATGGGCCCGAGAGTGAGCTTAGGGGGAGGGAGAGGCACTGGGAGGGGATGGGGTGCTGGGGTTATGGACTCCCCCCAGGAGGGCTTTGGCAGCACTTTGCTGGCAGTCAGGCTGAGGGGCCAGCCTTGGCGTGGATGTGTGTGGGGTGATGGCATGGGGTGCTTTGTGCTATTCCCCCCCCCCCCCCCCCCCGCTTGTTCATGGGAGGCAGATGGGGCTGGCCCCTGCTTGGGGAGGCGTGGAGTCTTGCTGCTGATGGGGGTTCTTGGGGTTACAAACAATGGAAGCATTCCCAAATGCGCGCAGCCCCTATAGTAGAGCCCTTCCAGGCACAGTGCAGTGCCACTGATGCTTCAGTGATGAAAACGTTGTTGCTGGGCTCCTTTTGGCTCAGCTCAGCGTGTTCTGCCTTCGGACTGCTGCTGGCAGCTCCAGCACTGGCTGCCTGCTTTGTGATTCCTTTGCTCTCATCCCGTGCTGTGCAAGCATCCCCAGGACCCGATAAGCCCAGGTGTCTCCATAATTCTTGCTCCTTTGGTTGTGATAGCTGGGTGGAGTAGGTGGCTGCCGTAACTCTTCTCTCCTCCTTATGGGGCCTGGCTGCTTTCAGCTTCCTCTGTCAGAGGTTCCTGGATGTTAGCACTTCCTACCAGCTTGATGCAATCCTGTTGTGGGGTCTCCCTGCCTTCCTGTGAGCTGCCTGCACTCACCAGGTAGTTCACACGGGATGAGCGTGTTCCTATATCCCACCTCAGCTCCAGTACTTTCTTTGGGCTCGCAACCGTGTGAGCTGGAGGTGGAGGCATGGCTGGGGCTGAACATACGGGGTCCTGCTTGTGTCTCTTCCCATCCTTTCCACTCCTGCCTTGGGAAGCATTGCTGTCTTCCTCATTTCTTTAGGCAAGAGGAATTCATTTATTTTTATTTTTATTTCCCCCCCCCCCTCCAAATTAAAAGGTCTTGAGGAGGGAATGAAATACGAACGCGTATTCGGGTTGACAGAAATGTTGTGTGAATTTGTGCAGCTCAATTGCCCAACATCTTTGAGCAAAGAAGGCTCTTCGGGTTTGCTTTTGGGAAGCATAAAGAAGATGGAAACGTCTCATATTTACATTTGTGAAATTAAGCCTTTGCCTTTTTTTTTTTTTTTTATTATTATTATTAAAAGCGTTTCTCTGCAATTTGACTGCAGTTTCGTCTTACGAGAACCTTAAGGACAACCGTAACTCTAGAGAGATGCTGCTTAGAGTAGCAAGTCCTGAAACACGCAGGTATTTGGGCAGCTGTTGGAAAAGCTGCGTTCGTGGGGCTTTCACTTGGCTTTTGTTGTGCTCGGGTTAGAGGGTTTTCCTCATTTATTTGAAGGAGGGGTGGGAAAAACCCTTTTGTCAAAGGCATAACCTGCAACTGGGAGATGAACGCTGCCGAGCTGCGCATTCAAAGGCAGGAAATGCCAAAGCCAAGTTTGCACGAACAACCTCCACCGTTCCTCCCTGTGCATATCCTGCCATTCCTCCTTTAATTGTGTGATCATGCAGTATTACCCAATTTGGACTGCATGATGGCTTATAATGTGCGGCTCATTCCCCTCCCCGCTTTTCTTAGATGAGCGGAGCGAGGGTTTCGTGGCACTGTGGATACTGAACAACCAAAGGGAAATAATCCAAACAAGCCGTGTGCTTCCAGACCATGGTGCAGGGCCGTCCTTACAAGCAGTGTGTGTAGGTGCAGCGATCCTGCTAGCTGTGGGGCTGTCCCAGGCAGGATTAGTGCTCTTAGTGCTCGGAATTTGCATCTAAATTAGCTTTGCTCTTGATCCCCTGAAT
This sequence comes from Alectoris magna, assembly GCA_030625065.1. Classification (NCBI taxonomy): domain Eukaryota; kingdom Metazoa; phylum Chordata; class Aves; order Galliformes; family Phasianidae; genus Alectoris; species Alectoris magna. Next base: position 24,639,510 of record CM060568.1, on the reverse strand, counting down.
TACCCTGTGAGAGCTGCACTTCTGGGTGGAGAGGTTTTTAATTCTCTAGTTTTTTTTTTTTTTTTTTTAATTTCTTGCATGTTTGGTTGTTAAGCAGCTGTAGAAGAAAGAGGGCTCGTCACGTGGAAGAGTGGATGTTGGTGGGAGCTTTACAAACAATCGCTTTTACAGCTTTCAGTGTTTCAGTATTGTCGTGCGATGTAAAGAAACACAGGGCCTGGGCAGCTGTGTCCCTGCTCTTGGAGCTTTCGGTCCCTGATGGAACTCCTCATGGGGCATGGTAGGTCCTGTGTGGTGCAGCTCAAGCATAGCTGCATCTTGCCATCAAATCCCTGGCGGGAGCAGGGACTATCTGCCTGCATTGCTCTCCTTTTCAGGGGGTGCTGCAGTGCTGTCTGCGGAGTGCGGGGTTTTGGATGCAGACAGGGGAAACGCCGTCCTGAGGCCATCAGTACTTTGCTGGGCTGGGTGGTTGAAGCAGCCCAAGAAGAGGCTTCGCAGGGGAGGCCCAGCAGGGCGCACGCAGCGTTTATTAGACCTGTTTTGCAGGAAGCTTACATCTCTAAAAGGTCAGGCTCGCCCACCTGGCATGGGACAAAGGGAGCCAGAGAGGTGCCGGTTTGGTTTCTGGGCACGCTGCGTTGCTGAGCGATGCCGGTCAGGTCGCCCAGCTTCCTGCTGTGCTGCAGGGCTGGCTGCACATCTCATGGCTGCTCGATCGATTACAGCAGCTCGGGTCGTTGCAGAGGGAGAAGGGAAGCCTGCCTGCTGCGCTCTGCCCGCTGCCCTGCGTCACACAGCGGGGCCCTGCCTGGCCTGCTGTAGGACTTTGTGATGCGGAGTGTGTGCGTTCTTCCCATCTATCTCCTTTATTATTCTTTTTTTCTTAGAAAATGAGGGCTTGTGTGATTTCTCCCCCACTCACCTGCACCGGTTTCCTTTCAGCCACCCAGTGCACGGATGACAGCTCACAAACCCATGCGCCAGTAAATCTTGGGAGAGGTCACCCCTGTCTCTCCTGGCCCCCGTGTGTCACATTCCAGCCCCGGGATGGGGACGTGCGTTCCCAGCTTCTGCTTGCCCCATGCTCCACCAGCATGTCCTCATTGCCGCTTCTTTACTCTCTCCCTCTCTTCTTAACGTGTTGCCTGCGTAATTGTTGGCTGTTTGTCCGCTAATGATTATAAATTAGGGGCCGAGTGTATAAAAAGTTAATGAAGTTCTGTTAGTGGAACCATTACGAGTTCCCAGGCTGGCACGTACAGGTCGGCTGAGCCGGTAAGAAAAGCCAGACACTGCGTCCAGCATTGCAGGATATCAGGTTTCAGCTTGCTCACTCTTTCCTGCTGTGGGCCCTTCTTACATTTTTTTGTTATTTTCTTTCTGGATGGAGCCAGTTAAGCGCTTTGGGAATGCCTAAAGGTGCCCAAAGGTGGCAGGTGATGTTTGCTCTGCTGTTAAGGGAAAAATCACCAAAATGCCTTTGTGTCCCCTTTTCATTGTGCAGTTGTTTCCTCTCCTTGGGTCCCTCTGTTCTGCTCTGTGCCAGCTTTTCTTCTGCATGTGAGCTTCTCGAGTTGGAACCAAACATCTCTGAGCCCTTCAGCTTCAGTTGCTTTGCCTTTAGAGCATCGTGAAGCGCCTGCTTCCGTCTCAGCACTCAGTGCATGTGGACGTGCTGTAGGAAGGCTGGGCGCAGAGCATGACTAGAGCTCCTGCAGGTTAGAGCTGTCTGCTCGAAACCTCCCGCCTCCTTATTTTTCCCCATTTTTTCCATCACTCAGAACTTGGCAGGACTCTAACTGCGCAGCCTGAAGTTTCTCCAGGTGGAGGCAGATTTGGTGCAGCGCTTGCAAAAATGAACTGAGTGGCTCAGGAAAATGAGATGGAGAAGGCGGCGGCATCCTGCTTGCAGTGCAAGTGGGATTCTGGAGGTGCACCTGAGGCTCTGGCACCCTTCCTCTCGGGAGGAGCTATGGGAGCGTGGCAGTGGGATTGTCATGAAAATTCAGTTGAATTCTACGTGGTTACCTGTCTGTTTAGCAGGTCTCCTAGGAGCCTGTGCTAGGTTTTGGCAGCTAAACCCCCGAAAGAGCCTGTCAGGGTGCTGGAGTCTGTGCTTTGGCTGCTCCTCGGCAGGGCCTCTCCCTGGTCCCAAAGTTTGGGCTGTTGCTTCAGGCATTCTCCACTCCAGGACCAGCTTGCCTCCCTGCTGTCCCTGTTCTTGTGACATCCTTTCCCAGCCCAGTTGGGAAAACCATGTCCCAGGACTCAGGACAGGATCTGCAGGGCCAGAGAGACCATGGGGCCCTACAGCAGGCGCTGAAGCAGTGGCTGAGAGCCTTGGAGAAGGTGCCATCTTTTTTTTTTCCCCCAGACTCAGGTTTTTCCCAGATGGGATTATTTGCGTTCTCGTGGCGCTCTTCCCATCTTTAAGGGTGTTAACACTCGTCTCCTGGCCTCGTGCCAGGCTGAACGATCGCTTTCGCCTTCCCTCATTTCCCCCTGCTGCTTTCACTTGGGGCCGGCGCTGGGCTTTGTTCTGAGGGGCTGCTGCCTGTGCTTTTTAAGGCCGGGTGGGGGCCTGCATCCCTGCAGAAAGCACCTTGCTCTTCTGGGGAACACGGTCATAGGGATGCTCAGAGGATGGTTGGAGTGGTTTGGGTGTTGCTGGACCCCGCAGCTGTGCTTCAAGGTGGGCTTGAGCCACCAGCCGTGCCGCTGGAGTAGCGGACACTGAAGCTAGCATAGCAGGCTGCCCAAAGCCTTCCCTTTGGTTTGGCCAAGGTCCACATTGGCGCCTGGCTTTTGGGATGAGCGATGCGAGCCAAGGAGGGGCAGCCCTGTGTAGATCCAGCTGCGAGTGTGGGGATTAATGCTGGGAGGCGTGGGTGAAAACTGGAGCTGTGAGCGATGCTGCAGGGGCCCGGCGATGCTTGGCACGTGGTGGGGATTACAGGCAAACGTCCTCCTGGACGTAATGTGTCAGTGCTTCGTTTGGGGCTGGGGGCAGCTCACACCTCCCCTGCACCTTGGTGGGCTTAGGAAAAATGTGTGGGTCTCAAATTTTGGGTCTGAACCCTTCGGAGGACACAACAGCTGCACTCTGTAGCAGCAAGAAGGAGTGCGTGGTGATGGGGTAGGGTGGGCCACGGTGGGGACCCCCAGCCCCTCGTCGGGGGACCCACGCCTCCTTCCCTGCGGCTCGTTTTCGGAGGGCACAGGCATTCCAGGAATTTGTAAGGAATTACCGGGCGGGTGGCGGCGGGGACGGGAGGAGGGGAAGAGCGGGAAGCCTCCTGCAATAGGAACCATCTGGCCTCGGTCTCTCGGAGCGGCGGTGCCTGGGATAAAGGAACTGATCGAAAACAGACATTGTTTGAGACAATAAAACCGTATTACACGTTAATGAGAAAATACATTTGAGAGCCGAGGGCCTGGGGCGAGCTGGGTGTTCTCCTCCATTTCCTCTCGACCCATGCACAGCCCCGAGGTCGCAGGCGGCCGGCTGCTGCTTTCCCCTCTGCTCCTGAGTGCTGGGGCTTTGCCCCTGCAGCACTGCCATAGAGAGAGGCACAGTAGCTTGCACAACGCTGGTGCCTAAGCTGGAGTTCATGCGGAGTTTGGACGTGGCATGCTTTGCTCCATAAATTGGTATCAGCTGCTTGTTGCCCTATGTCTGCTTCAGTGGGGCTTGCTGTGTTTGCACCCCCTTCCTTACTCGGTTGAGCCTGGATGTCTGCAGGGCCTCAGGCTCCCACATCTCTCTCTCTAAGTAAATAAAGCAGGTTAGAGCCTGCTTGCTCGCCTTGGGGCAAGCGGCACAGCCTGCCCTGCCTGCATCCCCAAGTGGGGCCACTTTGACTGGAGCTGAGCTGGGCTGCCTGTGGACAGGCACAGGATGGACTCTGCTGTACCCATAGCCTTGGGGTGCTGTGCACTGCTGATGCTGTTTATGAGGTCCTGCAGGTCCTGGTTTCCTCCTTGCTGGCTCGCGCTTCCACCTGAAGGAGCTCCAGTGGGATGAGCAGTCTCTGTCTTGCCTCCTATGGGACGTGAGGTGTGCTCAGGTGTCTGTGGCTTGGCAGGGCTCCTCTCAGCTCTGTCCCTCAGGGTGTGGGCCCTGGTGTTCCCGTGTTTCTTCTCTCTGAGCTGGGTGTGGGTGTCTGCATGTCCTCTGCTCTTCTTCCCCTTCCTGCAAAGAAATTTGGTTCCTTTAGGAAGAAAAGCCAGGAGAAATTCTCACCTGGAGGAAACTCCTCGAACCCAACCACGTAGATTGACTCAACTCCAACCAGGCTTCAAGTTGGGCTCCTAACCTCATGTCATTTTGTAGCTTGGCTTCCTGGCCTCCTGGCATGTAGTTTTTTCCACAGGGCTGACTCTTACAGATGGGTCTGAAGGAGGATAAATCAGCAGAAGCCCACCCCTCACAGGCTAAGGAGAAGCAGTGATTTGGAAGGTGGAACTGGGGAGAAAATGGGAGTGGGGCTGTGAGGGGAGAGCCTGGAGCCTGTACCTCCCAGCCGAACATTTTCCGAGATCTTTCTTCACCTAAGGCAGGAGCAGGGAGCTGACAGTCCACAACAATGGCCCCTTTTCTTCTCCAGTGCTGGTGTTTTCATAGTGTTGGGTTACATCCCCCTCTCACTGGGAGAGGAAGGGAGGGAAGGGGGCATTTATAGAACCTGACACAGGCTACATGATGTAATGTTATTTTTCAGTACTGAAACGAGGCAATTTTTCACTCAAGGTCAGCAGAATTTATGTCAAGCCCTGCTGGAGGGAGGGAGCGTGGGCTGGGGGTACAGGATGGGGTCCTGCAGCCAGGCCCCCGGTACCCTCTCCGCTCAGAGCTAACACACATGTAACCCTGGCCCTTCCCTGCTCCCGCTGCCCCTTGCCTCGTGCTTGAACTTAAATATTTTAATTAAAATAGATTCTGCTGGGAGCGTGGAGCTAGGGAAGCCTGCTGCAGACCCCGCTCTCGGTGCTTGGGCCCTCAACATCTGTTTCCTATTGAAAGCTCTTTGGAAAGGAGAGCTCACCCCTCCTCCCACCCCACAGTCTGAGTCCCTTCGGAGACCCGCGCGCAGGCCTGGCTTTCCAGCACTCCGTCCCCCTTTCAGCCTTCCCCAGCCTCCCAGAGCTGAAGTTTTGCTCAAACAAAAATAAACAAAGTTGATTGCAGTGAGGGCTGGCAGCAGGGAGGCTCTCATGCAGGGGCTTTGTCCGTGGAGATGGTCCCTCCAGGAGCCACCGAGGCGTGCTCTGAGCGTGGTCCATTGCACTTGGGTGGAAGGCGGCTGGGAAAAAGCAGCCCAAGTGAGCGGGTGGTTGATGTGGGCCCCCTGTGCTACAGGAGCATCGCTGTGATCTTCCAGCAGCGTGCCTGTGTCAGAATCGTTCACGGTTGTAGGAGGCAGCTCGCTGTGTATCTGCTCTCTGATGTAAAGGAGAGCTTCCCTGATGCAATGTGAGGCCTGGACGTGCTCCAGGAGCACAAATAGCGGTGGTATGCTGTTTATTCAGAGAAGTGCAGCCCGGGCAGCGCTGAGCTGCAGTGTTGTCAGCACTGGGATTGCCTTAGTGCTCCTTCCAGCCACAGCCTGTGGTGGGCCACAGGGCTTCTTTCCAAAAGAAAACCAGTAAATGGTGACTGAGCCTGCAGGTTCTGTGGGAGTTCTGGTACGTTCCTACCAAAACACATGAGATTTTGCTGTGCTCCCAAGGAGAAACTGATCGGGAACAAGGGCTGCCTTGTTCCAGGATGGCTGGGGAAGGCAGAGGTGCTATGAAGGGCGATCTACCTGTTGCTGAACAATGTTGTGAGGTCATAGGCCTCACAGACCTTTGGCTTTAGGGTTTGAATGAATTGGTTGCTGTTGAGGCTTTTTGTTTCAGTTAGTTAAATCTTCTGTTATGCTCGGTCAAGTCAGCCTGCTAAAAACTTCTTCCTCATGTGGAGTTGCCAGGCTGCACGAAAACGGTCCTGATCCTTCATGGCAAAGCTAATTTTCAATGTGCTTTTAGGCTGTATTTTTGTAGTTAACGTCTGTCTCTCACCCGTGCAATACGACAGGGGAATGTGTGCTTCCCTTGCTTGGAAGGCTCAGTAAAGGGACTGGAGATGGATGGGCGGTAGAAGGGAGATGGGAGCACCAGGAAGGTCTCTGCACTGCTTGGATTGTGGAGATGGCCGCATGCAGAGGTGAACCCTGAGCCCTCTTGCTATGGAGAGGAGAGGTTACCTCTGGGAGCTGTCATAGGGTGCTGCTGCCATTTGGGAACACAGCAGGGAGCAAAACCTCCTGGGCTCAGGAGAGGGGAAGAAGGCATGAGTTGGATTTGGTTGGGTAGAGGTGTTTGAAAAGCCACACAGAGAAACAAAAAACTGCAGGTCTGTGAGAGTTGAGTCATGCTGCATTCAAGGCTTTAAAACAGCGTTGTCTCTCTTCCCTTTCCTGGAACTTTTTCCTGACCCCTTTCAAATCAAAAAGCATTATCAAATGTTAGTGGCTTTTTTATTTTTGCAATTGTTGCTTTTGGCTTGAAAGCCAGGAAGCAAACAAAAGCAATATGTGCCGTGCTGCCTGCTGCAGCCCCCCTCTCCCCAAAGCAATGGATGGCTTCCAGTGTCCGTATTTCAGCAGAGTGTTATGGTTGGGGTGGCGGGGAAAGGAGACCACTGTAACGTGAAGGAATACATCTGCCTACGTGGGAAGACCTCCTGCTCCTCCCCTGGCTGCAGAAGTGCCCCGGAGCGTTGCTGACCCCCTTGCCAAGGGCCTGGGAGAGGCTGGTACCTGATGTACAAAGGGAGATCTGGCTAAACGAAATGGATTCCTCTCCACCTCCCTGAATCCTTTGCAACAGGTTAGGATGGACCCACGACACCTACGTGGAGCTGATTGCAGAAGTGAGGCACGGGCACCCCGTGGCTCTCCCAGAGCCTCTCCCAGGTGTGGGGAATCCAGCCCCTTCCCTGGGGCTCCTATTCCTGCAGGCTGCCAGCCGATCCCACACTCTCCTGCCCTGTGTTTTATCTTGCTGGTGATAGTTTCCTGGCTGTGATGCTCCTCTGGTATTGGGACCAGCTGCTGTGTGAAGATGCACGCATGTGCGGGGCGCAAAGGTTGTGTGTATGAATGAGTGAAAACTCAGAAAGAGCCTAACGCCACGTTTATCTCATAGAAGAGGAATTTTTTGATGAAGCCTCGCAGAATCATCCATCATCCCCATGTTGTTCTGGCAACGGCGTTGCCCACGAGGTGCATCCTGCCCATTTCTTAGGGGCGCGGGGGATTTGCTTCAGATGCATGTGAACGGAGCCCCTGGGCTGCCTTTGCGGAGCCGAAGTCTTTGTTCTGATAAAAGTTCTCTGCTGCTTCATATTTCCAAGCTGTTGCTGCGGCGGCAGTGGTGTAAGCTCTCAGCAGCTGAAGAAAAGCTCTTGGTTGTTTCCTGGCCTCCCCCCCCCCCCCCCCCCCCCCGCCCCCCGACCTTTGCGTTAACATCTGGATGGAGATAAACGCAGGCGGGCTGTTTTCACTTGCTTTGGCTCCTTTGCAGCTTCAATGGAAAGATGGTTTCTTGTTTGGAGGAGCGGTGGCACGGATTGCGCCGGGGTTTGCTCCCCACATCCCTCCCCAGACAGCGGCGTGTTGAGAACATACTCTGCAAACTTGGCACAGGCAGGGGGAGCGTAAGTGAAAGCTAATTGGAAGCAGCCCTAACTTACACTCTGCTGGAGCTATTTACAATATCTTTCATGCGGTGACTTATTGAGTTATTTGCTCAAAGGGGAGGAAAAAAAAAAAGAAGCCAACGCTGCTTATTTATAGCAACAGTGGTAACCACTGATACATGAGCTGGCTTGGACGTGGAAGCATCTGTCCTGGTCAAACCTCGGGCTGTTAATTCACATCCGTCACCCCCCGGCCCTGGATGCGTCAAAGCACGCAGGTGTCTGTTGTAGACGTTGCTGTCTGGGTGTCCCATCTGGGAACAGGAGTCCTTTCAGGCCTTTCTCCTGACCGAGGTCCCGTGCCGTGGTACTGCTTTGGGCTGGTCCTCCAGCAGGTTCCATCTCATGCTGTTTCATGCCTGGTGGGCGCTGGTCTTCTGTCATTGATAGAACTGTGGTTGTTGCTTGGTTTTGCTCAGTCTGAGCCGGCTGGATGGAGTTGCTGGCCGGTGCTGCAGCGTGTCATCGTGCGTTGTTGTAGGGCAGGGCAGAGGGAGCACTTCTGAAGGAGGGAGGGATGTGCACATCCCACACTGTGTGGTGTTGGACTCGGGGTTCATGCTGAGATGGTGCCCCGAGGTGAAGGGGTTCAGCTGGAGATGCTTTTGTGCTGTCATCTCCCCCACACCCAGATTTATTTCAGTGTAGGAGATGTGTAGAAGCCTCTCAGCCAACCCATGGCCCTAAATCCCTGCAGACAGCCTTAGCCCAGGGTTGGGCCACGTGCTGGGTTAGGGTCAATCTCTTATGTGGATCCTGGCCACAACTTCCATTGTTCCCAAACCCTTGTGATGGTGGGTTCGGGGCCGTGATTCCTATTCATCCCTGCCCTGCACCATCCCCAGATCAGAGGGCTTTATTTAGGCCCAGGAGCATACGCAGTGTATGTGCAGTATATCCATGCTGGCCTATCTCCACATCACCCTGCTTTCCTGGCTGTTGGCTCCTGCCCTGCCTGCCTCCCCCTGACTTTGTTGTTATTTTTTCAGCCCAGCACTAACACTTTTGATGCTCCCAGCCTCCCATCTCTGCGTAGCTCCTGCGGCACCAGCCCCGTGCCTTTCATTACCGCGTTAACAAACTCGAGTCGTGCCTAACGAGGACGCCTCATACGTTATGCTAATGATCAAGAGACATGTTAATGATATTTTAGAAGCCTAATTAGTGGAATATATAACTATATGCAATTTGGTAATGGACTGTGACAAGAAGTTGTTAAAAGGGGGCTTGACAAATCCAGTTGTATGTGGCCTCAGACAAACAGTTGCTGGAAGAGATGAGCAGGAGCGGGGCTGCGCTGCCTGGCCGTGGCCAGGGGCTGGGCTTGGTGCCCGTCAGCCTGACTGACACAAGCTGCTTTGTGGCTCTAAATTTCCCATTCTGCTTCTTGAACTGACGTGACCAAAGCTTCAATTTATGGGCACGGTAATTTTCTCTCTCCATCTGTCGATAGCTGCACGCGTATGTATAAAATACAGTTGGGCTGCCTGCGTTGGACGTGCTGTCCTCCACCTGCGAGCGGGCAGAGGGCATGGAGCAACACCGCGTCTTGCATGCTGCCTGTGTCCCATCAATGTCACCTAATGGCAGCCCTTCCTGAGATGCACGCAGTCACAGAATCACAGGATGGCTATGGTTGGAAGGGACCTTAAAGATAGCAAAGCATCGGCCGCCGCCATGGGGGGCTCCCTGCGTGACCTGGGGCTTCCCATAGGGTAGTAAAGGGACTGCCCTCCTTTGAGAGCAAATGGTTAACAGTGTTAATTCCTGTTGCTTGTGAAGCAGCTCCAATTAGTAGATCTTGTTTCATGATATCAAGCCTAATCTTTGTCCTTTCTTAATGACTTCGCGCTTTTCCCAGCTGTATCCTGAAGAGCTGCACTGTTTTGTCGCTTTGTGCATCTTTATACACAGGGCTTCTCAGCCTGCCCTAAAATCAAGATTTTAATACAAACGCGTTCTCATTTAAACTCTCACTACTTCATTGTGTGAGTATATGCATGCCACCTCTCTCTGGCAAGGAGACACTGAATTGAAGGGACATTGGAAGATGTATGTGGCCTGTATAGTTGTAATTATACAAGGTTGTATAGTTATACAGTGGTCTTTCTAAGAGCTTTGGTTATCTTTGGAGGTATTTCTTGGTTTTGTTCAGGATGAGAGATGATGCACTGGGGAGGTTCAGATTGGATATTAGGAAAAACCTTCTCCGGAGGAGTGGTTGGGCACTGGCACGGGCTGCCTGTGAAGGTCACCATCCCTGGAGGTGCTGCAGAACTGTGGAGACGTGGCACTGAGGGATGTGGTCGGTGGTGGGCATGGGTTGGGGTTGGACTTGGGGATCTCAGTGGTCTTTTCCAACCTTAGTGATTCTGTGGTTTTGATGTGGGCTTCAGCTGAGTCAGCATTACACATTTCTGCCCTTCAGCAAGAACTGCCATGTGCTGACCCTTACGGAGCTTCTCCCCAAGGCACCCCTTGATGGGCTGGGTGCAAGGAGTGGGGTCAGCCGGTCCTGCTGGCACGGAGGTGCGCTTCTGTCTGGGCTGTGTGTGCTCCGTGGGACCCTGGGCAGGGAGCAGGGACGGATCCGTGATCCCAAAAGCAGAGCGCTGCTGGTTAGGCTGCTTAAAGTGTTTGAATTGGGAATTTGCAGCCGCTTTGAAGCTTGGAGAACTTTCATCCAGTTGGTTTTTCTTTTCCCTTCAAATATATGTATTTTTTTTTATTTAAAAAATGTTGAAATTCTTCTACTTATTTGATTTTTTTTCCCCCTTGCTAATAACTAAATTATAATGAGGCTCCCAGCGGGATCAAAGAAAAAAAAATCCACAAAAAAAAAAAAACCAACAAACCCTCGCAGAAATTATTCCTCTTCCACCACCCCCCTTCTTTTTTTCTCTTTCCAGTGAAATCCATTCTGCATAATAGCTCTTTGTCTTGCTCGCAGATAGGCACGGAGGAGGCCAGGAGCCAGAGCTGAGCAGTGGGGCTGTGCAGAAGAGTTTGGGAGCTCCGCAGGTTGCTAGCTGTGCCCTAGGGTCCTTACCCACAGGTGGCAGGGATGGGTGATGATTAAGTGGTTTAAGTGTTCTTTCTTCAGTGCTACCACCTCTGTAAGGGAAGGCGAAACCTGGAGGAGGAGACACAGGGAGCAAGCTGCAGTGCTTCATGTCCTCCTGGCTGCAGCATCCCGTTGGGGTCAAACCATCGGCCCAACTAAATGGCACCAAATTCTTGTTTCAGGGTGATGGCAGGCTGTGTGCCACGAGCCATAGGGAGCCTGGCTCTGTGTGCGAGTACCACCCTGCCTGTTCAGTGCTGGGGCAGAGGGAGAACTGGGACGGCCTAACACCGTGCTCACCACAGCCTTCCCATTGCTGGGCAGCTGCCATAAAGCGCGAGAATCTCTCCACTCCGTGATTTTATTCCACAGATCAGGGATCAAAGCAGAGGACTACACAGCGACCATAAAATTAACTGCTTTTTCAATTTTACAATGCTTTCAGTGATAAAGAATCATATAAATTTAATATTAATTAAACACTTAGCTTTTAACCTCCTCCTGCATCTACTTTTGGCTCCTTGTTGGGGAAGAATTAATTGGGCATCTTAAATCTTGCGTTACTAAATGCTTTGACAGGGGGGTTTCAGAAGCACTTAGAACTTGAGCAGAATGTATTTGCACCATCCGTCCTTCCACTCACCTAATTGAAAAAGGGTGGGGGCAGGGAAGGGGGGGTGGGGGGATGGAAAAAAGCTGGGTTTTATGGGTCTCTTTCTTAAAAGGGAAAAAGGCATAACTTATAGCTGCTCTTACAGGCCGTGCTTTAATTCAATCCCCGCCACGCTTAACGCCCGGCGCAATGGAAGCGATTGATCTTGATGTATCGATCGGCACCGCGCGCTGCCCGCTCCCACGGCGGGCACACTGGGATGGTGCAAACATCAGTGTCTCTCTCTCCCTGCCTACCGCTATGGTAATGTATGGTATTAGCTTCCCGGCCATCGGAACGCCGCTGCCTTTGGGGTAGAACCCAGCAAGCTGCTTTTTAGTGGCAAACAGCACCGCTTCATAAATGCGCGAGGAAGGAATTGCAAAATAGCACCGTCGCCATCCAAACCGGAAAGATTCAGTGGGAGGAAAGCTCCTGGAAATCAGTAATGTTGCAAAAGACCTGAGGAGCACAGCGGAGAGCAAATTAGATGTGTTATTTGCAGCGTGGCTTGGCAAAAAGAGTGCAGCAGTGGGCTTTCTGGGCTGCGCAGCCACACTTGATAGAGCAGCAGAGATCTTAGTTCCTGCTCCTAACTGCCTATGGCATGTGTCTCCAGACATCTTATTAATATCAGTAAAACGGAGAGGGCTGTGCAACTGCACGAGTGTGGGGCTGGGGAGCTCCCGGGAGGAATTTTCCCTTCCTGGTGGAATCTTGTTAAGGTCCATAACAAACTGGGGGGGGGGGGGGGGGGGGAGGATCTACCACTGCTGAGAGGAGATTGGTGTTGGCACTGTACCTCTGTGGAGATGTATGGAGGCTCAAGCAACTCCAGGATGCCGAGTGGAAGCGGATCTGCTCATGGCATGAATTGCGTTCTGCCTGTTTGGATCATTTCTTTGCGTAGCTCTGGAGCCCAGTGGTGTCTTTTGCAAAAGCGAGATGGCAGCAGACCTTTTGCAGGTTTCTCTCATGTGGTCTTGGCTGCAAATGTTGGAGAGCAGGTCTGTAGGTGTGCATTAGTGGAGCTGCACAGTTGCAATGCAGCATCTCAGTGCAGAGCAGCAGGTTGGAGGCACCCCTACACCTGTTCTGTGGGTGGGCATTGTGCTCCAGGGCTGAACTGCTACCCTGTGATTGCTGAGCAGCATGGAATTAATGTCTCATTGGTGTTCTTGGTCTGAGTTTGAATTCAGATTTTCTCCCCAAATTTGGGGGTGGTTAAATAACTATGTGTATTTATTCATATCCAAAGAAGAAGCTCTTTCTTGCTAAGGACGTGGTAAAGGGTTACCTGATGGGCAGTGTGGCTGGGAGCTGTGTGGTGAACGTCAGATCAGACAAGGCATGAACTGACAAGCAAAGTCAGGAGCGGGTCTGTCCCCCGTCCCATTCTTGGCTGGTTGACTTCTTGTGTTTCGGGTTGGATATTAGGAACTCTTCTCAGAAAGAGTGGTGAGCACAGGCTGCCCGGGGAGGTGGTGGGGTCATCGTCCCTGGAAGTGTTCCAGAACCATGGAGATCTGGCCCTGAGTGACGTGGTGGGGGTGGGCTGATGATTGATTAGATTATTCTAGTAGTTTTCTCTAACCATAATGATTCTCTGGTTTTTAAGGGGATCTCATGCTTGAGGCTGACCCTTAAGGGGATGCTGAATACCGTCTGGTCCAGCACACTGGTGTGAGGACTGAGCAGTGGGAGGACCACTGTCACACTGCTGAAAGGGGCATCCTCTGCAGGGCAGCATCCAGACAGCAGCAGGGCCTGCGGGATCTTTCTTGTACCACAGAAGGTTGTGATGCCAGCCCTGGATGGCCCCATGGAAAGCAGGGGACTGCTCCTCTTTGTGTGCTTACCCTGACTCCTTCAGCTCGGCCCTAGGAAAAGAGCTGTTCTGAGTGATTGGTTGATCCTGAAATACCTGGGGCTGGATGGGTGGTAGTAGGGAAGGGCTGGGCAGCATAGAATGTGCCAATAACTGAAGTCGCCCCTGAAGTTTGGTATTGGCACTTAAAAAAATTGTCGCTTGTTTCTGTCTTCCCCTGAACACACAGGTGCTGTGCAGGGCCTGGCAGTTCCATAAATAATCCTTAGCTACCCCAAGTGCTCCGTATGCAGCTGCGGAAGCGCTTTGATATGCTTTATCCTGCAGGATCCATAAGAGAAGTCATTGAGAAACAGCATGATGCCGGTGAGGGTTCTGTAAGTAGCCCTTTGTGCTGCGACTTGAGAGAGATAACGCTAAGAGCAAAGCGTGGCAGCGCTGCTCCCTGCAGCATTGGGCCGGGGAAGCACTGTGGGGCCGCTCTGGGCTTCCCTCTCCCCAGCGGCTGCAATTTGAAGGTTTTAATGTCTGTAGGATTGCCGGCAGCAGAGGAAGGTCTCGTGGGTGTAGCGGTGCCCCAGAGGCACAGATTGAGACCCTGCTGCCATACAGGGGATGCTGCGACGGCACAGCTTCGCACGGCTGGGGAGAGATGCTGTGGGGGAGATGTGTTGAGACCTGGTAGGAGACCGGGAGGGATCAGCAGCTGGCTTACAGCAGGGTGTTCCGCTGGTGCTAGGGGAGCTTCACCGATTCGTACCAGCTGGGACTCGTCTTGTTTTTCTGCTGCGTGCCTGAAGCTGTGTGCGGGCAGCAGCGCAGAGCTGCTGGTTTTGGCTTGCTGTTAACCCCCTTGGTGACGTGTCGGAGCTGCCCGAGCTGTGCTCTCGTGAGAAGCCTGTTCCTGTATGAGAAGCAGACACGGGGTGTGCAGTGTGGGTGTTGGGCTGGGGGCTGGAGGTGCTGTTACTGCATCCAGGAGCCAGGCACTTCTGCAGGGCTCTTTGTTCCCGCTGCTCCCTTTGCTCCGCTCATCGCACCGCACTCCCTTCTTTCGGTTTGATGTTCTGCTGGTGCTGGGGCTATCATTAACCCTGCCTGCTGGCTTTCTCCCCACTGCTCTCAGGCTGAGGCCCGCAGGCAGGCGCAGGGCAGTGCCGGTCACTTTGCCAGCTCTGGCAGTGGGAGGAGAGCGTCTGAATTTGGGTCAGTCACTGACCGGTGCTCCTCAGGGAGGGTCTGATTTCAGTGCAGGGTTATGTTCTCAGAGGCTCGCTGCTGGCTTGCAAAATGGGCAGGAGCTCTCGTTACCTGCTCCAGCTTTGGAAAATTAACTCTGTGCTTGCAGTTTGCTCTGGGGAGGAACTTTGCGGTCTTTTGCTCTTAATTCACTGTGTTTTCTTGAGCTTCTCCTTTTAGTCCCTTTTCCGTGAAAGTAAGCAAGAGGACGAAGGCAGCAGACAGAAGGAGATGGCTGTGGAAGGGCTGATCCGTCAGCGAGGGGATCAGACCTACCTGCAGATAACAGTCCCACGCAGGGAGCTGGGTGGGAGCGGTGCACGCCGTGCCTGCCCATGCTGCTGCCTGCCCCTGGGCACGAGTGTGCACGCACACCCGGCTGTGTGCTGGCAGGAGGACCACAGCTGCGCCCTGGCCAATAAATACGTACGTCAGAGAGCAATGCGGAGGCCCTGTGCTCGTGTTTTGGGCTCAGATCCCTCCCTGGTTTGTTTGGGAAAGGTGTGGAAGCAAGCTGGGCTCGATTTGCTGTTCATGCGCTGCTTTCAGGGTCAGGCTGCTTTAGGATGGGGCTTGTTTGTACATATTGTTTTCAGCCCCTGTCCCCACTGGCGAGCTTGAGGTGGCTGTGGGGAGGGAGCGAGCTGTTTTTCTGGTTTGCAGCTGGCCGTGGGGCAGGGAACGACTCTCCTCTGCGTTGTTTCGGCTCCTTGGCAAGTCGGTGCTATTCAGACCTGAAAGGGGAGTTGGAACCAGCCTTGTCCCAGCATTGCAACACCTCCGGCCCAGCCTTCTGCATGCCGCAGGCTGCCTGCCCAGCTCCTACATCCTCATCCTCCCCCGTGGTCAGTACTCTGCAACCCTGACTGGCATAGCGGCGCTTCCATGCGGTATTTCCACACGTGGAACACAAGGCGCCGTGCTGTGAGCAGAGCAGGAAGGGATCCCTGTGCCATCCATGTGCCCTGCTGGAGCGCAGCTCCATCCCCAGCCCATGGGGACATCACGGCCGTGTCCCCTGCCCTCTGCCCGCCTCCCCCCGCACACCCTCCTCCCTGCCGTCGGAAGGAGGGGAAGAAAAGGAGGAACAACCATATGAAAAAAATGTTAATTTATTAATCACGGAATATATAGCAGTTCATCTGAAATGCTGTTGCTATGCCAACACCCTGGGAGTTTATTTTCTTAATCCAGGAGTGAAGCGTTTGGTCCCCCGCTCTCCTGCTGAGCTATTTGAATATGTTGCTGCTGCTGCCGTATCTGTTTAAAAGGGGGAAGGAGGGAAAAGGGGGGAAAAAAAAATAAAGTAGGCTAAACCACCAAAGCAGTCAGATGCAAAGCAGTAAGAAGCCTTTCTCGGTGCGACTTAGTAAAAATGACACAAATTAATATACTCTACTTAAACCAGACCAAGATTAATGCTTCTCTTTCAGAGCAGCTTAGTCCAACTGTCACTCGACAAGCGTTCGTTGGACAAAATCAACACTAATCAACATTTATTCCTCTCTTGCCCTTGGGTCTGAGGAGCGTAGAGCGGGCTGCGCCATTCTCCGGCTCGTCTCGCCACGCTTTTCACCCTCCATCCAGCTTTGCCATATATCACCCTTCCTCTCTGTGCTTCTGCTTGTACGGATCCACACGCTCAGCTATCAGGCTACATTAGAGGCATGATAGATTTTCTGTTTTAATTTACATCTATTATATTACAACATAACGGATCTTGATTCAGTGGAGACCAGTGTCTCCTGTAGCCACGCTCTTTGGGAGGATTTCTGCATTAACTTATTAAGGCTGGTTAGAAAGTGGCTTTGGTTGGACTCTCCTTCTCCTTTTCTTGCCTCCGTGCGCTGAGCCAAGCGTGGCCGTGCTCCTCGCCTGCTGGGAAGGGCTCGCCTTCATGGACCTGCCCACAGTGGGAGTGGGATGGGATGGGCTGTGTGCGAAGTATGAACCTCTCTGGGGATGTGAGGCTCATCCTGCGGTGAGTGTCCCCCAGGGCAGGCCAAGAGAACGTAAGACGAGAGGTGATGGGCGCAGGTTGTACCACAGGAGGTTCAGGTTGGATATGAGGCAGAACTTCTTGGAAAGAGTAGAGGTGCTTTGGCACAGGCTGCCCAGTGGTAGGCTGGTGCAGTCGCCATCCCTGGAGGGGTTCAAGAAACCTGTAGATGCGGTACTTAGGGTTCGGTGGGGATGGGTTGATGGTTATCTAGGTGATCTTAGCATTCTCTTCCAACCTTAACGAATGATTCTGTGAGCATTGTCAAGGGTACTCTTGTTCCAGTGCTGGAGGGGGGCTCAGGCTGTGTGGGGCTGCCCACCCCTTCTAGCTGGAAGACTGGGGAGCAAGAGCCTGGCCTAGTGTTGGATCTCCCAGTACAAGGTAAGTGCTGATGTGCTTAGATTTATTCGCTCCTGTTCCTTGAGGCCAAAAGGCTGAGGTTGTTCTGTGTTTGGGTAGGGTTAGGTGGCACTGAATCAGGTTGTTGCCCCATAGGTGCTTTTTCTCTTCTCTGGGGGTCCAACACGTGACATGCATGTTGTCGCTGCCTAGTTTGCATGCTGTTAGTGATGACCCGGAGGTCCTGAGGACAGGATCCAGTTGGAAAGCAGAGGTTGGCTTCTCAGGTCAAACCAGAGCTTGATGCTTGTGCTGTGTGCCCTGTGGCTCCGTTCTGCCATGGATCCTTTTAGCCTCTGTTGCTAATTCTAGCTAGAAAAGTTGCAATTTCCTCTTTCTTCCTGCAAGCTTTGATACGGGGGCTTACATTGCCCTCTCCTCCCATTTCAACCTCCATCGCTTCTCATACAGGCTGCTGGCAGCGTGCAGGAGCGTTCCCAGCCCGCTTGGAGCTGGTGGGATCTCTCCCCGCCTTCCTGTCTCCCTGCTGGTGTGAGGGAAGATGTGATTGATGCGGGCACTTTAGCACAAGTGCCATTTTCCAGGCCGTAGCTCTTGGCACCGGGAGCGCTGCCGGACCGGAGCAGAGGGAGCTGCAGGCAGTGTGTGCGTGCTGAGCGCTTTACGATGCGCTGGGAGGGGAGCACCCGCATCCCTCCCCAGCCCTTAGTGCTCAGCAGTAAAGTAAATGATGCTTAGTATAACTTTGCACTTAGAGGACTTGCAGCTCAATTTGAACAAAACCAAAACTCCGGGAGCGGGAGGGGCTCTGTGGCGAGCTCGGCTCTACAAATCCACCTCGTTAATTTTAACAGGGGGAGGAAGGAATGCTGCGGTGGGGGTGCCGGCAGCCCAGGGCGTGGGGTGGGTTCAGGGCAGACCTCGTTGGGGAGCTCTGGCTGCTTCGGTGACTCGTAAATTACCATCCCCAAACAATGGTCTTGGGCAAACGCTGCCTGCGCTGGGGAGCGCTCGCTCCAAGGCTCCCCGGGTCTGCTGGGCTTTGCCAGCTCTTCAGGGAGGTTTTTGGAAAGGAGATAACGTGCCCAGGAATGAAAGCTGTTTGTGAAGCACTTGGAAGATGGAAAGAGCTATAGAAGTGCTGTAATTAATAGGGACTGGCTAATTTAATGTTCTGCCTGGACATCATCTCTGCTGATATATATGTAAGGAAAAGCACCTCCATTAGTGCTAGGGAAAATCGTTCCCCCTCCTGTGCTGGGAATAAAGGAGCCAGATTTATTTCTCTTAATTGTCTCCAGGAACTGAAGTCCAAATGTCCCTGCATCTTGGATGTGTCTGAGACAGCAAAGCTGTACACAGAGCCTCTGCTCCCACCAGCTGCCATGCAGGGATCAGGTTTGGGGCCGGAATGACCTGTGGGCTCTTACAGAACGCTGTGTGGGTCTGCAGCACACGGGACGCTTGCGAAACTCAGAGGTTCATATGCTTCCCGTTTGCAGCCTGAACGTCTTGTGTTGAGATAGGTCTGTGCTGCTTTGAATGGCTGCTGCTGCAGTTAGGGGCTTTGTAATGGCACCTGTACTGCAGGAGGTCTTGCTTATATTTTGCTTCTCATTGCTGTAGGTCCTCTCTTCAGTCTTTAGGCACCGGTTCTTGCAGCCATATCTCCAATGCTGGTCAGCACAGCTCTCCCAGCCTCTCATCCCTGCCTGCAGCTGGCCAGCCTGCTCTCCACACTCCATATATAGCTTGCAGGGAGGCTGTTGGAGCTGCTGCTGCTTTGTGTCCAGCTTTGGATGTGTGCTGCTCACCGGGAAGCCGGCGTGTTCCCTTCGCCTGAATATGGTGTTGGGACCTGCCCAAGGCTTGAAGGGACTGGCCTTATATGCATCGGAACATGTTGTTTCTGTATAGATGTTTTTATAAGGGCTGTAAACCGGGGCACTTTGCTGCGCTGTGGGTTCCGGGGGAACTTCCAGGAAGCATTATATCCCAGCTCCATCTCCTGCATGCTTGGGTGCTGCAGGATAGGGGGCTGAGGGTACAGGGAACCCATCCCAAAGCACAAAGCCAGCCTGGAGCTTTCCAGCTGCCTATCCCGGTTGCTCTGGATGTGTGTGTGTGTGTGTGTGTGCACAGGGTGACACCAAAGGCAGTAGGTGTACCCAGCAGGGCTCTATGAACACACTCCTACCAGGGCCAGCTGGCCGCCGCGCTGCATTTTGGAGATGCTTTGCCCTGCTGCTGAAAGAGCAAAGGAGAGATCCCTCAGGAGCAGGGTCAGCTGGCAGCCCTGATGCTGCTGTGTGTCCTGATCCTGAGCCAGCCCTCAGGGCTGCCTGTGCCTCAGTTTCCCCATGGATAAAAATGATGTTCAGTCACTTTCAATCCATCTGTTTGATTTCCTTTTGAGCCATGCTTAGGAAGCACTAAGGGAGTCCTTGCGGTCCGTTGGCATGGTGTGGCGGGTTGGGGAGTGGTCCCAGCCACTGGGCTGGCTTTGTCCTTAGTGGCGCAGAGCTGGGGCTGAAGCAGCCGCCCTGCAGGAGCCACCCTGACCCTTCTGTGCTTGGGGACCACCCAAAGGGCAGCTGGCCGCGAACCAGAGATGCTATGGTAACTTAATCGCACCCTGCAGGGAGAAGCAGTGCTATAAAGAGGTACTGATTTAAACAGGTATTTAAGGGGCTGGGGCTGCGCTGAGGTGGCTTGCAGGCTGCTTAAAAGCTGCAAGCAGTCCACCTTAATTGTCTGCCCTTACATGTTCCCAAATTGCCGGGATCATGTTCTCTGATGAGCCTCTGGCCAGAGGCCACAAGGATAACAGGTGCCTCCAGGACGGGACGAGCCAACTCCAAATAGGCTGGGCCAAGGGGACCTGGGAGCCTGGCAGCAGGGTTTGCAGTGGGGTGGACGTGTGGGTCACAGAGGCTCCTCCGGTTTCACCTGAGGCGCTTTAGGGCCTGGTGACGCTGCACAAGGTCCCTGTGCAGCCAGCACACAATGTCTGTCCTTGGAGAAATGGGTTGGACACCGGAGATGGTGCTAAAGGCCACGCATTTCTCCTTCCCTGTAAGACAGGGCAGGGACAGGCCCTTCTGTGTGGGGGGCACGGTGGGGGCTGGAGACTTTATGTGCTTGTGGGGCGAGGCTGGGTTTGTGGGTTACCCGGTTCTGGAAGTGGCCTGGCCCAGCAGCTGGGGCCACGTCCCTGTGTCTGAAGGGGGGACACTGGCAGAGCTGGATGGAGGTTTATGAAGCCAGACCTGCCAGCTGGGGACGTGGGGAGCCCCAGGGACACCGCCAGCCTGCAGGGTGCCAGAAGGCAACAGCTTTCTGTCGCCGTGGCCTGGGCTTGGGTTGAACTTGTGACCCAGAGATAAAAGCCTGTCTCCTCCCTGCCTGGCTCCAGTGCCCCTTTCCTCCAGTTGCCCAGGCTCTCAGGCTTGCATCCAGCCTCACGGTGCAGAAAGGTCACCGATGGCCGTGCCTGCCGTCTGCATCCCCTTCCACCTCAGGCTTTAACCACAAGGCCATCTGGCTCCACTGAAAGCCTCCTCCTCTGCTCCCCACCCAGCTCGCTCACCCAGCGCAGAGTGATCACTGGTTGTCCTTTGGCTTTCATGGGAGCTGCCGGGGAGCCCTACTGTGGGGGCAGCTTCATGAAATTCACCCGGATTTGGGGTTTATTGGGTCGTGGGAGGGCTCAGCAGAGCAGCATAGGGCTGGGCGAGGGCTCCACGCGTGTCCCCTCCCTGCCCCACCCCATGGAGGATCCGTGGGGTTGGGAAGGCAGGAGGGGGTCTGCAAATGTCCGTTATATCTGCCGTTAATTTCGTGATTGGAAACGAAGCAACAAAGGGAGGTGGTGCAGCGTGAGGATGGTTTAACCTTGATAAAACAGTGATTTCACCAAGGATGATGTTCTCCCATCTATCTTCATCCATCAGGGCGCCGCTGAAATATGCTGATGAAGCCTGTGGATAGGAGTACAGTGCAGTTAAATGGGGCGTTGCAAACGCTCTCTGCACCCCCGTGACAAGGTGGCGTTACTTACTGTCCAAATTTAGTGCAGGGAACAGCACGAGAGCTGCGTTTTGCTCTGGGCTGGGGTAGGATGCGGCCAGGGCCGTAGCCCCTCTGCAGAGGAAGTGGAGGTGGCAGTGGCACCTGGGCACATCCCTTAGTTTTCCCTTTCTATTCAGTTGCCACTGAGTCACAGGTGCAGAAGCAATAAGCAAATTCAACTTGCTCGTGCAGTTGTCTTCCCCTCCCTAGCAGATGGAGAAATGTGGTTGTGGAAGGGATCTGCTTTGCAGGTAAGGAGGTGGTTGTGCTGGCTTTGGTTGAGCGTCAGCTGGAGGGTCTGCTCGGTAAAGGAGCGGGGGAGTCGGGGATTCCCAGGGCTTTGTTTGTTTGGCTCCATGTGTTGTGTCTGGGTGTGCTGTGTCGGAGCAGCAGTAATTAAGCTTTATTTATATGGGGTTTCCCAGCTTACGGGGTGGGAAGTCTCTGTACGTGGGTTTGAGTGCTGCGTGCGAACTTCTTGTCAGGTTGGGGGATTAGCAGCACAGGCCTGCGCGCTGCAGTCTTTTTTGGTCATGGATCTAAAGCTGGTTTGCTGGCTGCAGGAGATGTGAGTGTAAATGTGGATAGGTCAGCGGTAACTGAGCCCTGTAACCCAAGCTGCTGCCCTACCCAGCCCTGCTGGGAATGGTGGCGTTCTGCTGGCATTATGGTGTCGTGCGTGGCTCCAGCATTTCCAGTGTGGACTGGGAGCTGCTGGTGGCGTGGGGCCATTCCTGTGCTGAGGAACCAAGGGCTCAGTGCCCTGTCCCAGTGCAGGCGTTGCTGTTCCAGCCAGCTCGTCGTGGTGCAGCCAGGTTTTCTTCCAAGGAGCGTTACCAGCAGGCCTCCTTCCGGATTCATGCTTGCAATGAGGTAAACCTGTCTGCAATCTCCAGGGCTCTGACACAGCTCCAGAGTTCTCCTCCATAAATAACCCAGACAGGCAGATGCCTCCTGACGGACAAGACAGACGGCAAAGGCTGGAGAGCTCTCCGGACCCAGAGGGTGGCTGCTGCAGGACCATCCCCAGCTCACCTGCACAAACTTTCAGCCTGTGGGACTTCTCCCTCCCACCAGCAAACTCGCTGTTCATGACTTTGTGACAGCCTCCCTTGTGTGACACCCAGGATCTGGGGACCAGGGGCACAGGTTGCTTCAGGGCATAGCTCACTAGCTTACAGCAAAGCTGTTCCTTCCCACCCCTCAGCCTCCTGTGTTCCCGTTCTCCTATTGCTGCTTCCACTCCTGATGCATTTGGGAGCATTTGGGGAAGAAAAAAAAAAAAAAAAAGAAAAGAAAAAAGTTGACAAAAGAAATGAATTATGCATAAGGAATTAATTTCCTTGATGAATAGGGACTTACAAACTCAATTGCCATTCGCTTTCAAGGGATGCTTGGGGGAGTGGTGGGAGGGAAGAAAAGCTGAGGATGGAGGGAAGGGTGAGTGGCTGAGCCTGGAAGTGTTCCTGGCCATTGAGTGGACTTCTGGAAACAGCCTTGGGTCATTTAAACCATGTGATGGGTCCCATATTCCCATCGTTGTGTGGGGTTCTTCACTGCGGGGAAAATCAGGGTGGTGAACATCAGCATATCTGGCAGTGCATCTGACAATGAGTGCCATCCTTTGCTCAGAAGAGGAAGAAAAAAAGGGGCCAGATGGGGATTCTGCTTTTTTCATAAGAGGGGAAACTGAGGTATGTGTGACTTGTTGAGGCCAGGTCCGGATCAGGAGCCATGACTGGAGCGGAGCTCTGGGCTCCTGTGTTCCAGAGGTTTGCCTCCTTCCCCTCCTGGGTCCTGCTGTGTCCTGGGAGCAGAGCCAGCAACCAGGAGCATTAAAAGCGCCAGAGTGAAGATGCTGAAAGAGAGCCATCTGGAAACTGTATCCAGCCAGAAGACATTACCCCAAAGCCAAGGAGAGAGCTCATGCTCCTGATGGGGTGAGCGTATCCATCACCCCCAGCTGTCTGCTTGGCATTCAGCGGATGAGCTCTTGTGCTGTGTGCTGGTGTGGACAGGAGGTCTCCTCTCGAGGTGGTGTGATGGGACAGGTCCGTGCTTTGTAGGGAAGCCTGCTTTTGGTGGCGGTCACATTTGGATTGAGAAGCATTTCGCTTTGCAAAGCATCAGAGCCCCTGTGTCCCAGCTGTTGCCCTGGCTGATGCATTCGGGAAGTGGTGGTGAGAAGGCATGGAGCAGAGCTGCGCTGAACCTCAGCGTCATCCCAAGATGGAGCGGAGTTCATACCGGGAAGGCCAGCAGCTCTGTCTTCATTGAGATCTGGTTTCTCAAACCTCAGCATCGCCAGATGAGACTGTGAGGGAAGAAAGCTGGAGGGACTTGTGCAGTGCTACCCCCGTGCAGAGCCTGGGCTCATGCCCAGCCCACATGAGGGAGATGGTACGAGTGGGGCTCCAGCTGCAGGAGCCAGTGGAAGGGGCACATGGGCCCTGCTGGGGTGGTTTAATCGCTCATCTTCTTTCCCCTCCCCATCTCCCCCACCCTTTCGCTTTCCCAAGCGCAGGGCAAAGGGGAGCCGCGGAAAGAGGGCTGTGGAAGCTGTCGCTTTGCATTGAGCGGATGGGGAAAGGTCTCTACCTGCCTTATTTTGTCCCTTTTGCTGTCAGCGCTGACAGTGCTCATGTTTATTTCATCTGGCGTGGCGGCTGTCTCGTTTCCCTATCCTCCGATGTCATTAGCGCGCTGAGAGCGGGCCCTGCAGTGCTCAGCCTAATGAATTCCGCTGTGGCTCTTCTCTCCCCACCTCGTTACCAAAGCTCAAGGTGTCAAATTAAACCCGGCCTGGGAAAGGAGAGCGAGAACAAGGCGTGAGGGGAGGCGGGGAGGGGAGAAGGGGGGGCACTGCGTGTTGTGGGGGTTCACTCCCTTCCAGGTTTCCCATTTCCTAGCTGCATTTATGTTTTAAGATGTTTCCTGCGCAGCTGGGATTTCTCCTTGAGGCTGGGCTTGGGATGACTTTGTCCTTGGCCTTGGGTGCCCTCCTGGTGGGGATAAAGTGTGCAGAGACCCCTGGCCTTGCCAAGCATCATCACAGCAGCAGGCCTCATCCTTGTCCCTGGCTGGCTTTGTGGATGTGACCTCAGTGGGCAGAGAGGATGCGTGCACGGGCTTCTTCCCTTCCCTATTGCTGTCTGGATCCACAGCTCGTGGCAGGAGGAGACTTGTTCCCACTTTAAATCCTAGAGATCAGTGGTGGCAGAGAGCCAGCTGCTCCATTCTGCTTGTGCTGAGCCAGCTGCACTTCATTAGCTGTCCTCTGCGTTGGTCACAGCGGCCGTGCTGGGGGTTTGGCTGCACCACCCTGGCTCTCAGGGCAGCTGTTGGCAGGAGATGAAGACCCCAGCTCTGCCTCCAGCTGCTTGGGAAGGCTTGGAGTGGGAGGAGGAAGACGAAGAGGAGGACGTGCCAGATGTGGCTCTCCCCATCTCCATGTATCCCACCGGAGCCGTTGGGGTGGGTGTGCTCAGGACCCACAGGCTGCTGTCCCCAACCCTGGAGACACTTGTGATGTCTTCTACCCACCCGGGCCACAGCTGGGTGCGATGGGAGGTGAGGAGCAATTTCACGTGCAATTGGAACTGCAAAGGGAGAGTGGAGGGAGCTGCGATTTAATCACCTCGGCTGGCTGTGGGCCAAGACCACCAAGGTTAAAACACCTCTCTGATGCAGGAGGTGCCAGGGGAGTATTAATTGTCATAATTCATCAAGCACTTGGCACCTGGTGGCGTGCTGTCCATGCACTGTCCTGGCATGCTGGGTCAGGGTCAGCATTGGATGGGGACTTCAGGCAATTTGGAGGCTTTACTGGGAAGTGGGTTAAACCTGGTGGCTCCCAGGGCTGTGGTGCTAGGGGCTGGAGGAGGGAAGGGCCTCCAGAACCACCTGTCTGAGGGAGAGCATGGGAAGATGGCAGGTTGGCACATGGATTGGATTAGGGTTCAGACCCAGCCCAATACCCTCTCTGACCTGGCCTTGCTTGCTTCTTGGGAAAGACTCGGTGCCAGGGATGCTGCAGGGGCAGGATGGCCCTGTGCTGTGGCAGCTTGCTGGCTGGGACACCTGACATGGCAAAGAGGTCTGAAGAAGGAGTTAAATGATATGAATACTTGCTAGAGGAACAGTCTGTGATAAAACAGAAATGTTTTCCCTGCGATACCCTGGAAAAAAAGGCAGGCGAGAAAGAAATGCAAGTATCAGCTTAGGGATGGCTCTTTGGTAAGGGCTCAGCCTGCTGAAAGAAAGACAACCTGTGCATCAGAAAGGGGTGAGCGTAGCCACGAATGGACTCAGTGCAAGTATCGGTCTGTTACATGGAGATATTGCCACTTTTCGCTTCCATGGGAAGCATTGAAATGTAACCAGCTGTTTTGATTTAAGCAGTTTATATTGTATTCTCTGTTTGCTGGAGGTAGTGTAGTAGTAGGGAAATGAAAGGCTGGTGTGAGCTGTGCGTTGGTTGGGACAGCAGGAAGCTGCTGAGCGGAAATCACCTCTGTGACACGGGGTTTTCCAGGTGCTTCAGGCTCTCAGTGCCACGTCAACTGATGGCGCATGCAGCCTAGGAGGCCAGAGAAATGGAAAGAGCAAAAAAGAGCCATGGGTAATGGAGGACCCTTCCCCAGTGTCCGCACCAAAGCAGGGATAGAGCTGGGTGATGCTCACTGAAGAGACAGGAATTGGCTCACACAGCCACATGGCTTCTGTTGTGCTTCGGAGCACAGGAGCGGGGTTTGCACTCGATAACATTTGCAGGCTCGGTACTGATTCCTGTTAATGCAGGAGGATTATTGTGAGATCCTCCTCATTAGCACAGCAATGTGGTGCTTCGATTCCCAGCTACCTGTCTCAAGAAGCATGGGGTCGTGGCGAGTCAGCATTGCTAAGTGCAGAAGTGCAAAGCTTCTTGCATGGTTGGGCCCAGGGCGCCCAGCAGCATGCCTCAGTTTCCCCAGTGTTACAGAGGTTGATGTGCGTTTGCTGTGGCTCTGTGGTACTGTGGAGACGAGCTCATTCAAGCACATTGAAGTCCTCTGATGAAAAGCACTGCAGAAGGACGGAGGCTTATTAATTGTTGTTGAGAGTATCTGTCAATCCGGCACGAGGAGCTGCTTGCTGAATTTCTGCTCTTTCCGTCTGGAAGAAGATAGTGACAGTATTGAGACAATCGGAATGGGGCTGTCATTCTCATGGAAATCAGTCCTGCAGGCTGAAATCCTCCTGGTTTATAGGAGCTGTATATCCAAGCTGTGATGAGAAATAGCTGTCCTGGTATGTTCATGTGAAGGCATGGCTGTTGTTGACCGTCGCCTTCCTTTTCCTGGAACTTGCTGCTCTTTTGCCCTCTTTTCCCCAGCAGTGAAGGACAGAAGAGCTGCTTGTTGGGTTTAGCTTCTTCACTTTGTTGTTGGCACCAGTACGTTAGACTTGAAAGCTGCAGGTGATAATAGGGAGCTGTCATCGTGCATGCAAAACTAAATGCTCTTGGGGGGTGATGGGCTTGTGCTTGACCCATGCCCAGGCTCAATTTACTTGGAAAACTTGGGGTTTATTGCTCCGGGGAGGCTTCTCTGCAGGTATGTTGTATCTCAGAGGCTTCTTCACTCCTTGGAGCAGGCTCCCATGCAGTGCATTCGGGCTCCGGCACCGTGCCCGCTGCTGTTGAGCTGATGGGTTGCTGCCAGCCCAGATGGTCCGCGGGCCAGATTTCCTTGGCTGGTCAGCTATCAGCAAACCAAACGGTGACGGCTGTATGTCCTACAGCAACTCCATCTGGCAGAGCAGGGGCGGCATCCCAGCTGTCTCAGCTTGACGTCAGAAAGTCACCCGCAGAGCCTCTCTGCGGGTTTGTAGCTCTGGTTGAGGCTCTGTGCTTTCTATGTTCTTCTGGGAAAGCTGTTGGAAGGCTCTGGTCTCCCCGGCCTGACCTGGTGTGGAGATTTCCCTTTGCTTTGCAGGGTGGGAGAGATCTGGGAGGTTGTCCTCCAGTGATCATGCATGGTCCAAGAGAAGGTAGAAGCAGCTCCCTTCACCCTCTCTAATCTCCAAGACATGGGATAAGGTTGCCCTTCCTAAACTCCTGCTTTGTGAATGCTGCCCTTTTGCTTATGACTTGGGGAAGGAAGTGCTCGTGATGGTGGAATGGGCTGCCAGGGGAGGGCAAGCTTTCCTCCCTCTCAGCACATCATCACTTACTCTTCCAGCTAGCCAAGGGCTGTAGGGCTGAGAGGACTGATAGGGTCTGGCCCTTTCTGATGGGTTGGGTTGTCTTGCTGAATGCAAAGCAGCCCAAAGTGAATTTGGAACTGGGAACTGGATATTGCTGATGGTGCGTCTCATGTCTTATAAGCATAGAGATCTCGGTGCTCCGGAGCTGGGCACATAGGTACTGGGAGTGCTCCTTGGTGAGATGTCTCAGTAGGACAGCAAAAGCGTCCCTGACGCTGCGGAGAACTGTCTGCCCTCAGATACCACGTGTAGATGGGTATTGACCACGCACAAGGCTTAGCTTAAGGCCCTCCTTCCTCCTGGAATGGAGGAATGGATGCTGCCTTGCAGCTGCACATCCACTGCCCCAGCCAGGGGGGCTCTTTTGGCACCTTCTGCACCCATGGCCAAGGGGGACGGACTGGGATCTCCCAGACTCATCACTTCCCAGTGTGAGCAGCCCTGGGTGCCGTCTCCTTTCACCCAGCTCCGTCTTGCTCCTCCCCGCCTTTGCTATGACATGCAGCATCTTTCTGGCAGATGAGCGTGGCAGTGCCAGGCTGGGCTTTCTTGCCAGTGTGGCAACAGCCACAGCTCCCAGCTTGTTAGACTGAAAGAATGTGCCGTTTTAATTAATGATATGTAAATATCCTTGAATGGGCCGCATTTGCATATTAAGAGAGATTTGCGGAATCTGCGGAGTAATATATTTTAATTAAGGATTAATTAAAAATAATGGGAATTTCATTTCGCCTGGCAGAATCCGTTTAGATCTTAGCACACGTCTGCTCTGGAGTCTGGTCTGAGCATGCTGCCGCCGTGGCCGGGGCTGTGACTGGGGTGCCAGTGCCAGTCCTCTCCAGGCAGGTTCCGGATGCAGCAGCCGAGCTGGCGGTGGGGTGAGCGGCCGGTCCCCTTTGCCACAGCGCCCGGCTGCGGGTTTTCGGGCTGTTTTTTGATATTCTTTATGGCAAAATAAGCAAATGGCTGTGAGACACGGAACACTAGTTGTGTTGGCAATTATGTTAATAGCATGCTATTAGGCTATGATTCTATATGAGCAATTGGGGAGAAGAAATGCCTTACTGAGAGAGAATGATACAACAGACGTCTGTCTTATTGATATAGCTCCAGAGGAGCTTTCTGCGTAATTACACTCGGCCACTTTTCAGAGGTAGGGGAGAGGCTGCAGCCATGGGATGGAAGGGAGCGTGGCCCCCTGGGGCTGGCCCTGAGGCAGGGATGCCCTTGTGGCGCTGCTGGTGGGGATTTGATACCCAGCAATGACACTGAGCCTCCAAACATCCTTTAGGCTCTGATCCTGGGTGGCAGGATAGGTCCTGCCGTTGGTGGCCCAGTGGCTTCTGTAGGGCATGGCAAAGCTTGGTGAGGCCCCAGAGCTTGGTTGCAGCGATGGAGTCTCTCAGGTTCCTGGTCACAGTTGGACCGAGCGGCGCTGATGGAGAGTGAAGATGGCACTTGGGGCTGGTGAGGAAGGGATGAGATGGGCGGGAGGGAGAGCAGGGGCAGTGAGGGTGCTGCTCCCTCCATCCCGCTGCATTTTCCATGCGCTGAGCTTTCTGCAGCGTATCGAATGCAAATGGAGAAAATGCAGTTTGTGGTAAGTGTCCGCTAATAAATAACCTCGGAGTCTTCTCCCTATCAGGCGGTGACATCCTGCATTTCTCTTCCCCGCCGCACCAGCCCAAGACATTAATGATGTGGTGCTCCTTACGGGATGTGCTGTCCATGCTAAGCATCTCCGGGCTCACAAAATGGTGGGAAGGGAGCCCGGCCCCAGTCCTGCAGCCCCGGGCAGAAAGGTCAGCGCTGTCCCGGCGTCCCTCCGCCCCACAGAGCCGTCTGCTCCAGCTCCTGGTTGCTAGAGGATTTCATTAACCGAATGAAGTAAGAAAATAATCAATTTCAGATGTTCCCAGTGTTTGTGGTAATGGTCTCTCTAACCATTCTGATTAGCCGAGTGAAATGGAATTTTTCTTTTAAATTACAATGCGTTGACATTAAATATAGGCAAACTTTGTGTGTGCAGGGGGAGGGGACCTGCTTTTTACATCCATCCTATCCTCCTCCCTCCCTCCCCAGCCTCTGCCTTATCTCGCCATCACTCCTCCCCAGCCCTGCTGAAATCCCCTGTGACTTCTCCCTGCTGCCCACCAGGCTGTGATTTTTTTTTTTCCCCTCTGCTTGCTGAAACGTTCCTGAAGGTTTGGGGTCCAGTGGGTCTTTTTTCTCCTGCAGTGCTTTGGGGCCCAGCCAGAGCCACGAGGCCGGCTGTCCCTCCTCGCTCGGGTTCTGCCGTGTCCCTTTTGGCTTTGTGGTTTCCTTCCAGTGCCCTGACTCAATAGTGGTGCTGTGTATTAGGGGTCAGGCTGGGGCTGTGTCCCCAGGGCTGCAGCCCTTCTCTCACTGCAGCCCGATCCCAGCTCTGCAGACAAGCTCACCGTGCCTTCCTTCCTTGCCCACTCTTTCCTCTCACCACAGCAAATTCACCACACCCCAAACCAGCCCACAGTGGCTTTTCCATTATTAATATATTTTTTTTCCTTTTTATTTATTTTTCATGCCTTTTCCCCCCCAACCCTCCTTATTCCTCCCCCGGTCAGTACATGGCTGCAGCGTGCTCTCACTGTGGCAGTGTGTGTGCTCCTGTACCGAGCCCAGTGCTTGCACTTCTCCTTTTGATAAGCTGTCATCCCCAGGCCCTGAGCAGGGATTTGATCAGAGCACTCTCTCGACCCCGTGGAAGACATTAAACACCCTCCCAGACCCTTTCCTCTGTCTCCATCTCTGAACCTTTCACTCTCCTTTAATGAGAATTTCTCCTAATTATTTCAGTGGCTGCAGCACAGGGACCGCAGTGTAGTTAGATCTTGATACCAGGACGTGACTGTTATGCTGATAAAGGCAAAAGATCAATAATTTAGGCCCTGGCGTTAATGGCAGAGCTGAGAGCTTAAGTGTCTGTATTCAGGTTTAGTCCTGAAGATTCCAGGAGTATTAATGGTTTCCAGAGGAATTCCCCCCCTTCCCCTCCACTTGTGCTGCCGTTGCTTTTTCCCCAAGTCCTGTGTCTTTCTAAAAGCCCCTTTTCTTCATGTTTCGTTTCATTTTTGCATTCCCTTTGCAGCTTCCCCGTCATCGCACACCCACAGCCTCTCTGCTCTGCTTTCCACTTGCCCTGGAATTGCCCTCCCGCAATCGGCCTGGTGGTGCGTTAGAAAGCAAAGGAGGGGGGGGAGAAAGCATTAAAGGGGGAAAAAAAAACGGCCAATAAAATGCACAGAAGAAAAGCTGGCTTTGGAGATGGCAGCACTGACCCTGCTCTGGAGCTGAGCCATGGGCGTGAAACGCTGCTGCAAGCCACTGACAGTATTTTCTCTCCCCATGCAGTGTCCCTGGGCTGCCTGGATTGTGCTTGGATGCCCAGGGTGGCACGTGAGAAGTTTGGTGGGATGAGAAGGGAGAGGGGTGGGAAACATTAACCAGTTTTCCTGGTTAAGCACTTTCCTCCTTGGCTTTTTTTCCTAGCCTGTTAGTACTTGAGGATTCAGGAAATACTGAGTTGATTTGAAAGATGACAAATGATGAAGGGAAATTGGGGGATAAAGACTGTTATTTAGCCACTAGCGGCGATGCCTGGGAAACACTGTTATATGCATTAGCTGGTTAATGGGAATTTTGCCTGGGCTATCTCCATCCTGATTAGGGGACAGAGGGTGCGGGGGAGGCTCAGATTTCATGGCCTTTTGGTCCATGTGGTGTCCCAGGGGATCATGAAGGGTTTCTTGGGGTGACTCAGCACCTCCTTTCTCAGGTGCACGGGGTTTGAAGGGCTGAGATCTGCTTTCCACCTTTTTGCTGTCAGCGGAGGGTCCTGTTGGCATCTAGGGGACGCTGTGCTCCTTTGCATCCCCGTGCCCTGGCTGGGCTCTGACAGGCAGTGAAGAGGAGCTTAGTAGGACGGTCCTATGGTGCTCAGTGCAGCTGGCCTCTCCTGTTCAGCTTGCATTGGCAGGGCAAGCCGGAGTATAAATTAGTTTTAACTTATTGTAGTCACTGAAGTATATAAATATAGCTGGAGACATGCAGGGAGAACATCTGGCCAGTGGAAGAGTGTTTGCTGGCTTTCATGTGACTGTGTTATTTGGAGTTGGGAGTGAAGAACCTTTAAAAGTGGATTTTTTCAAAGAACCAAAAGGATTGAAACAGTGCCTGATTCCACTGTGTTTACAGAAATAAATATGTACGTGTGTATGTATGCGTGAGTCAGTTCCCTAGTGGTGGTGATCTGCCCAGGCTGGGAGCTTGAGCACCATCTTCAAGGTCTCTTCTTGCTTTTCCTGGTGGGTCTCAGCTTCTTCTCCAGGGCAAGAGATTTTTCCACTGAGGGCAGTGAGGCAGTGGCACAGGCTGCCCTGAGAGCTGTGGGTGCCATCCCTGCAGATAGCCACGGTCAGGCTGGATGGGCTCTGAGCACTGATGGAGCTGTGGGTGTCCCTGCTCGGTGCAGGGGGCTGGACCAGATTTGCAGAGCTTGTATCAGCAAGCTTCAGAAGCCATAAGGACACGTACAAGTAGCTGTAGATTTTATGGCCACCAGAATGTTGGTAGTGAGCTAAGGGAGGATTCCCAAAGCTGTGCTGGTATTTGTTGTGGGTAGCCCTGGGGAGCGGGTATTTGTATCTGAAGTGTTAATGGAGAGGCTGAATTGAATCGTGCGTGCCGTCGGGGGAGTGGTGAAAGCCATTTACAAAAGAAGCCAAGAGAAGATCAGTAGAAATGCACACAAACCCTAAAAGTCCCAATGTGACGCCTGAATAATCGCCCATTTGTCTGGGGAAAGAGATTAATCCAGCCAGGGTTCAGTTTAACAGGATTATTGAACGTGGGAGGGGGGACAGAGGCAGGGGAACACCCTGGGATTTTCCATGCTGCTCCAGACCATGGATCTGCCATTTCCAGGAGCCCCAACACGGCTGGGAAGCTGTGGGGTGAAGGTGACAGCCGGGAGTGCGTGAGTTGGCTGTAGCGGGACATCTGGCCTTCGTTTCAAGGCAGAGATGGGGGTGTGGGCGTGGATGTGATGTATGGATGGGGTGTTCTGTAGCAGGGGAAGGTAGAGCTGGTGGTTCGGCTTTTGACCATATACCGCCAAGCAATCTTTTTCTTATCACCACATAGCCTGTTGCTGGTGTCTCCAAGGAATCTATGATCGGCTTAATGGTGTCCGTTCCAATCCTGCTGGGGAAGTCTCTCTTTGGGAAAGCCAAGGCAGGGATTTGGGAGGCGTTGCTGGGATGGACAAGGCCCCTGTAGCCTCTGGAGGAGGGCACAAGACTTGTGATGAGGCCAGGTGAGCCATCAGTGATGCTGATGAAACCCTGTCACAGGGGTCCTACTGCAGAAGGTGCCTGAGGGCAAGGAGGTTTCTGTCCTTCAGTGTTTTGCTGCCTGGTAGCTCTGATCCCAGCAGCTTTCCTGTCTTAAGCAGTTTTTTAGGCATTAATGTGTTTTCTTCTTTAAGGAGCTTTTTTGCTCTCAGAAACAAGCAGGCACGTAGACAAGCAGGGAGACAGTTCTGCTGCCTCTACAACATTCCCACAAAGCAGATCACACGGAGTAAAGTGAAAGGAGGAATGTTTTTATGGTATTGCCTTCATTTGTATGGAGATAGATAGGAGTGTGCGTCTGTGTGTCTTTGTGCATGCTTTGTAATATAAAGCAACCCCAGAGCTGCTGATGTGCTCTCAGATGCCATAACCTCTTTTAGTTCTGCCCCTTGTGTAGAGTGTCTGAGCGGAGAGGTTGGTGGGAGCAGGGGGCTGGAGCTCCAGTGTTCCTTCTGGGATGTGTCAGTGTTTTTGGGGGGAGGGGTGGTGAGAAACAAAACCCTCAGCAGGCACAGAAATGATGTCACTTTTTATAAAAGGCCTCACTTTCCTGTTTCACAGTTTCCATGTATTTAACCCACAGATCAGTTGTAAAAGAACCTGTCATCGAGCAGCATCCCCTCCTGTGCACACGTGAGAGCAATAGCAGTGACGTTGCCTTTCCAGCCCCTCTCTCCTTAAGTCAACATGCACCTCTCCTGCAGCGGAACCCATTTTTCCCCTCTGGTGCCAGACTGGGTGGTTTGGTAACTGTGCCTGTGGCAGGGATTGGAACCGGACCATCTTGGAGGTCCCTTCCAACACAAGCCAGTCTATGATTCTGTGAAGAAGAGTCATAGGAGAGTTGAGGTGGCAGTGTCGTGTGTGATGTCTGTAATGCAGCAGGCATTGGTGGGATCTCTCCCCAGTGCCCCTTGAACCCACAGGGAGGTTTGGCACCCTGAGCAGCCTGTGGCGAGGAGTTACTGCAGCTCAACAGCACTCCTGCAGTTCCTTGTAGCTGCAGACACTCCTGGAGCCTGTTTTGCAGGGAGGGCATTTGCAGGTATGGATGGGGAGTGTGGTTGCCTTGGCTGGGGGGGCCTGCCTACTCTGTGCCCCCTGTGCCCCAACCTGCGGCCCCTGGCACTGCACCGTGCCGAGCTGGGGATGAATGATGGGGGCTCAACAAAGTGTTTAAACACCAGAATGGAAATTAATGTCCCCTCATTGCTGGTGAGGCTGCCAATACATTACGGCAAGCACCTTCCCAAAGTGAAATGAATGTTTGTTTATCCTCATGAAATATACATCAAAACATGTTGGTGGGAGAGGCTCCTAATGGGGGACAGGGCCAGCTTGCCATCAATTCCCGGCTGGGAGCGGACGCTGCTCCCTTGCTGTTCCTCTCCTCTTTCCTTTCCTCTCTGGCCTTTATTTCTGAAGCCCAACCTGTCCACAGCTGTGCATCCAAAAGCATTAATACGGCTTTAATGAAAACTCCGCTTGATCTGTCCAAAGATATTGATGAGTGGTCCTCGATCGTATTCATCTTCTCGTTGCGGGAGGAAATGAAGGCAGTGAGCGCACGGGGCTGCCGGTGCCACTCGCAGTGCTGGCAGAGCAGAGCGCGGGGACCTCACCACACCAACCTCGGGCACATTCCCCAATTCTCAGTCCCTTTTTTGCAACCAGAAAGAAAGCTTTCGCCTCAGCTGGACTGCGCGGTGAAATTCCAGGCCGGTATTTAACATTCGAATCATTAAGTTGCCGCCAATAAATCCATTACTGTTAATTATATTGAAGGGCCTAACGATCCGTCAACAGTATTCTCCCATTGATTTCCATTCGCATCGAATGGGCCCCTCGCCTTCTCTCCGTGCTGGGGCTCGCATGTTTGGGGTTTGCTCTCCCCCTTCCTTGCAGCGCCGCAGCAATGCAGTGCGGCCGCTCGCCCCGCTGAGCCCGCTCTCCCCGTGCACAGAACGCTTCTCGATAGGAACAAGCTACATTTCTTTATGGCTTATGGCAAACTGCCTTGATTACTTCTACTGTTGTACCCATTATGTGAATTAAATATGTATTCAGTTGCATGCTGCTTGCGTTGTTATTGCAGGGTGACATATGGTAGTGACTCAATTAGAATGAAACTAGCATTAGATAACCCTTCTGATTACATGCATCCCAGCCCGCTCGCCAGCCTGCCGCCGCTCTGCCTGCTCCCTGCCCATCACCAGGCCATGGGTCTCATCATCCTCCGTCATCTGCACCTGAGCTTCAGGTATGAGCATCCCGCCTGCGCGGGATGAGGAGCTTGGATCCCACCTCGTGGCATCCTACTGCTGCTGAGTTTTGCTTTGCCTTGTGGTAGCACTGGAATTTTATAGGCCATGTGGGTGCCCAAGCGCGGGGGCTGCTCCGCTGCGGCACCACGGTGTTTGGGGATGTCCTCACAGCAGCAGCAAACGAGGCTCTGAATTAGGTTGTTGGATGGTTGCATCTGGCAGGTAAATGCTACCTTCTGTAAAGGGGAGGAGTTGAGTGGTTGGTGATGTTTCTTTTATCTTTTTCTCCATTTAAAGTGAGCTCCAGGTGAGAAATGCCCTACAAACCCAGCCTTGTTGCCTCTCTTTGCTGGGTGGCTTTGTCACTGCTGCCCTCTGGTGCATGCAGTGACCGGGTCCCTGGGGAGCCCTAAGTTGGATCCCAGGGTGCTTGGCTAAAACGCCATGTTTTGGGGCTTCCTCAGGTTCCTCCTGTCCTGCAGAGACCAGCCTGAACCTCGTGCTTCCTGCAGCTGGAGACTGAGCCTTTCCCTGCCCCACACACACCTGGAGTTTGGAAACTGGGTCAAAACTGTCACAAAAACCTGCATGCCAAGCTCAGTGGCTGGGTCTGGCTACCTTTTTTTACCCAAAGGAACTATTCATGTGCCTGCCGGCGGAGGAATGGGAAGGCCCAGGCTGCTTTTCCCTTAGTGCCGCTTGAGGTCCTCACGTTCGTCGGCACACACAACACTGACGCTGAGCCCTCCCTGCAACTCCCAAATCCCCTGCTTTAATTTTGGAGTTTTGTGGATTGTTTGTCAGCAAATCCTGACTCAAAAGCAAATAGGAAATGGATTAATTATATAACCACGAGGCGGTTCCAGCAGCGAATCTCAGCCTGCATGCTGTTTGCAGGCATCCCTCCTGCAGGGCAGCTCCCTGGCTGCACACTGGGGTCAGTGGGATCAGCACAGCATCTTCTCTTGCACTGGGCAGAGGGGCTTTTCAGAGCCCAGTAATGACTGTGCTCAGGGAGCAAATAACACGCTTGTCAGTGACAGGGCTTAGCTAAATACAAATTTTATCTGTGTATGTATATAGCTATTGAGGGCTGTTTGTGAATGGAAAATAATAGAGTTCAACAACAAAAAAAAAACATTTGTGAGCTTTTTCACATCAAAGCTGGGAGTTTGGTTTGTGGCTTGTTTGTTGTTAATTCTTTGTATTTCTCTTGCATGTTCCCCTTGTAAGTATGCCTGTGTAGGTATATATATGTACACGTGGGCCTGCATGCGTATTATGCTGTCAGACCTCTGTGGGAAGCTTTATTCTTGCTCTTGCAAGTGGGAAGTTTCTTTTTTCAGAGGAATAAAAGCCCAGAGCAGAACCAGGAGATATGGCAAAATAGCTGCTTCAGGAGCCCTCATTGTGTATCCCCTTCCGGCCCCAACTGGTAGCCCCAGTCCCACTAACTCCCTGTATTTTCCTAACATGAAGCTTAGCAGGTTGCTTGGTGCATTCTCCCCCAGCATGGTGCTTGCGGGGTGAGCTGCTGGAGCAGGGTCTGGCCCTCTGTTTCTTGCCTTGCTATCTCTAGCCTTGCTTTTGGCTGGGAGACCGTCAGCTCATACAAATGACTGACAGCAGGCAGTGTCAGGCCTTGGCAGGTATGTAAACAAAGGAGGGAACGGTTTTCTGCTCTTCCCTTTTTTTCTTTTCTTTTATTTTTTGGGGGAAGGCATTGTTTCAAGCACATGGGCGAGGTGCACGATGATGCGGTCACATGCACAGCCCCATTGGGGCTTGCAGTGGCTCTGATGGGTTTCAGATAGGTCTCGGTTTTATTTTGGCACCCCGGGAGCCAAAGGGACTGGGGAGAGGGGTAAGCAGGAGGTAGGCGCCCATGTTGCGTGCTCCCCCCCAGTTCCACGGATTTCCCAGCCCTTTTGTTTCTCACCATCCCACACATTTCCTCCTGCTCTTTGCTGTTTGTAGAGCCTCCCTGCTCTGTTTTCTGAGCCGCCTGCCGAGCCCAGCCCCAGGTCTGCAGGGCTGTCAAGGGCTCTGTCTCTGTCTGATTGATGGGAAAAGTCCTTGTGCATGTGTGTTGTCTTTTTCCCGATGAAAAGCACCACCTGAACGGGTCTCTGCTGGTGGATCCTACTCAGCTCACAAGCTTTCAGCCAATGACTTCAAAGTCCTAGCAGGGGAAACCAAAAATATGGCAAAAAACAACACCCATACAACCCTAAAATTATGGTTTGCTGGGGATGCTCAGCCCAGGGACCAGCGTGGCCACAGCGATGCTGCTCCTTCCTGGACAGACCTGGG
The DNA here is from genome assembly GCA_030625065.1 of Alectoris magna. Classification (NCBI taxonomy): domain Eukaryota; kingdom Metazoa; phylum Chordata; class Aves; order Galliformes; family Phasianidae; genus Alectoris; species Alectoris magna. The sequence continues at coordinate 24,602,334 of CM060568.1, read as the reverse complement.
TTCGGGGGGATTTCACAGCAGTGAAAGTAGATGGGAAATAACGTGAGGCCGCTAAGCCGGGTGCGGGCTATTAAGTGGATTAGCAATTCCTGAGCGGGGGCTCGGGGGCCTGGGCCGGCTCTGGGAGCAGGAGGCTGCGGTGAGGCCTGCGCAGCATCCAGGCCCCGCACCCCAAACAAAGGCCATGGGGGGGTTGGTGTGGCGTGTCCCCTCCCCACAGCCCCAGGATGAAAGCGCGGGGTCAGAGGGTTCGGGGCTGGGGGCAGCCAGGCCCTCTTTGTCTGCACAGACTGCTGTTTGGGGAGGAAATTCCCTCCTTCCCTCCATGCTTTCTTGGCACTGTGCATGCACATGCTTCTTTCCCCCCCCCACCCCCCCCCCCCTTTTTTTTTTTCCTTTTCTTGCTTTCCCTTTCTCTCAAAAATATATATATAAAAAAATAAAATAAACCCCCAGCAGAAAGCAAGCTGTGATACTGTCGGGCCTGGCGTTGATGTTATTTATTTTCCTCAGTTGCTGCTCTGGAAGCCCAGAGTTGACAGAGCGGTTTTGTAGAATAGAAACATTATAGACTGTTACTGTCAGAGTGTTAAATGTGATGGATAGAGAAATACAGGAGAGGGAGGGGACTTTATACTAGCCATGTCTGCCGGCGAGGGTGCTCATGGGAGAATAAACCATCCGCATGTAAGAAATGAATGAGGTAATGTGGCGGGAGGTAATGGACTCTCACAACACGCGGAGCAGGGATGCAGTGCTGCCCAGCCTTAACCCTCGCTGCTCTGCTGTGGGGCTCACACCCGTGGGGCCATTGGGTGTGCAGGGACCATCAGCGTGCAGGTGCCAGAGCCGGGTGCTCGTTAGCAGAGCCACTCATGCTATTGAGGCACAGTGGGCTGCTGCAGCATCCTATAGGGTATGCTTGGGGCTCTGCTGAGGGTGGCATGGAAGCCTGGCGGCTCCCCAGCTGCCCTTCCTTACCCAGCAGCAGCCTTGGGTCCCGGCTCGGTGTTGGACCAGGGTCCAGAGCCATCACTGCGTGGTTGCAGTGCTCAGGTTGGGTTCCAGCTCTCGGTTCTGGTGTCTGCAGGCAGGATGAGGGCCCGGCTGTGGGCAGAAGCTGCGTGCTGTCTGGCTCCCGGCTCCGCCTGCATCTCTGAACTCCTCTTCTGGTTCGCGTAAATGGCTTTTCCCGTCGTCCACGTAGCTATCAAATTGCATTTTGAAGCCTAATGAGCGCTTGGTGCTCGTTCCAGTCTCTCCTCACTCTCCTCATTACAAAGTCTCTCCGCAGCTCCGCTTGTTTTTATTGCCTTTGCCTGAGCTGTGTGTGCCGCGGCTTTTTGCACTGGGGGGCCACCAGGACACCCCTCTCCCGGTGCTTCCTCCTCTGCAGGACGAGGTCAGGAGGCAGCAGCAGGGCCACCCGGGCACCAGGCCTGCAGCACTGCCCTCCCCTCGCCTTCACGCTCAGCTGGGCGGCCGCACCAGGTTTGGCGTGGCCAGCGTGTGTGAGTAATTAAATTACTTCCTTGCGCATTTCACCCTCGCTGACTTTTACCTAGCGTCTTATCTCCGGCTCACGGAGCTTCGGGTGCACGGCCTCAGAGGAGCCTTGGTGCAACAAGCTAATCCACGCTGCTCGTGCTCTCCTCCAGCTTCCCGCTGCTCCTTCTGATGAGCGTATCACACAGCAGCGAGCCTTCGGATGCGTCTTTTGAGCTTCTGGTTGAAAAAGCTGATTATTTTTCTTCTTCCACCTCTTTAGCCAACTTGTAGCCCTTGTGTAACTGATGAAACTTTGGGGGAATCCAAGGAGCATCAACTGTGCTTGGTGCCTTCTGTCGTTGGGTGCGCGGCAATTGTAATAGATCAGCGAGGCGTGTTTTCCTCTTTCTTACAGGCACTGCTAGTTAATCTCCGCGGTATCGTGTCCATCTCGGTGCTTTATCCTGCCTATTTATCATCTGAGCTGGTACTGAAGTGCGGCTCACGAGTCTGTGAATCCGTGGCTCATCTCACTCCATTTTTTAAAAATAGGGTATGACACTTTGTGTCCTCTGGTGTAATGAGAGATTGAGCTGCTAATGAAAATATGCAATCATTTTATTTCGGAGTCCCTGCAGAACTCTTAGACAGGTATTATCTGGTCCTGGTGACTCCTCATTTTTCATTTTCCAAACGTGTTTTAACATCACTTCTTCTGACATCTCAATCTCGGACTGAGCCTTGTCACCACCTGTGGGATCCCCACGCTGGGGGCAGGCTGAGCACTGGGATCCTCTCGCCTGCACCCTGCGCTGGAGCTGTTGTTAGTTGGTGTAACAAACAAGTTCAGGGCATTTCCTTGCGTTTGCGTGCTGCTGCTTAAAGATTTGAGTCAGATTCTATGGGTGCTGAGCACACATTCGCCCAGATGTTCGACAGGCGGAGGTGTCTGGGTGCTCTGTCCCCGATAGCTGAACATTGGATTGCTGCTACCGGACCCGTCTCCAGCTTCAGTCATCACCAGAGAGGCAGGAGGTGCTCTGTTCACCCCAAATCTGTTCTTCAGGTGGGTGCCACCACACGGGGCGGCTGCCGGCCCCGGGGATGCTGCAGGGCTGGCAGCAGTCACTTAAAGAGCTTTTCTCAGCTGCGCCCAGAAGCAGCCTGCAAATCCCTTTTTTATTACAGGTCCTTACATCTTCCCGTTCCCTGAATTACACTGGAGCCAGTCAAGAGGAAAGGAAGAAAAAAGGAGAAATATCCCCTTGTTTGTTAAGGCGCGCTTCGCTTTCTCCCCGAGAAGGAAGGAAGGCTGCTCTCCAAATCAGCTTGATTTGGTAAACTGCTTCCAATGCAGCGTGTCACAGATAATTTATTCCCGGGTGCTGTAATCTGAGGAAAAACAGATAGAAGGACCTCTAGTCACATGCGCGCACACACACCAAAAGTTAAGTATTCTTGCTTTCGCTGACAGTACAAAGGTGTCATATACGAGAAGGATTGACACAGACCAAAGGGTCTTGTGGGAAATATGATAATAACTATAAAGAAGACAGATTATTCCCCAGTTGCCAACATTCAAACCTTTTTACAGTCAGTTCAAACATATAAAACTTTATTGCTGTAGCAGAAAGGGGAACAATTTCTGGTTGCACAGCTTTCCCAGGGCTGGGTTTATACTGTCTGTGTTATTGCTCTATAGTGGCATTTTAAAGTTTATTGAACAAGACTTTTACAATTGAAGGAAGTATATAAAACTGTAAATTTATTAGATTTTTCAGGATAAGTGCCCTTTCTAGTTGTGCTCAAGAATTCGGAGCTACGAGAAACTGCTAGTTACAAGACTTATTAATATTAAAGACTGAGAGAGTGCACATTTTATACCTTAACTGATCTAAAAAATAATATTATGATATTACTGAAAATCTGAGCTGTCACAGAGCGGGGTGTGCGGAGCGTTTGTGTGTGTATAAATATTCCGCAGGCGTGGATATGTACAGGTGTGTGAGCCGGGGTGCGCAGGTAGATGCTGTGTGTGCATCCCCCTTGCACCACCATGGAAGGAGACGTGCGTGTTGGAGTGCATGTAGATAGATGGGTGTGTGTTTGTGAATCTACGCGTGCGTTGTTTGTACGTGCGTCCGTTTCCTGTATCACGCAGTGCCCACGAGTGAGGAGTCTGGGTGCACATGGAAGGCTTTCAGATAGCGTGGAAATACAGTAGGGTGCCTGCGTAGATGTGATGGTTCTGTTGGGTTTGTTTGCATGTGGTGCAGGTGGGCACCTCTGCGTTACTCGTGTGTGGACATCTGCAGCGTGTAAATTACTCCATTTATACCGCATCCAGAGACCCATCTGGGCTTCTGTGCCGCACGCTGCTGTCGGGTGCCATGCCTGGAGGGCTCGGCTCGCCCTGCTCTGCCGCCCGCTCCTCAGGGCTGCGGCGGAGTGCACAGATAATGAATGGGAAGGGACGGGATTCTCTGGTCTGCAGATTTGCTCAGAGCTGCTTATGCAGCAAAACAGGGCCGTAATGCTGCTGGAGACAGCAGAACCCTACAGAGAGCTCGTCCTGCCTGCAGGCCGGTGGGAAGCCCAGTCGGCTCCCTGTAGGAAGGTTTGCTCTCCAGCTTTGGCATGATTTTGCCTCCATGTTGGACTCTAAATAATCGTGCACAGAGCTCCACCTGCCCACCCCAGTGACCAGTGTCACCGCGGGGACATGTGTCTGTCATGGGGCGGCTCTGAGGCTTTGCTAAGCTGCTGTCACTCCCGCACAGCAAGGCATGGCCACCATCTCTCCCTCCATCCTCTGGTTGCTTTCCATCCTGTTCCCGTGCTAGCCTCTTTAATTAGTGTTTCTATTAGATTTAGCTAGGTTTTAGCTGGGGAGAAATAATCTCCCTGTAATTGCAGTATCTGCATGCGCGCGTTGAGGAGGAGGAAGAATATGAATGAGAAGCGGTGATGGCTCAGCACAGACAGGCACGGCTTGACCATGGAGTATCTCAGTGCATGCAGAGCGATCCTCGCAGGGAGGCGGGTGGTGCCAGCGGTCCTGCCAGCACCCTGCTTGTCCTCCAGCTCGGGGCACGGTGGGGATAAATCCTGCTTACGGAGCGCAGCTGCTCTGCACCACACTGAGGAGAAGCCTTTTTTCAGCGTGGGTATCTGTGATGGCAACTTGGAAGGGCCGCGGGTCCTTTGGAGGCTGAGAGGGAGCGAGAGGAGCAGCACGGAGCAGCAGCGAGCATCGGGAAGTCAATAAGCCCTGAATCTTTTATGAGACCTTGGATATTCTGATCACAGCTCCGCTGGCACCGAGATTGGAATACAGATTATGCGAGAAAGTGTCCGTGACTTGAAGCTCAGTCCTGGGTCTTCCTGAGGTTTTTAACTTGCCTTCCCAAATTAACGCTTCTCCGCTGGTTCTGAGGGGGTTTCCCCACTTCCTTCCTGCAGGAGAGGGAGCTGAGTGATATCCTGGGGCCGGGGCTGGCTGGGGAGGTTGTGCAGCTAATGGGGCTCAGAGCCTTATTCTGCGTGTCGTAAATAGCAGCAGCAGGCAGAGACACAGCGCAGCGAGCCGAGAGGAAGGAAAGCCCTCGCATCCCTTGTAATCTTGCACTGCACTGCATGGCGGCACCGGCATCGCAAGGGTTCCTGCTGAATTCATTGCAGGTTTGGAGAGGACAGGAGAAGGGAAGAAAATAAGGAGGATAGGGAGGGGGAAAAAAAATCCTTTGCGCCGAGATGAATTTATGCCTAAGCTTGTCTTGGGAATGCAAATGTGTTTAAGACTCTCTGAGCTAAACCACCCCTTTTGGGAAGAGGGAGGGGGGAAAGGGGAAAAAAAAGAAGTATGACACGGAAAGGACACTGGGAGAATGTGAAATGAGGGCCTGCCTCCCCTCCTCCAGCACCCTGCGCTGCTGAAACAGTACTTGGGCTGGGATCAAGGGGGTGGCAGCAGCACAGTGGGGAGCAGCAGGGATGGGGACTGCAGGATGCTGAGTGCTGCAGGGAAGCCCCTTCACAATGCCTGTGTTTGCAGAGCTGTGCGCTCTGTTAGGGTCCCTTTGCTGTCCCTCTGTCTGCTGCGGCTGTCAGGTATCTGAACCAGACAGGAGGCATCTCTGTGCCCCTTGGTCCCCACTCTCCATCCTGCTGAACCCACAAACAATTAAGTAGCAATAATTTATGGCGTGGTTTGTCCTCCTGGATCAAGCAAGCTCTCCCAATGGGCTTGGGAAGAGGGGAGGGCAGGCAATGGAAGCAGCTCACTCTTCCCTGCTCTCCTGGCTGAGCTGCAGCTGGTCCCATGGGACCGGGTGGCATTGCCTATGGGAACGAGTGGCAGGGTGCCTCGTGCCTGTTCCTTATGCCCCACAGCAGTGAGGACCAAGCAGGGCCCCTGGAGAGGCGGTGATGCTTACCAAGGGTCTGCAAAGCCCTGCAGGGGCAGGCAGCTCCCTGTGCACCCCTGTCTGTATGCAGGTGACTTGCAGGTCCCCATCTCCTGCTAGATCCAGGGAGAATAGGGAGAATGGGGAGAGGAGAACTGCAGCAGCGAGCAGAAGGGAGGGGGGTGCAGAGGAGAAGAACCCACTGCCAATTGGGCAGTTGTGTCTGTTGTCTGGAGGCTGCTGCTAACCACTCGTTACAATTAAAATGAAGTGTCCGTCAGCGGCTATCTTCGCTGTGTGGCCCATATGTTTCTGAGCTGATACTGTCCGGATTATTCTGTTTGGGAGAACGATAACGGCTGTTTATAACCTTGGCAAAGACTGAGCCCTAATCAGGCTGGAGCACATTTTCACTGACTGGCTGATAACGGGCTGTTAGCTGCCTTATCGCTGGGGAGAGATAGGCCAAAATAAGCAGATCTGTGAGCACAGGAGCCCAACCAAGAGGCACATTCTCTGGCCTGGCCTTTATTTTTAGATGCTTTTCCCCCCATCCCTCCCTGTTCCTGGCTGATTTCAGAGAGAAGGGGGGATTATTGCAGCAGAAGGGGAGGGAGGTTTTGTTCGCATCGCTAAATGGGATGGCAAGAAAGGCGTGCAGTCATCATGCAGGGTGTGCCGTATTGCTTCCCATGTGCCCATTGCCCCATGAATTGCACCGTGCCCCGAAGCTCCCTGGGGTACGTGCGAGTGTCTCCATCTTCAGAGATGCTCAGAGGGCTGAGTGTTCTGCTGCAGACACCGCGTAGGGGGCTGATGCATCTTGAGTGATGCTCAGGTGCGTAATGCAGCACCCTCCACAGCTAGGGTGGATGGAGCATCCCTGTGCTGGTAGAGTTCAGGCTGGTGCCACGATCCTGGATGTGCCATCCCCTTCGTTGCCATATCCCAAAGTTGTTCCTTGTCTCTGCTCTCGAATCTTCCAGTGGAAGCGGTCCAGCGCCCGGTGCCGCTCCTCCCTCCCTCCTTCGCTTAGGCTCCGTACTCTGCCTTGAAGTCTCAGGCAGGTGTTCAAATAAATAATGCAGCTAAAAATACCTTTTGGCAGCAGCTGGGAGTTCTCGTGAGCGGTGCCGGGGCACTGGGAATACAGCATCCCAGCTCTGCAGGCAGGTGCGGCTGTGCGCTCCGGAAAGTTAGAGCAAGCGCTGGGGGCACGGGGCTGCTTTCCCCCTGGAACAAACTGATACGCTTATTCTGAACAGCATCACCTTCTGCCTGCTGCCCTTTCCTAGGAGTGGCCTCATGGCTCCCTGTGGCTTTTCCTCCTCCGTTCGCCCGCCTGGGAGCCCGCACGCTGGTGGGTGCAGATGGCTTCATCTCTACCAGCGCCCGTCTCCTGGCCTTGCACGGAGACCTTTCGAGATCTCCCCTGGCAGCAAATGGTTGGACGCCAGATTTAATTATCGCAGCAGGAACATGGCTGGGGGCAGAGCGTCTTTCAGTTGGCCACAAACAAAACTGACCTTGGTTTTCCTCTCGCCCAACCAAAAACAAGCTGTGTGCTGTGGTCAGAGCTGCTCCCACTGCGGTGCACGGAGGAGGAGGGCTGCCAGGCTGCTCCCCTCCCACACCCACGTGTTTTGGGGTGTGCCATGTCCCCGTTTTCAGACATCAGCAAGGGTCACCCTGCTATCCTGTGGAGCTTCTGCCCTTTGAGACCTGGAAGGATGCAATTAAATGGTGAGCTAGAAAACCTCCCAGTCTCCGAGGAAGGTAACGGCATGCTTTTTGGATGTATTCGGGCCCATTCCAAAAGCAGAAGTGCAAGAGGTTAAGACAGTTTTGGGGTGAAACTGCAGAACGCCGCTGTGCACTCCCACTGGTGTGGTGGCTTCCCGATGTCCCCAGGGCCGCGGGGTTCATGCAGCTCTGCAGCCCTGGAAGCGCGGGCAGAGCTGCGCGGCTGCCACGAGCCAGGGCAAGCTGACTGTTCCCATCTCGTCCTGCACAGAACAAACAGAGCTCAAGGTAAAGCGCTGAAATTTCACCATGACCTTTTCTTAAAGCATTATAATCAAGTTGAACGTTTCCAGTTGTCCCACTAATGTTTGCCCCATGGGAGCAGGCGTCCTGCTCTGAGCAGGATGTTTGTGGCGAGGCCACACGTGCCCCGGGAGCTAATTGCACTGGATGCCAAACGAGCGCTGGGGGCGGGGAGGCAGGGGCAGAGGGCCGGGGCTGCTTCGTGCCTGGCGCTGTGATTCAGCCAGGGGAATGAATGTGCTCAACACTGTGCATCTGCTTCAGCCTTTGCTCTGGGCTCTCCGACACATGGATTGTAAAGCACACACCACCTGGCGTGTTGCTCGGCACCCGTAAGGCCTCACAAGTGCGATTTCAAGGCGCGCGGGCTGCAGGATGAGCATCTCCTGCCTGGTGGTAACCTGGGGCTGGCGCTGGAGGGCACTCTTCTGAGGGTTTGTGGGCTCTGGGAGCCTTCCCAGCACAGCACAGACCTTTCTGGGGTGGAGGATGGGCTGTGTTTGTCATGTTGCGTTCGGGGCTGAGCTCCTTCCTTGCATCCTGTGGCCCTTGAGTGTTCTGCACCTGCATGCAGGTGCTGCCCCAGCGTCCTTATCTCTCAGCCAGCACTGCAGGAGATGGCACTGCCAGCCTCAGTGAGAAGAAGGTGGCAGAATGAGAAGGGACAGGGTTTAAATTCAGCCACCACCGCTTCCCGCTGACCCCCAGCTGTGGGGATCATCCTCAGCATTCACTGTAACCCACAGCTCCTGCCCTTCCCCTGCGCAGGGGGTCCCTGCCACTGCCTGAGAGCCCTGCTGGCACCATGACATTTAGCTCGGCTGCCTCACCCTATCCATATGTATGAAGGGAGGTTGGTGAGGCTGGCCTCAGCCTCGTGACCTCCGCAGACAGCGAGCTGCTCTGCAGGGCTTCTGTTTGAGATTTCTCATTGAAATGTTCCAGCAAGCCCTGCTCGGTCCTGCTGCCTCCTCCTCTGCACTGGGCAGGGGATGGCGAAGCAGGGCACTGCGTCCTCAGGGTCTCAGAGGTTTGTGCTGCACGAGGAAGGACAGCACTGGGAGATGCTCAAGAAACCATGGCGTGGCACAGCCCAAGGGCGCAGCCAGCAGTCCCTTGTAGTGGTGATGTCACCTCCCCCCCCAACACTGAGGTCCCCAGGTTGGACCCTGGGCACCCTGTCCCCGTCACATCCCCTCCCAGGCTACTGTCCCTGCACAAAATGGCTCCACGGGCCCCCAGCCTCCCCCTCCCCAAAACTTGGTGCTCTCGGGTTCTCTGCAGAGCTGTCCTCTGTTCGGTTGTTCCCGGCTGTCAGAGGTTATATATATCCGCTCTGTTCATGCTCATCCTCTGTAACCATTTTCTGCTACAGAATCTTCTGGCTGCTCGTTGAAGCCTTAATCCGTAATGCAGCGATCAATGGGTGTGCGCCTTTACCACTCGGATGCTCATTTTTTAATCCCCACTGCCTCCTTCAATGTCATCCCTTCCCATTTTTCTTTATAGAATTTCAGGTCTACTGTACCTGCTGATTACTTAGCGGAGACCGCTGGACATCTCCCTTAATTAATTCCATCGATTTCTCAAATCCCACAAGGTTTGGGGTCCTTAGATTTCTGAAGCAGCTAAATGGAATGTCTAAATTCCGACATTTTCCCTCTATAAATTGTTTTGCCAGGGAGACGCTGAGAGGCAGCGCTCCGGCTTTATTTATTCGGAGCCGATCCCGACCCCGGAGCTGTCCCTGTCCTCGCTGCAGGCAGTGGACGTGGCTGTCCCTTGATGTCCCTCTCCATGTGGCACCCTGCAGACCCCCCAGCCCCCCGCTGCTGGAGCCTCGGGGTGGGAGCAGAGCTGCTGGCAGGGCCCCGTGCACCAGAGGGGCTGGGGAAGACTCTGTTGCTATGCGCAGGGAGCTTAATTTTATTATTGCTCTCTGCTATTTAATGTCTGTCTCTCAGGCAGCTGGTGATGTTTTAATGAAGCTGGAATCGTAGAGTCTGTAGTGCTGGGTGAGCGTAAGCTGCCGAGTCAGAATCAAATTAATAATTCATGAAATTAAAGTGTATAATTAATTCGAACCATGCAGATGAGGAGGGACCCCGGTCCTCAGGCCGCGAGGAGCACGCACACACGTGTGTGTCCACCCACGCAGCCCTGCCCCTGCCCCCCAACCCTGGGCTGTTCTGAAACGCAGGGACCCGGTCTTGCTCTGCCTTACGGGAATTTCCCTGCTCAAAGGTACTTATTTCAGATTAAAACTTAGAATCATGGAATCACGGAATCATTGGAATTGGAAGGGACCCTTAAACGCCATCTGGTCCAATCTCCCTGCGGTGAACAGGGACACCTACAGCTCCATCAGGTGCTCAGAGCCCACCCAGCCTGACCTCCACAGTCACAGTCCAAGAGTGACGCTGTCCTGTTGAGTAAAACCCAACGGGACTCAGGTTGTGGCTCCTCCAAGTAGGAGGTCACTCTGAAGAACCAGCAGGCAGTGCTGTTACATCCTGGGCTGGTGAAGGAGCAGAGTACTTTCAGTCCAGGTGCAGTAGGACGCAGTGATGAAGATGCCGGTCCATCTTGCAAGAGGCACCAGGCTGCTTCCCATTGCATGGATTTGCCAGCACCGAGAGGAGCAGGTACATTTGAGGGGTGTCTTTCTCTGAGATGTCTGTGGGGGTTTCTTTTGTTCATAAGAATTATCTTTTTTCACCCAAAATCTGGCTGTGGCGAGATCATGTGATGCGCTCTAAGTGCTGCGAAGGATCTCAGATGTGCTGTGAACGGTCTCAGTTAAAAAGCTGGTTGAACATCGGTTGAAAAACCTTTAGATTGAAAGCAAAATTGCACTGAAAGGACAGCGTGGGTTCTTTTTTGGAATGTGAATCGGGACTCCTCCCCACTACTTGACTACAAAATCTCCGTCCCTCTTGGAGAGGTTGTGGTTCAGGTGCAGTAAATTCCACTGAATAAGCGTGGAGTTGGTGTGCAGCATAGTTGGGGCACCACATGCAGACACAGCTTTTCTCCCATGAGGAGAGGACACGGGGGTGCCCATTTGTCCAGGCCCAATGCAGCTCCCAAAGTACACTTTTGGGGTGGGTGCTCCTTGTTTGTTGGCAGGGCATGGCTCGGGGCTTGGCTTGGTTTCAGTGGTACATGGGAATCCTATAAGTGGAGGTGCAGAACCCACGTTCTGTGTGTGCAGGAAATTCATGAGGTTTGTTTTATTTCTCAGTTAAGGACAAATGTTGCTCCTTTCAGTGTTTCACAGGATGAGGTTCTTTTGATCGTTTCCAGGGTCTGTTGCAGCTGTTGGCTTTGGCGTTAGTTCTGCAGGAGAGAAGATGTTTCAGTATTGAAGGGTTTTTAATGCTCCCAGTGAGGTTGCAGAGCTCAGTGCAAAGGCACAGTGCATCCTGTGATGGAAAGGCTGAGTGTGCTGGACCTTCGTGTTCATTCACTGTGTGCAGTTAAGCCCTGAAGCTTGAGGTACCTCCTGAAATCAGGCCATTTTGCTCGGGCCATCCCAGTTACAGCTGTCCTCCCAGAGTCCCGTTGTCATCTCTGTGCGGATAGACACCTCCATCCTGGGAACTGCTTCCCATGTGACCCATTCCCCATGTGAGTTGTTGCTGTGATTTGTGCCCAGTGTTTCTGCAGGCGTTCAGAGCCAGCCAAACCTCCTGGCCATGTGCAGGTGAATCAGGACAGCACAGTTTGCTCCCTGAGCTCTTTCTCTTAGCGTACGGATACCACAAACCATAGCTGAGCCTCTTGTGCTCTGCTTCATCTCCCTGTCTTGTGGTTTCTTCATTGTGAGAAAGAGAAGGGGAGGATTTCCCCCTCCCTGCAAGCATGGCTAAACATCAGCAAAGGACTCTGAGGCTGAATAGTGCTGGGAAAACATTGGGTGGTATTAATAATAGCCCATCCCTCTTGCTGATGTGCTCCACTTTGGAGCACAGGTCTGTTGTTATTGTTGTTATTATTACAATTATTATTGTAGCTGCTATGAGACAGGATGTGGGGAAGCCAAGGCTGCTTCTGCAGCTGTGGCTGTGGGGTGGGCATTTTGTATGCCCTGGAAACATCCCCTACTGCATCTCCATGGCCTCATATGGGCTCAGTGCCACTGCCCAGGATGAGCTGGGGCTGTAGGGTGGACACAAAGCTGTGGGTGCCCCATACCTGGAAGTGCCCAGGGCCAGATTGGATGGGGCCCTGGGCAGCCTGATCTGTGGAGGTAACCAGCCCACAGCAGGGCTTGGAACTGGGTGGGCTTTGTGGTCCCTTCCAACATAAGCCATTCTGTAGTTCTCTGATTCTGCAGTCCTCGTGTCCCTGGCTCTTCCATCCCAGCTCCTCCCTGCTCACAGATTCCCAGAGTCCCCCAAAAATGGCAGCGTGTGGGGTGACATCAGGAGGTGGAGCAGGGCGGGATTGGAGGTGCAGGGCAGAAGCCCAGCTGAAAGGGTTACTGCAAACAAAAACACCATGCAAATGAGCTGCCTGCAACAGGTAGCCTTAATCAGATGCTGTCAGATGAATTCAGCATCTCTCCGATTGTCGCCTGCGCTAGCCTCCCGTTCAGAAGCCCTCATCTGCTCCAGATGTGGTTTAATTTACTGCGACTTGGCTAATTACTGTAATTAAGGATTAATTACTGTTAATTACTTTCACATAAACTCAACGCCAGTCAAAGAGCGGAGCCTTATGAAGCCTGCCACAGCAGCAAACATGAGCTCTGCAGCCTGGGTGGGCCCGGCAGGTCGCAGTGCTGCGGGGTTGGTACCCAGCCTCAGCCCACGGGTCACCCCTTGTCCCCAGGTGGGGCGAGGGCAGCTGGCAGTCACCACTCGTAGCAGTGATAATGAGGCAGAGCGGGGCGTCGCTGTGCTAACCGGTTTCCAGCAGGCTGTGGAAAGCTGCACCTCGGAGCATCCCTGTTGTCCCAGCAGGATGCTGAGGGGCGGCGGTGGCACCCAGGAGTGAGTCGTGGCCATGCCGTGGGGCACAGCTTGGCAGCAGCACGTGCGGCACGAAGGAGAAAAATAGGAATGATTAGATGGGTATTGTTCTATTAGATCTCTGCCTGCTTGCCATTGTGTCTCAGCATTTGAAGATGAAACATATTCATTTAGCTCCCAGGATGAATGGTTTTAATAAGGGGAGCACGATGAGGTGGGGTAGTCCTGATGACTTCAGAGACCCATCAGCTCACCCCCTGAGGCCATTTCAGTGACGACGTGGGCCGCGCGGCTATTAACACTGCCATCAGGACAAGTTCTCTGCGTCCCTGCAAATCCTTCAGCCTGGAGGAGTGTGTTCGGGAGCCCGGCGGGAGACGTGTATTGGCCATAATCAGATTGGGGCTGCAGGAGGGGAGGGCAGGGCTCTGCGGTGCCATTCCCAGAGGACGCAGATGCCACCCAGCACCCACTGCTCTGCCACCACCTCCTCTGTGTCCCCAAACTCGGCTCGTGTCGCCAAGCCCTCGTTACCCGGCGCTCGTTAGTTGTGTCAGGGAGATCCGGTGCCTCTCCGCCTTCCCACCCGGCCCCGGCTGCTTCATTACGCTCTGCCTCCAGGCTGGCCATGACCTGCTTAAGCCTCCGATCACCCTAATTACCGTTATTAGGAGCATCTCTGGGTGCAGGGATGGGGACACCACGCTGCTGCTCTGCACGCCTGTTCGGGGCCGGGGTATGCGGGGGGAGCGGGGTGGGCCCGGCTCGGGCTGTCAGCTCGGCTCAGCCCGGCTGTCAGGCGCTGGGACGTGCGGGGGCTCATCGCTCTAATTGACACCTTCCCCTCGCACCCCACACGCGGTCATCCCATTCCTCCTGCCTTCGTCCCTCTGCTTGGCTGTGTGTGGGAGCAGTGTCCAGCCCCCGCAGCCCGTAACAGGGAAGGGAGCCTGGGCATTCACGGCTTGTATCGGAGCAGCGCTGGAGAGGGAGAGGCATGGAGTTGCTGTGGATGGAGGCTGCTTCCAGGAGCACGGTGGCATCCCTCGGATGACAGCTTTGCGTGCTGATGTTCTGAACACAGGAGCATCCCGTGTGGGTTCCCTTGCTCCTGTCCAAGATGCTGCGGAAATGCCTCGTGTCAGTGCTCCGGGGTCACTTCTGCCCGTGGAAGGAGCAGAGCCCTGAAACCCGCAGGATTTCTGGTCACGCCTTGCTGTTCTGGAGGCATCTCGGTGCACGAGGGCTGCAGAGCGTGCAGGGGCTGTGTTGCGAGGCTTTCAGAGCTCACAGGGAAGGCTGGAGGGGGAGCTGGTGGGGTGGCTTTGTCTTAGCCCATGATTCCTGCTAGTAGAAGCCAGGAGAGGTGTTGCTCCATTCTTCTTTTCACTGTGACCCCGCTCCTGCAAGCATCGCACCCCAAATGCCAATGGGATTTCCCCTTTGTGCACCAAGGAAGGCATCCCCAGAGGTCACCTGTGTATTGTGAGCCGAGTTCCTCCCAGGCAGCACAGAGAGATCTCTCATTGACTCTGCTGTCTTTGTCGTGTATTTATTTTAAAGTTTGCCCCTTTGATGTCTGACTTTGCGGCTTGTTTTATGCCAGAAGGCTCAGAGCAGCCTGTGTAATTAGCCCAGAAAACACCGCTTTCATGTGGGCTGGGGGACCCAAGTGGAGAATGGATTTTGAGGGCTTTGTTCTGCTGCGGAGAACTGTTGTTTGGTATATTTCAGCACAGCTCTCCTCGTGCTTCCCTTTTTCTCCTTTGGTGGGGTGGAGCTCAGCACTTTGGCAGTGAAAGCGTGCATGGTGAGCTGCTGCCTTGTGGGGCTGTTTGCTCCTATACTGCGTTTTCTGATAACCAAGTGCTGCCTGTTCCCACCTGGCAGCGGGCACAGCCCGACTTCCTTCCATGGTGGCAATGGGACCAGCAGTGAAGGCACGAGGGGCCCTGCAGAGGTTCCCCGTGCCATCCCCAAACCAGAGCCAAGGCACAGAGCTACCAGGTGGGCAGAGGCATCACCTTCTTCCTCCTTTCAAATCTCAACATATCTTTCGCTAAGAAACCTCGTACCATCATCCTGCATGTGCCACCTCCCCCAGCCCGGCTTCATTCTGCTCTTGTTGGGGGATGAATGGATGCGGTGCAGCCCGGTGTGGGGCACGAGCCCCTTGTGTGTGGGTTATCCATGGTGATCCATGGTTTAGAGCACGTTAATGAGCGTACGGGAGAGCGGGGAAGATGGATCGTTTATGGTTATGATCTGGCTACTGTCAAAATAACGTGTTATTTTGACGGTTGCTTTGTCTTTGCTCTTGGAGCAATACGGAGGTAGTTTCTTAGCAACAAAACTGTGTTCTCAAACAACACCAGTGAAAAACAACCCCCCAGAAGAGCAGCGCCGGGGGGAGAGGCAGGGTGGAGAGTGTTCTCCAGCACGTTCCCTGCCCTCGGTGCACCCACAAATCTGGTGGAGAGCACCTTGCATGCACCCAAGGGTGGCAGTCCTGCCTTGGGTACACGCCGGGACACCGCAGCCTGGCCGGCCCAGCTGGGTGCCAGAAGGAGGACAGGAGGGAGCTGCCTGCAAATGATTTGGCAAAGGTTTTTGTGCTCAGTTTGGAGCATCTCCTTTGAAGCCAGCGCCGGGTCTTGTGTCTGCGCTGACGTTGGAGTCCATGAGTGCAAACGGCTCCTGCAGCCAAGTATCTGCCAGGCTGTGTCGGGAGAACTTTTATCATTTCTGTCACAGACATCACAACTCGCTTGTCTTACCATACATCTTCCTAAATGTGACAGAATATTCAGCTGTTATTAATTGAATACTCTCTAATTTAACTGCTTAGCAGGAAGAAGAGCGACTGGTTTGTTTCAGCGCAGAGAGCTGACGACAGGAGGATTTGGGGTACCGAGGGGTGGTTTGTGGGTGAAATGGGGCTTTTGGACCGGGCACCTCCGTTGGCATTGGAGGTGGCCAAGGAATGTCCCTCCCTACTGCATCGGCCTCATCTTGCTCCAGTGTCTGCTGTGCTCCTGGTCCCGTGCCCAGGCGTGGTCCCATGTGGCATAGCCCATTCTGGTTGTGACCTGGGAGATTTGGCAGCTGTAGGGATGGGGAAGAGGGCTGCAGAGCCCCTCTGCCACCCCGCATGGCAGCACCAGCACTGGAGGACCGACCACCCCTGTCCCCCGTCCTGTGCCCACCAGCCACTTGTACACACGTGTGCCCATGTCTCTGTGCCGCTCACCGTGAAAGTTCAAAGCCAGAGTCAAGTTTATTGTTTCTATCTCGTTTACTTTAAGTATAGTTTTACACTTTATTATATGCTGTGACATCTTAAATGGAGCCTGTCACTCCATCTTGACTACTGCTAGGGGCTACAGCCACTTACTGTGTCAGGCTTTTCGGCAGCCCTGATTAACGATATCAAAACGAATGGATCCCAGCAAAGGCACAAGCACGAAAATCAAGGGGTGATTTGCATATTCAAATTGTGCACAGCATTGAAAGGATGCGGCTAATGCAGGTATTGCACCCATACACCCTACGGATGCAAATGCGTGCTGCCACACATCCCATGTACACGACCTATTCAAGCTGTTAAGGTTCATGCACACATACATGTGCTTATTTAGCATCTTCAGCCAAAGGGAAAAAGCACTTGCCCGTTTTTCTCCGAGTTTTTGGTTTTTTTTTTTCATTTCCCAGGACAGTACATCAATTAAGACAGGTAAATGGAATAATATTCTTTTGCTTGGTAGCCCATTGGAATATGTTGCAGGATTACCCAGGCAAGAGCTTTCTTTTTTTTTTTTTTTTTTTTTTCCTGAAAGTAACATTTTGTTAGGTTAATTCATGCGCTGGAAAAACAAACTTTCTGTTCTTCCAGTCCAATCTCCACTTACAAGTCAGGTTTTTGTAACCCTGTCATTAAAATGCGAGGTAGCCTACAGTAATTTGAATATTTCATTCTGTCGGCTGCTAATGCACTCTGCATTACAGATGGTACTTGCTCCATCCTTCTGGACTGGGTTCAATTATAAATGAAAGTAGGGAGCTGAGATTTGTCTTTTTGTCTCTGCTTAGTTGGAATAACACAATAAAGCTTGATGGGTAGGAATTCCTCAAGCTGCCTCCTCTTTGCCTGCTACGTTTCCTGTACAGCTTTCAAGCCGAGCCTCAAATATTAGGGCTGGCAGTGGCAGAGTTCTTCCCTGTTCCTTTGTGCCTCAGAGGCATTGCATCCTCCTTTTGGAAGCTCAGTTCTGTCCCTCTCCATCCCCGTGCCCCCTTTTGCCTCCTGAGCGGAGGGCAGTGATGGAGGACATGCTTGAGACGCTCTGAGGACAAGGAGGGAGGATGCAGCATGGATGCTGGGGTGCCGCAGGCCACCCCATCGCTCTGCCTGGGGCCGCAGCTTCTCTCCTGAAGTGTCCTGTCTTAAATCCAGACCAGGGTGACAGCCGTGTCCTTAGCTGAGGGGCACAAGGTGGCCGTGTTCCAGCCTGGGGCTGCTGCTGCGGGCTCTTCCCAAAGCCCCTTGCAGTGACAGGGCCCCTGGAGAACCAAAGAAAACATTTACCTCTGCTTCATGATTAACAAAAGGGGGGTAGCAAGGCTATAGCCCAGCTGCACGACGGCTCTATATTACATACAGATGCCTTTTGCAAGCTCCTTCCTCATCTCCAAACGGTAAAAGCGATATTGCCAGGGGAGTCGGAGGAGGTGAGGGCAGGGCTTTCAATTTGGTTTTACATTTACAAGGACCAGATGGCCCGCTGGAGATGATCTTTGATCTGGGACACAGCCGGAGTTTGTTGAAGATTTTTGCTCCCTTTTTTAATCTCCTGCCCGTTTATGGCGTGGGCCTCTCGCAGGAGGCTGGAGGAGCCGGGGGCTGTGCGTCAGTCTGTCTGGCCAGCGCCCCACCTCAGGCCTGGTGTCAGCCCCAGAGCCTGCAGGGAGGTGGGAGAGGACGGCTTTGCGGTTAAAAACCCAAGTTCGGGCTGTCCAGGGTCATTGATCACCTCCTTGGGCCTGCTGCTTGGTCTCCTGCGTCCCTCTGGTTGTGCCCCTAAAACTCAGCCTGATTTTGGAAGGACCAGCCCAGATCCTGTTAGACCGTGGCCCCACAGCATGGAAATGTGTGTCAGTGAGATCTTGCTTGGCATATAACAGACACAGACGCCTCGAAACAGAAATGCCATTAATTGATCCTTTTTAACGATTTTTCTCCATTTTCTCTGGTGTCTCCCAGGCACGCGGAGGTGGATGGTCTCCTCTCCTCTCCTCTCTCCTCCCCACCCCTCAACAGCAAAGACCCATTTTGGGTATCTTTCTTCCCCCACATGTTTCGCATGGAGCCGAAGCAAACGCGGCCGATCCTATTTCACAAGCGCTTGGACTCTTGCAGCATTCTCCCTCCTATCCAAACAGATCATTTACAGAAGGGGCCTCTATTCAAAAAAGGGACTGAATGTTTGGAGCTGCTTTCTGGCCTTAAAACGCTGCCGACCGGCTGTTGCTTTGCGGTGAGCTGGGCTTTGCCTGGCCGGTTGTGGCCAGGCCCAGCAGGTTGGTGTGGTGGCACAAGGGGCTGAGCATCACTCTGAGTACATCCTTCTTTGTTTGCTCAGATTCCCAGCAAAATTGGACTGTTTGAGCATCAGTTTGCAGCTGTGATAAGTTTGGAGCTCAGGTGGGAGCTGGATGTTGTCTGTCCCTGCCCGCTCTCTTCCTAGATCTCTTCCTGGACGTGGAGGTGATGGCTGTTTCTGCGGAGGCATCTGGAGGGCGCAGCCCTGGGCCGTGGCTGAGCTCTGAGAACTGCCATTGCTTGGTGCCGAGACCTCCAGCTTTGGAAATTCTCTTCTGTGCCTGGCCCTTGGCCACTGCTGCCACTCCTTTTACCTATGACTCCTTGGCCTGGCTGCTTTGTATGGAGAGCAGCAGGCATGGCGGGGCAGGGAGGTGACCTTAGCAGGAGGAGAGCGGCTGGAAAGGCTGCTTCCTTGTGGGGAAGGCCTCCCTTTGTTCCTCCCAGGCCTCTGGGCCTTGCCTGGGGCGGTGGGATCGGGACCTCTGTCCTCAGAGGGGCTGCAGAGGCCCCGGCTTCTCATTAGTAGATTCAGCTCATTCAAAGGACCCGTTTCTTTTCAGCAAGGAGAATTCATATGCAAAGCACCACACGGAGCAGGAGGCAGATCCCAGCCCAACTGGCATTCAGGGTTCTTTTTTTTTTTATGACTGGACTTGTCCTCGAAGCGGTCCCATCTTTTGTTTACTGATTTGTTCCTGCAGGGCTTAGAGAATCCCGCATCCACTCCCAGCTCGGAGCTGAGGAGTGTTTCCATGTGTGCCCAGTGCCATGCCGGAGCCATTGGGGTGGGTGCAGTGGCTTGCTCTGCCCTTTGAAGAGTTGCTTTTGCGACTGTGCTCTGTCACAGGCTCCAGCAGATGAGGGTGAAGTCCCACCACTGTAGGCACTGCTATTTGAGGGACGGATGTGGGGCCCTACGTTGAGTTGCTGGAACAGCAAAATCTTATTCTTTTGCCCCGTATCACAGTCCGGGGTTAGAAGGAGTCCCAGCTACCTTCCAGGAGGTGTGAGCACGTTTGTGTTGCCCTCCTCCCCCCAGGTGATTGAGATGATTGATTCCCAGCATCACATGCCTCCAAGTCAGTCTGTGTAGGCATGGAAAGGAGTTTTGCTGCTGGACGGGATGGCATCAAAAGAGCCACGAGTAAGCATGGCTGGTGGTGCCAGGGCTGTAAGGAGAAGAATAGAAAATACAGAAATTTGATCCAGGATGCTTTGTTGGAGCCCGACGTAGCATTAACTGGGCTCATGGAGTCAAGTTTCTGTACGCAGCTCACTTGCTGGCCATGCACTAACCCAGTCAGTGTGGGGAAGGGCTGGAAAGAGGCACTCACGTGTGCTCATTCTGCTGCCCAAGGAGTCACACTGCTCAGGAAATCTGGTCTTCAGCAGTCACCGGTTCTGTGTGTTTGGTATTTTTGATGGCTTTGTGTGTGTGTGTGTGTGTGTGGAAGGGGCTATTTTAGGTCATTGTTCAGTTTTGGAGGATTTTTCTTTCCACTGTGTTAGTGATAATTTTCCAGACCTTTTGAGCATTGTGCTGCCAGATTCTCTCTCGCTATGGCAACTGATTTGGCACTGGGGAGGAGTCGGGAGAAAACTTGCACAGATTCCCCCCATCCTGTGCAATCCACTTCTCCCTTCTGCAGCTTCCATGGCACACATGAGCTGCATCCCCCTGAAGTGATGGAAAGCTGCTGTTGGGAGATGAGAGATGTTTTGGCACGTGATAAGTCGTCACCCCCCCCCCCCACCCCTCCATTCTCCACACTCCAAAATTACAGTGTGAGGTTAGTTCAGGCTTTTTGTGTGTGTGTGTGTGTGTGTGTGTGTGTTTGAATTTGGGTTGAATTCAGGAAATAATTTGGCCTCTTCCGCCCCAGAAAGATGCAAAGTTATTATTTTCTGAAGCGCTTTTTGATTCTTTTGAAGCTGACCCAAATTTTGATTAAAAAGAAAAGGAGGGAGGGGGAAAATTATGACATGAAATGGAAAGAGATTTCTTTGTTGGTTCAGGAAGCACTTTTTGATTGATCTGAATTTGGGTTGTGATGCAAGCTGCCCAAACGTGATGTTCAGGGAGTGCTGGAGCATCTGATTCTTCTTCTGTGGTCATGGCCCTGATGGGGTCTACAGGGGCTTCTTGGCCATGGCTGGAGTTGGCCTCAGGGCTGGGTGGACCTTTAATCTGAGCAGACACAGTGATTATGGGTCATTGTGCAACTGATGGGTGTGTTTTCTTGCATGCGGTGTTGGTGACAGTGAGCACAGAGTGTTGCATGTCCCGGTGCTTTGGCAGCACTGTAGGGCGTTGTGGTCTTCTTCTTGGGGTTAGCTTCTTCTACAACCCCTCACTTCAGCCTCTTTGGGATTATGTATTTTTTTTTAACAACTGTGTGTGCTTTATGGACTGGATGAACACTTAGCCACCTTCAGAATTCTCTCACAAAATCACTGAAGTGCTTGGTTTCCAAGCAGCCCTGATGGACATCCCCATGCTGAGAGAGGAGTCGGCTGTGCAAAGGGCTGGGCTGAGTTTGCCAAGCTTATGGGTGTGAGCCACTGTTTTTAGGTTGCTGCTGGGATTTGTTGGTTCGTTTCATGGCTTTATACTGCAAAAGCTGGTGACAGAAGTGGCCCGTCAGTTTCACAGTGTTCCTTCTTTCTCCGTGAAATAAATAAGAAGATGCACAAAAAGCTGTTTTGCCAGCTGAAATTTTCCATGCCTCATCTCATGGCAGCCTGTTTTGGAAAATCTGAGCAAAATCTGTTCATCCATTTGTAAGTTCTGGAAAGGTTGGAGAGAGGAGGGGAACTTTTATGTCAATCGTAAGGGAAAAAAACCAACCACTTCCTGGAAGGGTGTGTGCTTGCGTACTTGGAAATGCCAGCTTCCATTCACATTGGAAATTAGTATTGATGTTTTGATGTTGATTTTCTCGGTTGCTTTCCACGGTGGACGTACCCAGCACGGGTCTCAGGGGCTCTGGGTTGACTTAGCATGGAAGCACTCCACCTTGTTGGCTGTGATTGGTGATTTTACAGGGCTGTGACTTGGAGATATGCAGTTTAATGCCTCTCCTACGTTGGCCAAGCTGTCTCTCCACGTTGGCCAAGGTATGGCCATAGTTTATGTCTGTATTTTGGACATGTGTTTGATGCAGTGTGGGTACATTGGCTTGATTTATGCAGGATTTCAAGCTTCAGGGCTGCCAAGTTAGGGAATTTTGTATTTTCCTTTGTGTTTGCTTTATTGTTGCAGAAGAAAGCAAGCTGCGCGTATACTTGAATAGAAAAAAAACAGCAGGAATTTAGGTAGGTGCACGGTAATTAGAGGCTGTATTGAAAAGCAAAATTTGGGAAGAGCAACTGAAGGCCATGCCAGCATGGATCAGCCCCAGCTGCCCTGGGTATGGATACACACACAGGTGTGAGCCCCAGCCAGCCACAAGCCACCCGGACGTGTTAAGTCCTTGCAGTTTTAACTGTCCTCAAATACGAGGCAGATGGGAGTATTTTTGTACCAGGTTCAGTGCTGTTGATCTCAAATGTTCACAAATATAGAACTGAGCTACAGGGAATATTGAGAGTGGCTTGAAATAATGTGATTCATTAGTGGTTTTGTTAGCACAGTGTTGGCATCGCGGCAGTCCCTCTGGTTGCTGGCTGTTGTTTCAGACCTAAAAGCATTTGGTTGAACAGTGAGCTGGTGTAAATCCTGAAGCTCTCTGAACCCATATTGTGAGCGGTGCTTAAATTGCAAAGGGTGGGAAGGGTGTTGATGTTTGATGTGCTGCTGAGTGGGCACATAGGAGTTCCTGTGTTCCCAGGGGAGCTGCGGTGCCATCACCATACTTATGGCACATCCCAGTCCAGGAAAGGGTTTGGGCAAGACCTTGGTCATCTGCTGCCAGGGGAGATGTAATGTGCTGGTGCAGAAGGAGGCATCTGGGTGGTCCGTGTGTATGGAAGTAGCCAGTGAGAGCAGCCAGCAAGGCTCCACAAGTGGCATTGCTGTTCCCATTTCCCCATAGAAAAGGCATGCAGGAAGCTCACAGCCGTGGCAGAGAGATCCTTGCTTCTCCTGCAACTGCTGCTGGCTGCGTTGTTCCCCCCTCAGTACATCTTAGGCACAGTGGAGGCAGGAAAGAAAACCCTTCTGAAAATCACAACCTAATTACTCCCATCTGCTCCGGCACGGCTTCCCATTTCTGCCTGCCAGGATGCTTGTCTCCGATGCTAAGTAGCACATTATTTTCGATAAGTTGCAATCATTTACTTGAAATCTCCTTCTCCTTTAAACATCCCCCTGGAAAGGCGCCGCAGCAAGTTGGGAACAGGCAGGAACAGCCGGAAGAAAAGCCATCTAAGAGCATCCCAGCTGGGGCAGGAGCCCTCTGTTACTCCTTCAAAGTCCTCAGCTTGTTTCTTTCTTTAGTTGGCTTGTTTTGGTGTCCAGCTCTTATATCACCACCTGGCTTGGCCTCCATTGTGCTCCATGGCTTCTTCCTGCAAGCTGTCCCCCAAGGCATCCCCTCCCCTTCCCTGGGCTTGACCTGGGTGCATGAGACCCACTGGCATGTGCTGGGTACACTTGGCTGGGGGTCACCACTGGGGACAGCAGGAGAAGGAGAACACGGCTCTGTGACCCCAAAGGGGGGACATGGTGTGTGGCTTCAGTGATCCCCAGCTACTGGTGATGGTCACCTCGGTCACCAGTGGCCATGGAGGGGCCATGCTCAGTGCACAGCGAGCAAGCTGAGGGGTGGTTTGCAGCAGTGCAAATGGGGACAAGGAGTGTGGATTTGCTTTGATTTTAGAATATAGATACATTCTATTTATGTGTATTTGTGTATGTGTATGTATGTACATACATACAGAGATGCGTTTTGTGCCAGCGGGAGCCCTCAGCAAGGGCTGAGCACCCTCTAGTGGCATTTGCTGCAGCTCAGGGCTGCCAAGCCTGCAGAAAAGCGGCCAAGGACAGAAGCTCTGCCACGAATTTGCCTCCCTCGGCCCCATCTCTCTGTCGTTATCTTTCCTTTGGCTTCTCCTTCCCCTCTCTTTAACCAGGAGCAGCAAATGGCGGGCACTGGGGTAGCAGGCTGAGGGGATGTGGCCGGTCGGGATCTGCATCAGTTCTCTGCGCACTGCCCTTCCCATTTATTTACCCAGCAGCATTATTCCATCTGACCCCCAGCCCCGGCTGGGTTTTGGGAACACATATCCAGGCATACCCACATACACAGTTCCCAGTGCTCCCACTCCTGCAGCACGGCGATGGCACGGCGATGTCCCGCGTTTCCCATCACGAAGCAGCTCGCCAAACATAAACTAATTAATCACTTGTGCCTACCTGTCAGGTCAATGATTCCCGAGATTTTTAATCTAAAAATATTTCCCTTTTGAAATCCGGATGCAGCTGCTTCGACAACTCTCTTTTTGATTTGTTTTCGGGTTTGTTTTATTCAATTAGTGTTTTACCTGGGCTGCGTTCCATTTGGTTTTGGGCTTTTGATGCTCTTCAGTTTAATGGTTGTTGTTTGTTTGTTTTTTAATAGAGAAATAGGAATTTATTCTCTTTATTTCATAGCAAGTTCATATGGTGAGTGTTGTCACTTCTTCCCCGTGTGGGAGAGCAGCGATGTCAGCATGAGCCGAGGAGTGCAGGACCCATCTGCTGGGGACTCCTCTTGCTTAGAAATTGGCCTCTGCTCCCCAGTTTGGTGCCATGTCCCCATCCTTCTTCTTATAAATGATTGTCTCTACTGTGGAGTTATTTAATATTGGTCTTTTCCAACCTTGATGATTCTGTGATCCTGTGATCTTTAGCATATTTCAGAGCCAGGAGGAACGCACTCCTTGCTTGGCTCTGTTTCTCATCTACTCTGATTTTACATCTTACTGGCAACTGCCTTCAGATATGCTTTTAAATGCGGTGAAAATCACTTGCTCTTGCTGCTGCTGCTGCGGCCTGAGGTTCAGAAGGGACGGGATGAGCATCCCGGGTACCTCAGGCACCGCTTCCCTAAAGCCCATACAGCATCACCCAGCTCCAGCAATGCAAGAGCTTCCACGTGAGGGATGCTCACGCGCTTCCACCGTGTTTTGAGTCCCTGTGACAGATGAGATGGGAAAATACAATTTGCTTCTCTTCTGAGATGTCTTTTTTTTTTGTTGGCTTGTCAAGGATGTGTTTTATTCTGTGCGGATGCGCACACCTGTTTGTGTGCACGTGGAAAGCGAGGGCCACGTTTGTGTGTGCAAACAGCCGGCAGGTGGGACCGCAGTGAGATTTCCATGTGATGAAACCCCTCGAGTTTTGCGTGGGTATGCATCTGTGCCCATGTATTCCCCCTCAGCCCAGTCTGCAGGCAGAGCAGCACCCAGCAGCTGAGCACCCCACAATTAATTGGTAGAGGGAAACACTCCGAGAATGACTTTTACTGGGAGCAATAATTGAGGCAGCGAGTACAGGGAGGGGAGAAGAATTCTCTCCTAGGCAAGTCGTTCTGTGCGGATTGATTTATTGGTGCCCCTTTTCTTAGCACAGTTTCAGAATTCACTCGAACGACCAGATTCTAAAAAAGGCATTTTGCAAATGATACATTTTATTTCATGCATTTTATTATTATTATTATTTCCTTGAGCGGCTAAAAGCTCTTTGTGCTTTGGCTTCACCCGTATATAGAGACAGGGAAACTGAGGCATGGCCTGCCCTGCGCTCTGTGCTGCTGCCTCCTCTTCCTGGAGCTGAGGATGTCTGGGCAAGCTGAGGGTTGGGCTGGAGCCTTTCCATCCCATGCTTGAACTGGGAAGTGTTCCCTATGACCAATTTCAGCAAGTTTGGGTACATTCAGCGTGGTTTTGGTTGGTGTTGTTGGAACTGAACCGAGAAAGGATGTGGTTTAGTGGGCATGGTGGTCATGGGTCAATGGTTGGACTAGATGTCTTAGAGGTCTTTTACAACCTTAATGATTCTATGATTCTTTGATTCTGTGAGAGCATCATGTTGGTGCAGACGCGATGGGAAATGCTGCAGGCTGCAAGCAAGCAGCTTTGCTGTGTGTTTGCAGCAAAATGCAGCTTTCTGGGTTACTTCTGCTTGGGGGCTCCTGCTGCTTCTGCCCTATTTCAAGAGGGAAAAGGGCAGAAATGAGAGAGAGAAATTGCAGAAGCCATGGGGGACTCGCAGCTTACGGCTGTGCCACATGGGTCACCGTGCACTGACCCTCTATACCTGCACACCGGTGCAACTCCTCCTCTTCCCTTTGTGTCCCCACAGTGCTCAGCATCCGGGGAGCGCAGGAAGAGGAGCCCACGGACCCGCAGCTGATGCGGTTAGACAACATGCTGCTGGCTGAGGGCGTTGCGGGCCCCGAGAAAGGAGGGGGCTCTGCTGCTGCCGCCGCTGCCGCCGCCGCATCGGGAGGAGCCGGATCCGACAACTCGGTGGAGCACTCCGACTACAGAGCCAAGCTGTCCCAGATCCGGCAGATCTACCACACAGAGCTGGAGAAGTACGAGCAGGTAACAGGCTCATTCGTGGCACGGGATGGGATGGGAGCACGGTGCTGCTGCCCACGCCAGGCAAACAGCCTTGGACCACTACTGACATCTATTGTTAGCAGAGCGCGGGCAGTGCAAGCTGTTGCTTTGTACAACAGTGGAAACATGCCTTCCTAGCACTGGGACAGTTCTTTCTTGTTTTGCGCTGGGGCGTGCTATGAGAATAGGCTCAGCGTGTGTCCCCCCTTCAGTTTTCCTTCTTCTCTCCTCCCTTTGCATTTGGCTAAAAATTGGCACTGTCGAAGGGGACTCCTCTTTGAGGCACTGGCCTCATTGCAGGCAGTTTTCCAAGGACCCTTAAGCTTGAATCAGAATCTCTCTTGAGTATTACTTCTGCTTGGGAAGTTAATTTTCCAGAAGGGGGGAAAAAAAAAAAAAAAAAGAAAAAAAAAAGAAAAAAAAAAGAAAATGTGGCTTTTTTCTTGTGGCAAATGATTCTTTAAAAAAAAAGGACAAACTATTTGGGTCATGAATGCAGCTATTAGTAATGCTGACAATTGCATGAGAAGCTTTGCAAGCCAAAGCTCCGAATCGCTTTCTTTCAAACGCTTCCAGATGTTCTGCAGAGCTTTTTTCCAGGCTGCACGACTCGCTCTTGTGATGAGTGTGGTTTGTACCCCGAGCATCCCTCCTTTTGGGTGGAGAAGCAGAGCACAGCCTCAGCGTTACAGGCACTGTGCCACGGAGTGAGGAGGGCTGGCAGTGAGGGGGTGCATGGTGTGGGCTGACCTTTGTGGCTGTCCTCAGCCGCTGCTGCCGCTGCCCCGGGGCAGTGTGGTCGACTCACGTGGCTGGGGCGCAAGGCACATCGCAGCTCATCCTTCAGGCCCCTGGCTGCAGAGGGAGAGGGACCCCACATCCTCTGGCATCCCAGCCCAGCGAGAGCAATGGGAAGGGCAGAGCCCTCCTAGTGCCTTCCCTCTGGCTTGTTCCTTCTCACAACCCATTCCAGTGTCATTTTTACCACCAAGATGCTTTGGGAACAAATGTGCCAGACCACATTTTTACAGCTGTAGGAGGCAGAGCAAGTACCACCACCTGCAGCCCTACAAAACCAGGGGTTGGGATGGTTCTCCTGACCTCTGCCCCCCCTCTTTCTAGCTCTGTCTGGCTTCACACGGTGTCTGGCTGTCGCTGTGACAGCACAGCACTCTCCTGCAATTTTCCTTTAATGCTCTTATTTCACGCTAAGAGGAGACAAGCTGAAATTGCTCAGCTGTCTGGGAGCAAAGAGTCACTGGGCTCAGAGCTCTCATACCCAACCCCACAGCCCAGGCAGGTCAGGGCTGTTGGCTGTAGGGTTCATCACCTCCCCATGGGCTGAACCTGGGGACAATGAGCAGAGGGGGAGAAATTACTTGGAATGGGATAGTCAACCTCGGGTTACCAGTCCACACAATGTGTGTTTCAGCCCCATTTTCCATCTCATGTCTGGGTGCTGGTGATGCTTTCCCCAGAGAAGCTACATGTGTCCCGGGAGCACCTAAAGCTTTTCAAGCCACCAAGTGGTTGCCAAATGCTGCTTTCACCTGGGTTTTGGGGCTTGGATCCAAGACTGGTTCTGGAAATCAGAGGATCTGGTTTTGCCATCCAAGGGGTGGGGGAGAGCAATGGGGTTGTCTTCATCCAGCCTCAGAATCATAGAATCATAGAATGGCTTGGATTGGAAGGAACCTCAAATACCATCTAGTTCCATTCCATCTAGAGTCCTCCCTGGCCCCTCACTGCTGAGTCCTCAACATGCCATGGGGAAGTGGGAGCAGGCAGGCAGCGCTGTGCCATCAGCAAGCTAATGGGATCGTTGCCTGTTTGCCCTTACCTGTCAGAGCTCCAGCCTCAGTCGGACTGTCATTATTATCCTTCCATGCTTCTCATCTGAAGTGCTAAGGGCCCAGGGCAGGGCTGTGTCTCTGTGGAGCTGTTCCCATAAAGCAGAAGGGGCTCTGCAGGACACATGGTGCTAGTTGAAAGGTTCGTGGTCCTCAGATTCATCTGTAGCTCCTCATTGTGTGTACATTGGGATTTTCTCCTCCAGTGAGAGGAATCCATGTCCCCTTGAGAGGCAGCACTCCTTTGTGGATCTGCCCTAACAAACCTTAACCGTTGAGGCCACTGCCTGCGTCTCCTTCTTTAGCTGTTTTGCTTCTGTGCTCTCCTTGACGCCGTCGAATGACCTTCCGATCCTGGGGTTTCTTTTGCTTTTCTTGCCATCCCAGGCATGCAACGAATTCACCACCCACGTGATGAACCTGCTGCGTGAGCAGAGCCGGACCCGGCCCATCTCACCAAAGGAGATAGAGAGGATGGTGAGCATCATCCACCGCAAGTTCAGCTCCATCCAGATGCAGTTGAAGCAAAGCACGTGTGAAGCCGTCATGATCTTGCGCTCCCGATTTCTGGATGCACGGTGAGTTCACTTCCCCAGACCTTTCTCTACACCCACTGAGCAGCTTTGTTTGGGCCCGGGAGAGCTTCTGGAGTGATGCAGGGAGCCTGGGGAGGGCAGGGTCCCGTGGTTTTGAGCCACCAAGACTGTATCCTCCTTATTCTTCTCTTGAGAACTACACACTGTTGATTCTGCTGCAACACTGCAGTTAGGGATGAAAGCTAACCCTGCAACCTGTCCTGTCCCCTCTGGTTTCCTGTTCTTTTCTTTCTGTTTCTGCTGTCCCAGATTCTCAGTGTGCTTTAGAATTATTCACTTTCCAAGCTGGTTAGATGCAGACTGTAGGCTTGGGCTGCATCTTGAGATAGGGAGGCTAGGCAACTATAACTTGGGAAGAAATAGCTGACAGTATCCAGCTATAAAAGGAACAGACTTCCCCAAGGACTTATCTGTGGCTGCTTTCTCAGCACAGAGCTTTGCAGAGCAGCACTGGCATCTTCTGCTAGGACAGCCAGATGTCGGGGGTCACCTTCCCAGGTGCAGGATCTGGGTGCTGGTGTTAAGAGACGAGACTTACTTGCTTTGGAAGGTGCTGAGGAGTCCCTAGCAAAGTGCAGACGAGGATTCCTGGCCATGAGTCTGCTGCACCCTACGTTCCCAGGAGCGGGGGAAGATGGGAGGCAAGTAGGGAAGTTCAGAGCATTGAAAGTTTCCTCTCAGAAAGAGTGGTGATGCACTGGCAGAGGCTGCCCAGGGAAGTGGTGGAATCACTGTCCCTGGAGTTAGTCACGAACCATGGAGACATGGCACTGAGGGACATGGTTAGTGGGCATGGTGGGGATGGGTAGACGGTTGAATTAGGTGATCTTTTCCAACCGTAATGATTCTGTGAAAGTTATGTTCTTGTTTCTGGATCTCTGGTACTGATTCCTTTTTCTTCTGTTTTTCCTTTCTTCTTCCCTATAAGGCGGAAGAGAAGAAACTTCAACAAGCAGGCTACGGAAATCCTGAATGAGTATTTCTATTCCCATCTCAGCAACCCTTACCCCAGTGAGGAAGCCAAAGAAGAGCTAGCCAAGAAATGCGGCATCACAGTCTCACAGGTGAGAGAGCCCAGAAATACAGCAAAGACAGCTGCTGCTCAAGGAAACCAAACACCTTGAAGGGCACTCGGACCTCAGTCTAGTTACTTATGTCCCACTGCTGAGCATTTCATTACTAAATGGGATCAGAGTAGACTGGTGAGTAGGAGGGTAGACAGCAGACTTAACAGATCAAGCCATGGTTGAAAAACTAGAGTTTGGGAGAGGGCTTAGATGGGATGAAGACATAATGTATGTGACTGTGTGTGCAGTCAAGGTGTCAGCAGCACAGAAGCAATTCAGCACAATGCACAGAGGCAGTTTTCTCCTCGGGGAATCAATGCTGGTTTGCAAGAAGAGCTTGTTTGAACTGAAAGACCATTCTTCAGGGCAAGGGATTCGAAGGCAGTAGGAGGAGTTGAGCAGAGTTTGCCCATTGAGGCAGAAGGAACAAGGTCCTGGTGGGAAGGGGTTGGGTCAAACAGGCCAATGGTTAGAGTTAGTGCTTGAGGAGAATGGGCTTTCTCAGGGTCATTTCTCCCTGATTTACTTATCCCTCAAAGAAAGGTGGTCCGTAAAGACAGACTGAATAATTTCAGTGTATTTGAAGCAGCCATGGAGTCTTTAGTTATGAACTGTTAGCTACAGGGATTTTTGAGGAGCACAGTCAGTCCTTGAAGTGTTCGGCTGTACATTACTCAGGCCTGCCCTTTGTTTTCTCACTTTTTGGAGCAAGCCTCGTGACTGAGGGCCAGAATGTTGCCTCTGGTAGTCTTATCCTCGTGTGAGCTTAGCGCTCCCTCCAGGCTCCTGTTGCACTCCCAGTCTTGGGCCTCCTTCCAGCCCCAAGGCACATGCCTGCTCATCACTTGAGTAAACTGAAGACAGCGGCAGCATCTGGTGTCCTTGTGAGAGCATGTCTGCCTTCAGCAGGAGCGGCAGCATCCGAGGGTAGGAGTCGTCACTGTGCTGAATGCCCGCTGAGCCACTCTGACTGCATCCCCTGTGCCAGAAGATCCAAGCATTGATTCTATCCAGAGTTACCTGCAGGAGACAGGACATATTGGCTCAAGTAAAACTGCAGCTGTCCTGATGCTTCCTCTCTCACTTTTAATTCATCTGTTCACACTTACAACTTCTCCCTGGTGGAGAGAAAATGCCCAGGAGAAATGCTGTGCTTATGAGCTAAGTGGGAAGCTGGAGACGGAGCACGTTGCCATTAATGAGAAAGCTGGACTGAGAGGTGGAATGGAGCTCTTAACAACCTGTGCCTGCTCCCAGTGCCATTGAGTATTCAGTCCCAGATCCGGCTTGGGTGCTGATCTGAGTTATTGCTTTTTGCCTCCCTAGAGTCTCTGCATGTTACATTTTCCTTTTCCTCCTATGCAGCAGCAGTAGGTGCAATTCAGTACCAGGTAAATTGGTGGATGAAGCTGCTTCTCCGTAGAAGCTGCTGAGCTGTCTGTGAGCACTTCAGCTCAAGTCAAAACAATTTCCATAAGATGAGGAAAAAATGGTGAGCTTCCCAGAATGAACATCTAGTCTTATCCTCTCTGACTTGGCACCAGCACGGTCTGTTTGTGGGAGGGGGCACTGATGAGCCTCTCAGCAGCAAGCAGAGAATATCCTTTGAGTCCCACCAAAAAGGCTGACCTGTTCTGAGCCCCAGCTCACGATGGCAGCTCTGGTCAACCCCAGAAGGAACTTCTGTTGGAGAATTACAGCATCCTCTGGCCTTTGCCCATTTCCATCATCCCGTTGAGCTTCCTGAAACAAGGTCGGGAGTGACTGCGAGTCTCTGCTTAGATACCTGCACATAAGAAGACATCCCCCCAGTTAGCCATGTTGCTGAAGAAGAAGCTGGGAGCTGCATCCCAGACCCTAGGCTGAATCTTCCCTACATCTCTGAAATTGTTGGCTGCAGCAAAGCCTCCATGAGTGAACAAGATTATGTCAGCAAGGCACCGACTGGGATTTGGGGAACGCTGGGTGTATGGCGGTTCTGGAGTTTCCCTAACCTTTTCCTTGGAGATGCAGCCCTGGCAGGGTACTACAGCCCCATTTCTCAGACTCGGAGCTTCCTATTGCTGTGCTGGACGTGCAAACTTTGGGATGTTTGTCCAGACACCAGGCAGGATGGCCAAGTGGCTGTTCTTTGAGGCATGCATACCACTGAGCCCAGGGTGTCACCTCGCTGGGCTTTAAGGATCACCTGCTCACACCTCTCCTTGGGGCTCTTTGCTGTCATGTTACATTCCTGCAGGCAGCTCTCTCCAGGACTGGAGCACAGCTGCACTGCTTCTCTCTGCCTTTACATCCAGACCATCATTTTCAGCCACCTCCAAAGGACGCACCTTTTCCCTGGGACCAAAGTTAGGTCTTAGAGCAGTCCCCTACACACAGGGGACAGGCACACAGCCCTGCCCTGAAGGCACCAGATGGACCCACACAAACCCCCCGTTCTCAGGTATCCCCACTGTCTTTCAAGGGGTTGCTGTAGGTAGAAGGCGCTCCCTCCCATGGCTGAACAGATGGGGAAAAAAACAATTACGATGCACTGCTTAACTTGAACTAATCCACTTTCCTCACCCAGGCACTCTTTCCAGAGCAGAAACGTTAACATCTTTGTCTTCTCTTAAACTCACTCTAGGTATCAAACTGGTTTGGAAATAAGAGAATCCGGTACAAGAAGAACATAGGTAAATTTCAAGAGGAAGCCAATATTTATGCTGCCAAAACGGCTGTCACGGCTACCAATGTGTCAGCCCATGGAAGCCAGGCTAACTCACCCTCAACTCCCAATTCAGCTGGTTAGTTTTGTTTTATTTTATTTTGGGTTGTTGATGTTTGGTTTTCTGTTTGTTTGCCCCCCTCCCTCTAATCTCTCTCTCGTTTTCTCCTTTGGGTTATTTCAGTTTTGATTTTCTGGTTTTGGTTGGCTCACTTCTTGAAATGGTCTTGAAAATGAGAGATGGGTTTGGGTTTTGGGATTGTTTTGGGAGGTGTGGCGGAATTTGTTTAAGCTTTTTACTTGGTTCCCCTTCTCTGTTCTGGTTCTCATTTGAAAAGCAATGTGATCAGACCGTGTGAGTGACGGCAATGTGTTGGGTTCTATGCACAGACACAAAAGCAGAAAAATGACCAGAAAAAAAGAAATGCTGGAATTGTTATCTCTTTGGGAAGAGGGGAAAAAAAAAGGGGGGGGGGGGGGGAGGGGAAAAGGAGAAAAACAATCCTTATTCCAATTGTTCTGTTTCACTGGGGGCAGAAAGCATGAGTGGCCCTCGTTAATAAAGCCCAACATTTCTGGGATGTCTGAACTCGTGCTGTTTGGGGGATGTTTGAGGCAGATTTCTGTCTTTTGCTTTTCTTTCTGTTGTGGTTACCTTTGATTGCTTACATGATGATGTGTGGATCACCTGCAAGAGTGTGCTTTGTGTGAATTTTATTTTCCCTTTGTGTCAGGATGACCCAGGGAGAACTGTGGGTCACTTTGTTCCCTTCCCGTTCCCCCTTTTCCTGCCCATTTGCTGTGGTTTCCATCTGTTTGTTTTGAGGGTCAAAGGCACAGAGCACTTTGCCCGGATTTCAACTCCTCTGCTAGAGGACGATGCTCACTTCATCTGTAGTGGCCGACTCCAAAACGATGCCAGGCTGTGGTTGGCATGCTCTGTTCTGGTTATGCCCAGCTCCCAGCAGCGATGGAAAACTGGGACCTGATGAAAAGGAACAAAAAAAGGCAATTTTGTGTGTGCCACACACTTATCCAGACAAATATCTGCGTGCCTCTTTTCTTTGTAGGGGGGGGAGGGTGTTAGGCAGCCCACCACCACTCATACACCATACAGATGCTGGTTGCTGCTGGGACGCGTGCTGACATAGCAAATGCAGTATCTACACAGTGAGAGGTGTCAGGGGAATCACACCCCCAGATCTGGAGGTCTGGAGAGGCAGAGAAAGCAGAGCCCAAACAAAAGGGAAAACCAGCAGTGTGCTTTCTTTTTTTCTTTTTCTTTTTTTCCCCTTTTCCTTCCATTGCTGTAACTGCAGAAGATTTAAATACAGTTTGAAAAATGTCATCCTTACTACCTGCTCAAATGGCTAAGGCCCGGCTGTAGGAAAGCCTGGAGGACAGAGAGCAGAACTGTGTGTGCTGGGAGGTTGGTTACCTGCTGGATGTGCTGCTGCCCTGCACACACAGCTTGGGCCCACGAGGCACAGCTCTCTCCTGTTCTGCCTTTTTCAACTGGAGTCAGACCCAAAGGTGTGGAAGGGCAGGGGAGGAGCTTCAGATGACTCAAATAGGTTTGGAAATGGCTCATGGATATAGGCATTTCCCCAGTGCCTGCCCTGTTAAATAGTGCTCCAGCGTGAGTCTGTTTCTTTGACGTCCCCACAGGCAGTAACATGGCTGTTTCAGTGATAGATTGGCCGGTACCCTGCAGTAAACAGTTGAGATATTCCCTGGATAACACTGTGCTTTCAAGGAAGAACAAATAGTCTTGTTATTAACATGTAAGAATGAGCTCCTGGGTCTTCTTTCTTGCTCCCTGTCCACTCCCTGGGAACACCAACCCCTTTTGCCCAGGCTGAGGCAATGCTAAAGCAGCTCATTGGCACACACAAGCTCCTGCACCTTGAAGGTCCTTGCTGTGCTGGAAGCAAAGTGTTTCTGAGCTGACCATTCTCCTTGTATGCTGCAGCAGTGGCAGAGCAGGGAGACCCTACAGCTCAGTCTCTAGGAAAGCTTGCAGAGACAGTGGGATTGGATATCTTTATATCCTCTCTTGAGAAGACAGCTGGAAGGGCCTTGGGACTTTATCTCCAGCAGTGGCACCCAAGGTTGAGATTTCCCCTGCTCAGCCAGGCATCCCTGTACTGTCATGTTGTAGGGCAAAGGTGTGTCCCAATAGCACCTGGAGTCGTATGACCTTCCCTTCTTCAGGTTGTGCTGTAGGTGCTGACAGCCAAAAGCACACCTGTGCATGCTATGTCTGAAATACCTATCAAAGACTTGGAGGATGGCGCCAAGGATTGTGAGCCATCCAGGTGTGCTGCATTGCCCTGGGAGGAATGTGGAAGTGTGTGAAGAGGCGAAGGACCAAGGTGGATGATACCTCTCCTTTAATACCATGGGCTTTTTTCTGTTTACAGTTCATTGGCAGGGACTTTGGTGAGGAAGGAGCCTGAGCAAAGACTAGATTTGCTGGCAATTTGTAGGGTATTCTGGTTTAAATACATGACAGGGCACATGGAAAGAAGGGGAGCAGACAGAGGACAGGTCATGAGAAGGAGGCAACCAGCAGTGTAGTCCCTGGAGGGCCATGTTGTTGGAAGAGGAGGTGGAACTGGATGTGCTGGGACCTGGGACAGGAGCTAAATTCATTTCTGCTGTGGTTGCACAGACCCATCTGTTCTCTACATTGACAGCCATGTTACCGGAGCTCGGTGAATGGCTACAGTCAGTCAAAGAGATTGGCCACACATTGACAAGGGCAAGGGCTGCATCTGGCTGGCCATCTGGCACCTTCAGCACAGGGTCCCCCACCCTCAGTCACCCAGGCCTGAATGTCAAACACCTTTTCATCCTGAATACACGCAGTTGGGTTTTATCAGCCAGATGTTCAAATAAGCTGAGATGTCTGGCTCATTTGGGCTAACAACTCCCCATCCTCACTTTGATTGTGTGGACAATCTCAGCACAAAAACCGTGTGGCAAATGAGAGCTATTTTATGTGGGCTGACCCTTTTGCCAGCCAGAGTCCTGGAGGACCGCACATAGGTGATGACATCCAGTGAAATCTTCCATGCAGAGCAGACAAAATTATCCTGAACTTTTTTTTTTTTTTACTTTTTTTTTTTTTACCTTCTTATCCTTTTGTTTTATAAAAATCTTCATGCACAGCCACTGATGGACAGGATCTGGAAATGTGCTTCATCAGGCACCAGCCTGATGGCTGTATCTTCTCTGCCTTCCCCCATTTGCTTGTGACAGTTGCTTTTTGTGGGATGCCAGAGTGAGTGAAGAAACCGTGCTCGTCATGGTCTCACTGTCTTCAGTGTTGCTTGGCAAGTGAAAAAGAGCAGCAGGTGTCCTGCAGGACCAGCCCAGGCTTATGTTTGCTTTTAGACCTTGTGTCAGATTAAGGGACTTTGTCCATCTGAGCTGCTGCATGGTCCATCTTCTTCCCTTATCTTTGGCCATGGTGGAAACACAAGGAAAAGTTACATTAAATTAAGCATTTTTGGTGCATATAGGTTGCCTTTTGACATTGACTTTAATTAGGAGTCTCATGTACACGACCAAGTTGATTTCAGTGGTTCAGGGTCCTGGATTTGTCTCATTGATGGTAGGTGGTAGGAATAAGCAGCAGATAAATGTGAGAAGTGGAAGAGATCTCATTGTTGGCATTGCTTTGATGTAGGCTTTCACCCAGTAGCAAGATCTGAGTGCCAAGGCTCGTTTTTTTTAAGCATTGCCACCACTTTTTCTGAAGCTGGGGTTCTGATGGGAGCTCACCTCTGAGGAATGATAGTGATTAGACTTGAGTTTGACAAGATGTGTGGATGCTGAAGGTGGACCACTGTTTCACACTGCTACGAATGTGTCTTTCTGTTTTCTTTACCTGCGCATGCAAGCGTCAAGGGCCTTACATGTGCCAAGTTCAGAGACCTTTCACCGTGGGTCCACAAGCTCAAAGGTGGTTATTACATATCACTTCTCAAGGAGTTGTGTGCCAAACTGTGACCACTGTGGTATGTTTCCGACGGAGCCTTTCAGAGGGACGGATCAGATTAAGGATGGAGCCTCCTCCAGCAGACAGATATGACTTGTTTCTGTGGAGGATACCAGTGTCTTAATTTTGAGGAGTCTTTGCATTCCTTCCCCCCTTTTCCACCCCAGTGCATCAGTCCCTCGTAGCTGTGTCTCTGAGGCTTTGGGCCATTGTAATTTTCATACATGGCTAGCACATAGGCAGCAGAGTGCTGAAACAGCAGAGTAGCAGCTCAAAGGGCTCTCTGCAATTATGGCTCTGATACAAATGCATCCATACATGCGGGCCATTGGTATGCGCATATTTATCTTTGCGTCCACATCAGCAGCAAGACATATTTACTGTTTAGATATGCACATATATTGTAAAAATACCCTGTGCCGATAGCGGTGTATATCTTGTAAGTGACATCTCCAGTGCTCCTCATGGTTTCCAAGACACCGGTGCTCTTCAGAACTAGAGTTGGTGATTGTTTATTTCCTCCCTCCCAGTCTCAACTTTAAGGGGCAGGTTTGTTAAATTTGCATAAAGACCAGATACGTTTATGGTATTTTTATTTGTTATTATTATTATTATTATTATTATCTTGTTTTGGTAGGGGAACGTGGAATGAAATGTTGCTCTGCTCGGGGGTAGAGTGATGGTGGAGTCCTGTCAGGTGCTCAGGGCTTTCCAAGTCCTCTTTCCAGCTCTGACACTGATTGCTTGTGTCGTCTCAAAAGGTTTTGCTCACCTTAAAGTAATTGCAGAATATTCTCTGCTTCTCGTGAGGGTTAACTGCAAAATCCTTTGGTACTCAGCCACTGTAGGAGCACAAAAGCCATCACACCGCTGTGGGCTTTATGCTGGTAGTCAAAGTGATCATTCAGAAAAGCCGGTAGGAAGCAGCTTTTTTGTATTTGAAAAGTGTCCATCTTCACCATCTTCACGCTTTAGGTTGAGCGGTGTCAGTGGGGAATGTCCTCTGTCTGCCAGTTGACATCCATGGCTTTTTGCCTTTAGAACCTGAGAGGCGGGGAGACGACAGGAGCTGGGTACCAGCTGAGCAGGGAGGTACTGGCTGCAGCCCTGCCACCTAGTGCTGCTTACTTCACACAGCATTGGTGGGTTGCTCTGCCGTGTGCACCCCTGATAAAAGAGTCACTTGCAAAGAGTAAGGTTTGCAGTAGGGTGTCATGAACATGAAGTCTGATGCACTGGAACAGGTTGCCCAAGGAGGCTGTGGATGCCCCATCCCTGGAGGCATTCAAGGCCAGGCTGGATGTGACTCTGGGCAGCCTGGTCTGGTGGTTGGTGACCCTGCACATAGCAGGGAGATTGAAACGAGACCATTGTGGTCCTTTCCAACCCAGGCCACTCTGTGATTCTATGAACTTAGACCTCCTACTTGTAGACTTGCTCCCTGAGCCTTCTTGATGTTAGCTTCCATCTGGATCCTTCCTGGCTCAACTCCAGTGCAGAGCCTGGGGACTGCCCAGAGGGTTTCTCGCCTCTCCTCTCCAGCAGGAGGTGGGAATTGTTGGACATTTCTCAGAGCACACGCACGAGCCATAATTGGGCAGTTCCACCAGGACTGTGGTTGCCAATCTTCCAGGCCAGAAGCAGCAGCGGAGATGATGAGAGCGTATTTTGGGTTGGAGCTGAAAGCAGAGCTGACCTGGGCCCCTGAAGTCTCTCCTTTCCAAGGCTAACGTCATGTATATAACCAAACCTTGCACGTTGAGCTGTCTCACACTTAACGCGCTGATCTGCACGATGAGTTCTGAAATAATCCCATAAAACCTTTTTATTTATTTTTAACCCCCTTCCCCCCTCCCCTGCCTTCCAGTTACATGATAGGTTTGTTTCTCCTGTTCGGTAGTCAACGAGGTGCTCAGATATCTCAAAGCTGGAAGCGGGACCTTTTTTATTTTTCCTTATCATCTCTTGGTTGTTGTTTTTTTTTTTGCTGATCCCACCCAGTTGTCCTCGCCGTTATCGTTTTTTAGCATAACGCTGGCGACTGGTGCATGCAGTGGGGATTTGCTTACAGAGCTCATTGTTCTGGGGCAGCTGGCCCCATGGGGCTGGGACACCCACGTCCTCTCACAGCCTGCTGTGCTGAAAGGAGGGTGCCAGCAAGATCAGTTAATGGGAGCCTGGCCTGGGTGCCTTCATGTTTTTGTGAACCTTCACTCCTGGTGCACTGTGCTTACCCCAGGGATGGATCCTGATGTCCTGAAGGCAAACCATGCACCGCTCCCTCAAGGCAGCTCTGGGCATGGAGAGGGGTGGTGCTTAGATGTGGTCACCCAGCAGAAGGGCCCCATAAGGCTGCATGGCCTAGACTTACCCACACTGAGCTGAGCTTCTCAGAGACAACAGCAGCATGGGCCTGGTTAGCCCGCGCTAAAGTGGCTTCTGCTTTTGGTAGCGAGGCGTCCTTGGGTAATTCTGTTCTCCGGTGCAATCTACCGGGTAGACACGTCCAAAAATTGAGATCTGCAAAGCTGCCTGAGGGATTTTGATGCCCTGAAATGAAGGGAAAGAAAGGGCTGTCTGAGTCCTCCAGGCCGGGTTTTGTTTATCTCAGTCCAGAGCATGAAGAATCCTTCCTCCAGCTGAGGAGCTGTTGAAGAATGTTCTTGGCATTGAGCTGTAACAACGTGTGGCTTTGAATAACCTCAAGAGTGCATCCTTTTTTTTTGTTTTTTGTTTTTTGTTTTTTTTTGCTTGCTCTGTTCTTCATACTACTAACCTGATTGTGTGTTTTGTGTTTGCGGTTGCTTTGCATGTTGTTCCTTCCTCTTGGCTGAGAGTCATGGGGTGGATCTTTTTCCTTTCTGTGATTCAGGTGCCTCACTCTTTCCTTTCCAGGTTCTTCCAGTTCTTTTAACATGTCAAACTCTGGAGATTTGTTCATGAGCGTGCAGTCTCTCAATGGGGATTCTTACCAAGGGGCCCAGGTTGGAGCCAACGTGCAGTCACAGGTAGGGACCCATCCGATGTACTGCCAGTGAATGCATTAGTGTTGGAGGAGCCTTTGATTGTATTGGCACTTCTCCCTCCCCTCTGAAAAGAGCAAATCTCAACCAGCACAAACGAACCAACCAACACTTAAAAAAAAAAAAAGTGAAGCAAACCAAAAAACCAACCAACCAACCAACTAAAAAAAAAAAAAAGCAAAGGCAACAACCACCCAAAAAATCAATCGAAAAGAAACCAAAACCGAACACCCAACCAAACCAACCATGGTCTTGAGGAGACTTGCCCACACTTTGTGAATGCATTTGGCTCTGGCTTGATAGTCATAACAGGAGGAAAGGAGATTCAGGAGAACAGGCATGTACTCAAACAAAAACAGATGAGGTCTAGGTTCTGCTTGCTTTATTCTTCCAAGGGAAGGGGTCAGATGTCTGGACCGGTGTCTCATTTTACATGGCTTCCACTCACTCCTTTGATGCCAAACCAGGTGTCTGCTGCAAGGCGAGAAATGTTCAAATACACAGCTAGGGTTGTTGTTTTTTTTAACTTTTTTTTAACTAAAAGTTACCCCTCATTGTCTCCCCATATTCCCAAAGCGCAGGCACCCACCGCTCACACTGCCCATGTACACAGCAGCAAGACAGAGTGAGGGAGCTTTGAGCAGCATTACTGAAACATCAACCTATGCTTGAAGAAGAAAGAATTCAAAGTAGCCAGTAGCTCACTCAGATCTTCCCCTTCCTACCTGATGTCCAGATATGCCACGAGTCTTCTCTCTGGTGTCTAAGGCTCTGTGTTGAGAGATGACAGCCACTCTGACATGTTCACATTGGGCAAGGAGAGCTTTCTAAAGCCCACGTCACTCCCCTCACAGTGCTGGACACAGGGATGCACGTCACTGTGCGTACCACTGCCGGGGCTGGGCTCAGTCAAGGGAGAGAAGTGAGGCACACAGAGGTGAGCTGACGGTGCCTTACCATGGTAGGTATATTCTATCTGGGCCCTCCAAAATGGAAGGAGAAGCTGTCTTCGCCCAGCTTCAAACATTTCCTTCCACTGATATGAGCTCAAAGGGTAGAAGGGGACAGGGGTAGGACTGTGGGTCTTTGGGCACGATGCTGGAGCTGGCCACAGCGATGTGCCCCAGGAGGTGCCAACCTGTGCATGCCACGCTGTTCTCCCTCTCCGCTCTTGGTGTCTAAGGGCTTGGGGCCACCAAGAGTGTGATGGGGGTAGGCCACCAGGGGAGGCAAAGGAGCGCTCCTCCGACTTGGCTCTCACCATGAGTCCAACCACGGTTCTTTTCCCCCCCCTCTTTAATACATACCTTTATTAGTGCTATTATTATTGCTGTTTATTTGTTTTACCATGCCAAAGATGAACCAAAGCGGCTTTTCCCACTAACCTTTCGCTCACTCTAATTTGTGTCTTTGTTGTCGTTGGTCTGTTTAGGTGGATACCCTTCGCCATGTTATCAGCCAGACAGGAGGATACAGTGACGGACTCGCAGCAAGTCAGATGTATAGTCCGCAGGGCATCAGTGTAAGAAAAAAAAATAGGCTTGGGTTCTTGTTTTATTTTTTTTCCCTCCCTTTCATTTTTGTTCTCTCACTACCAATTATTTCAAAGCCATAGGGCTCAGAATGCCACTTAGTAGGACTTGTCTTTGCTTTTACGGTCACCTAGTTTATTGCTTCTGTATTGGTCACGCCAACGGCAGAGCTTTGCCCACGAAAAAAGTGGCGACTGGGCAGGCTCTGTGCAGGCAGCTGGCGTCTAGGACTGTCAGAGCCGATCAGCGTTCGCGTGGCACCTGCGGCCACATGCGTTCGGCTGAGAGGAACTGCTAAACAGGTGACACCTCGCGTAACCGCGGTGGGGAATGTCACCACGAGCACCCTGGCCCAGAGATGGCTCCACGCCGATGAGGCTGATGGCAGCATCCTGCAGCGGCCACCTAAAAATAACCCATCCCTGGCCAGCATCTGAAGCCGGGCTGGGCGGGTGGGAGGGGGCTGAAAGCACGGCGATGATGGGGTTGACGGCGGTAATGGTCATAAATAGAATGAGAAGGGGAAAAAAAACGAGTGCAACCCAAGAAAACCTCGCCCAACCAAACTGGGGGAGGATGCGAGGGGGAGGGAGGGCTTTGGAGCATCTTCTCCTTGTTCTTGGGTGCGCTGGCGGGTTCTGACTAGCATGAAAATTCGTAGCGACAAGCTGTGTCGTACAGGGTGAAATCGATCAGACACACACAAGGAGAACCGAGTGTAGATTCGGGACAGCAATCCAACTTCATTTCTCAGATCAATCGTCCACCATCTCAGCGGCGGTGACAGCAAGCTGGGAGAAGAGGGCAGCCTGGAAAAGGAGGCTGTGCTTGCGGAGTGGGTGGTGGTGGTGGTGGTGGTGGCCGGGCTGGCGAGGGGAGGAGGATGGCTGTGGCCTGTGGTCGGCATGCACCACAACCCCATTGGGTGGCGAGGAGGATGAAGGTTGAGGTGGGGCAGTCTTGCGCTGTGCAGGGAAGCGATGGGTGCCATGTTGTGTTTTGCTGCCTTTGTAGCTCGCGGGAAGATTGAGAGAGCATTGTGTTTGGGGAGAGGGGGTCAGGCCCAACCTTGGCTTTGGGCTTGGGCCAACAGCAGCATGGGCTGCTCCAGCAAAATGCTGCCTGCGGCGAAGCGGCCAAGGGACGCCCAGGGAGCTCCAGCTCTGCCAGCCAGCGTCTGTGGCTTCCTGTCAGTTTGAAACAGAGGCACTGAGATGGAGATGTGATACATGAGGAGGCATTAAAAGAGCTTCCTCGCAGCCTCCAGCCCTTCCCTGCCTCAGCCTTTCATTCAGGGACGGGAGAACATGGCCTCAGCTGCCAACCATGGGGCACCTCGCCCTGCCACGTCTCCCTTTGAGTCCCTTCACCCTCCAAGGAGATCACTCTCCAAGGAGGCACGTTTGGCACCTTGCATCTGACCAACTTGGGGCTCTCGGTGTCTGAAAGACCACCACTGACATGGGGAGACCCCGGGGGTGGAGGACGAAGGGGCTGCAGGATGGGGGCTGCACTCCCCACTCCACTGGGTGCCGGGGCTTAGCAGGCAGCTTGACGTCACGAGGCAGAGCCAGGGAGGATTTGTGAAGTAATGTAATTGAACATGTGCAGATAATTATGTCTCATTACATAAGCCCGTTGCAAAAACGGTGCTTGGAAATGCCACATGAAAGAGCCTATCGTTCCGCATTAATTTCTCTGTGCGCTGAATTTATTCCCTTTCTGGCTTTTTAATACTTGAAGAGTAAATGAATCGGAGGCTGATCATGATAAGAGATGATACTTTTGTATAAATTAAAATACCCCCAAGGAAAGAGGCTGAGCTGATTATGGTTGCAGTTGGCTTGGAAAATAACAGTGGGCTGGGTTAAGCCAAAATTTGGGGGGGAGGGTTGCTGATGGGGATTACAAGGCAGGGAGGGGGATGAGAGGAGAGGGGAGAAGAAAGAAGGAGTGGAAACTTGAAAGCCAAGTAGGACGTCAGCAGATGGACTGGTATTTCTGGCAGCCAGTGGTGGTCGTAATGGGAGAAGCACTGGGAGTTGGTGAGCTGACGGCGGCAGCTTCCCAAATGGTGACCCAAGATGAGCAGCACGTGGCGTTGGCTGGTTTCTAGGAGGACAGGAACCCAAAGTTGCTTAGAAGGGTCAGGCTTGTGTAGGATAAGGGTCAGAGACAGGCAGGGAGGCAAGTGGGTAAGCAGCCCACCCAGTTCGGGGAGACTCGTTATCTAGCTAGCGTGTTTCCCCATATAGCGTCTGAAGACAGTCTAGAAGAAAGCAGAAGATTCAGGAACCATCTTCTGGGTTGCCTTTCTTTCCCCAGACCCTTCGCTTGTGATATCATGTCTTCCCATCCATCTGGATCCCAGAGCATTTGGCAGCTCCCAGCTGAGCGATCTGCCACCCCTCCAGCCTGGCTGCCTTCTAGGATGTGCTGGTGCTGGGTGAGGTCCCAGGTTGGTCCATGTAGGCAGGGGCTGTCTCATAGCCAGAGCAGTAGGCACATTTTCCCTGCCTCTCCTCAACACCGTTAAAGCTGCAGAAATGAAGTGGGATGCAGAGGAAAGCTGCCAGCAACGCAGAGAGCTGCGATCCCTGCCTAACCCGAGCATCCCTGGGAGCTGCTGGAAGGAGATGAGCCGAAACCGAGTCAAGAGCCCTGTCACAAAGATCTCTGCGCGGGGCTGAGGTTAAGTCATCCCTGGAGCCCGTCAGGTCTGGGAAGGCAGCAGCAGGTTGCCCAGCTCCACCGCTGTAAAGCTTGGCAGGGGAGACAACACGCAGGGCTCGCCTTCCTTGGTGGAAGATGAATTTTTAAACGCGTGCACGTCGTGACAGCTG
Source organism: Alectoris magna (assembly GCA_030625065.1). NCBI lineage: Eukaryota > Metazoa > Chordata > Aves > Galliformes > Phasianidae > Alectoris > Alectoris magna. Next base: position 24,558,644 of record CM060568.1, on the reverse strand, counting down.
AGGACAGAAATACACCCAGAGCCCAATTTCCTCCGTGGTTCTTCTGTGAGCCTGTCTTGCTGGTTGCAGCTGCTCAGCGGCTGACAGCCCGCCCGGCACTGTCTGTGCATCGTTAGCAGGATGATCAGCCATGTCCCTGCCACTGGATCTCCGTGACCTGCAGCGGTGGCTGAGGCAGAGCAAAAACAGCCGGCCTCACATCTCTAGGTGGAGATGGTGTTGGGCATTGCATCCCCACAAGGTCTCTTCTGGCCTTGGTGGGTTAGGACTCAAGTCCTCATTGACCACATCTGGGAAGGGGATGTCCCTGTATGGGTCCTTGCTGTGTGCACAGGGAGCTCTGCGCTTGCTCCCATGGATCTGCCTGTAAACACACCATTAATGCAGACTGGGTTGCTGCAACGACTCAGATCAGTCTGCTAATTAATTAATAGTTTAGAGTCATCTTACAGAAAAATCCTGTCAGAAATTTCTTTTTGGACACCCAGCTCCTCCTTTCCTTCTCCCCTTTGTGCCCTCCATTCCTAACCCTCTAATGAAGAGAACCGAGCAGGCTAGTTTATAAATCATTGAAAAGTCTAACACGGGAGGCTATTTTTAAAGTCAGTCAGTGTGCAGTTTTGATTTAAAAATGCTGTTCTGCCTGTTTACAGAGCAGTGTTTGTTATTGTGATGATGGTGCTCTATAGCACAGCGGTTGTACATCCACGTCTGCCAGCTGGGAGCAAGGACCACAGGGACCTTCAGTGGCCGTGCTGGCTGTAGGAGGTGAGACCTCCTTGTTCGTGTGAGACCCCTGGCAGCTCAGGCTCAGGATGCCCAGGGCCTCATCCAACCTCCCTTGGGCACCTCTGGGGATGGGGCACCCACAGCTCCAGGCAGCAATGCCAGTGCCTCACCACTCTCTGCGGGCTCTTTGAAGCCTGTTCTCCTCTGTCAGACTTGGTGTCTGGTTTGTTGGGAAGCTGACCTGACTTCCTGGCCCATTGCTGGTGGGACAAGGACTTGGCCATGTACAGTGGGATGTGGCGACAGGCGCAGGACGTGCGAAGCTGCAAGCTCCTTGAAGAACTGGCAGAAAATCAGCCCCATGCAGGAGGCCGGGCTGGGAGCCAGCCAGACTTGCTGGAGGAAAAATGCCGTGAGACCTGCAGAAACCGGCCCCAAACCCAGTTACTTCAGCAATCCATCACCCTGGCTCTACGCTTGGACAACCACCAAGGCCACGGCAGTGCTCTGGCACCAGAAGGTGACATTTGAAGAGACGTCCTGGAGACCATTGCTGTGTGTTTAGCTGTGTCTCCCCTGCAGAAGTCAAGAGCCGTGTGCAGGGCTCCTCACAAGGCCCCTTCCTGTCCATCGCTTGGGCTGTAATTTGGGGCTACTCTGGCTGGAGGAAGGGGAAGTTGTGATGTGTGGGGCACCTTCAAGGCCAAACCCATGGGAGCAGAGGTCAGCACCTCCCCAGCAGCATCTCCTCTTCCCAGTAGGTCGGATTGAGGTGACAATCAGGGCACAAAACCACCTTTTCTGCCAGAGGTGAAGGCTGGCTCCCAATCTTGAGGCCAGAAGGGCTGCCCAGCGTTTTGGGGGGACAGGGAGAGAGGCACTGGACATGGAGGCATCGCAGCCGTTGTCTGCAAGATGTTCTCCCCCTCGCTCCTCTCAGCCACGGCAAGCATGAAAAAGCCTCTAAAAATAGTGCAACACAATAGGGACCGAGCCCTGCTCCGAGCGGCCCCCGCCGCCTCTCCCCCCTTCTGCTCGCTGTAATGACCCTGCAAACACTAAATGGCATCTGAGTGCATTAAGCAGCAAACTCTCCGGTGACATAGCAATTACGGCTCTGAAATAGATTTGGTGCGTCACGGAAGATAAGGGTTTTGAAAGTTTCTGTTGTGATTATAGCTTGTAACTCCAACAAATAACAGGCTTCGTAATAAGAGGCTGCCAGCACCGCTATTGTGGTTCTCTCTCACTGATGGCACGTAAATTGCTATTAATGTCCTAAGTGTACTTGAATATGCCAGTCTCTGGGCGGCAGAGTTGGCTCTGTGTCTCTCTCTACACGGCCTGTCATTGTGGGGCTGATAATCTACGGTAATTGCTGCCTCTTGCAGTGGACCAAGACGTGGAGAACGGTGGGTGCCGCATCCTGGGAAGCAAGATGTGCAGTGGGGCCGCGGTGGGTGCATGCGGGGCTGTGGGTGAGACCGTATGTCCCCTAAACATCGCTGTGTCCCCCTCCCACGAGGTCCCATGTGGGGTTGTTGGGCCCGGTGATGGATGCCCTAGAGCAGGAGGCACAGGGATGGCCAAAGCAGGCAAAGCAGCCTGGGCACGTGCAAAGCGGGATGGCTGCTGCTGCTGGCTCAGCGCAGGCAGGAGTTGGGGTGGATTAATTAGCCGAGCACTGAATCAATGTCAGAGTGAGCAGGGGAGGTGGGGGCAACATCTGCTCCTCTCCAAAGGGGTCGGCAGCCAGAGAAGAGCAGCTTCTGTGAGCTATCGTGCTTGGCAGCCAGGGCCCTGCGGCCGGCTCTGCCCTGCGGAGATCTGGGGCTTTGCGTGGGAATGCATCCATTGGCTTTGGGAGGAAAACATTGCCTGCCTTTGCTGCATGACCCCTTGGATGAGGAGGATGCTCAGCTGCACCGCTGGGCGGGCTGCTCTGCTGCCAGCCGTGGTAGGACAGCGCTGCAGGACATTGGGGCAGCGTCAGGACCAGTGTATGTGGTGCAAGTGGGAGCTCCAGGTTGGATGTCCAACCCACTGAGCCTGAGGAAGCTGGGGGGTGTGGGCATGTTGTGCTCATAGGACCCTCGTGTGCTGGTGTACAGCACTTGTTCTCTGTTTTCCTAGCACTTTGGTCCAGATGGAGTTCCAGGAAGGAGTTTCAAGTTCAAAAAACAAAGTTGTTTAGTTGTTTGCTATTTTCCTCTTCTATTGGGAAGGATCCTATTGTATAGTTAAAAACCAGCAGAGTTCAGGGTTTCTGCAGAAACCCATACTTAGTTTAGAGAGCAGAATTTCCATGAAGGCTTGAAATTCATCAAAACTTCCAGTTTCCATCAGTGCTATCTGGAGCTGTTCTTGTACTTTGGGTGTCCACAGTGGGATGGGGGTGACAGAGTGGGGGATCCTTACTCTCCATCCCTAACACCACTCCATTATCCGAATGGAGACCTGGGGTGGGCAGAAACATTGCAGCGGGGCTCTGTGCTGCCACGACTGACGGCTGCCTGTCTCTCTCCCCACAGGCTAATGGAGGTTGGCAAGACGCTACTACCCCATCGTCGGTGACCTCCCCCACAGAAGGCCCTGGCAGCGTTCACTCTGATACCTCCAACTGATCTCCCAGCAAATTGCATCCCTGGCTGAGCCGGCCCCGGCGGGGCGGGAGGGGAGGGGGCCTCTCCTAACACCGCAGCAGTCAGACTGGAGGTGAAACCAATCAGCACACAGAAGAAGACTCCTTCTCTTCTCTTCTCTTCGTCGGGATGCTTTTTTCAGCCAATCTGGACACTTCTTTATACTCTCTTCCCTTTCTTTTCTGGGTAGAAGCCGCTCTCCCCCCCTTGCCGCCGCCACAACACCTCCCTCCCCCCTCATCCCCACTGAAGGATATTTCGACAGCTAGAAGGATTTTAAGGAGGAGAAGCAAAAAACAAGCACCGCCACGCCAACCGAACCAAAAGCAGTGCATGGCCTCGCACTGAGCCAAAACCATACCTCGGTCGGGTCTCGCTCCTTCTCCACCAAGCAGCCCCGCTCACCCTGTTCCTCTCTCGCTACCTCTCCGTAGGAAACGGCCTCGGCAGCCCTCTGCCCTGCTGCACCCTCACCTCGGCTGCTCTGGACACTGAGTGCACCCATGCCGTGCCCCAGGAGCCATCCCTGTGCACTGTGGGCTGCAGGGCAGGCATTGCAACCCTGCTGTGCGTAGGAGCCGGAGCCGGGGGCTTCCCGCTGCTTTATGGAGGTACCAACCAACCCACTGCCAGCCCCCAGGCAGCACTGCTTGCCCCTCTCCCAGCCCTGCTCTGCCGCTGCTCCCAAATGCATTGGCCCCGAGAAGCGGCACCCTGCCAGAATCCCTCCTGGTCACTGTTCTGTAGTGCTGGTGGGGAGGGCAGGAAGCAGAGGCAGGTGGGTCACTGCTGGTAACCAAAGTGCTGAGCAGGGCCATGGTGCTTTATGTGATCGAGCATAAAGTAGTGATGGATGGAACACGAGCGATTTTCTCACCTAGGGAGGCCAGCAGCAGATAGAGTTCTGCAGAGAGCATTGCGCGGTGTTAGCTCGTGCTTCCCCCTGCAGGTCCACCAGCTGCAGAGGGAAAGGAGAACGTGGGTTTCTTGGTGAAAGGGTTGGTGGCCCCCTCTGCATCCCCAAACTGTTGCCTGGTGTGTGGGACCCCGCAGGCTAGATGTGCTCTGGGTGCCTTTGGAAATGGGTCATACAATGGCTTTGCTTGAGGGTGAAGCTCTGCGAGTGGACATCCCTTTGGGGGTTTTTCTTCCACTGTGGCTTGGAGTTACTCTGAGAAGGGGCATCTGAAGCCCTGGGAGATACCGTGGGGTTTTCTGCCCAGCTTTTCCCATCTGTTTTAGGAACAGCTGGTGATGGGTGGAAACAGGACTTCATCCTGCTGCAATGGGATTCTGGGCAGCAGGAGGGAATTGCAGTGGCACCTGCTGCCTCATGTCATGGGTGGTGGGCAGCACTTTGCTCTGTCGGGCAGCGTGGGGCACCTGGCAGCAAACCTTAAGGCCTCCCAACCTCAGCTCACGTCCACAGCTCGCACTCTGCCCCACCAGTGTTGGCTCCTTTGAGCTGAGAATCTGGCTGGTGCAGGGCAAACATTTCACATTAAAGCTCTGCCAGAAACATTTCCACCCCTCTGCTGGAAGCAGCAGCACTGGCCCACAGCCCGGTGCCAGCAGCTCGCGGTGCCTCGGGGGTGACCCTGGGGACGTGGCTTTCCGTAGGGGCTCCCAAGCGTGCAGTCGGTGACCTCCAGATCCACAAAATGTCGATGCCGTGGTTGCTTCTGAGCTGGTGATGGGACGAACACGCCTCCCACTGCTTACAAAAGGGAGCGAATGCCCCAAATCTTAAGAGATTCTGCCCAAAAGGAGAGACTCCACGCCGCCTCAGTCGGAGAGGGCCCAGGCTGCGGGCAGCACATCCAGCACCCAAGGCGTAGGGCTGCCTCTGCCATGCTTTGCTTCAGGGCGTGAAAAATCCGGAGGGCCGGGAGCGAGTTGGGCCCACGCAAGGACAGCACCGAGGACAGCGCCGCTCTCACTCCTCCACGGTACTTTGCGCCCTCCACGGTACTTTGCGCCCTCAGGTTCGTCCCTCGGGGTCGCGTTGTCGGTCGCTCTCCTTACGTCTGTGCTATTTTTTAAGTGGTTTGATCCCCTCTCCGCCCATCCCCTTTCCTTTACCCCCCCCCCCCCCCAAAAAAAAAAAAGTGTTGTGGTTGTTTTAACGATTTTTAATTTTTATTATTATTATTGGTTTTGTTTTGTTTTTTTTTTCTCTGCCCAGAAAAAAAACCTGACTTCGATACCAAAAAATAACCAACAACAACGACAACAACAAAACCCCACTAAAAACAGCACCACAGAAAACGAAACGAAACAAACAAAACCCCCCCCACACACACAGAAAAAAAACCCAACAAACAAACAAAAAACCCGCAGAAACTCAAAAGAATAAAAGTAAAAATACAGATAAACCCACGGGGGAAAAAAAAAAAACCCAACAAAAAAGAAAACCAACTCGAGGATTCTTTCAGCTTTATTAACATTTTCCATTGTTTCTTGCGATTTGTGTCTCGTTCTTTGTAGTATCGATGATGACGAACATTTGATAATGAATGTTCTTGTATATTCAGATAAAGGAAAAAAAAAAAAAACACAAAAAAAACACAAAAAAAGGAAAAAAAAAAACCAAAAAACAAAAAAAAAAACCAACAAAAAAAAAAACAAAAAAAACAAAACCAGAACCAAAAACGCAGTCTGAATTTAATAGTGTTTATAATAAAAGAATCAAACCCGGCCCTCTTAGCACGCAAAGTGGAGCGGGGGGGAGGGGGGGGGGAGGTGGGTCCATCCCTGCTCTTCCTGTGGCAACAAGCGCTTCATTCCTGTATAGTTTATAACATCAGACTACCTACATTCGTCTCCCTTTTGTTTCGTTCGTTGTTGTTTTTTTTTTTTCCCCCCATTTCTTTTTAAAATTTATTTTTTTTTTTTAAATTTTATTTTTATTTTCGGTTTTCTCACATTTGTGAATTTAGTTCCGGGATGCTAGGAAAAAAAAAAACAACAAGAAAAAGTGTTAGAGTCGTGCACACTCATTTTCTTCTTTGGCAAACGTTGAAAGAAGTGACGGTAATTATTTCATTTTGTAAGGCTTCTTTAAAAGGAAAAAAAAAAAAGAAAAAAAAAAGGGGAAAAAAAAGAAAAAAAGAAAAAAAAAGCTGGTTGGAATAGCGAGCATTAATAGGTACATTCTAACACTTGGTGTTTCTTAACGTCGAGAGCCAGAAATTCCTTTTTGTTTGTTTGTTTTTGTTTTTTAAAGGTTTTGGTTGTTTGGCGTTACGTTGTGGGGGGGTGGTCTTTGATGATGACTTTCTTTTGAGCTGTCTGAGACGATGGCCTTGCAGCTTTCCCCTCCCTTTGGCTTCAGAGCTGGGATCCGAGTGATGTGAAAAGTGCTGGAGGTGGGGTTTTTTTTTTTTTTGGGGGGGGGGGGGGGGTGGAGGGTGTCCTCTTCTCCGTGTGTTCTCCACCTGTTTGGCCACCCAAGACCTCTTGGCAACCGCTTTGAGTAGATGCCCCAGTGGGATGCAAGCTCCGAGCCTGCAGTTCCGATGCCTTAGGGTGACGTGCAGCGTTGAGCTGTACAGAAAGGATAGGAAGCCATGAATTCTCCCCCAGACTCAAACTGTGGGCTTCGGTGCCCTTATTCTCCGCCCTGCATCCCTCCCTCGCCATCACTCCATGCATCTGCTCCAGAGCCCATCTTGGAGGCACCGGTTGACCCAACTCAACCCAAGAGTAAGGGATGGGAAGCAATGGAGGTGCCAACCCCCGTGGCCTCCATCCACCTTGAGTGTTGGGTGAGAATGGATCTTACAGGTGCCACCAAGCCGCAGGGCCCTGGGAAGGAACAAGAAACGAGGGGGAGGATGCAGCCAAAGTGCCCGTGTGGGTCTCCCAGCATTGCATGTGGCTGCAGGTGGGGCTCACGGAGAAGAAATCTCTTCTTCAAAGATGGTTTTCCCCATTTCCCCCCCCCCCCCCAAAAAAAAAATAAAACGCCTGAGCTTCTCACATCACTGAACAGTTTAGGGTTCGGGGTGTTCTTTTTACTCCTGAGGTTTCCTGGAGTCCTTTTGTTTTCGTACACCTTTATTATTATTATTATTATTATTATTCAGATGATGTAAATCAGACGTTGCCTGGGGGGTTGGTTTTGTTGGTTTGCTTTTTTTGTTCTCCTCGCAGAGCCCTTTCTGTCCCTTGTAAAGATGATGCCGTTGTTCTGAGTTGCTTTTTCTTTTCTCTTCCCCCCGCCCCCCCCCCCCCCCCCCCCCCCCCATCTATCTTTTTTTTCCCCCCTCTCTCCCTCATGGATTCCAAATATTAAAAAAGAAAAAAAAAAGAAAAAGAAAAAAAAAAAAAACTTAAGACTCTCTGTTCCGACCTGGTTTTGAAACTTTAAGCTTTTCTGCTTCTGTAAAGAGAAAAGGCCTCTTGTCTTTCTGATCCCAATTGAGACTTTTATGTTCTATGACGATACTAACAAGGTGTAGGTTTTACAGTTTCCTGATTTGTACTGGTAATGCATATTCCAAATAAATAGTTTCTTTTGTTGCAAAAAAAAAAAAAAAAAAAAAAAAAAAAAGTCTTTAAACCAATCTTGGCGTATTTTTGGGGAATGAAAAGTGGTGGGAGCTGGAGGGGAGAGATTTGGGTGCGCCCAGAGTGAGGCATCACCCCATCCTCATGACTCATAAGGACGGCTCTGGCCCAGGGTGGGGGCTTCTGGCACCCCTGCGCTGGTGCTGATGGCTGAGGGGGGGCTCAGCACAGCCCCCGGGGGCTGTGATTTCTCAGTGCCAGGAGCTCTGGGAAGCAGGGTGGGATTCAAGATGTGGGATGCGGGATAAGATGTGGGATACGGGATGTGAGTTGAGGGATGCGGGATGCAATGCAGGATGGGATGTGAGCTGCAGGATGTGTGATTCGAGGTGCAGGATGGATACCCTGTGTGGGATATGGGATGTGGGATGCAGGGTGTATGTACTACGTGGGATACGGGGCGCAGGATGCAATGCAGGATATGGGATGCAGGATGTCAGCCAAAATCCCTACCAGCACAAGGATGCCCGAGCTCTCCTGGCGTCGCTGCCCGCGCTCCCCCGTGGGTTTCTTGTCAATGATTATTCAATCTCCGGCCTGACCTTTCTCTTCTAAATAACACGGCAATATCAGTGCAGGCCAGCCTCCAGCTCCGGCTGCAAATTAACTGTATCGCTGGCTGCAGCAGCCCCTCGGCACCGGCGCTGCAAAACCGCCCCAGGCATTATCTCCCTACAGTGGTGCTCTCCTAATACCAGTTTAAATATCATCTTGCTCCCAGCTGTTTCCTTCTAATAACTGCTCATCCCGGCTCCCAGCTCAGAAATGCCAGGTCTCAGTGGGCTCCACCGAGGAAATGGCCCCAAAAAGCCTGGGTTGGGGGTGGCACACATGCTGGGGAATGTCCCCATCCTCATCACAGCCACCGCCTGGAGCAGGGCAAGGTGCAGCACTCCCGGTTATCCATAACCCCTCCAAAATATCCGAGTGGTTGGGAGGCATTAAAGTTATAGTTGGCAGTAAACCCCGTGTCTGTTTGCTGGAGAATTTAATATATTGTGGGAAGTTTCGCCCATAAAAGGTGATTGTTATGTTTTCTCCAGTTCACAGGGAGTCTATAACTTACGGCCTCCATCAACAGGAGTGGGTCTCGCCTGCCTGCCCATCACTCTTTGGGGTAATTCTGCTTTGTAGGGAAATATTTCATGGAAGCTGCAGGCAGAGCCCCAGGTGGGCAGGGGACAGTGGTGTCTACATGGCACAGTGGGGATGGGGCATAGAGATGGCACTGCCCCCCTTGGGTATCATGAAGGCTGGGACAGAGCAACCCAACCTGGAGGGAGATCCACTGGGAAGTTGTGCCATACCGTTAATTATTGCTAATGAGGTTGAGCTTTAATAGCTTTAGAGGGACACAGGAGCGGGATAATAAAGCGTCAGAGTTGATACAGTGGTGAGATGGAGGAGGATGAGGGCCAGGAGGAAGGAGCCCCATGGACACAAGGGTGACAAACGATGGTCCACGTACCTTGTCCTGGGCACTGGAAGCTACCTTCATGTTCTCGGGTCCCCATGGGCCCCTGAAATGCTTAATTCTCCACAAAGTCGACGCCATTCACAAGCACCCTGGCAAGGGCAGTGAGCCCAGAAGTGCTTGCAGATCCCAGCTAATTAAAAATGCAAATGAGAGCCAGAGCTCTCGCCTTGCAGAGGTGCAAATTTTGCAGGCTGGCTGCACTCCTCCTGTACAGGCAGGTTTGGGGTGGTCTGTCCTCTGCCTCGACCTCCAGCATGGGCAAAGGAAGGGGGGATAGAAAAACCATGCCACCACAGGCAGAGTCACCCTCAGGGCACGAGCTGCTTTCAGCACAGGGGGAGTAGAGGGGCTCCTCTGGCCCCTGCTGCATCTCTGTGCTGCAAAACCTTTCCCTCCATCCATAAAAAGCCCCCCCGAGCTGGCACAACCGGGGGCTGTCACCACATGATGCCCGTGGATGTGAATCACAAATGACATTTCATTAACGGCTCGGATAAAGCTGCTTCCCTCTTTCCTGCAATGCCCAAAAGCTTTTGCACAAATGCTCTTCAAATCCCAGTCCAACAAAATGGAGCTGGAGGGGCTGTGGGTCTCCGCTGGAGGGCAGGACTTACCCTCCACCTCTGCCTGGCTTTGGAACAGGGTAATGGGTGCAGCAATGGAAGCAGTACTGCTGACCCGTACCAAATGCCACCGCTGTCCCGAGCTGATGGCCCTTGTCACTGTTTCCTGTCTCTGCTGGGAGCATGGGGACACCAAGCCGTAGAAATGGTCCCGGTGCCACCAAGCTCCCACTGGGGACTGTCCCAAGGAAGAGCACCTCTCAGGGAAGTGGTGGAATCACCATCCCTAGAGGCGTCAAGAACCATAGAGATGAGGGCCACGGTAAGGGTGGGCTGATGGTTGGACTAGATGATCTCAGTGATCTTTGCAACCTTAATGATTTGATGATTTCTGGGGACAGAATCCCTAGCCAGTGGGATGTCCCAACCCCATGGGCAACAGGGGTAGGAGGATGTGGACAGAAGGGTATCCACATGCTGTTGGAAGAGATGTGAGCACCCCAGCCAAGCACTATGGTGAGCATAGAATTATAGAATCATTCAGGTTGGAAAAGATCACTGAGGTCATCAGGTCCAACCATAGACCATCTAGCCCAACTCAGCACACCCATGGGCAATGCACGGGTTTAAAGCTTGAGCACCACATCTCCACAGGATGCAGAGCGTGGCCAGGGATGGCCTTGCCCCCAGAGATGGGTGCACAGCTGGACACCACTCAGGTCCTGCCCCAGCCAGCTGGGACCTTAAACAACAGTCAGAGGGCTTGTGCCCTTTGGGTCCCCATGGCACCCCAAGCATCCCAGGGCTGGGCTCTGCATGGCCACCAGTGTGGCTTTGTGTTGCCCAGCACAGGGACCTCTGTCAGGGGGAGCGCTGCCTTCCCTGCGACCGCCGTTGACGTTATTCAGCTGGACAGAGGGATGTCTATGCGAATCATTTTCAACGCTATTCCATATTCATAACGGGCTAAATATAGGGGAGCAAAGTGGGACCTGGCGGGCAAAAAGCCCTCCCCGTGGTCAGCGCGGATGACTTCTCTGCCAAGACGAGATGCCAGCGCCAGCCCCGCCAGCCCCATGGGCACCGTGAGCTGAAGTCCCACTGCCGGCAGCACTGGGATGCGGAGCAGGTTTGGGGCCCCGCTTCTGAGGCCACCTCCCAAGGATGTCTCAGCTGGCCTACTCATTGCAACGGGCAGGAATCCACAGCGTGGCCTGGGAGGGGTCCACCAGCCCCTGGGTGTGTTCTTCATTAAGCGAGAAGGTTAATGATTGCAATTATGTAAAAGGCAAGCAGCTAAATGAGTATAAATAAAGCTTTTTCTCGGGTGCGGTGTGGGGGCTGGCACGGGGCTCCCAAGGGAAATGTCCTCTCGGGGATGCAGCTGAAGCTGTTCCCGGTGTGAGCCACACTGAGAAGAAATGCAGCAAAAAGTCAGAAATAGCCCCATGCTGTAGGAAAAGGCTCCATGCTCACCGCCCTTAGAAAAAGCCATAACAATATGCAATAAAGTCAAACCCAGCAAATAGTGCTTGCAGTATTATGGGTAACTTGAAAATAAGATGTTGTATGTAGTAAATGATGGTTGGACTTGGTGATGTTAGAGGTCCTTTCCAACCTTAATGATTCTATTACTCTAAATCTGTCTGTGTCTCACACAACAAAAGCCAGAGGGGTTTTCTATTCATGGGCTTGGATTAACATATTTTGGGCTCCTGGTGTAAGAACAGGTAAGCGTGGCTCCTTCCAGCACAAATCTATCGACCCTCATGCTGGGCCCAGCGTATGCATAGCATGAGTTTGGTGACAAATGACCAGGACATGGTGGGCTCTTGTGCAAAAATAGAGAAATTCAGGCACAAACACCCAAATCTGTGCAGCCAAGCAGGGGAAGAATGGAGAACGGTGTTGATGGGGCAATATTGAGAATACGGTTCTATTAGAGAGGCTCAGTGCAGGGTCTGCTGGTATCCTTGGACCAGCCCTAGCTGATTGTCCCATGGAAGGCTGCACCCTCCAGCGTGGTTTCCCCTTGGGAGAAACTCAGCAATATTATTTCCTTGGGGGGGGGGGGGAAAGAAATTAAGATGTTCTGTGACTTGTGGAACAGGTAAAATAAATTGCAGCCCCCGCACTGGAATAGATACATGGCTATTTTAATAGATGGGGTAATAAATAAACCTGCTCGAGATTTTTCAAGTTTTCATTCATTTTTGATAGAGAGAAATTATTTCCTTTCCTCCATCAAAAAAGAAAACTCAACATTCCCATTGGGAGTACCCAAATCCCCAGCTTCACCCCAGTAGCCAAACCAGTTTTCCAGCCCCACTGCCTGCAGCCACCACTCAAAACCATTCCGAACCTGGGATGGGAGCCTCCAAAATGCCTTTCAGTTCACCTTTAGGATACATTTAGTAACTCACCTTAATATTGATGCCCTCCTTACACATTGCTGCAGAAGGAATTGCGGCTGTGGCCAGCATAATGATATCTTCAATATTAACAGTCTTCATCTGTCAAATCTCCTTGGCATCTCACTGGGCAGGGAGAGAGCTTCACTGCCCTCCAATGCTGCCCACTCTGCGAAGGACGGCTGGGGCAATCCGTAGCTCCTTTTGGAGAGCATCTAAGCGTTGGTTCAAGGCTTAGCCCTGCAGAGGAATGGAACATAGGAAGGTGTCACAAGCAGGTGGCCATGAGTAGGTGCCATAAGAAAGCTCATTTCGCTCAACCCATTGCCCTCCTCCTGCCCAATTCACCAAGGTGGCTGCTGGCATTGGACAGAACTTACAGGACTTATACTTGGTGGCTAGAAGACCTGAGCAAAGAGGATAACGGGACAGGAACCCCTCCAGCTCCATCCTGGTCCATCTGGTGGCACACTTGCTGAGCCCATGCAAAGCCTGGTCACAATAGTGGCCCCAACTCTACCTCGGCCCCAAAGGCCAACCCCTCACAGACAAAAAGCTGTGCCAATGCCTTTGTCTCCACCATCAGCCAGGACGGTGCCACAAGGTATCCCCAGCACCAGGCAGAACCTGACCCACAGCTGCAGGCCCTGGGCAGGCATGGGGCAGAAACTGCACCTCCTGGCACGACCGCCTGAATGAGGAAGGTGAAGTGAGATAAGAAGAGCTTTTTCTACTTTATCCTTTGTGCTACGTGGGCCTTTTCCTCTGGGTAAGCACAAAGTCTGCCTCTTTCCTTGCTATTATTAAAAGTCAGGGCTCCGATCCCTTTGGGAGCAGGGAAGGCAGATAATCCCTTCTCCTCCTGACCTTATTTCTCTCCTCACTTTGCAAGGTTATTGCAACTCCCCAGCAGTGGCTGCCCTGCACAATATACTCCTTCCTTTAAAAAAGAAATAAAAAAATATTAAAAAAATCACGTTATTTCCACTAAACACACCCTTAAACCACTAAACTCCCACCCAATTCCTCCTTTGTGAGAACAAACAGCTGAAAGCAGTTTACTCTTCCCCAGCACTGCAGACATCTGTCCCCAGGGCTGAAGAGCTCTGTGAGCAGCAGGGGGGGGGGTTGTCTCTGCTCACAAAATACCCCAAAATATAGGGTTTACAAATCAGCTCAGGGGAGAACGGACCACAAGAAGGGGGCTGCATGGAGCCTCCTTCTTCTTCGGATACACCCTTCCACCGCAGGCTGAGTGCTGGTACTGACACTGCTTTGGGGCTGGGATGTGGCACTGTTGTGTGTGGTTCCAGCTACCTCTAGTGGAAAGCAGACAGAAGCAGCTGCACATGAAGGAAGGCCTTTGCTTATTTACTTCATAGCACTTTCCATCCACCTGCTTTGAAGCCTCAACACAAGATTTGGCCACGAGATGTGCTTAAGCCCAACGCTCTAATTGCAAATACAGATGCATGCAGCTAAGACATAGGATCATAGAATCATAAAGGCTGGAAAGACCTCTAAGATCATCTAGTCCAACCACCCAGCCACACCAGTGACCACTCAGACCACGTCACTCGGTGTGACATCTACCCTTCCTTTGAGCACCTCCATGGAGAGTGACTGCACCACATCCCTGCATAAGGATCTCTAAGACCCATCTAGCTTGGGAAAGCCCTTCAAGTTCACCACATCCAGTCATCAGCCCAACCTACCGAGTCCCACCACCAACCCATGGCCCTTAGTGCCATGGCCGCACCTGCAAGGATGGGGAGGCCATTCCAGTGGTTGGCCACCCTCTAAGTATATCTGTCCCAGTTTTGGGTCCTCTTTCTCCTCCATGAGGGCCAGGAACTACTTATCCCCCAAAGCTCCTTCATGTTGTGCCTGGGTGAGCCTTCTTGCAGTGACCTGGGATGGCTGGAGCTGCTCATCCCACCCAAGCCAGAAATCTCACTTCCATGTCCTTCCTGTTTGAAACCCAAACCAGTACAACTCAAACCCCCCTGAAACGTGCTGCAAAAATGGTTAAAGAGCTCAAATTGTCAGGGACAAGTGGGGCTGATGGGAAGGATTAGACATTAATGAGAGCCATCTCCAGAAGCATCCATCACTGCACCTTCGTGAGTTTCTTAATGCAGTGGGAACTCTGCCATGGCTGGATTCCTTTTATTTAAAGCAAAGATAAAAAGCTGGAGAGGTATTAATATTAATTAAGAGACAGACATTTGCAGAAACTTCCCTTACCCCATGTCACACCCAACTCCCAGTCCCACTTCAGCAAACAACCAGATTTATTCCAGAAAGGACCAAATCATTCTGCAGGGACTTTTCTCCCAAAGTGCAGGGAAGGAGAGATGATCCCCCATGGAATATCTGAAAGGGGAAAAATCCCACCTCCCATTGCTATTTTGTGTGTTGCGTTAGCATCCTTCCATGAGGGTTCCCATTGCAGCATGGTGCTGGGCTCCATGCCACCCCCCCAGGTCCTGTCATCAGGGTGAGGCCTCCCATGTGTTTCTGTAGAATCAAGTTGCTCTGGGGCTGCACAACCCATTTTGGACTGGGAACACTGTAGGGACACACATCACCTTCCCTCTCTCCTTGGGCTGGGACACGATTATCTTCTCTATCCTGTAGTTTCAAGACCACAGACCTTGAGCAGACATTTCTCTAAAGGGAAGCTCCAGTTGAAAATGGCTCCCAGTTTTAAACTGGAGTGTTTTCTTAGAGCTGCAGCACCTCCAGCTGCAGAAAATTCCGGGCTTCTC
The DNA here is from genome assembly GCA_030625065.1 of Alectoris magna. Classification (NCBI taxonomy): domain Eukaryota; kingdom Metazoa; phylum Chordata; class Aves; order Galliformes; family Phasianidae; genus Alectoris; species Alectoris magna. The sequence goes on along the minus strand of CM060568.1, from coordinate 24,543,479 downwards.
TTAACAGCAATATACAGTGCGACAGAGGGAAAGGATCATAAATGAGAAACTGAAACCAGAGGGGTCAAATTCGGAACAACCCGTACAAAACCCATCGCAGGGAAGAATCGGGCCGGAAAGTGGATGGCATTGGGGTCTCCCTCCTTTGACTGTTGGGTTGGGCAGAGTTTGCCTTCGGGCAACCCGACCCCCCCGTCCCCCCGTCCCCCCGTCCCTGCCGTTCGGGGCTCGACCAGCAGAGGGAGAGCCTGGCCCGCAGAAGGGAGGACGCGGGCTCACCGGAGCTTCGAGCCGAGATTGAGCAGAGATCATAGAATTTTAGAATGGCCTAAGGTGGAACGGACCTTAAAGATCACTCACCGAGCTCCAGCACCTGCCGTGGGCTGGGCTACCAACCTCTAGATGCAACCACTCAGCTGCACGGGGCCCTGCTGCAGTCACCCACCACTGCAGGGATGACGCAGCCAAAGGGATAGAGCATGGACGGACATGGGGACAGACCCCGGGTCTCTGCACCCACCCCATGCAGGTGATTAATTAGGCATGAGGCAGCTTTGCTCCCGTGCCCCCTTCCAATCCTTGCATGGGCAGAGGAGGGTGAGCTGCCTGTGCAGTGCCAGGTTAGTGCCAGCATTGTTTCTTCCTTTGGCTCGAAGTCAGTGTAGTAATGGTGGAAGGGACAAAACCTGGCACAGTGAGCAGCATAGTGCCCACACTGCTATGGGCAGCATTGCATAGAACTGTTTGAATTGGAGGGGACTCTTAAAAACCAGCTGGTCCAACTCCCCTACAGCGAAAAGGGACACCTAACGCTCAGAGCCCCATCCAGCCTGACCTTGAATGTTTGCACGGACCAGGCATCCACCACCTCCCTTGGCAACCTGCTCATAGGGAATGGGCACCCAGTGCCCCAGACCAGAGCTGCAGGGCAACTACTGCACAGTGGTTGTGCTGTGTCCCTCCCAGCGTGTCCCTGGTACTCCGCAGCAGCAATCCTGCACTGCAGGCTGCGAGCACAGACCAGACTCTTCATCCTTAAGAGATTCCATTCTCTCCCAAGCAGACACAGAGCAGGAAACCCCACCAGCTCAGCACCATCTCCCATGTTCAGAGTTAGCCCTGCCTGCCGAATAAGCAGGCATGAGCTCCCCAGTACGAGCCCTCCTGCCTCTCTTCAGCTCCTGTCTATTATCACTGAACTTGTACGAACTTAATTATCTCTGAGACCACCAAACCCGGCCAGGAGCACTCACAAGATAACGAAGGCAATGGACAGGCAGCACGCATGAGCATTGTCTCCTCCACCAGCAAGGTCAAAGCCACTGCAACCCCCCTGCCAAAATCAAGGGCAGGGTGAACCTTCCCATCCCACAGCCACAAGTGGGAATTGGGGTGAGGACGAGGCAGGGGATGCTGGTGCTGGCCATCAAGCAGCGGGGCCGGTAATAACCTCATTATGAGGCTGGAGATGCTGGGAGGGGTGGGGGAGGATGGGGGGTGCAGATGCCGTCCTTCTGCCGTCCGCAGTTTGCGGAGCCAGAGAGTTGTCAGCGCGTCTCCTGCCTCTCACCTTGCTTCTCATTAGCTCCCCGCAGCGCTGCCGTGTGGGCAGATGGGGCAGGGCCGTGGCCACAAGCCGCTGCCGGGCTGGGGACCCACACAACATCCCCCCTCCCCCCCATTTCTGAGCTCCATCTCAGGGTGTAGATGCCCACCCCAGCTGCCTGAGATTTCTTTGCTGAGTGATCTGCAGGCAGGAAAGCTTCCCTTGCACAGAGCAGCCAGGTGACCCCCCTAAGATGGGGATGACATCCTACCACTGCCCTCCACAAATGGGGTCACTAGTTATCTTGGGTGCCAAGGGTCCTTTGCAGCAGCCCCAGCCCTACTGAATGCAGGATGATTTATTGAAAGAGCAAGGCAGAGGCATGCTCTGATGGTAGCTGCCCCAGAGATGCCTCAGAGGGATCAATGAACCACGGCCAGGAGACACCAGCAAGGAACAAGGCAGAGGCATGCAGGGCTGCATGGTCAGCAGGTCCAGGAGACCGTGTCCTTGTCACCACCCCAGTGCCCTACAGATCTCTCGTCTTCCCAAGGGGAGACGCCTCACTCCATAAGAACAAAACAAAGCACAAACCCCTGTATTTACCCATAATGAGCAACTCTTCCAGGCTGGATGGATGTTCCCAACCAGAAATGCCTTGTCCAATAGCATGGCATAAACATCTATTGACTGAGAAGTCTCCCATATTTATGACTTACCGATGACCCTGCAGACCACCATCAGCAGGGTTTTCTGCTCCTGTGGGTGCCAACACCATGGCTTTGGGTCATGTCCTTGCCATTCCCATGGGCTCCCAACACCATGGCCTGGGGTCATGCTCTCCTGCTCAGACCATCCATCCACTTCGGTACCACATCTTTGCTTTCAGCTCCCCAGCACCACCTGGATTAGGTGCACCAAAACACTGAGTCAAGATGCTGGGGGAAGGATGGGATCATCCTTCTGCGCCCCAAATCTTACTGGCATCCCACCTCCTCCTGAGCCCACCTTTTCCATCCACGCTCCTCAACAGAAAGCTTCAGCTCATTTCCTAATTGTAACAGTTTCTTCCCCTCCACCAAGATTTCCTGAAGGAAACCAGCACACCAAACCCAGAGCATGCTTTCAGGACAGAACATGCCAGTTTTTTCTCCTTTTGTCAGCACAGGCTGCAATGCAAGGGAAGGAGATTTGAAGGCATGCGGTACCTGTGCTCAGCAGAGGGGGTGCGGCTGTGTGTGCAGGCGTACAGAGCTATTAATTAAAATTGCTCAGTCAGATGCTATAGAGAGATTAGTTGTCACATTGTGTTAATGGCAAGCTTGGCAATGCTGTGAGAAGGGGCAGGACTGCCCGCCGTCCCCTCAGCTGTTCAAGTGCCACGTTTATACCCAGCCAGAATGACTAATTGGCAGGTTTTGTCGAACAGAAGCCCCCTCGTTATTGGGAAGGGATCAGCACCTTAATGAAGGAGAGACAGGGAGGGGACACGTGGCACCAACCACAGAGGTCCCATGGGTGGGGACAGCTGCAGCCCCATCCTTGTGACAAAGGTCCCCTTGGAACTGGAAAAAAACAGTGCCATAGGGTTGCCCAGCACTGGGTGCAGAAGGTGGAAACTTGGATGAAGCCACAGTGCTATTTAGGTGTGCAGCAGCCACCAGTCTCTACAAAATACATGCACCTTGAGACTGTGTTGTGGTTTGAGAAGCTGAGTTTTGGAGAAGAGAAAAGTAGGGAAACTGAGGCATGGAGTGGTTGTGGCATTACCTATGCTGCATCCAGGTGTTTGCATAAGGCTTTCAGTTTGGTACCCAACAGCCTGCTTATCCTAACTAACACAGACCTCACTTACCTGTTTCACTGCTGAATAGGCGACTTCCTTCACCCCAACTTTGGGTCCATTTTGTAGATTCAGGCTTTGCTAGAAGACAGCAGGGAGCACGTGGAAATGCTGCCTGGGAGCAGCAGCCTTTAACTTGATCAAAATGGCAACATTTAGGCATTTTACATACACAACAAAGCTGAAATTCCTGCATTGCTTTAGAGAAGCCATTCAGCACGACATCATTTGAACTTATAACCATAGCCAGGTGGAGTCGCTTCACCCCAAATCAGCTCTGAGCTGCTACAGCTGTTACTGCTGCCCAGCTAGGTCCTCATGCCATTAGCTCATTATCTCCACCCTGCAGTCATCAGGAGCCCCAGCTGTTTCACAGCCAGAGCTGAGATATCCCCACCTCCAGTCTGCAAGCTAGCTGTCTGTGTGGAGATGAGGAAGTCAAAAAGATCACCAGCAATGCTGTTTGCTCCCTACAGCCAGGTTTGGATAGGGTAGCTTGTTAGCTGGAGACACATAAATGCCCAAAATACCATTGTCGTTCACACCGTTAGAGAGCCCGACCCTAAGTGGCTTTTAGAAGGTTACTGAGTAGTACCCCTATAGCATCATAGAACTATAGAATCATTAAAACTGAAAAAGGTCTTTAAGGCCACTGAGTCTAACCCCAACCTGTCCTTACCGTTCCCGCTGACCACGTCCCTCAGTGCCACATCCCCATGGTCCTTGAACAGCTCCAGGGACAGTAACCCCACCACCTCCTTGGGCAGCCTGTGCCTGTGCTTCACCACTCTTTCTGAGAAGTTTTTTTTCTGATATTCAACCTGAATCTCCCCTGGAAAGTCACACAAGACATCCCCTTTAGCTCTGTGATCTATTTGCAGGTTAGCAGTCATCTTGGTGTATGATTTCCTAGCAGTGCTCTAAGGTGGTTGACAAAAAAGATCCAAACCTCCTCCATGCACTTTCCTCTCCTCTGTTAACCTGCTGATTTCCTGCTCTATTACTTCCTTTATTCTTTCTTTATCATTTTTATGTCATACTGACCTGAATAGTCCCAAGCAAGGAAAGAAGTGCATTTCACACACACACACACACACACATACACACATAGAATAAAATAATTTTAAAAATCCCCCCAAACCAGTGTTGAACCCAATTTCTTCTTCTGTTCTTTACTCCCCACCACTCAGTCATGCACTGTCATCTCCTGCCCAGCAGTTACCTGTCACAGAAGACACTTTGTTCATGCATTTGAGGCCAACTTCTAATCACTGAATGTAATAGGGCAAGATGAGTGATAGATTGACACAATTAATTTCCATGTTCCCAGTGGTAACATTGATTTTAGGGCACTCAGTCTTTACAAGCCACTGAATGCAATGGAAAACTTGGCTCTGATCTTTTTGGTAGAGGTCAAAAGGGTGCCCAGATCTTAGGAGAGCTCAACTGTTTAAATACTCTTCAGTGCCTTGACTTCTACCCCACTCGTGCATATCTAGGAAGTGCCTCTCAGTCTCCATTTGCTCGGGAAAAACCTACTGAGAAGGATATGTATACAGGGTATGTATACACATCCCTGGTCCTACGTGAACACTCAAAGCTTTCTTGAGCCCATCTACAGAGCATGCAGTGGTTGAGTCTCACTGGATGTTGATCTTCTAGCTCTAGAGCCACTTCCCTTCCACCATGCTCTAACCAGAAACCGATGGTGATCAGCCCTCTGATTTATTACAGTGGTAGTAAACCTTATACTTACTAATTACTTATTCTTACTATTTACTTATACTAAATTACTTATATTATACCACTAGCAGGGTGCTTGCCCCAACTGGCCCAACAGATCTGGAAGGACATAGGAGTGCCACAGACAGACATGACTGATCCATTAGCAGGTGTCCAGGAGACAAGTCCCATCTGGCCTTGACACCACTGGGAGATGCTCAGAGACAACTCAGAAGGAGCCTGCTTGTGGTCTCATGATTTACAGCAGGTATCCAAACTTCAAATCAACTGAGAATAAAGAAATAATGGTCCACAGATCCTCAGCCCTCCCTGAAGCCCACAGTCATTGTGGCCTGTATTTATCCAGCCCTTCCTTCCATAAATTCTTATAGAATATCTTCAATCCCAAATAAGTAAACTTTCCCATGTCCCTCTTTGGTATCTCAGAGACCCACTGTCTCCCTAGACATCGAACATGTGCTGAATTTGCTGTCATTTTACCATATCTCATTTTCTGCACAACTCATCGTGTATCTCATGGTGGAACCACTTCTCTAAGAGAGAGCTTCTTCATGGTGTGAAAGTGCATGCAACAGAGCTTCTTCGCAGTACGGAGCGTGCATGCAGAGATTCTCCTTCCTACCTTTGTAAAGCAATGACCCCAAGAGGAGTCCAGCAAGCTTTGGACACGAAGCATTGAATCTGGCAGCAAACAGAGAAGACAATTACTCTCACATCTTTCACTTCTTGGAGTGAAAACCACAGCACTCAACACAATGCTGGGCTCACCAACCTGCTCACCACCCTGCGAGGTCCTCAAGGATGATCCTTACCCCCAGCACACCTGACCTGTCCCTGTGCTGCCCACTCCTGCCCCATCCCTTTCTCCCCACCACTCCTCCATGCCCTGCTGCGGAACAATGCCTGCCCTAAGAAACCACCCTGTGAGCAGGCAGCCCTGCTATGTGCGGCATCCCCACTCACCAGCCAAGCCGGGAGATTCACCTGTGCAGCCCAGACAGTGAAGAATTGTTTGGAGCAAAACACTGTGCAATCAAGTGGAGATAGCAGAGGCAATGGGGTCAGGCAGGCTGCCTGGGGCATCTTTCATCTCCCACGTCGGGAGGTGGGGTGTAAAGTGTGCGCTGGCCGGGGCTGGGGCAGGCTGAAAGGCAGCCTTGTTCTGCCAGCTATCTGCCATCTCTCTGATGTCACACGTCGCGTTTGGGCAGCTCACTTCAAAGGCCCCTTTCTGGTGCTCTCTCCCTCCCCTCGCCCCTTTCTCTTTTGGGTTCAGAGTTGGCTGTTTGGGGGGATAATAGCCTGGCTTTCCAAAAAGCATTTGGCTGTGCAATTAAAAAAAAAAAAGACACTTGAAGAGCAGCCTCCCAGGTTAACCCAGCTTGAGGTTGAGACAAGCAACGGGAAACCAAGGGCTCCCATTCTCTACTCATGCTCAAGCACTCTATGTGTAGCAGCAGATTTGGACCCATCACCCCTGAATTCTACAAGGGTGTCCAAGCCCACAGCAACAGGGTGACAGCATCCCTCTCTGCAGCTCTCTCTGGGTGCCTGGAGGCATGTCCTGCAGGCAGGAGGCCAAAATAGCAGCATTGCCTTGGCCATGCCAGACAAGACATCTTGCTGGGCTGCAGCCTCTTGTTGAAAGACGGTATCTCTGCCAAGCTACACAAATTTGTCCAACGCTGCACCACAGAAAGATGGCATTTCAAAAGGCTAAAAAGACTCTGGATCTAAGGTACCTGCTGGGAGAACGTGTGTCCCATTAGGCAAAACCTTGAGAAACCCAAAGGGAACATATTCAGATGCACTCTGGGACAAAGATTCTGGCCAAAAGCTGCTTCCAGTATTTTGTCCTAAGCACGCAAAAATTCACAAGCCTTCAACTAAGTATCGGGTGACTTCTGCCCTCTGATTTTGAGAAGTTTGGCAAAGGCAGTTTCAAAGATTTTTTCCTCAACTGGGTCAACTGGAAACTATCCAGTGTAGTAAATATCTTCCTGCACATTGCCATGCTTCCAGGAGATAGGGATTTAGAAGGAAAAAATAATCTGTGGGGGGAAAAGGGGAGCGGGGAGTGGAGGAGGGATGGGGCCCAGCTTAAGCTGCAGCACCATGGAGGGACTGACATCAGCCCCGCCGTGGCTGGGGGGTAGAGAAAGTCACCAAGATTTCCTCTTCACTCGTAGAACCACGGAATCGTTAAGGTTGGGAAAGATCTTTCAGATCACCAGCTCCAACCCTAACCCATCCCCACCTCTGGCCACATCCCTCAGTGCCACACCTTCGTAGTTCTGTAACACCTCCAGGGACAGTGACTCCATCACTACCCTGGGCAGCTCATGCCAGTGTATGACCACACTTTCTAAGAAGAATATTTTCCTAGCATCCAGCTTGAACGTCCCACAGCGGATATTGTTTCAGTCATGATAGCAGTAGTAGGGGAAGGTGCATGAACATTTTTGCACATACATGAACAACACCAGAACCCCCAGAGGTCACTTCTTCATGCTAGCAGCAGTGGAGGTACCCTTCATAGCAGCCACAAGTGCCTTTCGTCCCCAAACCAGGCATCCACAGGAGGATTTAAGGGACTCGCACAACTTACTGGCAGGTATTAAAAGTTCACTAGGGCTGTAATAGCAATCTGTCAGCCTGCTGCTAATCCTTCTTGACAGAAACTTTATAAGAAGCTGAAGCGTGTTAAATAGTCCTGGAGTTTGAACAGAGCGAGTTTGAGGAGGGCGGCTTAAAGCCAAGTCTGCTTTCCTTGGACCCCAGACCAAGAGCCCAAGGGCTAGGTTGGGGCTTGACTCCCCTTTAAGGCTCTCCTTGCCTGGAGGAGAAAGAGGAGAGCCCTCCAGAAGGCACTGAGCTGCACTCGAGCATCCACAGGCAGCTGGCACGCACCGGGCGATGCTCCCGGCTGCACAATAGCGGCTCTGTGTGCTCGCGGGACCATCCGATGCACCTGCACTCACCTTGGAGTCAGGAATGCGAGTAATTCACATCTGCAAATCCTGGGAAAGCCATTAGCAATGAAACTGGATCCGCACACCCCGCAAGGGAAATCTGCCCAGGTCTGTGCCGGGCTGTGGTTCTGAGGGTGGTTTGGTTGTCACCGAGAACTGGCAGGGCTGTGTCATGCATGCAGAGTGACATCCAGCCCATGGATGCCCACAGATAGGACAACCAGGTGTGTTGTCCTTGGAAAAGTGGCTCACCCAGGACAGCCGACCAGTAACCACCAGTACACAGCCCAACAGAACACCAGGGTCGCAACCCGCAGGCGGTGAAGGGCAGCTCCCCATCCGTGCCCAGCACAGCAGGCTGTGTTAGGGACCAGCAGCTGAGATGCTGCATCCAGTGGGTTCCCACACCACTGAGGCTGTGAACGCATTGCAGGAGCAAGTTTGTGTTGGCAGTGCTCTGAATGTTCCCCGCAGTCACCTTGTTCTGGAGCAGATGGCCAAGTTTCATCACTGTCTCTGTATTTCACTGCTGTATTTCCCATGGACTTCCCAAACCTTTTGCCTTTTAGCGAAGGATCCTGCTCCCTCAACCTGACTTCCATGCAGCAGAAAATGCCACAGCGAATGCAGTTACTATTAGGGTGACTTGAGAGATCTGCACAGAAAGAAACTTCCCCACCATCCATCTGTAGAAATCTATTTAACTTACCAGAACTTGCAGAAATAACCCAACAACTACAAAAAACTACTGGGGCAAGGAAATTAGGTCAGGCAGTTTCACAGGTTTTGAGCAGAATCCCAGTATGGTTGGGTTGGAAGGGATGCCAGAGACCTCCCAGCCCCACCCGTGCCTTGTGCTGGCTGCCCCCTAGCTCAGGCTGTCCAGGGCCCATCCATGGCCTGGGGCACCTGCAAGGATGGGGCACCCACGGGCAGCTGGGAAGGGAATGTATGTCCTGTAGGGGCTGTGGTCCAGCACAGAGTCCCCACAGCATCCCAAGACGGGTGGATGCAAACCAGGTCACCTGCTGCAAGTGGGGATCCTGCAGACCACATGCTTGGGAAGCACCCAGACACCATCACATAGGAGCTCACTAGCTGGTACTGTCATTCACTTTCCAAATCCCCATTCCCCGTGGGTACATTGTCATCATCCTCCCCGGGTGCAGAGTTGTTCCCAGGTAACCAGATCCCAGCAGCCACAAAGCCCCTACTGTACTTACCCCGATGCTATCAGTGGGGCTGGCCCAGCACACGTGGTCAGGCAGCACCTAAGCTCGGGTGGCCTGGGGCTGTGGGGTGAAACAGGACCCTTCCCCTTGACACACAGTGGCTTTGAGGATAATGACAGGGAGGGTTAAAACCACAACATCCCTGCTGCTCACCAATGTGTTTGGGAAGCTCTTTCCTATCAGCTCCAGCCCTGTCCAACGGACTCTCCACTCCCAGCGATCTGGCTGCAGAAGCCAGCATAGCCACAAGCATTTGTCAGCTCCTCCTGAGCTCCTGGCTGGAGGTGAGCTGGTTGTACCAACAGCAGATTTGTGTTTTGAGGAAAGGAGAAATTAAGCAAGTTGGGGAGACAGCTGTTAAACTGCAGGAATAATCAATTAAGAGGCAATTTCACCATCTTGATGAAGCTTGTTTTCACTTAAAAGCCTTCTGAAGCAAGTGATTAGCCTCTAATTTATGGGACATGTAAAGCCCAGGGAAGAGGCAAAGCAGCTCAGTTTTTACAGCTGTTTCTGGGGTGCCATAAGGGCTCTGAGTCTCACTACTGCTGCCCAGAAGGTTGGATGCCCTCGAGCACAGCTCCCATCTTTGGGCTTCACAGGTCTATCTCCTTGCCAGACCAATGCATTTCTCTGGATTCAGTGTCCCCTCCTGGCAACATCGGGATGTCACCGCTCCTTCCTCACTCCCTCCACCTACTCCAGGAGGAGACCAAACAGCCAGCAGGCAGTTATATCTTCTGGCACGCTCCAGCTGATCCTTTTGGAAGAGTTTCTCTGGTCTCCTCTCCCCACACTCCTCAGGGGCTCTCCAGTTACTTCCCACATACCTACATGTTCCTGACTGCACAGCCAAACCCTCCAACCCCGGGACACCAGCACTGAGTTGTCAGGACAACATAATCAGCCACCCAAGGCACAGGCGTTACGCTACATCTTCAGTTCCATGACCTCATGCTATATTTTCCACACGATCCATGCCTCACTCAGCAAACAGTTGGGTTTTCAGTATTTTCCATATCCTCCTCCTGTGCACAGCCTCAGGACCCACCATGCTCACATGTTATTGAGCCTGTGTTGAGCACAGTCTTGTTTCCTTACAGATGCTCTTGGGAAAGCACTGAGAAACCAATGGATACCTCCCTTCACAGCCCCTCCTCTCTGAAGCAGATACTATTGCAAGTAACAGAGCACAAAGAGAATTAGAACTGCTGGGGGCCAGATGGTTTCATCCGAGTTGCCAAAGCTTGGCTCTTCAGAGCACCGAGCCTGCCTGGACCCTCTCGTAGTTCTAATGAAGACTGGTCAGTACGAGGTCATAGGCTCTTCACCCCACTTGAAGACACCAAGCTGGTGAGGACGCAAGGATGTTGCCATCTGGGGTCTGCCACCAGCTTCCCATCTGTGGCGGGGGGCCTGCTGCCCATCCCCGTGCTCTGGCAGGGTTCCACACTGCCCCAAGCCCGTGATCCAACCCACCAAGCATCCTCTGAATGAGCCCCCTGTTCTTGGGGTCAGGCCGAAACCTGAGCTCCCGTCTGAAGCAGCAGCACAGAGGGCCTGAGGCAGTGGGAATCTGCTGTTCTTCACCGAAAGTGCTGTCAGTATTTGATCAGTTGGAGTGTTTTGACATGGTTTGCAGTTGGATACGCTCGTCCTCAGCCTGTGAACTTATCCATGTCAACCAGGCTAGTGCATGTCAGCCTCCACGTTGGTGTCTAGGAGGTCTACAGCTGACAGGATAATCTTTTCATGACCAACACGTTGCCACTCGGAGGAATGGAGACAAGAATTCAGTCTGATCTCCAACTAGATAAGAAACTACTATTCACCTTTTTACACCTAAAGAGCTCCTTGCCTTTTCTTTGCAAGTCTTTGCCATTTCACACAAGCTTCTTTAAGGGAACTTTCCTTGTGGCTAAGCAGTGGAAGAAAATGACTTAGCAAATGCAAGTCTCAGATCTGGACAGCTGGTGTTACCCAGGATCTTGCTCACAGACCTACCATAAGGCCAAGGCACTCGTCCTCAGTGGTTTGAGCCATATCATGTGTCACAAGACACAAGCATTTTCTAATGATGGGTGACATTTTATGCCCAGAACAGCATCGGTTTAGGTATCAGACATCTGGCAAATGATTTCACTCTGGAAAGGTGTCAGGGACAACCAGAGCCTTTTCTTTTCCCACCAGAAAAGCACCATTTGCCACCTCCCATGTCTGGTGGCAAGGAAAGACCTTGCCTGTGCCTGGGCAGATTTCCGAGACAGCCTCCGCTACCAAGGTCAAACTCTTCCAGGAAGGCTGCTTGCTCCTGCTCCATGTCTGCACATACTTAGAAATACCACCACAGTTAAAATCTCTGAATGCAAACGCAGCCAGTACTGGCCAAGACCATTTTGAATTCCTTCCCAGCCTGCCTCTGCCCCAAGATCCTATACCATCCATTCACAAAGAGAGAGTTAATTAACATAGTATCACTCAGCTTGCTCCCACCTATCGGTATCATCTAATCAGTGTCCTCAACTGAAAGGCAATCTCTGGCTTGATCTTGGCCACCGAGCAGTTCCTGAACAGAGAAGGCTTTGTTCACTAAGTCACTGGGGACTTGAAGGTCGGCTCCCAACCCCATCCTGCTGTTGCCCTTGCCTTGGAGATCGAGGTGGAGCCTGTTTTCATGACCTTGTTCTTTTCTTCCTGGGCTTGACAAGAAGCTGCCATTCACCCTGGGGAGCTGCTCTGTGGGCTGGGAGCTGGCTCAGGCATGGAGCACTGTATGGCAGCGCAGCACCACAATAGTTCACCCAATGGGGCCAGCCCGAGGTGCAACAAACCCACCGCCCACCAACACCCCAGCAGCCCCGACAAGAAGTCATCTGTGACTCCTGCTTTCAACACTGTGACTAAATCTCCTCGGAAGATAAAGTTGAGATGGTTTTCCTTGTCAGGAGCAGTCCACATCCCAAAATAAAGCACACCAGAGCATCACATCCGGGTGGACAGGAGGATGTGTGCACTACTGCATTGCACCCTTACAAGATGGACTGCATCAAGCACAAACAAATTGGCAGAAGAAGGGTAGGCTTAAGACCATGAACTCTGCCAGATGACATTCTGCCCCCTTCCACAACACTGATCCTTCCCAAAAATATATATGCACACTACATATATAATAATTCTACCCATGCACATGCCTTGAGATACTGTTATTATATTGCCACTACATTTTTGCAAGATTGTGAAAGAAGCAGGTAAGCTGTCTGTGTGACATGGATTTTATGGGGGGGAGGGGGGGGTTATTTTGGGGGAAGTAATTTCATAAGTATAAATTGATAGTTGGGCTGACAGAAAGGCAGACTGATGTAGGTGAATGTTTTTCAAATAGGAGAGAGCTGTGGGTGAGGAAGGCAAACCTTTCATCTTTAAAGATATTTTTTTTTCCTTAAAAAAACGTGAAATGCAATGTTTTAAGAAATTTCCAAGAGAGGCAATTTTTAAAGCAATTTTAATAATCGTGAGTGGAAACAGCCATTTTTCTACTGCAAGCCTGGGTGGTGTAAACCCAGCCATTATCTACACCTGGATCCTACAAATCAGGCTCATGCTGGCTTCATGGCAACTCCTCCATGCCACACATCTTCCATCCTTCCTAAAGCCCCCTTCTCACAAGCAGAGCATATCTTCACTTTCATCCCACAGTGAATATCACCTCACCCAGATCCCCTCTGCCCTACCAGCTCCAGCCAGCTTTCCTCCAAGACCACTAAGACAAGTGGCAGAGAAATCCCAAGCAGTAATTTCCCATCCTGTTCATTCCAGCCATTTTCCTGTGCCAGGTTGATGGAGCAGTCCCCATCCCCATGGGTTGTGGGCACTGGTGAAAGATGTGTCACTTCTAGAGCCACTCACCTCCATTCCTTGGCTGCAGAGACCCTCAAGGCTCAGCACAGCCCCAGGACAGACAGTATTTGATCATAGAACCATGGAATATCCCAAGTTCGAAGGGACCCTTAAGGATCATGGAGTCCAACTCGTGGCTCCACACAGGACCACCCAAAACTCAGACCATATGATAGAGAACGTTGTCCAAACACTCACTGAACTCTGGCAGCTCTGTGCCATGACCCCAGGGAGCCTGTCCCCACCGCCCTCTGGTAAAGAACCTTTTCTTGATATCCAACCTGATCCTCCCCTGATATTTAATACCCCGTGAGAAGAAGCGATACCCAACTCCTTGCTGACTCAGGAGATTATCCAAACCCTTCCCTCCCGAGTCAACAGGACACCCCACACAAGAAGAGACCAGGCATGGCTGTTGGTTTTTCTTTTTCAGGATTTTGTTGTCTTTTAATTTCACCTTGCTACGTGCTTCCCGACAGAGTGTCAGCATCTCCTGCCGGGTCAGCCACCTCCAGACCCTGCTACATTCAGTGTCAAATCAAGCTGTGCCAACGAACCAGTGTTCTGAGCCTCGCAGCCATTCATTGCATGTCTTTACATTGTTTGGGAACAGCAGCACAAAAGGACACAACGCATGAAAACGAGACGGGGATGAGGCGATGGTCGGCTGAAAGCTCGACCCGGAGAACTTGCAGAGACGGACCCGTGTTTAGGGTGGGAGATGCAGGGCTCCTTTCTTCTGGCGGCATGGGCTGGTGCCTCACGAAGCCAGGACATCATTCCATACCAGCCCATCACCCACCTCTGGGTATGGGATGGGTCTGTGCTGGAGGAGAGAGGTGGGGATGTCTCCAGCTCCAGCACCAAGCACCAGCCAGGCTGAGTGGTGAGGACAGGATGCCGTCACCTTGCTGTCCCCACCGCCCTTCTGGTGAGGAGCCTGCTGCGGAGTTCACCTCAAAACAAGTGGGGTAACCTGAGAGCACCGAAAAGAACCGACCCCAAAACCCAGACCTACCTCCTGAAACAAACAGGTGTTCCTTCCCTGCCGCTGGGCTTTTTCAACCTAAACATAACGTTTATAAAAAGTAAATTATTTCATCTTATAACTTAAGTGCATTGAGTATTTCCTTAAATACAGTTCACGCTGAAAATAAAGTTACTTTCGCTGTACAGTAAATTTCTGATAGACTTAGAAATAAACTTTGTGGATACAATCTGGTGGGACATCCCCGCGCACAGCCGCACAGCTCTGCACACACGCAGGCCACACACGTACACCCAGCCCCACATCCTGGGGAGAAGTCTCCAGGATTCTACATCTGCATGGCAACCTGAATCCAACCTGCCAGCTGCCCAACCTGCCCCTAACCCTAGGATCCTAAGAGAAACATGAAACTATGCAACCCAAAACTCGTTGGGTCCCTGGGCATCCCGAGCTACAAAATGTCACAGGACAACGTCCCGTTGCAGAGCCCTGCCACGCTCAGGAGGTGAAGTAGGAGCTCTGCATGGAGTACAGGTGGTCGATGGGGTTCCCCGCCCGTGTCTGCAGTGGCCCCGCATCTGCCGTGGTGAGGAAGCAGTCACCCAGGTTGCTCAGTGAGGTATCATCGCTGTCCATGTCATGGAAGAGGGGCTCAGCACCTTGGGGAGAAAAGAAGGAGCAGTGCTGGAGGGATGCTGCATGCTGCTGCAGCTCCCAACCCCAGCAGCCAGCTCCTACTGGGACACCAAGAGCCTGCTGAGATGCTCTGGGGGTACTGTCCCATGCCAGGGTGCTAAGCCCATATGGGTTAGCATCATCAGAGAGGTGTTGGCACCGTCAGAGATGCTGGGATGGAATCAGCAGAGAGGTGGTTGAACTATTAGGAAAGAGGTGGCACCATCAGGGAGGAGATGGAACTCGTTACCTTCCTACCAGGGCTTCCTGCTTTCTGCTCCCCTTGGCTTTGAGTCCAGCTGCTCAGTGGGTTGCCCTGATGTTGCTGGCCACCTTGGTGCCCCTGGTTTTGCAGTGTTGGGGCTTATGGCAGCAGAGATTGCTGCCTTCCCATAACTTGCTTCACCCCTGTCATGCAGCCCACCCTTTGACACAGTGAGGATAAGGAAGAGTGCAAATCCAGGGAATCTGTGGCCTGCCCCCCCTACAGCCTTACCATAGGGGTGCATGTGGTCTCCAGGCATCTGCGGGGGGGTGAGCCCTTGCCGGAAGGGGTCGGAGCTGTAGACCTGCTCCATACCCAGGAGTTGCTGTGGGGGTTGCAGAGCGGTGTAGGGGTTCATAAGCCCCTCCAGCCCCCCAGGGCCACCGCTGTTCGGCTGGGCTGCAAGACAAGAGCGAGCTGTTGGCATGGTGGGGATGTGGTTTTTTGGTGGGGAGGCTTGGAAGATCCAGAGAGGGCATTATGGGGTGGGAAATGGAGAGGTCTGGGTACCTGAGCTCAAGCGCTGCGTGTTCTGCTGGTCCTGCTGCTGCTGCTGCTGCCTCCTGGCCAGCTTCTTCATCTGGGTGAAAAGAAGGGGAAAGAGCAGGAGGTCATGACACGGCTGCAGGTGACGACAGGAGGGGGCCCCTGCACCCACCTTTGCTCTCTGGTTCTGGAACCAGACCTGCACCACGCGCACGCTCAGCCCTGTCTCAGCTGCTAGTGTCTCCCGCACCTGGAGGAGGAACAACATCTCAGTGGGACTCACACAAGGTTTTGGGGAATCAGAAGGAGGCAGAGGCATTGCCCAGCCCCTGAGACACCCCCAGAGTCCCCATACCTTCCTGCAGGGCTTGGAGGAGACCTCAAAGGATGCCTTGAAGGCCCTGCGCTGTTGCGTGGTCAGGATGGTGCGAGGGCGCTTGGGCCGCTTGTGGTCCTTCCCCTTCTCAGCTCCCTTTGCTGAGGCTGGGCCCATTTTGCAGACACTGTCTTCATCATCACTTTTACCTGGGGATAGGTACAAAAAGCAAAGAGGGACCAAGTTTTAGGTCCCTCTGTGCTGCTGGATGGCTGTGCCATCCTCATCTTCACCCACCTTGGCATCACCGTACCCGTGTCCTTGGCACCAAGGTGCAATGCAGGTTGGCCAACACGTGTCCTTCCCCCTCGTGAGCTGTAAATCACTTGCAGCCTTTTCCAGCAAGCTCACTATTTGTTTATTTCTAACAAAGCTGAGTTGCTTGTTAGAAATCACACAATGCTCAGCAGGCTGCAAGGAGTTGCCTGGCCCAAGTCCCACCGTGGCACTGCGGTGTCTCTGGGATGCATGGGGCATATGCAAGTCTGATGCCCACAGCAGGAGGACGCAGTGTGAGGATGATCCCCACTCACTTCTGCTTCGTGGGATGTCTCCTGTGCTCATCACCTTGGGACACCTTCTCCACGCAACACAGCACTAGTAGTCCCCAAAGGCACCGGAGCAGTGGTTCCCAGGAAGAGGGATGCTGTGCCCGTGGCCACACCAATAAACCAACTCCCAGTAGGTGTTTCAGTGTTTTTGGGGGGATCTGGATGTGAGCTTTCACCATTGAGCTTACTTTTGGTGGAGGGGAAGAGGTTTAACAAACACTACGATTTGAGACCTGCACTGATGGAGACACTGAGATGCCTTTGCACCCCAGCAAGGGTTGCCTGCCCCAGCATCCCTAGTCTAGGAGAGGATGAGCTCAGCACGCAATGCTCAGGCCCACGGTGCTGTGCTCTGGGATGGGGAGAAACCCACTCCGATCTCTACCCCCCCTTCCTATTCCCCCAGCACCTGCTCCCCAAATCCCTCCATGTGTCAAAGGAGAAGCGGAGCCGGATTTGGCTGGGTATTACTTTTAATTAACTCTCCCTTTCAAGCCTTTCCCCAACGAGGGGGGAAATTAATGACTGTCTGGGGCTGCCCCTGACGTCACCTGGGAAGGGGCCACGGTGGGGGACATTGTGCATGCCCCCAGCCTGACTCGCCGGCACGGGGGGGCCAGTGTGGCCACAGCAGGGCCGGGACATTCCTCGCCTGGGAGGATTTAGGGAGAGGAGAACAGTTAGGACGCTTTTAATTGGAAACCAGGGTCCTCTTTCAGAGGGGCTTGTTTGCTTAGGCTCGGCCGGGGTGGGCTTGGAGGAGGCAGTAATTGAAGTGAGGGCTGGGGAGATTATGGGCAACATATGGCTCGCTTTTTATCTGCTCTTTCTCATAAAGTGGCCTTTGCTGTGCGGAGAATGGGGGGGCTGGAGGGGCTGGCAGCCCTGCAAGGACACCCGGCTGCATCCCTCGATGAGGGATCTGGGGGTTCTGGGGGCTCAGGATGGGCTCCCACCATCTGAGGGGGTGTGTGGCACTGGTGAGCCCCACGCTGTCCCCCTGCATCCCTCCACTGGGACCTTTCCACTGAAAGTAGTGTGCTCCTGGGGAATTTCTGCCACGCAAAGCCCTTGTCTTGGACAGCAGCTGGGAGCGGGGCCGGCCACGGGCTGATGAGCCTCGAGGGAGAAAAGCTCCCCAACCTTTCCCAAAATGCCCTTTTCCCCCAGTCGGAACAAACCCAAATTGTTGTGGGATCAGCGGCTGATTCTGTTCTTTCCCTGCCTGACATTTCCTCCTCAGTTCCTATTTTAACCGAAGGCGTTTGCATCCCCCATAGAGCAGAACTCACTGTGCTGCAGCCATCAGGACATCCCCAGTGCACTTTCCCAGGGTTCCAGCACAGTGGTCCACCCTTGCTACCCTCCTTCACTTTTTATTATCATCACTGCTATTTGGGGAGAGGGTTGTGGGTTTGTTTGGGTTTTTTTGGGGGGGGAGGAGTAGAGGAGGTTGGGTGAGTTTGATATTAAAGAGCTGTTGTGATTCTTGCTTCACCCCCACTCCTGTCCCATCCATGCAAAGGTAAATCCTTCCCTCCACAAAGCAGATTTCCCTACAATGACCTTCCTGTGATTTGGGAAGCACCAATGCCTTTATCAGGGACACCATTAACTCAATGCGTTCTGCTCACAGCTCATGTCCTATTTTGCTGGGTTTCTCCCTGAATTTGTCATCCTGGGAATCACGCAGACATGAGTTGCATAAACTGCATATTCATGTCTAAATATTGATCTCAATATCCCCCCACTGGTGCAGCCCCAGGGATTTTCCTGCAGCATCCCACCTCAGCTCGGCAATGGAATTCTTCCCCCAGTGAAGTATCCCCAGGGCAGGAGCAGCGGGTCGGGGCAATGCTGTGCCAGGCGGCCCCTTACCGGAATCCGAAAGAGCCGGGCTCACCAAGCTCAGCAGCTCGCGCTCCTTCTCGTAGTCGCCCTTACAGAGCAGCTGCCCTTCCTTCAGCACGAACTCGTCGCCCTTCTGCAGGCGCCTCTCGCAGACGCAGCAGCAGAAGCAGCGCAGGTGGTAGACGCTCTGCTGGGCGCGCATCACCAGCTCGCTGGGCGCGATGCTCTCCAAGCACCCGGCGCACTTCACTGCGAACAACCTGCGGGAGCAAGGTGAGACCCCATGGGATGCACCCCGGGGAGCTGTGGTGGGGTTGGTGGGCATCAGTACAACTGTAACCCATGGCTCAAGCTGGCAGCAGGGCACTGCCATGGCCCCATCTTGGCTACTGGATGCATTCGGGGTGCCCCAAAATTCACCAGAGCAGTGAGGTTAGGGCTGAGCTGAAGACTTAGGATCACAGAATCATGGAACCATTATCACTGGAAAAGACCACAGAGATCATCTAGTCCACCCATAGACCCATCCCCACCATGCCCACTGATCATGTCCCTCAGTGCCGCATCTCCACCATTCATGATGGTCTTGATGACTTGTTGACCAAAAGGTAAAGAAGTTCAGATAGTCCCTTGGCATTGATGTGACAATAGTTGCAGCACCCTCAAATGTAAGGTCCCTAATAACAATTATAGCAACAACCTATAGTTTTAAGCAGAGCTTGTTGTCCTTGACTTTCAATGCCCTGATCAAGTAGCTCAGCAGCACTATCTCTGATTTACAGCTGGGGAAACCGAGAGTGGAGCCAAACCTGGGCTGAGGGCTCAGTGCAAAATTTGGAGGTACCAAATCAGAAACTCCCCACTACCCCAGTCATCTGTGCTTTTGGCATGGATAAAAAAAAAACCCTCACTGCTTACCCAGCCTCATCTTAAATATCTGTGGGAAAAGGACATCAGTATTCTCTGTTTGACTTTGGCCCAGAAAGAGAAGGCAGAAGTCAGCACACATCCTGAAGTTATCTACGAACGTCCCCTGTGCCCTGGATGTGTCCCCAGGCAGGACCTGCATGGGAGCACCACTGCTTCCCCTCAGCTGTTCAGACCCCCACTTCACTGCTGAATTACTAGTTTTTAACACAAAAGGTCACTGAGCTCTGATTAAACACTTCCAGCAGCGCTGGGTGCTGGTTCCTCTGCCCATCTCCCTCTTCTCTGTGTGGTCCCTAGGAATGGAGCTGCCTGCCCAGAGCCACCAAGCGCTGTGCTTGTAGCCCTTATTTTGTGGGGGCACTTACAAAAAAAAACAACAAACCTCGGGAATGCAAAGTGCTGAGTCAGCCCTGTTGCTAACAGGAGAGTAACAGATGTACATGATAAACCCATCAAAAAATTGGGGGGGGGGGGGGGTGGGAGGGGAGGGAAAGAAAGGCCTTCCTCTCCCCTTCTCATTTCCTCACCGACAGTGGCTCAGTATCTCTCACTGTGCAAGCCCGAGGGGACGAGAAGGCAGCAGCAGCTGGTGGCATCTGTGCCTGCCTTGGTGACCAGCGATGCCCCTCAGGACAAGCCCGTGGAGGGGACTGCCCCCAACTGCCAGCTGTGTGCACAGCTGGAGGGAGGGCTCCCAGCCTTATTGAGTGCTGAGGGCTCAAGGGATAGGGCACAGTGTCCCTAAAGGTACCCATTGTGTTTTTCAGCTGTTCCAGCCCTGAGGAAGGCAGCCCAGTGTCAGCGCTGCGCTCATTCCGTCTGTCATTACATCTCTCTAATGTCAAAGGGAGGCAATTTGTACCCACAAGGTAATGCATCCTTGTCCTGTTTAAATGGAGTGCGAGCCCTACCTGTTGGGATGGCTGCGTTCTCAGTGATAAAACCACTGATAAGACGCTAAGATGGTGATAGCAGATCTTTGTGAATGAATTACAGAATGGTTTGAGCTGGAAGGGACCCTTAAAGGCCATCTGATCCAACCCCCCTGCACTGAATGGGGTCACCTACAGCTCCATCAGGTGCTCAGAGACCCATTGAAAGCCTCAGCAAAACCCTGGAAGACGGTATTTATCAATTCTGTGTTCTCCATCCTTGCAGCATCACTGAAAGCTGCCAGATTCTGCATGTGGCCGAAGCCCAAAGCTATCAATGCGGCAGCACATCCTGTGTCCTGCACCCCACATCATACATCCTACATCCAGCATCCCTGACCCACACTTTCCCATGGGGCCGTCGCAGCACCCGCCGCCCTCTGTACTCCTTTATGCGGAGGTGACGCTTTGAAAGGGGCTGTGATTGACGGGCGCTTCCCGGCTGCTGTCTGTCTCCAGCTGCCTGCATGCGCCGCATACAAACGGGAGCCCCTCCGGGTTGAGAGCAGCAATATTCAACGCTGACAGACAAATCCCAAATACAACTGAGGCTGGTTTTGGTGCGGCTCTGTCGGGTGGGTTCACGCCCCCCTGGATGCTCCTTACAGCATCCATGCTTCCCTGGTCAGCCCCAGCCACAGGGGCCATCCTTGGGGTAGGGAAAGTCATAGGGCATGGCTTCTTCCAGCGGGTGTGATGACACATTCACCCCAAGAGGACAGACGCATGGGGACAGCGAGGGGTACGGGGATGGAGGTTCAGTGCCACCGAATTGAGATGTCCTGGCACTCAGCCACCTTCTCACTCATGGGACAGGGGACAACAGCAGGGGGGCCGTGGAGAAACGCTGATTGCTGTCAATCCCACACCCAGCGCTGGGGTTGGGATGCGGCTCGTTCCAGGTTGCCCTGTCCCCATAGGTCCCCGAAGTGGGGAACCAGGGAGCGGCAGCGGTGCCCCCCAGCCCACGCCCCGGGCTGTCCCCTGACCCCTCTGTCTCCCTGCTGCCCCCTCCTCCCCCCGAGGCAGACAAGTGTTCCCTTTACTGCCTGGCAACGGCGCCTGGGCTAAGCTTGCTAAAATATGAGTGGTTTTTGGCTGCAGTACCAGAAGGCTGCAGTCCTACAGAGAGAAAAAAATTGAGCACTCCATGCCATGGCTCCAGAAAGGGGGAGAATTAGATTTCACACCGAGCAGGCTGGACCATGGCATTCTTTAGTTAATGCTTAACAAACGCCCAAACAAAAGCAGCCAACTTAGCTGCATGTTTGTAAAATGTATTCTCAGCAGATTCAGGTTTATTGGGGAATTCGCTCGCTTTGCAGCAAGTGCCGTTTCCCTTTTTTTGTTGTTGTTGTTGTTGTTGTTTAATTTCCCTTCTCCTCCCCCCGACCTGGCTCCGTCCCGCTGGCTGGATACATCCCAGAACCATGAGGGGGTGAAGCAACCACGCTTCCCAATAATCCCCCCTTGCTGCTGGGTATGGGGACCCCAAGAAGCACTTTGCCAAACCCACACCCCAGTTCCTGCCCTGTAGTGCAAATCCCATCTCGGCTCCACACCCAGCCAAAAGCATGGGCAGAAGGCAAGCTCTTGGGCAAAGCCATAGAGCACTGAATTTTGGGGACCCCCATCCATAATATCCTCCACCACTGGGAAGGGCAACAGCCCCACGCAGCACCACCGATCACCTCCATTCAGGAAGGACACGGGGAGTGGAGTGCATCTCAGCCAACCCCACCCCGCCGTGCCCCCAAGAAAAGAGGGATAATTGAAACCCCACAATATCACCTCTCCAATTTAATATCGAGAGCAGCGCACGAGAGCCAGAGGTCAGAATTAATTACACCCCACCATATTTCAGCGCGCGGCCGCCGCTCCACGTCCTTTCCTAGGGGAGCGGCGCTTCCACGGAGAGGTCGACAGCCATTATTAGAAAGGGCTGATTTCAACGGACCCCCAGGAGCTTTTCAGAGCCTTTGTTTGCACCGAGATTAATGGGGAGGCAAACGACGGAACAGCAAAGCCACCACCAGCAGGAGGATGCGCTGCGGCCACCAGCAGCCCAACTCGGCTCCGGGCAGTGCACCAGTGGAGAGGGAAATGTTGTTGGTGCCATTCATTTTTTGGCAGATTAAAATGTGATTCTTTTAAAATCTTTTTTTTTTTTCTTTCTATTTTTTTTCCCCCTTGCTTTCCAGAAAGCAGGAATGCTGGATGACCCCTCAGCGGGCTCATTTTCCTGCCCTACGGGGTGCTGGTGGTGCGCTGGGTTGCTGGGGGGGATGAAGAGCGATTTCCATACCCTTCCTCAGGTTGAAGAATGAAAACAAACTAACAAATAAATAAATGAAAAGTGAATTTCCCTGCAGAATTTCAAAAGGAAGATTAATAAAATAGAGAAGGAAAAGGGGGAAGAAAAAAAAAAAAAAAAGAAAAGCACTTCCAACCCGCAGGGATTGTAGGAGCAGGCACAGTGTAGCCAATATCCTGCAGTGCTGCAGGGTGCTTCCTGGTGCTCCAGTGGCTGTAAAAACCACTGGGCTGGATGAAATCTAAACAGAGACGGAGCAGCCTGAAATAGAAGCCAGCTGCTCAGGACCAGCATGGCAAACTGCATCTTGTTGGGCTGTGTCCTGCATCTCCATGGGCTCAGCCTCGGGGCAGCTGCTGTTGGAACGGGGTTTTGCATGAGCTCTGAATGAATGGAAATATTCATCTGAAACAACATTACATTTAAGCCGTCTTTCCCCCTTCTCGGGCTCATCTCACATGGCAGCCCTCTCCTATGAGTGCTCCCAAGGGTAAGAAACCCTTGGCATCCCTCAGCACTGAGCATCCTCAGGAGCGCAGCCCTGCAGCTACCAGTAACCAGAAAAGTGTGGTGCTGAGCCCTCAATACTCACACTCTGGTTGATGCCTGCAAGTGCAAAGCAGCCTCAGGCTCTGATACAAGTGTTAAGAGTCAGTGCCCATTGCAGGGACGATGCTCAGGGATCCTAGAAGTGCTCAGCACTGAGGCTCATTCACCCCATGAACTCAGCTCCCTTCCTTTACTTGCATATGATACACCATACAATATTTAATCACATATACAGATAATTATTATCTCTATAACATACACTTGTATATATTTATATAATAGAATAAAATAATTACACTGGGCTGGAAAAGCAAACATGCGTTCTCCAGGAGACGGGTTCCTACCTCCTGCTCACACGGGTTTATCACAGCCCTTCCCCGCAGCCCCCGGCGAGGCAGGATATTACTTTGTTGCTTATTCATTTTATTGCTTCTCCTTTCTAAATATTTGCTTGGCAGGGGAAGGATTCCCTTTACACCGTATCTGTTTTTTACAGGTCAATTGGATTTCTGGCTCTTGCAATCCCTCTTCCCCTCCAATCGCGTTTGCAAAACAAATATTAGTTGTACCAATTAGCAGAGGCAGCTCAGTGCCGTCGGCCCCACACCAGGAGGCTCTCCTTCCCCCAAAACAGTGTTGTGGAAGCTCATGAGGGGCTTTGAGGGCCCCCAGGGAGACATCAGCCAAAAGGACATCACACAGCATTGCAGCGAGGCAAAACCTTTGCAGGGCGTTGATCCTCTGCTGGGATGCCTGCTGCTCACTCAGAAACTTAATGACTGCAACCAACAGATACCACCGACAACACAAACAGACGTGGCCAGGTAGATTGGATCCACCAACCCCCAAAGGCACCTACCCATATCAGAGCATCAGAATCCACATTTCTTTCACTGAAAGACTGAACACAGATCTTGGCTGGGGCAGGCATGGGGTAGGCTACCACAGATCCCATTACTCAGCGCGGGCGGAGGTGACAGGGTGGCTGCGTGCGTTAGGAGCACACTGCTAAATATGTCCCTCCCATGCCAAAAGTCACAGCCCCAGGCAAAAGCGTGGGGGGGGGGGGTGGAGGGAGACAGAGGGCACACGCCTGGTACCCAGCACTGCATCCATGTAGGGCAGCAAGAGCCGCATCACCCCCCCTCGCATCGAGCGCATCCCTCTCTCCCTGTGACATCCCTGCGATGTCACCCCTGGCCCCTGTCCCTCAGCCTACTAAAGGTCAGCCCCAGCAGCATGCCCACCACATATGGTGATTGGTTTGCCGTGGGTCCGGCCGTCCCTTCGCTGCAGCTGGGCGAACAATTCACAGGGCATAAATTTATCCGGCAGATTTCAGCCCACGTGCTGTTTGCTAAGAGTCAGCGCAGAGGCCGTATTTTATCCCTTTGGGTTTCTTTGGCATGCAGTCAAGCTCCTGACCCTGATCTACTCGCAATCGGTCAAGAGCCACGTCTTACCCCCCCCTGCCTGCATCGTATGGTCCCACATCACACTGCAGCCCCTGTGCCTCAGTGGTACCCCCAGACGTGGGCTCCCTGAGTTTCACTGTCTCTTTGCCCCCCTATTTATAGCCGTGTGCGTGGGGAGGTGACCAAGCTGCTGAGCGCATGATGGCAAATGCTACTCCTGGACATCACTGAGTCCTCCTGCCTGTGTTCTGCCCTTGGGGTCAACCAGAAAACCCCTCTCGGTGACACCAGCATTGCAGACCTGCCCCTGGAGGCTTTGTGAGCCACATCTGGGAGAGCCTTTACTGGAGAAGGAAAGAGGAGAGCATCCCTTTGTGAAGCAAGCACATAAAATAACGTCAGCAATGGGGAAAGAATGCAGAGAAAAAGAGCAATGTGAGGGATCGGGTCTAGAATCGGCCTTTGTCTGACATCTTCATCGGTGATCGCAACAAGGGACTTAATTAGCATGTTAATAACATTAGCAGGAGATAATAAACTGGAGAAGATGGGAAGGAGGCCCTGGAGAGAGATCACACAATAACAAAGGATAAGAAATGCCGAGTGCGCTCCCATCAGCTGAGCACACAAGCTGGCTAAATACTACCTTGTCCCTAAAATACACCTGTACCACCTGTGTCACTCTGTCCCACCATGACACCAATGTCACAGCACCCCAGGCCTTCCCATGGTCCTCTGGAGGATCTAACAGTGCAGCCAAGCCAAGGAGAAGTCAATTCCTCCCACCGGAGCTACGACCGGTGCTAGAGCACACATAAATTTGGGAGGCTCTTGGCCGTGCAGCAGCCCTGCATCAGGAAAGGGCAGGAGTTTTATCGCCCAAATGGGGATTAGAAGTGGTTCCTGATGCATGAGTAGCTGGAAGCAGAAAGGGAGGAGGGAGATGCTCTGCAGTGATTTGTGGGCTGTTCCTGGGCTGTCCTTGCTGCCAGGTCTTGGGCAATGGGATGACTTTTGTTGCAAACTGGAAGAACGGGAGACATATGTGAAGGAGGAAACTCGCATTCCTCTCTCATAAGAAATCCCTTCTCACTTTCCCCCAAATCACTCGTACACCCAGAGCTCAGCCTCTCCAGGCTGCCTTGGACACCGTCCCCCTCCCACGCCCAGATGACCTACTCATCCAGAAATGGCCGGGGCGGGATGCTCTCCTCCTCCCTGCCCGTGGCTAGCAAGCCGAGAGTACTGTGCATCCTCCTCCATGGAGTGGAGATACAGAAAATATTGGATACATCCAGCTTATGAGGTCCTGAGACACAAAAACTTGCCATTGGCTTCAGTGGGACTGTGGGTAGTGAGGACTCTTCCCATCTGCAGGGTTGGGATTTCTCTTGGTTGAGATGCTCTCCCCATTTCCCAGCACAGCATGGTGTGGGGGAGACGCAGGTGCTCTCATGCAAACTCAGAGCCCTCCCAAGAGCTTGGCAAATAAATATCTGAGAGAAAACAGTCTGAATCAAAGCACCATGGAGCCCCCCCAGGCTACGGAGCTCGCCACTGTCACCTCTTGAGCAATCCTTCCTGCTGCCTCCCACAGAGGGTTAACTCTGAAACACACTGATTACTGCACAACCTGCTGAACGCCTTCCAAGCTGACACCACCTGGGGTAGACGAGGAAAAGGGACACCCATGTCACTGCACGAGCTGATGCTGCACCCTCCCAGGGCACCCAGTCACCAGCTGGACTTGCTTTTTCGAGCCTCAGTTCCTCAGGCAGGCAGAAAGGCTGTTATTAGGGCTCGAGGCAGATCAGTGGCTGCCTCCTTCACCCATCAGCACTGCCCCATCAAACGACGTGCAATTCCCAATGCAGCACGTCTCACTGCATACATATTGGATTTGGGAAATACTCTCTGCCACAGGTGAAGCACTTTTCCCCCTCCCCATGATGCCCCTTTCAAATGAGAGAGGCCGAAGGCAGCATCCCAATGTGCTTCAGATATAATAGGACCCCTCTTCTCTCCCCTCCAGCCTTCCTTATAGCATCGTGTGAATCCAGCCCAGCAGCCACCCCGCTAATCTTGTTTTCCAGGTTGTAAAACCGCTCCTTGGTTGCTGGGACAGAGCCTAACCTCGCCATGCTCCTAATAGCCTCGAGGTCCTCAACGGGGAATCGCGCCCAGTTTCTGCAAACTATTATCTCACCTAATTCCCTCCATCCCATCACTTAAGGATTTACAACACAACCTCCTCTGAAATGGTTTCTGGTAAATTCTTTGAAAGCCCTTCTGGTGTTCGCATCATCGTCAGGGTCAGCAGTGCATTAATGGCAGAGCATTTACGCGCTGGGTAACTCATCCCCTGGCAAGTGCATTTGTTTGTGCTTTTTAAATTCAGGAAGCAATTAATAGTTGCCACAAAAGCAACGTGCTTCTCTTGGGCGAGGGCCATAAAGCCCTGCCTCACTTTGGGGAGTTTGGATGCTGCCGTGATCCTCCAGGAGGAGGTTGTGGATGGGGCTTCTTCCTGGGCTTCTAACACACCTGTAACCCTGAGAGCTGGGACTCCCGAGCAAGCTTGAGGGAAGCGTTTTGGGAAACAGCACAGATAACATTGACATGAGATCTGAGCGTCTTCCAGATCAGCCTGGAGCCAGAAACGCTCCCATTGAGAGGCAGGGGAGGACTTTGTTAAAACTCCTTATTGAGGAGCTTTTAAAAACAATAGGACAACAAGGATAAGGCTGTGGTGAAGCCAAGCTCCCAGCAGCACCTGTAGACTCACCAGGCATCCTGCAGGAAGCTGAAATACCCCTCCCCTGGAGTTCAGCTTGGTTGACTCACCATAAAAACCCCATCACTGGAGCCCAACATCCTTTGCTCACCCCCAAAACTCCCATCCCTGGAGTCCAATTTGGTTGGCTCACCCCAAATACACCATCCCTGGAGATCAGCATCCCCTACTCGCCCGCCAAGCCTAGCATCATCGGCTCACCTCAAAAGTCACCATCCCTGGAGCCCAGTACTCTCAATCAAGCCCCAAAATCCCTACCACTGGAGCCCAGTTTGATTGGCTCAGCCCCAAATCCCCACCCCTGGAGTCCATCACCCGCTGCTCACAACAAAAAAAAAAAAAAATATGGCAGCACAAGGAAAGCAGAGGCAGAAGAACCTTTCCAATAGAGCTTTCTCCTTTCTGACCAACACAGCCTCCCCACCAAAACCACCTTCTGGGTGCTGAGCTCCCCAGCTTCCAGGAGCCACACTCCCTTCCCACGTCGGCCCCTCTCAGCCATCAGCAAGCAATGATTTCCAGCCGTACCCTCTGCACAAGACTTCCAGCAGCTGCAGCCCGACCCATGCACATCCTTTCCCTAATCCTTCCTGCTCCAGTCCCTGGCTTCTATTATTTTCTGGCAGGAGCAAGCACCGCATTAACCCTCATGCACAGCTCGAGCATCTCTCAGCACATCCCAACCTGGATCCAAATTATAAATGAAACGTTCTTGTAACAAGAGAACTTGTGAGGGCCAATTGCCCATTAATTTTATAAACCCCCCGCTAATTCTTATTTAACAAGCCATCCAAAGGGCACCTCATAATGGCTTTATACAACCTAAACCAGTTGTTACCAAGAGGGACTGCCTCTTCCCAGAGAAGCACCAGCAAATGCTGTCTAGCATGATTTCCCCAGCTTTTGGGGAAAGTCCAGAAGACAGGGAAAGTTTTCTGTGTGCCACATGTGATGTGTATATATGGGATCAGCACAGCACAGGTACCCAACAGCACGAAACAGCCCTGGTCTTCAGGTTCCCAAAAAGGGGCCAGGAAGAGCCCCAGTACCCATGCTCCCTGCTGACCTTGAAGCACAGGGCTGAGATGGTTGGCATCATATGACACGTCCCAACACACAGCAGGCACTGCTCAGAGAGGACATGCTGTCGGACGAATTTAACACCCGAGAGCATTCCCGATCCCACTGGAGGAATTCCTGGCAGGGGCTCAGGAATCGCCCACCACTGCAAGCAGCCGAGTGTGATCGCACTGGTTGGGCTCCAGATGACCAACTTGGCCCCTGCTGGCTGGTGGGCTGGCAGTACATGTGACAAGAGGTTCCCATAAATGCTGCTCTCATATGCCATCATTTGTTTGAGAAAGTCCTTTTAAATAAGCCTACAGCTAGTGGGTTGCATGGAAGGAGGTCCATGTGAATGCCCCATCCCTAGGGATGCCCAAGGCCAGGTTGGTGGGGCCCTGGGCAGCCTGATCTGGCAGGGGACATCCTTGCTCATGGCAGGGGATGAAGCTGGGGAGGTTTGAGGTCCCCTCCAACCCAACCATTCTACTATTCTTGAGGAGCACAGTGCACCACCAGATACTGCAAGAACAACAATCTGAAATGCAGACATCCTCCAAGGAACAACATAGAAAGAGCTGATCCTCGGAGTTTCCCAAACCATATGAGATGCTTGATGCTGGGAGCCTCCCTTCCCACTATACCTAAGGACCTCCAGAGCCAGGCTGGCATTTTTGGGGATGCCTGAAGAGCACCTCTATCACAGGGCTGGTCCCAGGACAGAGCAAGCCAGACCCTGCCCTTCCTCTTCTTCCTCTTGTCCCTTCTGGCTGGCCCCAGGCTCTGGAGCATAAAGAGTCAGATCTGCCCACACTACTGCAGGGCCATGAGCCAGCTCTGGCCATAACCTCGAGATGAAAACATTGGCTCTGAAACACAGTAACAGGGAAAACAGACAGGACACGTGTGCACAGTCAATGATTCCTGTGATGGGCAGCGCTCCTACATCAGAGATGGGACAGTGGGTGATCTGCGGCACCTGCTCTGAGCTACGGGTTTCAGGGGATGCCGCACTCATCTGGGGCAAGCTCCCAGCAAGCAGGATGAGCAGAGGATTACCTTCTAGCCCCACAAACCCAAGAGGAGCTGTTGGTGGGATTTGGCAGCACTGGTCCAACCACATCCCCTGTGATGCTGGTGGAAGTCAGGTGGGGACACCTGGAGGGGACACAGCTGGGTCATGCCATGGGTGTCCCAGCACGTGATGCAAAGAAAAGAGCAGGTGAGGAGTGTGGAGGTAATGGGGCCAGACCAGAGCAGCCACGAGAAGCCAGAAAGTGTGGTCTGCTATTTTTATCTGCAAGGCCCAACACTTAATACTTTCCTATCTCCCACAAAATGTCACTCGAGTGCCGGCCGAAAGTTTACACCGCTCACAGACAAGGGCTGAAACCTGAGCATCTAATCCCTGCCCCAGTCAGAAGTTTTAGTGGGATTCACAGTGTCTAGATGGGGAAAGATGAGAGGAAAAAAAAAAAAAAAAAAAAAGATTTTCCAACCTGAGGAATTGTAGCTGGGGCAAGGAAAGCCGGGACAGGCAGCACAACGGGTCACCTGTCCCATCTGCAGGACATGGGCATCCGCTGCCCCTCAAACTGAGAACATCTAATGACTCCAAACGCCATCCCCTCCCTCCCACCACAGGCTCCCTTGCCTCCATAAAGGCACAGCAGAGCCCAGCCGTTGTTAGGGTCGCATCCTGCACCCTCTGCACCGCTTGTTCGCAGCTCAACGTGAGCAAACAATGGGGGAAAGCCACTCTGTCGGATCCAGAAATCATCTCCTGCAGAAAGGAGCGGGGTGAGAGCCCCCGGGAACCCACGGCTGAGGCAGAAACCCGCATTCCTGGGATGGCCGAGAAATGACCACATCTATCTCCCTCCAGCTCCGGTTTCTGAAGCATCGCCGTCCAAGAAACTCCGGTGGATTGGCTGCAGTTAAACAGAGGCACGCAAAAACCATAGTGCTGCGACTCCAGCAACTCCACAAACATCTCACATACTTTTAAGGACGTTGAAGAAATGCACGTTCCCCTCCTCCCCCCCCCCCCTACCTCTACCCCCTTCCCCTTTCTGTGAATTTATTAAAAATAAAACAAAAAAAAAAATGCCTCGAGGGATAAAGTCATTTAGAACTACTTAAGGAACACAAAGCATTAAAAAAAAGTCTGTAATTATTTCTCTGCCAAGGGCTTGTCAGTTTGAAAATCCCCGCTCTTGAACCACTAATCCTCATGGAAAAGAAAAAGCCACGCAGCTCCGGCAGGATGTGCTGGCGGTTGCCTTTCGCTGCCTTTTTCCAGGAGGCTGCAGGGGAAGGCGTGGGCTCGGCTCTCGTTTCGTTAGCACCTTTCACCCACAGCTCTTTCCCCGATGGATGGAGCTGGACGTGATGCGCGAGGCTCCGCCGGCGCCGGGATGGGGAGGGAAAGACCAGGACTGGTGTTTGGAGGCAGGAGTGCCTGAAACAGGCGAAATAAATCAACTCGGGGCGGGGGCAGGTTGAGTCGAAAAGCCAAGGGTTCAGGGAGTTGCTGGGATTGTTATTGTGCCGTTGGAAATAGTAAAAAGAGACGTTATTGGCAGAAAAAATCGTGCTTTCTCTGGAGGAAGGGGTGGGTCATCCCGGCAGAGCCGGGTGGATTTGGGCTCTCCATGTTCATACTAGGCTCGCCGTGTGACTTCCTATGGGATGGGTGGCACCAACTCATCGTGCACCAGTGTGCCATGGGGTCCTTTGGTGGCCATGGAGAAGTAGCCTCATGAAAGCAGCCGCATCCCCAGCTGCATTGTACTCACAGTGCAGATGCTTCCTCCACCCTTGCTTAAAGGCCCTAAAAATCACCTCAAAGCTCACCCCTCACTCACACAGACCTACAATGTCACCATGAAGTCATCTTGGATATCCTCTCCCATCACTTTCTTCCAACCCATCTCCGTACCCGATCCTCCCACCCGCATATGTTTGCATATCCTCAAGGTATTGCATGCAGGAAATCTCTCTTCCCTTCAGTTTCACCTCACACCAAAGCTGAAGCAAGCTCAGGCTCCAAACTGGAAGACTTTAAGCATCATTAAACTTTTAAGCCAGCCCACTGGGGCTCACTCTTTTGTAATTGTGGATGCAGAAGGAAGGAGCAACATTCACCTGAGCAGGCATCAAGAAGATTCAAACACTTAATGGCTTTCCTAACCAAGCTCCCGTGCCCACAGTGCTGTTTAAGAGGATGATGCTCGATAGCACTCCAGTGCTCTGCCCGGCAGATATACATAATTAAGCACTGCGCCTCTCCATTGCCAACCCGGTTGTCCATGAGTGAGTCAGAGCCATCCTATCACACCAGAGACCACCAGTGCCCAGCCATGAGGGCGTCCACCCATGGCTTTGGCCAGGAGACCGTCAGTATTTCATACACTCTTCTGCAGGATTGAACACTTTTAACAGAGCTGACAAAAGCTGAGCAGAAACGTCAACAGTCAGAACACCCCTATGTATTCATGATAGGGGCATCAAGAGGGAAAAAAAAAGACAACCCTGCCTCACTCTAATAAAAAACTGCTGTGTCTGAGCACTGTTGTCAAGCTATCTATCTCCTCTTTCCAAAATTTTCATCCCGAACACTTCCCTGAGCTTTCAGTAGCAAAGACAACACTCCAGCATCCCTCTTCCTGCTCAGCTGCTCCAGGGTCAGGAGCTCTCAGTGCACACAGGGTCTGGCAGCCGTGCCTGGAGGGGCTTGGGGCCGGGGGGCTGTGGTTCCCCGCAGGGATTTTCCACGGTGGCGGTGGAGGCGGAGGCCGGGAAGAGGACAATGGGCAGAGGAGAGATGGCCGCGTGAAAAAGCATTTGTTCCGCTGTCAAGGACAGAAAGCTCTCCCCAGGAGCGGTGCTCGAAAATGGAGCCCACGAGGGAAGGAGAGGGGAAGGGAGTGGCAAGAGATGGTGCAACGGAGGGTGGATGCAGTGGGGCAGGAGCGGTGCTGGCTCTGCACAGTATACCCGCATGGATGGCACTGCCTTTCTAGGGGGTTTCCCCAGTCCCTGCCCATCCCTATGGTTCACTTATCTCAGAAGTTACAGTCCCTACAACACTGCCCTTGGTCAACTTTGTGTAAAGGTGGAAAACCTGTCAGCATGCACAACACAAAAACCAGGCAACTCTGGAGAAAGACTGAAAAGCCAGGCCCAAGGAAGGTGCTCAAAGCACTGCAACACTGGTTGACTCTTTCTTAGATAAATTCACCTAAAAGTGCCTGGGAGACCCCTTTTATTTCCGCATCCCTCCAGCCTCCTTTTCCTCAAGCATCCTCAGCACTGAGGGTGTCTGGAACACACTCCTTTGCCACTCACCACAGGTGGAGAACACTCATTACAGACCCCTAATTCACAACGATTGGAAGCGATCCTATAATCTATAGATACCCTATAGAGATGCCAACGCTGCATGCTGATGTTTCCCAGCACAACAAGAAGGGTGGTGAGGAGCTTTGGCACATGAGGCTGTTGCTCCTTTCAGGGATTATTAGACACAATGTTAATTGTAAGGCACAAACCTAAATATGGGCAAGGACGAGGTACCAAAAACATCCTCCTTGCGGGGCCAAGGCTGAATTCAAAGTGGGGTTTGCTGCAGAAGAAAACGTAAGCGGGAACGGAAAGTAGTGAGGAAGGATGGGAAGGGTCAGAAGAGAGAACGGAGAGCAGTGGAAGTGCAGGCAGGACCCCAGGTTAGGACCTCACCCCCTGAGGCATCTCCTGTAGCTGAGGAAGAGCCCTCCCACAGGCTGTGCCCCCCAGCACGCCCTTCCCAAACAAAGGTATTGAGCATGATTTTTCCAACCCAGATTCACGGGTTTAATTTGTGGGCATTTTCTTTTGCACCCGTGGCCAGGAGGGGATTTTCTTTACCATCACGTTTCCACTCATGGAGGCACCCACAGGACCCCAGGAGCGGAGGAGCTGGGACTCGCACCTCTCCGCAGATGCTGGCAGAAGCACAGAGCCATCACGCGGTGCGCAGACGGCCCCGGCGTCACACAACTGCCTGCCCCGGCCGGGGAGTGCAGTGCTGCAGCGGCGGGGACCCGCATGCCAGCCTGCTCCGAGCCGTGCTGGCCATCTGCTCCCGCCCGCCGTGGCTGGGGATGTGCCAAGCCGGCACGCCATCGCCGCGCTCCCCAGCTGCACCCCTCGGCATGGCCGCTGCTGCTCATGGGCATGGGGGCTTCCAGAGCCCACCCTCACCTCCTGCATCGCCCTGCAGTGGGGCTGTCCCCATGGCGTCACCCCCAGGGTGAAGCCTGAACCTCATCATCCTCAGATCAGATTTGGCCAAGTGCCGGCATTCGAGATGTTCTGTAACAAATGTCCTCTGTCCCAAATTTGCACTGTCCTAAGCACGTAGGTCAAGAAAACTCCCCCATAACAGATCTGCACAGACTGTATAGCGTGGGGGGCGCTGGCCCCCAGCTCCCCCCAAGGCCACTCCAGCTCCTTGAGGAATGCCCCAAGGAGATGCTGAGACCCGGCCCAGCGTCCCCAGTCTTTAATCCATCTCTCTGCAGGTCCTCGACCTCTTCACGAAAGATAAAGAAATGCAAAACATCTGGTTTAATAAATGATTCATCAATTTCGAGCGTCCAGCAAATCAGCCTCTTGCTTAAAACCTCTCTGCAACACTTTCCACGGGTGTATTTATAACTGAACACATAGCTCAGCAGTCCCATGCTTGGCCATTAACCCTCCACAGCCTTGGAACAGATGGAGTGAGGACACGTAGGAAAATATCACACCTATTATTTTGGTACAGCGTTGTGCAATAATGCACCTACTGCTATTCAGTAGAACATCCCAATGACAAAAAATACCGCATATATGGTTCTGTGATAAAACATCCCAATGTCAAAAAAACCGCACCTATTGCTCTACAGCAAAGCATCCCAACAGCCACCAACCCAGCTTTCAATTAAAAAATAACAAACCACAACACATCCCAAGGAAGATCCTTGCACCCACAGCTGAGGCCTCACTAATTCCCAGCTTGCACGGAGCATCGGGCACTGCTGCTGTTCCCAATTTATCAGCCCCAGCCTCTCTTCCAACACCATTGCCATTGATGCTCTGGCAATGCGGAGAGCCCAGCCAGAAAAGAGCAGGCAATTTGGGCAAAAAATATATATACATAATATATACAAGGCCACAGCACTCCATGGGGTTCTGCCCCATGTCCTTGATGTCCCCATCCTGCCCAGCAGGAGCAGCCGCAACGCAGCCGGGAAACACCCAGAGAAAGCACAACACTACCCGAGCACATAAATAGTTATGACTGTTCCCTTTTTCCACTCATTCTCATCCAACCCTATGGCACCGGGTGCTCTGCTGGGAGAGGGGCACAGTGAAAGGGAATTTCTTTCATAGAGGAGAGATACAGGAGGAAGATTTTGGATTGCAGCCCCCAGCATAGAGACACGCGGCAGCAAAACATGCTCGTGCAGTAAGCTGTCAGGGTTTTTTTTTTTTTTGCAGCAACATTTCACCCCTTTTGCCTCTACACGCTCCAAGCAGAGGTACAGTTAGAGAAGAAAATGTAGTAAATTGCATTGGAAACCCAGGAGAATCAATAGCCGAATTTCTACAGCCAAGCAAGCAGCACACCCAATCTCTGCAAAATTTTTGCCTAAAACGCAGCACTCTCCTTTTCACCCCACGGCAGCTCGTTCTTCCGCTCCTCCGTAAAC
This sequence comes from Alectoris magna, assembly GCA_030625065.1. NCBI lineage: Eukaryota > Metazoa > Chordata > Aves > Galliformes > Phasianidae > Alectoris > Alectoris magna. The sequence continues at coordinate 24,508,321 of CM060568.1, read as the reverse complement.
ACTTGAAAACAAGGCCGTGCGCACAAATTCTGCTTTCAATTTTCCTTGTATCCATAGCAATTAAATCAGCCCCGCAATACAGGACTGAGGGAACGGGAGGCAGGCACCGAGCAGGGCTGGTCCCAGCGCTGAGCTGGAGAAGTTTTTCTCCTCCGGGAGTGAAATCACAGCACTCCAATGTGCGCTACTGCCATAGTTAGGAGCCCGGCCCGAGTATGGCTGCCTCAGGAAACAACCAGCAACCAGCCCAGAGGCACATCCAGCAGCCCCAAAGCCGGCCAGGAGAACCAAGAGGGCACAGAGGGATGCGTGGCCCAATGCTGAGTTCTGCTGGGCAAGGAGCCCCTGACCCCACGGCACTGATGTGGGGGGCTCTGGTGGGGCTCCCAGCAGAATATCATGGAGCAGTGGTGACAGCAGGAGCAGGATGCGGAATAGAAAGCAGCTGCAGGAGAGGGAATCTCAGCAGCCTTCTCCCCGTCCCCACTGGCTTTTCTTAATAAATATATATTTTTTTAATTAAAAACTTTAAATACATATATTAAACAAAATTCCCATCCTCATTCCTCATGCACACAAAGCCCCCTCCAGCCCCGCACTTTCCAAAGGAGAAGCTTTGGACACCTACATCCGAATTCCTGCTCTGGTGGAGGGGAAGGCTGCAGTGCACAGCAGCAAGAACTGAGCCCAGCGGGACCCCATGCCAGCCCTGTGCTTCGGCGTCCCCATCCGAGAGGAGGGGGCCAGCGTGTCACCTTGCCTGGAGGGCACTGGGGAAACAGCCTCACGAGGAACGGGGGTTGGAGAGATTGTAACATTCCTCCTCCGGACGCTCAGAGGAAAATAACATGAAGAAAGAAGGGAATATTTTTCCCCCTTTTTCAGTGCTTTTTGCTCCACGGCTTTGGTCTCACCAGCTCCCGACAAAACGTTCCTAAAATCCCAAAGGCAATGGAACAACTCTAAAAAGCCGCTTATAGCTTTACCCACCAAGGAGGTGGGTGCTGCTGTGCTTTGAGGGAGAACCAAAACCAACCGCACGTCACAGCAATGCCAAAACCTTCGGGACACGGTGAGCGGGGATGGGAGCACGGGACCACTGAGCGCTTTGCAGACGGGAACAGAGTGGGGGCAAAGGAAAAGGGGACAAGGGGACGACACTCACTTCTCGTAGTCCAGCTTGCAGTAGAGCTTCTTGTCTCTGTAGAAGCAGGTGGTGTGCAGGGGCTCCTTGCACGACGTGCACTGCACGCAGCGCTCGTGCCACAGGCTGTCGTTGAGGCGCAGGAGGAAGCGGTCGGCGATGACCCGCTGGCACCCCTCGCACACGGAGCGGGGCGTCGCGGCTCTGCCTGCGGGATGGGGTCGGTGGCAGCGCCGGGCGGATGGGAACGGACCGAAGGAGCCGCCGCCGCCTCCGCGTCCCCGAGGGTCGGAGAGGGACTGGGGGTCCCAGGTGGGCCGCGGGGGGGAGAGAAGAGTGCGAGGCGCTGCTCCCGGCTGCGGGGGTGGGCCCGTGCTTTAGGGGAGCTCCGAGGGAGGGGAATCGGCCCCGATTTCGTTCCGTTTGGAAAGGCGGCGATGGAGCCGCGGCTCGGAGAGATGGCGATTGTTTGGCAGCGGAATGAAAACGAAGAAAAAAACAAAGCAAAGGGATGAAGGGAAAGCCTTCGTTTCGATTGGAGAGGGGGGCACACGGTTTCGTGGAACCGCGGAACGAAGCGGTCGCCGGGGGCTCTCCGCGGCCGAGGGCAGCGGCACCGGGCCGGGGTGAACCGGGAGTGAAGCAGCCCCACGGACTCTCCTCTACCGGGATCCTCCCACCGTGCTCCAGCCCCCTAGACTCCCCGACTTACCCAGCAGCGAGGAGAAGGGGGCGGCGGGGTCCAGGGCGCTCTGCAAAGTCTCCTCCATCTTCAAGCCGTCCAGCATGGTGAGGAGCCGGGCCGGGCGAGGGGCCGCACCGCCCGCCTGCAGACACAGCCCGGACACGCGGCGCTCAGCTCCGGCAGCCCCAGGGCACCTCGTTTCCCCGAACCCTCCTCCCGCGTCCTCCCCCACCATCGCCGGGTTTTGGGGTTCTGAGGACGCGGAACTGCCGTCGGGGGTTCGGCCGCTTACCTTGGGCGGCCCCGGTGGGGAGGCCTCGGGAGTGGAGGGGAGGCAGCCTCTCGCCTTCAACCACCGCCTCGGGGGGGCTCAGTCGCGGCCCCCGGCGGCCCCGCTCTCCCCGCGGGTTCGGGCTGCGGAAGGGGGGGAGCCGCCGATCCCCGGGCGGCTGAGGAGAGAAATGCGGCGACCTGCGGAGAAGCGCCCGTCCGACTGCTGCCAAGACACATTTCCCGGAGCTGATACCTCCCTGCCCGACCCCCACCCCCTGCCCTCCCCTCTCCACCCCACTCGAAAGAAGTTTCCTCCCCGCTCTCCTGCCCGCCCGCCCGCAGCAGCGGCCCCGCCACGCCTCGAGGGGCCGGAGCGCTGCCCGGCTGCGGGAGGCACGAACGGGCGGCCCCGGCCCCTCCCCGGCTACGTGTGAGCTTTCGAAGAAAGCAACCCACAAGAAAGAAAAGACAAAAAAAAAAAAAAAAAAAAAAAAAAAAAAGCGATGATAATAATAATAATAGAGTGGAGGGCGGTGCGGATCTGCCGGTAGTGAAAAAGGCTGAAATCCTCTCCTCGTTGGTGGAGAAGCTAGAGATGAGGGTTTGGGAAAGCGGCCGGGGCAGTGCTTAAGGCGAACGAATGGCAGAAGGAAGGGAGAGAGGAATCCCACTGGCGGAGGGATGCCCCGGGCACCGCACCGACTGCGCTCCGGGTTTGGGGAGGGGAACCCCCAGGGGGTGGAGGTCCCACCAGGGACTGGAAGCCGAAATTCGGAGCCTTCCCGCTGCCACGGCGCTGTCCCATCGCTGAGCCAGCCCCGGCCGCCTTCCCTCCTTCTGCTACTCGGGGGAAGTTACGGAGCTGCTATGAGTTCGTGAAGGTTTTAGAGGACCCGCACCTCCCGTGGCCGCCGATTAGCGTGGCGGTGGGGCATCCTCGCCACCTCATGTGATGTGGGTAACAAAGTCATGTCCTCGGGGAGCTGAAGATAAGGAGAGGCCACAGGTGAGCACGGGTGGCTCAGTGCCCTGGCAGAATCCCCTCGGGTACCAGGGCAGACCCAGTGCATCCCAGCACACCTCAGCACAAAAGCATTGGTACCCATGCACAAGTCATCCGGAAACAGCTGTGAGCTGAGCAGCAACAGAGCAGTGCTGGGCTCTGACCATCTTCATCTCTCCAGAAGGTCTCAGGGCAGCTCCCACCAACTCTACAAGTAGCCATATGCCATCAGGCTCCAGGTGCCACTCCTCAGCCTGTGCAGCCACCCCACAGGGTTCAGCCCACTGTCCTTCCATGTCAGAAAAAAGGAAAGAAGCTGCCCTCCAAATATTGTCACTCTACAACTTTACCCTTCCCATCTCCAAGCAAAGAGAGCACTGGGTGCTGCTGTACCAGGCAGACCCTGTACACAGTTGCTGGCTCAGTCCATGCAGGACCAGGAACGTGCCCAGCAAGTATCACCAAGGGTTTACAGCAGGGTCTCACTATGGTTTGCACAGTCCACCTGCAGCCTGGTTCCCCCCCCCCCTCCCCCCTTTCCAGGGCAAAAACCCAGCACGGAGGCAGAAACGTGCATGGACACAACAAAACTGGCTTAGTTCCCCCACCGTCTCCCTGCAGGGAGCAGAAAGCCAAAGTGTAAGCATCCCATATTGCAGATGGGCTCAGAGTACCCAAGCTGCCCTTATTCCAAGGGACACGAAGGGTGCTGCTCTGGGGTCAGTGAAAGCAGCTCCCCCTACCTCATGCAAAGAGCGTTGACCAGGTGAAGCATTAAAAACATAAAGGATAAATGCTCCCCCCCCCCCCCCCCACCGATAGCATTCAAAGCATCACCTGGCAATTCTCCACCTACAATGTCCCTATAGCAGATGGAGTACTTCACCCTTCTCTCTATATCCCATAAGGGCCAGGGGGTGGGTGGCTGGAGTCACCTGGGTTCTGCAGGATGAGACCTTGGCCCTCCATATTCAGCACAAAACCCAGAGCTAAACTGAATGCAAACCAGCTCAGATCTTTATGGCTGGGGCTCTATTTACCTTTATTCTCAAGGCAGAACTGCTGTTTCCCAGAACCCAAGCAGACAGGGCAGGAAAACCCTCTGGCTTCCTTACTGGGTGAGAAACAAACCCAGCTTAGACAAAGCAGTGGAATTGAGGCACGGTTTGTTTTCCTTTCCATGTGTCATCACTCTGAACGGCTCAACCCACTATTTTTTTTAACTCCTCCTCCATGGAGCATTACAGAGTGAGCAGATGAGAATTAATCAATGCTTTGAAATGTTTGGCACGTGTGCTAAAACAAAGCTCACCCATGGTGCAGGGGGATGCTGCTAACTCTGAAAACTCATGAGATGTGATGTGCAGTGGGAAAGAGAATGCAATACTTTGCCTTGCACCTGCCATTACCAGAGCATAGCCCATTTTGGAAAAGGAGAAAATAGCAGAGCTTAATCAGAGATCGTGGAGAAACAGCAATTGGAGGTTCAAAGTGGTGGCTGGGATTTGGGAAGAGCAAAATTCGCAGGAGATAGGAGCCAGGTGAGCAGGTAGGGAAAGCAGCTGGGCCTCGTTAAGCTGATTCCTTGTGCCTGGGCTTTGAGGGCACCACTGCCACACATGCAAGGACAAACACCCACATTTAAGGGGCTCAAGTGTTGGTCTTCCTCCATTTTTTGAGTTCTTTGGCACGCTGTTTTAAAGCTACACAAGCTGGGGGTCAGTGTTTGTGCAAGGGAGGAAGTTTTCTTTGACTTACCTGTGATCGTGTTTGTTACTACTTTACACAGACTAGTTTTTTGCAGGGCTTCAGATTTGGTAGGCTAGCCACACCACACTGATGCCCTTCTGCAGGAACTTGAGGTCCACCAGTCTTGATGCAGGTTGTCAAGAGCACGGGTGCTTAGGAGCCACAGTCGCTCTGAGACTTTCTGCCCCAGCCTTAGCCATCATCCACCATAACCTCCAACTTCAAAAGGCACTGTTCACTCTGCAGGCAGCAATCTGGATTTCCTCACAGACAGTGGACCAAGCTCAGCATGAGGCCAGCCAAGGTAAATAGCCCATAGGACTTGGCAAGCTGTGAAGCCCTCTCTGGTACCACGTGCTGAGCCTCATTGCAGCCCGAATTCCTTATTATAGAGGGACTTATGTTGCAGAGGACCTTAAAGATCATCCAGCTACTGCGAGCAGGGTTGCCCCCCAGCAGCTCAGGCTGCCCGGGGCCCATCCATGGCCTGGGGCACCTGAAAGGATGGGGCAGCGGAGCCAGCACCTCACTGCTCCGAGCAAAGAATTTCTTCCTAACATCTTGTTCTTTTCTCCCATTCTTCTGGTTCTCTCTCCTCTTCACAGCAAAATACCAGAGAACAAATCGCATCCCTGTGTGGGAGCTTTATCAAACTGCTTCGCATCCCTCTTTCTTCCCCTCCATCCCTCCCTCTTTCCCCCGACGCTCCCCAGCATGGCAATCTGTCAGGCGGACAGACGCAGCCCGGCTGCAGCTCAGCACACCGCGATGCACGGGTCAGAGGGGGCAGATCACTTAACACTACACCTGTTTTACGAATAACAGTGCAAGGCAGCTTTGCTGGGTTCCTGGGAGGGTGTTTTCCCACCAGGATAAACCCCACATATCAAACAAATTCACGTCTTTAACTCGTTTGGCTCTGGTTAGCTCTGGTGATGGGCAGCTCCGACAGTGCCATGCAGGCTGGGCGAAGCATAGATGGAGTTTGGGAGTGGCTTGTGCACTGTAAGCTTTGCTTAAAGATGAGTGTGATTAAAGATTTGGGTTTGAATAGCGAGTTTTAAGTGTGATAAGCAGGAAAACAAAAGAAACCAGGAAACAAAACCCTTGAGAACAGGATCCATCAAATCTCAGAAAAATAAAACCTAAGCTAATGTTGTAACAATCTCTTAAACACTGTGGTTTGTTAACCAGCCTGGTGTTCTCTAAGAGCAGCCAAAGTCGGACTTCTGAGCCTGTTTGAAACATTGTCCACCTCTCCATCCCAACCATAGCATCCCTGGGTAACTTCTTCAGCTGCATTTCCACATCCCTGTGGTCCCTGCATCCCATGGGGCACTCAACACTGCCTCCCCAGCAGTACAACTCATGGATGGAACGAGAGCTGCCTCCCAGTGCAGGCTGTGCAGGGATGGGGACCAGCTCAGGAAAGGAAAAACACATGAACAAAGCCACTTTAAATTTGAAATGATTAAAAAAAAAAAATACATCCAAGAGTTCTTTGCATGATATCAAAATGAATTATTTTTGATTCAAAGCATCTCTTTGCTTAGCTGGAGCAAGAAGCAACAACACTGTGTGGCATCCTGGTGGAAGATTTCTCCTATCAGCACAGGCAGCAATACCCCCGAGTGATGCTTCTGCCCCAGCCCAGTCCAGAACCACGTCCACAGCAAAGCAGGACACCGCTCTGCAGGCTCCAACCAGTGCCTCACATATATCATTATTATTATTTTTGTCGGCTTTTATTGAGAGTGAAAAAATAATTTAAAGCAATTATCTGTACAGGGAGGTGTGTGGTTAGCTGGGCAGAGGGTCCGCAACCCCACCGGGGAGGGTTAGAGGGGATGATTTACAGCTGTACAAAGACACAACAATCCCACCAAAGAGGAGCAGAGGGTGGAGGGCAGCTCTTGCAGCCCGGAGAGGAGGGGTGGGAGCTGTGTGGGGATGTGGTGGGGAGGACTGGACCCTCAAGTGACCTGCAGGGGTGTCTCCAGCATCTCCATGAGGAAGGTGTCGATGGGGGTGTCCCCGATCAGCTTGAAGAAGAAGAGGTGCTCCAGGCACTTCAGCCCGATGGACCGTAGTGCTGGCAGGCGCAGGAGAAGTTTGGCAAACCTGGAAGGGAGAGAGAAGGCAGAGGAGTGAGGGAGGCACTGGCTGCACGCTGCCACCTGTGTCTGAGCCTGAGCTGGGGAGGGCAGAGCTCAGATCCTCCCAGTGCTTTGGGGATTCACGCATCTTACAACCCAGGGCATGTTAATATGGGGTGGGGAGGGGAAAAGAAAAGAGGAAATGAAGGGGGGGGGGGGGGGGGGGGGGGGAAATTTTGCATCCATAAGTTTAAAAGATAAAAAAAAAAAAAAAAAGTAAAACCCGGCTTCTCCCTAAAGCAAGGGCTCGAACCGATGACTTGCATCTCCTCTCTGCCATTGCAACCATTCATGGAACACCCCTCTCCTCCTGGTTCAGGGGTGCGGGGAGGGCTGCCCTCTCCTCTCATCCCACACGTCCGAGGATGCTGCGGCTGCACCCGGCGGCCCGGGGGCCGGAGCGCGGCATTGCGGCATGGCAGCCAGCAGAGGGTGGGCTTGCACCGGGATGGGAGGGATCCGCCGCCATCCCGAAGGCTGCGGTCCGGCAAAGGGTTTTGCTTTTGTACTGCAGACCCTTCTCGCTGGGGTGGACCCAGCCCCAGGACGGAGGGGACACTCACCGCCCCGGCTGCTCGGGGTACTTCTGCTTCGTGTAGGCTTCCAGTGTGGCGTAGACCTTCTCCCGCAGAGACTCCACTTCGGAGGGGCTGGACAGGCCCTTGGCGTCTGGACAAGAGAGTCACTGCCAGGGATCCAGTGGCACGCAGGAGAGGGGTGGTGGTGCTGTGTGACAGCTCTGCAACTTACCTGGGTTGAAGAGGACAATGGCTCGCAGGCACCCCAGCTCCGACTTATCCATCTGCATGTCCTTCATTTTGGACACCAGCTCTGTCAAAACTCTGCTTGTGGGGGGACACAAGTGGGAAGACAGTCAGAAATGGGGGCTGAAATCATCCGGGATGGGCATCGGGAATCCCCCCCAGCCCCTCTTTGCAGGGAGAGGCAGCTGTAAGAGGCAGCCATGCCACACACTGCTCTTTTCTACCAGCATCAGCAGCACCCAGGGGCAGGAGCATTAAGTTTACTTCCATTCTCGCTCTGGTCTGCACATGGGCTCTGTGCTCTGCTGGAATTACGAAGAACAATTTGTGTTTGAGGAAAACCACATGGGTGTTCCTCCACGTTGCACTCTGCATGCCACTTCTGTAAGGGTGGCAACACCACATCCTGCTGGGCTGGGAGCAGACGTGGCACAGACAGTACAAATGTGGCTGTTACATGAGCAGAAACTGCAAGCTGGGGCTTAAGGCTCTGTTAGCTAAAGCTCTGCTGATCAGTATTAGCTCTAGATCCAGTTACGGCAAAAGCTTCAAGGGGAGGGCAGAGAAGCAGCCTCCCCCTGCACAAACACTCCCACCCACAGAGATGCTTCTGCAGCTACAAATCCCTTTCAAGGTGTTTTCATCACATTCTGCTGTGTTTTTCTTAAGCCAGTCAAATGTCCCCTAATTCTGCCCCAAATTATCATGGGTTTGCTTCAGTGCTCAGTAGAACAATAGAATATTCCAAGAGGGAAGGGATCGTTGATTCCCTTTCAGTGAGGAGAGAGCTGCCCAGGCCCTGCTGCTGGGGATGACAAACTGACCACATACCTGTCAAAGATGGAGCCCACGCCCGCACTGTGAGCACTGCTGCGGTGCACGTGCAAGCCTGTGGCCAGCAGGATGCCATCCTGTACCGACACAGAGCGATGGGAGAAGGATGCGATGAGCAGCTCGTTCCAGCCTGTGAGAGGGAGATGTGTGGGATAAAGAGGGCAGCTGGCAGCCAGGCATCATTCCCAAACGGAGCAGGGAACTGATTCCTGCTCACCGATTTGACATCAGATTCCCAGCTCCCCATCTACACCCTCTGCCAAGCGCTTATCCTGGCCTGGGACAAACCAGCCCCAACAGCAGGGATGGACCAGCTCAGGGTGTCCCATTCCCCACAAACACACAACCCAGAGAAGGGATGGGGATAGCAGGAAAAGGCTGCAGGTTGGGGACATTACCTGCCCGCAGGAGAATGACTTGGTCCTCCAGGGTCAGGTCGGAGAAGTGGGGGATGCGCTTGGCCCACTCGACGAGTGTGAAGAGCTGCTTGTCAGCAGCGTGGCAGATGTTGGTGACAGGGTCATTTGTCTATGGGAACAGCGACGTTGGGGGGAAGAGGGGAGAATTCATCAATGTAAAATCATTCATAGTCACCACCCGCACTGCACACGGCATCAAATCACATCAGTAATACTCAGGGCCACAAAGTGATCACATTGCCAGTTATCTCAGCTGCGCACTTTTGGGGAGAGGAAATTTTTGTTATTATTATTTCTACTCAGCCAAATTGGCCTTAAGTTGCACCAGAGGAGATGCAGATTGGATAAGAGGAGATGAGGCACTGAGGGATGTGGTGGGAGTGGGTTGGGGTTGGACTTGGTGATCTTACATCCCCACATCAGCCCTGGTTGCTATGGGGCGAACAATCTGTGCCCCGAGACGTGCAGCCCCAGCACACATGGGGTTTGTCCCTTCAAACCACTTCTCGAACGCTCTCATCCCAAGCTGTGTGACATTACTGACACCACACAGTGCCCCTTACTGAGCTCTCTGTGTTCACATCACTGTATGCCTCAGTCTTGGGTTCGACTGCCAGTTCAGCTTCCAGGATCCTCTCCACAGGCATGTCCTCACTGCCACCGCTCGTGGACTCAGCTTCATTCTCACTGCGCTCCCTGCTCCGCTGCCTCTCCTCCTGCACAGCTAAGGGACAAAAAAGCAGCTCTTTACACCCAGGCAGCAATCAGCTGCTTGCTGAGCATCTCCTTTCCTCTTGGTCGAGGAACTCTCTTGGTAGGGAGAAAATAAATAGACACTCGTGATATAGGTCCAACCAAAGCGCTATCACCACTCTGTCCTCATCACTCTCCAATAACTTGGGGGTTGTTGCAGTCTGATAGTATCCAAACTTAAGGAAAAGTGCTAAGCTCCAAACTCCAGCAGAGAGGAAGGAGGAGGTAATGCCTCCAGGTGGCAGCCTGGGCTTGATGGTCAGCAGCTGCTGGAGGGACCCCATCTTCCAGCCACTGAGGTTTGCTGCATGCCCGATTCCTGAGCCAAGCTGGGGCCCCCACATCTATAAGGACATGGATCGATGCAAGGAGCTCCTCCTGCTGCAAGCTTGGAGCTCTCCCACCCTTCTACCACTTCCCAAGATATCTGCTGATGGGTGAAATATCAGCTATTCACCTCCAGGGCTGTGTGGAGGACAGGTCAGTGTAGGATGCATACACACAGGATGCCAAGTCTTATGCTCACAGCAGGTCCTGGCTACACAATTTTGTATTGGTAATCCCATAAGGAAATCCTGCTCCAGAAGAAAGGTAAGGCAAGTGACCAGCAGGTGTCACATCAGTTTAGCTCATTGTTGGGGAGAAGAGTCCCAAAAGAGTAGAGCAGCCCTGCTAGCCAGCATCGCTGCCCCAGTATGACCACACAGCATCATCCAGGGTACCAGAATGCAGCGTAAGCCCTGAAGGAAAGGTGGGGGGCTGGGCTAGTCATGGGTAATGAGCTGTAGGCATTTATACACACGAAGTGATAAAGGTTCACTGGGGAGAAGTTGGATGTAAAGCCGGCCCCTGTTATGCAAATGTTGGTGTTTTTTGTTGAACAACTTAATGACTTCCCCCCTTGAGCAGTCAGCAGTTGGAGGAATGGGGAAGGCATTTCCATGAAAACAAGGGGATTAAAGTCCCATCCCGGAGGAGGACAGAGGATGCCGAAGAAGGGACCAGCTCTGCAAGCCTCCAACAAGCCCTGAGGCTGCCTGAGAGCTCGATCCTCATTTTCTCAGTTAGATAACTGCTGCTGGGAGCAGGGTGTTACACGCTCCTAACACAGGTTTGTCCTCACACTGCCCACCAGCAGCCTGGGGTTTGCATTTTCACGCTCTGTGAAGGGAAGTCGCATTGACTCCATGGTCCTCCAAACCACTTTGCACCTGGCAGGAAGGGAGAGCTGTGCCTGAGATTGGGTTTTTGAATCAAGCCTGGTCTTATACAACATCCCCCGCATCCCTCAGTGCTTGGGGCAGCACATCACTGACCGTGCTATGGGGAAATGGGCCAAAGCATCACAGCTGCATGCCCAGAGCACGCACGCCCGTGTGTACCTTCTCTCTTCATCCCCATGGCGAGGCACTTCTGATAGCGGCAGTACTGGCAGCGGTTGCGTTGGCGCTTGTCGATGAGGCAGTCCTTGTTGTCACGGCAGGTGTAGATCAGGTCCTTCCGGATGGTCCTCTTAAAGAAGCCCTTGCAGCCCTCGCAGCTGTACACCCCGTAGTGCTTCCCTGGGAAGGCGAGGGCAGGTTGTCAGCTTGGGCAAGCTCAGACCAACCCCAAAGGTAAAGGAAGAGCCTGCAGGGGATCACCTTGACAGGGCTGGCTTGTCAAGGAGGGCGCCGTTTTGCTATCACTTTCCCATTATAAGAAAGGACCATATCCATCTGCATCCCAGCAGAGGGATGTGGAGCCATGATTGGGGTGCACTGACATGGTGGGGTTTGCCAGGCTCAGCCAGGCTGCAGGACTCTGTGCAGGAGAAATAACCTAGACACAGCTACCGAGCAGCTAAAACAGAGCACTGGTAAACAGGAACATGGGGATTTTCATGTTTTACCTTTGTTAAAGGGGGACAAGGCATAAAATTAGATAACACCTAGAGAAGAGTCTACACTTAGGTAAGCCAGATCCAGCCACGAAACCCGTGATACTGGCACAACCTGAGCCAAAACATTCACTGCTGTGCAAGCCTTCGGGGCATCAGGGCAGCTGTCATTGCACAAAGCCCTCCCTGAGGAAGGAAGCTTCCTACCTGAGGACCTGTCCCCACAGATGGCACAGATGTGTTTGGCTAAAGAACCTGGGCTTGTGGATGGATAATTCATGTTCCCGATCCCTGGCAGACCTGGCAAGGGCTTGATGTCCTCCGAGCTGCTGACATTGTTGAGCACATTGAGCTGCAGGAGGAGAAGACAAAGAGATGGTTTAGCTCTGTACCCCAGAGAAACCATCTCCAAACTGAGTAGAGTGTTTCCTCAGTGCCCAGACTGGGCTCATCCCAAAGCTCGTCCCTAGCCCATGGGCAGACCAACATCCTCTGGTGAATCCAGCTGGAGGGATTTAAGCAGAAGCTGGATAGCAGAAATCAACCCTTATCCCACCCTGATGCTGTAAGCAAAAGGCAGGGCTAAGCAGGGCTGGAAAAGGGCAGGCAGCAACCCTTAGCTGCTCAGTTACAGCCCCTGAACAACAACACTTGTGGGATCCTGCCTCCTTCGCTGGGAGATGCTGCTCACCAGCTGCCTGTGGTTCACGATGTGTAAATCTGCATGAAAACATGGCAATCCCAGTCCCTCCCTGGGACTCAAGTTTCCAAACTCAATCACAAGCTGGAGAATAGAGAAGACTTGGGGTTACCAGATTTGAGAGGAGAGCAAGCAGGACATCTAAAACAAGCTGCACTGAAATGCAGGCCAACAGCCCAGAGCTCCCAGCTGAGATCCCCAGGAGCTGCTCATGGCTGCTGCAAGTTAAAGGCTGCAAACTGACATCAATCAGAGACCAAAGGCTGATATTGCCCAGGGCTTCCTTTGATAACTGTTTGCTTTGGAGCTGCTGTCAGCAGGGCAGTGAGGATGAAGGGCCATTGAGCAGGTCTTGTCACAAACTGCCTGAGCAGAACATCTCTCCAAAACCACCATCAGCTCATCCTTCCCACCACCAACTCAACTCCCTCCTTCCCTTCAATCACGCAGCCTCCTTTGGTACTTTGCAAACTTCTTGTCAAGATGCTGAGCCAGGAGGAACTTTCTGTGGTTTAAAATGTTACCTAGAGCTCAGTTATCACCTTTCTTTTCTCTCTGCTGCACTTGCAGACAATAACAGCATACACGCAGGCGGTGAAGTGGGACAGTTTTAGCCATCAGTGTCTAGGAGCTTTGGCTCCTGCAGGTTAAGTGCAATCATGTATGATATTTGGGACAACTGCTTGAACCCAAATCCATTAGCAGCCTCCCTGCCAAATCCCCAAAGCCCAGCTGTCTCCTTGCATTAGAGACAACGTGAGTAAAACGCTCCTCAGAGCTGGTAACATGGGGAAACTCCTGGACTGGGGAAAACTGCTTCCTGGAGTGTCCCCACACCCAAAGGAAAAGCTTTTCATGCATCCAGCATTGCCACCAGCTCCACCACTATCAAGCACCTGCCTGGCATGCCATGGGCAATGGGAATTGCCTGGTCAATGGGAAACAGCTGGGTGGTGTGAGGGTCCTTGCCCTGCACAAGCACGCTAAGAGCCCCCAACCTATCCCTGGGGGGACACAGACTCCAGCTCCAGTGATCCCCCTTTGCCTGGTGAGGATCCTCAGCCCTTGAGTGAGCTCAGGCAGTAAGGATGGGAGCATTTCATTTTTCTTCAGGCGAAGTCTACACTCGGCACAGAGTACGTGGCTGGCATTTAGCATTAACATTTGTCTCTCTAGAAGGTCTGCATCCTTTTCATATAATGAAACATAGCAGATACCCTTTTACTGGAGGAATGGGAATAACTATTTCCTATTGTATTGTACATGTATTTCAATAATTACCCATATGGCCATAGATGCAGCAGCGGGGATTGCCTCTATAGTAAGATAAGATGTGGGAATCATCTCCCTCTCCTCCCTCCCCTCAAAATGTGATATACAGATAGGTATCTTCTTTGTCAAGGTGATTTAATCAGGAAGATTCACATGCTGGCAATTTACATCAAATCTACAAAACACACCAAGGCTCCCCACCAGCCAGCCCACACCCTGCAGTCTGAGTCTTCACCCAGCCTCTGAGCACCAGGAACTGGGGATGAAGCTAGTATGCCCATCTACCTACCTGTGGGCTGTGGGTCACAAAGTTCATGCCTGGGGCTGAGGAGGACAGAGCAACAGGATGCGAACCAATGGAGGATGCAATGACCCTGTAGGGTGAGCCCAATGCGTTCACTGGAGATCCAATGGTGTTCATGGGGGATGGCAGCGCCCGGGAGGTGTTTGTGGGAGCCTCGAGGTAGTTGTGGTGTCCGTCCACTGTGCTCCCCACGGACAGGCTGGATGATGGGCTCACAGACGTGGAGCTGGCGTGAACAGGGGAATCTACAGGGAGAGATGAGGTATAGTTGGATGCACCTGCTGGTACAGCGGTCTGCTGCCCTGCCTTGCTTGTGTCAGCTTAGATGCTGGCCAAGCAAACATGCCTTGTTGTATAAATGGAAAGAGCAAAACATTGTTTATGGTACAGGAAATAAGGTTACCTACAGCAACAAAACATATTATGAAGATAATGTTTAATAATCAAATCTTCTCGCGTTGTGTTGGTGCCTTAGCTGACTTGGAAGAAGGCACTGCTGCTTGCCTGCCTCGGGCTGACTTTCTATTCCCTGAGGTCTCACATTTGCTGTTCAAACCAGCTGTGGAGACAGAGTATTTTTGAAGCCAAGAAATCCCCAACAGCCAGGTTGGAACCTGCCCCCCCCCCTCCCCCCCGCAATCTCTCTGTGCTTTGCAATGAGCCTTCACTTCCCATGATGGCTCATCTCCCTCTCCCCAAGGCTCAGCTCTTCCCTTCCCACCCACATACCTCTCCACCATGCTATTTCACACATTCCTCCAGTTCCAATTCAAGATGTGTGAGTCAAGAAACTCAGCTCTACGAGATCCATCTTCCATCTTCAGAGATTATTTTGACACAAAATACCAATCTCAAAGGGTCCAGCTGCATTTCAAGGATACACACACAACCTTTTCCCCCCTTTCCCTAGAATTTAGCAACCCTAGTAAGAGTTAGCTTTCATTAACATTTCAATGAGCCATTGTTTCTCTATTGGCTCTTTAACACAGGAGACCATTCCCTGGAGAAGCAAAGGAAAGGTGTTGTGTGGCAGTGCCACGCAGTTGGTTTTCCATAGCTGGCAAAGAGGATGCTTGTTCCCATTGCGTTTGCAGTAAGGCAGAGGTTTGGTGTTGAGTTGCTGTTGTTCTTTTTTTCCTCCCCATCCTTTTAACATTATTGCAAAGTTATTTACGTGACAGTGTTTGTTATTTTACCTGAAGTAACAATCAAATCTGATTCAAAGGGAAGATGCACAATAAAGACAGGAAAAGGTCAGCTTGCTGAATAACATTAAAGACATTTGTCAGAGTCAAGGAGGACTCGATCTGCTGTTATCAACCCACTTCAGACTTAATTCTGCAGAGGGTGGGGGAGAAAAGGTCTTTGTCAATTCTTGCTTTGGCTTTTTGGATCAATTCTCCCAGTGGAAAGCAATGTGCAGCAAGAAGCCAGCACAACGACAGCAGCAGAAGCCCTCGAAGCAGTGCCCGGGCACAGGACTCCATCCTACTGCTGGAGAGCCCTCCCCAGCTTCAATAAGCAAGCTTATAAACAAATTGCTTTTCACATCACTTTAAACAGCGAGATACTTTTCAGAACTCTTCAGCTTAGGAAATCAGCCACTAAAAGAGAGATGGGGCAGAGGTCTTCCACACCAGAATAGCTAAAAAGAAGAGGGACGATTCATCATCCTTTTCCACAACACAGAAAAGGGCATTTTCAAAGTATCACATATAAAAATTTAAGTCACTAAGAAAAGACTCACAGGAAAGGTATTTTACCTGTTCGTATTTACACCAGACCTAAGAGAGACACTGTTATTTATTAGAAAGGCTCCAAGCCTTCTAATAAAGGAAGATGCAAAGGAAGGCTTTCAGTCAACAAAGACTGCTTTCCAGAGCCAGCCCCACGGCATGCTTGTGTCCATGGCAAGAGTGCCATGGCCAGGGACACTCCCAAAGGCAATGCATTTGTTCTCACATTGGCCACACTGTCCTGCTGAAGCTGGGACAAATACATTGGCCAGAACCATCAGTTTCCAGATGCAAATATTTGCATCTAACCATAATAAATTGCAATACAAATCCTACTCAAAAATCAAAACAATGGTCTGGGATTTTTTTTTTTTACTTCCAGTCCTTCCCCAGGACCCAGGCTGGCCTGGATAGCATAAACAGAGATCACAGGCCTAGTTAATTTGGGCTGAATATGGAAGCGATCCTGGGGAAAATACTATTCGTGTCATGCATCTCCTGGCTGAAACTAACTCAGAAGTCTTGTAAGGACTTCCCTCAAGATATTCTCTCCCATCACATGGGAGCGAACAGAAGCATCCATGCTGCAGTGGTTCTGGGGAGGTGCTGCTCCACAGGGACGCAGCTGTGGGATGACACAGAAGGGACCGCAGAGCCAGGAGCCAGCTCAGCGTGCCAGCCATGGCTGCTTCCGTGGCAGCATCCAGCTCAGGTGACATTTACACAGGCCATGGTGGGCCTGCAGCCTGCCCATCAGGTAATGCAAGGTGACACGCAGTGCCAGGGACTCGGCTGGCTGTGGTGGGGCCCTGAGGAGCAGAGGGCAGCCCTGCATCAGGGGGAGAGGAGACAAGCAAGGACACTGCATAGCTTTGATTCCTTACTTCTTCTACCACTGCAAAATCCTGGCTGAGGGAGGGAGCTTTGCATGAACAGCCTCACAGAACTGGGAAGATAGAAATGCTATCTCCATCACTGTGGAGGTGCAGATGCAGAGCTCCCACATCAGTGATGAGCAGCTTGGGTTGGGAGAAGGCTGTTCCACGACCAGCACTGGCTCAGTGAAGCCAGCTTGGACCGTCTGGGCTGTGAGCACTTCCCAGGGGAAAGCTGGACCATGTCTGGAAGGAAAGATAAGAGCATACAAGTGACCACAAGCGCCTTGGCAAGAGCATCAGAAAGAGAAGTGCCCAGCCTGCTACACATCAAGACATCTTGATTTTCACCCAAGAAACAGCAGGAGACACCAATCTCACCAGCTGTGTTTGAGAAAAAAGTGGAAAGAGAACACAGACTAGAAACACCCAAGCCTTACACACTAGCCACTGCAACAGTTGTAAGTTTGCACTGACTAAAGCCTCTTCAGGTCTAATGTCTAGCAAAGCTGGGGGAATTAAGGTGCCCATGTTAATTAGAGAAAGATCACTGTGCTTTTAGTCTAGAATCATAGAATCATTAAGTCTGGAAAAGACCTCCAAGATTATCAAGTCCAATCACAAACCTACCACTGCCATGCCCACTAAGCCATAACATGACAAAGGCCGGAAAAAGCCACAAAGATCATCTAGTCCAACCATCAATCTATCACCTAAGGCACCTGGTGCACGGGGCAATCCTACCTCCTGAGACCTGCAGAAAAATAGCAAGTCCACGGATGATAATTCTTTCAGTCTCTCCACTTGTTCTTTAGGCATCAGAGAATCAAGAGGTAGAGCAAACTATCTGAATAACAAAGAATGTGCCTACGCTTCTGAGACCCCAGATATGCGCAGAGAGGGATCGTCTCATCCGCATGAAGGATCAGAGGTGTGAGCTGTGCTGCCCCCCCCTCCTCCACGGACCTAAGAACACAAAATAGGGATGTGTAGGGAAGGGCTTCAGCACTGGAACATGGGGTGTATGGGAGGCAGCCTGGCAGGAGGATCATCCTTGGGGACAACATTCACATACCTGTGAGAAACACTCCTGAAATGAAATGCAGATACGTAGCAAGGACTCTCTGTTAGCTGGAATCGAAGCTTTGCTGCTACGATTGCCTATTTATTTAAAGTATGGAAGTTAATACCAAAAAATACTCCCTTTCTGGTGATATTTATAACTGTCCAAGCATGTTTTCCCATGCTAATATCCTGCATAAAGGTTACTGGCTTTGTCTGGCTTTTAAGGTTCAGTAACCTTTGTGCTCCCATCTTTCCCTTCCGCTCTGCGAGTCAATGAATTATGCAGCCCTCCCCTGACAGCTAACATCACAGAGGTACACAAAGTTTTGGAGGTGGGTAGAGAGACCTGCAGTGGGAACCTGCAGAAGGCTGGAGAGGAACATGCAAGATTTTCCCTCTGCTCGTTGGGTGGTGGAAAGAGCTGCCACCAACAGCTCTGGTTGTAAGCTATATTGCTCCTCCACTGCTTTGCAAGCCAAAGCCACCTAAAACCTGGCTCCCAGGGAGCAGTTGGCTGGAAGCACATGAGGCTTTCACCTCGCTTGTTGGGTTGATGGTTGGATTAGGTGATCTCAGTCTTTTCCAACCTTTATGATTCTATAGCTTATATAGCATAGCTGACTCAACATCAGGTGCCACTTTAAGATCTCGGTCTGATTTGATTGAAATCGAACAGTGTGTTCACAGCTCAAGATGCCCACGGACATTTAGACAACACACACCTGTGGTGTAATCACATGCTCTTCTCCTACTCGAGAAACCAAGCCAGGGGGATGAGGGAGCACAACCCACAGATGTCAACACAAGTTTTGCCATGACTTTGATGGGAACCACTCATTGCAGGGTACCTCTACGCTATGGAGATCTTCCCGGCCAAAAAGAGCCCCTTAGCAACTGCTTGTCAGGTATTTAAAATAAAGATTGCAAGCCTCACGCACCCTAACAAGGTATCACACCCCCCAGGTGACCATGGTGGTGCACGAGTGATATAAAAGTCTTCCATTCCCAAAGAAAGAGAAGTCATTGAACTTGAGGCTTGGAGTGCTTTATGTGATGGTCTGATCAGATTTCCCACTTGACCGGAGGGATCTCCAGCACAGATACCACCAAGGAAGAAGTATGCACGTGAATTCCTATAGTGGTCCTTGAGCTTCTGGAGAAGATGCAAGTCCCCATCAGAAAGCATCTCAAGGACTGCAGGGTCTGTGGCTCTGTGAAGGCAACTGAGGATGGGTTTTTCCCACTTTCACAACTAAAACCTCTGCACTGGGCTGCAGGAGTTTGCCCAGTCACTGGATTTTCTCACACGTTTTCCTGTTGGGTCAGAGACCCCTTTGCCACACTCACATAAGGACTTGCAGGTTCAGATGTGGCAAGCTGTGGCACCTAAAGGAAAAGCAGCCCAGAGGTCTCAAAACCTTGAGTCCATCAAGGGTGCCAACCAAGCGGGCAGCCCATAGCATGGGTTTTCCTCTACAGCTCTCCCAAGCCACCAAGCAACCCGGTCTAACCCTGCTTTGCCTGGGAGAGCTGACAAGATTGCAGCCAGAGGTGGTGTGGCAGCAGGCCAAGTTACATGAGTACTCATAAAAGAGACTTTGTGGAGGAGCCAAGTTAGTTCTTGTCCCTAACCAACTGTGCCAGAGTACTCTGAGAGGGGACAAACCAGCACAGCATCTTTCCATGCCCTGGGAGCAGGGCACTGGATGAAATGTATCTTTCTGGGGAAAAAGACCACATTTGGAAGCACTTTCTGTGTTCCCAAAACCCAGGCTGAGAAGACAAACCCATATGCTTAGTACACTTCTCCCACTTCGAATGTGTGTGACTAACCCAAACTAGCACTGCTACTCTGCTCTCTGCAGTACTACACAGTCAGAGCGTGCTTTTCTTCATCGCAAATTACATGCTTATGAGCAATGTGTACACATCCATTCTCTGACTCAAATTTGGTCTTTCTAAACCAAGCTAAAATATCAGTTAAATGCACTTTTAAACGAAAGGTAATGTCCTGGCATATTGAACTGCGGCTGTGATGCTGGCTTAGTGCCTTATTCTCCATTGGTGGAGCAGAAATGCCTCTTACTCCCATGTCCCTCACCCAGCAGCCTCCCAAATGCTCTGCAGAGCACTGTGACCCCTATCCCTACAGGGATCTGTGCCTGGTTCCTACAAAGAGCAGTTTGAATGTCTCCTCGTAAATTCGTAATACTCAAGGAATTAAGCACAAATAACATTCCCATTGTTTCACTCATATTGCAGCAATAGGAGCTTGGCTTTGCTCTTCTTGTTCTTTAAGAACGCCAGTGAGCAATAGATCTCTCCAACAAGAAGCCTGTTTCCTGCAGCAACGGGCTAAAAACACACTTTAGGAGTCATCATCCTGACAGGTTTTTAAAAGATGTGTAGATGTGGTGCTTAGAGACATGGCTTAGTGGTAGATTTGGCTATACTGCTACGCCAGTGGTTGGGCTTGATAACCTGAGAGGCCTTTTCCAACCTAAATGATTCTATACCTGTGACTTCACTGCACGTGGAGGATGGCTAGAGGTGAGCATCCGTGGCAAGACAAGATTATGAATAGTGGGAACAACCCACGTGCAAACCAGCCCCTGCCCAAACCTCATCTCCAGCAGAGAAACATCACCCAGCAACACCCAACAGCCCTTCAAACTAATCCCTCTCCACTCCCCCCAAGTTAGGATAAGGGAAATCACTTCAGAGAAAGGCAATAAGTGAGCTCTGTAACCTCAGAGCTTCTTTCCTATGAGCAGTTCTGGTTTCTGCAGTAGGGTCTTGCTGGTGTGGAGGAGACCAATGCTGCTTCCAGCCCCGCAAGCGGGCAGAGCCCTGTTGTGTTCACAGCCTCATTTGGTTGACTTAACACATCTCCATGAGGATAGGGCAGCAAGCAGGCACTGGGCACAGAAAGTACCCTCTGTAGGTTGCCTTGGGCCAGGATGGGGGCTGCTTTACATCTAAAAGAGAGCTAGGTTTTTCTTTTCCTCCAGTAACCCAATGAATAAAAATGCAATTGGAAAGATGCTTCCTCAGTTAGATCCTGTCCTCTCAATCAATAGGTTCAGCTCATCACACAAACACATCCACTCCAGCGAAATACAGGACAACTTGAACCAGCAGCACGCAGGCTCTGGAGGTTACAGCCGCACACAAGAAAGGTTAAACACATTTCTAAACTCCCTTTTTCCCCGTGCTCCCACTGCGGGATCAGTTTCTCCATCTCACCCCGCAGGCACCGATTGCAAACGCAAGGAAAATACTCACTGCCAAAGCCCGCAGGAAACTTAATGAAGTGAGGATAATTCCCATACATGTTTAATCTTCAGTTCATCTCTCGCCTTTCAAAACACGACCGTCTCCTCTCACTTCAAAGCTGCCCGGAGCGCGGTGCTGCCCGCCCGGGTCGGGGCACGGCTCTGCGGGAGCCCTCGGAGGGCTGCGGGGCAGCTGCCTCCTCCCTCGGCCCCATCCTTGCTTTGCACAGCTGTCGGCCGGGATGAGACGCGCTCCCGTTCCCAGCAGCTCAGGGCCGGTTCCTGCCTTCAGCTACCCGAACTCCCTGCGAATTCACGGCGGAGCGTCCCGGTAGCATAACCGCTCGGCTAAGACGCAATCGGACGCACGCTGGCTCTGGTACAGATCAGAAATTGGGAGGTGGAGGGGAGGTTAAGTTGTTTAGGGGAGGAGCGTCATGAAGAAGGAGGGGGCTGTTCTGCTTTCCCACCAGTGAAGGCTGGCTGTAGACTATTAGTTACGCCGGCCCCAGCCATGTGGAGGTGTTTTCCTGCCACGCAGTGAGGATGCTGTCCGAGTGCTTTGGGAACAGGGTTGTGCAGGCACGGAGCATCGTGCTCCTGCCCCGTGTGAAACTTCACTCCATCTGCACTCTCAGCATCCAGCTGCAGGGTGCTGGACTGCAGCCACCCCAGGAAACATCGGATGGAGCTGGAAGGGACAAAATAACTTAAAAAAAGCCCACGTGCACTGCACAAAGCATCACATGCAAACATCACCCTCCTTGCCACACCATTGCACAAAGCACTAATGCAGTCAGTGCTATGTCCTGCCCTGCAGGGATGCTCCCAGCCCTGCAGGTGAGACCCAGAAGGCAGAGGAGCAGTGGGCTGCAAGGTGGCTTCTTTCCATCTCCAGATGGAAAATTGGATTTCTCAGCAGGAAAACCTTTCCCCCACCACTCTGCAACAAGTCTGAGAAACATTTTTCAATCAAAAAAACCCCACCAACAAATGGTCTGCTTCATAAATGCATTCTTTTTTCTTTGCCCGGGGAAACAAGGGCTGTGCTCTCACTGCACAGGATGAATGTGGTTGCCCTGGGACTGGGAGGTGTGAGCAACAAAGCTGCTTTGCACTTTAAGCACAACAGCGTGCTGAGTTTAGCAGCAGCGTTAGTTCTTACCCACGGCACAGGATCTCAGCAGCTTTAATTCCGTGCTAATGACATTTTAGTAGGGAATTATTTTTATTGATCTGCCCAGAGCAAAGAGCCTGAGTGCAGCACAGCTCAGCCAGCACCCCATCCCTTTTTCCTTTCTTCCAGTCTATAAGAAATGAGAAAGAAGAGAAGACAAAACAGCCCCGAGCTCCTTAAAAAGGCCACAGTCCCAGGCTGTAAGTGGATTACCTTATTGATTTTTAGCAGATCTGGGTTAGTGAGTGCTTAGTGCTGCAGAACACATGCACACCGAGCACCTCCAAAATAAAACCTTCCTCAAGGTAAGCAAGCATCAAACAATACATTTTGGGGAAACACATGCATTTGTGGTAGGGAAAGGCTCCAGCCCTTGTACACAGCTCAGTCTATGACAGGCTCCAGAAACCAGCTTATCTTCTCCTGACAAATGCTGTGGGACCTCAGCTTCTGCAAGACACAGCAGAAGTTACCATTTGTGCTCCTGAAGGTCTTCTGGTTTTCTCCACCTATTATGTGGCAGTGGAAAGCCACTGCCACACTGCACCCAGATGGGACTCAGTGCTCCCAACAGCCATTGCTCAGAGCAGCATTCCCAGCAGAGTACTGGTTCCTACCAGCTGAGATGCTAACATGGCACCAGGACCTGCATTGCTCAGATGCCCAGTTTTCCACAGTCACCGTACCCCAGCATGTTGGGACAGCATCTGGAAGATTTAGCACAGCTCCACCCAGCCTTTGAGTCTCTGGAGCCAGACCCTGAACAGTGGAGGTCCAAAGCATAATAATCTTATCCCACTCTATCTCAGAACCAGCAAAGATGAAATTAAATATGATTACCATTTTCCAAACACTGGATTGAGCCAGGAAACCCCCAAATATGACCAAGAATCCCTTCATTCCCACATCCCACTTCTGTTCAAAGGCAGAGGCAAACCATGGTCATACTTACAGCAACAGTAGATGTAAATAAAAAGGCTGCAGCTCTACTAACTCTACAACTGCATGTGCAGCTCTCTTCCATCACAGCGCTTTGGAGCTGTAGGCATTCAGAGAAAAGCCACCGCTCACAGCTGTGGGTGGCAGAGGTGGGGGCTCTTCAGACAGCAGCCAAGGTGCAGCAGGGCCACAAGGCTGGGTGTCCCATGAGCCCTCCCCACACAACTCTTGGGGAGGACACACAGATGCCTCCCCCAGGCCAGAACAGGGACTTGAAGCAGAGTTTCTCCAGGCTTATCAATTGAGTGGCCTAGTCTCATCTATCTGCCATACGGGTCAGCACTGGTGCAGAGATACAATCATAAAGGTTGGAAAAGATTGCTAAGATCATCTAGTCCAAACATCAACCCATCACAGAGACATGGATAAGTCCATTCAACCAGTACTATCCTCAGAGAGGCAGGGAGCTCCTGCATCAGCCCTTCCCCACCCAGCCCTGCCCTCTCACCGCTCCCTGTTGCAAAGCAATAACCACAGACACCAAGCTAATGAAATTAGCCCCGGAGCCCCACCAGGCTAATGCAATTACCAGCAGCAGCACGGTCCGGCCACAGCATCACCTCACCTGTGGCCACACAGCCCACCCTCTCCTCCTCCCCAGCTGCCTCCTGCCATGCATCCCCTGCCCACAGGCCAGCACCTGCTGCAGCACAGGGTCCGGAGCACAGCAGGCATCATCCTCAGCACCATGCAGGGCACAGCCTACCTTGCAGGAAGCCCCGTCCCATACAGCCTCTGAGGGCAGATAATTCCCAGTCTGTTTTAACCTCGGGAGTCGTTCAATTACCAGCACCATAATGAGGCCCTCGATGCTAATCAGCGGTGTCACCGAATCCTCTTAGGGCTGCCTAAGCACCTCCAGCAGCTTTGTTGGTGCGGGTCCCAGCTGCCCACTCCTCCCAGGAATTACCACCCCACATGGGTGCTGTTGGACACAGATGCAGGTGAGATGATCCCAGACTTTGGTGCCAGAAGGCAGGATGACAGAGGCACCCAAAGAAGGCTTTGCCCAGCCCAAAGGGCACCCAGAGCCGAGCCTGCACTGGAGTGGGGAAATGTACAGAAATCAGTTTTAAAAAGTGCAATAAACTCACAGGCTTCCATCCACCCATCTGTGAATATTGTCATCTAACCATCAAGCCAAAAGACATTCTCTAAGATGCTCCAAGAAACTTTTTGGCTCCTAAAAGCAGCTGGAGAGGACCCCACCATGCTCTGCTCCTCTGCCCTGGCACTCCTTTGCAGGGTGACACACAGCCCTCTGCACACATCCGCTCTGACTCAGGCTTTCTGCTCCAACAATGCACTTTTTAATATCATGAGAGGAGCAAAAACAACAGGTCCACTATAATGCCAAGACATCCTGAGGCAGAAAATCCATTCAGAGCCCAGCAAGAGAGAGTCGAGTCAATTAGACACTTTCTAGGGCGTCAAGCTGCCAACAATCCCAGCCTTTGTATGGGGAAGAATCACTGCCTATGTGCTTCCCGACGACCCCCCTTTGCTGGAGCAGAAAGGTCAGTGGTGGAGCGTCATGGAAAAGCATGCAGCAAAATATTCCTGGGAAGGTGGATGCGAAGAAATTGCCATGTGGATTTTTGCTGTCAAAGGAATCCATTGCTCCAGGGTTGGGGGTCGAGGGGGAATTGGTGAATTAGCATAGGTGAAGGGGAACTTCATACCTTCCTGATACTGCCCTGCAAGAAAACTTTGTTATCAGATCGCTACAGTACTTAGAAATCATCGTCTACATGCAAGCCCCGCTTCAGCCCTCCTCTACACTTGATGTGAAGCTGTGGAGGTTTTGGGGCACTGCTGCCCTGCATGAGGCCACGAAGGGCTCCCACCTGCATCCCCTGGGGCACACATCACAGCCCCAGTGCAGCCAGGGGCTTTGTTTGCTGTTCTCACTCCATGCATCTTCACATCCATGCTTTTACATTTCCTCCTGCCTCAGCAAGTGCAAAACTCCAGAGACAACCTGTCAATCTCCATCACATCTGGCTGCCTCACATGGTCTATTTATACCAGCCAGGCAAATGCGGATCTTTGAGTTCAAGGTAACAGGGGTTATTTCTGCTCTGAGCAGCTACTTTCTCAGGGAAGGAAGGGTTGGAGGCATCCAAGAGGAACAGCATCCCATTAGGGGCTGGCAGCCATACCTCTTTGGCTGAGGGCACAGTAGCCATCACCCACCACAGCCCCATCCACAAGGACCCAGCCACAGCAGGCAGGATCTGAAGGTTGACATCTATCATAGGACTCCCCATCCCATGCTCTTACGCACCATGCCATGGAGAGGGGAGGCCAACACATCCCATTCTAACAAATTCTCTCTCTAAGGCCACAGCACCAGGCTTGCTCACACAGGGTCTGTACATTGAATACTGCTCCTTAACTCTTCTCCAGCATACCCAGCCTGTTCTTTGAGGAGAAAATCAAATACCACCACCTTATAAATGAGCCTGCATGAAAGAAGGAAAAGGAGGTTTCCTCAGTGCTTTGCTGTCTTCCCTAGTGCATAAAGATCTCACTCATTTCTGTGATGACAGGGTCTTCCTGGGGATGGTTCTCCTGAGCTTTGCTACATTTCAGGCAAACCTTGAAGTGAGTTTCCCTTGCTGCAAGCACTCTGATCCAGTACTGCTGGCCCAGCACTATCAGTATGGCCATCTTGAACACCACAAGCCCCTCAGCTCACCCTACAATGCCTTTGGGCCACCAAGAAAACAGAAGACAATTGCACTTGTGCCCCACAGCACACCAGCCAACATCAGTCTGAGCCCACCAGCCTGCTGTTTGATATTCAGAACACCAAGCTTTGCCTCGCTCTGACAGATGCACACATCTCTCCTCTGCAGGCCCTTCCCCTGGGACCCCGCATTCTGCGGCAGCCAAAGGGAGACAAGCACAGCACAGAGCTCAGCCAGAACAGCCCCATGAGATCTGCTCCCCTCAGCAATTCCCCACCTGCACAGCCAAGGGGCAGATAAGGAGCCAGCAGCACTGAACATCCTTTTCCTTATCAACAGCCTCCATCACCTTTCAAACATAATTTTCCTCCTGAAAGCCACGCGTTTCCCCTCAAATAGAAAATCCACTGCTGTTTAAAGACTACAACTCTCCATGCCTCAAAGAAAGGAGCAGCCCTGGATCGAGGCAAGCACAGACCACACCATGCAGAGAGCCCAGACAGCACAGCAGCAAAGAGCAAATGTGTGAAGAGTTGGCAAGGACATGTGCTGACATTTGCTGGCACCGTCCAATAGCTGCTCTCTGCCCCCAGCCTCGTCCCAGTAGAAAGGGAAAGAAGGAAGCAGTGAGTGCCTGCCCACAGTCGTATGTTTTGGCCCCATCCATTTGAGCAGAAGGAGCAGCAGGAGGAGAGAAGGAGAGTGAGCTCACACAGGCACAACCATGCACTTATGGGTACTTGTGCTGCACCCACATGCACTGACTTTATGAAACGTCCAGCTTGCATATTAAAGCAAGTTCTGAGGATGGCAGAGCAGCTTCTCCAACACAGAGCCATCTCTGTTAGCCCAGTGCACCCCAGCTGCAAAATCCAGAGGTCTTAAACTTTGCAGAGAGTTTTGTTAGCATCTTGGGTTCTTTGCCACAACCATTTCCAGCAGATCTAAAGACTACATCCCTACCAGTGAACTCACTATCTACACAGCACGGGGTCTGTCCTGCTGGCTGTAACCACAGACGTTCCGTCATGCCATTCCCAAGCGCAGGCTGGGAGTCAGCACTGGGCAAGAGCTGTTTTCACAAAGGAATTTTGACAGCTTTTAAGAGCCAAGCTGCGCCCACACAGAGCAGGCTGGCCTCACAGCCTACCCTAGCTTATTTCACCAGCAGAACCCTTAAATCACAGCCATCTACACACGTAACCTCTAACCCAGGATGACACAGAAGCAAAGGAGGATGAGTGTTGACAAACCCTTTGCCACGTGAAATGGAAGAGCTTAAACAGCTGATGCTGATGGACACAGCTCTCCGAAAAACATATCTCCCATCAGCAGTAGCCCAGAGCTGCACTCCTGCCTCTTTCTGGATTAAAAAGCAGCAAAGGACATTCTGGCTCCCCAGAACACAAGCAGAGCCAAAAGCAGCTCCTTTGCCAGGGCTCCACACCCCACCTTCTCCTCTAGGAAGCTGCATGGGGATGCTCTGTGCATCCCCATCACCTCCAAGCAAGTGTTTCCCAAAGCCTTCTCCACCACCTGCAGCCCACCTTGGGGGGCAGCTTTGCTTGCATCTCTGCTGAGCGCCTCATGCAGCATTTTGGCCTGATGAGGACAGCAGTGAGGAGGAGAGACCTTTGCTTGACATGGAGATGCAATGTGACTGCTCCCTGCCCTCCCAGGCTCCAAAGGGCACCTGGCTCCCCATCCCTGGCTGAACACGCACAGCTGCCCCAAGGCACCCACAGCCCTGTGCGTGCCGAGACGGCCGGCACATCAGCCTCCATGAGATCACCCTGCCCAGCTCCTGCTCAAGCTGTCAGAGCAGGGACTGTGGCTTGGTACAGACACAGGGCCGAGCTTTTCCCAGCTGCCCCGCACCACTGAACAGCACAAGCATGTTGCCAAGGCAAGGCTGCAGAGTGGGACAGTTTGTTTTGCAGCTTGAATGGACAAAGGGTGGTACAACTGTGGAAGAGCCCAGAACGGTTCCCCCAGGTGCATCTGCTTCTCTCTCAGCAGAAATCAGTGCTCTTTCGCATCCCCAAGAGCACATGGATGGGGAAGAAGCCCCCTGCTGCAGGGTCACCCTTTGCTTCTGTGGCCACAAGGTCCAAAGGGAGCTCATCACAAAGGATGCGGTGGCCCAACCTGTTTGCAGAACAATTTTCTCCCAACACAATGCCAGGAACTTCATTTGCAAACCCACCCCAAACATAGCACCAAGTACCCTGCTTTCCTGGGTGCCATCCCTCTTCACCCTGCATATGCCTGTAGCAGTTTGCCAGGTTACCCATTGCAGCTAAAGCAACAAAGCTGCAAAAAGAAAAAAAAAAAAAAAAGGGACAAACAAACATGATATTCTGCAGCAATTAGGGCTAAATAGGGAAAAGGGTTGTGGGGAATGAATGGACAATGAGGAGGGCAGGCACGCAGCGGGCTGTGCACAAACTGTCCTTGGGTAGCCAGGTCCGAGCCAGGCAGCCAGGCTGCACGTAAGGAAGTACAGGCAGATGAAAAGGGGTATTTCAAGAGGCGTCGGGCAGCTCCCACAGGGCCTCCCTGTCTTCTGGGCTCATCACAGAGCACCCAGCATGGAGCAGCTCCTGTGCCCCCCCTTCACTGAGTCCTTTTGGGTGGCAGGAAGATGCTGGCAAGCGTCAGTGGGGTCCGCTCAGAAAGGAAGGAATCCATTAATCTCCCTGGTAATTACTGCCACATATGGATTTGCACAATTACACTCTGTTAATTGGTTATTACAGGCAAGGCAGACTGATTGGGCAGAATGGCTGTGCTTTAACCCCTTCACTACCCCCAGCACTGCTCTATCCTCCTGTAACCTTGTTGGCTCCCACAAAAAGCTACGTACAGCCATAGCGAGATGACCTATACCAGGCAGTAGAGGTAAAGTCTTCATAAAATCCCAAGATTTCTTTTGCCATATCTTCCCGTCTGCCAGGTGCTGCCTCTCCACCCCTTCATAGGGCACCAGAAGCTGTGTGAAAGTCAAGTATTGCTTAGCACAAGCAAGAAACTTAGGGGAAAAGCAGAGCCAGGCATCACAGTATGCACACAGTGACAACTTGCGTCTCAGCCTCTGAACAGCTCCAGCTAGCAGCTGCAGTAGGAGCCAAGCAGGACCACAGCAAGGGAAACATGAGTCCAAAACACCTTCTAGCCTTCTCTGAGTGAAAAAAGGCCTTGGGAAGTCACTCTGAGTTATCAGCTGGAATGGATAAAGAGGATACTCAAAACACCAGCAACAAACCCTCGGCAAAGCACACACACCCCTTTCCATACCACTAGTATTGCAGGGGTCCCTCCTATCACACAAAGCGCGGCATAGGAGAAACCTCTTCCCATCAGAACTTGACCTCCTGGATCCCTGACTTCAGTGCCAAAATTTCTTCCTTGCACAAAAGCCAGCTCCAAGCTTCACCAGCTGGAGGACCACCCCACCAAAAAGGCAGCATCCCTCACAAGTGGACACAAGCATGCATGAGCTCAGCTCCGAGGAAGAGAAAGGCAGGTGAGCCCACAGCCATGGAATGCTGCTGATCCCTGCCATAAGCCAGTCTGTGCTGCAAAGTTCAGAGCGAGTCTTCAGAGCTGTCAAAGGGAAGATGGGGCAGAACCCAGAGCCGTGCTTAAAAAGGTCAGCTGGGAAAAGTCAGCAAGCGAAAGCTGCTTGTGTTATTGACAGATGCGGAGAGGAAGGGGCTAGCCCAGGAGTACCTGCCAGGTGGCTTTGGCAGCGCACGCTAGGCTTCATCTCTGGGCAGCTGCAGCCAGCAATGAGCCCTTTGTGGGTCACCTACTGACAAGAGGCTGGGGACAAAGCCTGGAACTGGCACCAGGCAGCATTCCTTTGTCCCAGGGGATGAGAACAGGCCAGTGGGATGGAAGCCCTTCTGGATCTTGCAGCCCACATCAGCTCTTCAGGGCTCTGAGCCTCAGATATCTCTCTCTGTCCTTCACATCCATGCGCACCTATTTATGCAAGTTTCTTTAAGAAATGGAATTACCCCCATAATCCTGGGCTGAAATGATGCATACACTGACTGCTGCAGCCATAATTAACTGCCAAGAAAATCGATTCCAGCACTGGTTTACCTGATATACAGGAATCAGCCCAACAATGTATCATCAGATGCTAATCAAATTTAATATCGATATAGAGTGATTAAGGTTGGAATAAGGCCATTAAAATCATCAAGTCCAACCATCAACCTATCACCAACGTGCCCAATAAGTGACATACATTTACCGAGGATGCAACAAGAGAAGTTGCCATTTTTAATCACACGTGACTTATAAATATGGGTATGGGTCAGTTCAAAACACAAACGAGGTTCAAACAGATCTGAGATGAGTTGGACCACTTCAACAGTTGTCAGTGGAATTCTCTCCCACCCCACACATGTACATGTAAGTAGATGCATCTAGGCACACATACAGTGAATACTTTTGACAAAAATCAATATTTATCCAGTAAGAAATTCAGATACGCCACTCCACTAAAAGAATAAATAGAAATAGCTTGACTATGTGTAACCCAGCCAAGAGCCAATCCCCAAAACTCCTTTAGCATGAGCCATTGCATCCCTCACCCCTAAGCACAGTCCCCTTTCCAAACCCTGGGCTGGTGCATGCCCATGGGGCTGGGCAAGCACTACATCTCTTGGTGTCCCACCACCCCTCTGTATATGTACTCAATGCACAGCAGACACGTGTGGGGACAAAGCAAGGACTTACAGAAGTGTGGGAAGGAGCCCATCTCCAGGGAGTAAGGAGTCTGCATGCCCGGCTGCATTTCCAACCCACGTCCTGTCTCTTCAGAAGACTCAACCATGAAGGGAGCTTTGGGATCAGCTCTCCCATCCACGCCAGGCTGCTGGAGAAGGAGAGGATCAGAGAAAAAGGAGTGCTTGTGCATTACACAGCAGCATCCTCACAATCTGTCCCAAGTTACAAATTTACTTCCCAGACCTTGACCAGGGCTGGGGTTTCCTGTGTTTGCTCTTCGGGCTCCAGTCCCTTAGAGGTGTTGCAATGCTGGGGGGAGGGCTGGCCGCACAGACTAGATGACTATAGAGGTCTTTTACAACATTTATGATTCTAACCCTGGCTCCTGATGGAACCAAACCACTCAAAACAACAGTCATCCCATCACAAGCACCCTCAGCTCAGCTTTCCTCCTCCTCTCTTGCTTTCTCTCTGCCAGTTGGCCTTTTTTCTCTTGTCTGTGAACATACCTGCTCTACAACATTTGCCATTAGGAAGGACACAGCATTAGCCACATCCTTGCTGGACTCCAGCAGAGACCAAGCTGAACTGGCTTTGGCCTCAGTGAAGATGTCTCAGTGCCATGGGGGCAGGTGACGAGGAGAAACATCCTTGTCTGCATATGGGTGACCTGGACAGACCCTTGTCTGCAGCAGGCTTTCAGAAGGCAGCCAGCCTGTGCTGCAATCCATTTGTCTCGTGCTGCAGTCACATCCCCTGGCTTTGTCCTTGTGCCTGCTTATCTCCGTTACACTCAGACCATGCGTGGGCATCCACCAGCATCTCCCCTCTGTGTTTGGATTTTGCCAGTCCTGATGGAGAGGAGCTATAAGCAAACAACATTCCTCTCCCTGTCTACACTGATAATCTCAGGAACTCATCTCCTTGCACTCTACTCCAGCTTGTGTCAACATCACTGGGGTTGGGGAGGGCAAGACTGCACTGCCTGCTGTCCCATCCTGTACACCATGTGCTACCCAGCCCAGCACCCCGCACCAGCAGGGCTCCTCTGGGGATGAGTCAGACCCACGAGGGGTTTCCGAACATCTCCTTCTCCTGGATTGCTCCATGTTTAAGGCAACAAAACACGCAGGTCCTGGAGTGCAAAGTGATCTCGAGACTTATCCTGCTAGATGCTTTCAGGAAATGAAGCCTCTCCATCACTGCCAGGCACTCAGATCATCAAATAGAATCTTGCTAGTTCAATGCACCTCAGATTTGCTTCTTCGTATCCCACAACCTGCAAGACTTCTGTACCCTACACAGCAGTGCTCAGATCCCTCCTGCACTCCCTTCTCCCTTTCTCAGACCAAACTTATCACAGCAGATGCCAGGGCATGGAGCAGCTCCAGAAATTAGGCTGCAGTGTTAGGTGGCACAGCTTTAATTACACGGTTGGAGGCAGCAGAAAGGCTATGAAACACTGCTCCTCCAAAAACTGAAACCTTTGCTCCAAGAGCTCTGAGCAGAAGCAGCAGGACATGAACTCTGCCAGCGCACAAAGGAGCTGAATCGATGTCCCGTTGCTACAGCCCAGCAAAATAAGCTAATGATGGACATGACTGCAGGTTTTCATATGGGAGGGAAGGATTTACAGTGATACCAAAGGAATTATTTCAGCCCCACAGTGACAATACCCACCCGCTTCCTTATTATATTTTATTGATCTTGCCCTAAATACGCGTGGCTGGAGGAAATGATGCATAAATTACTAACGAGTTAATTTCTTGCTCTGACACAGGCTCACGACAGCCCTTTGAAGGGGAACCAGGAAAGACAATGTGTGAAAGGATAAAGGCAACGAGACAAGCTTGGACGTAATAATCCCATGTGAATGATTATTGCTGCAACTAATGTAATCTAATAATGAAGAATTTATGCCAGATGTCCCCCGGAATATGCCAGGCAGACTCAGGATTCAGCAGTGGATCCATTTCTAAGGAAACCTTGTTAGGAAGAAAAAAAATGCTGTTGTTTGTTCATCAACCGAGAGCCTGTAGACCTTTATAGACAGATTTGCAATAAGAGCATGCCTTGCAAAGCCTCCTGAAAGTGCGTCCCTTAGGCTTGATTTCAAATTGGTCTTCGGGTATAGTTTAGGATGCTGGGTTTGGGGTAAGCCTGTTTCAAAACCCAGCCTTTCTCCCAGGCCAGAGCCACCACCTGCACATCTCCCAAGGGGAGGGCAGGTGAATGAGGAGAGGAAAATTGCCTCCCTCTGTTTATTTTCACTGAGCACCCTTCCTGCTCCCACCACGATACCAGACCAGAGCTCCATCCCTGTCCTGGGGCACAACACACCCCATACACTCCTTCCTTCGCACAAGCTACAGTACATGGGGACACTGTATAGCAGGTAAAACACTGGTTGCTACAACATAGGTACAACACCTCCCTCTTGGCTCGTGCTATTTAGAAAGCTGTTCTGTAGGCAGGGCATGGGACTGGTGGGACACTGCCAACTGTGTGTTTCATGAAGACCTGACCCAGACCAAAATTATCACCCATACTGTAGACTGGAGCTGGGAGGGTTTGCTATTTCAGATCAGCACCCAAAGGATGGTCTTCTACACTGGTGCTGGGCAGAGCTGGCATATCAAGATGTGAGGACAACACTGCCAATGGGCTCTGATTTCCAAGGAAGCATATGCTAGGCAATCACAGCCAGACCAGAGACCTGACGTCAATGTTTCTTCATTCAAAAATGCACAGGTTAGTGTAAAACAAACAAACAGGCACAAACCACACTTTTCACACTCCCTCCTTCCCTCTCTTTGCTTATTCATCACCTTTTTGAAGATACTTCATACCATAATTCCAAACACCTATTCCAGTCGTGTGGTTTGAGCCGTCCCTCATAGCTGTTCCAAAAACTATTGTTTTTTTTAAGTAGCTTCAATAGGAAGGGAAGCTTTAGCAAGATCCAGATCCACTCAAACTCAAAACACTCCATCCAACTTCAAAGATTCAAGCCTCACTCAAATGGGACTTCACATCTTGTTCATTGGTCATTTTTGCAGGAAACCCAGAGGACTCCACATCAAACCTGTCTGCCTCCTGTACTGAGTCACAGCCCCCATGTGAGCACGATTGGATTGTGTCAACATTGGTGCCTCAATGCTTGTCCCATGATCCTCCTGTGTCAGCCCATCTGATAGCATGGGCTGCTCATCTGTGTTGAAATCTGTTTGACAGGGGCTCTTTGATCTGCCCATACGCTGCCTTTTCATTCTAACAGGCCCACAGCAGCAGCCCCAAAGGACTTTGCAAACAATAACACAAACATAGCTGCACTTAGGACTTGCAAACTCTGATTTTAGCCCCTTTGTACGTCAGATGCCACCAGGTCCAGAGACAATTTGCAAACAGGACCTAAGATCAGGCCTAATTTTAGTAAGCCTTTGGGCTCCAGGTCCCCTGACTGTGCTTGCTTTGATGAAACATGATCCTAGGATGAAAGAAAGCAAAAACCCAGCTGGCACCTGCTGGGAGGGCAGGGAGATGGAATCTGGCAGACAGGAGGTTCCTACAGAGATTGCCAACACTACTACACGTCTGTTTTGCTTTTTGGGCAGCATGGCAATTCCAAAGGTGATAAACATTTGGCTCGGCTGGCCAGACAAGATGTGCCCACATCAGATATTGCATCCTCCCTCCTCTCTCACTAGCTCTCTGCACCTCTCAGGCAGCCCCTTCTGCTGTGCTTCAGGTCGCCGAGCTGTGAAGAGCATCCAGACCCTGCTGGAGTGAAACACATCAGTAGGAAGAGCTGCTCCCTTACTAAGTATGGGCCAGCTGGCTGGGCTGCATCTGGACAACTGATTTCAAATGTTGGTCTGGAGCACAAAGCAAGGATTTTCATTACAGGACACATCTGAACCTCAAGCAACCCTGAGGTTACTGTAGCCTTTTTAGGAAGACATCTTTTACAATTCATTGTTGTGAAAAGACAAATCTTTAAATTGGGAGTGTTGGCTTTTTTCCCCCCCCAGACAATTCCAATGTGGAAGAGTGATTCTTTAAAGCAAGACTTGCTGTTACCTGAGCATCAAAAGAGCTTAGGAAAGACCATTGACTCTCCTTCTCATTGTCCTGCAGTCCAGAGGAATCCCCTACACCCCAGTTATGCTCTTCAACCAAAGAGCATTTAAAAGGTTCCCTACAATCTCTTCCTATAAATACCCATTGGCTTCACCCTGCTACCAAGCATGCAGGTGAGCTGGCTCAACCCACTTATCAGCCAGCCCCCTGCAGCTGGGTTGACTCGTTGCCCCTGCAGTAGCAATCAGCATCCTCTGATTGAGAGTGGGCAGGCAGGTCAAAACACTGCTTTCAAACCCCATCTCTCACCCCCCTCAGTCTCCTCAGAGAAGCCTTCAGCATCTCCAGGGCAGCACATCTTAAGCACGAGCCACTGGCTAGGTTTTATGGAGGTGATCTGGACAGCTGGCCCCTTCTAGGAAGGAAGGGGCTGCTGATAGCATTACTGTGTCTGCACTCTGTCACAGACCGTGCTTGCCTGCACCGGAAGCAACACGAGAGGCAAACATGCAGAAATTGGTGGAAGCTATAGCAATTAGGTTAATGAAGAGCTGGGGCTATCCCATATGTTTTCTGATCTGTTGTTCTTCGAGTGCCATACTGCACCTGTTCCCACAGCATCCAAAGGCCTCAGAGGCACAGATTTGCCTGCAACAGACACAGGAGCAGAAGGACAACTGATACAGATTGCTAGCATAATGCAGAGGCAGAAGTTGCTCAGATTTATCTATCAGTGGTGCTGGGAAATAAAACTAGTGCTCATCCCTCCAAGCCAACACAGCTAATAGCCCTAACTTGGGATTTCTGAAAGAGCTGGAGTTTCAGACACCAAACTGCTCAAACCATCCAGGAGCCATGAATCCAGGCCCCTGGAATTCCTTGGAGCACCCTTACAGCTGCCCAGGTCCCACTCAGAAAGCCCCTGATTTTTGCACAGGGTTGCAGTGCATAGTGTAGGCTTTCACCTGCAGTGCCATCACTCTCAGCCAGAGACAGGGCTTTGGAGTAGGTGACTTCTCAGAGCCTCACAAATCTTATTTCTCAGGACACTCTGACAAGTTCTTTCCCCAGGTGCAAGCTCAGAGAAAAACCTACTCTTCAGAATTAGCTTTGCTCATTACAAAGCCTAGGGGAGTCCATATTCCCAAAACACCTCTAAGACAGAGGGTCCATCCTTCCCCAGAGAATTTCCACTGCCCACAAGGGTGGATGTGGCACTAAGGGGCATAGTCAGTGGGTGTAATGCAAGGGAAAGCATAGCAATAACAGCAGAGCAGCAAAGTCCTAGGCTGCAGCAAGTGAGGACTTGCTCAAATGCAACTGCTGTGAGTACAGAAATAAAGGAAAGAATCTGCTTACCTTCAAAGGGCCTCAACACACAGAGATCTCAAACAAAAAAGTATCCTCCATTCCACTGCCAACCCTTAAATGAGGTCTGGGAAGGCGTAGATCCTGGCTCCAGCCCTTCTGGTCACTCAGGTACATTACATACACCTGAGCTCCCCTGGGTCGGCCCTCCCTTCCACCAGGTGCTCAACCACTGCTGACTCAGCATTCTGCTACACTGGGCATGGTGGGGATGTGTTGATGGTTGGACTAGGTGGTCTTTTCTACCTTAATGATTCTATGATTTCTGAGAGGCAGATCACTTTCTGGAGCTAGACTTCAATGCTGACATGAAAGCAGAGAGTATCTGCCATTTGCAACCATTCCTGCCTCCTGCTAGAACATGGATAAAGTGCTTTA
Organism: Alectoris magna; assembly: GCA_030625065.1. NCBI lineage: Eukaryota > Metazoa > Chordata > Aves > Galliformes > Phasianidae > Alectoris > Alectoris magna. The sequence goes on along the minus strand of CM060568.1, from coordinate 24,471,997 downwards.
AGAGTCCCCAGAACTGTCACCAGTTTCCACAGACAAAAGGCTGACCTTCTAGGCAGCACACTGGGAAGGATGCTGTGACGGGTGGTTCACCTTTTAATGAGGCAAGAACCAAAATCTGCAAGGAAATAGGAAGTAAAAGTGACAAAAGAGAAGCACGGGCCAGCCTGCTGTTCGTGTGCGCACAGGAACATTCGCACGTTATGAGCTTCCTCTGGCAGCATCTGAAACACTCATCAGCACTGAAAGGAACCGCCCATGGCCTCAATGCAGCCAAACTGAGCAAACGCTGCCTGCTGTCTGGGTAAAACAATGCTCTCTGCACTCAGAGTGGCTTTGAGGAGTGAGATGCTTGTTTCTTAGTAATTACGGTTGCTGCACAAGAAACTTCTTACCTCCGATGTGTTTTAAAATCTGGATTTTAAAGTCAGTGTTAGGGAAGACATGGAGTTTTTAACCTTCTGGCATGTCAGGTGGGATTTTACACCACTCTGAGCAAAACTTAACACCCTCTGCTCCAACTGGGCAACGAAGTAGTGCTGAATATTCGTGAAGAAAAGCTAACAGAGGGAAAAGAAAATGAAGCAGATTGATCTGTACTGACCCCAGCAGTGGCATCTACCTGCCCTAGCTCAAAGGAGCAGCGTGATAAATGCATTCAGGTGAACAGCTGGCCTGGCTCTAGTACGAACGAACCACCAACCTGAGTGTACTCTGCATGAAGAGGATGTCTGAGCAGTGCATGCAAAATGCACTGTGGCTTTGCCAATTACCCGTGGAATACAAACTGCTGCTGTCCCTCCAAAGGAACACAGTGAGGGTCTCTCATCTCCGCTCAGACCCTACCCCCACCAAACCCGCAGGCATTCTATAGGTTTGATAATTCAGATCTTGGCCAAGGGGTGAAAATGGTATCGATGTATTCCATCTGGTTGCTTTGTGTCTTGGTCAAAAGAGAGTCAGTGTAAACTAGCAAGGGTTTACTCTGTTCTCCCACTGCAGCCACCCTGGCACCAGCTGCAGCAAGGAATGGGAAAGGAGCACACTGAGAATGGGATAGGGACATGCCTATCTTAGAACAGGACTTTCTAGAACTACGCTTGCTATCATTTTGGCTAAAACAGTATCGTTTCCCTGTGGCACATTTCGTTACCCAAGTGAACCCAGCATTTCACCATGTCTGATTTGTATGTTATCTGAGTTGTTTGCGCTGATATGAGATAAGATGAAGGGGGGACGTCGCTGTTTCGTGCAGCGTTGGCTGCTCTCTGTTTTCCTCTTGGTGTAGGTCAGGCTGGGCTCGATTTCCCAAGATCCCAAAGAGAAAACATCCTGCCTGATTGCAGCCCCTCCTTTCCCAGAAATCGCACTGTGGAATAAGCCCTGAACGCAGCGTTTCCTGTCTTCCCTTTAACCCTTTACCTTCCACCCAAGTGCTCCATGACACAAGCCTGCTCCAGCAGGCATGGATTCAGTATGCTCCCTCCTCCTGCCCACTCAAAGGCTGTCAGAAGCCCAAAATGACAGCAGTGAAGTGCCAGAAGCAAGCAAGTCACCTGCAATTTCACACCTGCCTTCGCTGCCTTTGTGGCAGCTGGTGAGGCGAGAAGCTGATGAAGGTCCCACTTGGCCCAGGCTGAAAGTCAAAGCAACTGTTGGGCCTTTCAAGGAACGTCCTTTCCTGAAGTGGAAAGGCAGGTAGAAAACCTGCTGGCAGCTGCCTTGGGGCATCTGCTGCCTTGCTAAGGAGGCATTTGTGCTTTTTTTTGCCCTGTTTTTGGCAGTATTCCTAAGCTGGAGAAAGCACTGGCCATCATCAGCTGTGCAAGCACTTTCTGGGCAGTGGATTTCTTTCTTATCACTGGAGCCACAGCTCAACTGTGCTGGCCAGGTCTGCCTCTCTCCTAGGCGAGATTTAACAGCACCAGGTGAGCAGCAATAACCACCTACCAATTTTGACTCCACTGGCCAAATTTAACCTGCAATTTTCGTTGTTTCACCCTAGAGGCATGCATGTGAGAGGCCATAGACCAAGACGGGGAGACCCATAACATGACTATGCAAATGTTAGAGGCTGGACTGCAATACCTCTGTCTGTTCTACCCTCTGCTAAGCTTTTTCTGCCTAATACCAACAGGAGGTTGGCCTGCCAGCCTGTGGGCAAGGCCACACTGTACTTCTCATTTGTGAGATAGGGCTCTCAAGGAACAACAATCTTGTGTTCTTACCTGTCCCTAACCAACAGCTCCAGCATTCACCATAGCACCCTACTCCTCTGGGCTGAAGACCCTTCACAGGGTACCCACCAGCAGCTGCACATAAGCAGCAGGCTCAGGCCAGGAAGCAGCAGCCAGTCTCCCTGCAAGAACCAGAGAAATGCAAACGGGGGCAAGACTTGGGACAGAAAACAGACTCACAAAGGGCTTGAACACATCACATAGCACAGACATTGCATGTGGCAGTCTGGCATACCAGCCCTAATACCCTCTGACAGCTCCCAGAGCAGGAGCTGTGGACAGGTTAGTGATTTGATCATGACTCCAACTCCTGCAGGAGCTTCAGAGTTTCTGCTGCCAGTCCTCTGCAAAGCACGCGAGGAGCTGCAAAGACTGGCAGCCTCCAGAGCCTGTAGCAGTGACCTACCTTTGTGAGCTAAGAACTGCTGGCCAAATGCTGGGTCCAATCCAACCCTTGTAAACCGGAGCTGTGGAAGGCAGCTTCAGCCAGGTCCTAGTAAATGACTGCTTGTTTGATGGCTAATTGCTTATGAAAATACAAGGCACAATCCCAATGTGGGCAGGGCTTATACTGCCATGGGCCCAATTGAGAACTGAGGAATTTAAGGGAAATAGAACAACAGAAGACAAGGAAAGTTCCTCCAGCAAAGAATAAGTGGAGCTTTGGTGGTCCCGTGGCAATATGAACAATATAACAGAGGTATTCAGTGAGCATCTTACAGCAAATATTCCCACAGCCACTCTGGCCAGAGCAGGATCCAAACACACATCAAACAACAGGAGAGCTGCACTCATGGTCACCGCGACAGAGATGTGTTCATTAAACTCTCTGAAGATCTTATAGGCCTGGACGTGCCATAACATCACAGTTGGTAATTTCATAGGATCATTCAGGTTGGAAAAGGCCACTAAGATCATCTAGTCCTAACACCAAGCTATCACCACCATGCCCACAAAACCGTGTCCCATTTGTGTCCTGAAGCAGGAGAAAACAGCGCCAGTCCTATAAGATCCCAGGAGAAGTGAAGAAAAGCTGCTAGCAGCACCAGCTCCAGTCAGCTCCTGGGACAGAAGCTGGGCTGCCCTGATTGAATGGCAGGAGCCGTGCTGGCCTGAGCAGCTGTCTCCAGAGGATGCTACAGGACTGTGCATGTAGAGGACAACAACAAGGACAGGCTGGGAGACCCATGTGGTGGTTTAACTCTCAAAACAGCTCCTGCAGGGATTCAGAGCAGGGCGTTTCGGGCTAATCTCTACATCCCCTCAGGGAACCTGAAGGATTACTGCTCTACATCTGCTCACACGGTTGGGCCCCACCTTGTCAAGGCGGGGGGAAGCGCTGGCAGCCGCTCTCGGCTTGTTAATCGGTTTGGGATAAACAGCAATGGACCCTGTTCATCTTGGTGCAGCAACCTCTGACTATCTTTGCTAGCTGGCCTGATGGCCTCTATCGAGCCTTGCCTAGGGCTGGAGCACACCTCAGCAGAGGCTGGCTCCTGGCAGGTGCTGCAGCCAGAGTGCAGCTTCCTTGGATGTGTCAAGAGCTGGGGAAAGGCAGCCACAGCAGCACCTGGCCATCCCTAAGGCAGTGTTTGTTACAGCCCAGGACAGAGTGGGACTGGAGGTCCCCGGAAATCAGTCACCACAGGTCCCCAGAGCTGTGCTTTCACCTGCTACTCCATGCTCTCCCAGCCCTTCGCTAACTTCCCAGCAGAATAGGCTGCAAAAGGCCCATATGAGCTGAGTGGTTCGTGCTGTTAACCGTGCACCAACGTCACCCTCTTGCTTTTCCTTCTGCTCTCCTCTCCCTCCTTAGCATGCATGTCTCGAAGCTCACTGCTGGTCCAAGTACTTTCTTTATGGGATGCAATGCTGAGCCTTCTTCCTTTCAGGACCAGAAATGCTGGTTTTGAGTCCAGCTATGGCTGTGCTGGCTCCCAGGTAGTCAGTGCCATCTGCCGGCTGCTCTTTCCTTGACTACTAAGAAAACATGGAAAGCTAAGTGCAAGTTCCAGTCTTACAATTTAACCATCTTCCCCTACACCCTGACTTTCTGCTGCTGAAGCCATATCCACAGGGCACGTTTAAAAGATGGAAAAGGAGCATTCTGTTTATAACATTTTATTAAATACCGCTACAAATAGGACAACACACATCAGATTCTAAGTCTAGCAGGGATGATTAATTTATAACTTAAACATAATTTAAGACTCTCGTTTGAAGTCCTTTAACAGTACAATAAATCATACTCGCAACATATATAAAAATCCAAAGTTTCTATTTTATTTGTAAATTATGTTCATAAGATTACATGCCTGCATATTTCTGACTTAGTTTAAAATGCCCTGGGCCCAGATCAGGTGTTTTCAGTATATTTGCCATTAACAGCACAGAAACATCATCGGTAAAAATTACACAACAAATTAAATATTTACATTCACACATCTGTATTACAGTGCACAATCCCATGGGGATGAGAACTTCCCATCTACTTGCTGCATTCAGAAACCAGAGTACCTAGTTCAAGCACTACCATTGCCAGTGCCATCAACAAAAAGTAAAGTCCAAAGGCTTTCTGGAACATGCAGCAGAAACTCAGATAGTTGCCTATATCATTTCAGGCATATGGGAACATCTTAAAATAAAATGACTTCAACAACAAGCCAGATCAATGGCTTCAAAGCAATTCAGAGAATGTTTTTAACCCCAATTATTTTGTTTCTGCAAGCATAACCCATGTGTCTCCAGAGGAGACATCTCCAGCAGTGTAATAAGTGATGTGAAATAATGCATGTCTTCACCTCACCTAGGTACCTCACCTAGTAGGCCAGAGGAGAAACCAGCCTCCTCCTTAGGCAGCAGCTTACTATTTGCTCACCATCTGGACAAGACATGGCAAGCTCCCAGTTATGATAACTACATGACTGAACGTAGACAGTGTTTTGCCAGAAGGCCAGAGTTTTGCTCTCTGCTTGTTAGTCTTCTATGGAAATACCAGACAGCTTGAGTTCAAAATTCAAGCAATACACAAGGTGAATCATCTTGTCAGCAAGAGGTAAAAACATCTGGTCAGCTGCTGATCTGCATGCAGTTTCATTTCCTGAAAATCTCTGAGACATAAGCAAAGATGGCTTCAATTCCTGCAGAGAGAAGAACATTCCTCTATAAATTGGAAAAATTGGCACAGATTTGTACTTGCTGTCACGTCAGAGGAATTTTGTATGCAGCAGGAAGCAAAAACGTACCAAAGCGTTCCTAATATTATATACAGCTAGACAGACAGCATAGCACAATAATCCCTTAGGAGCTGAAGGACCATTTCTAAATCAATAAATCCATCCGTTTCCTTAGGAACTTTGGTGCAATGGCAATAAGCATGTTAGGTACCACAAAGCACATATACTGCTATTCTTGCAGGTGTGTAGCAATTGGTAGGCTCTGACTACTTCTGTGATTAGAAGGAAGAGAATTTGGGAATGCAGCTATCTTATGTCCTTACCTGAAACACCTGGAGTTAGACATTCTGGCATTCAGTAGTGAGGTGCTGACAGCTGCTATAAGAACAAGAAATGAGAAGTACTTTAGTGACAACCGTTCTATACCTAGTGGATTTCAGCAAAGGGATTGCAACACTTTCTGTGCTGCTTTTTGAGACACAACTTACCTGGCAGGAGTGAATTTCTTTACTGCAAGAAGAAAAAGAAAACAATATTAGCATTTCAAGATGAAAGCCCTCTCTTGCAAACTTTTTTTCCTATTAAAAACTCTTATCTGAATATCTGATAAAAAGCCATTCATCTAGCAACAGAAATCTCACAGCTAGTTATTACTGTATTGTCATTAGCCCCAGCTCAAACTCCCATCCATTTTCCCTGGCAGTAATTACTGATGAATAACCACTGGCTTTTTCACCTCTGATTCTTGTTTTCTTAACTATTTTTTAACTCTTTCAAATTTTTAAATGTTTATCCTAAAACCAAACATGTCATGCATGCAGGCTTCCTGAAAGTAACATTGGAATTTGTTTATATGAATATTTTCACTTTTTCAAAAGGCAAATGTTTGAGGTCTGGAGGTTTTCCCTCCCTACTAAACAAATTTCAGGAAGGTAAATAAAATTAATGGAAACAGTCCAATTGCTCACCTTTTCTTCGTAACCGTTTTGCAAGCCAAAAGAGGAATGATGCTGTGGCAAGCAGAGAGGTAGTGGTGGCCGCTATGCCCACAGTGACATAGCCAACTTGTTGAGAAGCTGAAAGGAGAAAAACAGCTACAGTGAGATCAAGAGGCATGTGGTTTCTTTCTCTTTGAGAGTCCGACTGAACACAACGAAATTATTCAAGGATCTGAATTCTGCCCAGCTAGAGTGGGGTGGAGATCTTGGGACCTACAGCAAAGGCACATCAGGTGAGCCAATCATGCTCCTACTGGGGACAGCGAAAGAGCTCTTACTGCCTTGGATGGAAAGGGAGGCTTTTGCTCTGTAAATTTACAGCCTCTCACAGAAAAGCTCTGGGAGGAGCTCACTCAAGAAGCTATCACATCAGATTTATAAATCTACAAACTTCTTTCTCTGAGAAGCAGACTGATTAATGCACATTTTTCTATAATGTTCTACTTCTCTAGAAAAGCTCTTTATTAGCATGGAAATAGCTCAGCATGAGAAATATTTTAGTTAAGAAGACACGAAAAAAACACACCTGAAGTCAGGTTGAGGCTCTTAGTTTTGATAGGAAATCAAGGCTTCCCATCAAGACCCATCAGGAATGTTCCCCCCTTATTCTCAAGGATCATTTTCAGAGATTTCATTAGGTTTCTTCCTTTGCGAGCTGCACTACAATTTCTAACTCATTGATTGCCGTTACCCCTTCCACCCTTCCATACCTCCTACTTTGGCCAGGAACCTAGTAACAACCTTTATCTGGCTAGTCACAAATAGAATACCTTCACATGTGGGCAGACTGGCACTCCAGTTTCCTGAATGACTGCACTCAAGAACACGAGATCCAACGAGATTCCATCCTTCTAGGCAGCTGAAGTGGCAGGCCGTGTTATATGTGAAGTTCTCAGCAGCATGCATGCAATCCATAGAGCCTTTCTCAGGAGACTCCAGCGGTTCACATCGTACAACTGAAATATAGAAAAGAAAATGGTTAAGTCATAAAGGCCTTTCCTGTCTTTGACCCTAATGTTTGCACTAGTAAATGTACACTGTATGTTCGAAATCTTTTGGATTTGGGGTGAGAGCAGTTCAGAAAGCCATGAGCAGGCATTCTGAAAGCAGGGCAGGTCACAGCTGAAAGCATAAGAGATAGCACAGACGTCAGCTTGGAGCAGGCCAGAATAATATACTCCTCTTTTAGCTGACAAGAAGAGATATCCTGCCAAGAGCTAACCTCTGCTGAGGCCATGATATTACCTTGTACACTGAATCAGTGCTGGATATTGATTGAATTGAACCTGGACTCTCAGGGATAGGATTTCAGAATATTGCACAGTGACAACAAAACATTTTCCAACCCAACAAATCTCACCTTTGCATTTTGGGAATGGCTCTGACCACTCTCCCTGTGCCATGCACTTAATGCTAGATGGGCCCTCTAGAACATAGCCTTCTCGGCAATGAAAATCACAGCGTGAGCCATAGGCGAGATCTGCAGAAGAACAGCTCGCAGAACCTACTTCTGGCCAGGTTACAGCCTCACACCTCACAGCTGCAACACACAGATCACAACAAAGTCAGAACAGTGGCCTCAGGAATTCAACGTGCCAATCAATGCTGACAGCCCCAAGGGATCGCGTGGGCATGGAAAAACATACCTGCACAGGATGGCTGCAGCTTGTCCCAGGCCCCAGAAGATCCACACTGCAGCGTGGATGGTCCTGTCAGAGCAAATCCTTCCTCACAGGTGAACTCACAGGTGGTACCCCAGGTAAGCTCCCCAGAAGGATGGGAGCAGTTCAGAGAGCCATGAGCAGGCATTTCTAAAGCGGGGCAGGTCACAGCTGAAAGCATGAAAATCAGCACAGACATTAGCTTGGAGTAGGTCAGAATAAATTCTCCTCTTTCAGATGACAAGAGGATGCGTCCTGCCCACAGCTCTCCCCTGCAGAGCCATAGTACTGCCCTTCACCCCTAGCAATGTCTCAGGAAACAGGAATTACAGCATGCTGCACTGTGGAGCCAGAACTCTTAAATATGTATTTAAATCACACAAGCTGTTCCTAATACTGGCTCCAGATTATGAGGTCCATTTTTGGGGTGTAAACTCCCATTTGAAGACCAAGAGTTCCTGCCAGAACACTCCACTTCAATGGTCTGTTACCACTTCCGCTGGGAGTACAGCTCTCAAGTGTAGTTTCTCAACTTGCATTTCTATTTCCACTTTAATACAACAGGATATGTGATCTTTGTCCAGAAACCTCTTTAAGAGAAATACTATATACGTACCAGGGATGATTGTTAATATTTGACACTAATTGAATTATTCAGTCTTTTCAGACTATTTGATGTAGTGTTAAGTTTAACAGATGATTCCTAACCCAGAAACCCCCCCTTTGCATTTTGGGAATGGCTCTGACCACTCTCCCTGTGCCATGCTGTAGGGAACCTGCTTTGGCAGGGGGGTTGGATTCGATGATCTCTAGAGGTCCCTTCCAACCCCTACAATTCTGTGATTCTGTGATGCACTTAATGCTAGATGGGTCCTCTAGAACATAGCCTTCTCGGCAACAAAAATCACGTGAGCCATAGGTGAGATCTGCAGAAGCACAGCTCACAGAACCTACTTCTGGCCAGGTTACAGCCTCACACCTCACAGCTGCAACACACAGATCACAACAGCAGTCAGCACAGAGGCCTCAGGAATTCAACGTGCCAATCAATGCTGACAGCCCCAAGGGTTCGGGTGGGCATGGACAAACATACCTGCACAGGATGGCTGCTGCTTGTCCCAGGCCCCAGAAGATCCACACTGCAGCGTGGATGGTCCTGTCAGAGCAAATCCTTCCTCACAGGTGAACTCACAGGTGGTACCCCAGGTAAGCTCCCCAGAAGGATGGGAGCAGTTCAGAGAGCCATGAGCAGGCATTTCTAAAGCGGGGCAGGTCACAGCTGAAAGCATAAAAATCAGCACAGACATTAGCTTGGGATAAACTTAAAAAAACAAAGAAACGTTTTTTCTTTCCTGAAGCTTAGTAACATATCTAATGCATGGAAACAGCTTTAGATTTAGGCCAGAGTCTCAGTTTGTATCGATTAATAGAGCTCCATAGACTTCAGTGCTGCTATGTATAATGCAGAAATCTCATCTACCATTGCTTGGCAAGCTCACCTTTGCATGATGCAAGTGTGTCAGACCAGTTTCCATCAGACGTACAGTATACTGACTCCAGTCCATTCAACTTATAGCCTTCTTCACATTGAGCTGTGCATGACGAGTTGTAGCTGAAGTCCTTCAATGTATGGTTGCACTCAAGGCTTCCATGATCAGGTTTCTCTAGTGGACCGCAAGTCACAACTTCAAAGAAACACAAGAAGGTATACAGTCAGTCTCTTTGGTTAAGCAAGCAAATCAAGCCAAACAAACAGAACTAAGCTAGCATGACCATCTCCCTGGTTGGAAAAAAGGATGTGGTAATCTTACCAAATTCACAATCAGGCCCATAGAATCCAGGGTTACAATGGCAGGTGTGATTGTTAATAGTCTCTATGCATTCTCCGCGGCCACTGCAGAGAGATGCGTTGCAAGAAGCTGCAGAAAAGAAAGAAAGAAAGAAAGAAGTCCATCAAATAAAAGAATCAGCAATGGCAATTAAATCTGCTCTGTGCTTCATTTATCTTTCTGTCACTTAAGAAGCAAAAGGAACACAGGAAATTTTGGTATATTAGTCAACTCTGCCATTTTACAGAAGCATTTCAGAAATCAATGCCTTTGACAGACTAGCTCACAATGAAAGGATTCCAAGGGAAAGTCTATGACTTGTTCTCAGGTAGATGTTAGTAATATTTAAAATGCAAAAGGAACAATATATGTGAGGTAGGTAGAAAACCTCAGCAGAGGCATTCTTTCCTACCTCAGCTCTGAATTGGTGGATATTTTACTTAGATTTTATTTTTTTTTAAACCTAGCCTTAGTAATCTCTACATAGAGTGTATAATATATATACACAGAGTGTTAAATTTAAGCCAGTGCTCTATAGTCAGCAGAGACAGACACCCCCAGAAGGGCAATTCTTATCTAGCTCAGACTTCAGAGCGGGATGAAAGCCAACTTCTGAAAGAGCCATTTTCTCTCCACTGATTATAGAGACCTGATGGCTTTCTTAGAAAACATGTATAATACTCTGGGGGCTAAAAGGTTAGTGGGATCAATCCAGCTCTTAGAACAAGAGCAATCTCAGCCCTGTGAGTAAGGATAAGCGTACGATGTTTACAGAGTCAGGTAGTCAGCATGTAAAACCAGGTTAAACAACCCATCCCACTATGTCATCTCCACAGGGGATCACTGAAATGGACTTTATGATACTATACCTGTATAGCACAAGGCAACCTTTTTTTTCTCACACTTCTCATCATTCCATTTGCCATCATCCTTCCCTCTTTTGATGTAGATTTCAACGCAGTCCTCGTTGTTCCCTTTGCCATTTGGTTCACCTGAAGCCCAGTTTTCTGCTTCATCTGTCAGCTCTTTGTTTGTTCCGACCCAGGTCCACGTACCATTAATTTTTCTGATTCCAATCCAGTAGTAACCCGGATTGAAGGGTAAGAAGCCATTAAGATAGTTGATTTCATCCTTATTTTGAATGGCAACCATGTTAGTATACCTCTCTTTGCACCATAACTCTGCCTCTTTGTAGGTCATGTTAGTGTCTGAATAATGATACGTCCAACCATTCACCACCTCTAGTATTGTAAGCCCTAGAATGAAAAGATGGCAAAAAGTTGGTATTGGATATTTCCCCCCCCTCCCTCTTTCTCTAGAAAAGGATACATAAAACTTTATAAGCATTGCACATTTGTCAATATCTGAAACGGCATTAAAATTTAGTGGCAATAATTTTACAAGTAATTAACCAACAAGCTTCAAAACAGGCAAGTCACCATCAAGTATAGCAGCTTCAGCCTGTCAAACTATGTCCATTCATACAAAGATCTGCAGATTTCGTATCACATCATAGGAGTCAATTACACTTTTGTCAGGCAATCAGGGTAAAGTGCTATTGCAGCTACAGCTTTTTCTATGTGAATCTTGTCTCAACCTAATTAGGTCAGATTCAAAAAATACCTGTACAATTCCAAACTCAAAACTAAGCACACTAACCTTACCAATCAAATAGTTTTCTGCAGACACATACACACTTACCATAAGCAAGAAGAGATAGGAGCCGCAGGCAATTCATTTCTCTGAGAGTTTTCTCTTCTCTTTATCTTTTCAGCAGATGGCTATGAAATATCAAAGGAATACATTTGTATAGAAAACACACCGCTTTTTTTTACTATCCAATATAAAATGCTGCCCGTGTGATCTTTTCTGCATACCTTTACAGAATCATTCTAAAGAATTAAGTAAGATTTCCACCCTTGCGAGATTGGTCATTTAAAACAGTTCTTAATGTCAAGATAGCTTTTAAATTTAAACAGCTCTTAAAAAAAAAAATCTTAGTACGGAATTCTCTCTCCAGTTTTCCTTTAGCTAAGACATAGAACGTAATAAAACCACCCATTTATACTCACAGGTTGTAGTTGTATTAGTCAGGTGCTGTAGAAGTCCTGTGTAATATTTCTCAGCGACTGCTCCCTGTTGCTGAGCTGCTGAACACAGACTTGAAGATAAAGCTCAGCTCGAAGTGTCTGGACTGTGTCTCCTTTGCCTGTACTACAGCCTTTTATCCTCTCAGCCAGCCTGTTGTTCATAGTACGGGAAATTCCACGTAGAAAAAATTTCTTGGAAAACCCCAGGATCACATCCTCACACATGAAGCTTGATGCTTCCCCTCGCCAATCAGCCCTCCCATGCTGTGCTGCCAAGCTGCCAAGTGGTAGATTACAGCTTTACTGACGGAAGCACACAATTCCAGGATATCAGAAAGGAGCGAGAAAGTTACAGAGTTTGTTGTATAAGTAGATTCCAACTTTTCTCCTAGGAGAATGTTTTGCACCAAGCTGCTACCGGTTCTTTTGGTATCTCAGTAAGAAAGGCACTGACAATTAAAAGCTGGTTAACTAGTTCATTGACTAAAAGATTAAAATTGCAGCATTAGTCAATCTCTTCCTTGTGGGACACAGCACATTGTGCAGAATGTGGACTTAGCTTTGACCCTGGACAATACGTTCCGATATCCTCATCTCAATAGTTACAGTTCCTAACCAGGTGCATACAATATTTCAGGTGGACAAGACAATATACTAGTCATAGACTGAATACACACACGCTGATTGTGTATACACTGATTAATTACACCACTGCATAGTGCAGTCGCATGGTGTCAGTGGTATGAAGGCACACACCTGAGTAGTCATGGACACTGTACTATGGCTGGTGGGCGAGGGGTTATGGGCTATCCATACATATGTGCACCCTTCTGGATACACAGCATGTACTGCCAAGGGCTGTGTGTAGGTGAACATGCTTGGTTCTCCACCTTATGCAAAGGCGTGATACTTAAGACATGTTGCAGGGTCCACATTACCCATCAGCCCCAACTCTGGTCATCTGGAAGTGGCATTATTCCCTTGTGCCCTGACCAGTAGAATCACATCAGCCCTTGTTCCACAGCCACTAAGGCAGTGACCATGAAGACTCCAGCACATGGTTCAGTTGCTAAATTAGTATTCCAGGCACAAGGACTCACCATTACAGGTAAGGTTTAGCGAGGCTCAACAATGAAAGGTCTCAACAAGTGCTGTCAGCAACAGGAGGACATCAGCCCTTTCAGATCTGTAAAGCAGATACAGTTCATACAGTACATATTGAAACACATATTCTGGAGGCTCAGCCTGTCCTTCCAGGACAGCTCTTGAATCCCAAGCAAAGATCTTAGTTGATGTCATTTCCCCAAGAAGTACTAAGTGGAGGCTCATGTTGGCTATCAGGAACAGGCTCTTCACCAAAAGGGTGGTCAGGCACTGGAACAGGGTCCCCAGGGAAAGGGGCTTGGCAGTGAGCTTGCAGGAGTTGAAGTGTCTGAACGACACTCTCAGCCATGCGCTCTGATATTTGGGTGGTTCTGCGTGGAGCCAGGAGTTGGGCTCAATGACCCTTCCAAATAAGGATATTTTATGATTCTATGTAGATCCATGCTCACCATCAGTATCATCCTGGTACATACTGTACTGCACTCCATGATGCTGGCGTCCTAGCAGCAATTGATAAGCGGTATGAGTTTGAATGCGGGCTTTTTTATCCAGGACCACAGCTGCGTAGCTTCACACTGTAAATCAGTTTCTCAGCATGTCTGAGTGAAGGAGAACTTTCACTTGGTCTTTCAAAAGCGTTACTCCTTTCTACTAACCTATCCCCTCAGGGATGGTGAGGGATATGACAGATCCAATGCACATCAGCCTTGACAGCGCATTGCCACACCATCTGATGCAGAAAATGGGATCCATTATCTGATGGATGCACGTAGGCTATCTATAGGGTATCTCCTAGGGTAGACACACATAGGGTATACTCATAGTAGGTATAAGGAATATACTTACTTCAGCAGATTTTTTCCTCAAAACTGGGACAAGGCAAAGTACATTCTCTTTGAATTCAGCATAACAAGTGCCTAAGAATGGAAATATATCAACCTATTTCTAAGCAAGTTACTATGTTAAGATATTCCTTTCAATACCAGCTGACAGCTTGACAGCTTAAGCTATCAGCATTCTATTCCACCTGGAGCTGCTGCTGATAAATATTACAGCAGAACAGGTAGACCGGGTAAAGGCATAAAGCAGTTTCAAGGACTACCTTTTGCTTTATTCAAAAAAGTAAAACACTTGTGAGAACCCATAGCTTGATAAATCTCTATCTATTAAGGGAAGCCATCAAAGGAAAGAGAGTACAGTAAGTAGCATACAGTAAGCTGTTACTATCAAAATCGACTTTCCTAGAAGATGCAGTGAAGTCCTTGAAAGCTTGTCAAAATCAGTTGATGTTAAGAATGAGAATTATAAACCTTACACTGAACATTTGCAGGGAGGGGTGTACTTTCTAGCAGGTGTGATCTAGCAAAGCTAGATTCACAGACAAACCATCAAGAAACTCTGGAAAGTCGAGGTTAACTCTTGCCTTTTCTACAGCCATATTCTGTGACCACAGGCCTGGTCCAGCCTCAGTTGTTGCAGCCAGACTCACAGGACATCGGGACAGGACTGATTTCTTTAGCCTCAGCTGCTCATCTGAAAATTAGGAATGGAAACATTTCCTGTCTGCCAGCCTGTCTGTCAGTGCCTGCCTCCTAACAAAGTGGGACTTACAAGGTATCTGTATAGCTCATCACAGAGCAGGGCAAAATTTCATGGGGTTTATTAAGCATTGAACTAATACAGAAGATATTCTGAGAGGGCAGTCAGTTTCTTCTCTTAAAATATTGATCAGCTGTTATAATTGTAGGCACAGAGGAATTATAAGCAATTCCAGAACAGTGTATATCCTCTCCAGATCCAGGAGGAGAAAAATCCTTCACGTGTTCCTGGAGATTCACTGCTTCAAATTGTGCTATGAGCTTCCTACTGGTAAAAGCTCATTCTTCTCTCAGCAGAAGCTCTGAAGTTGAGTGGAGGAAACTATATCGGAATTGTTTTCACCAGCGGAATCTCCAGGGGAAGGAAGAGTGTGTTTCACAGTTTACAATAGTCTTCCTTTACAAGGACTGTTCGAGACCTCTTGTCTGCTGCAGATAAAAAAACCACACACACACAAAAAACCCTAAAAAACACCACTCAAGCCCCAGAGCAATATGTCTGTAAAGACTCTCACCTAAAATAGAATGCCTCTTTTTGTTGGCAGCATGCCCCTGTGCATCACCGACATGGGGCTCTTTTTTTTTTTTTCCAGGGAATTCTTTAATCCGAGGATAATATTGTCTCACATCCTGATGTAATGGAATACAAATACAAATGTTAAAGTTTCACACACACAAAACAAGAAAAAGAGGGAAAAAAAAGAGAAAAAATCATGAGAAGTGCTTTTAAAAGCACAAACCTCAGAGCTTAAAATCTCATTAAAGTTAAAGGCACTTAAAAACTTCAGCTCCTGTGTCGTTCAGGAAGACTGGGATTCTTGCGAGTGAAAGCTCATGTTGAACTGTAAGCTTTTATGGATATTATAGGAATAAATGTACATCTGATGCAGGTGAGTCTTTCAAACTGCAGGTGCTCAAGCCAGAAATGCCATCCAGCCTGCCTCTCATTTCATTGTTGTTTCTCATTTGCACTCTTTCTTCCTTGAGCAATTGATTTGGGAACATAACGAAGAACATCATTTCTTGCACTGCTCTGAGTTGAGTGCAGTTGTTCACTCGCACCTTGTCCTACATGAATGCAGACATAGTTCCACAAAATTAATCCAATTCCTCTGTCAAAAAAAAATGGGAGCCTACATCTAAATTAAGTCAAGCTTTTTGAAATGTTCAACACTTCTTGTTCTTATGGGCTCCAGGCCTTCATTTCCACCAGTTAAAACCTAGGTTTTTCAAAGTGAACTGGAATACTCCAGACTACCTCTTTTCCATTACAGACATAGATGCCTAGTAAGGGTTACCTAATAGAAGCTAATTTTCTATTTGGACAGTTTGGTTGATAACACACTAAATGAAATAACAGGCAAGCAAAAAAAAAGCTATATAGACATATTAGGAGTAAGAATAAGTAAAACCACTCAGGTCTGCTATTCAGTAGGGATTGCCATTGGCAGAGGACTGGTTGGGAGATGAGCTGATCTGAGATCTGGTCTTACAATGTGTGTTCTGCTGAGAGCTCGCTTTGAGACAAAGCAAGCAAGAAATGTAATTTCTTTCTATATACAGAAAAGTTAGAAGATACTCACTGCAAGTGTTATGCATTGGGAAAAGAGGACAGGTCAGAGTATGGCAAGACTGGAGTGAAGATTGCTTTGTTTGTTACATATGATCAAATTAGTGTTTAACAATCCAACCAAATTATCTCTTGATAATTACTTTTGAGAGTATGTGTCAGAGGGCTGATGAAAAGCAAATATTGTCTCTCTACATCTAGAAAGAGGAAAGAGGAAGGTAATTAGAAGCCAAGTTCTCCACACAAGTACCTAGAAAGATACTTGAACTGTATGGGAAAATACTAAGGAAAACAGCTGAAAAATCCACAGAAGAATAGTAAGATCTGCCAATAGTAAGTCAAGTTTTTGCCAGTTATCTGGTTTTGTCTGTAGTTCAAGGCTGAGTAACAAAGACACAATAGTGTGCTGCAGATTGCCATTATCAAAGCCCTCACTACCGTTCCATGAGACTTTCTTATAAGCAAACAAGTGAAACATGGGTAGTTGAAACTGTCATAAAATGAACACGTTTCACCACTACTTGAAGAGCAGTTGTTCAAAGATCTGCCAGTCTCAGGCCTGTACAAATGAGCCCAGCAAGGCTTTATACTGAGCTGACTTGAGCAAACTGAATTGCAAAACACCGAAAATGCTCAGAAAACATCCAGACACCAGCTTTTGAGGAATAGCAAGGATTCCAAAAGAGCAATACAAAGTTTAGAATGGTTTTAACTAATTAGAGACAGAATCTGAAAGAAATGAAAAAACTCAGAAAGCAGTACAATGACCTTCAACCAAATGAACAATCAACAAAAACATGGAAGAAAACCAGATAATATGCAATAAAATCCTAAGCAACACAGTCAATACATTACATAGAGCTAGAGCAAAGTTCTATTTATTCTTTTTTTGTTTTTTAAAGAATTGGGGACCATCTCATACTCCTGACACCCTGCACTATTTTCAAATGAGAAAATAAAGTTTTATTTCTTACAGACGCCCCCATTTTGTTTGCCTGACCTTCAAGCATATTGCAAGTTAATCTTCTCAACTACCAGTTCTTGATGCATTGCAGTTCCAGTAATGTGTGTTCAGAAAATAGAGCCTTTGTGCAAAAAAGTGAACATCTATAACTGTTTTAATGACTCCTCCAGCCAGAAAAGAATGATAGACAACAGAAACCTACTTGATCTTCTAAAATTTATAAGGTGTGTTAGAGTACTTAGGAGGAACTCAATGAATGTTTCTTTATGCCTACTTGGTGTATAACAAATAGTGGTTGGATTGATAGGTAGTGATAGAATTGTAAAGGACATTTTTCTAGATGCTGAAACCTTAGCATTGCTAGAACAGAAGTTCTTCACGGAGACCTTCCTTCCACTGGAGATTTAAGTCTCGGCCTGGGAAAAAATAGTCAGTGTCTTTATCAGGAGCTTACGGAAATGGGAGGCAGTTATAATTATTTTAAATGATTAAAAGTCTTAATTGGATTTGCTATTACCACAAAAATAAGACAGATACAAGATACTTTAGGTTCTCAGATAACCTGAGTATATACATGTAAATACAGACATAAACTCAGACTTATTTGGCCATGTCTTAAAAGAATGGTTTGTTGCCTGTAAGGTTTCACCTGCATTTAAATAATTTCTAAGTTAGCCTTCCTCTTAAAGCGTGTTAATTACGCTTTTATGGCAAGACAAAATAGAGAATTAAATAACTGTGAGCAACTCAGTTCCATTTCTTACATAGTAGGCATATTTGTCATTCAGATAGGAAAATACTTCAAATGTGTTTACGTCAAAATAGTTTGCATGGTAGACACTTATCCCATGGCAAAGAGCTGTAAAACTACATAAAATGTTGAAGTTCTGAAAAAAACCTCCAGTCTTCCTTTTCGTTCCATAGAAGAGGAAAGCTGTAGCCAGCCTTGAGGGGAAAAGGAGTTCTGGTGCCAGTAGGGAAGGTGTTTCCTGTTTAGACAGGAGCTTGAAACACTAATTATTTAGAAATTCAGAGACAAAAGGGCTAATGTACATGTTTTCCCTGAGGTCTTGATGGGAAGAAAAGATTATTTCTGAAGGCATACTCATCCCTCAGCCTCCATCTCATTAAGTGTGAATAGAGTAGGTAATACAACTGCTGCGACAAAAGAAGTTGGAATTTCTCAGGATGCCTAAGACAGTCTCCATTCTGTCTGGAGCAAAATCCCAGGAGACAAAAATCTTATCTCCTCTTCTTATTTCGGGAACTCTCTGATGTGACTCATAATGCTCGATTTCCTCTAAGCCAGCCAAAATTCACATTCATTAATCTAACTAGAGGCCAATCATCACTTGCACTGGCAAGGTGTGATTCAGCCCATTGAAATAGAAAGCTGAGTGCAGGAGCAGAGGAAACAACTTGGTAAGTGACAGCACCTCACACCTTAGTTAGGATAAAAGTGAGGCTGTCTTAACATCTAGAACTTAGTTGCTTGTGGCTGCAGGTGGAGCTGAACACGATTATCTGCTGGACCCTACGGCTTGGAGCCTTCCCACCATCCATACACAAGGATGGATGAATGACTATGATTCATGCACAAATCAGGCAATGTTAATTTTACTGCTCAGGTCCATTCCATGCTCTCATGCTCTCAGCAGGGGAGATGCCTGAGCGCATGATACTGGAAGGGATAATGGTTGTGAGGAGAACAGCTAAACTTTTGGCAAATGAGAGGAGTAAAAAAGTTGTTTCAGGATTAAGAGATCAAATAGACAGCTGGTTCTTGTAAAAGTGGTCTTTGTGTGAAATGTTTTCCCTACATTTCTCCCAGAAAGATTGCAGGAATGGTCAGAAAAGTAATGAGTCTTTTCAAGCCTTCTGACTTCTTCAGTTCCCAGAAAATACCATTTTGATTTATTAGATTGTAGACAAACTGTCAATAGCACTGGAATGCTGATGTAACTTTCCATTCTCAATCTGCAGTATTATGAAGGAGAAACAACAAAAACGGATGAGAGCAGTGCCTCCACTTTCTCACTTAACACATCCCACCATTGATTTAAGATGCCCAAACTTCAGGTCTGTTCTTTTCGGTGCTTAAATCAGTTTTAGGTAGATTTCCATACACCTATGGACACAGTATTTAATTTTGTTTCAGTCCACAGCAAAATCACTGTCAGATAATACTTCAATACCATAACTTCTCAGGTTTCCCCAGGTCTTAGTTCTACTGCTTTAGGAAGAAATATCTGCTAAATGAGCTTCAGATAGGGCCTGTACAGATAGTTCAGATTTTTATATATATATATATATATATATATATTTTTTTTTTTAATGGGAAACAAGCAGTAAATAAATTCTGCAAGTGTTATCTGCAGAAAATTATAGCCAAATTTTTGAAGAAGTTTTGGATTCCATACCGTAAAGATGCTTTGGGTGATGCTGGCCTCCATATTTAAAGCTCTACATTTAGACACTATCATTAAAGTCAAATGTCCTTTACAAAACCAAGCAGCAGAAAGAATTGTCACCCAAGCTACAGACATACTGTCAAATGAGATCTTACCACTTAGTATCTGAAATCTTTGAAGCAATGTTCTTTGCAGTTGCAAGGAACAACTGCGCAGCAACAAGAACCTGAGCCAGGATCAGCTGGCAAAGACAGACCATTCATTGTAGTCATGACTTTTCTCAGATCACAAGATAAGAGAATGTCTTGAGCTAAGTACTCTATCCACTTCACCACAAGGTTGCTGTCACTATAATATCTGTGCATTATTTGAAGAAAGAAGAAGTAGAGGCCCACTAGCTGGATAAGAAACTTTATGTTAAAGCAATGTTTAACATAGGATCACTAGTGGAGGATAACTTTAGGCATATAGCCTTTGTTTCAAGAATAAAGAAGTTCACTGCTAGCACTGAAAAAAACGGTATTAAGTTCCATGCTCTTCTTGTTTCCCGCACAAATAACAGTGCCACAAGGCTTTTTAAAGTTCCTGTTAGCTGGTATCAAGGTCACTTGAACATTGTTTATTTAGTGGGCCAGAAAACAATACTTCAACTTTCCAGTGAGGTGTTTGCTCTTCCACCGCTTCTAGATTTCTTGACTCATCAGGAAACGGGGGTGTCATCTACTTTGAAGTTGCTCCACTTCATGGAAAGGCAACAGAGTATTGACTAGACTCAATTTTTTGTCACGCTTTTTATGCTCCAGTTTAAAGAGCAATGGACACAACAACATTTTTCTCAAATAAAAGCAAGGACGGATCCTCATTCCACTGTCCTCAATGTAAATTTAGCCTTCTTGGTGCAGATTATTTGATTTGATGTGTTGGGTTTTTTTTCCTTTTGTGGTAAATGATATCAATAGGCATTTATTCATCTTTTATAATCACATATGATTGTGATTGGTAGCAGAGTCTGGTTCTTTACAATCAGCTTAGATTACTTGCATAATAGGTATTGGATAAATGGGAAGTGAAGGGATTATTATTTATCATCTATAAAATAATACTAGACCTGAAAGAAATGTTCTTACCTGAAGCAGATATGAGTTCAGCTTATTGGTACTTCTTCTAAGTGACAAAATCCATGTTAGACTGTATACGCTACAAAACAGAAACTACCCTATTGTCAAAACATAAGGCTTAAGTAAGTAAGTTGGGAGCACAGTTACTCTGTGTTCTATAGAGCCGAAGACATAGGTTTATCTAAAGGTTAAATCAAAGGAGATCTGTACTCTTTTCATTAATAAAAATGAGAGCAAACGCACTTGCTTTTTCCCAATCAACCCATACCCAGAATACTGCAAGTAAGTCTTCCTACAATTATATTCTCATTCTTCTTCATTCTATTTTTTTTATCTTTGATCTAGGTAATTGCACACTCAAGGCCATGACTAAGGAGGGACAAAGTGTCTCCCTGCAGCAGTGTCTTCCTAGGTGCCTAGCAGATTATGGTGTTTAAGACCAGGGAAGCAGCAGCAGCTAGAAAAGCTCACAAAATGTGATGGACTCTTTATAAGTGCCAGGTAAGCACAGGAGCTGATCGTAAGTCTTCTGTACACAAATGGATAAAGTTAGTACAAAGCCCAAATGAATACAAACCATCTGTGAGCAAATGAAAATTAGATATCAGGGATGAATTTCCAGCCAGCAGAGCCATGAGGTTATAGAAAAGAGCAGAAATTTAAAAAAACAAAAACAAACAAACAAAAAAACATAAACAAACAAACAAAAAGCGATGGTTTTGATACAGATATTGAGATATTGTTTGGTTTCTGAAAGGGATTGTATGAGAGCATTATCCAGAAAAGTCAAATATAAAGGATCCTGCAGACACCCTGTACAATCCTGCATCCCGGAGGTTGTCTTGCATTCTTCCACGAACAGAGCAAGGCAAGCCTCTGGCTTCTGAACTGCCAATACATACACAGATCCAGAAGATGATTATATGCAGAGAGATAATGTTATTACCCTGTATTTGATCTGGCTTTCAGTGCTAATCTGAGGAGCTGGTAACCAGCAGTTGTTGAAGAAAAATCTTCATTCAAAGCCTATTAAAACGAGTGGGCTACTCAGCAAAGCAGACCTGTGGCCCTAGCTGTCCATGACGTGTACAGGGTACAACAGTATTTCATTTGCATGAGATAAAGAATTTGTGAGAACAGCTGAAAGTTAACCCTCATTTTATTTTCTCTCTGGTATGAGAGTGACATATGATGGAAATCACCTACTTCAAAAATATGTTCTTAATGCTTTCCTGTAATACAAAAACAGACGAAGCACATCCTTACATCTTGTGCACTACTGTCACAGAACTCAATAAAAGGAAAAATTTATAACGCTGAACTTCAAATAGATTGTTTCCCTTTTCCTGATTCTGATAACCTGGATTGGTTTAATGGCTTGAGAGAATCCCATGATGAGCTCCTTAGTTGTGCTGCAGCACAGCATACACTTAACACAGTTGTTTAACATTTATTTTCTAGTACTCTTGGAAAAGATTTGGCATGGGGTTTGGTTGGTTGGTTTTTTGGTGATTTTCTTTTTTTTTTTCCTGTTGGAATGAAACGTTACACTTGATATTAAAACACAAGTCAGTGTCCTTCTTTTATGATGTTATGCAAGTTAACTTGGATGGTCTGAGCACTGAAATCAAGCTAGAAATAACAGGTTTGAGACCCATACCATAGAAATAATCTTCTTTTTGGCAAGATAAACCAGCTTCATGTTTCTGTAGGTTTGGCTTCCACTACCTCAGCTTGTTCCATTACAACTGAAGTGCAGACACATCTTCCCTTTCCCTTCCCCATCCCTCATGTCAATCCACATAGACAAAGCAAGTGACAGTTGTCCACAAGTTAACAACAGCCTCTCAAAAACTCTACTCAAGGCCAGATTATCTTTAAATTACAGACATAATACCATAAATCTTCATGCACAAGTTACCCAGTTCAACTTTCTACCCAGGCTTTTGCAGTGAGCCTTTTTGTTAATAGGTTACTCAAGAAGGGAAGCCAGTGTGTTTTCTTTGCAATCGTCAGCTATTTGCTACTTAACTTTTCAGCTTAGTAATGTTAGTTGAAGACTGAAAAAACACAGAACAAAGAAATGCAGGGGAAAGCAGTCATCTCCGACACTCAGCCTCTGCATGGTGCAGTCTGAGGCAAAATGAAATTTAGTCTCAGATGACTTAGATGTCTCAGAAGTCTTAGATGGACTCTTGACACTCAACCCAGAACAAGAGTTGAAATGATGCACATAGTGTTTTGCCTGAACTTTGAAAGAACATTCATGTCTCTATTCCAGTTGAAAAATACTGTTGCTGACTACACAGAATTGGACTGGACTAATAACAGTAGAAGCTCTGAACCTCTTTTTCTGTGGAGATGCTCTTTTATGAACACCTAATCTTTGCATGCACAAAAACATTTAAATGGGAAGTCTATTTATGCAGCCACTGGCACACAAACCAAAAGTAAAAACCAAAAACCAAAAACAAACAGATAGGCAAACAGTTCTTCATTGCTTTCTCAGTAATCCTGGGGCTTAAATTTGTCCTGTTTTGTAAACGTACCATTTTTTTTTCAGTGATATTTAAGGGCAGGGTTAGTAAGAGATTCAACCCTTCTGCTTTTATAAATAAAAGTTTTAGGAATCCAGATAGCCATCTCATGTATATCATTATATATATACATTATATTATTAATATATATATATTGTCGTCATAGCAAAAGAAAAGGGAAGGTGCAAGCCAAACAAAGGAATGGGATACCGAGTTCGTATGCACTAGCTCAATCAGTAACTTGGTTTGGATGCGCCAGTTTCAGTCTGATAACAGCTAACCACATAAGCTGTCACACTCAAACACCATTAAACCCAACAGTTCAATACACTGAAAAATACACTACAATACTGGCACAAACCAAGACAAGGTATGAATAGGGGAATTTTACACTTTATAGTCATTTGGGTCCAATCCAAAGCCTGCAAATCATTATGGAAAGCAAGCCCAGCATGTAACACAGAAGAGGAAAAAAATGTGTTGGAACATTTACTCTTATGGTCTGGATATAACTAATAATGAAAAATACCCAGTACCTTATTTTAATCATCACCCCATCCATTCTCTGCTATTTAGTTTGAGATATTTATTATACTTTTCCTCAGAACAATGGTTTTCGGACAACGCAGTAAAGACACAATATGTCACCTGGCCAAACAAAGAAGAAAATTTTCATTTTTCAGAGAGTACTGCTGAAAACTGCCACAATCAGATATGAGTAAGACCATTACAAAAGGAAAGTCCCTTTCTGCAGGAGTCTGCCCGTCTCTGGTTTGAGACCCCTGCTGCCCTATGCCATCCTCTTTGCACTCCTGAGGCCCGCAAAGTGACGCAGTAGGAATTACCAACGACGGGGGTTTTGTCTTTGGCCTTGAATCCAGCAGGAAACTCCTATACCCCAACATGGCATAGGAAACTACTCTTGGCTAAGGCGTGTGCTTAAGAAGACAAAAGCATTAAGAGGAACGTAATAAAGTACAGCTTTGCCTGTTTTTACTCAAGCTCAACTCAGGTCAAGGCCAGACACCTGCTCTTGTTATTAAGTACAAATCACTTCAAAGCTTAGCCTGTTTGAGGTGTGTCATAAGGATTTCTACTGCCATCTCCACCCTTGTTCATCAGCATTACTGTTGTTTGTTGCTAGCTCTTTCTGTGTATCATAACCAATGCAGGGCAACGCATTTTTCCAGAGCCAAGATTGCACAACACGCTTCTATGCTCAAGGGAAGGAAATATCCTATTCCAGTTAAAAATAATGAGATCTTTTTCCAAACAAGCAATTCCTACAAAGCCTTCTAAGCACTAACTTCAACAAGAGAAACATGAGATCATCAAATACCACATCAGTAGACAAAACAACTAACAAGCAAGCTACATACAGAGAAACTATCAAAATGAAAATATGCCCTTTAGATTAGTACACAAACTCAAAAGACTACCACTACCGTAACCCAGCAGACCTTACTACTGGACTGGACAAATCTGAACAAAGCAAGCTTAAGCAATCACCATCTCAGCTACATAAGATTCTCTCCCATCTCCCAGGTGACTAGTGATAGGACAAGAGTTAATGGGTTGCAGCTGGGGAGGTTCAGGTTTTTGAGACCACAGTGCCAGCGCAGACTGGTTTACATCCTGGTTCTTACCACGGTGTTGCTGTTGTCTCTGCATAAGTGCTATATCTTGCAGGTGTCAGACTACTGGTTTGCATAAGCAATTTTGCTTTATGTCTATATGTCAAGTCCCCCCCCTTTTCTTCCTGCCCTAGCAAAGTCTTTTGCTATACAATTCCATTCTGTTCTAGGGTCTTAGCAAAATATTTACCTTCCTCCATTCTCTGCCACGGTCAATGCTTCTTCCATATTTCACAGCTATTCCCAGTTTGCCTACATGCTCACATAAGACATTTCAACGTGAGGCAGACTATCAGACCCACAAAAATCAGAGCTAAGAGGATCACGAACAGTTGTTTGATTCAGGCTAGGTTTGGCAACCAGGAAGTTAGTTTCTCCCATAGCTTGGAGAACACACTACCCCAGGATGTGTCATCTTGGGTGAACAAATGTAGGGTTTTCACATGAGCCCAAATTATTTTGATGTTAGTTACCACTTTCTTGTGCTCATCAATATAGGTGCAACAACTGATATTGATTAGGATGCAAACCCCCTCCCCCCATATGAGAGGTTAATATATCTAATGCCATCCTATTTTGGAGGACTATTTCCTTTAATGAATTAAATAAGCCCGCAAGTGCTTCAGCCATTGCATTTGCTATTATTTCCACTTCTGCCCAAATATTTATAATAGCTCTCTCTAGCTGGGCTACCTCCAGGGTAGTGATCAAAGCCCTTATAAAACTATGATATCCAGTATTATGTCTTATCAAAGGGTTATCAACCCCTGAGGTGCTTTAAAAATCCCATCTTGTGGAGCCAGATATCCTCCCATGCAATGACCTTTCCAATGGTCAGGTAAAGACTTTCTGTCCCTACCATCTCCACACAGCCACCAGTATCCTGGTCCCAATTTGCACTATGAAGGTACAGCACCTATGCAGTTGGGATCTTCCCCTTCAAAAAGAGAACAGAAAAAGTTCCCTGATCAGAGGACGCTGTTGCAGGAACCCTAACCCTTCAAGTTACTTCCTGCAGCAACACTTTGGTTACTTCTTTGGCTTTATTGGTCCTGCAAGGGAATGCTTCTGGCCACCCTGAAAAGGTATCAGTTAGTACTAGAACACAATGAAACCCCCCTTTTCTTGGAATTTCCAAAAATCAATTTGCCACTGTTGCCCTGGAAGGTTCCCTTTCCCAATAGGCCCCACTTGTACCCTGTTTCTGGTACTAGAACCATTCAATTGCTTTGTTTAAATATTTATAACAATGTCTGTTTCCCCAATATGTTTTATTATGTTCCCTTAGAATCACTAAAGGGTACAACAACGTGCCTCTCTGGGTATGCATCCATCGGTCAGCTTGCTCCCTTCCCTTCTAAATCATTAATTAAGATTCCTATCCTCTCTAGAGTATTTTACAGGTTCTGACTCAGGTTAAGAGATTTAAAGTTTACTGTCTGGAATTCAAGCCAGTTCACCAATTTCTTTCCCTTCAGCTGCCTGTTTTGCCACCTGATCCATCACCTTATTTCCAATTTCCTGTGTAGTGTTATCTTTCTGATGTCCTCTACAGTGTACAACAGCCACGCTCTTTGGTAGATTTACATCATGCTGAATTTGTTTTCCATGTGTGTGAGCAATCCTTGCTCTTTCCAGATGGTACCATGAGTGTGTACCACCCCAAATGCATATTTAACATCTGTCCACATATTTAAGGCTCTTGTCAAGGCAATTATTTCAGCCTTCTGAGCAGAAGTCCCCACAGGTAATGGTTTTGTCCTTGTCTCACAGGAACTACTTCCATCAGTGAATCAAGGAATCATCAGCATTGTCCAATGGTTCCTACTGTAGGTCTGGCTGACTGGCATAGACAGTCTCCAAGCAGCCATGCACTGCTGGCTCTGAGGTAGCTCCATGTTGGTGCTGTGGGCATTTGGCAAATTGATTCCTTTCTTCTGGCTTTCTTTTGAGAAACTTGATAATCATTTAAACCAAGAAATTCAGCAAACTCACAGTCCATTGTACACAGTCCTCTTTTTGTTACTGTAGCATCCACGTACTGCAGTAAAGTTCCACCTTGAGGTGGAAGAACCCAAGTCTCAGGCTCATGAGCTGACTGGTTCTCAAAAATCATTGTGCTGTTCTCACAACCCTGGGTAACACTGTCCAGGTTAACTGAGTCTTTTCTCCTTCTATTGGGGTTTTCCTACTCAAAGGCAAATAACTTTAGACTTTCTTTGGCAAAACCAGGCAGAAAAAGGCATCCTTCAAGCCCAGAAGGTAAACCCCACCTACTCATTCCTTAAGTTGGTTAATAAAGTGTAAGGATTTGCCACCACTAGGTGTATATCTTCAACATTTCTATTAATTGACCTCAAATCTTGTACCAAATCATAGCTCTTGCTGTCTGATTTTCACTGGTAAGACTAGGGTGTCATATTTGGATTCACATTCAATTAATAATCTGAACTCCAGAAAGTTTTCTATTCTTCCTTTTATCCTTCTGCAGTCTTGTATCCTCAAAGGGGCACTGCTTTATCCTGACTGGGCTGGCTCCTGCTTTTAACTTAACTTCTATTGGGGATGCATTTTTGGCTCTGCCAGGTGTCCCCTATGCCCACACTCCTGGGTATACCCGATTCAAGATTTCTGTAACTTCTGGGAATACAACATTGGTTGGGTTTTTTTTTTTTTCCCAGTTTATGTTAAGGCCAGACTTAAAACGTTCAATCAATTGGTCTCCCCTAGCTGCAATTTAACCAATTTAACTCTAGCAGTGGATCTACTAGGGTAAACTTCCTGGGTTCCATCATTTAGCTTTCACGATCAGAGACGGTTCCCTTTCCCCTCAGCTTGGAACAGCTTTTCCACCAATGTCCCATTTCCCTGTTATTTGCACACTGCTTTCAGTGCAGTGGAAGCAGAACCCTCCCTGGGTCCTTCCAGGCCCCCCATACCTCTTCCCCGAGGGGATCTCTGGGTCCTCGGGCCCTGACGTAGCACAGCAACAGTAGCAGCCTTTACCATTCTTCCCAATTTCTTTCTTTCATTAATATCTCTGTTCCCCAGTTTTTCCAGATTCCTTACCTCTCTTCTCGGTCCTGACATCCCTGTTACATCTTGCTCATCTTTGCTTTCCACAACCCGTGCCTTTTCCAAATCTTTCTTTTCCTTTCCCCCCCCCACTTTCCAAACTTTCATAATTACAAACACTACTAACATATTTCAGTTTCATCTTTACCTCCCTCCCATTTGCAAGTAACATGCTGTCTACAGCAGGAGTCTTCTGCTGTAGGGATATTCACATGCTGGCACCTACATGCCTTGGCTGGCGCAGATCACAAACTCTAATATCTCAAACTCACTGTTTTTCTTAAGTCTTTTGATACTATTTTTTTTCCCCCCACAATTCCACTACTCATACCCTCAGTTACACTTCCACATACCATTAAAACAGTTTGTCCTACTCCCTCCAAGACCCACAAGTCAAGCAGTGCAGTTCTTCAACTTCAACAAACATCCAGCGCTTGGTCTGACAATTAGAAAACTCAGTTATGATAACTGGTTCCATTACTTCATTTAGGTTCCTGGTTTCTTACTCAATATTCCCTGTTCTTCTACACCTCCTGCCGGACATCTCCTCATGACTTACAGGTTACCCCCTCCAATCTAAACCTACCTGGTCTGCTGATAGTTCTTGTCTGTTCCTACAATGATCAGGTAAGGGGAGGGAGTACTTCTGAGATACCTTGGGGTGTGCCAATGGGCTCCCCTCCCTCCAGCCCGGTCCCACAGCCAAACAGAGTTCCTCCTGCCTGGCTCACCAAAAATAACGTGTGGAATCAAACTCTATAACCCATGCAAGGTTATAAAGCAGGTATGTTTATTACAGCACCAGGTGCTAGGGGTATTGTTCCTCCTCATTTGAACACCAAACCACCAATTAGTCACCTGTTTAATACACAAAATCATGCATAGGATTACACAAAAGCTGGGTTGGGCTTAATTAAACAGTCCCAAGAAATCATCATAATATTTCAATTAGTCTGGAGAAATCATTATACTATGTCCCACCTCTGCGCACATGCATGCTGCTCGCTGGTCATCCTGGGCAGGGGTCTTCTCCAAGTCTTCCTCGTGAAGGCTTCCTGGTGTACTTTTCACCTTTGGCTCTCTTGATGGTTTTTAAGACCACAGTGCTGGTGCAGACAGGTTTACATCCTGGTTCTTACTACAAGGTTCCTGTTGTCTCTGCATAAGCGCTATGATCTTGCAGGTTTCAGACCAATGGTTTGCATAAGCGATTTTGCTCTATATCTATGTGTCAACATGGTTATTGAGCATGGAGGTGATTGGGGTGACAGTTGGACTAGATGATCTGAGAGGTCTTTTCCAACCTTAATGATTCTCTAATGCCAAAGGGCACCTCTTTTCTGTCAGATAAAATCTGAGACAGATTTTATCACATTCCCTGCCCCACTTGGTCCATGCAGGACAGCAAAGATGGCAGGCTTCGGTTCCTAATTATAGCCCTTCCTCACCTTTCTCACTCTCTGAGGTTTAATTAGCAGGAATTTGGCTTAGTTTATCAGCACTTTGGACATTCATTTCTTTCCTCACAGTAATTATGCTAGTCTGTACCCAAAAAGGTAACTAAAAGTTGTACCTGAAATAATAAAACATTACAAATCTTCATTAAGGCTTTAGAAAGTAACTCAGTAAACATTTTTCCCTAAGTAAGAGCCAGTCAAACCATAAGACAGCTTCTCATATAAAAAACACATTCATCTGGTGAAGCATCTCCAATATTGTGCTCAGCTAGTACTCTTCTGGGAGCAACTTTTTACACAATCTGACAGTGATAGGGCAAGGGGGAACAGCTTTAAACTACAAGAGGGGAGATCGAGGCGAGATGTTAGGAGGAAATTCTTCACTCACAGTGGTGAGAAGCCGGCACTGCTGCCCAGAGCTGTGGGTGCCCCATCCCTGGAGCTGCCCCAGGCTGTGGATGGGCCCTGGGCAGTCTGAGCTGGGGGCAGCCAGCCCACGGCAGGGGGGTGGATGATCTTTGAGGCCCCTCCCAGCCTGAGCCGTTCTATGATTCCCTGTACTGGTTTTGTTTATTTGTGATATGCTTCAGGTTTATAAATATCCTGCTCCCGTATCACTAAACCACAACAGCTCCGGAAACTCACGTTAATAATGACGCACTAGCTCAGAGGAGCCGCTGGGCGGTGCCATGCGCGGCCGCCCCGCCCGCCGGGCCCTGCGTTAATTCCTGGGTTGTGGGGGTGCTATGGCGGCTGTGCGGGACGTGGAGATCGATCCTGATGGCACGTTCAAGTACATCCTGGTGCGGCTGCAGCGGCCTGGTGGCGGGGAGCAGCGTGACATCGTCCGCGGCACCAAGGCGGCCGAGTTCCACAGTGCGTGCCGGGCGGGAGCGGGGCCCTGAGGCGGGGAGCGCCGTGCGTCCCGGCTCTTCTCACACCCGCCATTTCCAAGCCCCACAAACCGCGTTTAGCCCATTACGTTCGGCAAACAGCCTTAGTCACAGCTCGTGCCCGTCTCACAAGAGAAAACCCCCTTCGGCTTGGAGGGAAATTTGGTCGCAAATGGTTGGCAGTTCTAGAGTTCTGATAGCTCTCTTCTCCTTGTGCAGATCACATCTTTGAGAAAGTAAATCCTGAGATGGAGAAGCTGGGATACGAGTGCAAGTGCCTTGGAGGAGGGAAAATTGATCATAATAGCAAAGAGAAGAAAATTAGGGTGTTTGGGCTGTCTACAGTAAGTGCCTCATGTATTCCTTTCCATCTCTGCTGTTCTGGGGGTTTTGTTTTGTAATAAATAAGTGTGTGGTAACAAATCAGAGTGTAGACGTTCCCCAGGAAACTTGCCTGGATCCCTTGTGGGGAAAACGGTGCTTTAAAGGGAGACAGACCAAAGCAAAAGGATCAGATAATGTGGAATGGTAACTACGAACAAGGCTAAAAGTGGAAATTAGCATTTCCCGGCTCACAGTGCCAGAGCAGGAATAGCCTCTATGTAGCCACAGGGTCACAATCCAGTTGGAGTGTGATCTTTGTCTATGGAAATGTTGGCTGGCAGTTGACCAGCTGGGTTGTGAATAGTCTGTGTGTGAGAGAAGGGCACACCCAGTGCAGGTGGGGAGAGTTTTCAGTGGGTGAAGATACAGCTGTGCACAGATCTGTTGTGTGAGAACAGAAGTGACTCTGAGTGTGGAAACCTGAGTGTTTCTGTTCTGTGCAAGTTACTGAGTCTTCTCATAAAGGAGCTTAAGTGATAATGTCTTGAATTTAGGAAATGGGCTGTAGTCTGTTTCTCGTGTTGCTCTGTGATGAAGTATAGCTGCTTCTGTAGTAATGCTGTTAGCAAAGGTTCTTTCCTTTAATGTAGACAAGAATAAAATAGTCATCGCTTTGCATTAAAAAAAAAATTCAATTGATTTAATAGAAATATTTCAAATCTGCCAACCTTAACCTGATAGGCAATAGGGACTTAGCCTTAAATGTGTTGAATTCAAGGGCTTTGTGGTCCCTTCCAACACAAGCTATTCCATGGTTCTCTGATTCTAGTATCTCTGTGTCTCTGGCTCTTCCATCCCAGCTGCTTGCTGCTTCTATGACTCTTGCCACCTGGAATTGTATGAAAAAACCCACTACCTTAGGATTTGTGCTGGGGAGAGAAGACAGTGGATAATGCTTGCTCTACTCAAGTCTCATGATTGTGGATGCCCGTTATAACTGCATTATTAGATGAGGCTTGGCACCAGTGTTAGCTAATTTAGCTGCCAGTTTAGTGTTAGAAGCAGCAGCCAGCTCCTGAAAAACACTGCATATGGAAAATGCTTTTTTAAATTCCTTTTGGTACCTTGAAACTTACAGATGAGCACAAGGTGAAAGCAGAGTTTTACTGCCAGGAGGGCTTCTGTTGAGTAGAGACCTGGAGATTTGAAAGACTTCAGCAGTAGGTCAGAAGTTGGTGTATAAATCATTTTGATGCTTTTCTTCACTTGGAGATTTGCTGTCAGACTCTAAAAGAAGATTGTCATGTTGGTTTTATTTGTGTGGTTTTTTTTTAATGAAAACCAGAGAAACATTTCTTTTGAAGTAGATGCTGTGCTGTTATTTGCAAAGCTGAGTGGGGGTCTTCAAAGCAAGAGTGATCTGTAGAATTGTGATTTAAAATGAAAAGTATAAACCAGCAGTATTTTTTCGTATAGCTC
Source organism: Alectoris magna (assembly GCA_030625065.1). Lineage (NCBI taxonomy): Eukaryota > Metazoa > Chordata > Aves > Galliformes > Phasianidae > Alectoris > Alectoris magna. The sequence continues at coordinate 24,439,845 of CM060568.1, read as the reverse complement.
CATTATCTGGTATTTTGAGGAGTTTGATGCATTTTCTAATGCTTCAATTCAATTTGTGCAGCTTAAACACTAGTTTACTTAAGCTGTTCCTTCTGAGATGGAGCAAATGATGAATTATTGTGTTTGGTATTAACTGATCAAGCAATCTTGAGCTTTTTTTCAGTCTCCTGAGTTAACTGTGTTTCACTGAATAGTACTGGAAAAAGGCAGTAAGGTGGAAATAATGGTTTTTTTATCAGTAGACTGAAGTCTTTGATAGGGGACAAACTTATAGTTCTGAAATAAGAAATCAAGATTAGTGACTTCAGGCAGTCAAACAGTGGAAGTGCACCTTCTATCACAACTCTTAAATTTCAGTGAAAGACTGAAACTGATCAATGATTTAAAGAGAGTTAAAAATGAGATAAGTCATCTGACGGTGCTTTAGTTTGGAGTTGTAGTGGCTGAAGATTATTTGTGTATGAAATTATGCCAGAGAGATAGCAAATGAAGAGTGCATTCTTTGGTGACTAGAATAGTACTCAGATGTTCACACGTGGCTTCCTGTTGTTTTCCTTCAGCTGAGCTACGTCAGATGCTTGTATGTTCATACATTGATGTGGGTCAATATAGGCTGTAGTTTTAAAAGAACATTCAGTACATAACAGTGGCTGAGGGATAGGAGTGTTTTAAAGTAAGATTTTTGTTAGAGAAATTGTGGTGTATAAAATGCATCCTTTTACTGGAGATTGACTCATTTATTTTCTGCAGATTGGGTTGGGGGAAATTGGAGATGATAATAGAAAAACAAAGTGCTATACTGCAAGAGCAACTCTTTTTTTTTTTTTTTTTTTTTTTTTGAACATGTGTTTATTTCTCATTTGTATTTGAACTACTTGCAGTGTCAAACTGTAACTGGATAACTTACATTGACAACAATTGAATGGTCCCGTGGAGTTGCTTTCTGCACTTGTCTAATGAACTCTTGCTCTTTCTTGCAGGGCTATGGAAAAGCAGATCATTCGGTGACTGTGGAGATACTGAAAAAAGTGTACGCAGATTATGAGATTACATGGTCAGATGACAAGAAATAAATTGGCTACTGATGAATGTGACAAGCAGTTCAAATCTGGAAACTTTCTGTGAGTTGTGCTTCAATAAATAGAATTGAGTGTATGTATGTTATCATGAACCCAGAGTACTGGACTCTGCTTTAATTTATAATACAGTTAAGTAATCCCCAGGTATCTCTTACTTCGCTGATTGTTGCTTTGTGCAAAATTTTGACTTCAGAAAGTGATTGTATGCCTGGTACCTAGTAACCAAGAATAGCATGCAAGTCACTAATCTGCAGCTTGAGTACTTCCCACTTCTATTTTCCTCTGGGCTTTTTTTTCCCCTAACATTCAGTGAAATAACTGTAACGGATGCTATTTAGTTCGTGCCAGTATACAAAACTGATTTTTTTTTTTTTTTTTTGGTCTTGTCATTTCCCAAAACCATCAGATGGTCTTCAGGAGGAAGTCATCAGTTAAGGGCAGCACATGTTAAAATAAACAGGGTTTTTAATTTCATTTCCTGAAACGCTCTATGACAGACTTTAATGTTTCTCTCTGCAGTACTTACGAGAAAGACGTAATTTATACGGGATTTCTTATTGCAATGACTCAAAAAGTAAGGGGGAGAAAAGGGGAGACTTGAAATGAGCTGAAAATTGAGTTGCCAGTTGACCTCTTTGTTTTGTAATAAAGAAATTGGGCTTGATACAATGGTTTGTTATAAAAAGGGGGCTTTGAGGGTCTTCTAAATTCTATTATTTTCTAATGTAATTTAACTTGGAAAAATGCTGTTTGCCCTACCTATTAAATAAGATGTTTAAGTCTTACAAGTAAGTGGAAGATTTCTTTATTCCAGATCATAAAATAAAGCAGGAAGCTGGTCACAAGGGCAGTGATGATTATAGCAAGGAGAGAAAGTCTTACTGGTTTCCCTAATCTAGTAACGACATATTCACCGATGCTGTAACAGCAGCAGAACAATGAACTCACAAAATTAAGTGTTGAATTCTGCTTCCTCTCAAGGTGTGTCTGCTGACTTCTAAAAGCAGAACAGAACTCATCTGAAGTTACGGAATTCTCAATGCTGATTACACCTGTGAAAAAATATCCTACATTGATTCTCTTATAATTCTAAAATGGGAACTTAATTACAATGTGTTGGGTTTCCTCTTTTGTAGGTGTGTGATCACTGTGTGATTGTGGCTCTAGCAGTCTTCACTTGAGAGTCCTAAAAGATGTGATTCCGTATTTGCACGAGAACTGAGCTGCTTGAGCAATCCACAAATAAAATAAGGATGCTGAACAAAGGAATATTATTAAACCTGAGACAGGGTGAGTTTGATCAAGGAATATTTTCAAGAAGAAGCATTATAACTGAAGATTTTAAGTGCCTTCTTTATTCATCATAAGGACATGAGATTCTTGTTCTTAACTATATTCACTGTTATAGGAAGCCAAGGTTTTATTTGTTACTTCAGGTACCATTCTCTGAAACAGCAATAGACCTAGCAGGTGGTCAGTCAATATGTGCCAGCAATGATTTGTCTTCAGGCCGAGGGATGTAAAATAGCAAGTAGTGGTGATGTTCCAACTTCCCGTTTTTAACAAAGAACTGTTAACAATGCTTTGCTGACCTGTGCCAGAGCTAAATCTTCTTTTTGTTCCCCTGTTCATAGTCAGTATTTGGCTGTCTTTGGCAGGTTTCAGTGCAGTCACAGCCATAGCACAGCTGACCGCTTTTTTCCTCTCTGCTATCAGAGCACTTCAGTAGTGTCCTAAGCATCCATTTAAGTAGTCTACTTATTTTTGTCTCATAAACAATTCTAGTTAAGGCTCTTCAGTAGAGTATGGGAAATCCTCTATGGCTATCTTAATAGCAACATGCTCAAAATAGGAGCCTTGCAGTTGGCTTTCAAAGGCAGAAATGACAGGAACTTACTTTACGTAATACTATGTGATTTAAATCACCGCTGTAATCATTCCTTTTCCACCTTCTCAGGTTGTCTTTTCTGCCTTGAGTTTATACAGCTTACTGTAATGGTGGACTGTCTCTAAGTTTTTATTTTTGCAAGGACACCCAAGGTATTACTGCTGCAGTAAAGCACGCTGACAAGGAGTAAGACTGATGTACCTGGTGGAGTCATTGAATAGATTTCTGTGCAGTTTAGTTGGGAAGAAATGATATGGTGTTATTTTCTTTGTGAATTGTTGGTGATCCCTGGGTCCAAATTTTGTAGTTCTTTAGTTTTGTCTGTGTTTTTTTATATAGTTTTTCTTCAGCAACATACAAACATACAGTCTTGTCCCACTGTGAGCCTCTTCAGCCTAGGACACAGGAGAGTGACTTGGTAAGCAGACTTTTCTGGAAGTTTGCTGCCCTGCCCAACTGCTTAGAAGGCTGAAGAGTTATGATAGTGTTCAGCAGTGCTCCCAGCAGCCTGAAATTACAGTCATGGAAGAAGGCAAGTTTGGAAAATGGGCCATAGCGTATGGGCAGTTAGTATCTGCGAAGGCCGTTAGGTCTTAAAAAAGGAAGCGGTACAGATGGTTAGCAGGATACAAGCGATAAATACAATCACATCCCCCTCTGGTGGCAAAACAGCAGAGCACACAGGTACGCAGCCGATTCTGGTGTTCGTTGCTGCTGTTAAATCATAGCTGAGCTGGGAGCCTGGCCCTGAAGAACTACATGCCCTATATTAGGGAGCTAAATGATCGCCCTCAGGCTGTGCTGGCACTGCCAAGGAATGTGAGAGGGAGACTGGGAACAGTGACTTGCTTTATTTTTAAACACATTCAAGTAACAGGATGGGCTGAATGATACTTCACGCAGAACTACACTTCTCTGTGCAAAACCAGAATCAGAAGAGTCCTTCGCTTCCAGTCAAGCATCAGAATTTGCCAAACAGTTCAACAGCTAGAAAAGAACAGCATTAACTCATCCATTTTGAATAACCCAGTACAATTTTTTTTTTTAAAAAACGTATTTGAGGATTAAAACATCTTGTCTTTATTAAGATATTTTTGGAGCACCACTGGAATTCACTTTAAGTGGAGTCTTTAAAGGCTATTTCCAAGATAAAGCGCTTTAGCCCTTCCTCCACTTCTTTCACTGTGCTGCTCCTAAACACCTTCCTCTCCTCAAGGAATTTTTCAAAGAGGTAGGTACCCCCGCCAACCCCAAAATAATGCACTTTGCTTGCCAAATACACACGGCCATTTTTAGCCAACAGCTGAGCCAGCGTATCATGCAAAGCACCGTAATAGTCGGGGTTATAGATGGTCTCAGATGTGAGAATTAGATCGTATTTTGAACAGGGCTTGCCGCTGCTTGACAGGAGCTGGCTGACTTCAGACCACCCTCCAGAGAAAAACCTGCACTTGGTGAGCTTATCAGGCAGGGACTCTGATTTCTTGCGCCTCTTTGAAGGAGGCTTAATACTCTTTCTGTCATCTTCGCTGTCAGCCTTATTGCCGTCATTTGTACAGTTAGCCACCACGTTAGGCATGGTTATTTCCTCAATCACCGTGCTGTTGTAGTCCTGAAAGTGGACTTCTGCAGCATTTCCCCTTAAGGCGACTATTCCCAGCAGTCCAGCCCCGCACCCAAGATCCAGCACAGTCTTGTTGGCAAACTGGATTTCGGCCTCAGAAAGGAAATCCATGAGATCGTAGGTGCACTCCCAGATTTTCAGTCCTCCCTCATAGACTCCTGGGATGAGATCAGAGTGAGAAGAAATGCTTTTTGACACGATATCTTCTTCATGGGTGCCATCTTGGCACGTCAGTTCCACCACAGACATATTCACATAGTACAGCCCTGATACTGTTTCCAGGACCTTATTTTCCAGTACCTTATTGACATCTGCAGGGATACAGTGCTCCTTGGCGGCTTTGATGCAGTCTTTTTTCTCTAGCAGTCTCTCATCTTGGTGCCCACGTGTTGGAGAACACGGCTGTGTCTCGTTGTGAGCGTTGGGCTCTTTGCTTTCATCCTCACCGGGAAAAAAATTAAATCGAAAATCCATTCTCAGGAATAGCGGACTGGGAAGTCGCAGCCGGAAGTACTCATCTAAAAGCAGCGCTGATTTATTTCTCTTTTAGAGGATGTTTTCGGGCACTTATCGCTGTGGGAATGAGCGCTTGGTGGGCGGCATACCCGCTGCTTTGACAATGAATCAGGCGAACGATTTCTGCAAACAGAACGAGCATCTTTACACAGCATCAAACTGCCAGAATGTTAACGCTAGTAAACTAATAGCAGCATCCTAATCTTCTCTTCTAAAAAAAGCTTCTAAACGCATTTTAAGCACCCGTTTCCCCCAGCGGCCGGTCCCTATACCCACCACAGGCTGCAGGGCGCAGACCCCCTCCGCCTGGCACACGTGGTTGGGTTTCCGCTTCCATATGCGCATGCGCACCCGCTGCGGAAAAGGAGAGTGGAGTGCGCACGCAGCCGCCCCGCGGCCGCAGAGGCTGCTGGGAACGCGGCGGCGGGTTGAGTTTTCCCGCCACCGCTGAGGGGAGCGGAGCGCGTGCCATGTCTCAGACCGACCCTGAGCTGCTCCTGCGGGAGCTGGGCGGCTGGGACTGGGAGCTGTGCCGCAGGGAGCTGCCCGCCGTCCTGCCCCGGCTCCTCATATCCTTCCTGAGGGGCGGGAGGAGGGCGGGATCCCCCTCCGGGGGCCGAGGGGGCCCACGCGGGGTACCCCGAGACGGCGGGGTTGGGCTGCCCTGCTGGGGGGCCCTGCAAAGGTGAAGCAAGTAAGCCTGTGGGTGGGTGCAGGGTTTCGCTGAAAGTGAGTGCTGAACTTCACCAAAATAAATGGCAAGAAAGTGTGTGTCTCCTGGAGCGCTTTTAGTAATTGCCTCTGTTACTTTTCCCCCGCAAGAAAAATAAAAAAAATCACGACAAACAAAGCACGCTCCCACACGATACAGAAGTGTTCTGATTTGTGGGTGCTGAGCACCTGTGCTGGTTATGGAGCATCCCTTCGGTTTGTGGGGTGGTTGCAGCCCACACAGGGCAGAAGCCACAGCTGCTTCTGCTGATGCTTTAATCCAGTCTTACTGCAGATCCTGAGTTTCTTTAACACTTGTACTCTATGTATCAAGAGTCTGAAGGCTGGACTGAGCACATCCGTAAGTAGCAGCCAACTGGTTGTCTTTATTCTAAGGCTTACTGTGTTGCACATGTATTATGAGTTCTGCTCTCACCTGTGACTGTCATGGTCCTGAGCAATCCTGCACCTTGCATTTTACAGGAATAATGCACTGGATAAGCTTCCTAAAACCTCATAAGCTGTGCATGTAAGGCTGCTTTATCTTTGCCTCTATTTGTGATTTTCAGGCTCCTGAAAGAGGGGGTGATGCTTTTTGTGGTGTTGGCTGTTATCTCACAGGCGGACAAACCCTATCAGCTATTCCTGTGATACCTGAGGGTGATCAAGAAATGCTGAGATACAGTGTTTAGGCTAAGATTCACTGCTCGGCTGTGTGTCAGTGTTAGCCAGCACATCAAACTGTTGTGATTGTAACTATCTGAGATTAAGAGTATGGAAATTTCCAGTTGCATCTAGGTGCCAGACTGTGGGTAAACAACTGTACCTGGCCTTCAGCCAAGTATAGGCCAGTGTGATGCTGCTTCTGATAGTTTTGTGCATGTTGGAGCTTTTATTATTACTGTTATTTCAGCTAATGTGACATATGTAACAAGTGACACGATAGGTTTCTTCTCTCAGAATCAGATATCTGATCTGTTTCTGTTCCACACAGTTGTTTTTTCCCTCTGTTCAGTACCTACGTACTTCTGATAATCACATGGTTTTCAATAATATTTTTGAAACGTTTTGCTTTGCAGGTGTTTTGAGGATCCTGACTGAAATGTTTTTGCCTCATATCAGCCTTGGAGATTTGGAACAAACGTTTTTCTCTAAAGTATTACCTAAGGTATGCCACCTTCAATTGAACGTGGCATTTTCCGTCAGTGCAGTACTGAAAACCTGCTTTGAATGCATTGGCTCTTCTTTTGAGGGCTCACCAGGGGGTCAATACTTTGCATGCGAACTTGAAATAAATATGTAGCAGTTAAAAGTTTAACAGTATTGCTGGATTGCTTCTGTGATTTTTACCATTCTTTACAGCGGGGAGAGGATTGAACAGTGTCCTATTTTCTATATTTAATAATAGAATCGCTTTTTTTTTTTTTTTTTTCTTTTTTGGGCTTTGTTGGGCTTTTTATAAAACATCCAAGGTGGGGAATTTCACTTGAGGCCAGCTCTTATGATAAATAAGCTGAAGAACCCAACACTCGTATATCACAAATAATTTTTGTCATATTTGTGGGTAATATTTTGAATAAGCCTTTAGGCAATACTGGCCTAACGTATCTTCTCTTTTTTTGATTAAATGATATTTTGTGCTGTAGCTGTATTAAATTCTTCGGTGCGTGTATCTTAATGGTGTTAAAGTGGTGCTGAAATGCCAACTAAAGTTCCGGGCCTCATCTTGTGTATTTTTAGCAAGCCTATAAAAATGCCCAGTTGATTTCCATTTCCTTTCCTGCATGTCCTGTGGCAAATTTTAGAGATTACAAGGAAAACGGCTCATAGCATGCATCTCCTGAACAAGGATTACTGTGCCATACCCTGTGTTTGCCTGGCAACTATCTATAATTTTAGTAGAAAAGATGGTTTCCACATCTTGGTATATCATTTTTTTATAATTTATATTCTAGAAAGCATCATTTTCTCCCATGACTTATCTTGGTAGCCTATGACCCCAGTCCAAGGATGCATGCAGATGTAGATGGGCGTTACTATTTATTTTGTGCATGTTTATAAATAAAATATTTAAGCTATGTGATTGGTTTTGTTGTTTGTTTGTTTTTTTCCCCTGATAGACTCTACAGTTGTATGATAAATTGATGTATGAACTCTCTAGTGAAGCCAAAGGATTAACTGGCCAGAATACAGAGTTACGCAGTACTGTAAGGAATCTTTTACAGGCAAGTCCATTATGCTTAGATTTTACCTAAGAAATTAACTGATTTTTCTAGTGTTTATGCTGCTTGCTGGTAAAAATGTAATCCAAACATCATTGCAATTGAAGTTCAGTTAAAATGTTATGAATTGAGTATGTTTAGCCTGTGATGGCAATCAAAATGTAAAGAAAATGTCAAATTCTGCATAGTTTCTAATGCAAATGGAGTGTGATTCTCCACGTTTATAGACTAAATGTGGCAATTATTGTTACAGCCAGTTAAGAGTTTTAAGATGTTTTCTAAGTAGAGAACAGTAGCAAGAAGAAGTAGGAAGCTTTCAAAGAGCATTTGGTATCAGAAAACGCGTTGAATTTGTTGATATTTTACAAACCTTTATTCGTCTTTAATAAACTACTTATGAATGCAGATAGCGGCGAACCTTGAATGTCATAAAATCTAGGAACAATTCTGCCAAGAAAAGATGCTTCTGAAATTCTTGCAGGAGTTGAGAAGCATTGATTATGGTTGTTTCTTCTTAATTTAAGACTATAGTGCAACTCTTGGAAACTCTGACCAGTTGTGTACGGTACATCTGCACACTGCAAGAGTGTGTGCCCTTGGAGAGTATCCGCACCCTTCCATCCTCTGTTCTTTATGTAATAAAGAACACGTTCACGCACTGCAAGGTAGGCCTGCATTAGAAGGAGAAAAATTGTCTTACTGATTGTTTTCTGGGAAATGATCCCTTTATAAGAAGATCCTGTTTCAAAATAATATTGCTGTAGGATTTATTTCTATTGCTATTAAGTCATTTACAGCATGTACAAGTACAAAAGTTATTTTTCATCTGTCTGCCCGCCAGTTTGTACCTGGTAGTGGCAGGCATAGATTGTGCTATTTCTGAATTTTGCATCAGTGTCAGTTGAACACTCTGCTTATGAATGTAGGCTGTGACATCTGTGCACTTCTGATAGCTGCAGGAGTTTTCAGACCTACAAATGGTGATGAAAACAGTGCTGCTTGCCTTATTTCTATGTGTGTTCCCAAGTGGGTTGAAAGTTGAAACAAAGACCCTCTTATTAGTTACAAGGAGTAACATATATCAGCTTCAGATATGCACTTTTAGAAGCAACAGTAATTCTCACTTAAACAGTGAAAATGAAACAAGGTTATTGTAAGGACACAACAGTTTTTGGCGAGCCTTCATTTTCACGGTTCACTTTTTGTTTCTCACTGGAGCATTTACAGCCAGATTTGAACTCAGGTGCCATACCTTTTATTTAGCAATTCTAATTCTGAAGTTTTGGGAAATATTTGGAATGCTACTTCCTGTGTTCTACAGCTGTACTGTTTTGTTCAGAAATACGATCTTAAGTTCACGAATCAAATGCTAATCCAAAGCCAACTGAACTCACTACAGCCACACAACTTCATTAGCTGTTGATTAGGCTGTGCGGGTGAATAGCATATTATATTTAGCAAGCAGGTGGTGGTATCAGAAGCTACAGATCTAGCTGAGTATTGAGTAAAAGTAGGTACATGGATGCTGTGTTCTTTTTGAAAGATCAGTCTGTGATTCCTGAACTTTTTTGTAACCTCTTCTTCCCCGTTTCCTACAGGATAGCGAATCAGTGTACTGTGGGCATCTGCACCTGATTTCTGACCTCCTGCAAGCTGTGTTCAAGGAGACTTACTCTCTGCAGAAACAGCTGATGGAACTGTTTGACCAGATTTCTGTGGGGCCTGCATCTACTGAAGATGACATCGCAGATATGGTGTCAGGTACAAGGGGATCTAGAGTCTTTTTTAGTTTTGCTCAGTCTTTTTTGTTTCTTTTTTTCTGTAGAAAGTGTGTTTGAATCGTTAAGCATGGTTCTGAGCATGTTCGGTTGCTGCGGTCCTGACCCTTCAGACTCCTTCAGAAGGCAGCATTTTGCTGCTTGAAACCGTGTGTGTGAGATGGGGAATGTTGAATATGTTTGCTTTAAAGGGGCATCCCTAAGCACTGAGCCATTCTCCTGATCCAGAGTCAGTGTGGTGCTATTCTCTAGTGCTTGTGATTGCTTCTGTTTTCCAAGCAGAGAAGCCTGTCTGTGAAATTATGACTCTGCTTTAACTCAGTTGTTGCTTTTATTTCCTTCTTAGTAATTCACACCGTGCTGGAGATCTGCTCTGTCATATCCAATATGGACCACGCTCTTCATGCCAATACATGGAAGTTCATAATCAAGTATGTCTATAAACTCCTGAATTTTATTGCAATATGAGCAGACCATAATTCCATATAACCAGAGTTTCACTAGCTTTATGTTCAGAATTCCAAATGAAATAGAAATTAGAGAACTCAATTTCTTTGAAAATTTAGCTAGTAAGTAGAATTAAATGCACTGTCAGTGAAAACAGGAATCATGCATGAAGAAGTGATAGAAGCTTGACTTGAGCATCTGAAATAGCTTTGTCTGAATAAATAGTCTTAAGAGGTCTGACATGCAGTTTTGTAGATGTTTCTAACTTAAACTGTGCTATCTTGCGCTTTCACCTTACCTGCCCTCTGTGCTTCTGTCACAGCTATGAAGAGGGCGATTTTCTCTCAGTTTGTTTCCCTTGTACATGGATATTGCACGGATTAACGTGGTGTAAATTGGCACAAATAGAAGAATTAGTTGTTTGGATTTGTACCACCTTAGTGCGTGATCGCTTGTGACAATTAAGCATCTGATTATAATCCTTTTTTAGACAAAGCCTGAAGCATCATTCTCTGCTGCAGTGCCATCTGAAACACAGTGACATCCTCAGTGGTCTGTGCAAAGATACTCTGCTTTCTTTTCACTCCAGTTTACAACTAGCTGAGGAAATGAAAATGTCTGACATTCAGGTAAATTAAAAAGCTTCCAAAGCTGCCACTGAGCTTCTGGATGATAAATTCACTGTGCTTATTTTTTTCAATGTTCTTTTTAGCTCATGTGTGGTGGGCAGAATACCTTGTTCTTTTGAAACCGTGTGAAAATCAGGCCCCTTGACTTCATTTGTATTGGGATGCAGAGGCGCTGGGAACAAGTTTCCACCATTTTCTATGGGAGTTTTGTTTGTTTCCTAAACTGATGATATCCCAAGGTCAACCAAAAGACAGCATTTCAGTTCTGAATATTGATATAAAAACGCTGAGACATGAAGATTTCTAAAGTTTGTCTCCCATTGCTGCTGAGTTTGTAGAGGGTCAAGTGTGAAATGGGTTTGAGCACTGCCAGCAATTTAAACTTCTTCTGAATCCTATTAGTCTACAGTTGAAGTTTTAGAACTGCTCTTTTGGACAGGATGGCACTGACCTCAGGCTGTTCCAGAAGACTGTCAAACTGTGCAGATTCTTTGCCAATTCCCTGGTATACTACACCAAGGTAGGTTTTAGTATTTGAATTCTATGGTGGTGTCAGATTGAAGGCAGCATACTTTAACATGCAGCACAGTCTAAAGGTTTGGATGTGGTATTAATAGTAAGAAATGCTGCTGTACTGATACCAGCTCTGACACTAACTTCCTCCCCTCTTGGTTACTATGTTTAAGTTTCCTCATTAGTAGAAAGGGTGCTGTAAAATGACCCATTTTTAGAAAGCATGTGAGATAATTTTGCTCTAGGAGAGGCAGTGGTGGTGTGCTCTGCATCCCCTTTGTCCCATGGGGTAAAAGCAGGGGTTTGATTTTTAGCATTCTGACTGGATGAGGCAGCCTTACAGTGTATGTCAGAGCATTTAACGTGTGGCTGTTACAACTGTTCTTACTATTTTTGTAAAAACAGGTCTAGAAATACCATTGTTTTCAGTAAATTATATATACATGCGTGGTAATTAAACAGTAAGCTATTCCTGGGATGGTTTTGCACTTGTTTTGTGCTGTGGATTGTTAGAACTTGATCCATTTTTGCATGCTTAGTACTTCACACACTAATATAGCAGAACAGAAAGAAAACATATTTAATTGTGTCTTCTATAATTAGAGTACCTTACAAAATCAATGACTTTTGCAGGAATTTCTTCCTTTCCTGTCTGATTTATGCTCACAGTTGCATCAACTGTTCCTTCAGATATACAGGTAAGTGAAATTCAGAACATCTAGGATTTTTTTTCTCAGCTTTACTGCCATGCTTTCAATCTCTTAAAAGCTCCCAACAGGACTCCAGTTCTCCCCAAAGCAAAAGCTTTTATTAATGTGATGCTTATAAGTATTTCCTTCCCTAATCTGTAAACAGCTTGTCGTTCTTCTTTCAAAAGTTCTGTTTGTTACATTGTCTGTATTTCTAATATGTTACACATTTTAAAGCTCACAGAACGTAAAGTTTTCTTCGCGGTGTTTAGTACACTGCTGAGTTTTGAGCTGAAAGACTAAACACGAAGTTGTAACTCAGGCTATAATAGATATTAAAAAATGAGGAGTTTTTTCTTTCATTTATTTACCAGTAAGTGGGAGAGCACGAGTTGGCCTTTTTGCAGCTGTATTGAAAAGCAATGCCACTGAGAATGTTTGTTGGTTTTTTTCTTCTTTCCTCAGCAAATTTCCTCCCAGTCTTTATGCTCCAACGATCTCAGAGGTACATCAGGATGAAATATCACGGGTTTTTCTTGTGGCTCTGGATCCTCTCATCAGCCAGCTTCTTCCCTTTAGCCCTTTCATGGAGCAAGTGCTAAGGGACACTTCAGGTGTGTTTAATGGCTGCTACCGGTACAGCACTATGCAACCATGTGTAAGGGGTCACAGTTGGTATGGTGACTTTCTGGATCACATTCTGTACTGGCCTGCTTGCATTATTTCTTTTGTTACTGTGTCATAGTTATCTGAATGCTAATTCAGATGAATTGCATCGAAGTTCACGTTGATGTTGAATGCATGTTTTCCAAAGTGCTCACGATGACTTTGCAATTAATTTGGTTAACAAATCCTGTTAGTTTTGCTGTTTTGCATTATTTAGTTCCATGTTTGCCATTAACTTTTAAAGCTGAATAGCCATTTTATGCTGTGGTGTTGATGGAGGCAGACAGTTATTTTTCCTGATTTTTTTTTTCTGTGAAAAACAGTATGTCTTCACAATGAAAGATGATTATCTTTCTGTCATAACCACCTTTAAAATTTCCACACTGACGTGTGTTATTATTCTGGGATAGTTGTTCAATATTGTGAGAGTTAGGATGTGAGCATTAGTTGCTCCTTCATTCTGTGTGGGCTGTGCTTGCTTCTCTCCCACATGTGCTGTGGTGTTGTGGTTATAACGACACACACACAAGAAAACTTTGGGTGCTCAGTATTTGAAGCATCCAGTGCTGTCAAGGAGATAGGAAGCACAAGGCACATAGGTTGTAACTCTGCAGCAATATTACAGTATTTTAGCTTTTGATGGATAAAGGATATTGCATTTATTTTCACTTCAAACATTCTGGTTTTATTCTGAGTGTGTCTATAAGGGACTTTGGATTGTTTTACTGAGAACTTCTTTGTATCACCGGTTCTTCATCTTCTGTCAATTGCTTAAAAGCTAGTTTAAGCACCGTATATATTTACTGGGGTGACTAATAGCACATTTCAAAACAATTTCTCCAGGTCTTCCTGCTGAGCAGCAGCTGCCCCAGTGTCTCCTTCTGATTACCATCATGGACAAGCTGTCTTCTCAGCCTGAAGAAGTGCAGACTCTCTGGAACACAGGAAAATGGTACCAAAGATGTTTTCACTGTAATTCTTCACTAGAGGGATCAGTCTGTGCAGGCAACGGGGCTCGGTTATTAAGGTTTCCCTCACAGATTTGTAAAATTTGACATCCTTATGCTGGGAGAAACAAGACCTGGTGTTCTGCTTCAGGGGGGAAGAATACAGATCAGAAATACGATGATCATTGGCCTTTTCAACCCAGGCCATTCCATGATCCTATGAATATCTTTGTTATTTCAAGAAAGGGATAATACTTAGACTATGTTCAGGACAAAGAAAGAGACATGTATATAATGTTGACGCTTTGCTAAGTTAAAATCTTGCATTTTTATGCCTGAATGCTCTAATAGTCTTTGTAAATAGTGTTTGTGAAAGAGGAAGGTAGTCAGAAATACAAATCTAGCATATAGATAAAGCGCTGAAGTTACTGCCGTAGTTTCTAGTTGAAGGCAAAGCTTCTGTAGTAGAGGTGGTGTTTGCAGGATTTGGGACTTGACTATCCGTAACACGACTGTTACCATTTTTCTTCCTTCCCCTCCTCCTCCTCACTCCCCCACCCCCAGCCTGTCTTTTCTCTCAGCTCTTTTCCAGAGTTTCCAGCAATGTTCTGCCGAGCTTTCTCTCCCTGTTTGTTTGCCGGAAGTGATCAGTACAGGACAGCCAGAAGTCCCCATCACCCTGTACCACTATGTCTGTGTCCATCTGTGCTCCTTCATTGCTTCCACACTCCCATCACAATTTCCTCATCTGGTAAGACTGATGTTGCTTATCATCTTTTCAGTTGTTGTGATGCATAGATAATGTTTTTAAAATAATTGATTCTGTCTAATGATGCAGCTGAAGAAATGATCGAGTATGAAGTGCTTTGACTTACTCTTCAAAATGCAGGAGTTTGGTTGCACAGAAAATGTTACCTGTGAGGAAGTGGGAAAATCAAGCTGCATACAAGTTCTTGAGGAACCTTACTGTGTTGGGAATTCTTGTTCTCTTTCCATGGGGATACCACGTTGCTAAGAAAACTTCAGTGCTCTCATTTATGAGGAAAAGTTTGATTTGTATTTAAGTAAAGTGCCAATGAAATTGGCAAAAACATGGCAATGCAGTTGTTTAAATGTGGAAAAAATATATTTATGTACATACACATAGCATGTCTTGCAAAGAAGATATGTGCATCATGAAATATTTTGCAAAGTGGGGCATCTTCAGCTCCTTGTAATGAATGTATGCACGTGTTCAAAGTATGTAAAACTCAAGGCATAGCTGCTGGGTTAATCTTGTAGCTGAATAGAAAGCACGGCAATCAGCTGTTAAAACATTTCAAATTGGATAAGCTGAAAGTCCTAATGTGCTAATTAATGGAGTAATAGTAGTAGTAGGGCTGCAAGTTGCTTCTGCTTGAATTTAGATGGGTGTTTTTTCCTCAGGAGTATGCTCTGCTGGATGCTGTGCTGGGCTCTAGTATGATCACATCTCTGCTAGCAATGGACTCGTGGTGCTTCCTTGCTCGGTAAGAGGTTCTTATTACAAATCAAGCAGGATTCCACAGATCCACTTAGTTCTGTTGCAAGAGAGACACTCGCTAACTCATCTCCCTTTTTCACATTTCAGGTATGGAACAGCTGAACTGTGTGCTCACCACTGCATGGTGATTGCTCGCTTGGTAAGAATCACAGTGATGTTTGGAATTCAGCACTGGTTCTAATCCTGGATGAGAGTTTAATGGTTCTTATCCAAATCCAGAATGGAATTGACTTTAATTCCTCATACTGGGCTAACAATTAGCAAAAGCAGTACTGTGAAAATACAAAGCCATCTAGCTGGTGTTTCTGACATGTCCTGCATTGTTTTGTGTAGTGTTACTATTGTGATCTCACGTAGCAATTCTCGGAACATTCGGTACAGAATTCATTTGCTGAGTGGTGATTTTTTTTTTCTTAATTTAATTAGTTTCATTTCCTGTTATCCTAATCCAGATAAAGTCGTGGCCCAATGAGTGTTATCAGGTCTCAGTCTTGGGTGTTCTGCTGAAGCGTATGCTGTTCTTGATGGCTCCAGATCATCAGGCAAGTATAGCACCAGCATGTATCTTTAAT
This sequence comes from Alectoris magna, assembly GCA_030625065.1. Taxonomy (NCBI): domain Eukaryota; kingdom Metazoa; phylum Chordata; class Aves; order Galliformes; family Phasianidae; genus Alectoris; species Alectoris magna. The sequence continues at coordinate 24,424,042 of CM060568.1, read as the reverse complement.
GAAGAGCTTTGAATCAGAGGCCTGTGTTCAGAATATCTTCCTGTTGTCCTTCAGAAACGTCAGGATGTTGAGTGCTCGCTGGTGTAAGTTTGTTAGTGGATGCTAATTTGTGCAGACGTGCTCTTCAAAGCAAGGCAGGCATGTACACTTCTCTATAGTGGTACACTTCTCTAATAGTGACACGCAGTAGTGTGTCAGTGAAGTTCTTTTTTGACTAAGAATGGAAAGAGTACGTAAAATCTAATTTGTAGTCATCACTTGTATTCATTTAATAGAGATTATGATGAAGAGTAATGCTGCAATACATAACTAATACTGAGAAAATCAACATAGTAAAAAGAGCACTAAAGTAATTTCAGTACTTGGGAATACACGTCTAGCTTTTCTTTATATATCTTTGTGTAGACAGATTGCATCAGCTGCATGGGGTGACAGTAGTGGCTGTTCATTCACTGTGTTGCTTGTGAACAGACAAGTAGGCTCAAATTTTATTGCCTGATAGTCTTAGAGTAAGAAGAATAACAGCCTCCTTCTGCAGACTCTTAAGATTCATCATGGCAAATGTTCAGACTGTTCCTAATACTTACATGGATGTCAGCAGAACTGACCGTTAATAAAGAGACTGATTATTTCAAGCAAACCTATTGGTGTACTGCCCTTCAGGAATGAGAGTTTCTCAGGTTCTCTAACGTAGTCTGTTGGTATGGTTTAGGGGTTGGTTTAGCAAGGTGATGCACATTTACGATCCTTCATCTCTTTCTTCTAATATCTGGGGCGATTGCTTCAAGTAGCTGAGAGCTTAAATTGCTTAATCGTTCTGATGTCCTATTTCTGGCAGGGAGGTGGCAGTTCTGTAATTTGTTGTTGGGTTTTTGGTTTGTTTTCTATTTATTTAACAAATAGTTGGATTGTCTTGAAAGCAATATCATGTAAGACTTTCTAATATAATATTTCTAAAGCAAATAGGAAGTGTTTTGCTTGTTGGCTTCACAGCTTTTTGAGTTATTAAATTCTCTTCTGGTCTCATTAGTTCATATTATTTTATGGACTAATGAATTTTATATTTTTATTTACAGGTGGAATTTGCTCACAAATTTCTCCCTGAAGAAGTGGAAAACTTGGCTGTGTGGCAGCACGTGTCCCTCAGAGCCCTGAACCCTGATCTTGGGAAGCGAGTGGCGCAGGGGCTCTGCATGGCAGCGCTGGCACAGTGCAGGCAGTGGCTGAACAGCAGGCGTGCTTGGGGAGAGCTCCAACCTGTGGTAAAGGAGATTTGGTTCTCTTTGTGAAAGGGTATGAAAGGGTAGCATTACCTGACTATGAGGAAGCTGTGGCTGTTGCCTCAGTTTTATTCTTCTATCTGCTGCACAGCTTTTTTTCTCTGCCTAATTAGCAAATGCATAATCAAGAACTCTAATTTTAATGTTTTTTTACAGTATGCAGTGCCTTAGGGGTTTTTACTCTGAGGGTGACAGCAGAGATTTTGTGGTTTATTTGTTACTCTAGTTTCTGTTTGCTCTCTGGGTGAGCAGATGTGCTTTTCTTTACAATTTCCAGTGTATACTATGTCATAAAACTACTTGTAAAGTCTGGGTGATTTTATGTGGAATCAAATCTGAAAGATGCTCACTGGTCTCCCTGGCAAAAGCGGGGAGTGAGAGAACCCAGAAGTTTCCACACAAAGTACCAGCTGGCAGTGCAGCTAACAGCGATAGCACCATCTGAGCTCCCACAGAAGTTACGGATGGTTCTCCTCACTTTGGAAGCTTTATTGGCCATGGGGCTGGTGGGTTAGCCGTATTTTACAGCTGTGGCACAGCACATTAGGCTTCTTGCCATCTTGTATCGTTTTAGATACTTAATGTGAACCTGGGGTTTTTGTTTTACTTATACAACCTTTTTTTTCTTACTAGAACGTTGCTCTTTCTGTCTTGCTGGTTGCCTGCAATTTTTCTGGTGATGCTTTGGAGGCAGAACTTCAGGCATCTATTTTGGGAGTGCTTGGTCAGTTCTGGACTTTCCTTCAGGCTAAGCAGGTGAGAGGATTTACTGTTCTGACTGCGGGAGGCTGCTGCTGTTTCAGCATGTCTTAAGTTGTTTTACTTGGGTTGGACCATTTCTATAAAGCACAATGTAACTGCTGCCCATCTGTTGTCAGATGGTTTGTCTGATAGACAGGCTTGTGCTCTAGGGAATGGAGTTTGAGTTTTCCCAAATGTATGGTGCCTCCCTACTGTATCTGTCACTCAGTGTCAGACTCGCTTAACAGGAAGTCTGAAATACCTCATTCTGATTCATCTCAATTACATATTTGGCTTATGTTAATGTCTATTAGAAAGTGAACAAAACCCATGGTGTGATATTGTTTAGCACAGGAAAGCCTACAGAGCTAACAGCTTGCCTCTCATATTTGAGAACAGGGGGGTGAGGTGATCTCCCCCTCATGACTGCGTACCTAACCATGTCTGCATGTCTTCATGTCTGCAGCTGGAGTTAAACAAAAAAGGATTTGTCACAGTTACTACTTCAGATTAAAAAAACAAGTTAAAAAAACTGAAAGAGAGGAGTTGAGAAGTGTCAGCAATGTGCCCTTGGGAAAAAGAAGGCTGATAATAAATAGCCTGGGCTGCCTCTTGTGAGGAGTGTTGCTAGCAGGCTGAGGGAGGTGATCCTTCCCCTCCTCTCAGCACTGGTGAGGTCGCTCCTGAAGCTGTACTCCCCAGTCCAAGAGAGAGATGGAACTCCTGGAGAGGGTCCAGTGAAGCGCCACAAAGGTGATCAAGGGAATGGAGTTCCTCTCCTTACAGGAGAGGCTTAGGGAGCTGGAACTGTTCAGCCTAGAGATGAAAAGCTTTGGGAAGATCTTATCAATGTACACAAATATCGGAAGGGAGGGTGCAAAGAGCCACGCTCTTTCTTTGCTTACGTTGGTGAGTGGAGGAAGGAAAAGGGTTTTAAGAAAGACCATTAGTAAAAATCTGAGAAAGGGTCTTGAAAAATACAACTACTTAGAAAGAAATGGTATTGTATTTGTATTTCTATTTTAATCTTCTCTCCTGCTTCTTCTGATGTATTGTTTTAAGTGTGTAGTTAGGCTAGGAATTTAAGAACGCTACTGCGAATTCTTGAGGTAGTTATTCCATAAACTAAAATACTCTGTGCATTTGCTAATATCTTGTGATTTGTTGAAGGTCTCAGATGAGCCGTGTCTCCAGCAAACACTGTGTTTATTACTTCATCTTCTGGAGTTTTTCATCCAAGCATTAGATGCTCAACTAATTAGCCAGGTAAAGAAAACAACAAAAAATTATGAGCAATTTATTTCATGAAAATCTTGTTCTTTGTGATTTAATGACACCTCAAAGTTATCCCATGGCTTGGTCTTCATGCATGGAGGTTCCTAATTTATTTTTTCTTCCTTGATTGCTTTCTTGTTTTTTAAACCAAGTACGTGTTACTTTGGTTAATGCAGCTTTTAGGAGTACCATCACTTTGTATGATAACAGCTTTATCCCCGCTAGTTTTACTCAAACAATAATACACCTTCTTTTGTTTTCAGTCCCACTTCATAAAATCAACATCCTCAGATTCAACAGAGCAACACTCATCTTTTATTCTGTTTGCTGGGCTTTGTTTTCTGCAGGTATTTTCCCTGCTGTCTTCCCTTCTCCGGTTGGATCCCCCTGATCACGTTCGTCTAGCAACGCTGGATTTTCTCTCTTCTGTAGGGAAGGTGTTTATACCACAAGAAGTACAGGTAATAATAATAGTGGTTTTACTTAGTGGCTTTACGTAAGTCTTTAGACTTACGGTGAAAAGATGTTCAACTATTTAAATATAAAAGATTGAGTTAAATACATGCAGATGTGCCACGACGTAATCATCTTGGAGATTTACTTTTCATTGGCACTCTGAGTGCATGTAAGATGCTTGGTTTATTTATTTGCTCATTGCTTCTCACAGCTTAGAAAGGACTGATGTCCCAAGAAAAAAGCATTTCACCTCCCTTGCAGAAATTTGTTGTCAGACAGAGCAGTATTACTCTCACATCTCACAAACCTGTGCCTTGAGCTTAGACCAATCGTTTAAGAAATAAATCACGCTGGTGAGATATAACTAACTCCTAGTAATTGACAGATATTTGGTCCTTTTCCAGAGGCAAGTTGTACCCCAGCTGTCATGTTTGTTTGCTTCTCTGCTGGCTGACCAAACCTGGTTGATTCATCAGCGCGCACTGGAGGCATTCAGACGCTTTGCAGAGGTAAGCACAGCTGAACTCTGGATGTACACAGCTTTGGTCATACAGGGGTTATTCCATATTAAACGTTTGCTGCTTTTCACTGAAAACACTGGATCTTAATTACAAATGCTATTGCACATAAGTCAAACTCCTGATGCAGTTACCTGTGATTTCAGGAGCTAGAAGTGAATGAAAATGAAATGTTAGCTGTTTAGATTGGTTGCAACAAGGAAGGTTGTTTAAAATACTTTGTCGCCAGAGAATTCTTCCGAGACTGTCACAGAAACATTTTTCTTTGTCTATTTCTTTGTTAATACGCAATGTACTAAAGATCTGTTACCCAACATTTCTGACAGGAAACAATCCATGAAGATGTTGTTCCTCAGTGCCTTAATTCTGAAGAAATTAAGAACGAAGTTGTTAATTTTATGGCTAAGGTACGTTGTTGAACCAGTTTACTGTTTTCTTAGTTGATGTTGCACATATCCGTGATTTATGAGCCTGGCTTCACTGCCACGCTCGTGTAGGTTTTGGCTATGACTGTGTCCGTGCCATCATCTACAGGCAGATTAAATAGCTGAGTTTAAATCAATAAGTTGTCCTGCTAAGCTGGGATCTGGTTGAACTTTGCTATTTGCTTGAATCATTAGGATTAACAAATGTTATTTCTGTGCATCGTGTTCTTCCAGTACTTCTCAATTTTGATGTCAAATGCTTTGCGTTTCCCTCAAGAAAAAAAGAAGAAATAGCAAAGTTGCAGTTATTGTTGTAGGCAAATAAGGTGTCTATGAAAAAAGACAGTGATTTCATTGCACTGCATTGTTTCCTTCTTTCTTTTTTCTTGTATCAGCTTCTGTAAACTCACACATTCAGATTACTTCCCTAATTGTTCTGGTACTTAGAACCGCTGAAGGCTGGTAATGACTTCTGGTTTGTTACCCTCCCCTGTGGCTTTCTCCCTAGGTAAGGCAAGGCGAAGAAACAACAGAAGCACGTATAGAACGGCTGAAACAAGAAAGGATTACCTGTGGTGCACATTTTATGAAAATGGCTAGAGAACTGGAGTCAACAGGAGAGGTATGTGTGCTTCTGTCCATCCCTGGAGGCATTCAAGGCCAGGCTGGATGTGGCTCTGGGCAGCCTGGTCTAGTGGTTGGCAGCCCTGCATATGGTGGAGGGCGGGGGGGGTGGGGGTTGAAACTGGATGATTGTTGTGGTCCTTTTCAACCCAGGCCATTCTATGATTCTTTAAACTGGTTTGGCTCTATTGTAGATTTCTGCAATTTCTGGGAAGTATCTAAAGAGGTTCAAGTCAGCCTTTGCTGCCCTCCATGTTTTAGGAACAAAAGGCTGTGTGCAGTCAGAAAGAACTCTCATGAGACAAGGGAGTCTCGTACAGCTCTCCACCCTCTGAGGGTTTCTTGCATTTGGGTGGGTTCTGATCACCTCTATAAGGGATTAGGAATGTCTAATGCTTACTTTAATCTGCAGCCTCTGGCAAAACGAGCATGTCACCCCCCGTCTGAGGAGCAGTACAAGTCAGCAGTAGGCACAATGGAGGGGGCAGTGGAGGCTGTGAAGCTGCTGCTGCAGAAAGGGTCACCCCCTGCATGGGTTGCAGTGAAACTGGAGGCTCTACATACAGCTATAGCCATCCTCAGAGACAGTGTTCGGTAAGGTGGTGATGGGGTTTGAGAGAGGCTGAAACATTTCAGCTCTCCATTGTGAGAGAACTGATGCCTTGTTTGTACCATGGCTGCTGGAGAAGGAAAAAACTGTGACATGAGGTGATGCTCTGCTGCACTGCTAAGTCTTGGTTAACATCTCCCAATGAACCGAGGCCCATCTTTTGTAATAACTGTCTGGATGAGGAATATGTTATAATGGACACTACTGTGCGTCTGAGCTGTCCTTTTGTACACTGCCACTGTACAGCTTACTCATGTTAAGCTCCCGTATGATGATAAATGTTTCATGAAACTGTATTTTGAATTTTGGTACGTTTGAGTCTGTTGTGAACATAACAGTTACGGTTGTTCCTGTCACACAGGGGGTGAGCAGTAGGTGTTTTGCGTTCATTTTAAAATATGCTTAAAAGTAACAACTTAACTTAAAGGCTCTATACCGTTCTCTGAACACTGCTGGTTCCACTCCAGACGAGGGTCATCTTTTAAAAATAATCTTTATTCATCACAGTTAAGAGCAGAATGAATACGGCGCTTAAATGGTTTGTGTTGAACAGTCCTTCACCGTGCATTTCCTAGCACCTTTTATGCAATCCATGGAAAGATTTTTATAAACAGAAATAAATACATTGTACAGATGCATTTTAAGATCATCTTACAGCTAAAATGTTACAAGGATCAATTTCTAAGGGCTTTCTTTCCAGGAAAAAAAAAAAAAGCAACAGAAATAACAAGCCCAATAAACAGGTAACTTAGAGTAATTTTCATTTATTGTCATCAGTTTTTCAGAGCAGAGATGAGTTTTGCTTGCACCACCACTCAGCCTCCATCAGCATGTCAGCACCAACGCACCTATCCTGCTGTTCCTCTCTCCAGTAGCAGTGGCACACTCCACAGCTGGGCCTATTGCTCGGGTGCAGGCCTCACCCCCCTGCATTTTTTGGCACAGACTGGAAAGGAGCATCCATTAGAAGGGATTGGGCCCCCGGGGATTTTGCTGGCTGCTGCAGCAAGTGCCTGCCTTTTCACAAAAGCAGTGCTGAGGTACTTATCCATTATAATGTAGGAGCAGCAACTTCTCTTACAGATTCCAACACAGCATAAATCACCTTTGTCTCCTTCAGTCCCATTACCAGTTAGCATCATCTTCCCAGTTCAACTCTTCTTCTTCACCCCAGCCTGCAGCTTCAGCCTAGAATCACGTAAAATGATCAACATTAAGGCACACACACTGTACTTCTGTTCTTAATGCAGCTACAGGAGGCAGGCAGTACCCAGGCCAACCTGTGATGGCAGAGCAAGACATTTTTCACAGTGCTTGAAGAGAAAGGCACCCTCCTGCTTGCCCCTTTGAGCACCTGGGCTTTATACAGAAAGCCCCTTACAAAGCCAAAAACAAAGCACTGGAATTTATAGCTTTTCATCTTCAAGGACTTCTAACTAACTGTAAAAGGAAAGCTTTAAATACAAGGAGTTTCTTTTGCTTTCCTCCTAAATTTAAATCAGGCTTTGTTTCTATCCAAACCACTTTTCGTTAAGAACAGGATGCTACAGAATAGACTTTTTTCCCTTCCCTCCTAGGAAACAGCTGTTGTCCTGCTGTATTCTAGCAGGACAACAGCTAGTTTGATCTCACTCTCGGCTACTCCAAGAGCATTGTCTGCACTACAGTAAGTGGATCCCATAAAACGAGGTACATATCACAGTAGTGCATCTAAACAATCAAGTCTCTCATTTTCAGATGTTGTAAACAACCTCAGTTTAGACATAAGAGGCTCCACTCTTCATGCTACCACTGGGCTAACTAACTCTCCAGAGGCTAAATTAGCAGAACAACTTGAAGTCAAAATCTGTTCCCTAATGGAGGTACGTGTTCAGGTGGAAGTGCTTACCTCCCCCCTAGCGAACAGAAGCAGTCTGTGGAGCCCCAGAGCTGGGGATAGATGGAATTATCTGCTTACCCTGAAAGGCAGTTTATAAAACTGCCTCATCATTCTATGAGTGGGAGAAATGCTTCACCTAATCCTTCCTGAAAACAAGGCTCCAAAAAGCTTTTCTCTGTATTATTTCAGATATTATTTCTTCATTCTTTATTTATAATGCTAGTAGGTTTTTCCAGAAGAGCCACCAGCAAGAGTCTTGAATATGCCCTGTGCTTAGAAGCCCCTTTCTCTCAGTGCTCAGGGCCATGTTTGTTCAGCAGGCAGTATCCAGCCTTATTCCACTTCCCTTGTCTGACAAAAGACTCACCCTAAAGTCAGGTAGGGTCCTAGCATGCAGGATAGACACACGAATTAAGAACAGGAGTTGCATACTCCTAAAGTCACTGATTAAGGAAATCTAAGTTAAATCTACTTATTTCCTTACCGTTTCTTAACATGGCTGCCTTGCTGCTGTAGTAGCCCATATAATTACCTGGTACCTGATGAGATGCATCATCCAGAACTCAGTATCTTGTATTCACAGGCAGAGACTCAACTGTACAGCCATGCGTTGCTGATACTTCCTCAGGCTATCAGCTATATGACTAAGGAGCCTGCTGCTGCCACAACAGTATATTGTACAATGTATATGCTTTGGAATCCTCTCAAATGTGCATTCATTTAAACCCCGCTGTCTATAGACTCTTACCTCAATAACATCAACTGCTGCAAATTTGGATGAAAACAGCGCATTCTGGGGGGCGCCTTCTCTGCTGGATACTGCACCAGAGTGACTGGGAACAACTGCTTCTGTCCTTGCTTCAGGTAAAATCAAGACTGCTGAAGAAGGTTTAATGTCTGGTATCATGTCAGCAAACCAGTCCAGCTCAGGGTCTTGCACTGGTTTCCTCTTCACTTTGATGGTGAATTCTTCTCCTAGGCCAGACTCCAATGAAGACTTCAATCTTTCCTCTAAGGTCTGTTTGGGCAGCACAGTTTTTCCTAGTTGTCCTTGGTGGTCCCGTCTGTCATTGTTCCAGCTGTTCCCAGGGGAGGACTTTGTTGAGGGACTCACTTTGAGGCTTTCCAATTCTTTGCTGTGTTGCTGGGTACCCGGTAAAGTCCTCTGCACTTCAGCTGCATCAGCTTGTGTCACAGTGAGGCAGTTTCCTGAGGTCAGGTCAGTGTAAGGGCTGCTGGGCTCAAAGTCATCCCAAGGCTTCTCATCTACATCACGTTCAACAAAATAAGGTCCCATGCTGCCCTGTGGCTTTTGGGGCTGAATCTGGATGTTCACAGTTTTCTCAGTGTCCGTCTCCTCTGGCTCACTCCAGTCTGGCCACTCCTCTGCTGGCTTTTCGGAGGTAGTCAAAGAGCTCCTGCTGCTCCCAAGCACGTTAATGCTCCCAGGAACTCCATTCAGGGGGAGCTGAGTGGCTTGCTCACCTGTGGAGGATAAAGGCGTTATATATTCACCTCAGAAAGGCAAAGGTGGCAACCAAGTTCACATCACCAGTGGCACATGCATGGACATAAACCATTTGCTAGTTCAGAAAGTAATGGCAATTGCAAAGATGTTTCAGTGCGGAGCTCTTCTCAAATTAGAAAGCACAGCTATCCCCTGTTTGCAAAGTGGGGGCATTAAAAACTGGCAGCTGGCAGACATCATTAAGTGACTGAGAAAAGGCCATTAGCGGTCTGAAAAAAGGCCACGAAAGCAAACAGAGTCAGCTTCTGAGGTCAAAGAATGACCTGACCTACAGATAATCACAGAGGCAACAGCCTGCAGGAGGGTATCTGCCATGTTGTGGAGAGGTGAAAAGAAAAAGCGCAACAGAGATCCTGTGGTACAGAAACACAAAAATTCAAAGCTGGCCAAGCAGCAATGCGTGTAAATATCAGATTCCCAAATAACCATTGCCTAGGAAGTCAAGGGTTACATGTTCTTTCCTTCACTATTACCTTCCTTAGATCTCTGAATCTCTTTCAGAACAGCACATGGGCAAGAGTTACATTTCTCCAACAACTTTTTATTTGTAGAACACTTGGTTTCTAAAAAGGAAGAGAGAGAGGTCAAAGTTTTACCTGTCTTTAAAGCCAGTGGATTGTCTTGTTGCACAGAATGCTTCTTGACAACTGCATTTCCAGAGATAGGGAGCATGCTGGAATTGCTTTTCAAAGGCTGAGACGTTTGGTGTCTCTGGTTGCTTACAGCACGAGTGGGGGAGTCTGCAGGGACAGAAGAAAGGCCATTAAGTCCAACAAGTGTGTTGGCAGTCTCAGCTGAAGCTGCCCATGGCATTGGAGTTTTATTTACTACAGAGATGAGCAATACCAAAGACTGGCACTGCAATGCAAAAACTGCACCTCTTGATTTGTACATAACAGTACTACTCTTCCTGCAGCTCTTGCCAGTACAAAGTTCAGGCAACTGTACATCGTTGTAAAAAAAGTTTTTACTGCTCTGTTCTTTCAAGATATACACAGTAAACAAACAACGTGATCCGAATTAGATGCTTAAAAAATGCTGTCTGGCATCTGGCTGGATCCAGTTGGATGCATAGCAACACCAATCTCCTGCTCTGCCTCATACAAAAGCACAGTGGTGACAGTCTCCATTCAAAGCACAACGCCACTGCAGAAACTCTCCTGCTTTGCTCATGCCCAAGCATACAGGAACAAGAGGTTCTATCCCAAAGGCTGTATTATGACAGCCTCACGTGTATGATGCACCCAAAGTGAGGTACGGTGGTAGGCAGTTAAAGGCTGCGCACTGAAGCTGCATGAGGCACGCTTGTTTCCCTGGGGCCAGTGGGAACTGCGTGGCAAGCACCTGGTTCCAGTTCATTTGGGGGAGCGTGCTGTCACTGATGCACTGGCTTCAGCTGCGTAAGCCCCTGCTCCCTTCAAAGGTGGAATAGAAGGGCTTGGGCCACTGCTGCCTCCACCTGACTGTGATGCCAGCCAGCTGTGCCTGCTGAGGCAAGGCATTGCCTGCACAGCTCACAGCACTGGAAAGGACTGCAACTGATAAACAGCACAAGAACCCTCCCCAGAGTCCTCCATGAAGGGTACATCCTTCCAGGAGCTTAGACAAACATCTCATTAAGCGTCACCTATTCAGCATCTACTACTCCTTTTTGTACACTGTCACTCACTGTTAAGGACAAAGGGTTGGTTTCTCAGCGCCCCCCCTGCCCCCATCGACAGTTAAATCAGGTTCAGTTTTAAATATATTCTGAAAAATACATCTGTTCTTAGCATGCAAGATGAAGGTTTTTATTTACTACAGTCTACTACAATAACATAAAAACAAACACTGCCATGAACCATCCACAGATTTTAATGAGGGGTGGTAATTATCAGTACACCCAAGCAGGACAAGAACATTTACAACAAAAACAAATAAACTGATCTCTGTCATGCATTTCTCTTGGTACCTATGCTTTAGGTCTACAATAGAGCAAATGCTGATTCTTCCCTCCAGCTACAGGTATTCTTATTTCAACATGCAGAAAAGTTTTCCCTTGGTATGCTTGGTTCCAAGTTATCTAGCAGGTGCAGTGACTACTTTCTTCATTTGGATTAGGTGAAAAGCCTCCAGAGAGCTGAGAAAATAGGGAAGTTTGTATTTCTTTTCCAATCTACAAACAGAAATTGGGGGGAAGAGGATGAAGTTTACTGCTTTTAAAAACATGAAGGACAGAGGAAATATTAAACAACTACTTGGATGTAAGTTTGTAAGTCTCACAGGAGGACAGTACAGCTCTTCCACTAAAGACAAGCACCCTTCAACATAACTTCCTTTGCACATCTTTCCTTGAAGTTTAGGGGCAAATTAGGTTTTCTTCAATTAACCTAACAGAAAAAGACTAATCAACCAAGAAATTCTTCCGGTGTTGCGTGGACAGAACGAGCATGAATCCCAAGAGCACTCAAACCACATCACTCACTCACCTTCTGGGGAGAGATCAGCAGTTTTCATGAAACTTGGTGCAGAGCTTTTGAAAATCTTTGTTCTTTCACCACCTACGACCACTTCAGGTCCAAGCAGGGAGACAAGAACTGCTAAGCTGTGTAGTGTTATTGCCACAATAGAGTCACTGGTGTCTCGAAGGCCCAGCAATACCTACAACAAGAATGGGACAACGTTATCAAGAGTAGAGAATTCTGTTTACCCCCTTTTTTTCATCCCCTCTATACGTGTCATATTTGCAGCACTTTTCAATTCTAAGATCTCCCGAAGCTCTTAGTGGATTTTGGCCATTATTCTACACCAGAATATCAGCCTTCCACTTTGTGCGGAAGCTAAAGAGTACACGATCATAGTATCTGGAGAGCTCAGACTGATCATGCCCTGCTGACAGCTGTAGGGTGTTCTGTGAAACAGAAATGCCATCTCTTGTTGTGAGGCTGCAGTCCAAGCTGACGGGTACCAGTCAGCACAAGCAGAGGATGTGACAGAAGGCATAAGGTTTAACAGAAACAGCACTCCAGATTAGGGTGGGGTATCATACATAGGGCTTGTGTAAAGGGAGGCTGGAAACTGTTCCCTGCCAGTGCTGCGAGAACTTAGTTTTGAGCTAAGAGCCAATACAGCAGCAGAAATCCCATATACTCAGATATACACCGTGTATTACTTTCCCATCCTTAACCTGTGGCAATATGATGTTTTTCAACTCTTCCCGAGAGAACAGTTCTGCATAGGCATGAATGTGAGACAGCAGCACCATCCGCACGTGCTCCTCGTGAACCTCAAAGAGCTTCAGCAGCACAGGAATCACGTGAGTCTGGAACAAGGCTGGCGACAGGAGGCAGCTGGTCTGGCTTTCTCCAGTTTGCTCTAGGGAAGAGATGGGAAAAGACTGCTTTGAAAAGCACAGGCGACTCTTCCAAAAGCTATTCAGCGAGAGACTCACAGCTGAAATCTACAGTGTCACCTCAATGCCAGGTCTGAGTGCTTGTCAGCTGCCAACACAGCTGGCTTAGGATGTCAAAAATGGGGGGAGGAGAGACAGCACTGCCAGCATCTTTTGCCTGACAGCAATGGCTCCGAAAGCTTAGCAGCAGTCACAAGAGGTACTGCTGGCCTGAAATACCAGTAGTTATTTAGGTAAAACTGTAAGAGAGGAGAAGCAGACAGCAGGGCCAGAGGCTGCTGGAGATCCAGCAAGACACGCTGAACAGCCCCCTTAAAGATGACAGAAGAGAATCAGTGCAGGGGGGTACACCCCAGGCTCTCAGTGGCTCACTGGGCAGGTGGGGTGACATTTAAACATGGGAAAAAGCCCAGGCAATTTGTAATTCTCACCCAGCATCAGCAAAGCAGTGGAAAAGCACTTCAAATGGGGAAGCTCACATAACTCTCCCCTCCAGTTCTGTACGTTAGAGAATTTGTTCTGGTTACACAAACAAGTTACTACTTCCTGATTCAATGGAATGACCGCTGGATTAATTCCAAAACTGTCAGTAATAATTCCGAAGAAAGTATTTAAAGGTCACCTTTCTTTGGCCCCAGCAGATGAGGAAGAAAACTCTTGACAGCTACAGGTTCTGCAAACACAAGCTGATTGAGTAGAAGAGGCACCAGCCGAGATGCTATCAGCTCCTCTGACAAGCCAGCCACCCTGTCCAGCAGGAACCTGTGTTCCAGGAGAGAGCAATTAGTATCAAAGTGGCCTCCACGCGTTTACAACCCTTTGTATCGCCTTCCCCTCTTTTTGGGGTCTGCTACCTTAGCTACTACATTAGGAAAGTTTCCCTTGTAGAAAAGGGAATCCCATATTGAAACCACATCCACTTAATGCGTTTTAGAGGCAGCAAGCAGAGCACGAAAGAAAAATTCAGCTTCTCCCCTTCTCAGGCCAGGTAATGCCATGATTAAATGGACATTTCTCAGATAAAAAAAAATCTGGAGGATATGATAGAAGGACTTCCTGCAGATGCTGCACTACTGCAGCCTGGACATCCATCACAGGCAACAGCTTTGCCCACACAAGGCTGGGATCACAAGATTAACTCACTCGATAAGTCTTATCCCCAATTCTCATTATCATTTCACCAAGATCTGCCTAAATGAAGGCAAGCTTCAGCCTTCAGTGTGTCTGGTGCTACGTGTCACATTTTAACAAAGTCACACTCAAAATAAAGCTACTTCTAATGATCAGTTGAGGGAAAACTTCTTTTCTTCCACTACATTGAAACAAGTTTTCTGATATTTTAGACTGTGAAACCGGGCAGACAGCCTTTGTGTAAAGCAGCAGGACCCTGGGACAGCTCAGCAAGGAGCCAGAGGACAGGCTGATGGCCACTCCGAGCTGACAAGATTGTTACACCACGCTGCCTCCCCTTGTGGCACTACAGCAGATGAAAGCGCTTTCCAAACGATTGCCACTGCGCAGCGGGAGATGGGATAGTGCTGCTAAAGGGAGCAAAGGGAAATACAAACAGCATCACAGAGCAAACAGCATCCTGCCAAAGCAATCAAAATCTGGCACCCAACGAACCACTTTCCTGGCAACTAGTCTTCCCAGCTCTGCCCGATGCCTGTGTGACAGAAGCATTGCTGAAATAAGAAGCTTCCAGATTACAGTTCCTTCACCTACTTGAAAAACTCAGTTTTCTCCTCCTCAGATTTTAGCGTCAAGGTCTTCAGAAAGTTCACAACTTCCAGAAAATCATTCCTAAGCAAAAAAAAAAAACCCAACAACGTAGACTGTCACTGCTGTCACCAGTGCTAACTCAGCACCTCAGCTGGGCGGCTGATAATGCTTTCTTAATTTAAGGGCTCTCTTCAACAAGGAAGCCCTGTAACAGGTAGGGATCAGGTCCCATCAGCTAAGTAATAGGCCTTCACAAGGTGAACTCATTTGCAACACAGGAACAAGCAGTACCAAGAGGCAAGATACTCCTTTCCTTACCTGAAGAATTCATGAGACAGTAAGCTGGACAGTGGGGGACGACACTTTGGGTCTGGATTCAGCAGCGTACAGTGCAGGGTTTGCTGAAAGCTGGAGAGAATATCTGCTGAAACTGAAAGCCAGAGCGCCTACAATTAGATTCTCTCACCACGGGATAAGCTGTGCTCAGGAGTCCTCCACCCCTCCTGAAAACTTCTAGAATCTGTTTGATCGCAAAATGACTCATATTTGCTCCCAAAGGAAGAGAGAATAGCACCTCCATCTTTCTCCCTCTGCTGCTGGTCTATCAAGGCACCACGGAGTGTTACTGTCCTCCAGGAGGCCTCCTGCCCCTGCTCAGCTGTGGAACACAGCACCCACGTGCCGGGTATCCGTGGCCCTAAACCTAAACGCTCAGTGAAGTTTCTGGTGGGAGCAGAGCCGTGCAAATCTCTGACTGCTACAGAACAGATCTGGGAGCACTTCTGTTGTCTGACCACGTTCCAATGCAGGTAAATGGGAACAAAGGAGATGCTGAGGTTTGGCTTTTAACGCAGCAAACACCAAGAACAGTGACGGCCACTAAACCTGCAGCACACGCGTCAACTGCAACAAGAGTTGCACCAATTGACACGCGCAAGGGATAAGCTGCACAGGTCCACACATTGCAAATAAGCACGTGCCATTGCTCACCCTGATCATTTAGGGCTGTCAGGAGATTTTCAACCATGGCTCCAAAGGCGTAGGCATCCCTTGCATGCCCGCAGCTGCTGGGCAGAATTTTGAAATCTGCAGACTGAAAACAAAAGACAAAACCAAAAACCAAGATGAGCAAAGCAGGAGTTCACAAAATACTTGCCAGAGACCTCCATTCCCCCCCACCACACGCTCTCCAACTCTTTTTATAGCTCCGAAGCTCCACCAGGTACTCAAAACGCAGAGCATTTTGCAAAAAAGAACCCTCCACCACTAAGGAATTCAAACCCAAAGGAGCAATGGCATCGCGGTGTTACAATTCCCCCCTGACTGCATGCTGCTATTGCAAGTCAACAACTTTCAGCGCAACCAGGGATAGGAAAATAAACCTCAGATATTATCCAGCAGCCACTTCCTCCCATTCAGCCATAAGGAAACGAAGCATGTGAATGAAAACTATTTTCCGAGTACGGCACTGTCATTTGTCACCAGCAACAAGTTCCTCACGAAGGCAGGCCACTCACCATCTCCTCACATGGGATGCACGACTGGTCTCGCACTGATTTGACATGACAGAGGAACTGGAAAGGGAAGAGGGGAGATGTGAGCCGCCTCCGGGGCCCATCTGGGCCAAGCAGCAGGAGCGAGCTCTCCCTCCAGGCCAGGACTAACGTGTGCCCCTGCTCCTTCAGCTGGCAGCCAGGGCAGGCTGTGCTGTGCTCCAGGTGCGAAGCACCAGGCTGACAGAAAGCAACTTCAAGGCACCACAGCCAACCGATCCCTTTATGTCTTAGGTCCCATCGTCCACGATCCATCTGGGCAGGGATAGGATTTCATGAGCTTTACCAGTCAGATTTTACTGCTGGACTCTTTGCATTGCTGTGCACCACCACATTCACTGGCTGCGCATCTGTCCGATCCCTTCTGATGCGTGAGGGACATCGCACAGTTTGTGAAGGATTCGTGGACACCCAGGGAGAAAAGGCAACACACACACAGTGCACAGTGCCAGGCTGCGGCAAGGACTGTGCAGCATGCAGCAGAAGTCAAACCAGGAATCTTTCTGCCAAGACCAGTAAAAGCAATAAAGACACCAACAGCACAAGCTGAAGTCATTTAAATTATTCTTCTTATTGATTTCTTTCAACTTGGCTCTTCCTGCTCTAAGCCTTTTTTTTTTGTCAGCCCAAAGAAACAAGAGTTCTCCCTCTCTCCATTCCTCACCTACCCTCCAGCCAGCTGCCTCCCTTAGAAAAGTAGCTGATTTGGGGCTAGTGGGAATTGGTTTCGGTTTATGTAGATGGCACACATAGCTGCAGTGCTCCTGGAGCAGTGATTCAGCTGGGAGCTGGATGTGAGCCTTCCCAGGCACTGGAGGGGTGCGCTCTGCTCAGCTCTTACCTCTGGGGTGGCTTCATTAAAGTTACAGACTGTTTCCATTCCTCCCAGCTTCCAGTGCCCGTCCTCGCTTACAAACACAGATGATAAACAGACGTTGTTGTGCGTCAGGTTTCCCTAAAATATAAGAAAGATAAGATGCAAAATCTTCATCAGAGCTAACGAGGAACTGAAGAAAAGCTGCCAAGAAGCACACAGTTCTACATGCCCTCTGGGATGCTGTAGGCGACTGGCAAACATCACACTGAAGTGCTGGGTTTTTAGAGCACACAAAGCTCCAACTGTGACAGCCCCTACAGCGCAACTGTAAATCCAAGGAAAACCTCCAACTACAAACACGCTCAGAAGCTCCAGCCTGAGTTGAAATTTACATTCAGACACAGACAAACACAGCGCCAGAACAGGGGAGCAGTAACACCAACCTCTGACACATGGCAACAGCTGTAAACAAACACAATGGCTGAGCAATCCCCCTCCATAAGCGTGAAGCACTACAAGAAGCTCTCCATTTGCTTAAGCCTTACTTCCTAAAGCCATCCCATTTTCAGTCACCCTTCCTTCTAAAAAGCAGACAACCATTTTAGCAGTTTGCCTGAAAGAACTCTGAAATGCAGGTGAAATGCTATAATGCGATAGGAAACACAGCGGTGACAGTGGGGTAGCAGAGCCCCAGGCTGCAGCAAGCAAGGAAGAGCTCAAGTGCAGCAGCCATGGATGCAGAAACAAAGGAAAGAAGCCGCTTACCTTTGGAAGGCCTCAGTTAGGCAAGGATCCCCAACAAGATGCCCCCACCTCCACTGCCAGCCCTTAAATGAGGTCTGGGAAGGGTGGATCCTGGCTTCCCCCCTTCCAGTCACTCAGATGCATTGCATGCACCTGAGCTCCCCTGGGTTGGCCCTGCCTTCCCACCAGGTGCTCAACCGCTGCTTCAGGCCGTGACTCAGCATTTCTACTACAGTGGGTGAGTGCGTTTGCAAGGAATTAGCAATGAGAGTCATCCAGGCAAAGCCAGTTACAGCACTCTGCTGCCACACTTCTCCTCGGTCCCACCAAAGCCCGATGCTGCTGGTACCTACCCTGTCATGGAGGAAAGTGAGTGCCAGCAGCACGTCGTAGATCCCTGCGCAGATCTCTGCAGAAGAAAGTGTTTCCAGGACCGTCTCCAAAGGCTTCACACGTTCAGTAACCAGGTGGATCCCATTAGCTTCCACAGTGCAAGAGAGGAAGCGCAGAAGGCATGGGTGGCGCAAGGTTTTCAGGTGCTTCCAGAAACAGAAACATCTGTTACATCTCATCCAGTCACCTCTGCCAGCTGCACAGCTTAGCCACACTTCCTACTTGAATCTAAACAGCCAACCCTGCTCCTCACCGAGCGCTTAGCACACGGCTCATTGCAAAGCACGTTAAAGCACACCTGGACGCTTACACAGAAGAATAAACACAGTGCTGTGAGTCTGGCTAAGAAAGACTCTCTGATTTTAAGATCTGCAGGAAGAGATCAGCACCCTGAGAACGCCTGCAGGCGCTGTTATCTGAACGCTGCTCGTCAGCACTGCACAGTGCAGGAAGAGCTTTGCAGCTGCTGACCCCCTTCTTCCCTTCTAAATGAACAAGGATGGCCCTGACTTCTCCTTCCCTCAGCCCGAAGGCTCTGGCCCTCGTTAACCGCTTCTGACCTCTCCAAGAAGAAGGAGGCACAGCTCTGACAAGTCTTTCCCAGCACGCCCGCTACAGTACCTTGGCAGCTTTATTAACCATGTCCTCGTTCTCCTGCTTGTACACGAAGACAGAAGCAAGTTTGCCATCTTGCAGCACAGCTGGGTAAATGGTGTGTCCAGTTGGCAGCGTGAACGGCGGCTCTTCCAGCGTGTAGCTCTTTAAAGCACTGTTCTCCGAGCCCATCACTCGCCGAGTTGGGCTGCTGGAGAGGTTCCCTCTTGGTGACAAACGGGTCTTTGGGCGGAGGAAGAGTTCTTCAGGTGGAGGCAGGCACTGCCCAGTTCACTTTCAGAGCATTTTCTGCAAAGCACGAGACAGCCATGAAGAACCTCATCCTACCAGTTGGTTATCTAAACCAACCAAAAAGTCTCCTATACTCAGCACGTTACGACCTACTATCCGTATTAAACATAAACTGTACCAACCGCACGGCCCACTAGGCAGCAGGAGCACCAGCAAGAAGCAAAATGGGACTCTTTCAGAGCGTTCCCTCTGCAGGAGACTGCACCCCACAGCCCCACGCTCACACCTCACCTCCCATCTCACCTGCCAGCCACGGCTCTGCAGCCGGCACAGCAGTCAGAGCTCCCGCTGGGCTCCGTGCTGGGAGGAAAGAGCCACAGGGACACGTTTGCTATGGGAACCAGAAAGCTAACTGATGTGACGGGGCTTAACGTGCCGCGCGGTACCAAGTGAGCGCACAGCCACAGAATCGCTGAGGTTGGAGAGAGCACTAAGATCACCTCATCCGCACCGATTCCCTTCATGCCAATGCCAGGAAAGCTACAGAACTCCGGGTCGCGGCTTCCAAGCGCCGCACAGAGAGGCAGGCAGGCAGAAAGGAAACAGCACAGCCTGGACGTGTCTGGGAAGGCCTTCCATGCGACCTGCATGGCACAAGAAGGGCTCCTACTGCCCCGAGACCACAGAGCAGCGCTCGGCTGCGGGGCGCTGCCGTGCGCTCACCCCGCACGCCGTAACCCCGCTCCTCCCGGCACAGCTGCGGGCGTTTATCCACGGCGGCGGCCGGAGCTGCGGCAGAACAAAGATGGTGCGCCTGACACCGACCGGGGAGCGCTTCCGAGGCTGACACGAACTCTCAGCCACACAACCGCACCGTGTAAAGACAACGCGCTTCTTGCGAGACAAAGTTAACCAGAGCCACGGAACCGTTCCGGCTGGAAAACACCGCCAGGACGACCGAGCCCATCCCGCTGTACCCGGTACCTCGCTTCACCGAAACCACCCACACGAGCACGGGCAGTACGGCGTGCACAGCGGGGCGGCACCGCGCGACCCGGCCCGGCTGCCACGCTCCGTATCGGGGCGACAGCCGCGCAGCCCCGGAAAGCGAGCGCCCCGCTGCCCGGACGCGGCCACGAGCGGACGGCAGCGCCGGGCCCGCACCCCCGGCACCCGTGGCGGCGGCTCCGGGCCCGCCGCGAGGTGCCGACCCCGTCCCGCAGCCCGGCCCCGCCGCACCTGCTCCCTGCCGGCCCCAGGGAGCCGCCTCCCCTGCCCCGCCGGCCGCTCGCTCCCTCCCGCACGGCGCGGCCGATCGACTCCGCTTCCGGCAGCGGCGCGAGGCGAGGAGGGCGGGAAGAGCGCCGCCACGCGCCGCGCGCGCGCCCCCTGCCGGCCCGGGGGACCCGCCGAGCGGGCGGCCGCCATCTTGGGCGAGGGCACGGCGGCCATTTGGGTTGCGGGCGAGCCGGCTCCTCCTCCGCTTTGCCCTGCCTGAGGCCGCGCGGGCCGCGACGCGTCCCTCGGAGCTGTGCGGGATGGCCTTCATCACCCTCAGCTGCCCGGCTTCCTCTGCGGAGACCGTGTCCCGGGGAGGGGGTGGGCCGTGGCAGAGCGCCCCTCCTTGTGTGCGGTTTGCAGTCCCGGTCCGCAGCGCGCCCTCCGACGGCCGGAGGTTTTTCCCCCGCGCTTCGTCGGGGCTGAACGGCAGCGCCCTCCGTGCCGCGCTGCCAGCCCCGCCCGCAGGTGGTCCAGCCGGCCCCGCCGCGAGATACGCGGGGAGCGCCATGAAAACGAATAGCTCTCGGCGCTGCGGGGTAAAGGGGCTCCGGGGAGAGACCGCACGTGAGGATTTTGGACGGCAGGAGCAGCGCTGAAAGCAGCGAGCGCAGTGCGGTGGGAGGTCCGGGCTTTTCACACGCTATTTTCATCTCCGCGGTGTTATTGCAGTTCCACGCAGCGCCAAGGCTGTGGAACCACAAGGATGTGGTTTGCGCCAGCGTTTCGAAGGGAATGTTCGGAGCAAGGAGGGCCCGGCAGCACAGCCCGTACCCACCCCTCGTCTAGACAGGGATTTAATAGCAATGGCAGCGTGCTTAAAGGTGGTCTGAGCTGCTCTAACCCCTTGGCTTGCGCTGTAACCGAGCTCCACCAATTCAGCACGCATTACTTTTAGACACGTTTACATCTGGCGTGAACTCTTCAGCAATACACGTTTCCTCCCTTCCCAGTAACAGCACACAGCACGGACGCTGCAGGCACACCCAGAGAGCCCGCTGTGATGGCTGGGAGCTCCCTGAGCACAGAACCACAGCAGTGCAAAATAAGGGTGGCCATCCCTCACCGCGGGGAAGCCACAGAGTTATCCAAGAACCAAGGCACAGAGGGTTGAGGTGCACCCTCTGCTCTCGTGTCTGATGGGAGAGGTGGGATGCTGTTAGACCCAAACAGCTGCAGGCAGAGACAAAAAGCAGACAGGGAGCCGGGCTGCTGCTCTCCCAAATCTCGTTCAGAAAAAAGGAGCGGGCCGCCACAGCTCCGAGGGCTGTCGGTCGCAGTGGAAGCTGCATGAATGAGGCGGCTTCCTTGCCTTCTGGTTGTCTTAAAGTTGGAGCTATTCTCAGCTTGCCGCCTTCTCCCATGAAGAGAGCAGGGTTTAATTCACCAGCGATGTATAAGGAACCTGCCAGAAGGCCTTGAAATCTGTCATATCTAAAGAGAGCTTGTTCCGCTTGTTCCAGGGGAAGACGCATCTCGTTCCTCTTTAATTTAATCCAAAGCGGATTAAATTCAGCAGAACCACAGCGATCTCATTTCAGAATGAAATGGACTGTTAGCAGACAGCACTGTATGTACACACCAGCGTTTAAAAGACTCCGAATCAGGTCCTTCCCCTTGGGCTGAAAATATTTGTTCACTTCTGCCTTTCTCCACCCCGCATTGCCCCGAAACCTCCTTAATTTCAAACAGGATCGAGGATACCCCAATGGCAGTCAGGGATCCCCGCTGCAAAGGGGAGCAAATCAAAGTCAGGAAGAGAAATGAGGCAAAGGAGGGCAGCGCAGAAGTTGCTAGAAGAAAACAGATCCCTCCTCGCCCCGTTTTATGCAGGATACACTGCTCAGGGGCTGAATCCCTAAATGCAGATAATTAAAAAGTTCCCCTACAGGTCAGACGCTCCGGTCTCCGTCTGACACCCACAGGAAGTGTGACAGAGACTGAAAAGTGTACGCGCTCGTATCTTTTTTCCCCTTTCTGGCTCAGGAACTGTAATTAAAGAGAAAATGAGGCTCTCTCCCGCCGCAGAGAATGCAGTGGCACAGCTGGTTTTCATCTTGGCTAGCAGGCTCTGTCCTCAGGCTACCAAGTGCTGAGTAATTTTTACCAAGCTCTGCTTGCAGATAAATGATGTCCTTCTCTTAGCTGCTGCCAGGCAAAGCTACAAGTACTTGATCTTTTATTCTTTTCTCATAAACTCCTAACATTGAATACTAAAAATGCAGCCAGAGATTTTTCCACTGCCGTTTATTCTCGGCGCGGTCGTGGCTGTATTACAGTTACAGACACCCACCCATGTGCTGAGCCTCAACTGCAGTTCCTCGTTAACCTCGGAGCTTCCAATTAAAGGCTCCTTCAAGTTTCATCGATAGTTTGAATGCGCTCCAAGGACTCGCTTTCTTCCCTCCCCCTCCGCTCACAACACATCCCACGAAAAGGGCAACCGCTTTGAATAACTGGATGCTGATTTTCTGCAAAATCCTGGCATGTGGGTACCAGCCCCCCAAAAAGAGCCAGTTTGGGTGATTCCTCTCCCAGCTGTAGCTAGGAAATACCTGAAAGGGTGCCGCTAAACATGGCACAACTGCCGGGCAGACGGAGCACAGGTTCAGACCAATGCAAAGCATCACCCGTCGGTTTAATTCACGTTTTCTGCAGCGTTTCTAGAGAGAACTTAAATCTGGTAAGAAACTGCACACGAGTCACTTAACAATTGTGTAGAAAATGGTATTAGTGCATCTCGGCAAGGCTGCTCTTCCACCTACCTCCAGTAAGGGGAGCCATGAACGTGAAGCCAGCACGGGGCGGAGGCTGAAAACTTGTAAGAAACACCAGGGCTAATCTGAGAGTAGTTTCCAGTCACGCAGAATGCAAGCTGCAGCGCACATAACGGCACCCGCGCATCTTTCAAAAGCAAGGCTTAAAAACAGTCCTGACTTCAAAGATATTCGAGGTATAAAGGCAAACACAAACTTACTGAGCCACCACAGCGCCTTCTGAGTACATTCACCACTCCTAAGGGAGTATTGGCTTCTGTTCTGGCAGCGCCAGCCCCTCATCCAAGTGTGTTTTGCTGTTTGAGCTGGGTGTGCGGAAAAGAAGATGGGCACAGTTCTGCGACTCAACAGCCGTTTAAGAATGATGAGCTGGGAGTAGCTTTTCACTTTGAAAGGGAGCTATTTGAACTGCTTTCAAGATAGCATGCAGAGAGCACTGCCTGTATGCCTGCATCTATCTGTTATGGCATCAGTCTGTGCTCTGTGCTTAGATCCAGCTTAAACCCCTGTGAACGAGCAGGCTGGGATACAATTGTACTTTAGGACAGAGAAGCTGGGGGGAAAGGCTGCACCTGGATTCTGAACTGAGCTACAGTGCTTTTCTCCCTTGCTAGACCTCAGGATGCCGGGGGCTGTTTCAACACTCACTGCAAAGGTAGGTGTTTTTTTTGCGTGTTACGGCTTCTAATTTTAAGTTTTCAGCTAGGCTGTAAATGCCTGAAGCCCAAAGGGAGTGAATCTGTGCCATCTTTCCATTATTAAGTCATCAGGCCAAAGAGCAGGCTGCAGTAACTACGTGTCAAGGCAGCGCCAGGAGATGCTGGGGCTGAAGAGTGTTCCTGTTATCAAGGGTTGGAGGGAAGCAGTCCATGTCAGACACTTCACACGAAGCGTTCCTCTTAAACACTTTGTAAAACAAACAAAACACGGGTTAGAAATGCATTCACCACATTCCACGCTGACCACACAGGTTTTTGTATTTAATAGAAATTAAATTAGTAGCTTAATATACATAACGTGACACTTTCCAGTCCAGCAGCTTTTCAATACTTGCTTTCAAGTCACAGAGCAAATCCTGTACAAAAAATGGTATTAAAGAGCAACCGAAGAGTAACACTGTCACTACGGCAGCGGACCCAGAAAGGCTGGGTTTATCTGGAGCTACGCACACCAAAGGATACAGAACGACAGACCCGTTGCGGTACAACCATGCACTACCAAGGGACAGATCTACCACCTGCCATGCACACGCCGGTCCCTCCAGGCAGGGAGCAGCAGCCCGGTGCTTCATCGTGCTCCATAGCCGTAGTAGTAAGGCTCGTCGGGGCGGTAACCATACGCAGTCACTGGGCGGCCGGGAGCTCCTGGGGATTGACCAAAGCCATCGACTCCGATGCTGTAAAAAGAAGGGAGAGGAACCGTAAGAAACTCCAGGCTGCTGCATGGTGAGGAAGGTGCACTACTGCTGCTTCCAGCTTAGAGGCAGCTCAGCATCTTCCTCATCCCAGCCAGCACCGCTCCGTCCTCTCTCCTGGTAAAGCAGAAAAGCTGCAGAGAAATCAGCAACTCTTTTCTAGGAAAAAGAGGCCTAGGAAAGAAAAAAATCCCTGCACAAATTCCTTTTTGTTTTCTGAAAATGAGGAAACGGCATACGTGCATTGTGGGATTAAACAGCTTCTCGTGGGCTGCTTTTGGCTTTCAGCTCAGAAGAAACCCCCTAAAGAAACACAACCCTTCCTTCATGGATTTACCAGCAAAGCTTTGCTTCTGTGACTCGGTTTCTCCACCTGTACACTGGAGCTGATGTGTTATTTCTGGGGACGCTTCCAGTGCAGGTCTTGCAAAGCCCACTGGTAACCCCGTCCCCACGCAGCACATCGGGATAATCCCATTTTCTTCCAGAAACAGCACGTTTCTGAGGGCCTGGGGCACAGCCCGGTCAGAAACGAGAAAGTGACAATATATGGCATAGCAATGCAGTTCAGCAAAGGACAGCATTTCTGGTGGGTTATGAGACCGACAGCCAAGTGGCAGAAAGAATTCATCAAATACCGAGCGGCTGTACTCTAATGGGACACAATGAGCCATTTGTCATACAGAAGAGCATCTTTTACACCTAGAAGTCCCACAGCACGAGAACCACATAGGGAAAAGTGGCGCATGTTTCACGCTCAACAATAACTCTCACGCAGGAGGTAGAGGGAAAATGAACATTGCTTAAGACACTGGATTAATGCCTATTCTTAGCTGTGTCACTTTTCAACTTCCACTTCGGCAGGACAAATAGAAAAGGATTCTAATTTATTGTCTGACTAAAGATGCATTGAAAGGAGTTGAACTTCCCTTCAGAAGACTGTCAAAACACAAAGAACCAAAGTGCTTTCGGAGTGGGGAAAAGCTGAACCTCATTACTGCCAATTATACATATGGAACATGGG
The DNA here is from genome assembly GCA_030625065.1 of Alectoris magna. NCBI lineage: Eukaryota > Metazoa > Chordata > Aves > Galliformes > Phasianidae > Alectoris > Alectoris magna. Next base: position 24,398,747 of record CM060568.1, on the reverse strand, counting down.
TTATGCAACAGCCAAGGCCTGGGAAAGAACGACCCATCCAGAAGATGTACAATGGGTGGCCTCGGGCCCTGACTCACCAAAAAGCTGGCACTGCCGAACTTTTTGGCTGGGCAAGTTGGGCTGAAAGGGCTCAGCTGTAGCACTGGGGGACCCTGTCCAAGCACTCTGTCCTTGCCAATGTATTTTCCTCACAGTGCCTCTGGGAGGGCCTAGGAAAGGACCCCACGTGCCTGGTTTCTCAGGAAACCCATTCCCCTATGGGATACTCTGATCACTGTGTGAGGGTGGAAGGCCTGAGGCTGGGACTCGTCCTCTGAGAGGGAGGGAGCAACCAAGGAGCCCGAATGCAGAGAAAACCATTCTGTCTCACCTGAATGCTTCTGGAGGAACACAGCGCCCTGAAAGCACATTGCTATTTCCACGCCTGCCTGTCTGTATTTGAATTGGCAGAGCCTCTGTCTCAGAGCTTGGACACGGAGCCATCGGTCTGACCCCATGTCTGAGCAGTCTCTTCTGCAGAGCAAAGGGAAGCAGAGCAGCAGTGCTGGCAGCACAAAGCAGTGTGCACACGTGGCTGTGGTTCTGCACACTCCTCTGTCCTCCCATCCCTTCCTCCAAAGTCCCATTCCTCTTTCCTCAGCCCATTCCGAAATGAGCTGCTAACATCTGAGGTGCCTTCCCCAGCTCCCTCCTTCGTACCGGGCACACAACAGCTTTCTCCTTAGCTGACCCGAAGCTGTAGAAGACTCCTGGAAGAAGGGATTACAAGAAACCTCATTACTTTCTTGGTATCTAACTCTTGTCTCCAGGCACACCGAACACTGCCTGCAATCTCAGTCCCTCGGTCAGAGGATGGACGGTCCTTCCGTTACTCCGTTATTTGCTACAAACACGGGTGCGATGCAGTGACACCGCCGAGCCACGGGGCGGCAGCGGGTCTCCATCCCTGCAGGCAGAGCTGTCCCAGCTATTTCCAGTTCAGCGATCCTCAAAGAACTTTTAAATATATTTAAATTGATAAAGAGGGCGAGAGAAATATGGTTTCAATTACATTCTCAGCAAATCATTTTATATATATATATATTCCTTTATAAATGTGTAAATAATTAAGTAAAGATCCCCAGAGTTTAAACTTTGCGGAGTCTCAGTTATTTCCAAATGGTTTAGACATGTGTTGGTGTCCTGAAGAAAACTGGAAGAGATGGATCAGCTGATAACTGCCTTGGACAGTATTTCTTTAAATAGTAAAAAAAAGAAGGAATATTAAATCGCATTAAGACACCTTGATCAGATCACCACCCTCTAAATATTTCTCATCAGCAAATGAATGCCTGTCTGTGCTTCAAAAAAAAAAAGAGTTGGCTTCATTTTCACATCTTAGCGCTCTTGAAACACACCGGCTTTGCCCATTTGATTGTTTGGGCTGACAAACGTAGCCACAAACCTGTCCTTGTGGGTGAAGGAAGGACTGTCGAGCCTGGGCAACTAAACTGCAAACACGTGGCTCTGGACTGAGGTCGGGCATCGGCACGAGGCTGGCAGGCCAAGGGCAGCGCCTCTGCGAGCAGAACCCACGGAGCTGGACACAGGGTTGGAAAACCAAGTCCTGCTGAATGCTTGCCACCCCTGCCAAGAACAGCAGAAGGGCACAGCCAGGAAAGATGGCAGCTTTCAGCTGTAAACACTCGTTGGCTAATGGTCAGCCTGAGATGGTGACCTGTGCCGCGTGCTCGCAGATTTATACCAGCAGTCAACTTCCAGACTTGCTCCTAGGTAAAACGTGCTGTTGGCATTACTTACACAGCATCTACATGGAAACTCTGTGCTCAGTGCGTGGTTCAGCTGGGTGCCCGACAGCAGCGTGTGCAATCCCTGCACTTGTATAATGGACGTGCATCATACAGCATCACAGCAGATGTCTCAGGTCAATTAAGTACACGGCTGCCTTAATCCACAAGTCATTTACAGGAGCTTTTTCTCACAGCATCGCATGGGCGCACAGAGGGATCCGTGCTCGCTAACCCAGCGTAACTGTCTGCTTGTGCAAAGTTTACCACCACGCCTGGAGCTGATGGAGTTAAACAGTGAACAGCACAGCTAATTACCATGTACTGCTAACCTCGGTTGCTGGTTCATTTTGAGACCCTTTAAAATATGAACTGTGTATTTTACCCCTATGCACTCTCTTAATGATTTGTTTTTTTTAGACTGAAATCACTTCCAGCCATCAGTTATACTCGCGGTCTCTACACATGCACTTCTCCAAGCACAAATATTTCTTTTTCCTATTGGTCTGCCAGCCCCTGTCAGAGCAAATTTCACTTTAAACTAAATGCTATGATACTTAAAACCTCTTGGATTACTCGGGCTGCTAGTGTGATCTATGACCTTCCCCAAATGACAGCTGAACTTTCCAATTTGCTTGTACTGCTGGGGAACTGAAGAACACATGCCGAAGAGGAAAACGTTCCTGATGTGCACGAGTGAGGAGAGATTTCTTAACAGCTCTGCTTATTGACGCTCACCTCCAATTCCTAACATCCAAATTAACCTGCCCATCTCATATCCTGGGTGCCCTGACGTCACTGAAAACAGAGACCAACCAAGAGCAGGAAACACCAGCCAGCATCCTGCAAAATCCTCCCTTCCCTTCCCACCCCCTCCCCACTCCCAGAGCTGAGACATGACAGGCTTTGTGGTTTGTCTGGGAGCCTCAGGCAGGGCACGCTGTGCCAGCAGCCCCCGTGGGCATTCCCACAGCAATCTGCAGCTTATGAGGGCCCAGTACAGGCAGGGAGGCTCTTGAGGTTGGCAGCACCTGGCTGCAGACTGACCACAGAGCAGAGCTGCTTTCTGGAAGTTTTCCTGATGCAACAGACACCTGAGCCTGTCTGCGCTAGCATTCACACTGTTAACGGTGCTGGTGTTGACAAGCTCCTCTAAAATGGGTACTAATTCCTCCGGCATAAGCAGGGCCTCAGAAAGGCAAGTCCTGAGTAAAAAGCAGCACCTTGACATCCAGCTGGAAACCCACACATAGAAAGCATGTATCTTGGAGCAAACCCAGCAAGAAACACTGCTTGGGAAAGAGGCATGGAGCAGTACAGCAAGGATTGTGCCCAAAAGAAAGGGGATGGCTGCCTGAGCAGGTGAGCGTAGCCCAGGAAGACAGCCTTGACCTTTGAGGGTCAGTTATCTCTTTAGGAGCTTGTGTTTTAGAGCCTAAACTTCTTTCAGTTTCGTGGTTGGAAGCCTACAGTTAAAACACTCTGAATTCAGTGACCACTGAAAATGAAATCAGAAATAAATGTTACTTGGAGCACACAGAGTACTTCCACCTGCTCCACAGTTTCAGCTGTTTCTCTTTTCACCCTGTTCAAAAGCCCCGTCTATCCTCTCCCGAGTCTGCATCAACAAGGCTTACACCAGGCTCGTGCCTAAGAGACTCTCAGCTGCTCAACAGGGATACAAGTTTTAGAGTGAACCCAGGGCCCACCCCTTCTGGTTGCAGAGGTGAATTGCTTCTACCTGCGCTCCTAGGGCTGGCTATGCCCCTTCACCAGGTGCTCCATCACTGGTTCAGCCTGTGACCTAACAGCTCCCAGACAGCAGCATGCAGGCTCTTGTTCATCACAGGCAAAAAAAAGCAGAGCTAATGGTGATGGCTATGTGAAGAAACAGTGTTTTGTAGCTGCGAATTTGCTCAAACAGCGTTATTGTGCTCTCTGTATCTGTTGTTGTTGCCATGGAAGTAAATAAGAGGCATTACTTTTGAAATGACCTACAGATATGCTGCCCAAAACAGCTGCTCTTCACTCAACATGACCCAGGCAAGGCAGAAGGTCGGACACCCATACCTTACTGTCTCTAAGAGCCAGTTGTAACCGTCGAAACAGCCCCCATGTGTCCCCCAGACAGGCATTCAGTTTGGTACAGAGCATCCCCAGTCCTAAGGTCTCATTTTTGGGAGCGTACCGGTGTTTGACAGCTCTGTTGATAACACACAACACAGTCACCATCCTACATTCCCATATAAACTTCCATGCCATAAACCCATCATCTCTAATGCCGTATCAAGTTCCTATGTGTAACAGAGTAAGCTACATTCAAACCAACACCGAAGGCTGTATTTTCCCCCTCGGGTGGTACCAAAGCCATAGAAACGGAGCACCAGTCCAGACTTCAGACAAGCACAGCATTATAACCTGCCCAACTGAGATGCTGCTTAGAGACTGTAATACTCACCAACAAGAACTGCAAAGTCTGTGGGTTTTCCTCTCTTTCTGTTGATATTTGCTACCAGCTAAAAAAAAAAAAAAGCACACCACGAAACAGCAGAGGGTCCCTTTGCTCAGAGTGCAGCCATTGAGCAGACGATTCTCCGAGAAGACGATTTACTTCTCTGTGCCAGCTACTACTTTGGTTTTGCTTCACTGGCCATAAATTTTCTGTCCTTCAGAGTAAGAACATAAACCATCAGTTACAGAGAAACAGCATACAACTGAAAAGCCTTAAAAACACACAGAAAAAAACCCAATGTTCTGTAACTGTAGATTCTCCCACTACTGGTAATGACGTTAAACTATAAACCACAAGTCTCTTGAATTCTGTCTCTCATGGCCCCGCTTTCTTTCTCCCATATCTGTGAAGCTTTTTTTTTTTCCCTCCATACTTTCTATCCCTCGAGCTCAAGCGGGAGGGGAGGCTCTGCGGCAGGGACTGTGCCTATGCACACTACATCAGCCTCCACATAAGCATTTTAATACTAATCTTCATTTAATAACACTGCATCTGCTCAAAAGATAAGAAACGCCAAAAATGAACCTGTGCAGTGCTAGTTTAGCTCCCCTGTGCACGATGATACAGCTGTTATGGATGTGACCATGGCTCCCCGTTTCCTGTGATCCAGTTTTCTTCAGTGCAATTGATGACCTCAAGTTTCCAGTTGTTTCTGGACTTGGTGCCCAGCTGTATCTCAGCACAGCGCTGCTGTTTCTACCATGTAATGCAACGCAATTTGCAATGTAAATGCAAATCTGACAATCGTGGATAAGTGAGCACTGTGCCTTCTGTGTCAGGCTCCAGCTACGCAACAAGCATGCCGAAATTCACGGGTGGGAAGGCAGCATTTAAAAGATAGATTCATAAATAAATTCCCAACCAAATGGCAAGAAAGCACCGGGCTAAGAACAAATGACCTCGTTTAGGCAGATTCAGTCAGAGCCTTGTGTTTGTGAGCACAGGGCTTGACATTCCAGCTCTGCAAAGGCAGCCTGGGACCTGGGCTCAGTTTTTGCTCTGTCAGGTGCCTGCTGTGTGATCCCGGGCACTTAGTGACCTTAATTTCCCATATGGAGTATTAACAAAGAAAAAAACTCCAAGCACTGCAATGCTTGGACACCAAGCGACCGATTACAATAACAAGAAAACTCTAACGAGACCAACATAGAGAAAAAAAGAGACCTGATTCTTCTCCAACACCCCTAAAATGAATAGGACAACTTTCAACTGGTAGAAAAGCAACCAACCCGGATTACAGCCCACACAGCTGTTTCACAGCCATCCTGTTTCTGTGCAAGGCATCAGAGTGGCTCCGCTAACGCTCTCACCCAGCCTCACAGCTCCACCACATGGCAGGGAGTTTCTCAGCTTTCTGTACAGGATTTACTGAAAGCTCAAGCGTGCAGTCAGAGCTGGAATGGAAAGCAAGAGTTCTGTCTTTCCATTGTAAGCCTGACTGAAGCATCTCCTATGCTGTTGGCTCAACATCTGGCCAAACCCACTGATTAGATATAGCCATTCCTTAAAAAAATTAATTAAAAACTAAAACAAATTTTAAAAGCCCTGAGAAACAGGCAATAAAAGTCAAGGAAGATGTCCTTTCTGTCTTTTCCTCCCCCTCTCTCCTTGGGCAGGCCAAAGTATGTGTGTCAGCTCTATAAACTGAAGATTACATTGCCTTAACCTTAACCTAGTAATATGTCTGGCTTGGGATGGTTTCAGGCCTCTCTCACTGAGCTCCAGTGACGTCAGTTGGGTACAGAAGTTTCAGCCAACAGCCTGACCAGAATGAGATCCTGAAGTGGCAGCTTCACAGAGGTGACTTCTCAGTGACCGCATCAGCTCAGGATTGGTCCACACCTTCCACACGCTTCTGAGCAGCCTTCCACTTTGCAGATGAGAAGCGTTTCCGCTTCCTGCGCTGTGTAACAGAGGAGGCTCGCTGTGAAAACACACTCCCAGATAAGCAGTTGGAGTGGAAACACAAGTTCTCGGGTGCCCTGAAACATTCCTAGCCAAACAATTACTCCTTTCATTACCCACGCAAGCTCCTCGAGCCCAAGCACTGCCACTTAGCTCTGCCCTTCGGTACAAATGGGAGAAAGCATTCTCTGTTGTGCACAAACACCCTGAGCCACGCCAACAGGTTGCTGGCTGATAGGCGTGCTGCCTGCAGGGCTCAGCACCGAGAGCCAGGCAGCTCAGCAGGGACAGTAATCCAGATGCTGGAGTGAAGGAGAGAGAGGCAAAATATCTGCTCTGCTTCGATTTACAGCTGCAGCCAATAAAAGCTTTCAAAGTCTCTTCTGCAAGTTAACATTACTAGAGGATTTGCAGCATTCACCAGAGCACACAATGCAAGGGGAGCATTATTACCAGCGAATAAACATGAAATGTTTTTGCCACCATGGATGGTTATGTAGATTTGAACCAGTCCTGTTGTTCAGCGCAGGGCTCCAGCAAAGCCTTGTCAAAATCCATCCCCAATCAGCCATCATCTCAGTGTAAATCAAAAGGGAAACCAATCTCAATGTCTCTTACTGCTTTTTTTCTCCCCTCCAGCACTGGCTGTGTGAGGGAACGAGCCAGATAGACACAGATGCCGCGTATCTTCTTAGAGATCTCTATCTTGGAGTAGCATTATTATGCAAAAACTTGCAACTTCGAGCAGAAAGAAAATAAAACACATCCAGGCTAAAAGCTGGGTAGGGTGCCTTGGAAAAAACAGGGACGAAGCTTAAACGACTCAAAAGCCAGAAGGCAAATAAAGGCTCCAAAATTTCTGTTTTAACCTCACGGTTTCAAGAAGCCTTTCAGTCCTCCAGAGGGAAGAGAGGGGAAGGATGGGTCCGTCTCCATACGCGCAGGGCTGAGGCTGATAAAGAGATTCACAACCAACAGAATTTCAGCAGTTTGGCAAAGGAAACGGATACGTTACATTAATCTGCATGGCAGGGACTTGTCTGAATCGAGCGCGTGTTGCGAACGACCGCCATTAGAAATATCCCACTGATACGTGGGACGTAAAACCGACTCGTTGCAGGTTTCATTTTGAGCCCTGCGAGCACGCACAGGCACGGCGCACAAAACACCCTTCACTTTATTACAGTTTTAAATCTTTCTTCCAGGCCTGGCCTCGCAACCGCTTGTCTTGATAAAATAGGTCACTTGAAAAAGGAAAGCTCAATAAAACGAATTACAAAAACAACAAGATTAAACTGATTGTGCTGTTTTTGTACAGCGCAGCTGAATTCTGCAAATACGCTGCTGGCTGCGGTTTGGCATTTAACAGCATGCGATCAGTGAGAAGGAGGAAATTTTATTCTCATTAACTGTTGCAGATTTACTGCAGTGAAAAAGGGCTATGTAACCTGAGAAGTGACAGAATGGAAAGATCAAAGCAGCAGTCTGGAAACTAAATAAACCTTCTGGCTACTTCCTGCAAGGAAAATTCACTCTGGCAATGTAAAACAGAGTCCAGTTAAAAACTACTCTCAGTTTTATGAGCTGTCACAGCAGCTTGAGTGGTTTGGACCAGTCAAGTTTAGAACATTATATTTCCTTGTTTTTGTCTCAGATACTTCTGTAAGCAGTTTTATAGTTTCTTTTTCTTTTCTTTCTTTCTGTTTTTTTTTTCTTCTTTTTTTTTTTTTTATTTTAAAGAGAAAAATAAAATTCTTCTCTTTTGGTTGAAATCGAGAAGGTCACAGCTAAACTCATTAAAAACAGGCAGGTCTTCATTTGCACATTCCATTCCCATTTACTACGTTTTAATATTTTACTTGGAGATTTATAAGCAATGTACATTTGCTTTAATAACTCTTCCGCATTCTGTTCACTTATTGTTTAATATAAGTGCAAATCAGTTTACAGAGCCCAGATGGCTTGTAAGCAGGGAGCCAGTCTATTCCTAGCAGCACATCTGGAGGGACTAGAGCGGCAGACAGAACGTGGGAATTAATTAAGGTTACATTTCAGAAGAGACAGACTCAGGTTTGGGGGATTTTTCGCTAAGACATTCCAAAGGAGGTGAGCTAACTGCTGCTGCAGTTTGGCATTCTTTTAACATTCTTAATAGCCACCTAAAGCACGTCGGTTAAATGAGGCTAACTGCAGGTGGAATATAATAAAATACAAAGCAACTGAAAAAATGTTAAAGACGACTGCGAGTGAAAGAGGCCCCAGCATCTGATATTCCAAAGGAGCTGGAGTGCATTAAAACCTCCATGCTAACTCTTCCCAAACGGCATCTGCACTGTGCTGAAGGGAAAAAAAAAAAAAAAAAAAAAAAGAAGTCACACCTTTCAAATATTCCTAAGCAAGCTATTTCACCTATTAGCATACCAGGGCAATTGTTCAGAGCAATTAAACAGCCCTTACAGTAAATGAAATGAGTGCAACACGATCCTTCTTGATTACAGACCACACAGCTCGGAGCAGTGGTGTGGTCCGGTCACGGAGCAGTGAGGAGAGCTCTGCTCTGCTGGAGGCTCTGGCACCTGACTTCGGATGAGCAACCTCTCCTTCTCTCCTTGCCTTTGGGCCCTGCACACCTTGGGCTCTTTGTGGGCAGGGCAGTGTGCTGCGCTGCGGACATCAGCTGCGTGCTGGGAAGCATCTCCTGGTACAGACTGAGAACACAGGAATAATATAAAAGCAACCAAGCACAATAAGAAGATTCTGCATAACAAATACTATTTAAGAAGAACACTGTCCTTATTTGGATAATCCCAAATCAAGGCGGTGCTGGAGCCATTCCCTTGTGCTACAGTAATCAAAACCCCTGCAGGGCAGCGGATCCTGCTTCCTTACCACTATGTTTTAGATGCAAGATCTTCACTCCGTGCATTTATAACACCTGAGCAGATGCTGTTTTGATGAATACAAAGAAACGGCTGAGCTGACCTGGCTCCTGCACGTGAGCAGGTCATAAAAGCTGCACTGCCCAACTCTGCATGCTTCATCGTGTCATGCCGTACGGAGCTGCATCTGAAATTGAGTGAAAGCTTCCTGATCACACCGAGTTCACCTTCTTAAACATGGAACCTACAGACAGTTAGGACAACAACGCAATAAAAAAATACAACTACAAACTGACAACATTTTTGTGGGATAAAAAAACCAACAGAAAGCCTTACTTATCTCGAGAAACTTCATTGGTTCTGGGCCCCTCTTTAAGGCCTTTTCAATTTCAGTTCAGTGGGATTTACAATTTGCTAATACCGATGTGTGATAAACTAATAAAACTTGCCTACAAAGTTATAGGCCCAATTTACTAGTAAAAACTAATTCAATTCTCCTGGGAAATGCAAATTAAATAGCATCCAAATGGCAGAAGCTGAGTACAACATTTTCCCTGCGTCGCAAAGAAAACATGGGGCTTTTGTTATTGTTTTGGTTTTTAGATAGAGCTCAAGTACGGAAAACAGAAAGAAACACAGAACTAAATAACATCAGTAAACATCTGAAAGTAGAATCACTGTAATAACAACTTCCACTCTACTGGCTTCCTATTCCAGTAATTAAGAGGTTTTATACTTCTGTACGTTCACCTCTGAGTCGCACCTCTAAGATAGGAAAGCATTCAAATAACAAGGAAAGGAAGATGCAGAGATGGTCATTCTGGCCTTTTTTCTTTTTCCTTAAAGACGACCAAAAACCAACAGAGACGCCTTTTACTGCCTACTCACGCACCAGTTTCCCCAAGACAGCACTGCGCTGCTGAAAGGCTGGGCAGGGAGAGCTCAGACTTGTCAACAAACCGCCTGATGCTTAAAAGCAGTGTTTCAAACGGAGGGTGCAATAGGTGAGAAATGCTCCATAGCACAGTTCCCAACTCCAGTCATTTCCTCAAGAAGGTTCTTTCTATCCGAAAGGTATCTTGTAGGGCTTAGAAACTAAGCAAGAGATGAAATCCTAAATTCAGTGCTTGAAACAACAACATGGCATTGCTTTCTGTAAATCTAATTGAAGAAGACCGATATGGAAGACGGCTATAAATGCTGACAGAGGAGACAAACTACACGTACAACAAATTTTAAAAGTTGATGTATGTTTATAAAGTGCCTGTTTGCCACAGTATGATGCAGCTGCTGTACCTGACTGGAATGTGAGCTATTCAGTTGTGACGTGACTGAGAGGTTGCAGAGCATTGCAGAAGTTGACAGCAATGAAGGGGGTACAGCCCCACCCAGGTCCTTCCCCTAATAACATTCACATCTGATACTCATCAGGGTACTCAAGCAGAAAAGCCTATGGATATGACTACTCTTGCCATTCAGGAGGGCTGTTAGTACATGCAGACATTACAAGGGGGTAGCTTAGCTAGAAAGAACTGGAGCCACAGTGACAGTGCCCCCTGTGCTGCCACCAGCACCTATGGCCACGTATTGGGCCCAGTGAAGCCCACACCACCAGCTTCCATCAACCCAAGACACATAAAGTAAGTTTTGTACGTCCACACTTCCAACAACAGACACAGCTTAACTGAAGTTAACGCAGGGCAGTCCACAAGGTCCTGGCTCGATGCAATTAACTCACAACGTATCACAGTGACCCACCATGGAGAAACAGCTACAGATTTGGGTCGTGAATCCAGGCAAGGACAAAGATGTCCTATCAAGGACAGAAAAAGAGCCATCCCATAAAAAGAGTCTGTTTGACACACTAAGCCTCACTGCTTCCTGAGAAGACGTTTCAATCGCTCTCTGCTGAGAGGACATACGAGTTCCCACACTGGATCCTGCACACACACAGAAATGCCTTGTCTCAATGAGAACTAAGATAGCACAATGGCAGCTCTGCCATGCTTTGTAATGGGGTTAAAGGATTCTGTATGGGAGAAAACTTCCTCTGGAAGGAAAAAAAAAAAAAAGGGGGGGGGGGGGGGGGGCTGGCTAGCTCCAGCATTCCTAATAACCTTTCTACAGCTACAGAAAGACAGAACTTGGGAACTCTGATTAAGATTTTATAACAAATTGGCATTTGCACTTAAAGTTTGTATCATCATCGAGTCACTGCTGGGGAAGGTTAAAAGTTCTTTCCCCAGTAGGAAAGAAAAATCCCGTGGAAATGTCCACTAGAAGATACTCAGCCGCTGCTATCATGCCTGCGTTTTAAGAAATAATTTCTAGAAAGTAATTAAAACTTGACAAATGACCAGAGATTCCCGAAGCTCTCTTTCAGCTGGCCTTTCTCCCTTACAGCTCAGACACCAAGCTGTCATCACTTCAGCCAAAGGTGAGGGATTTTTTGTTTGCTACAATTGTAAAGCTTTCCCTCTATATTAAGAGTTATCAGAACCAGGAGCCCTGAATACAGATTTTAGTAACAGATGAAAATCTCAAACGTACACCTAAAGCACATTTGCTTCTGAAAGACAGCACGGCAATTCAAAGCTGATCATCTGATCGCAGAAGCCTTTTTCCTAGCCAGTGGAAAAACCTGGACACAAGCTGTCAAAGCAGCCTCCTCGGCCACATTCATTCTGCTGAACGGAAAACAAACCTGATCATCTGTTTGCACTCTGCTCCAAAGCTTCGAGGAAAACGGGAGATGCTGTTTAAGTATTTGATCACTCCTGAGTACGTTGCATTCCAAAATAATTCTATTTACAGATATCTTACAGAACAGTACTACTCTATTCAGAAAGAAGAGCTTTAATCCACAGCTGTGAAACTCACAAAATAGAAGTGTTTTGTTGCTGGTAACACGCTTCTAACAACACCTTGGATCCCTAAAGCGAGGTGTCTGATTCCAGGTCTGTGCTCATGTGCGACTTCTCCTTCCTGCTGACAAACACCAGAAACAACAATTATCCTCACCTGCTTTATGATGTGGCCAGAACAGCATGCAAATTTACAGAACAAATTCAGGGTTAGATACTCCTACAGCTCTTTTCAAAGCTGTTCTGTACGGCATGAACTCACCACCCAAGGCAGCGTTCTCAACTCTGACAGTAGTCAGTAGCCTAGCTTTCAAAGGGAGGTCCAAGCAGCCCTATAAAGGGAAAGTAATGTCTTTGAAAAATTCAACCCTTGGGATATTCCACCTGGTTTGACAAACCTGTAGATGTTCTTACTGCTAATACTATTACTTCATGCTTCCTTGTTAAAAAATAATGGGGGGAAAAAAAGCCCTGTGCTAGCCCAGGTGCATAAAAGCAACTTTTTAAGTCTCCTGCTTTATTCTTGCCTACCTAAGGCTATGCAGCACATCTGGGTATGGAGGCACTGTGTCTCTTAGGGCAGGGACTCCACAGGAGATTGCAGTGATGTCTACACTGCGTTACACAGAAGCCAGTAATTTCATTGGTTACACATCCCTAAACATCTGCTGCTCCAACTCCCCTGGATTCTCTTAAATACAACTTGGTGGAACTTCGAAGGCAGTCCCTGGACCTCTGCTAGAGCTCTAACATCCTACAACCAAGGAAGCACATGGTTTTCACCATCTGCTCCATGCAGCATAACTGGTATAACAATCTGATACATGGCAGCTGGCGTGGGCTGACTTTCCTCGTACAGGTATTACTGAATATTGCTTATGGTGAAAATCTTTTAGGCAACTTGAGTTTGGCCGCGGTCCTTGAAAACTTTCCTTACAGATCCCCTTCCTTGGCTCCAAAAAATCAGGTTGGTGATTAGACAGGCTTCAGTCCTAGTAATACCTCCCTTATAAACGTACTGGGGGCACCAACACTAGTTCAATACCAGCACAGTTTCTCGATGACATGCAGGCACTAGAAAGGTCAGGTTTTACGGTAGACCTGTAAGTACATTTATGCAGGCTCTCCTGAAGACAAGGGGAAGTCCCGATCCACTCTTAGCAAGACACGAGGATAAGAAATACCATCAGAGAAATTAAAGAGCTGATGTATTCTAACCCTTCCTCTCAGGACTGCAGAAAAAAGAAGAAAAAATTACTCAAAGTTGAGTAGCAAAGTCTCCTCGTGGTCATTACCTACCTCACATTTCTCAGGGCATGCTTAGACGATGGAAAAGTCTCCTTACCAGCTCACCCCATTGCTTAGTAAACAGCTCTTTCTACTACAAAGTAATAAAGCCATATATGTGTGTATATATATATAAATCAAGACCAGAAGACACAAACAACAACTAAACGCATAATAAAGTATAACAAATGAGAAGACTGAAGAACATGCATTTACTCGTTATAAAGCCACCCCCCTTCAAACTCACAAAAAACGTTACCATTAATTGACGATCGTAACTCAGCTTTCTTTAAAAAAAGGTTCTGAAAACATACCCAAATATTAATAATAGAAACACGAACCATTTTTATAACGAAAATCTAGATTTATTAAAAGCTGGAACTGCTTGAAAACAAATCCCTGACATAAGGTTCTTGTTAGCTTTAAACTGTAAGCATAAAAATACCCTAGAATTATGTTTTGGTATGGATGAAATGTACACTATATAACACATAAAAAGAGCCTTGACTTGCTGCTATTATTTTTAATTAGGGTCTCTAGCACGTATGGTTTTACCTTCCAACACCAATTCAAATCTGGGAGAAGGGAGGGTCTGACTCCTCAAGCTCATGGGACTGGCAATTCCACGGCTCATGCCTCAGAGCAATAATGCATTTTACATTAGCTCTAAGCATCAGGAAATCCTGGCTTCTGGCGCCAAGAAGTTCAAAACAATAACGACACACATCTGAAAACTAGGATTCGCTGTCCGACTGCCAGTATCTATTCTATCAAACAATTCGGCCCTGCTCTGTTACAACAGGGACAGAATGCTTGCAGCAGTACACGCTGTTTCCAATTAGACTGTGTCTGGACTGCAGATAAACCCATGGAGCAATCATACAAAAAAAAAAAAAAAGCTTTCCTAGAAAACAGAATTGTAATGAGAAATCTGAATATTTACAGGGGCTATCAACAGCAGGCAATTACTAAGTTCACAGTTAGTCCAACTCGTTTTTGTCTGTCCTCTGTTTTTGAGGCAGGCCTCCAAAACCCCTGGAAACGTTACAGAGAAGTTGGACAACCGTTTCTTTTCGTTAAGGATACACCAGGTATACTTTGCTACTCACATTTTAGTTGGAAGACAATCAGATGAAAACGCATCTTACTAATGCAACTCCCTGAAAAGGGCCTGAAATTTGAGGCTGAGTGATCTACTTTCACTCTTAGCCATAGACACTCCGGATTCTTCCCAGAAGACACAGAGACTATCAAGAACACGCAGGCATACAGTGTTCTAGTTAATACAGAAAGCTGTTGTCTCCTGGGTTGCGCGTCTGTGCTAAAGCTGAGAACTACAAGCCACATAATAAGACTCCATATAGCTCACACTTTTGTCACTTTCTTCATCACCAGCACGCCCTGAGATGAAGGCTGCCCATTTGGAAACAATCAGATGACATGGCATATACCAATCTATCACTGACCCTTTCATTAAAGCATTAATCATGCTTCATAAATATGTTAACAATATCACTCTTACTGGAGGTTTAGCAATGAAATTACTTGGCAAGGAACTCTTCCTGGTTTTTGTGCCAGTATCCCCTTCTCAAACATAAGCTGCACACAAAGGGTTGCACACTGATCTAAACTTGATCCTTTTTGAGTATAAACATTATTTTCCCCCTTAAAGGTAACCCATCTTTCTACTTTTATTTTTTTTCCTCCTGATTTAGGATTTTAGTTATTTGAATTTGTTCCTAGAAACACTGTCATCATTGCAACCTCACTTAACATTCAGCTTTCTGGTGCATTGCAGGTAGATTGAAGAAACGAGCGTAACCTTCCACTGCCCCTTGAAAACTACAAGACACCAAGGTAAGAGAAAAAGCTTTTGCTTCAGCTATGCATAATGTAAATCGCTATTATTTTACAAACGGTGACTTGAGTTGTAAGCATTAAAAACAGTGTTAACACTTCAGAAGGAAGCAACTCCAGCCACAGTTCTGGGCACATCCAAATAGCATCAAGTTAAATGGAATCCCGTGTTTGAAGTATTTCCTATTAGAGAGTACAGGTCAATGATGCTCTATAAAAGGAGTCTCCTAAATCTTTCACAATCTACAAAGAAAAGGACCCTCTTCTTTGAAATAGGTCTGTTTGAGCCTGTGAGAGAAGTCTACTTAGAAACGCGAACAGCAATAGCTTACTAAATGAAGGGAGGGAGAGGTCATTGGCTAGTGGAATAACAAAAAAAACACCTCCCAGAAGTCAAGGCAAAACAGGTATCTTTAGCTCATTTACCCAATCTCCAAAATAAACACGATGAGTAATAGAACAGAATACTTTGGGAAGACTTAAGGCAAAGGGAAAAAGTGCAGAAGCAGTTTCGGTAACTGAGAAACTTATTTTCAACATTTTAAGACTGCAGAAGGAAGTATTCTTCTAGGTAATCAGCACCTCAAGCATCTCTTTAAGTAGGTCTAAATAACAATGTCTGAATGCTACGGTAATTGTCATAATGCAGTCATGACAACACGTTATAGTTTTACTTTCCTGTAGCTTTTAGAAAACTAATATGGATTATAACATGTATGTTAACATGCAATTCATGAAGGCAGACCAAAACGGCATTTTCAGCATCAATCACTTCCATTACGAGAGCAAGAACTGGACAACACAAAGCCTTATAAAGAAACCTGATCAGCCATTTCACGACCCTCTGGGTTCCCCCTTCCAGCTCAGGATATTCTGTGATTGTACGCATTCTTTACAAACAACAACTTACCTGCTAGAGAAGGGATGCTGCCCAACGAGGTCTCCATTTTGAAGATGATAGTCACTGAAGAAGTCTGGACTCACTGCTCCATCGGGTGCCATTAGGCCATCTACAGAAACAAGGAAGATACAAAGACTGTAAGAAGAAGCACAATTTCAAGGCCAGAGGGCAACATACTCTGCGCTGGTTTGTCTCAGAAATCTGTTAGCAACATGGAATATTTCTGGGAGGAACATCAAGCAACAATAATACGGAAAAAGAGCAGCTCCAGCTACAACAGAAAACGCACTGGGACTCCACAACTAGCCTACTGCCCTAAAGGACAGCTGTACCTAAGGAAAATTCTCTTACCTCTTCACCTTATGGTCTGGAGAGACTATATCAAGAACCACACTGTCTGCCCCATCAATGAAAGTGAGCACAGAGGAAAAAGTAATGAGAAGGGTCAAACACAGGTCTACAGTAACAGCAACAAAGGTTTCAATTCATCAAGACTGCCTCTCACCACAGTATCTTTTAAAATTGGTTAAAGAAAGCAAATGAGAAACAACAACAGGAAAGCAGCTTCAAAATCAATTCTTTTCCCATATCCCCTATTTCAGGGTCGCCTTGCTATTTATTCCCTAAAAGAGCGGTCTTTTTACATGATGTACTCACAAGAACACATACTACTGTTTTCTTTTGCTTCCTTTATATTGAAAGCATCAGCATACAAAGATGTAAGCATCTGTAAGGCCAGTAGTATTCCTTAAAGGCTTTACAGTCTCAGGGGCTGACATCTTCCCCTGTTACATAGCGTAAATCCAGAGCGTCTTTGAAGTGAAGTCAGTGAACTGACCCCAGCTGAATGAGATCCCAGCTTAACTCTTTCCTGTTCCCATCCCCAAAACTCACTCCTTGTTAACATTAAGGGTACAGTTATTACTTGGTAATATTAGGCTCTGTTTGAATTAAATTGTTTTACCTGGTGAGAGCCTATCTCAGTTTGTTCCCATTACTGTATGAAAATGATCCGAGCTGGATAGAGCAGAGAGCAGCCCAGTAAGAACCAGGCAGAAACAGGTACATTCTGATGGACAATTCAATAGTTTACCAGAGGAGAGAGATTCCTAATGACTAGGAAGTTACAAATGCCATTCCACTTTAAAGAAAGAGAGATAAGACCCAGGGAATCACAGGCCACTTAGCTTAACCTCTGTGGTTTCAAATCTACTAAAACTGCCTGTGCAGGAAGCAGTGGAAAGTTACTTACAGGCACAGGGGCTTAAAGATGACGACTCAGGCATTCAAACAAATCTCCCTGTGCTTTATGAATTCACCTGATGTTTTTTGAAGATAATATAGTGACAAATGATGAAAGGAATAGAATTGACACATCTAGATTTCCAACAGACGTTTGATGAGGTGCTACGGAGATTCATTTAGGAGATAATACCTCATGGGAAAGTGACCAAATACAAGGCAACCGATTGTAAATGGAAAATGCTAGCCACGATCAGACTGCATTTTAGCAGCGTAAGATAGCTGTAAATGGCTATATTCTAATTGTATACATGTGCATACAGCATGTGAAATGGTATTACTTGACAAGCAGATATTCTGGCGCAGATCTGTATTACTGTCTTTCAGCATGTTCAGATAGACACGAATGCTCTGTGATAGCATAAGAATGTCAAAGGACCAAAGAAAAGGGAGGAGAGCTGAAACGGCTCTTATTAACACACGCCAAAATTTGCTATCTGTGTATTTTTCACATTAGCATTTTCACACTTGGAGCATTTCATGGGAAAAACAATCAAACTCAGTGACTGTTTAAAATGGGCGAGCTTAAAACTTAGTAAGAAGTTTATCTGCTTTCAAATGCCTTGCTTTCTTCCCATCAATAAAACAAGCGTTGTATTTTCACTCTGAGGCCAGAGTTACCACTACTTCAAATGTCTTCACTCAGGAGTGCTAAGATTCAAGCCGTAGCACTCAGAGTTATGGCTCCCGTGAATTTAAATGAAAATGGAAGCACACGGATACCATCAGCAGCTGTATTGTGATTACAGTTAAAGGACCATCTGTTGTTATGTACATTTCAACACAAATTAGGGTTAAGTACCTTCGAAGCAAAGGAGACGCTGAACTCGAAGGTAACTCCAAAGATTCCACCAAGTTTTTGAGGTAGGGTTAGATCGCTTTTCAAGAGATATTCGATGTGTTATTCCAATAGGAACTCACCTTGTCAACAGCAAGCTAATATTGTTACGGCTGAGGACAGCTACGTACCGTGTGAGCTATCAGCACAGGTCACCCAAATACAAACATGTCACTTGTGACTGCGCAAGAACTATTATTTTTTCTCATTTCTGACCATCTAACACTCCGTCCTCCACAAACCCAACTGCCTACTCCAACTGGTACAACCATCTGTAGCCTTTTTAGAGAAAAGCTACGTCCCTTCTGGCCCCATCTCAAAAGTATAACTCTGGCAGAGTTTAGAAGCACACCATTACTGGCACTTGCTGGAAGGAACCCGAGAAGGGAATCTGCATTTTGAATATATTCCCTTGGTTTCATACTTTCTGAAACAAAAGCGTTTCTCAAGCATCTGCAGAACATATCACTGGAAATCTGCCCCTCCTTACTGGTCAAGTAGCAATTCCAACACAAAAACCTTTGTTCAGATAACATTAAGCACTTAACATAAATGGTTAAAAAGCAGGGAACTCATTGCTTACAGCGACACTCCGTTTCTAGCTCATACTGTTTGGAAAATAGGAGGCCCTGTGAAATGAGCAAAGGTTTCTGCCTGTAAAGCAGACACCACAACAGGCACACTGTCATGTCTCCAACTCAGGAAGCCCGAAGTAGACTTGGTGTAATTAGAGAGCCTGCTACCATATCACACACGGCTTACACTGCTCATCTTGGAGGTCCAAGTACAGTGAAACAAAACTGCAGGACTCAGAAAGGAAAAAAAAACCTTACCACTACAGAGGCAAGTTGCTACAGCTGACATACATAACCGCACAGATGAATAAGAATCCTTGAGTTCTGCTCTATTTTGAGAATTATTTTTTAAATGCTACGGAGATGCTGCATATTTATTTTCTCGCAGTAACTACAAATAAAGCTGACAGATTTCAGTGGTTTTGTTTTTCTCACTAATATTCCTGCGAATTCATCCAGAGTCAGAGTTTTGTGACTCATGCTTCATAGCAAAGGACTGGATACGTGTATGGAAAATCCAAAAGCCACACGCACATACACAGCTATGCAGGAGTTTGAAAAGGAAATAAAACCACAAGCTTGAGAGCATAAGCCAACCCTTAGTTGTTGAAGGTTATGAAGACATTAATCCAGTGGGCAAATTATTTCATGAGATCTCCCTGCAGGCTGATACTGTACCTGAAAGGGTTGGCAAGAGCAACCCCTGGAGAGAGGATACTGGACTAGATCCATCAGTGTCTCAATCCAGTACGCCCACTTCTATTTTCTTACTACAAAATCTTTACAAAGAGTAAGGGTAAATTCCACACGAGATCCCCCAGAGCTATGCCAGGATGCACTATTGGTGTGAGTAAGCTACTATTACTCCTTTAGAAGATATAAAAGGAGTAATCTTCAATACGAAAATGACTCCTCTCAATTTTAATGTTTCAATTGACTTCTACAGATTATCAAGTAATAACCCATTTCATACGATGATCTCAAGAAAACAGAATTAACATTAGAAATTGACATGCTTCTTTAGATATACGACAGCACAATTAGACAATAATTCACAGAACAGTTGTTTCTGCTCAGAAACAGACACATTTGATGTGGCTCAACTGAAGTCTTGCATCAAGTTCTGCAACAAAGTTCCATTGCAGAACTAAAACAAGACAGAACAAAATGCAGCATCAAATCCCATAGCTGTACTGCTCTGTGAATTTAACAGGGATGAGAAAAGGTTCGTGGTTGGTTAAGCAAACAAGCTATGAATGTAAGAAAGAGCTGTGAGGGAACACAGCAGGGCCACCTTCATTTAGATCAGCTCTGCTAGCTGAGGCAGACCTGTTCCCATTTCTAAGGACCTGCCACACTTTGTACTCCATGTACATGGAAAAACAGCACTCAATTCTTCATTAACACCTTAGCAAGGACAAACAAAAACCTAGCAAATACACATCAGCACTGCTCCCAATGACACACACAGGCAGCTGTACCACTGGTCTGAGCATTCTTACTACAGCAACAGGCCAGATCCTGGTTTCAAGTACAAACAGAGGTAGCTATCCCAGCGCTGAATATCAATATGTGCTGCTTACCTGCGTTGTAGTAGAGATCGGGTCTTTCCAGAATATCTCCTTCGTGGATGTAGGGCTCAATAGGATCATCCCCATACAGATACTGCTCGCTGTCATCCATCTGCCGACTCTCCACCATCTCCAGCCACTGAGAGTTGTGCCATCGAAATTTCTCACTCTGGATTTTTTTTGCCCATTCCTCATCATATTCCTGTTAGTAAAAAAAAAAAAAAAAAACTAAAAATGACCACACAAGAGGCTGTGATGAAGAATAGACAAAGACCTGTTTGGTTTAACAGGAAATAGCAGAGGAATTTAACATCAGCAAAAGATTCAAGTTTCAGCACTCGCTGACTTAAATCTTTTAAGTGTGTAGAACGCTTTGAGCTAAAAAGGCAATATTTTCCAAACACCAGGCCTCATTCTGGTTTTGTACGTGCAGCAGCAGTACAATCTTCCCTTCACAGTTTGTAACTCTGCACTGTCCAGAAAATTCTCCTGCTTTGAGCAAGGGAGTTCCATCATCATGGTCTCCCCACCTGAAGCGTCAGGAAGAGCCTGTTACTGCCAATTTTCAGAGGGTCCGCAGGAATTAAATATTAACACTGGCCAAATATTCTGTTTGATCTCATTAGACAAGCATTCATTACAGAATCACAGAATGGTTTGGGTTGGAAGGGACCTTTAAGATCACGTAGATCCAACTCTCCTGCTAGGCAGGGACACCTCCCACCTGACCAGGTCGCTCGCAGCCCCATCCAGCCTGGCCTTAAATGCTACCAGGGAGAGGGCAACCACAACCCCTCTGAGCAACCTGCTCCAATTACTCAAAAAGAACAAAAAAGGCTGTGATAAAACCAGTTAAAAGTCTTTGTTTCATGAGCACCAGAAAAACAGGATTTAGTTCTCAGCTTCCTGTCAAACTTCAAAATAGATTGCTACTTTTAATACTGAACACCCACAAAACTGGCACAAAACATTCACGAATAAGTTATGGGAAGCAAAGGCAAAACTAAAGCCAGAGTAGAACTTCCCCAGAATGCTGAGGGAAACAGGATATAGGTATAGGCTACTATGGAAACAAAAGGTAGTCACGAAATTTTGGGCTGGAATACAGCCTAACTGCACTCTCTGATGATGTGACATTCAATGTAAAGGAATATCAGAAGGAAAAGACTTAACAGTCAGTGCAATCAGCTGTTTAGAAGGCTCCTCTAAGCAGACCGGACTGCCTGGGCTGTTGATTACGACTGAGCAATCACAGACCTTGTAATACTCCTGTTTTCAATACTGCTGGAAAAACAGGACACAACTAGCTATTGGCACATGTGAACATATTAAAGTTGCAGGTGTTATCAATTTAAGATTCACAAATAACGCACAGTGGCTGATACCTTTTTTAATCAAAGAATCGTGACCGACAATAACATTCATAACCAATAAAGCGTTTCTATTTGTGGGAAGAAACATCCCTGTGAGGCAGGTCTCAGCACACCCACCTCACTGCCTTCTAACTTAACTCTAAAAGAGACAGAAAATGAAAATCATTTCTTACCTTAAGATAGTTAACATACGCTCTAGACAGACTGCCCTCTGAGATCTACCTGGAGCACTTTAAGGTTTTTAAAATCCATTTTACTTAGCCCAGAAGGGAAGGAAGATTGTTCATACAATTAACAACCATGTCTTGGCTGCAGAAGTAGTAATTTCTTAAACTGCTCCATCTAGACACGCAAAAGCAGATCTGTCTACAACCTGAAGCCAAAAAACAGCAGTGAAGACAGATCAAGTTGGCTTAGTAGCTCAGGTTAAACTTTTAAAACCCCTATGGACTGAATTCGAGCTTTTAAACTTACTTGTCAGGATACCTTGTCTTCACTGCTGTTAACCTGACCTGGGTACCACACTGTCTATCTAGCCTTCGCCTTTTCCACCCTTCCGACCGCTGGCAACACAAAAACCAGGCTGGTTCAGTCCTTCTGGCAGAGGATTCCCCAACTCTGCTAACCAGCCTATCTCAAGGCTCCAAGATTCCACAGGGAACCATGTCGCATTGTACAACCACAAACCATTATGCTATGGCAGTGGGTTTTAAAACCGTTTTACTTGGAGGAACAAGAAGTTCATTTCTCCTGGCTTACAGCATGAGGTGAACTCCTTTTTGATGGGACATCCACGCACGCTGCAAACCTGGGGCCCTGATCAGCCTGTGGTATCGTTCTCTATTTCTCAGACCGTGCCTCTGATCAGCAGCAGTTACGTGATCTTTTTAATTCCCCTCCGCACCATCCTGGCACTCAAGCAGTTCTGTTCAACACCTGCTCTCATGCACAGCGCCCACGCACAGAACAAGCATCACCTGTGGGGTCTATAGAGGCTCCCAGTCCCTGCTAGCCTCCAGCAAAATTCCAAGCTCCTGTCAACCGTACAGTAACGCGGTATCCTTAGGGAGGAAAGCAAAGCAACCAACCTCACACCTCACACCATTAGGAAAAAGAACACCTCATGCTGTTTCTGCTGCTTGATATTTCCCCCACACACACACTTGGGCTCTCAATGAAACGGAAATCCTAGAGCGTTCCCTGGGAAAGGAAGGCTCAGCATCAAAACCTATAAAATGACCCAGAAAAAAAAATACTGAAAGCAGGAGTTTCAGTGCCACCCGACAAGCATCTTGGAAACATCTACTCTGCTGCATCTGCCAGAGCTAAAACGTGGACCATTATATCAGCCCCCAGCAGTTGCAAATTACTTACGAGCTTTAGAGAAACACCTTGTAACCGCCAGAGATCACACTGCAGTCTTAGCAAAACTATTCCCAGAAATCACGATTGCAAAGGGGTGGAAGAAAGAAACAAACTGAACCAACAGCAAATTAGATTAATCCATGGGAAAGCTGAATTCCTTTCACATTATCTTGTTTACTTCTAAAAGCTCCCAAAAGCATCTCTACTGCACATTTACCATCAGCGCACTTTGAACCTCCCAGAGATTCCATAAACAAAGGAATCCCATTTAGCCAACCCCACCGCCCCATTCCACGCTACCATTCAAACTGGCTGGACATTTCCCACACATAAACATTAACTTAATATCCTTCTGAAAACAAAACAGTTTACTTTTTTTAAAGATCACTCCTATGCATTCTACATTCCTCTTGTTACACCAGGAGGCTTCAAACCTGCGGGTATTTCCCCTCAGTCATCCATAAACTTTTGGAAAACAGGACGAGCAACTGACTGGCAAATTACTGGTTCTGAGGCTGAACAGTTTCACATGACTTGCAAATCCCAAGCTACCGGTTCAAGCACACAGTCTGGTTTTTGGGTCCGTAACCTGCGCTTCACTATGAATGACCGAGAACAAAGAGATGGCCAGGACACAATAGGATCAGCCATGAGCTGTATCAAGGGTTTCATTCTGGCGGCAACCCTAGAAAAGGATGATTTGCAGCAATCTCGAATGATTTACATAACCTCAACACAAAAAAGTTCATTTAAGTACTGCACGACTGAGGATACGTCTGTAAATTTTCCGCAGAAATGGGCAGAAACACCACTGGGTAAATGATTAATGGAATCACATCAGAATGGAAGAAAAGCCGTAAATGCAGGACTACAGCCAAAAGGCACAAAGAAACCAAATTAAAGAAACCAAATTAAAGAAATTTAGGGCAAAACAATTCCCTAAAACATAGTAAGGCTTCCAGTAATTATATTTTCAGCTATTAAAAGTGCCTTCTTGAAACTAAGGAATGCCCGCAAAAATTAAACCAGAAAACTAAACGCTATGGAGACAAACACAGCTTTGTCCCCTCCGGTGCTTTTGAACGCCAATCCACCAGAAAAGCAGCAGATGGAATGTGCCTATTCTCCAGCCCTCATCCCAAATACAGCATGGGCAGTAACATAAAAGGAGGAATCCTGAAGGTTGATTTTATTCTCTTTGGAGCTCCCTGACATCACTGTTTTTAACATTCGGTTTCCATAAATCCCACAGTGACACGGAAGATGTATGGTTTGACTCCGCAAGGAATGTGCCATCCTTTTTGAAGTTCTGCTTCCAACTTTGTTTACTACTGAACCATTGAAATATTATGAAGCGTTAACTGGCCTATTATCAGAGCGTGTCTGTTCCCTATCAGGGGTCCCTTTTGTCACTGGCTTCCGTCACACCTTGTATCTGATTAACACACTATAGGATAACATAGAGCTACACAGATCTGCTTTGTGTTCTCTCACAGCTGATGAAAAACAGATTTTCCTTTTCACTTTAATGTGGTTGCCCTTTAATTGGGTCTGTAATAGGGTTCATTTGATGCGATTCCTCATACTGTATAGCAGTTTTAGTTCAGTAAGTTGAATGCTCGTTATGTTTAAGGCCATAGTCAGTAAAGTGATATGTTACATTCTTCATTATTTAAACATTCCTAGAACATACAGTTTACAAGAAAGGTCAAATTAACCACTTTTTTAGTTAAGGAGAGATTTATCTTGTCTAGCTAACCAGGATTTAGGCACGTAATTTAAAACTACGCACCTCTGTAAAGCAAGGATAGAAACAGATGGTATGGATCACCTTCTGCGGGTGTCTATGACGCCTACCTTAGGCTAAGTAGTACCAGAAGGCAATTCATCGACAGGTCAAAAAGAACTCTTCTATAACTTCTGCTGGCACAACTCATGGCTACCTCTCTGCAAGTGGGCTCATCACTAAATACATGCTGATAGACCAGTAAAAACCTATGAAATGAAATTAATGGCAAAGTAGCAAAAAGAAGAAACATTCATGTCCCTTAAGTTTAGGTGTCTACATTAAAAACGCTTTGCACAGGATTCCTATGCTGTCAATAACTGAAGAGTTAACGACTCTTTTCCTTGAAGAAATTATAGGTATCTCATTGGCCAACTGTTATGGAAGTAAAAGAGACCACTGGTTTGGCTCACCTTCCTAGTTTTTCACTCCCAAAGAACAAGCACCAGTGCTAGAAGGAAATCTGTGTGGGCACGTTTATGCGAAGACAAAAGAATCAGAGCCCACATGCCCTAACGCTCCCTGTAGTGTGGTTATTTGTCTAGTCCACATGGAGTCTTTCTGCTGGATGCTCTTTGCCACAAAAAGCTACTGGCACCAAAGTGGACTGATTTCCAATTTCATAATGCAGAAGGTAAACGGTGAAAATACAAGTCAACAGTATGGCCAGCAGTCCCACATCCTACTTGCTCTACTGCCCACCTCTCTGCATTCAGGACTGTTAGAAGATAACAGAGGTACACAACAGCATGGAAATAGGGAGCCTTGACAAACTAAGGTAGAAACTCTTTTCCTGGAGTGAGTACAGCGCACACAGAAGGAGGACACCGGGCTGGAGTCAAAGGTTATCTGTTTTCAGAATACAGGGCCTATTCAAATAAAGCCCATGCCAAATCCCCATGGTCTGCTCTTCCTTGATTTTCAGAGTGCTGGTCAACATCTTGAACAGCTGGCCCCAAATCCCTGAGGATTCACAGCACATTCCTGCCTCTTATGTGAACTTCTAGCATTTGCAACACGGAGAACTTGGGTCACAGTGTTCAGCTAATAGACAAAGATGCAAACTATTCATTAACACAGCTTTCCACCTGAGATACATTGCTTGGCTTTCATTACAAGTATTTGGGGAAGAACAATGACAGCTTGAAAAAAAAAAAAAACAACCAAAACACTACACCTTAAAAATACCTGAAGTATATGGATCTTAGATCACAGTGCTGTAGCTATATCTTTGTTTTTTTACTTCTGCACAAAGGATAATAATTCACTCGACATCATAAGGGAAATAAGATGGTACAGTGGGCCCGGATTCAAAGCTGTAAAAAAATACCAAACAGGAAATCTGTCTGAAAACTGGGGAGAGGGAAAGCTCATCAGACCAAAGCCTAAAGATCTGACTGTGGTTAAATATCCTTTGAATAAACTAAAAAAAAAATCATTTAATAAGGGAAAGCAAAGAACAGAAGACAAAAAAGCTGAGCCATTAATAATTTCATCAGCTCTCGATAATACTGTCGGATGTGAACAGAGTAAAACCTTCATGAGTAAACTGACATTTATTTCACAAGCATCAAGAACAGATGTCCAGGACCAGAGGAAAGGCAAACTTCATTTGCTTGAGAACCCCGCTGTTGATTCCAGGCTTTCAGCTGAGCCATGCAACCTGTCCAGCCGTAGGTGTACAGCTACACTCAGCTAACTGCTTGGTGTTAAGGCTCAGCACATGACACAAAACCAAAGCTTTTCTAAATTATCAACAGACTTTTTTCTTTTTTTTTTTTTTTTTTTTTTTTTTACAACAAAAGCAGTATCTTGCTTGTACCAGTGAAAAGCCAAGACTTCCCAGAACATACTACACTAAAGCAACACATCTGTTTCACTTCATCAGTGGCAGAGTCCAGCCAAACTGTATTAAACAAATCATCACTAGTGTAACATTTCCATAATTTCTGTGACAATTACTTTACTATAGAAAGCACATCTCCCCTAAGGCTTAGAAGGCATCTGATTTTCTACAGTGTTATTTCAATCACACTACATAGAGCTTACTGATGAGTGAAAGCAGCATTTATCTCCCTGAGAAGAAATTACCATCAAATCTCTCTTCTCCATCATTTACTTTCTGAATTCCATTATCAGAAGAACTAACCTTGTCAGCATGCATGGAACAAGACTGCAAACTTAAGTTTCTCGTGTTGTGGATTTAGCACTGATAAGAAATTTCAACAATCTTAGAGACGACGTCTGTTCAGACACTTCAGAAGGCACTGGCAGTGTAAGAACACCACGCAGCTGAACACCTCGGTGTTCATAGGCTACTTTATCATATAATAAGAATCTACATTGCAGAACATCTTTTAAGACCAAAGGGTTTTGAGACCTTACTGATTCATATATTCTCCTTTTGCCATCTAGAATGAGTTGCCTTTATAGCCTGTGATTTTTTGGTACTGGAAAATGGAGTGCTACCAGCCCATAACATAGCCAAGGAAGCTGTCAAGTAGTGGTACTGTCTTCCAGAAAATAGGGTGTTATTGGGCTTCCTGTCCCCCACACCAGTACAGCGTTAGCTACAGCTTATGCTATTTGTAACAGCAACTAGATGATACAGCTGAAAAGACCTTCACAGAAAGGTAATTCTCCTAATAAGCCCATGAACCCTGCTTCAAAGTAATCTACCATCCTATGAAACACTCAGTACTGAAGTACTTGATACCTTCTTCCCCCATCCCCAATATCAGCAGAACCAGATCATTTTCTCCTTTTATTCTTCCTCAAGGCCTACGCTTCTCACAGGCCTTGAGGAAGAATAAAAGGAGAAAACGATTTGTGAGAAGTCTGCTTCTCACAAGTTCAGAGAGGCTCTTCCCATTTATTACCATAGCACTCCTCTTTTTTTCCTCATGCAGCAGCATAAAGATTACCTCTTCCCAGGAAGAAAGGAAAAAACAAAGCCAAGTAGATTTTACTCTGCAGTTCATGCTGGATGAGAAGCTGTGTCTTAATGTACTTATTCTTCTGGATTCCACAAAATAAAGGTTGCTGAATAATACTACTAACACAGTAGTATCTACTTACTGAAAAATTAGTCCCATATTGCACAGCTTCCCTTAACAAACCTAACAGCCCCTAAGGCACCTGGAAACTGCACTGGCTCTAAGGAGGGAAAAGAAAAAAGAAAAACAAAAAGTGTTGGAAACATTGATGAATGTCCAGCTTCATCCAATGGATAAACTCTTTCTACTATTTCCCCTGGAGAGGTCTCTGGAAGTGACTGATCCTGGTAACAGCCCTCAGAAACAAGTACCAATGCATCTCAGTTGAAATCTCACTTCTAATGAATGTTAACTGCTACTGATTAGTGAGGCACAGTTGCCACCCTGTATCTCTATGAAGTAAAGCAGAGAGACAAGAAGAATTCCAATACAGGGAGCGTTATGTCATTTTACTTCTTACTTCAGAAGATTATTAAACCTTACAGAGAACAAGCTGCAATATGCATAATTCCAGGGAGGAAGAAACTAAGTAGTGTGATTAACGTAGTCCAATATTTTGATATTACTCTTGACCCACAGTCAAGTTCTCTTCATAAGATTTAATTTCACAGCAGCTGCTATACGTACAAAAGGTGTACGTTCTATACAATTCTAAAAGACTACTAAATGCCAGAATTTCTTCTTGTCAATAGAACTTAATTGGATTAAACAGGCCAAGGCTTTTAACAATGAAATGCAACTCTTACATGAAATCTACATCACTAAGGTCAAAGCATTGTGAAGAATGCCACAGGAAACGTGAAAGCTTCTGGAGACAGATACTCAGAAGTAGACTATATTTACTACATGTGTTATAAGAGCCAATAAAGCAGAAGAGCTTTAATGCTAAGTTCAGTATTCTTTTTTTCCCCCTCTTAGGTTAACAGTTTAAAATAAAACAGCTGTCCCAAAAGTTTCTTCCTATCAATGGATAATTTGACAAACTAAGCCATGAAGCCGAAATGAAACCTGTCGTAGAGTTGAGACAATATTAAGCAGCTCACTATCATACTGCCTGATCCACAGCAAAAAACAGCCAGCTTTGGAACACGCCTCCCATGTTTTCTTTCTGAAAAAAAATACTGGCATCAGGCATTGTAGAAAAAGCTGAATAGAAGCTGCTGGGTAACAGGAGCCATTTGTTTGGAGAACCAAGGCATTATGAAAGCTTGACATGCTTATGCACTGTGATTAATTTTATTTTTATTTAGGTTAAAAAAGCATTCCTTGAAAGTGTTCACAGTGCATAGTTAACTGTTATGAATTTTCAAAGCACGTATGTGCTTTCTGGAAGTTTGGTACACCGCCTTGAATAATGATTGTTATCGTCCTGTGTAAATTCAGCTTTTACTTACATGATTGCACATGGAAAATGTATTCAGTTTGCAAGTATGACCATATTGCTATCCAGTTATTATTTCAAAGTTACATCACATTAAGGTACTCTTGAAGGACAGATGAGAAAAAATCAGACCTACCGCTATAATGTCCAGAGTGTTGTCACAAACTTTGCGTATCTCAGCATTTTTATCATGCATCAGGTCTATAAGATATGCTGGAGCCTCTGGAAAGAAACTGTTAAGGATAAAAGCTGGGGTTTCTTTGCACAGTCTTATCTTCCTCCAATTGCAAATTTCTTTAAGAACCACGGTGAGGAATTTTCTACCACATGAGAATTTCAGCAGCCTTCTCCCCTGCCACCTCTTCTTTTTTTTACATCACCTTTTAAGATATGCCAATAATCCTCCAAGTTTATGAAGAAAAATTAAGTACTCTTACAAAAGACCTGCTACAAGGAAATCTGTATCTCTCTGCCTTTCAGTCTAACGAGTTAAACCATTCCGCAGACATGGACTAACATTTCAACAACATTACACTTCTGTAATCTTTCAGGAGTTCTATTGCCTAAAAAGTTTCCAGTGTATTTGGCTTAAAGATACCAAGGAGATGTCTATAGTGCAAATGAGAGTATTATTATTAGTTCAATTTGAGTGAGAAATGGTACTTGATTCTTAGCGCTGTATCATAACGGTAAAAAATAATCTGTATCATAAAGGTAAATAAAATATTCTTTAAAATCTAGACTCTCAGGGGTCAAAACAGGAGAACATCACCCCAAACAGCTTTTCAGATATTCCTCAGGGCAAAGAGAAGTAAACACATTAAGAGGTAGTCCTTACGTTGTTTGCAAAATAATCGTTAACCTGCTGTCCTTACAAGGGTCCCATTCAACCTACTCTGTTTCAGTACTTCACATTCATCTAATGCCCACAGAGATGCCTCCTTCCACAGCCTTTGGATCACCTGAGTAAGCTCAAAATCAACCATCAGAAGAGACTGAAAACATAAGAAGTGACTGAAGAGGAGTTACAAGTTCTGCATCAAAAGCTGATATGCCAACATAGAATTTTAATCAAGAAAGTGGATGAAAAATGCAAAGCAGGTATTACTTATGGTATCTAGTTTGATGTTAGAAAACACACTAACGTAACTCTATCTACTTAACTTCAGACTATGCACATATAAACATAATAGACAAGCTTCTTGGGCTGCACCATCTTTCAATTAAGTTATTCCGCAGACTATCATTAACAAGTCATAGAACAATTCAGATTGGACAGGAAACAAAGGCTCACATAGCCCAATGTCACTCACTCCCACCCATTTCAAAGCACACAAAATCTGAATCTGTACTATTCATCTTGCACTCCACTCTATGTTTTTCCTTCAGCTGAAATAAACCATTTACAAAGACCTCTGAAGCTACGAGATTTATGGGCCAAATATCAGCAATGGCAAATTAACAACAGTAATTCTGTACGTTTGATCATTAAAAAGATACGAGTTTCCTTGATAATGACATCTCTGGTGGCTTGGTGGAAGACCATCTGATAAAAAACATAGATGATCTGGCAGACAAACTCATCGTCTTCCTGCTGAGCTGCGAGGGAGAAAAGAAAATATATAATTTAAGATCTCACATTTAGATGCTCTTGATGCTTAGAGAAAGCACAGCTCCTACACTATCAGTAAGACAGTTCAGTGGTATGCACGAAAATCCAGCTCCTGACAATAAAATATCAGAGTGTTTCCTTCCCTGTTGCAGTCAAGTAGAAAGATCACATTGCAGCACCACCTGTGAAGGTATAAAAACCTCAAATATACTAAACCACTTGTTCAGTATTTCTTTATCAGTATTAGAGTAATTGCTCCTCCCTTCATACACAAAAACCATAGCCTTATTTTGCAAGAGAACAGGAACAGAGCATTTGGTTACAACACAGATATAGCAGCTAAATGTCTATGAAAGACAAGGCAAAATACCATTTAAAAGCTCAATGAGGGCAGGAATGATTCCAGACTTGGCCAGCAGAGCAGCACAAGAGTCGTCCATAGAAACAGTTCCAATCATTATCACCACTTCTAAAACAAGGTCATCTTCAGCAGAACCTGGAAGTCAGAAAACACAAAGCATTGCCTCTTGGAAATCCTTCATCTTTTCTCAGCTGTATTTTATTCGTAGATACATTTCTGCTTTTCAGTGTTATGTTTCCCCAAACCACCACAAGTTAGAGGTAGACAGACTCTACTCTGAAAGAACACTCTGTAAGTACTCTGAGAGACGCCACTTCAAAAGACTAACCAACTTTTGTACAGACCTGGTTTCAGTTTATCCTTGAGGTATGGAACGAGTTTGTACTCCTTCAGCACAAGCTCCCAATCCAGATCTGGTAGGGTCAAGTTTGCAAGTGTTCCCAGGCATTCAATCACAAATTCTTCCTCTTCATCATTTGATATTTGAGCTGCCAAATCACCAACATAATCCTAACAAAAACACATCAGAAAGATAACAAGCATTAGAGGCAAACAACCTGGGGTTCTAAAGGACTCAAAACTCAGTCAAATCAAAACTAATTCTCAAATGCTAAAGAGGCTCTTCCCCTGAAACTGAGGCTAATACGGCAGTTTCACTTGCAGTTCAAAAATATTCAAGCATTTCAGGATTCTTCCTCTCAGTCTTTCACTTCAAGGGATACGAATCATTTATCCAGATGTTCCATAAGAAGTTACTACTGTGCACACTAACAAAGTTTCAGAAAGCTTTAAGAGTGTAAGAGAATGAAGAAAGTGAATACCGCACTTTGTTAGTGACAGCAGTGACATCACCTTAAAGATGTCAGAAAATGGCTACAAGGTTTTCAAATATAGGAGAGTCAAGACTTTCACTTACTAATTCCCTGCTGTTTTCAGACAAATTGATATTAAATTCT
Source organism: Alectoris magna (assembly GCA_030625065.1). Taxonomy (NCBI): domain Eukaryota; kingdom Metazoa; phylum Chordata; class Aves; order Galliformes; family Phasianidae; genus Alectoris; species Alectoris magna. Next base: position 24,366,639 of record CM060568.1, on the reverse strand, counting down.
TATTTTAATTATACATTTAATTTACACATTTAGGATGTTTTGTCATTCCCCCCCCCCCTTTGTTTTTTCCCCCAGCATCCAGAATTATCAACCCAAACCAATTAACCAAGTGAAGGAAAAAACTTCTATTTTGCCCACTAGCTATAAAAGCAGAGATAGAGGATTACTTGATTATTCTGCACACTAGCAATTGTTTTTGTTCTGCTTGTTGTTCATTTTGGAACAGGGTTTTATTGGATACAGCTTAAGATCTGTTTGTTTTCTCTACAGTGAGGGACCCTCCTAAAATAGAATATAAATACTCACCAATCCATGACACCTGTAAAGGAAAAGTACAGCAGACAGGCTTTTCCAGCAGGAAGAATCAGAGATCACATTAGGCAACAGACAGTACTTACGATAAACAGGTTTTTAGTGGGCCCGTCATGCTGTGAAATATTCCTGATCATCTTCATTAACAATGGGTCCTTAAATTTCAATGCTCTCTTCATGAGCATCTTCAAACCATTTCCTGAAAAGTAAAAGACTTAGGAAGCCCTTCAAATTCAAGTGAGAAATATACTGGCCCCAAGGAAAAGAAGAACAAAATAAACTTTAAAATTCAAAAGGAAAAAGTGAAGAATCTGGACAGGAACTATTTCTTCTCCCAAGCTGAAAAGATAGAACTGCTCTGCACAAGTTCTATAGCTTCTTTAAAACAGCAATCAATATGCACAAACAAACATACATACAATATGTATGTGAGACATCTGACTTTTCGTTAGAAAAATAACTGAGTGCTTCAGGTGTGCTCAATCACTTGTTCAGATCAAGAGAGGTTCTGGATCCAAATCATTATCCTATTGTGAGTGGAGGTGCAGCACAGCTGTTGGTACCAGCTCAGAAATCACTCCCTCAACCCTAAAACACACCATTACTGTTTTACAAGACTATCTACCAGACACATAATATGTGAATATATATACAGACACAAAGACCTGATAGCACAGGGCTGCGCTGTTACAATTACATTTCCAAAAGCTTACCTTGCCTGTAACTGTTATTGGCTTGAATTCTGTTTTTCCATCTTTAATATAAAACTGGATCTCCCTTATCCCTCTTTTACAGAGGGATCCTCTCTTTTATGCAGAGAACTTTGAAGTGCTGTTCAGAAAAATCAATTGATTGCATTTTCCCCTTTTAAAGTCTAGAAATGTATTACAGTAAGTAGTCCATTGTGAAAATTCTGAGCACAAATGAAAATTAGAGCTACCAAATAGCAGCATGCCACTCAAAGCTGCCGGAATGCAAATAATGGAACTTAAAGAGCAATTTAGACAGCTACTGAACAAAATGCAGACATCTATACAACTGAACAATATACCAGAGATACGCTACTAAACAAAAAGAATGGAAAGATGCAATTAAACAGCACTGTACTGTTATTAATTCTGTACTGGTTGGTGAAACTCCAGTTAACTGAAGGTGGACTTTTGGGAATCAGGCTGAACAAAACCTCAATCTCTTCATACAACCATAGTTTCCGAAAGTAGTGTCACCTGTGTATTTTATACAACTGTATGAGAGATGTGGGCACGAGTGGCTACTCGGTGACAGCGCCATTGAGATCAACACTGAGGAGGACACAGCCATATTTGCAGTCTCACTCTAAGCAGGTGCATATATTTTAAATACACACATATATAAACATAACTCAAATACTTATTTCTGTATATATTATCAGAATCTTGTCCCTCCCCCTCCCCCCCCAGAACAGTAAAATCTCAGTATGTTCACCTTCACAGATAAGTTGCACATTTCTTTTGTTAGCAGCAAGGTTAATACAGAAAGAAATAAGCTCCAGGTCAACTCTCTCATCAGGACACTCAAAGAGCATTTTCATCAGCTGCCAAGAAACACAAACACGTTTCAGTCATTAATTTTTCCACAGCAAAGAGCACTGTTCTGTCAACTGTCATATTTAAGAATTCAGCATTTCCATAGGCACAGTTAAGTTGCATAAGCCAAAGGCATGGGATGTCTGGTTCTGTGATCTGAGGATAACAGCTCTTACAGAGTGCCAAAGATGGCAGTCACTCATCACCCTGTAACTAACCCAAGTTATTTTATTGCTACCACCAAATTCTCTGGTTTTTTGATATTTAAACTTGTGAGAGAATAAGTGTTGTTTATTTCTTTTAACATTCAGGTAGATAAGATACAAAATACAAGTTAATTTCCCCCAAAAGTGAGAACACCACCTGGATGTTTAATAAAATTATGATTCCGCAAACAAACCAATTAATTGCAGAATAATCTACTGCTATTTTGCTTTCAGATTACTCTGCCTGTAGGCAAATTAGCTGTGTTGTATCTGCAGCAACACACTTGACCTCTGCAGCTTTCATTGCGATAGCAGAACACTGCTGTATAACAAAAACAACTCATTAGTAATCACGGGTTTGGTGGTTTTTGTTTTTTTTTTTAATAATAGGAGGCACCAACCTGAGTTAATGTAAGTAGATAATGACCTATAACCCCGTTCAGACTGAAATTCCCAGATTCCTCAGGCAAATAACCTTTACATTACCATTACATACGCATCTGGTGCCTGTACTGTCCAGTACATCTCAGGCTATCTCGTCTCATTCTGTTCCATACGAATGTTGGGGATTTTTTTTGAAATGGCACACTGAATACTTGAGCATGACTCAAACACATTTGTTTCCCTTCTTTGTTTCCAGTCGCAGCAGACAAGTTGCACTGCTTTCCCACCACGGGGCTGCAGGGCATCACCCCACTTGCTACTAAAGCCTGTTCTGTTATGAGACACGGCAAGTTGGCAACGCACAGCAGTGTGATGACAACACTGAGATTACTGCAAGTAGAAACAACTGAACCTAAAGATAAGCAGGACAGAAAATACCATATATTGAACTCAACTTATCTCAAATAGGCACGGGAAGAATAAAAGCTACAAGTAAACATTACATATTTGTGCGCTTGCCCCCTGGTGGCAAGACAGTTTGTCATACATTAAGAAAGCGAATAAACAACTCATTTAGAAGGAAAAAATATAGTACTGGGAACAACAGGATTGCAGAAATTTCACTTTGAAATACTTTAATGCAGCGTATCATAGGTTTCTCTCTTAGCAGACAGCATGCTGTCATCCCAAACGGACCCCAAATAAAGCCATACATATTTACGTTTCAACAATTACTAATCTCTTTTTCCTGGGACTTTCATGTACTGGTTTAAAAGCCATCGCAGATTTCTCCCTCCGTCTCTTAAAAGAAGTTGACTCAGATTTCCCCAGGTTCTTTTAAGAACTTATAAAACCTCTACTTTATTAAATTTGTAAGCCTGACAGTCACACAAGAGCGAATTAACCGGAGAAGAAAGTTGCCACTTAACGAGTGGAACATGAGTATTCCAAAACCACCCCCTGCGACTATTCTGTTACAAAACCTTTAAAAAGAGACTTTTTTTTTTAAACCCTTCAAGTAATTTGAAGGGAAACATTCTCATTACATACACAATACCGAATCTGTGGAAATTAGATGTTTAACAAGAAGGAATTATACTGTTAATTACTGAGCTACTTCTCCATAAAGAGGAAAAATGTATCCAGTTTCAATTAAAGTCGTTCAAATTTTAAAATAATAGTTTAGTACGAGCTCCATGTTTCCCATTATGTCTTCATTTAATTTGATTGCTTCTTGTGCCACTTCAAAAGGAAGAGTAATTGCTGCCAAATAGGAAATATTAAAATTAAATTTGTTCTGCTTTTACTATGTCCATTGTCATCTTTTACTGATTTAACAGGAAGGCAGTAAAAAAGACTGCAGCATGTGCAATGAAGAGGCAGTAGTGTTCAATCAGACAAGTCCCATATTGAGTATCAGATACCACAGACCAGGACTGAAATCACTGTGTCTAGACTCTCTGGCACCTGCCTTCACTTATTTACCAGTGACCAGAGGCCAACCCCCACAGCTCTCTGCTCACATACACCTCTGTCCAACCCCCTCCCCGAGCCCAGCTCAAACATCTTTGAATGATTATGCCAGAACTGCATGCCTCAGGAATCTTTTCTGACCGGCTACTCCCTAACTCTGCTGTTTGAAGTGATGCTCTGGTTTCTGAACTTCAGCAGATAATGGCGGACAGGAGCAAAGGGTGCTGTCAAGAGAGGACGTTTACCAGCATTAAGCTGAAAAGAAGCTTATAGATCAAAGAGGGGCCAAACAGGACAACCGTGGTGGAAAACATGTGGGTAGCTGCAGAGAACCTTGCGCACCGCTCTGCGGTACAATATTAAATATCACCATGACATCACTGCCTAACCATGCCCTTTGATTGGCCAGGTTATTACCAATAAATGCTTTTATAAGCATCTGGATGGCATTTGCACCTATTTAAACAAAACACGCATTGCTGAGGTCTAAACAAGAATGAACTGTTAATACTCACTTTTAACTGTTACTAGAATAGCACCCACTAACTCCTACAGTCTGCATGGATGTTTACCTGGGACAGCACACGCAAGCCCCTGTCAGGCACCTCACACGTGCAGAACGACAACAGGGGATGGATTCCCCAGTTGCTTTTCACAACAGCTAAACACTCGGTATTAAGAAATCTTTCAAATTTTGTAGCTTTATCCAAAGTCTAATTCAGTCTGTGAGCTCGTTCCCTGTTCCACTAAGCTCTGAATAACGCCCTGCAAGCACTACTTTGAGCAGCCACTGCCAATCAGGACAATGAGTTCCACTAAAGCTCAGCATATGATATCACTGATGTTTCCACAGCTCTTTACATTCAGAGCCGGGGATCTAACATGCAAGCCAAGATTTCCTGCAAGCATGAAATAAGCAAACGTTGAAACACAGCACGTGAATTCATTTGGCAGGTGACCATTCAGAATAAAAATACAAACAGGTCCCTTGCATCATGTACATGTCATAGCAAAGTTACTTCTGGGGCAGAAAAAGAAATCAGGATGATGCTCGCAAGAGGATTTGGTAACATACACTAGCTGTTCCCACCAGTTCTCCCTTTTCTCCAATATCCTCCTCTATTTGGAAAAAATATCACAATTCTTGTCATGAAACGATGACCAGAAACATCCTGAAAATTTGCCATGGCAACTTCCTACTGTAGATGCACTTGATGTTAAAAACATGTTTGACAGGAAAAAAAGATACTGTGGTGCAATTCTGCAAAGGCTACCAGAAAGCTTTCGACATTGATGTAACACAAGCTATCTCAGCTCCGAGCCTCACCAGGACTGGGAAAGAGGCTGGTGAAAGAGGATTCGGTGTTTGTTTAAAAACAACCACCAAACAACACACCACAACCCACGACCAAAAGAAACACGCACAAAAAAAACATAAAAACATGAAATTATGCCTGTGTGCGGGTGAGGGAATATTGCTAAAGACAAAAAGTTATGACAAAAACTTTAATGTGACAGATAAGTGAAGAACCCACTATGGCTTCTTATACATGTTTGCAGTTGGAAAGGAACTGTCATGCGGCAACGTAACATTGCTTGGCAGCTTTCCAGTTCATATCCTGTAACACTGAAGATGCTGAAATTTTGATACCCACCGGGATCAGAAAAGAATGCCTTCTAAAAAAGTAAAGGAAATACCTTCCATGAGGTTCCCTATGGATCTCCTGCGTACAACTTCATTTCTTTCAAGCATTTCCAATCTTCCCTAGAAATTCATCAGGTCATATGTATTGTATGCTAATTAATCAGTGTAGCTCTATGGTCAGCAGTGCTGACAAATAATGTCATATATCCTTTTTCTGAGGACCATCAAAACACAGCATGAATAGTCAGACCGCCCAACGGGTAGGATGCTCACTATTGACTCAGCAGCATCCTGCCTGTTCCCATTCTCACCTGTGGGTGTCAGTGTGAGCTCTACTATCAGTGAGGAAAAGATAAGCACGTGGACAGACACATCTTGCCACCTCATCGTATATGAATGTACATACCTGTGGGATACAGTCCGTATAAGCAAACATCGACTTGAAACGATCATCCATGCTTATGTGATATAGAATACACATAGCTACTTGCTTGTAGTTTTCATTTGCTAAAAGAAAAAAAATAAATCCAAATGAATAAGGATTGTGTTTTAGGTATCACTAACATTTAAAAGAGGAAAAAATGAAAAGCACAATGATCCTAGTTAAGGGAAGGAACATTTAAAATAGGAATGCAACATTAATGAAAGAGTCCTACCTGACATGTCAGAATGAACAATATATTTGTGTGAAGAAGGAATTAATGCAGTGCCAACTACTACCCCATTTGCCAGCACCTCAAAATGTTTCCTTAGTTCCACTTTCTAAGGAACATGCTTTCTGAAAGGAACGATGGGCCATCTAGAGAAAGCCTCCATCAGGTTCCAGCCAGGATATTAAATACTAAGCATAACACTGACGGAGCTGTGGATATTCCTGTTGAAACAACCTTGTTTCAAAGCAAAATACCAAGGAGTGCAACATCAGAGAAACAAGAACTACTCCTCTAAAAAGTGTTGTAGAAGGAATCCAATGCCTTTCAAGTAACTCACACACCGACTGTCTTAAACTGTGGGCATGTCTATGTTCCACACATTTAAGAGAAAACAGCAGATTGGCACATTAGTACTTCCCAAACAAAGGTTTGGAAGAAAAACCATAGCAACTAACACAAGCAGGTTGTGGACTATTTAACAAAGATTCTATCAAAACAGCATAGACGAACCTGAGAATGCTTGTTAAGAACAAAGCTGATGTGTTTGATCCTGACTCTCTGCTGAAAGTTGGACTGACTCTTGAGCTCTCCTCTAGTCCCACTTTAGCAGGGCACTGGCTTTCTATGGGATAACAAACTCAACTGAATGTTTATACTGCTTAGGCCAGTTTGCAATCAAGCCTTCAACTCAGAATTATTTCACAGTTCTGATGCAGCTGATCAGAAACACCTTACCTCCCACTTTAGCTTAAGCTAAGTTAGAGCACCTCCCTAATGTTTTGGCAAAGCATCGAGATCTCAGCCACCAATCCAGTTAATCATTCTTCTTCTCCATCCATCACTGGAAACTGCAATTTCCTTTAAGCAGCAAAGACATGATGCCTTTATCCTGAGAATGCACGTGTGTCTTTTTTACAAAATTCAATTAGCAAGAAAAAAAAAGCCACCACAAAACCCTTCTGGCAGTTGTTATACAACAGTGAAGTGTTCTTTCCCAGGCCAAATCTAAAAGCACAGCTGACCTTTCAGCCCCTCCTGGCATATTACCTGCTTTGAAAAATACAAATCACCCAAACCTGACTTGTAGCTCAACCTTTTATGCACTTAACATCTAGAGAAAAACGTAAGGAGCAACTCTGAAAGCTGCTGAGGCTATTATTAAAAGATAATAATAACTAAAAGATGATAAAGCATTCAAATACTGTTTGAAGCAATCAGAACTAAGTGTTTACTCTTTTGTACTTCTCTGGTGACTTGTCCTCTTGCCTACCTGTTCTTATGTAGTGACACCATAAATCCAACAATTGCATGGAAAAAGAAACTCCACACTTTACTATATGTACAGCTAAAGGCTTCTCATAAACAAATATAGAAATGTAAAGAGTAAATTACGCCCACAGATTTCATAGGTAAAAGGAAAAATAGCTGTTTACACTGCTCTTAACGCTTCTTTCCATGCCTCCATTTAAAACTCAAACATCATGTTTCAAATTTAAGACTCAGATTACAATTACACTTTGCCGGGTAACGCAGGAAACACTACACGAAGTAAAAGACAAACTAGTAAAAGTGTCAGAAAATTGGCTACCCAGAACAGTAACTTGGAAACATAGGGACACTGAGACAGACTTGTAGCAGGTATGAACTGGCAAGGCAGCCAACAAGAATGTTTAACCTCTCTATTTGATGGTATTTTTCCCCCCCACCCTATTTTTGCCAATTGTGTTTGCGCTAAGATAAAGCCTTACCACATAGTAGCATCCATAGTTTAATTCCCAGAATTTGGTAACACCAGAAGCTTGCTTTCAAATAAGACAGCTACAGTAACAGCCAAAGCCTTCCATTTTTTTGGGGACACACACACACACTTTACATACTTCTCCCTCCTTTTTTCAAAAGTCCAGCATGTTGTACTACCATTTCTGATGCCCATGGAATATCCTTGGTATCAATGACACCACTGTCTTTATTTCTAGGCTTCCAAATATAATGAAAAAGACCTACACACTCACCTGAAGCATGAAAAACACCTAAAACTTAAATCATTTTATCCGAACAAACTCACTCACCAGCACTTAAATCATACCCCCAAAGCGGGTTCCGTATGACAGATTTCATGACACACAAAAGGCAAAGACAGTCATAATCTAAAAAAGAAGAGTTGAATTTAAATGAACCGACTCATCATCCCTGAATGCCCTCATCCTACAGGCACCTAAAGGAATGGAGAGGCTTTTGGGGCACTCACAGGCATTGTAAGGAAGTACTTTCCAGTTGTGAATATGCAGGAAAAAAAACCTTGGATTCTCCTAACTTGGGGATGAGAACAAACCTCAGATCTGAAGCGAAAAGAAAACAGGGTGCAGCTAAACCAGCTTTTAAGGATTTAATGATATATGCGTTTTCTTTAGTTTTCATTTCCCTTTTAATCTCTCAGAGAATTTCAGACCAATTTCCAGAAGCTCCTGTCTTACTTTCCTTATGAAAGAACTTCAGCGGAGAAGCAGCAGCATCTTCTCACTCTCATCAGCTCTCTTGCAACTGTGGCAACTCCTGATCCAAACAATCAAATGCTTCAGGAAGATCAAGAGGAGGTGAATGTTCTGTAGCACAACTAGCATGATTTAATGCAACTGTTAATCCCAGGCTCAGCCAGGAAGCATATGGCCTACTGGAAAGCTGATTGGAAACTGCATAATAACTACAGCCATACTTCAGTAGAGAAGAGATTCAACAGCTCCAGTGCTATGAACACTAAGTATCACTTTAAGAAGTAACAGTCTGAAACAAACCCACCAATGAGCCAAGTGCCATCCTGTTACACAGAAACACTCACTCTCAAAAACATGAACTTGCAGACACTGATTACTATTTGAATACGCCAGTACCAAAAATCACCATTTTTCTTTTTGTTTCCTGTTTTGTTTTATATCCATCTAAACGATGATAATTACAGCTTTAAGCCGGTCGCTGTTTAGAGAGCTGTAAAACCTGCCCAGTACCTGACCAAAGAACAGCCATCCAAAACACGGGGGCAATACCTTTTCTGCTATTTGTGATCGCTATGGAAGGCCACACATAACAAAGCAGACACCATAAGAAAGACTTCCCTACAAATTGAGACAGTAGGCACCAATTATTCTCCTAACCAGAAAAAGCAAGAAGGGAAAAAAAGGCTCTGCCAAACGCATTCATCAAAATCACCAAAGTTTTAGTGGGGTGCCAGAAAGCTGTGGCCTACAAATGCAAGCAGGTTTGAGCATCAAACATTTTAGCACTGAAGGTGGAATAGCCAAATGGCCTAAAGCAGCAAGGGCAGCCCTGGAAAATAACGGTCTAGTCATTATGGATTCTTCTGGTATTTACGGCAATAAAACATGAATCATAATGAACTCATTGGATATTAAACGTAAGGGTCACAAGTACTTTGATAGGATTTCCAAAAGAATTTACCATTAATTAACCAAATAATTATTTGAAAGTGTTACTGAATTATCCTCAGTTCTTATACAGCCATTCCAGAGAAATTGGTCATTCCCAGCTGAGTGCAGTTAATGCCTTAACAAACCGGTCATTAACTGCAGTTACTGATTTTGTGGGAATTATTGTGTTATAAAATACACTCAACAGTTTATAGAAACAATACTTAGATTTTTTTTTTTTTTTTTTTGCAGCTGTAGTTCAGCTGGAGCAGCTGGGATGGAAAAATATCAGCTCCCTCGGGCTGTTTTCACAACTAGTTTTCTGCAAATTAGAGAGGGAAATAAATACACGATGGGTTCTGAGTTCAAAATGGCTTCAGATTTTTTAGCCTTTGAACATTAATAAGAAGCCATGTGCCAGATCCACAGACCAGTGCCTGAATCCTACGTTTAGCTCTTAGTAAGGTTAAAGATCGAACGGTACCGGTAGCTGAAGCTGAAGTAAAAGTGACTTCTTGATAACAAGATCTGGTCCTGTGTTGTAGCTGAGTTTGTGAGCTTAAAATAAAAGATCCTCCATCAGCTCCACAATAAAAGAAGAGAAACCCTGAAGCTGTAAAACTGAATTGACAATTTGAGTTCCAGCAGCAGCATTCAACTTTCAAATGCTAATGTAACAATGAGAATATAAATTATGGGCTAAATTATTCAAATGTTAGAGCATCAGTAATTCAAGTAGCCATCATTTCTAATGGACTCCTCAACGTACCAGCATTAGATGTGACATATGCCCTGTTCAACTCACATGCAAAACATTAACTACACTAAATCAAAACCAGAACTCAGAAGAAGGTAAGTATCTATTAAAATAGAAGAGTGAATCTTCATTTCAAACTCTGATATTCTTAAGTCAAATCTGTTGCAATATTATACAAATAAGAAATATAAGCAGATGGGAATGTAGCAAACTGAACATCGTACCTACATACCATCTCACACTGCTGTCAGAAAACCCCATCTGCATTTAAGAGGAGCTTATTCATGCACATTAGAATTAGCAAGGAGGGAAAAAGACATAACAGAAAGGTATCACAACTTTCCTCTGTCTAGTATTATTCCTTGCAAGCAGCACTGAAACAGTTGGAATAAGTCACTCCACGTGTGGTTTAGACACACATTGGTTTGATTTACATACGTAAATATAAATCATATTGGATATATCAGTTTATTTTATCAAGAGAACCTTAAAGACTTTCCAAATCTGCTCATACTCAGAAAGACTAAGCTATGTAAATAATGTTATTAATTACCAACTAATAACCCTTCTTGTACCACCTTTATCATGTTTGAAACTGGCTTCCTACCACAAGCCTAACTAAAAATCCACATTTCTCTCTGTTTTCCTGCCTCAAAGAGCTAAGCACATGCACACATCTGAAACATGGATATCCTTATTTTTCCCTAGGAAACAAAGACAGAAGTATAACGGTAATTTCAAAGCCAAAGGGGTCATAAATGACTAATTTAGGTAGAGTTATTTAATGTTGCAGCTATAGACGAAAACAAAGCTGCACATCTGGAGCACCAAACTCAATTTCTTTGTCTGGAGCTCTACACAAGACAGTCAGATTGAAATATGTACAGTAAACTCTTCACTGCAGTACTGCTACTTATAAAAGAAGACAAAGTGTAGCCACCGAGTAAGCAAAATACTACTAAACCTGGATATTATGTCCTTTTCTGAGGCTTGCTCTTTCTACAGGAAAAGAAAAGAACACTTTTTTGTTATTAGGATATCCTCCAATCAATTACACAGCAGTACAGACTCGAGCAGCAGTGGCTGGAAAGCTGCACAGTAGAAAAGAACCAGGGGTCCTTTTCTCAAATGTGGGACACTGGTGTGTCCAAGAAGGCCAACATCATCCTGGCTTCTATCAGAAATAGCATGACCGGTAGGGCAAGGAGGTGATTGTCCTCTTGTATGTAACACTGGTGAGACTGCACTTCAAGTACTGCATTCAGTTTTTGGCCCTCACTACAAGAAGGACACTGAGATGCTGGAGCGCCTTCAGAAAAGAGCAGCAAAGCTGGTGAAAAGGCTAGAAAGCAAAGCTTATGAGGAGCAGCTGAGGGAACTCAACTTGTTTAGTCTGGAGAAAAGGAGGCTGAAGGACACACAACTCTCTACAACTACCTGGTAGGAGATTGCAACAAAGAGGGTGTCAGTCTCTTTGCTCAGGTGACAAGTGACAGGACACAAGGCAAGGGCCACAAGTTGTGCACTTAGACTGAAAATCAGGAAGAACTTTTTCATGAAAGGGCTGCTTAAGCATTGGAATGTGCTGTCCAGGGAAGCGATGGTATCCCCAATCCCTGCAGATACTTAAGAAATGTCTGGCAGTGGCAGTTAGTTGACACGGTCAAGTGGTGGGTGAGCTTGATGGTGCAAGTTAAATGGTTAAGCCTTGATGATCTTAAGGGTCTTTACCAATCTGAATTATTCTATGATTCAAAGAGCACGACTGCCCTACCCTTATGGAGATTTTCCAAGAAACTAGAGTTGGTTAGTTGAGCTGTGAAATGCTTGAGGCATCCAAGCAACGCCCTGTAAAACTTTCAGATGCAAGCAGCTTGTGTAGAAAACTAGGTTTAATTAGTACAGATAAGAATTAAACTGCTCTTGCAATATGCAAACAGACAACTAAAAGAATTCACTTAATTAAGCAGTCATGAATTGTAAGCTCCAGAGCAGAAATACAGACTCAGGGGATCCCCGCGATTCCTTATATTTGTGGTTTTCCAAAAAGCTCAGCTGAGCCGCATGTTCCCATCTCTCCACTGAGGACCTGTCATTGCTGCCACCATAAGCATTTCTCCTTTCAGTCAACATCCATGAGGCTGGTTTCTCCTACCTGATGCCCAAAGTTACCTGCTTCAGTTAAAGGAAACAAAAATCTAATAACGTAGCTATACGTGAGCAACATAGTGTAGTAAAGAGCTTTCACTCACCTAAGTCAGTCTTAGTATTCAGATTAGCAATGTTCCACCTGTAATGGCTACAGAATGAAAATATACCATTTCTAAGCCAGCAGCACTAATTTAGAGGATTCAGAGAAGTCTTAGACAATTGTGCTTAAAAGCTTGCAAGGAAATACAAATATTTTATGAATTTCAGTCATTCCTTCTGATAACTTGCAATTTTCCAGTACTGTAAGGCAGGGATATAAGAAAGTTTTATGTTAAAAAGAAATAAAAAGAGTTACTTACGATTTTATTTCTGCTTCAAACGCAATATTAATGATACTGGAGCCTCTCCATTTTCAGTTTTATATTCCTCAGCATGAGAAGCCAGTTTTTCTTTGGTAATACTGAAGTCGTCCAACTAAGTCCATAGTTAAAGTATCTAAGTAAGTGCTGAGTTCTCAGGCACATTGTGTACCCAACACTCTCCTGAAGCCAGACATGCTATTTTTATTTGAATATCTAATATGAATTTAAAACGTGAATGCTAAAGAGAGTTGGATTGTTATTTATTTTAAACTTTTGGCCACACTCACCACAAATGATAAAAAAAAAAAAAAGCTACCATTAAAAGAAATCCCTTAATAATTACTGCTTTCCAACAGACCAGTCCCTGTAGTTGAACTGTTACTTAATGTGCTACAGCCAGCCTCTACTATAAAGGAATGGAGACACCCCAGGCAATATTCACACAACAAGTATTGGAACCAGCTGCCGCAGAGCCACCTTAGGAAAAAAAGGTTTCTCAATTTAATTGGGAAAACAGGAGGAAGCATAAATTTTACTGCCATTAATAACTTCAAGCAATCCCGATATGACTTTACCTCACCCTGATGGTTGGACATGTGCTTTCTGTTAGGGTCTTTGCCACATCTGACCCCTATTGTTTGCTCACTTGATCAGGTAAAAAAAACGTATGTTTCTTTATAGGATAAACGAGGCCTATTAAAATCAGAAAAAACACTGCAGTAGCCTATAAGAAGCTCCATTTTCCAACAGATGTGTGAAGCTCCATAATAAGTTCATTACAAAAAGGCCAAGCAAACTCATAAAGAGAACACATCTACTTTAAGCCTTCTTAAAAGAAACTTTCATAAAAGGAATAGAACATTTAAAAAAAAAAAAAACAAACCCCACAGCACTCCATTAATTAGAAAGCAAACTACTTCTTGGGTTTTTAAACAGCAGTCAACATACAACACACCTTGGCTGCACACCATTATCAAGACCTGGTTGTTAAGACATTGAAAAATACAACTGCTTGGCAATCCTGTGATCGCTCATTAAACCCAACCAGAAAGGAGTGGAAAAATATCAAACAAATTTCAGCAGTTTCCAGCAAGCAAAGTAGAAAAGCAGGTATTATAACACAAAACTCAAAGATTCTGTCAGTGGATCCAGTGAAGGCAGACTCTTCAGTGAAGAATAAATCCCAGACTGACAAAGTAGCTCACCATCCCTATCTCCAGCCTAAATAAAGAGCTTGAATACAGGAAAAGTCTGACCTACTTTGGAGTTTGTAAGCTATTGCACAACTCCCAGACTTCCACCACAAATTAGGTGCTTGTTACCTCTCAGTATGCTGACAGTAAGTCTTGGAACACCAAGAAATAGAAATCAGAACATAAATCGGGATGCTCACATTAATGAAGTACACTGGCTCAGTATGTACTGCACCCAGGAAAACTATACTACTTGCTGCTTGGGACTGATCACACGGCACTTCACTGCAATGTATAACAAACACTACTTGGCTAAATGGAACTTGAAACCCACAAAAACAATTCTTTCAGTCACAGTAATCGGTACTGGAAAAAAAAAAAAAACCTGTGATATTCATCATTTTTGAGGTGGAACACCCTGGCACTGCGTAACACTTCCACAGACACATACATAACCCTTCTGCACTCCATGTCCCATTTAGGCTGAAATTTTAACTGGCAGTATTCTGGCACCACTGGTTTTCAGCTCACAAATCTCCACGTTCAATGAGAGCTTCATTTTAAAAAGCAGCTCATAATTCTGAGCAACAATGATGAGACACTTTAGCCTGGCTTCCAAACATATTGAGTCCTTTAAACATGGCTTGCACTGGGAAGTGAATAAAAAAAAAACAAACACTAATTTCAAGACAATACACATTCAATACCCCTAAGAACTGTCCAGCAGCTCAAAAGGATGAACGCACAAATCACAAACCATTCACTCCCTGCATACAGCCAGAGCTACTCTTTCAAGGAACAGATCTTCCCTACCCATTTACCTTTGGGTAGGGATGTATTTCCCCACTGTAAGAGCTCCCACACCAGTCCCTAGCATTTCTATCACTTTGAGAGAAATTACTAACTCACGGGAGGACACAAACCCCAGCACTGCTTGCCACATCCTCTATTGCCAGGAGCTTTTTCTGAACGGGAGTCCAAAAGAGGAACATGCAGCCTGCCATCACATGCACAGCAGCACTCAGCTGGTTCTGCTGAGCAAGCTGCCTGCTGGTCTCAGAGAGAATGAAGAACTATTTGTTTCACTTCACAAAGACCAAGAAACCACTCAGACACAGCACAAAAAAGCGCCCTTATTAGAATAATGTGAATCACAAGCTGTGCATGTATTTAAGAGCTGTACCAAATTTTGCATTTGGTTTGGCCAGTTAACTGAAAAACAAAGCGGATTTGTTCCAAACAAATAGTTATTTCACTCTTCCTTGTAGACAGTGTTTTATTTCTCCTGTCTGCTGCCAGAGCGTTTACTTTAGACACCAATCACACAGGGCAAGGACTATGAAAAAAAGAAGGGGAGCATTTCCCTTTTGTCCAACAGTAGAATGCTCACAGGGATTAAGAAAACAAATTCATATCCTTCCTTTAAAGTTTAGCTTTATGTTTTACCCTTTCAATGAGAATGACTTCCACAAGCAAATTCACTAACCATCAAACTCCATTGTATCCGGAACAAGTCATTATTACATTCCCTTTGAATTATGCCACGCAGAGCAAAACGAGAGCAAAGCAAACTTCCACACTATATCCTATGATGTACAACTTCGGCCTCTCATTCCAACGTGATGATTAGAGGGCACTGAATCTGGGTTTTACACATCTTAGGCAAGAAAGTAGTTTAAACCACTTGGTGGAATCACAGATCCTCAACTTAAATCCACTGAAACTTTATTTCTGGCAGATAAAGCACACGTAGAGAATGCATAAAAATAAGATCACCCTGTAAATATAATTTCTAAGTATTTAAGCAAGGCCATCAGTACCAAACAGTTCCCAGCAAGGCACTGGTGAGTAGCAATTACAAGTTTTCATTCAAGAACTGAAGGCAACAAAATCTCTTCCCACATTTCAAGTAGTTTGCACATAGAAAAACTTGAACACGCCAGATTATAATCCTATAGGCCTCCACAGCTCTGCTCCAGCTCCTGATTGGCAAGTCTGAAGCCAAGTTTCCCTCAACTGTACCCAGCTCTTTGAGAGTCACAATACAACAAAGATCAGCTGTAGTTGATTAACTTGAATGCCTGAAGGGAACACGAGGAGTCTTGTCACATACAATACATGAGACTTGTGAAGAGAAGCCACGAAAACTAGCAAGTGGTGTTGACTGGCAAAGCTACACGGGGAAGCAGGCATTGGCACTAGTAAAAAGAAAAGGCTAATTAAAATGGAAACCAAGACTAAGCAGGATTTCTCATGTCCTTGCTTTCAACAGCAGCCTCAACACGCTCGAGCAAAAGGCAAGAAGATGGCCTTTCTCCAATATATCCATGCCATACTTGGTCCATTCCTCTGCTAGCTTGGTTGAAGTCCTCCTTTCTCCTCTGATTCTAGCTTCAAGCTACATTTAGAACCCTCCCGCTCCCAAGCCATCCAGAGTCCCTTGGGAAACCTGCACGTCATCCAGGACTCTGCGTGGCCAACGAAAGCCATCTCGGTGCTCAGTGTTAAACTGCTGCCTGACAAATCTCATTCTTTCCTTCCTTGCGATCTCAACTCCCCCCTTAAGCACCTACTACACTTAATTTATACTCATCTCAAACACAGCGCGAAAGACTGAAAGGCACAGCATGCACAAACGTTAAGTTTCAGTAGGCTGAGTCAACAAACCTGACCTCTTGGCATTAGGAGCTGTATGGTAGCTTGTCAACAGCTGCTGAGATTT
This sequence comes from Alectoris magna, assembly GCA_030625065.1. Lineage (NCBI taxonomy): Eukaryota > Metazoa > Chordata > Aves > Galliformes > Phasianidae > Alectoris > Alectoris magna. Next base: position 24,349,794 of record CM060568.1, on the reverse strand, counting down.
GTCAGCACTTTAAGGTGACCTGCAAATGTAAGCTGAGGGGTACTGACTTGAATAATGTGTTTAATGCCCAAGCAACCTGTATAAAAGGGGTTTCTAGCCCATGATTATTATATTATTAAGGCTGTAGGCTTCCTTGAGCTAGGATACACAAAGCAGGGTAATGGAGAATTACATGAATCACTCTATCACAAAAAGTCTTATGAATCACATAGCTGACTTAAAAAAAAAAAAAAAAAAGGCAGAAAAATTATCTATTACTTTCTTCTCTAATCAGCACACCACAAAATAAGCATCAAACAACTCCACAGGAGGGAACCAGGTTTAACAATACATGCTTCCAAGCACAAAAAAAGGGCTACAAGCTTCCAATGCAAGGGAAGAAGAACTGTTCAAGGAGCCAAGTGCAGACAGTGAAGCTTGTGGAAGCACTAGAACTTGCCATAGATTGCCTTAACAGGCACTTCAAGAACTGACTGTGATGTTAGCAGCCAGTTCTTCTGAGATAATCAGATTTACTTACAGGTCTATATTCAAGCCCAAGGGAATGGCATTTGAAAAGAAATTCTCTTCTCCGCATTAGAATCAGAGACTAGAAAGCAGATCTCTAACTGGTGAGTTTAGTCTGACTTCAATATTAAACAGCAAATTCCTGTAAGCAGGGATTTCAGTGGTTTGTGCTGCGCCACTGTTGAGGTGACTTGTACCTAGAAGCCATAGCCCAAGCTGAACCTGACTACCTAGCAAGACCCTGTCAAATACACTTCCTGACCAGTTTCCACTTCTTGGGCACCTTTCCTGTTAAAAAGCACGATCTCAAGAACAGTGAAAACATGCAAAAAGATGGATTCCATTTTTCTTATTTCTCTTAGCTCAGACTAGAGAAGGACATTAAATGCAAACATGGTTGTGGGACAGAAAGTATTAAAAAAACTGAGGAACTTCAGGATATGTCAAATAGCCATTGTAGTAATCACTAACGCTGATCTCAAAGAATTAAATCTCTAAGTTTTCATGATGTGTACTAAAAAGAATAAGGCCATGCTGAGGTTTACTGTAGAATCGAGAAAGCAAATAATCCTAAACAACTTCACAAAGGTAGAGAAAGCTCAGTATTGCATTCCACTCCATCTGTCACATCTGGATACACCAGCTGCACTGGATTGAGGATATCCCAAACCCAACAAGTCACAGAAAACTCAATGCCTTGAGTTAGTATTTTATGCATGTAAGGCTTCACAACAAGATCCTCAACTCCCACTTAGAAATGAACACTCAGCAATCCTTACAGCCAAACATTCTGTGTATCTACTAGAGAGGTTTCTGGATAGCATCAGGCAAATGAACACACAGGAAATAACGAAGTCTCTTTCTCAAGAACTCCACTGTAAAACAAGAATCAAGTTAGACAACCCCCTGCTTCTCCCAGACTCCTCATAGTATCTGTAGCTTTCCTCTATAGCGAAAGAAGTAAAACTTTTTTGTTGTCAGGTTCTCACGTGATCTTAACACATATTAGAGACTGCCAAAGCAGGAAGTCTGAAAATAAAGTCACTGCTGTCCACAGCTGATGGTGAGAAAGCTGTGAAATTTCTGATCTCTACATGGACCACCATGGTAACATGAAGCAGCACATACAGCTAGCTTCATAAAAAAAGATAGCTGCAACAAGTAAGCTCCCTGAAATTGCAGGCTATTTATCCTCGGTGCTCCCCTAAAATTACAAGCATTGCCCATGTGTCAGCACAAATGATTTTCACTTCAATAGCAAAGTATTTTTTAAGACCCATTCAACAGTTTAAGAGAACCTAGCAATAAAACTACTAGGAACTGCGTTATTTTAGACTTCCATTTAAACCCATAACTCAAAAGATTATCCGAACAATAAAAGTTGAGAGCAGTGAAGAAGTTCCTTGGCAAAGAGAAAACTGATCCAGCAACTTTTCGTCATGCTATATCATGATGTTGACAGCTTTGCTGCTGTCTGCTGAAGTGTCCGAAGTTGGAACAAAACATACCCAGGAGTGCAGTGAGTTTGGGAAGCAGACCAACTTGCACCATCTTATTTCTCAGGCTTGTGTCAAAGGAGAGATTCAGCAAGAGTCGGAGGGTGATGTTCAGTAGGTCTTCATGTTCACAAGGTACCATTTTCACAAGTTTTTCAACAATATCCATTTCTACCTGTATATAAAAGAAAAATCCATAACCCATCCAAACACAGCTTTATCTTCAGCATAAAAGCCCTCTGAGTGTGCTATATGTCCACATGCAGGCATGCACACATGCAGGCGAGATTTCTACACTTAGCAGTAACTGTCGATGCATTTTCATGTGAAGCAGGTTCTCTTATGTCTTCATGGTTAAAGCCTTCTGGATTGGTGTATTTCATCAAATTGATTTTAAAAAAAATTGAAACATTTCAGACACCTTAGAAATACACCTCGCAACTGGAACACTGTAAGAATATAATCTAATTGGGGAAGGGGGCTGGTAAACCCATTTAAACGGGGACAATCCTAGAGCAACTGATACTGAAGCAAGGGAGATGCCCTACCAAGAAAGACAGAATATGCATCCAAAAAGAATTTGAGATCTTTAATTATGAATTTAACACAAACCCCCAGACAGAACTTCCACGTTCTCTCACATGTATCACTTTCAAATTAAGAACTGGAATCCAGGAACTGAGAAGTGCCATCCGCTCCTGAGATCCTGTCCACTACACCAGCCAGAAAAGACATCTGAGCACTGAATGGCAAGACTTCACAAAGCTTTTATTGTTTTTAAACATCATGTACCTGCTTTTATTTGACATAATCTTTTGACAGCGTTCATTCTCTCCTAGAACCTGCCTTGGCCAGAAGGAGGAACATAAAATTACTTCAAACTTTCGCAGGGATGTAATTAGCACTCCAGTTATAAATACACAGAGGATTAATTCTAAGAAAAGAAACTACAGCTCTCCTCACACGGCATAGTGCAACAATCAAACAGCTGGATCCTTTCGATCAGAAACCATCAGATACCAAGAACTCCTACTTCACTGCTTTGAATTTAATACTGCACTTGAATACCAAATGAAGGAATGTGCTATAAATAAGGGGATTACTTAGCTTTACTTAGAATCAGACACTGCACAATTGCCTTAGCTTGTTTTGCCTTCAATATTTGTGTATTATAGCCTAATGAAAGTATTAGAACGCCTCTTCATAGGCACCCCTCCTTAATAATACTCAAGGGGAAAAAAAAACATGCATCTTTTATCAGAAGGACACTCGTACATAAAAAAAACTGCAAAAAAGGTTTGCATGCTATATTTCAAACACTCTGCAATTAAATAAACCCAACAATTTTGTTTCATTTGTCTTTCTGCTGAATCAAATGGAACGTTCAAAGCACACCAGCAATAAGCAGGGCAGTAATCTGTATTCTCCTAATAAAGTCCCTCAGGGCACCAGACAGCTATAAAAGATTGATCGCCTGATAAATAGTCTACATCCCCCTATCTTATTTTTGTTAAGAAATAGGATAGTTCTATATAAATATAGGAGATGCACACTGTCGACAGCACTTAGTGCTTAGGCAAGAGTATAATAGAGTTCCAGTAACAAAGACGATTAATTTTCTATTACGTAGATCTTTTCATCTCACATGTCTGACACTAATCTCAGATTACGCCTTGGATAAGGAAAATTCATCATTTTTATTTCAACAACTGTATAAAAGCACAGAAACAAAGGCGGGCATCTACTAAAATCCACTGGGAATTCAGTAAATCAGATACTTGCCTACAGTTTAAGGAAGCTTTCTTCAGGAAGAAAAAAAAAAAAAATCCTACAACTTCAGAAGTTTCAGACTTCAAAACAGTGCTCCTCCAAATTCTTGTGAGGTATTGGCAGTGTAAAGGAAGAGTTCCGAGGTGCCCTTGAAGGCCAAAGCAGTCTAGTAAACTGCAAAAAGATAACTCTCCTTCCAAGACAATCCTTGGGATCAATATCTGATCATGCAAGTCTAATTCAGGGAAGGATCACGGACATCTCCAAGAGCACAGGTATGACAAACTCTGGAATGATAACTTAAAAATTTGGAATTCCAAGTATTTAGCTTCACTCTGTTTGGAATGAGAGTGCAGCAGAATTTTCTGTAGCACGTTGCAGCTTAATGTTTTATTTCCTCTCTTTTACTCATAATGAAACAGGATAATCAGGGCCAATTAGGGTGGCAACAGAGATATCCCTTCCTTCCAGACATACAAAGTTTTCTGACATCGCAGTGGAGTGTTGTGGGCCTTACCATATCATTTTTGTTTTCCATGAAAATGCTAAGTTTCTTCAAGAAAGATACAACCAGGATAAGCAGCTCAAAATTATCACGATCCAGGGCTTTCACTAACATGTGGACAATGTTCTTGTTCCTCATCTTCAGCTCAGTGCGAGTATCCTCCGCAAGATTCAGGAGCAGGTAAAGTGCAACTAACAAATTGAATACAAAACACACCAACACGTCAAAGACAACAGAATAACATTAGTCTCTACATACACATTAAGTACTTAAGACTTTCAGAAGCATTCCACTCCCTTCCTAATGCGTTTTAAACAAAACTGACTATAAATGCTTTTTGTTCTTATTTAGAAAGCAAAACCATGATTTTTAACAATAAAATTATAAAAATTAAAATCATAAAATTTACGACCACTAGAAGCAATTTAGTTTCATTTTTCCTTTTAATTACAGTGGAAGTCACTAAAAAGCTTTCCCAGGACAGCTTTGCTACTCAAGACCATCTCATCTCTGACTTCAAGAACATCTGAATACAGAAACTGAGACAGGGTAAGAGCTATTCAGCATGACTCAGACACGGGCCAACTTAGAAATAAACAGACAAATAAGTTCATTAAAATGTTAAAAAAAAACAAAACACCAACGAAAACGTTACCACCAGTAAAAGAAGCAAAAAAGTTGAACACTTTCTGTTTTCTTCAAGACTGACAGATCACTTTAAGAAACTGTTAACATCCTGTCACGCATTCTGTTTGAGAACTAGTTTTCTCTCTGTTCTTTTGTCAAACTCATCCACACATGCAGTATGTTTAAGCTGTCATGGCTATAACAGTCATCCCAGAAAACCCTCTACCCACAGTAAGCAATAATTTGCTGTTTGGTTTCTATACCTCTGAGTAGCTGCTCCTGCTTGACAACTAGTCCTTGGTATTTCTTGTAAGTTTTCTCATAGTCCTTCTTCAAGGTTTGATTTTCAGGATCTTCATCAAGTAAACTGCAGAAGTTAAGGAGCTCAGGCAGAAGTTACATGGTCTCGATGACCACTGACCTCAGAGAGATTATTCCATCAGTGGAAAGACATTATCCCACCAACAATTCACTGTCATCTGCAGTACCGTTTTCCCCCCTCCTATTCCTGGATACGTTCTATACTCAGCACACAGCAAACACGTTCCCTGGACACACTGCTCATACAATAATACACTTGTATTGTTTAATAACTTTAGAATCTCTTCAATAGCCCAAACTTCTCACTTTCAGTTTTTTCCATATCTACAATTATATTTTGCAAATCCAATACTTTTTACTGCTTTCACAGTAATTGCTGCATGCTAATCATGAGTAACTCAACAACAGCTACAATAACAAGGCGAGAACCATCAAGCTGCCCCAGCCCAAAGGATATCAGCTTTCTTCTTCTTAGCCAGTTCTTCCTGCCAAAGCTCATGTCTCTTCAGCTCATGGTCTATGATATTCATACACAGAGCCCCAATTTTGTAGTGTGTGATTATGCCGTGAAATTGAGAAAAACTACATTGAAGAAAGGAAAAAAGTAAATGCAAACAACCTTAAAAGCGTTCTGACACCTAGGGTAGCAAGGTTCCAATGCTACACTACCTGATTATCATTAACAAAAATAGCTGCTTACTTCCTGCAATATTATAGAGTGCTTCTTTTGGGAAAATTATTTCAAAACAACGATCCAAATCACAAATACTTTTTTCAAGTTTTCAAAAGCACAGGAAAACATTTTGCACAGTCAAGCTGACACAGCAAAACAGTTAAGAGGAAAAAGCTACTACAGTAGTAAATGCTTCAAGACATGAACTTAAGATGTGAAATCAAAACACAGGTCCTGTATTTTTGATCTGACATTATGGTGCCAAAGAGAAATTCTTTTTTCTTATGGGATGAAAACTCAAGACATTTCCATGTGCTGTTCCAAGTCAGAATAATAAAGCATTCTAATTTTCATGCATACAGGAGAACATTTTCCAGTTAACTCCACTCCTCATGCTAAAGAGCTACAGAGAATCCTCTACTCACGAGAACTATAACAGAGGCCTAAAATCAAGTTGCAATGCAAACCATACCCAGGGTATGCTGAAATGCTGGCATATCCCAACAAGAACAAGCACTCACCTCAGTTTTGAATACCATTTTTCCTTCAGCGTGTCTCACAGGGAAAATAGAAGACTGTAGCACAGCATCTTACCTACAGGTTAAAAGCCTTGCTTGCTTCTTCCCAGCTCTACTACACAGTACCTCACCAAGGGGATTCTTTCTGTGCCTCAACTTTGTCATTTAACAAGTGTGTTATTAACTCAGCAATATTTTGCCCCTGTTTCAGTAATGGTTTGTAGTGTAGTGCAAAGAACAAATGAAAAGCAACTAAGCAGAGGAAAAAAAAAAAAAAAAGTTCCTATACAAAGAGACCCTGGACTTACCTTGAGAAGCAGAAGAAAATATATATTATATTGGTAGCAAGTTCCACACTTTGTTTCCAGTCCTCTCGCAGCACTCTAGCCAATGCACCCAGGGCAGTTTCTAAAGCAAAACAAGTGTTAGATGGGTGCCAGCATCTCACATCCCTCCTTTTGTCTCAAAAGACAAAGTCTGAATGCACTTCATTCCACACATCTTGTTCTTTGTTTGTTTAAGCAGAAGCTTTTCAGAGCTATCTAACTTTAACATGCAACACTGCTCAAAAAATTCTGCTTGCAGATGGTATTAACATAGAGCACCCTGACTGGCCATCCACAAGCCAGTGGATCAAGAAGAGGAGATAAGGAAGGACAGTGAAATCGAACATTACCACAATCTTAAATCTACCACTGACTTTGAAACGCTGTGACCTCTATCACCTGTGCACTCCATACCACACTGTGGCTCCTAGTGAAAAAAAATCAACACACTTTCAAATTCTATTTCAGTTCTGCCTTAACAACTGTCACTTTTGCCATTCACTAGTTTCTACTTATTTACACCCATCCCAATTATTGCAATAATCTTACGTACAAACAGTACAGGATGGGCATAGCACATTCATCACCGTAATGTCATAATGTGATGGAAAGCACAGCAATAGTAGTGGGGTGGCACAATCCTAGGCTGCAGCAAATGAGAACAAGCCCAAATGCAGCAGCTGTGGACAAAGAAACAAAGGAAGAAAAGCTGTTTATCTTCGGAAGGCCTTAGGTAGGCAGGGATCTCCAGCAAGATACCCTTGCCTCCACTGCCAACCCTTAAATGAGGTCTGGGAAAGGATAGATCTTTGCTCCAGCCCTTCCACCACTCAGCTGCACTGCACGCACCAGAGCTCCCCAGGGTTGGCCCTGCCTTCCCACCAGGTGTTCAATCACTGCTTCAGGCTATGACTTGCATTTCTGCTACAATCACTTACTCAATGCGAGGACAGAAGAATCAATAAAATACACACGGGAGATGAGGAAGGAAAGAACTGAATTAACAAGACATGAATCTACCATCTGTTTGGAAGTCTGGTTTGGACTGAGTGCATCTTCTGTTTGTCAGATTCACCTTTACAAAATGCACGGCAGCACGCATACATACACAGACAATGACACGAATGTCACAGAGAGAATTCTGGCTTTAAAATGAATGCATAAACAAAAGAAGTGTGCTGCACTAGTGAAATAGTTGGATGACATATCCACAGTCAATTTATTCTCTTGGAAACTTGACATCTATAATTACATGAGACTCCAAATCCTGTTTTCAAACCAGCTACAGTCTTGATCTTCAGGATGCAACTATTTTTTTTGCCTCCAGTACCAATGCCAACTTAATAAGATAAGAAAAAAAACCAGCTGAAATTGAACCTGGAGGATTTCTGGTCCACCTACGGACAGCCTAAGTTGCGCCCAGTTATAGTGAGATCTAGCTTGACAGCCAGTTTATTATGAACCGAGAAGCACAGCCTAGCATATTATTGAGGGCAAGCATAACATTTAACTATAGCATAATGCAAACTACAGAAAATCTCAAATGAAAGACAAACTGTTTTTTCATCAAGAAAGTAACACAAAAGCAGCATAACATTAAGAGAAGTTTCAAACCCTTGTTACCATTAATAAGCAGTTCTTCCAGGTTATCGGGATTCCGAGCCAGCTGCAAGATGAGGGCAGAGCCACGCACCTTGTCGGGAATGTCCTCATACAATAATTCAATGTACTCGTCCATGTCATTGATATTGGCAACTTCATCAATCTGAAAGCAGACATAAGCAACACTTTCGCAGACAAGGAGATGTCAGTTTAACACAACTGAACAGAATGTTTCCCAATCACAAGATGAAAGAGAGCAGAGCTTTGAGTTAAGATAATTGGAAAGGATAAAACACTCACAAAAAGAAAAAAAAAAAATCAACACACGCAGAATCACAGCCAACAAGCACCAGGAAATCTGAGAAGACTGAATTACAAAAAACAAAAGGATGCTCACACATGACTCCCTGCATCCTGTCCTATGTTACAGACCTCTCTTGCCGTCCTGCTGTATGCTACAGATGAGCAGGAAATATGCAAGTCACATATTTTACCCTTTATGGAGATGATTTTGGTTTTTCCATTGTGCAATATATCTAAACCAGGTTCTTTGTTTAAAAAGAAACACACAGAAAACAAACAAACAAAAGGCAAAAACAACTCACCACCACACAGAATTCAGCATTTCCCATCCCCATTTATTTAACCCCCTTTTCAATTTTTTTTGCCTTGCTCATCTAACACCAATATTTACCTCCATGCCTTCAAATGGCGGCGGATCTTTTGGCTTACTGGATTTCTCTTTCTTTTCTGTAACGAAAAGACATAGTTGTGGTTAACTTACACATATTCATAGACAAAAACACATTTATTCCCACAGTATACATTCTGGTACAAAGAAGCTCAAAGTCCTCTTGCGTCCAGCTGACCTGTTAGACCAACACAGCTACTGTGTGTCATGTTTCTGCAGCTAACCAGACCAGGGGCAGCAAAAAGAACCCTCAGATGCCTGACTCCTCAGTCTAAATAACCAGTTACAGCCCAGTAACTGGGAAGACAGCAACTTACAAGCTTTAGAGCAAGTCAAAAGCAAAAAAAAAAAAATAGTCACTTCCACAGTAAGACACCTTAATAGTTTTGAATCTGCTTGCACACTGTAGCAAGGCTGCTCTGCGACAGGCCAAGACACATATTTTGATAGTTAAAATGACAGTTTTAGCTTCCACCTGCCCCCCATCCCCCTCCAGACATCACTTCATGATTGTCTTTTTTTTTTTTCCCCCCAAGCGTGGTTTAACTACACATCTTCCCCATTTTCAACTCGGGAGCTTGTACACCAAGCAAGTTAGGATCTCAACTAAAGAAAACCTCACACAGCAGTTTTTCTAACACTGAAGGACCTCAGCCTCAAGCCACCTTGTTCTTGTACTATTTACCTTTTCCTGCTGATGCATCTCTGCGATTCTGTAGATAGAATAACAGCTGTTCTACTTCCGCAAGTTTGGAAGGGTGAATGAGCTTGCATTCTTCAACCACCTTTCGAGCCAGGGAAGCAACGTCTGTATTCGCATTGAGACTCTTTAGCCGAATGCTGCAACAGAGTTAGAAAGGTCTCTTCTCAGATTTTAGAACCTTGTATCTTGAGTCCTTTGACTTTACACACAGCTAAGAGCTACACAAGGAAGTTTCTTTCACAGTGCCTGCAAGTGCAGTGTCAGGAGTATCTCACAGTTCTGACAGACCTACAACAAAACTCCCACAAGCAATGATCAGTAAGAAATCTCTGTAGGTACTAACAATAGGATGAAGCAAAAATGAATCCCAACAAACTGCAAATGCAAGCTATGCCGATTCATCTGAAACAGATGAACACGTCCGGTACCCTCAAAAACAGTTTAAGGATTCTTTTCTCTATTACTTTTCTTACATGCACTCACACACAGGTAGTCACATCAGCTCAAGTTTTCAAAAGGAATTCATGACAGAAATAAAACAAACCTAGAACTTACGACCTTACATTTTCTGACACTCTTTGCGCTCCCCCAGCATAGGGTCTCCTGTCTCCCCCAGAATTGTTGCTTCCACTTCATAGTGAACAATGAGGGCTTTCTCCGATGGATGCACATCTATGTTGCCTCCTTTTACCTTCCTGAAGAGAAAAAACAAATTACTGATTAATTGAAAGGCTCAAAAACCATGCAAGAGCATAGATCATAGAATCATAGAACCACCAAGGTTGGAAAAGACCTACAAGATCATCCCAGTCCAACCGTTCACCTATCACCAATAGCTCCCACTAAACCATGTCCCTCAACACAACATCCAATCATTAACAACAACCTGTTTCCACTTCTATATCCTCACCCCAAGCATTGTCCTCCTTCCACACCACATTTCTTCTTTCAGGCAGCTTATTCTTAAGTATTGCCTCTATTATGTACAGAAACACCCAAGCCATTGGCCATTCTTGGTTGAAAGAAAATTAATCTTTGAGACACACAGCTTTCTTAAGGAATTACAACAAAGACGCACTTCATGAAGGTGAATTTCCCAGATGATTCCTTAATTGGTACCGCAGAATCTTCTGCTAATTGACCTAGTGGTACAAGTACTGCCACTTACAAGTGAGAATTTTTGCTCTAAGACTAGCTTAGTAGGCTTATCTAAACCCTGACAGTTCAAATTATTTGCATTTCACTCATGGTAGACTTTTAGTCTCAAATTCACTATTTTCTCCTGAAATATAAACCCATTCATTACTGTTCCTCACCTCACAGCATTTGTTGCCAGGTGTAGGGGAATACCAGACCAACAGCTGCCATCCACAGGTATAAGTCAAGCAAGACTGTATTACAGCCACAGGTATTTGCGAAAAGTATTCTCCAAGAAAACACTGTGGGTTTGTCACTACAGAAGCATCAGAATTGGTTGCTTCATTATGCCAGTAACACCACGGCCATGCTGAGCTATGAAGGCCATGTTCTTAAGTGACAACAAAACCACATCCACATAATACATTTACACATCTGTCTTCAGTGGTAAAGCTGACACTTATCTTTTCTTCATTAGCGCTGCCAACAGACTATGTACATCTATATCATCAACCAAGCTGCTAAAACACCGCAGGTGAAAAAGCCACTCGTAACATGGATTGGTTTTTGGTTTTGATTGCTGTGGAGATTTTGGTTTTTGCTGTTATGTTTTTAATATAGCTTATTTTTTATGAGATTTACAGGTGACTTCACATGCATTGTAAGTGAGGTGGCAGCCAGCGGTGGCACAGGGTCAATTAGATCAAGGAAGATTTGTTATGCCTCACAGAGTTAAAAGTGTTAGTAAATCTGGATGCAGCCTTCAGTGTAACCACTCAATAGAAAAAGTTTGGAAGGCATGCCTTCTTTCATTCAGCAGTTATGGTGTCCGCCTTTCCTTCTGCAAAGATGCAACTGCAAGAAGTACCTGCTTCTTGAGATATTCACAGCCATCCAAATAACCCTGCAAAGCATCACTGTGAGAAGGAAAGCACAGTTCAACCACGAGCTTTACAAAGACATAAAACTACAGGGCAAACAAATAGAGCTCACTGCTGTAAAACAAACATCCTCCTTGAGGAGACTGAAGCAAAACTCCATTTATCACTTAAAACTTTTGAAGAGATTTGCCCTTTACCGGTATTTTGGAGCAGATGCTCCATGTCAGGCTGTTCTTATATAGAAGCCTCAGGAGGTTCAGTCTTCTGAAGCAAAAAGCTTGTGGGAATCAACGCCCTATCTTTATGTCCAGATGTATTTCCCCCATATTTACACAAATGAGGAGATCCTAACCACAAACGCTCCTCCTGACAGTCAAACCCCTATTAAGTGTTGCTAGGTCATTTATACAAATAAAATGAAAAGGATGGGTGGTGCACAAGCAGGCCTGAAGGAGCAGCATATACAAGAACTAATCTGAACTAGCAACTTCTCACTGCAAAAAGAATTTGATCTTCCCATGTCTTCCCTGCTCCCAGCATTATTCACTGGGGGTCCCAGCAGTCACTTTGGCTCAACACAAGCAAACCCCTTCACAGCCACTTCCTGCAAGTCAACAGAAAACTCATAATGTTTTGGACAGCAGCAGATCTTCTATGCGTTACTCAATTAAAGTGCTACATAAAAAGGGAATAATAATTTCTAGCTACGAGCAGGGATAAAAATGAAGGCAGGAGATCTCCTTTTGGCAGCAGTAAGCCACTGATGAGCTTAGTTACCAGCAGAATCTCAGCCTAAGACTGCTTAAACAGTTTTAACGTTTCCTGTTATGGTTTTTTTTTTTTACCCTTCCTTAAGAGGGACAGATGGGTAAGCTAAAGAACATACAGCTGCAGAGATTTTGTCCTCTCATCCTGATAACCACCCTCACTGAGCTACTTCCTGGCCATGTGATTCACAAATCAATTCACATTCAATCTCTTTCTCTGAAACGCTTAAAAACCTACACTGAAATGCACCACACAGACACTAAAACTGCACACTGTTTGGAGACTACTGTATTCAGAATGCCAGCACCACAAGAAGTATATTATTTAAAGGCCCCCTCTTCCACCCTCAATGAACAAACATCTGCTTTATCGATTTTTCTATCCATCTTGAGTTTGCAAGCACCTAATAACTTCATAAACCATCTGAGCATACAGATGCTTCGCTAGAAGCAGAGCGTCTGCACACATCGGCCTGTCCTTCCCTTTACTGCCTTGCTTTGTCAATCAGAATCCTACTTTATTCGAGTTTTGAAAGGAGGAAGGCCTTTTCTACAAAGGCAGTGCCAGCTGAGCTCACATAACCAAAGCTGGTGCGTGAATGCCCTTTATGGACTGATTCCTTCGGGGGAAAAAGCAAAATCAAACTATGCTAATTAAAAGTGGCGCAAACCACACATGTGGATAAAGCTGAAAATCCAGTAACAAATCCTAGCATGTCTGACATGGTGGGAGGGGGACTACGCAAGCAGGATGACAAAGGGAAACAGAGATGAGAGAAACACTGGACTTGCACACAAGCCTTGTCACATTAAACAGCACAGCAGCTGTTTTTTGGTTCGTGTTCCCTAAAACAATAAAACGATGCTTATTATGGTGATAACTACAAAAGAAGATTCCTGCAAGGTCACATAAGGTGGCACAAACAGAACGTGCAAAGCTAGAAATGGGCACTGCTATGAAATCACAGCTGTTTCCTTACAGGCAGCCCTTCGATTTGTACCTATTTCCACCATTCCCAATTCAGAGTCTCAGTATGTGACATACCAGAGAAAAAAGCAAAACCCAGACAGCCTAACAGCAAGACCTGCAAATGCTGCTGAATACCACAGAAAAGAAAGGGAAAAAAGGACAAGGCACTCCATGAAATTCAAGATGAGATGGTTAACATCACCCACACAGTGGGAGAAAGCAACACTATTCACAAATCAAACCTAAAGGAGGCCTTGGTGTTGTGACATCTGTGGGACTGTCGGCCAGTGCTTCTGCTCTACAACAACACTGATCCTACAGTTCCTTAACTGGACCTTATACTGTAGTCTGACGGGCCTCACTGCCACATAGATAAAAGAGCCATTAATCCCTTAGGATCACTTATCCACCTGCTACCTTTCTCAGCCATTCTATCCACACCCAGCTTTCCTTCACCCCTCACCAGCTGCTACCTCAGCACGCCATCCCAGACACCCCAAAATGCCACCAGTTACCCCAAACCGGGGTATTCCTCCAAACCTCCCTCCCCTCAGTTACCACCAGCATACCATCCACCTTATTCACCCCCAGCAAAACCTGGCTAGGTGAGTGTGTGGGGTCCCACAGCAGCCCTACCAACACCACTCGACCCCCTTCCTACCCACGTACAAAGCAAGCTCCCCCACCACCTCCACAGCTTCAGCCTCCCCACCCTCACCCCAGCCTGAAACACCCCAACCTCGCTCCCCATGACACGAGCAGGGCACCCCGCAGTACCTCAGCACCACCATAGCCTCCCGCGCCTCAGTCCTTCAGCCCCCCTCCCCCCACCACCACAGCCTGCCGTACCCACAGCTTCCCCCCCCCACCGCAGATCGCGGCCTCCACCCGCTCCCCGAGCGCTCCAGCCGGTTCGCCCGATTACCTCTTGAGGTACCGGGCGTCCTCGCCCTGCATGGCGGCAGGGACGGCTCGGGCAGGGCGCGGCCCCGCAGCGGTGCTGTTACCAGGGTGAACGCGAGCCCCGCCCCGCGGCCCTTCAGTGCGCAGGCGCCGCCGCCGCCCGCGAAGGGCGGGTGAGCGCGCATGCGCAGTGGTGCAGCCCTGCTGCGTGTGGCGGGGCAGCCCCTGAGGCGTGAGGCCGCCCGTTCCTCCCTTATTTGCTTTTTTTTTAAAGTAGAAACACGTTCTTGCGTCGCTGAGAACACCCACCTTTACGCAAAAAGCATAATTCAGATTATTTTTCCCCCTCAAAATATGGCTAGGTGTCCTTAACCAGAATACACAGAAGGACCGTGCCACCAAGCAGCTCTTTGTGTGGGAGCAACGCCCGCCATGTGCCATGGTAACTTTATTTCTTTTTATTCTTTCAGTTTAAGCCAGGCGATCACAGTGGTAAACCAGGTTGATGCTCAGCCTAATTTTGAAGTTGTTTCCATGGTCTCTGATGAGCTCTATGTGGCCTTCGGTATATCACAGATGCGTAGTGTAAATGCCTCAAAGGGTTGCTTGAAAATTTCATTGAATTCCAACATCATCATGAAAATAAAGTAGTAAAATTGCTTTCCTATAGAAAATTTATTAAAATAGATGAGGTTTTTCCCCCATCAGAAATTAAGAAGCTCACCCTAAGGTTTGTGATCTCTCCTTCAAAGATCATATCTGCCTTAGATAGAATGTGGATTTCAAGGGAATAAACAGTGAATTTGGGAACATCTTCTTACATCCCCTAAAAATGAACTGTGTAAAACTCCATAATGCCTTTTATTAGCTGAAATAAATCATAGAAATCTGAAAGGATGACGTTCAGGGTAAATAATTTAGGCAATTATGCTGTGCCACCCAGGGGGACAGAAATGATTGGTCTGATGTGCTGTCCCATAGGAAGTGGTTGAGGCATGGACATAGTAAACATTGGGCTCTAAGCTTACAATAAAAGTGGGATGAGGAAAAGCAAAATCTGATATGCCATGGGAATATCTGGTGCAGCTCTTCTTAAAATGAATTTTGGGACGCAGATTAAGATGATTCTGAATGCCTCTGGTCAGCAGCGACAAGGCTGTCTACACAAGCAAAGGACATTTTCAAGAAAAAGCAAAGGACATTTTCAAGAAAACACATGAAATACTGAGTACTTTTCCTATCCTTGAAAGAGAGACTTGACAGAAGTGAAAACAAGAGTGTCTACGGAGAGCTTGATTTATATGTTTTTACATTATCTAATATCAGTGCTGACTTTGGTAAATGCATCAGTTTGCAGCTCATTTAAACCAGTGGGGAGAATTAGCTGTAGGTTTTCATTTGGTTTGAAACGTCAAAAAAAATAAAATAAAATGCTTAAACATGGGAAAAGAGGACTCTTCATAGAGGTGCAATTTCTTCTTTTAACTAGGCACTATAGAGCAAAGTTCTCTCTGCTTATTCAAATCAGATTGCTCAATCCCATGAAAGCAACCTCATTTGATGGCCTTGCACTGTTGTTCACTGGGCTGAGTGATTGTATTGAGTAGGTGGTAAAGTGACCTGTCACCTCATCCCCCAGTGCTCCTCAACAGGAGTGTCGCAGACTCTGTGGTTGCACCCCTGCAGAAGCTTGCAAAGCAGGAATACAGTCCCCATGTTCAGCCAGAGTTGGTGATGTGGAAAGCAGGCACTGAAAGTCTACAAGATAGTTGATGTGAGATTTTAAGATTGCTACCACTTAACTTGTGTCATAAGCAAGGCTAATCTAAAAAGTGTAGGATTTTATAAGATTTACCACAACAGTGCTAATTACCTTCTTTTTCCCCCCTAAAAGGTCAACGCTTTAAGAGGGAATTTTGCTGCAAGGCACACACAACTGAACAGATTGTGTGTTTTCAGTATGTTCTCTATGTTGTACACTAGAACGTTTGTATCCGATTTCTGCTCATTTTCTGATGCGCAACCTGAAACACCATCCTTATCCAAAGAGCCAATTACGCGCTTTCAGTTTTTGTCACTTTAATTGCACTAAGGAAAACAGCTTAAATATAAAACAGCGTACAATAGCAGATTGTTGCTCTCAGTATCATCTTGTGGGCCACTGTGACAGCGTTGCAGATTTCTTACATAAAATCCTGCTTCCATTAACATCAATGAGAACTTTACCATTGACCCTGAGATGGGGACAGAATTGTACCTCTTAACGTTTATTAGATGCAGCGGGTAGAAAGCAGGCTCATGGCTATAAAGGCCATGGCATTTTATGGTTCTGACTCTGCAGTCACTCAAGCACATGCTTAATTTTGCCACAGTAATAAAGTTAAGTACCAGTTCAAGTGTTTGCAAGAAGGAGTCTCCTTTACATTTGAACAAGCCTATGTTTGATCATAAATCAGGAATGCCCCCTCTTCCTCATCTCCCCCTCCATAAGGGAATGGATTTTGAATACAATCATCAAATTCTTTGCTCCCTAAAATGTCAATTGCTTTCAGGTTTTATCAAGAAGGAAGAGTAAGGAATGGGTACCTTAGCAGAAATGCTGTCAGGTGTCAGTCAACTTGAAGCAAACTACTCGTTCAAATGCTTCCAAAAGGGAAATTTCAGTTTCCAGGAATTTACTATGAATTTCAGACAATGACTTTTATCTTTAAAATAAAGTGAAGATTTTATAGTACACTTTATAAGAAAATCTTTTTCCATTATCTTTTCAATCAAGGCAAGTTTACTCCTATTGCAGACAGCAAAGATCGTGTTATTAGATTTCACTTTGTTTCAACTGAAGCACATGGGAAACATAGCAGAAACAAAGCACAAACAAATGCATTTAAATTAGATTAATTCAGGCCTAAAAACAAGCATAAAATTTTCTACTTAACCAGTAGAATAACTTTCCATAGGATTCATGATCAGAAACTTCCCCGTTATCATTAGCCTTTACATTAAGAGAAGATGCATGTGCTTCAGCATAAATTGTTCCACAGCTTCATAGCAAATACTGCTTGAAGCAACCTCTTTCAGCCTGTACTCTTCCCTAAACCAAATACTTTACATCTGTAATGCTATTAATATGATGATAAAAGCAGGGTGGCAAAATCTTTGGCTACAGCAAATCAAAACAAGCTCAAATACAGTAGCCATAAATACAGAAATAAAGGAAAAGAGCTGCTTACCTTCAGAAAGTCTCAGGTATGCAAAGATCACCAGCAAGAGGTGCCCCCACCTCCCCTGCCAACCCTTAAATGAGGTCTGGGAAGGGGTAGATCCTGGCTCCAGCCCTTCTGGTCACTCAGGTACATTGCACACCTGAGCTCCCCTGGGTTGGCCCTGCCTTTCACCAGGTGCTCAACCACTGCTTCAGGCCATGACTTGCATTTCTGCTACAGCACACGTGCTCTTTTTTTATCACTAATACCATCTTTAGCAAGGGACATTCTAGTCTTCCTAGGGAATCTTTTACAGGGCTAAATTGCCATTATTGCAGTAAAACCTTTTTTTCCTCTTATTTGTATCAAAGCTACTTGGCCCATGCTTGTCCTGAAGAGCCATATCCAAACCTGGGTACAGTACTTCAGCTGAAGTCTTCCCTATATTTCAGCTGAAAGTAATAATAGGTGCAGCAGAAATGCTGAGACACAGCTTGAAGCAGTGGTTGAGCACCTGGTGGGAAGGCAGGGCCAATCCAGGGGAGCTCAGGTGCGTGCAATGTACCTGAGTGACCAGAAGGGCTTGAGCCAGGATGCACCCCTTCCCAGACCTCATCTAAGGGTTGGCAGTGGGGTTAAGTGTTTTTTGCTGGAGATCCCTGTGTATTTGAGGCCTTCTGAAGGTAAGCAGGTTCTTTTCTTGGTTTCTGTGTTTATAGCTGCTATTTTTGGGCTTGTTCTCTTTTGCTTCAGCCTTGGGCTTTGCTATTCTGCTGTTTTTGCTGTGCTTTCTGTTGTATTACAGTATTAAAGAGGTAAGGAGGATGACTTTGTGTTTTTATGGTGAAGAAGTAATCTGCTCTGGGTTGGAGTGACATTGGCAGGCAGTGACCAAGGTGTCTTTTCCTGAGAGCTTCCCAAAATGTCTCTGACTAGGGTGGTTATGACTAGCTGGTAGCCTGAGCTCTAGGCTGTTGTATATCCTGGTGCTGCCCTTGCCAGTTCGATATAGAAGTAGGCAAAGAGATTACTGGCTGGGAGAGTGTATGGGGAGCCTGCAAGAGAGCTTATAGCAGAAAAGGATGGTGATTACATTCAAAACGAGTTGCACGGGGGGCAGCAGAAGGCAGGAGAGGAAGAAGGGAACATGAGTTCAGGAATATTTGTTCATATATTTGTTAATCATCCTAGCTGTAGTTTTCTGGAGTCTTGAAAGCACTGGAGGAAGGGAGGATCAGGCCCTAGTCCAGACAGCCACAGTTAAGAAAATACAAGAGCCAAGGAGTTAAGTTGTGGTAATGACTATTTCTCTTGAGCTTCTGGGTTATAATAATGAAAGTTTTAGAGTGCTGTTGAGTTGTGTGTTGAAAAAACAATCTTTTAGTTTTCAAGTAATTTACTTACCATCTGTGAGCTGTTTAGGCAATTTGCTTGTTTAGCTTTTTAGCTTTCAGCATTTAATTCTGCTATATGTGCCTTTTCTTTATTACACCTCCTACATGTGCATCTGTACAGGCAAAGAGTAGTACATGGGTGTGTAACTCAGAAGATTTTCCAATGCACAGAAAACACAATTGTCACCAATGTGCTTTGCGGGCAGGATAATGCTGGGTTACTGTAGCCCATGCATGGGCTGTAGTCATTTTGCTGCAGTGACCCGTGGTCTGTTCTTCCCGGCAAGGGATTTTAGACAAACACTAAGTGCAGAATGCCTAACTAAATAGAGCTTTGTCCAATGGAACACCAACTTTGGCATTTGTATAGCTATCTGGGTTTCATTTTGTGTTTTATGTACCAAACTCAGTTTGCTGTTGCGTTTCAGATTTTGAAGTTAACATGTTAAGTTGTCCTTAGATCACCTAGCTCAGGCTAAGCATTCTATCTCATATGATTTGTAAGATTCCCCTGGAACCTAAGGGTGTATCAGTTGTCATGGCAAGGCACTGCAAGCTGAGTTAATTAATAGCATTCCAACATGCCCTGGGCTTTATTGGCTAATACTGAAGAATCCCAGAAGGAGGAAAGCACTGTAATTTTGCCAGATCCATCCTGCATTTCCTATGGTTTTGTTCTTGAATTTGTTTTGTGTATATAATATTGTCTCGATGCCAGTGCTCATAGTCTCTTAAATTAAAAGCATTCCCATAAAGGGGATTACAGGATTAAAAATATTACTCATAAAGAACACGTTGATCCTCACTGGGAGGAGGATAGACTTAGAAACATCGCATTACTGATGTCGCAAAATAAAATTAATTTAGGAGATAGCAGTGCATTTTTAACGCAAAAGTAGGGATGTGTTAGATTTACAAACTGTAAGAGCTTTCCTTCCCAGTAAGCTCATTCTTCATTTATCATTTTACAATAAGAAAACCCCTTGCACTTAAAGTTAGTCTCGTGCAGATGTCACTTGCTAGCCTTCTTGCTAATCCAGAGGAAATATTATCCTAGTGGTCCCTGAGGACCAATGTCTAGGTGTTGGATACATGATAAACTTACTTGAAGCTTTCTTGGTGAGATATAGTACTCTGGAGACAGCTGTGGATTTAATTTTTCAAGCTTTAGTACAACCTAACCCTTTAAAAGTAAGATTTAAGTTTCCCTTGTCAGATCACTTAAGAGTTTCTTCTTTTATTTTGCTCTTTTTGTTTTTTTTCCTCCTCTGCTACTTGCCCAGACTTCTAATCCCCAGCCTCTGGAGGAAACATTAACCATCTCAAGCTTTTCATGTTATGATTGTTTTTCAGTTCCAAAGGACAACACACACTTGTTTGTTTTTCGAACAGTTTTAGTCTGCCAGCTCGGATAGGAAGTGTTTGTGCAAAGGAGAGAATTTCAGGTCTTCATCTTTTTGGTTTCTATCTTCAATGCTGAACGAAGGTGTTATTTGCAAATTTTTGAAACGCTACTCTGTGTAGGAGCTACATTTCACAAGGTGTGCGTTTATAGTCCCCACCGTTCATAGTATTTATGCTGTCAAGGAGTAGGGCTCAATCTAAGTTTGTTTTCCTTTTTTTACCCCTTCATGTGTGTCACTTAGTCATCCAGATACTGAGTTTAATGTTCCAAGGTGTGCACAAGATTTAACTGCGTAGTTCCTGCTGTTGTGAAATTACACCCAACTCAGAGATAGTTTAAGAATGAAGGCCATTCAAGCCAGCAGTATCGCAGATACACTGAAATGCTGGGATTAGTATACTCGTGGGATTTCTGCTGATGTAGTAAAAAATGCTGCTTACAGCTGCTGCTGCTCTCTAATCTCTGGTTCTCTGGGTCTGTGCTCCCGGGCTTCTGCCAGACATACCTTAGGAACTAAAGGTGGAAGAGATGGTCAGATTTGTTCCCCGCTGTCAACTTTTTCTTTTCCCTTTCAGCTCGTCTTCCTTTGGCTTTCTCAGGAGATGAATTTTAGCCTGTCTTTCCTATCCCTGCATTCATCAGGTCTCTTCTTCCTCCTGCTAATAACTTCTTGGCATGCTGGCCAAGTGCAGTCACCACTGAAAGATGTGTATAGAGGCTGAAGGTTAATTGAGTTTCTTGAGGTTTGTGCAATCTGGCTGCCAGGTAGATGAGAGTGACCCATGATAGGGACTTCACTGAGGGAGAGTGAAGCAGAGTTCAGCTGTTTGTTTGGCAGCAGTAAGAGGTCAGTCACTCTTTGCATAATAGCTAGACAGCACAAATGAATGGACTGGCCAAGCTGTCCCAGAGCAGCTCCAGGATGGCTGCAGCACAGGCGGTTTCGTGTCCAGGATGTATCTTTCACAATAGATGGCCAGTGGGAGGTAGGTATTGGGGGTCATTTCTGGTGAGGCACAGAAATCACATCGCTCTACAGCTCGTAGAAGAACACATTTTCCAGTCTAGCTTTAAGAAGGATGTTCACCACCACTGCTGTGAAACATGCTGCCCTACCAGATTAGGGAAATGCCAATCTAATGTTTACAATCCTAGCCAACAGCAGAGTGGGATCCACAAAAGCTCCAGATCTGAAAGCCTGGACCTTTATGCTTCTGTAGTGAGCCATGTCCATCACTAGCAAACAGCAGAAAATTAAATGACCTCTTTGAAGCATGGCCTGGCCATATCACTTATTTCTGCAGATCTACTGTTATCTGTTGTACCCTTTACTTTCTCATTGAGTTCCTCTATTTTCATGCTGTTTGCGCTGCAGAGATGGGCTGTGTCTCCCCGCGGCATCACCATCCTTATATCACATCACTGTAATGTGTTGTGTGCTCTGGTATTCCCAGAACAGGAACCTTTGTGCCTGGGCTTGTAAGAGTTTGGGGAAGTGCTTGGTCTGGCTGTGAGGAAGCAGTATGTAGATGCGAAGGGTCAGACACCATTTTTCTCAGCTAATGGGTTTAGGCTGCTTTTCCTAGGCATTGCTGCCATTTGTTGTTAGAGATGTGATAACCAGGCAGGATGCTTTTTGGTCTGAGCAGATGGGTCAGTCTTATGCCTTAGGTAGGAAGGATCCAACTGAGAGGAAGTGGGAGAGGCTTTTATTTTCTGGCAGTGCTGTGTGCAGAAGGAGCTTTGGTGTGGTTTACTATCTCTCTTTTGCTTTGGAACTTAAAATAAAGCCTCTGAGAGACCTTTTTAGCAAAGTGTTTCTGGCAGTTACACGCCAGAGCTGTGAGAGACTGGGTAGTTTATCTCCCACTTTCCTGATTCTCCCACAGGTTTTCTGTATTGCTTTTCATACTGTTTTGTGAGTGTGCAACATCCACTTTATCCCAGCTCACCAAACCACTATGCCCTCCAGTCGCTCCTTAAAACTCTCTCCTTATGTGCAGTCCACAGTGGCAGAGCCAGCCAGTCTCCAGACCTCTTTCCTTCCTGCTTAAAGAGTTGTGCCTGCATTCTGGAAGGCAGAGCTCTGGGGGAAGTGAGCTATGTGCATACACACAAGGCTGCAGCTAAGTTGATCCTGCATTTTCTAAAACCCACAAGCTGTGCCACTCAGCCAGAAGGAGGTTTTTGTTAGCTTTTACCTAGAGAAAGAGCTTTATCTTGCACTCAAGCCAACAGAGGGCAATGTACACAAAATACAACATCAAGAAGAAATGCTTTTATAAGATGACTGTAAGCAGCCCAGCCCTTACTGTATCTGGAGTCACATATCACAGTGAAAGGCGGCATTCCATGCTGGACCTAAAACCTTCTCAGGCTCCATCAATTAAACCACCACATATGGGGTGGAAGAGACTCAGCAAGGGACTCTCACTAGGGTTCAATGAAAACCAGATGTTGTGGGCACAGCTGTCATGCTTATCAAGAACAACAGAGCAGCCCCTGCTGGAGTTTCATCAGGAACCCTGCCCTTCCTTCCTTCTAGCCCCAGCATTACTGAGAGTCCCTAACCAGAACCAAATAAAATCCTCACAACCAAAGCGTGCAGGAGTTTCCCCCCCCCCCCCCCCCCCCCCCCCAAATATTACTATTTATGTTAGCATAGTGTTTATGGATCTCCAGATCAGGGCCCCACTGTGGCTATTGCCATGCTTGAGACAGGGTGAGGCAGGCTTCATGCCCACCTAAGAGCAACTTCTGCTCTTTTAAAAACATAATTTAGTGTTGGCTCCAGAGCTGGAAGGATTTGAAGGGAAGAACTATATTCCCTCCATAGGGGTAAATCTCTGGCCAATTTCATTTACATGCATTATAATGTATTTACCCATAGGGCTCACATGCTATGTTTTGTTGCTTTAGATGGAAGTCCAGATTGCTAAATTCCAATTGTATAAATGATAACAGATTGCTGCTGTCACTGTACCCATGAAGGGGCACGGGAATTGTGCAGGATATACCCTGAAGGGCATGAGTCATCCTGGCCTACAGTCAGTGAACTTTGCTTTGGAAATGTGATTCAAAGAGAGGATTTTTCTTGAGAGAACGGAAGTCCTACCCTAGGAATTGGGTCTTTGCTCAAGGACCTGTTTTGCTCTTCATTTCCTTGGGTCCATTTGCTATAGAATGCTTTTCTGAGACTGACTAGCTGGCTGAAGTCCACAGTCACCTGTAAAGTCAGACAGTTGGCTCATTCATTGTTGGAGTCCTGTTCCCAGCTCTATACCCAGACGTTGACATACACCATTGCTCTGAATAAGCCACTGGAGTTGCAGTCAGAACAGCTTTTCTGGCTGCAGCCAAGTCATTTGTAAAGGTTACCACCTGCAGTCCAATGTGCAGCTGTTCTTCACTGCCCTCAGAACTGCACGTGTGCTCTCTGCCTGTGCCTCCTCTGTCAACATGATCCTGTGGTTTTCAGGAACTTTTAAAAACTTGTTGTCAGAGATAAAACAAAAATTACTTGCTTTAACCACATTTATTCCTGACATCGTATGCCAGCTGTGAGCATGAGGGAGAAGAATTAATATAAAGGCCTTTTAAGATAAAGAGACATCCTACAACAATCCCGATGGCTTGTCTGTGTGGAAATCACATTGCATACCAGGTGTTCTCTAAGCAGAACACAGTAATTTAAAGGCCAAATTGACCCTTTGTGACCTGTGTGATAAGTACTGCTGGTGCACATGTTCTTCTGTGCAGCTGATGTGTTTCAGAAGGAAGCAAATACAGTTCAGATCTGCAGAGACTGCTACCTACTAATATAGAAGTCCAGCTTCTCCCTGATGCTCCAACAAACAGATCTGCTTTGAATCATAAAGCATCTGATAACTTGTTTTAAACCTACTACCCTCAGGCAGAGACCATTTGCTGGTATTGTAACTCTGATTCCTCATTTTCATCTGCGAGGAACTTGATGTCCTTGGACTGCTTGATCTTACAGGGAGGAGGAAGATGACAGGTGGAGAACTATTTGTTTACTCTCTTAAATACCAACACATTCTTATTTTAGACCAGAAGCTGTTCAAGACAATGATGGTTATGCATTACAGCTGTCTCTACTGTTATTTTAGTGTAGGGCTTCAGTTTACCCAAAGCTTTGGACTCTTAGTTGTCTCTGCTATTGACAGAAAGGTAGACTTTCTGCCTCAGAAAATTTCAGAAAGAGTCAAATGGCCATTCAGTAAAGGGAGCCAAAATGGAATGTCTCATTCCAACAGTGACACTAGAGGCAGTATGGGGGCCACTGTGCCTATATTAAACCTCCACTCTTCTTGCTAGCGGAGATGTAGGCTATGTTATAATGCATTACATGTTTGCAGCTCCTAGGTGGATCAGTATTGCTGCTTCTCCAAACAGGGAGTTAGGAGGTAGCGTAAAGCAGTCAGCTGTGAGTGGTTCTTAGCAGGTGATACTGAAATGCTCCTGCTTGCAAATATGCAGAAAATATAGCATCCACTTTCTGGGGAAATAAAAAGATGCAATTTATGTGGCTTTCTTCAGGCACTTCTGGAGAGAAATCTGCTTCTGTCTAACCTTTGACAGCAGAAGGAAATGCTTTGAAAATGATTGAAAAGGCTTCATGCTGTTGTGACTCACCTTAATCAGTATCTGAGGATGCAGTGTGCCTCTCTTAGATTTCAAAGCTGTTCAGAACAGGAATTTAGTCTAGTTCACATGCAAACAGAATGAATATAATGAGTTTTTATATATGAGTGGCCTTCCATGGATAGCCACTCTCTTTGAGTGGGACAAATGCAGTTACAATCAACACTCAGTCTAAAGAAGAACTGTTGTTTCTGACACATTTGTGTTGGATGACTGAGAATGTTATCTTGGAAAGAGGCGCAGCTGTGCCCATGCCCTCCCCTCTTACAGATTTTGTGCTATCCCTGAGTGACATTTTTGGATGAAACCTTTGTCTACCCCTCCTACTGTTTTGCTGTGAACTTTGAGATTTTCTTTTGAGACTGTGGGATTTATTGGAAATAACTGAGCTCGTCTAAATGTTATTTCAAAGTGGAGTAACGGGAAACTCAAAGGTATAGCCATAAGCAAAGAGAATATTTTTTTTTCTTAAGGAAATTCGGCTAAGAGTATGTTACAAGATGATCTATAGCATCGTGTTAAAAAGAAGGCAGGAGAAGCAATACCCTTCTCTGCTTTTGTACCTCACCTCCTCTTAGCAGATGTAAATGGACCTCATGACTGTAAAATCTACGGGGAGCCCTGAGCCTGCAATCTCAGCATGCTCAACTGTGCTGTCCTAGCACTTGATTCCCCTAGGACACTCCAAGGCTTAGGTTTCATGCTTGGAGTCTCTGCAGAGAGGTCACTTTGCTACACAATGGGTATTGCCAAAATCATAGCCATGCCAAATGTGAAGCATGATGTCAAATGTGGAGCAGGTGGGCTGGGCATTCGTAGAGTTGTCTTTCATCAGTGATAACACGTGAGCTCTTTCCAGTGCTTTCATTTGTTGTCTTGACACATCCAATACTGGTGCATTAACTGAATGTGGCTGAAAATAGGCAAGCTAAAAGAAAGGGCCAGATTCGTGAGAGAACCAAGAGACACACCAGGATTTTGTCAGAGGCCACATATTTCAGAATTGGTTGGAAGAGGACCTTATGCTTCACTGATAGAATTCAGGAAGATTAGAGTTTCCAAGGATGGGTATGGAACATAGTTCAAGGGAGGTCTGGGCTCTGCTGCACTAGTGGCACCAGGGTGGATCTAATCTCTGCCATGATCCCACCCTCCCTACTCCATCCTCAGCTGATTGTTTCTGCCTTTTTTTTTTTTTTTTTTAGTGTTTCTGGTAACTGTAAGCTCTGTGCTGAGCTTGTTCACAGTGCTGACCAGACAGAAAATGTGAGCTGATGTAGCAGACTGCAATGGCGCAGCAGAGACCCCAACAGAGGGAATATAAGAACAGGGAGGAATCAGACTATAGAAATGCATCTTCCAGTAGTGTGATTACATTTGGCTTTCAGAGAACCAGATCCAGCACTCATCTGACAGGATACAGGGAGGAGATCTGCATTACTGCAGAGGTTGCTGTGTATTGTGACTCTTTTGCCACAGCCATCACTTAACTGTTCCAGCCTCTTGTCGTAGCATATGACAAAGTCCCTTGTGTCAGCTGAAGGCTGGAGTAGGGAACTGATGCCACTTCAAAGAAAAGTACATTCTTTTAAATTAGCTTTCATCATATCTATTCACTGATCTGTTCACCAACATGTTTGCTTGATCAAATAGATGGGATCAGCTGGCAGAGCAGTGTGCCAATGCATTTAGGTGAGAACGGGTATTAGGGGATGTTAACTGAAGAAATAAAACAGGCAGTAATAACCAGCAATTAATTGATGCTTTGCTAAATTTTGCTTATCATCATCTCATAAAGGTAGGGTCCCTTTTTTTTTTTAAAAAAAAAAAAAAAAAAAACACTGGTGCAGCCAAATACTGGAGATTTTTCTTGGCAGAAGCTCCTTGCTCAGAAGCTTGATCAGACATTTGTTGGTAATTGCAGTACTGCTCAGGACATATGGTAGGAGGCTTTTTGTGTTGAAAACATCCAACTTTCTCACCGTGCCGTGCTGTGTTGTAGTGTGCTTACACTGCAGACAACTGGAAGAAGAGGCTTGAAAGAGGAAACCCTCACAAGCACAATGCATGGAGGTCAGTGCCATCAGCACAAAATCCCCATCCCCTCGGCAGGTACCTTTGCAGCTCTGCAGGCTTGAAGCTGCACCACGCCTAGTGCCTGAGCCACCGAGTGGCAAACAACTTTTGAAGCAGTATGTCTGTCCTTGTTGGAGGGGCTGATCCTCCTCTGAGATGTAATGCACTTAGAGGATACAGCTCCCTTCTGCCGTGTCCTGTTCTCCATCCTAAAAGCATTTCAGCCTTTGACTCTACTCCCTTTCATCTTACAATTTTGCTATTGTAACAGCCTGAACCTTCCCCTTTTTTCCAGCAAATGCATTTGTCTAAGTTTATTAATGGACAGTTTATCTCCTTTTGTTCTTCTGTGTATTTTGATAGCTAAAACAAAAAACTCTTACCCTTTCCTGGCTGTGCCATTCCTCTGCTCCCAGACAGCAGATTCTTGCAGCTAGCCTCTGTGGATGAGAGTTGCTCTATACCAGTTAATCAGATTGCATGAACTTGGGCAGGCTGTAGTGCTAGAGAGGGCTTTGCCCTGCTGTATACAATGGCAAAGTATGATGTTGAAACTTGTGTGGTAAGTGTTGTGTCAAGGCCTGAACCACTGATTGAGCACCTGGGAAAGGACCTGGTCAGCCCTGGGAGTACAGGTGAAGGCAATTCAGCTGTGTGACTGCAAGGGGTGGAGCCTGGCTGCACCTCCCTTAGACCTCATTGAAGGGCTGACTGCCACGGGGGAAGTATCTCTGGTTGGAGATCCCTCCATTGTGGATTTCTCCCTGTGAGCCTCGATCTTCAGAGATGGGTGAGCACTTTTCCTTTGTAACACCTTTCCATTTGCACCAGTCCCTTTGTTATTACACCTCCTGTATCACCATTCCACTGCATTGATCTTTCTGATTGTTACAAGCCTACTGTTTTCTTGTTGCATGCAATCATCACACTTATTAGCTGTACCAAACTTGTACAGAGACATATGCCTCATTCTGATCTTCTGGCCTTCCTCTTGGTTTTCCCTGGCCTGAAGAATACTGAGGGAGAGGCAAGAGAAACAAAATTGCCTTGTGAGATTAAAGAGAGAGGTGGGGGAGACCCTGGATAATATCTGAATTTCTTTGAAGTGAAGGCTGCATAGGTTAAGAAAAGTGTAATTGAACCAAAGGCACTCTTTTTTGAAGTAGATATACTTTTACCCTGGCTAAGCAATTTCCTGGTCGTGGTTTTTATCACTTTCCAGCACCTGCTTGCTTCAGAGGGCGACACTCCAGGGATTACTCTGAGGAAGTGCCAAGAGCCAGCATTTCTCACTCCCCTCTCGCCCGCCTCCGCCCCCTGCACTGCTGCACACACACCCCAATATAGAATGACAGCACACTGCCACAGTTTAAATGACTCTGCCTCTTCGGAAGGACAGATCCTTCAGAGAGCACCAGCCACAACAGCTGCCTACCCTTGCGAAAAACATCATCATGGCATATAAAGCGGCACATCTGGCTTTTAAGTCGCGCTGGCACAAGACAGACGAAGAACTCTGTCGCCACAGCATGTCATTTGACTTACATAAGGCAATCCAGAATGACTTCTTTCAGTGTTACCTTTATCTGCTGGAAACGCTTCCCCTGGGTGAGTAACTGGTGGGCAGGAGTGTTTGTGCGTGCGTTACCGTGCTCTGGAAGGGCATGTCATATTAGATAGCTGGGTGCAGCACTCATGACAATAAATAGTGGTTTTGAGAAGCCCTGCTTGAGAGATTGCAGTCTAGCTAAACCATTTGTTATTCTCTCAGCTCCCTTGAATTCGGTATCCTGTTTTACTTTTTTACCTAAATACTCCATAGATTGGTGGGGGGGGGAGGCATGGGAAAGACCTCAGGAGCTTAAGAAAGTTGGATTTTGGGGTGATGATACTTCTTTCACCTTTAAATAAAACATGAATTGACATACTTGGAACTTGGAAGGACAAATTGGAAAGTAGCAGAGCTGTCAGGCCTTACTTTCTGTTGCCTGATACTCATCCTCAGCTTTGTATTATGCGCTGCTGTGGACAAATGCTTGAAAAGTAAGATCGTTATTTTTTTTTTAATCAAAAGTCTCTGTAATCCAGATCTCTGCAGCAGGCTGTCCAGACCAGTGTTTGTTATCTGGGAGGAAAGTGCTTCCAAAATATTTCTTTACAGCCAAATATCTGTGAAAGATGCAGGATGCCAAAGTATTTTATGTGCAGGGCTCCTTCCTGACTGGAAGATCCACGTGGGTAGGTGGGTTATCTTACCTCATGCTGTGAGATTGTACAGACCCCAGTGAGTACCCTGCTCAGGATGCTAGAATTCATGAGTCTGTAGAGAGAAAAAGTATTTCCATGTTTTCTTAGTATTTTGATGTGGTTTTTCACATACAGTGATATCTGCAGCTATCTAAAATGAAACATGCAAGGTAAATACTCCTGTCCCTAGTGGTAGGTAGCTAGGAACGATGGAAAGAAAGGAAAAATGGAAAGGAAGGGAAGTTAATTATAGGTCAATGTAATCTCGAGAAGTCTATGACAATGTTATTCTTTCATTTATTTTGAAAATAAACACAACATATTAGAAACTGAGCAGGTTTTCCTACAATGTAACTGTTAGTGTAAGTACTGGTAGAACGTTTTATGGCTAGAAGGTACTGTTATGAATATCTGCTTAAAATTTCACGTAAAAGTTTCTGGATCGTGCCTGTGATTTATGATTGAGTCACAGTATGTATTTATGAAGACAAAAATAACTTGGCTTAAAGCTGCAAGTGACTGAGAACTCATCAGTATGTAATTAAGCTGTTTCCAGGTCTAATTGCTTCACTCTCTTAAACCCATATTTTATTTCTGGTCTGAATTTTATTTGAATTTCCATTCTCAGCCAACAAACTCTCTAAAATGTTTACCTGTTAGACTAAAGGGTCACTCTGCCAGATTTTTAATGCTCTGAGTCATTATTATAACTTCTCTCAAGTTTTCCATTTCGTTGCCAGTGTATCCAAATCATTAAGACCCAAAGGAAAAGGTACTGCGAGTCCGGCCTCTGTGTGAACGTGCAGTCTATCCATTATGCCATGGTAACGTCGTGGAGTAAAAGGGTGCGTAAGGACAGGCACTGAGAGGTAGCTTGTGTGCTGTGAAGACACATCTAAGAATCCACTCAGCATGGTGTAGATGGGTGGATAACCAGATGGGTAACAACAGTTGGGTCATTGGGCTTAGAAAGTCAGGGTTAATGTGTCATATCTGGTCTTGAGATCACTGGTGTTCACAGGCAGCTGTCCTGTTTAACATCTTTATCAATGATCTGAAGAGCCAAGCTCTTCACTGTGGTCAGATGACAAGAGATGACAGACATAAATTCAAACTGGAGAAGTTCAGAGTGACTGTAAGGAAAAACTTTCTGTTTGTGGATTGTCAGGGCTTTGGAAAAGGTTGCCCGGGGAGGCTGTACTGTTCTGCATTGCTGCAGGCTTTCAGAATGAACTTGAATAAAGTCCAGAGGAACCTCAATTCTGTCCTTGCTGCAAGCAGAAGTTTGGACCAGCAACCTCCCCAGGTGCCTTCCAGTCTGGACCATCCTGTGTTCCTGTGCTCTCTGTGATGTGGAGCTGAACGTGGAGAGTCTGAACATATCTGCAGAATGGCATTTTGATGTTCAGTTCAGAGTGGAACCGTGCAGAAATTAACTGTATTTCAAGATGAGATCCAGAGACCTCTTACACAGAGTTAACAGTGTTAAACCGCTAAAACAACATTAAGGCTGTGACCTAGCAGAGCACTTTACAGTGCGCTTAACCCTAAGTGTGATCAACACTGAAATCGGGCCTCACATTGAAACTTGCTGCAGTCCAGGATCAGCAAGCTACAAAACTTACTTCAACACACTAACTCCACAGTCCCCTCGCTCTCCTTTCGTAGGTTCAGTGGTGGAGAACTTAGGCAAGTTTACCTTTGAGCCGAGTGTATCTGGTATCACAGCCTGTTAAGAGAGTCATGTAATTTTAACGGACTGGGGTGATGTTTATAAATAAAAGGCATTTTATTTAGGCCCAGGTTCAACAGTGTACTCAGATGTGTATGAATGCCTCTAAGCCCTGTGGACTTTAACAGAGCTAGTCAGATACTGGAAATTATGCATGTGGTTCCAGGGGCTGAAGGACTTGGTGCCAGGAGGGTGAGATCTGCAGTGGAAGACTCAGATGATTAGTCCAAAGAGCCAAATATTTCAATATGTGAGGCACATGTCTGTAAGTAAAGCCTGCTTTGGGGGTGTGCTGATATTCAGCCTCTATAAAACAGTTCTCAGACCATAGAAGAGAGGTGAATCTTGCTCTGCACCCAGATAACCATTTTTCAACTGATGCGTAAAGCAGATGTTGCATTTAAAAGGGATGCTTAGCCAAAATGGAATTAGTTCAGTACCTTGCAGAAAGCAGTTGGAGCCACAAAATAATGTTCACAAATAAAAACTTCAAAAAAATTATTTGCAGCATTTGTTTCTGCCACAGAGATTTAGCTGAGCAAGCTGTGCAACCATGAGCTGTAAAATAGCCTGCTGCAGGTTGGGACTGTGCCTGATCCAATGCGTTAAGGGATCCCATTGCCCCAGAGATTTAGATCAGATGCAGCAAAACAAAATTTTGAGCTGATCCAAAAAAAAAAAAAAGATAACATTTTGGACTCTGGAGGGAAGAAGGGCCTAGGTGGGTGTTCTGTATCTAGTCTAGGGGATGGCATTCAGCTCTGTTTGGCATTCAGACTGTTTGCTGTGACTGAAAATTTCTAACACCTCCTGACTGGGGGTGACCTTTAGGGAGGCAGTGTCTATGCTCCGCATGCTTTGCCAGTGGGCTCACTTTAGCCTTTGCTGCTTGGGGGTCTTGGCAGCAGGTTCAGCTGAGAGACAGTGTGCACCACGATAGAAGGTTTCTGCTTGCTTTGCTTTAAACACATTCTTAACCTATCTTAACACTGAAAATCTTGTCTGGGAAAGTTGCCCCCCAGTCTGTGTGAGACTTGCAGCTCCATCATCTTGTTCTGACTATGCCCTACTTTGCAAGGTGCATTGAAATCAGGCTGTATATCAGTAACAGGCCTCACAAGTATTTCATTTCCTGATTCAGGAGATAGTCCCACATGGATCCTGGATTGGGAAGATGCCTCTGGCTAGACGGGTCCTGTGATGAGGGGCAGGCACACTGGAGCAGAGCCGCAACACTAACTGCCACCAAGGATGTGTGCCTCCTCACACTTCTCTTTTTGCAGTAGATTCCTGCAAGCTGGCAAACCTCCTGCTCCCTCTGGTCCTGCTGCTGGAGCCTGCATGCCAGGCACAGCTGCGAGGCAGATCAGAGGTGAGCTTGATTGGTTGTGTCTGGAAAATTGGGTTGTGGGTTGGGAGAGTTGGCAGTGTTGCAACTTCAGGAGAGGGAGGAGAAATACTTGAGGAAGCAAGAGGTGGAAGTCTATAGGTCACGTACAGTGTGCATGGGACTCTGTCACTGTGACAGGCTTTGGGTACGGGACCTGTGTCCTTGCATGCCCTCAGGTGAGGAACTTGCACAAAAAGATCTTTGCACGGTTTGATGGGTACAGAAAATGCTCGAGTGTTCAGAGTAGAGCTGGTTTCAAATGCCAGTATGTCAGGCAGGGCTGTGGGGCCCCAGCTGGCCAGGGAGGAGCCGAAGTCAGCTGGTGTGTGCATGCAAATCCCTGCAGGCATCCTGTGAGTCTGATCCAGGTTCTGAGTGAGTAATCTGAGAGCACACGCTACAGATCTGATATCCTGAACAACAGCATATCGTCTCCATGTGTTGTCTTGGGTTCAGCTCATGTATTGAGTAGAAGGACCATGAATATTTGTTGTTTGAGCTGCCAGCTGCCTGCAACACCCTGGCCTAGTGTGCAGACAGCTTGTAAGTGCCTCTCTTTTCAATCGAGTGGAACGGGATATATCTCTGTCCCCTGGTAGTTCCGTTAAACAAACCCTAGTAATGATCACTGGGCTCTCATAAAGAAGAGCTTGTAAACCAAGCATCCAGAGGTTCAGTTCTGTTCACCAGACAGACTGGCATCTGAAAGGGAGAGAAAAAGAGAACTGGATAAAATAAGCTGGTGCCAATTCCAGGGGGGGATGGAGATTATTTACTGGAAGAATCTCCACTGCCAATGGAGTCTTTATTTCCCAGGCTCTGGGAGCCTCCCTGGCCAAGTTGCACAGTGGATTGGCTGCTGCCCCCTTCATATTAATTTCTTCAGCTAAATGGTTTCTTCTGAGTATGTGAATATAATCAGCGGAGTGTGTAAAACTCCCAGGTTTTGACCCTTGCTGGGCTTAGTGCTTCTTGTGGTATAAATTTCTCAGGCATAACATAAATGTGTAATGGATTAAAGCTTTAATAGTATCCGTTCGGCAGTTGACTTAAGCAGGTGATGACAAGAGGGGCTGGTAATGCTGCTTTTGTTGGATGAAGGATATGCCGGGCATGCTGCTGATGTGTAACCCAATAGCACTATTCTGTTCTGAGTGGTCCTTGGTGGTAATTATTCCCCATCCTACTTCCTTTGTCCCCCCTCATTTGCCGCCAAAATGTAATTCTCCTGCTGGGGATGTGCAGGCATACACTTATCATTCCCTGCTGAGCTTGCTTGCCTTCCATAAATACATTCCAGTCTTGCATTCAGGTCTCTGGCCTAACTCTCATCCTGTGCACAGAGGGCATAATTCCTTTTCTGCACGCAGTGTGAGCAAGGCATGGCTTTGTCAGACCCTTGCCAGTGGTGCTTCTGGGCAAGTTTGGAAGCTGAAAGATGCAGTCCACAGAACGTAGATGCTGAATGGCATCTGGGTGAAGCTCTCTGTCTGCACAGCCCACAGGGACATCTCCCTTTCCTCTATTAACCAGGAAGCTATTTGCTGCTTGCTCATTTTCAGATCCTTGAGCATGCTGAACATCTGCAGTGGAGGTGGTCTCGCAGTGCACAGCGGTGCTTGCAGATTCATTCCCAGTGTGACTCCCTCCTTACTGCTTAGCTTTCACACGCAGGCTTGTAGTTGTGTTTTTGTTGGAAGGCCTGGCTGGGAGTAACTGTACATGTGGGGAAGCACCTGTATGCTTGTACGTGCATGAGACAGCAGGATAGCTTGTTTCTAAACAAATGCTTTCTTGTCTCTCCGAAGCTGAACTTTGAGATACAACATGTAACTACTTTTGATATGCCAACGCATTTCAAGTATGGAAAAACTTAAATGCAGACCATAGATCTCAGTTCTTCAAAGACTGAGGAGAAATCATCTTTAACCATACAAAACATGTTCTGATTGAGTTGAATGGCCTCAGATTTACGATTGTTATGTATTAGCAGCAAAACAGCAGAGCAATGAAAGGAAAGACCCAAGCCCTGGCACACAGGAGCTTTCCAATATAACACTCGCTGATTATCTTGACCTGTGACAAGAAAATTTAGGACTGTTTCTAAATTGTCTCCCCACAGTATAGTCACTTAGGCCTGAGATTGCCATCTGCTCCTTGGTTCGGCTTACTTACAGTGCTCCAGACTTTACAGTGTCACTAAAAATAAACCAGAGCAAGTGCCTCATTCATTCAGACTCCTCTTGGTGTGCTCTCTGTGCAGCTGTTGATGGCTAGAAAGCATATATGGCAATCTGCAGGCTGTAAGGAGCTGTTAGGTTTGTGACAGCGGAAGTGGTGACTGCGAACAGCAATAAACACTGCCCACAGCTTTTCTGGGGGTAAACTAATCCCACTGCTCTCTTTGGTATTAATGTTCATCTTCAAACCTGGAATGATTTTGCACTGATGTGAAAGTGTACTGTGTAATGACAAATGAGTCCTGAGTGTGGGAGGCACAGAATATAGTCAAGGGGTGCTGTGTCCCTTCAGAGCCTTGCTGGATTAAATCTGACACCTTTCCCTCCACCTCAGCTTTGGAAACAGAGGTTTGTTAATTTGGAGCCTCAGCTTAGATTCACTGATTTTCATCACCATGCCTCCAGAATAATAAACTAACCCAGAAATGTGTCATTAACAGTAAAATAATGATTTATCTGCTTGCAGTGAAACTTTATGCTTTAACAAGCCAAGTTATCAATGGGGAGATGCAGTTCTACGCCAGGGCCAAACACTTCTACCAGGAGGTACCAGCCACAGAAGAGGGCATGATGGGAGACTACATTGAGCTCTCCAATATAGATGTTGAATCCTCCAGGGAGTTTCTCAGGAAGTTTGTTGGGGTAAGTCATTTAATCCCATCTTCTGCAAGAGATAGTGGTGATGTGTCATAAATGACATGCAGCATGCCCAGCCACATGTATTTTAAATGGCACCGTATGTTATATTTTGTATGCATGAAGCTCATGTTGTAATTGACTGTGATGGGGCCTAGGAACATAATATTTACATGCATTCTGCTGGGTCATGCATCATCATGAATGCACGTTTTGCTTGGCTGTATGTTGTTGTTTACCCATTTTGCATGCTTTTCTTGCACTCAGAAGCTGCAAAGAGGATTGTGCAAGGATAGCACAATCTTAGGTTGGATGGGAGATTAATTTGCAGTGTAGGACTTTTCATGATAAAATCCTTGCTAGCTTCAGTGGGAGATATTTCTGTGCAAATTCCTGCATTCTGTTTGGGAAAGTGGCTGAGACAATATGCCAAGGTTCTGTTTTGCCTATTTACTGATAGCTTTTTTTTTCTGAGAATGCTGCAAGAAAATCCAATCCTCCTTCCCTTCTCATTGTCAGCAATATGTAGAATAAGCTACCCGTGTGTAAAAATGATTTCCTGATTGCTGCGGTGTTACTGTTGACCTTTGAAGGCAGATCTAAAGGTCTGTAAGGATCTTCAAAGGTTTGCTTTGACTTGAGATGCAAAGAGATGCAAAGTGGGATTTTAGCAGTGATTAAAATAGCAGTTTCATGTTGGCATTTGGGTTTCTGAAAAACCCGTTGATGCCTAAATGTGTTGTTAGGAATCTAATTTTTTATAAAGTTTGGCCCAATGGTTTTCCATCCTCTTTCCCTTCCTGTGGGGATAAGAAGCCTGCTAAATTAGCTCAACAACTATATTAGATGCTAAGGAACCCACAAAGTTACAGGGAACTAAATTTCATGAGTTTTCCTACTCACAAAATTACAAGTTCTACATAATGCTACCATAGAGCTTTCATTTTCTACTCAAATGTACAAATTTTGCTTAACTAGATGACTTTTTTTTTTTAGCCTTAATGACCTATTGTGGAAAAAAGCTCAATAAGTTAATGAGATGTTGTGTATAAAAAATGGGCACAGTTTCAATGGATTTGGATGAAAAATAAGTGTGGTTTGACAACAGAAATCCTGTCTAGCAGTGAAGAGCAACTGATGGCAAAATTCACTGTGTACGGTAGACTCTTGGGATAGTGTGGCAGCAAAACACAGATACCTAAGTGAAGAGCTACTTTATTTCTATTAACAGTCTTTTGTATTAATGGCTTCGCAGCATTTTAAGGCCTTGCTGAGTCTGTAAGATTTTTGCAAAGCAGCTTCACAATGTTTCAAAGCCTCACTGTATTCAGTTGTTTACGAAATAAGAAAACAGAAAGGAAATTCAGAAGGTGAATGATAGTAAAGTGGTGCTTTCCGTAAAAACTAAACGTAACCTGTAAACTTAGAGCCAGCTCCAGGCATATCCCTTAAATCTTACATGTCTTATTCTAAGGATATTTGGAATTCACATGGTGGACAAGCCTGTCCTCAGGGAAAGATTTCACGCTTCCTAGACATCATACAGATTTGGTTTCCTGAACAGCGAGTTTATATCACACTGTTAAGCTTTCTCATCTCCAAGACCCAAAAAGGAAAGAAGTACAGTCTGTGGCATGTGAAACTCTGCTAAAGAAAAATCATACCCAATGCATCAGGTGCGATGACAGATACAAAATACTCTAGAGCAGAGCTTCTACTCCTTTTATTAGCCAGGGATAGAAAGGATATTCTGGATGGCCAAGATCAAACAAGGAAAAAAATAAAAGAGAAAGGAATCTGCATGTTTTGCTAATTCTGATTTAGTTTATTGCAGCCTGTCCTCTCTCAAGATACAGTCAATTAGTTGCTTTACTGTGGTTTATTTTCCTTCCTTACTACTGCAGTTTGAATCCTGCTTGATCAGATAAAGATATTTACAGGCTTTCCGTAGTAGTGACCCTGTTGCGCAGCTAATCTGAGCCACGTCTTCCCAAGTTTACATTTCTGAACTTTTTTTTTTTTTTTTTACCAATAAGGCAATCGGAGTAGAAGAAAACAATTTGTTCACTCAAATGTAAGCTGTGCTTTTTAAAAAGAGTTTAACAAAATCAGAAAAGAAGATTAGTCTCAGAACAACTGAACATACCGAATTTAGGTTTTTGATTGTTCTGCCCTGTTTTTTTTCCTGTTTTAAGATACATCAGTTCCAAAATGAAACATGCTGTTTAGAAAGGAGAAGTTGACAAGTTAGTTTCTTTCCTTGAATGCAGTCGAAAAGAAACATCTTAACATTTTCAACATTCTTTCCCATGTTTCTTGGCTAAAACTGTTCTCTAGGTTTGAGGTGCTGATATCACAAAATTTTCTTCTTCCAAAACCTTTTTTTTTTTTTTTTCTGGCAAAAGTAGTGCTCCTTAAAAAACAGTTGCCCAGTTCCACTCAAATTACCCTTCAGTTAGTTTGGCTGGTGTGGAAATGCCACACAGTGACATTTCCCTTCCATGACTGATGTTGCGTACCTCCTTGTATGGCATTTCTTAACATGTTTTTTAGCACCACTGTAAACTGAGCTACAGATTTCCTTACCATGGGAGAATTTATCTTGCCTGGGTACATGGAAGGAATTACAAAAAGGCAGTAGAAAGTTAAGGACTTCACTTATATTTTAGCCTGTCTCCTGCCCAGGCGAGTCAAACTGAGTTGAAAGTGCCACTGTGCTCAAGTTAAGAGGTTTTATGTGTGTGTGGGCAGAACTCAAACCAAGAGCAACATTTGAGTTGGAACATGAGCCAACAGCGCTATATAGACAAGCTATAGGTTGTCTTCAGTGCAGTCATGCTTGGTTATCAGCAGAGCTATACTATTGCATATTTATGGCAATGTGTTCATGCCAATTCAAGCTTTGATGTCCATATAGACACCGTGTTTTCAAGTGCTTAATCCAGAGGTAATCTTTTTTTTTTTTTAAAAAAAAAAGCAACAAAGAACCATTAATTCAGGAACATTCATCATCTACAGGTGTGTGAAATAGCCCAGATGGGGATTGTCCTTACAGCTCCCTTTCTACCCCCAAAAACCTGTCTTCCTTTCTGCCCTGTCTTGCCCTTGGTTCAGCTGTCTAAATGGGAGCCTGCTGAATGAAAAGCTTCTGGAAAGTGATTTTTCTTCTGTTTGATCAGGGAGATGGAAGAGATTTTGTTCAAAGCCTGATATTTATATAAATTTAGAAAGAAAACTAGTGGGTTTTTTGAACTATTTATTGAACTGTGATTTCTTTGTTTTCCCTTCATATCTATACTGTCTTCCTGCCCTTCCAAGACCTGAAGTAGCAGCATCAAAAACATGTCACAGATCTTTTATAGCGAATGAACTTTTGTGAGTGCCCTATTCAGTTCTACAGCAGAGCATTTGGGTGTGTATATGTCCTCAATGACAGTGATTCAGAGTAACAGGAAGCATGTAAGCAGAGAAGCAGTCAGTCTTAAATTTTGAAGCCTGCTCTGGCTTAAAATTTTCACTTACGCTATTCCTTGAAATAAGAAGTCCAGTTTTCAACTCAATTAGGCTTTTGGGAAAATGATTGCCTTCCAAAGAAAATGTTAATACCCTGTCAAAGCTCTGAGCACTCCCAAACTGAAAATATATTAGCTGAACATGGAATTATGTCAACATTTTCATTGCAGACAGAGCTGTGGTGCTTTGCAGGGTTTCTTGTCTGACTGCCTGGTACTCTCGCTCCCTGTCAGTGAAGTGTGGGATTGAGCCTCAACTCCCACGGTTGTTTCCTTTCCTTCTTGATGGTGAATGGAGATGTGTCATCACAGGTCCTTGCTGTGGCACATCTCACGGGAGATGAATTCCCAGTTTTTGGTAAGTCACTGTGATTATAGGTTCTCTGAAACACAGGCAAAGTCAGAGAAGTGTGGCTTCTAAGCTAATTTTTCTAGCTTTTTGGTAAACAATTCCTGCTTTCTCACCAGCAGCTCTCTTGAAGTGTTTTACTTAATCACATCAGCTTTGACCTATATGTGTCTGCCATCAAATAGTATGGAAACTGACCTTGTAAAGGTTTGAGACAGAAAAGAGACTCCTTCTCTTTTCATGGACTCTGTTACAGCTTTGTCTGGTCCTCAGCAAAAGCCACATGTTCCTTAGTGCAGCCTGTGAATGAAGAATAGCTCACATTTTCTGGCTAACTACAAACAGGTCGTCTCCAGAGTCCAATAATGTTGAAGGCTTGTGGACTCTTGCACGTATCAGGAGATTAATCTTCCTAGGTATACAAATTGGGACCAGCAGCTCCAGAGGCTGGTGAGAGCCTTTCAGGTCCTCATGCTCTTTCTACAGTTACTCCATGTAACTGTAGATGTTCAGCTGAGCTATTCATAGTCATGTCATTGACAGTACTGTCCTTTGACCTTAATGATCTACTGAATTACCCACTGATGAAGCAAGGCCAAAAAAGCAGTGAGTTATGTGATTTATGCTTAGTCATTACATGGGGGGGGGGGGTCTCCCAGTAAGCAGAAAGAGCTAGTCTCTTCCTGGACTTATTTCGTTTAAAAGCAGTGAAGTTGCAGCAGGGACTTTGGCCCATAGGTTTTGGGCCAACTCTCACTTCCAGGGGCAGGGAAAAGCTGTTTACATTTGCTTTTAATATATTTGTTTAACAGATAACTTTGGCCAGGGGAGCTCCAATTCCAAAGCCAGTGCCTGTACAGACTTAAAATTTCTGTTTTACACAGCAGCAGCACGCTCTTAAGAGCCTTTTTATAGCTAGAATGGAAGCTTTAGGAGTGAAATACAGCTTTCGTTATGAAGATCCTTTTACAGTAACTCATTATTTTCTCACAGACATTCTTTATGCCACAATTTTTCTTGTCTGATCTCTATCCAGAGATGATACTTAGGAATAAAAAAAAAAAGAGCAGTTAAGCAAAATCTACTCAGTCATCTTGCTTGTCTCTGTTTAGAGAAGAAATTCTGAATGTGCTCCAGTCCAAACTTTTGTGTTGTCGTAAGTTAGCTAAATCTCCAAGATCTTTGTTCAAACACAACTTGTTTTGAAAACTGCACTCGGATCACAAGGACACTCTGTCTCTGCAGAGATGTCCATGGACACCTTAGATATTCTGTGCTCTGTGGGTTTAGTGTTTGGTATATGCTTATTCTTTTGTTAGGTCTTTACTGAGTTCAGAATTTAATAAGACTGACCTGGTCATGCAGTTGGCTGTGAGATTTGAATACATGACCAATGGAGTTGCAAGGACTTTATGAAGACCGGTGGTGGTTTTGAGAGAGCTGGGAGTTTGTGAACTATTCTCTCTTCTTATATCAAGCAAAAGCAGCAATAAATGCTGGGCTGCAACGAAGAAATCCCATCAACGTTTTAGCCCTCATGGTTTGCAGCTCCAAATGAGTGGTGGCTGCTGGAGATAAGGGGTGCTGGGTGTTGAGGAGGAGAACTTGGTGCAGTCAGCTTGTAGGGGTGGGATAGAATGTACCAGCTGGAGCACGAGGGGAGGTTTGTCTTCACTCCTCTTACTGGCTTGGACACTCAGTGTGAGGTTCTGCAGGTCACTGGATTCCACTCCCAGCTGGGGAAAGTAATTATGGAGGAAAAATGCATCTAGACATTATCTGGAAATGCAGCATAGCTGCTTAACAGCTATCCAGAACTGTACTGATAGTGTCCAAAGTTCTCGCCAATCTTGTAACTGCCCTGAACAAGTAAAGAGACAAGATACTAGGCTTGGTGGACAAAAGGTAACACAGCTGGTAACAAAGTTGCTGTGATCTTTCAGGTAGTATTTTTCAGATTTCAAATGATTTTCTTGTGTTTCACAGGGGGTGGGGAAAGCTGGCACCAACCGCGCCCTGGACTGTGGCTCTGGGATAGGTCGGATCAGCAAGCATGTCCTGTTACCAATTTTCAAGAGTGTGGAACTGGTGGATATGATGGAAAATTTCCTGGCTGAGGTCCCGAACTACCTGCAGGGCGAGGAGGACAGAGTAGAAATGTATTATTGCAAAAGCCTCCAGGAATTCACTCCAGCCCCACAAAGATATGATGTCATCTGGATTCAGTGGGTTTCAGGTTAGTTCAGCACTATTCATCCAGCCCAGCACCTCAGAACTACACAGCCTGTGCTGAAATTACTATTAAAAGAATGTTGCAGCTGTAAAAAGAGATTAAGTCTTTGATGATGCCAGGCCGAGACTGACAAGTGCTGGAAGCACGAGGTGCTGCCTTCATTCAGTTCCAGTGCCTGCTCCCATAGCAGCCAGGACAAGCAAGTAGAAAACAAAAAAAAATAAACTCCTGCAGTATTGTAGCTTTACTGTGGAGCCAGGCAGTCCCCACAGTCCATATCTTCTCAAACTTGTCACGTTTCCCTGTCAGCCCAGGGGAAAGAGAGTCCTGCAGTAGACTTCTGAGAGTTCTCCCAGCCATGTACACAGTGGGTACAGATCAGCTTACTTTTTTTTTTTTTAGGCCATGTTCTGCAGGAAAGTACGTGTACCGGGAGCAGCTTGCACACTGTAGTGCAACTGGGCAGTAGGTCATATATGTGGGCCTTATATATTGAGCAGGAATCCTCCCTCCCTCATAGCTACCAATATTGCAGACAGATAGGGTTGGTTGACCTCATCTGTGTGTAGTGATTTATCAACACCTCTGCATCTGGCATGCGGTGGGAGAAAGACTGTAGCACTGTGGCAGCACCAATATGTGAGGATCAAGCTTGGCTACCAGGGGAAAAAAAAAAATAATTCTACAACCCTCATTCTTGGTCTCTTGAATATTGGCCAGTTTTGGACACCCCTTTGCCCATGCTTTTCATGAGCCATCAGGTACTCCAGACAGCCACGCAGGCTCACAGGGAGGAGGAGCCCTTTTGAGACATCTGTGCCTCTTTGCAGATAGGGCAGCCCCAGCATTTGCATGCAGAATGAGTGGTAGGGGTTTTTGCTTACAAGATTGATAGTTCCTGCATTTAAGGATAGTTTCCTTTGGTTCTTTGTCAAAAGTCACTTTCCACCCAGGGTTCATCACTTCTGTCTTGCAGCTTGGCATCCTGTTGGATATTTCCAGCAAAGATCTTGTGGGAGTCACTGACATGTCGTGTATACTTGTCACACGTAGAGCCAATTAGGCTAAGTGCCCCTTCAGGGTTATCACCTTTAGTCCTTTCTTAGCTTCTGCCAGTGGATGTTCCACCTTCATACTGATGTTCTCAGGGGCATTTCTGAGTCTGATGATCGTTTGAGACCTGGGAATGTTTCAGGAAATAAGCTGTGAAAAAACATGGTGAAATCACCAAAAGCTATCTGCAGATGGTTGTCTCTGTTACATGCACTAATGCTCATCAAAGAGGTTCACTTAGCTATGTCCCAAAACAACTCCTCCCCAAATAACAAATATCTGCTTCCTCTCCTGCAGTCACCCTGAGTGAATGCACTGCAGTAGTAAGAGCAGCAGATGGGCAATTAGACAATGTGGGCTCTGTTCCTTATTCCATTTTTTTTTTTTCCCCTCCCACTTAAAGCAATGGTATGAGAATTAATTACTTATGTAAAGTGTGCAGTGATCCTTGCATGAAAAGTGTTGTAAGGCTGTAAGTGAACAGAATATTCATACAGCTACAGGAGAAGTGAATTGAAGGTGACCTTAAAAGTCAACTTTTCGTTCTCCTGTCTCAATCAGTCAGAAATACCATTTTTTAGTAGATATTTTCCATGCTGTTTTTTAAAACCTTTACCACTGCAAAATGTCCCTTGTGCAGTTTCAGTGGGCAGGACTCATTATTCTAAAGCACAAGAGGAGGCATGAACAACTCCACGTCAAAACCCTGGAAATCCTTTCTTACTACACAAAGGCAGAGAGATTAGTACAGGAGATCTTAAGAGCAGTCACTTGTCCGTT
This sequence comes from Alectoris magna, assembly GCA_030625065.1. Lineage (NCBI taxonomy): Eukaryota > Metazoa > Chordata > Aves > Galliformes > Phasianidae > Alectoris > Alectoris magna. The sequence continues at coordinate 24,306,482 of CM060568.1, read as the reverse complement.
ATACAGTCTTAAAAAGTAATTAGATTGGTTTTAGAATAGGCCGTTCCTCTATCGCTATACAAGCAAGTTGCTTCAGAACAGTATCGCTTTCCTTTGTACTTTTGTTCTTTTTGAATAGCCAGTCATTGCTGCTGCCTTATCTCATAAACAAACCCATGGCAACGTGAGGCGAGGCAGAATGAATGAAGACGTGTCTGGAGCTGTGCTTAATACTTGTGTGTTATCAGTGACAAAAACAGCACATGCCTTTTGGCTAGCGGATCTGAATCTCCTTCCACCTTTCAGCCATCAGTTGCTGTGACCTAGATAGTGGTCTTAAGTATTAACCAAGCTTCTACCACTACCTTGAATTTGGATGAAAAACGCCAACAAGCTCAGCACTTTCTGGTGGAATGGAGCAGTTAGCAACGCAAGGAAGATCATCTCATTTTTGGAGGGGGAAACTAGGCTAAAAACTAGGTTAAGAGCAGTGAAATGCTTCAAAGAATCTAGCCCATGTAATCTTGATTTGTCTTACGTATACGTAATTAAATCAGCTCCGGCTTTTTCTTTTTGAAGAAGTAAAAATGAAAGTTTAAATTTCAAACCAGAATTGCAATTTTCCTGCAGTTTGGAAGGTATTCAGTTTTTTGGTTCTGAGTTGTCTTTTTTGTTAATGAGAGGGAAGTAGTTAAAAAAAGGAAAAAAAAAAAAAACTGACAAGCTATATCAAAATGTGGTTTTGAAATGACAGCTTGCATTTATAAAAGTTTAGGTCTACCATGAAGAAAACTAAATATTTTGACTAGAAATTAGAAGCAACTTTTTAAAGTTTTTCATTCAGTTTTTGACCACCTGCCCTTGTTAATTCATTTTAAATAGGTTTCATATGTGAGAGTTCTCATTTTGCTCTTCTCTGAGCCCCGCTCTCCTGATGCTAACAGAATTACTGATCTTTGAGAAGGAAGGGTGCAAAACACAATCTCAGTAACATTAAAAATTACTGTATTTAAATATGTATGTTATATGCAGAAATCAGAATGGTGTGGAGTAATATAGAGAGCTTATTTGTCAGTTTGGTTGTAATCCACAGCTGCTTTGATGCATGCATATAGAAATTTGTAGCATAAAAAGCCAGAAGTGACTGTGGATTATCAAATTTGACCTATTCTGTATCACTTGCTGTTACATTCCATTGTTTTACCCTTGTACTGAATGGTTTGTGTTCAATTAAAACATTATCTTGAGAAAGTCAGCCACGTTGGAGTTGAGAACTTCAAGAGGTGGTAAATCCACCACTTGTGTTGGTAGTTTCCAACTGGTACTTACTTACACTGTTAAAACAGTTGTCTCTTTTTTTTCAGTTTGAATTGTTTGGTTCCAGCTTCCTGCCAGTGATTCTTATTATGACTTTAACCACCAGATTAAAGAACCCTTCAGCACCCACTATTTTCTCCACTATTCCCACTGACTTCTGTCCACATCTGTTGCTGCTGCTAATATGGATCATAAATATCAATTTGAGTTTGTAACTGTTGATCTTACTGATTTGCCCAGGTTTTCATTCTGAAATATGGCAGATCTAGAACTATTCCAGCAGTGAAAGGGCATGGAGAATCAAATCAAGGCACCGTTATGACATGTTCAGAGGAAGCCTGTGTGACTGGTTAATAGTGATCTGTCTTCCATCTTTTCACCTGTAGGATATCTGACAGATAAAGATCTCCTGAAGTTTCTCATCCGGTGCCAGAAGGGCTTGAAGGATAATGGTGTTATCATTCTCAAGGACAATGTAGCCAGGGAGGGCTGTATCCTGGATTGTCTGGACAGTAGTGTGATCCGAGACCTGAACATCCTCCGCAGCCTCATTGAAATGAGTGGACTCATCATCCTGCAAGAGGAGAGGCAGGAGGGATTCCCTGAGCAGTGTGTCCCTGTCTGGATGTTGGCCATGCAGAAACGCCCAGCCCATTCCTGATGGCGGTGGAGGCTGGACTACAGATGAATGACAGGGCTGGGGAAGACAAAGGGGAAGAAAAACACCTGGTAGAATACTACTAGCTACGTACTGCTACCACTGTAGTTCTAAGGCAGCAACTTCTGAAGGATCAAGAAAGAATTACAATTGAGCCAGCCTCTCTAGGCAATAGTCTGCTTCTAAATCCTGCCTGCTTCACCATTTTTAAACGACCTTCTGACTGTTCCTTGTTAGATTTCTTTTTCGTTCAAGAGCCAATACTACAACAAAACTCAACTAAGTAGAAAATAATTAGGTCTGAAGTTTCTGTAGTGACTTTTAGGTTTATATGTTTTAGAGTGCTCTGTATGAGGGGTTAACAAATAAGCCTGTTTTTTCACTGTGGCATCTGTATTTTCCTGGAAGTTAAGAAGAATCTGCCAGATCACTGAAGCAGAATATTCAAATAACTTGTGGAAAACCTAACCTGCCTTGCTTATGTTTCTGCTGTATAGCAGTAGTGGTGCATAAGGATATTCACGCTCCAGGGAAAAGATTATATGCCATAGAAGCATGTTTGCATTGAGAATTTGTGAAAAGATTGCCCCACAATCCACTTTCTGGAAGATGTTTTTTCAAAATGTTCACAGTGGAAACCACTTGAAAGCATCTCTTTATTATTCATACCACTGTAAATTTCTTTCTTTCCCACATTCAGAACAAATCTGGCACCATATGCAGAGCTAATGGGATTTCATGGGGTGTTAATAGTAAGACTGCAAGAAGAACTAATACAGTATTGTATTAATTAACAACTGTACTCAATTGCAGAGGGTGTTAGTAACCCAAAAGCAGCTATGATTTATATTCAAACAGCAGCTGTATAAGCCTGGATTTGACAACGCTAACACACATACCGGCTCCTTAGAGCTCACAGAAATTATGCATTGAGCTTCTTGTCCCTTTCATACAGGCGTGGAAAGCGCTGTGGGAGGACGGAGTTCCTTCTGCAAAGATTTTCAGGATTTGATGTTCTGCTTCATTCTGAAGAAGTGCAAGAGGAGACGGTTTTGGAATTCCCTGTAAATGAAAAGCAGTCATAGTCCTAATGAGAAACGTGGACAAAATCAAATGTTTCCTTTAAATTAAACTTCTAAAATAATCTGCATTTTAAAGATTTGTTATTATAACGCAGCGAAAAATGTACGAATGGACTGTTCTGACTCTTTCAGAATTTTTGTCTTGTTTTATTCACCTGCCATTCTGGAACAACTTACTGGGCTTTTTGAGAAGTTGCAATTATGACAGATGTCCGTGTTCAGATGGAAAGGGTTCTATGAAACATCCTCCACATGGCTGTATGCACAATTGTCTTTGTCAAATATTGTCATCTGTGTTAGATTAACTCACATAGAAGCCCAAAGATAACAAGATCAGGGAACTTCTCAGTTGGGTTTTAGTTCTCTTTGCCATCCTTTGATAACAAATCTCCAGTTTTGTTTTAATTACGTAGCTCATCTTCTCTAGCAATATGATGGTGTATGTTGAGAATTTCCGATTTATGGCATAGAGCTTCCTGCCATCAAATCTTATCCAGTAATTGTTTTGTTTTTTTTTTAATGTGCCATTACTAATTGTAGCATTAAGGAAAACAGCTCTGGTGATTTGGTGAGTATTCTGGCATGTCACGTAACGTAGGAACCTATGGTTCCCATGACACAAATGCATCTGGAATGTCTTGGCTACTTCTTCCATTTGAATCAGCTGGTAACTATTGTAAACGTAGCACACAGTGCTAAAAACACTGGGTGAGAATTTTTGTTCTGGAATTGCCCCTTGGAATAAGGGCTTTTAATTCCCATTCAGCCACTACAATTCTTTCATTCCATTTTAGCACCAGTTAAAAGCTGGTGCCATGATTGGGTGAATATGTGCAGAAACTCAAAGGAGAACCAGTCATTTGTTTTACAGGAAAGACGCATCAGTCCTATAGTTAGCTACACTCATTAGCAATACCAGACATATTTAAAAGATCTAGACATGCATTACAAATTAATTGGTTCTAAACCATTTTTTTCTTCCAGCCAGAAACTTCTGCCATGGTGCAGAATACCTGGGGGCTGCTGGAAATCCTCATGTCTGTGCCAGGCCTGTCTGAATGATGTTGGTCACTTCAATGGCAAGAGAACAGCACTGTGGAAATAGGGAGGTAAATAATTTTATGCGACTCTAACCTGTAGCTGCCAGCTGTTGCTGTGCAGAATACATCAGCTCTTCACTTACACACCAGAGAGGTGCTGTCTCAAGGTGGATACCTCATGAGAAGTGGTTAGAACAAAAGGTAGAATATAAATGTCTGGTATCATTATCAGTGCAATAGATTTTTCAAAGTAAAAAAGTTCTTTCCGAATTTTGTACATCTCTCGTATTTTAATTTCTAGACTATATGTGTGTGTAAACATGTAATGAAAATTATTTTAACTATGTTAATAGAGAACGGAGCCAAGTTGAGTCTTAATTTAGTAGAAAAAAGCATATTTCATGGTTGCTGCATTCCTGAAAATTAATGTTTCATGGCTATGTTGCTTCCACAGTAAAATATTAAAGCTTTTCTAGTGACATAATGAACCTCAAGAGTAAAGAAACACAAGCCCCCCAGGGGCACAGATGCATGGGATTGCTTATGACAGAATAATATTTTGTTTTCCTCCTTTTCCAAGTATATTTTAATTCAAAAATTCACAGTTAACCACTGTAGGCGGTGTTACACTCCTAAAAAAAGTTCATGAATTTGGGTAAGGGCCATTCTTGGTTTAAAAGTTCTGGCCTCTCTGGACTTTACTGTAGAATGTAATAATAATAATAATAATGAATCACAAATTTCAAACAAGAGCTTGCTTAGAAACCATCCATGCATCAGTTGCTCTTTGGTGTTCAAAGACTGGAGAAGAACTCAGTTGCTCTGCCTAAATTTCCAGATTATTTAAAACATGCATTTAAATCTTTAGCTTATCAGTTTGCAGTGGGAGTTTGAATCCCATTTGTTTGGCGTTCATTTAAGTACTTGCTCCTGGTCTCAACGTTAAGAGGAATTTAATCCAATATCAGTACCCTAGCTGAAGCAAGTTTCACAGAACAATTCAGGATCCTGCTAGCTCAAACCATTGTTCACCACTGACAGGTAATTAGTGAATTAACAAATTAGTCCTTCAATCAAATATTACTCCCAGGCAAACAGTACTGAAGCAGTCTCTTAACTAAAGCTCACTTCTGCCGTGCCACTGCCAAAGCTCTTCATAATGTCTGGTTGTCCCATATCAGGTCTAATGCTTTTTTTCTGCACAACTGAAAGCCAATGTTGTTTAATGTATGAATGACGAATGTAATGTAAGGAGCAAGAGATTCCTTGCCAAAGAGATCCCTTAGTCCTGACAGTAGCCCGTATGTGCTACTGCAACCAAAACAAAATACAGAATCAATTGTAACAGCAGTCTGAACAGCAATCCCAAGTGTGCAGCTCCTGCAACCATCACAGCTCAAGCTATTCATGTTCAGAAAGAGACTCAAAATATTACAGATGTCTTCTAATTGAAAGGGAGAGCCATCATTTTGAAACGTATCTAAAACTTCTAATTGGAAGGGAGAGCCATCATTTTGAAACGTATCGCTGAATGGATATCCTAAAATATTTTGTTTCAGAAATATTGAAATGATCATATCAAAATTCTTAGTTTGACTTCCTTGTTAGGATATTTATATAATTTAATCTAAGCTTAAAGGTTACATGAGATGATATTTAAAATATTACATGATATAGTGTTGTAATAGTTGAAGTGAAACATTAATTTCCTACAAAATAATAAACTGCATACATTTCCTGGCCCCAGATTTAGTGAAACAAGTGAGCAGTTTCCAGAGGAAAGTAATTTCAAGAACCATCCTGTCAAGAAGTATTTGCCCGAGCTGTTTTTCTTCAGATGTGTTGCATCAGTTCAGGCATCTTCCCTGTGCCTGGCCTAGGGAAAAGCCACCTTGGGCTCTTTGATAGGCAGGAAAATTGGCATCTCCAGAGCAATTCAGACCACCTCAGAGCAAACTGGCTTGAAGTAAGAGAGTATCCTCTCTCCTCATTGGATGTAGGAATGAAAGCGCATCCTTATAACTGATTTAGTAACTCCTTTACCAATGGTAAGCAGAAGTGCAGTGTGACCTGAGGAGCTGTGACTGTTGAAACAAGCAAAGAGCATGGGTGTGGGTATTGAAACACCCATTAAAAGTCAGTCATGGTACTGGGGCACAACATTAATGTGAAGAATGTTATCATACTACCGTAATCAGTTGACATAGTGGCAGCTGATAAAAGATTTATCCGTTACACCTCAAAGTGCTCTGAGCACCTTTATACCATTCTCATTTGTTCTCCATTCTCTTAATTCAGGTCTCCAGAGTGTTTAGGATGGCATATCAGACAGTAGGCCTGTCTAGAGGAACTTGACTGTTACATCTGACTAAACCCATTCTTCTCTTCCTTTGATGTTTCGTCTAACTTGCCAAGGCATTCCTCCTCCACTTGCCAAAAGTGATTTGTTCTCTGTGGACATCACCGCATCTCACTGAAATAAAATGGATTACCTTTGATTTTAAGAGGAGGTAATTCTGTTCATTTGGGAGCAATAACAACGCACTCCATTTCAAATATGGGTGTTAATACCCATCTTTTTCAGTTGATGTCAGGTAGGCACTCCCAGACCTTTGTACCAAACAAAGCTCACGTTCTCATCATCACCATAAATAACAATATTTGGATGACACTGTACATCCCTAGACCTTGAAGCATATGTTGTCATTGTGACTTGGATGAGGAAACTGAGGCACAGAAGAGTGATGTGGGCTGCATTACAGTTCTCTATAAGTGGGAGCTGTGAATAATTAACACTTCCATGAATTATGCTACTACAGGAACTACGGGGTGTTTTGCAGACAGACATAAACTTACCCTGTTTGTGCTCAGAGCAGATTGAAACTGTGTGTCTGTGGTTAGCCTGCTTACTGGGCCAACCTAGTATGTCCTGCAAAGAGAGGACTCAGGCTGAATATTATGCTGATGAACAGCTTCTGATTGTGTTGAAGCATTAGTACAACCTGGTGTACACCTGCAGCAAAAATAAAGACAGAAAATCAGTGGAGTATCTCTCTTCCATGTCTCTCCTTTCAAGAAATGTTGAATTTGCAGGCTTTTTAACCCAGTCTGGTATTTTCAAGCTCCTAAGATTAAGGTTTTTGGAGATATTTGAAGAAATCTTATGAGTGCACTTAATGGACACTTGCTGGTCAGTGGATTCCTATAGGTCTCTGAAGGTCTGGCTTCTAAGAACCTAAGCTTCACGCAAGACTAAGCTTACAGAGTTATCTGGAGACCAGATTTGAAAGCCCTTAAGTGCTTGTAAGTGGAGGTAGGAAGATACGTGTGTGTGTACGCACACAGTTAACAGTTTTATAGATGTGTTGCATACGTGTTGAATAGACAGCTTGTATTCGCTAAGGTGACCTGTGGTCCTTGAAATATATGTGGCTTGTCAGCTTTTAATGGATCATCAGCTGCAGAAGAATGATGACTGTTGTGTAATCTGGATCCTCCACCACACAAATAAATAGTCCAGCAGGGTTTGCCAAGAATATTTCCAGATCAGCATTGGATGTCATTTGCTAAACTTGGCTCCATCCCAACACCCTGTGGCAGGATCTCCTGAGGGACACCTGGCATGTCTTACATCCATGTGGGGCTACCCTGGTCTCTCTGAAGTACAGTGCTTGTATGTTATGCCTCTCAATCATGAGGATTTGTGATGTGGTACATAGGATCAGCTAAAATGACCTAATGACCTTGGGGCTCCCTTCTCCATGGCTGCAAGTAATCACAGGCACACACCAAGGGTGAGAGGCTTCCTCCCTAATTTGGACATCTAAGAGACGGTTTAAGGTAATTGTCAGAACTTCCTACTACAGTCGCTGAGGAGAGATTGGCTCCTACCAGAAACCTTCTACATGGTTATCCCATGTATTGAACTTTACTAGGAGCCTGCAGGCCCCTTAGGTTCCGGCAAGTCAATCTTAGATGTTTAAATGAGATTAGATGAATTAGATGAACTCATAGTGCAAATCTATGAGTCCACTGTGAGACCAGTTGTCAGTACAGTCAAGTCTGCCCTTTCTATAGTCCCAGCAGTGTAAATCTTAAAAGTCTCTACTGAGGACCAAAGTGGAGATTCTAGTTGGCACATTGGTTTTATTTATGGATCAGTGCATGTGTGCACTGCTAAATAAACAAGTGGCTTCTCTTGAAATTAGGGTACCATTGCAAACTCTTAAAAGCACAACCCATAAAATAAACAGACTCCAGGAGTTACCTGTGATTCTTGCCACTGCAGTAACTTCAAGGTAACAAGAAGTCAATAAACCCCCATCAACAAAATCCCCACTGGGATCCAGCAGCAGAGAGTCTGAAGCAGCAGTCATCAAGAGAAACTAAGTGATTCAGTAAAACATTTATGTTCCCAGAGGAACCATTTTGGGGCTGCCTTGATTTGGTGAGAGAGGCAACTCTGACCAGTTATAAAAGGCAAAACATAGGCCATTGAAAGGGCTTCTCTTTGGGTGCTATTAGACTTGCCCCATACTCTGGGATTACACTATATAAACCCCCTGCTGTGCTGGATGCCAAGGTAGAGGGACTCTGAGCAAGTGAGCACTTTCTCACACTCCAGTAAGTTTTTTCACTGCTCAGGTGGGATTCCGTCCCTGTCTTTCTGTCCTCCTTAATCTTTGCAGATCTCCAAAATGATGTCTGATACAACCTTTACTTCACAGCATGCAATAATTATGATTCAGTGGGCAGAGCAAACCCTGCCTGTTCCCCAACATACCTGAGATTAGTAACTGATTATCTCTTCTGGACTCCTTCAACACAGGCGGCTTTGTCCTGTCATCCCCAGCGGACTTCATTCTCTACACAAAATAGAAATACTGTCTCACAAAAGACGTGTGAGCAGATCGTTCTGCTGATCTGAACCAGCTGCGTAACAGGGAGGACAGGTGCGTGTACCAAACTGTAAGGATTTAGGAATCAGTGGACTCGTTTCTTTGGTTGCCTTCTTGAGTAGACGGGTCTGCTAACAGTCAGGATTGCATGGCCTCCAGCATTTCAGCGTCAGAGCATGTTGTAGTAATTAGCACATGAATCCCTTCCAACCCTCACGGTCAGATAGGGAAGGACGAGTTAGCTTCATTGCGTGTATAGGAAGCCCAGAAAGCAGACTTACATTCATCTCATTTTACTTCAGCTGCTTAGTCCAACTGGTTCTTACCGCTGCCTAGTAATCAGGGAAGCAAGGCCAGTACTTCTTGCAAGGTTTTTCAGTCTATCTGATGCTGATGGACAAATCTGTCATTGGGAAGATCCTGTCTCTGTTAACCAGCGATTTGGCATACACCTCATGTTAACAAGTTGAATCTCACACCGAGGGGAGGAGAGCCCTGGAGAGTTTTGCACATTCGAGCAGAGAACAGAACCCAGTTCTCCTTAGTCACAGCCATGTGCTCATACCACTGAGCCATTTTCTCTCTTATTTATGTAAACTGAGGGAGTTTTGGTTTCCAGCATGGTAAACAAGGATTTAACTACTTCCTCTCTCCTCCCATATAACTTTCCCTGAATGAACATGGTAAATAGAACCCTGCTGCAGAAAAGCCTTTTTGCTTGGTGGTGTTTCTGTAACCAATTCTCTTCTGGAAAACAAACACATTTCTACTAAAAGCAATCCAAGGGAACCTCTCAACAAAAACATTACAAGCTGTCTCAAATACCCCTCTCCACTAGGTCCTGTGGCAGACACGTAGACAATCACCTGCAGATGTTAATTATCCTATGAGATACAGAAAATCTAGGACAGCTGGCAACATGAAGAGAGTGTGGAGTACCTACTTGATTCCAGCTTCATGCCATTTGTCAGACAAAAGCAAACGATGCTGTGCATGGTGCCCAGCATTGGGGACTGGAAACAAAGTGTGATCTTACGGTGGCCATGTGTGAGCTGCAAAGGTAGTAGCTGTAGAGGAGGGAGATGTTTGGCATAGAAGGCAGGAGAACTGACAGGCTATTTTCATCCTCATGGTCCCCGCTGTGGGAAGGACTTTCAGATAATGACATTTTAGGAGAACATAATCTTGTGTTTGTAGTTAACACCCATTAAGTCTTAACTGAATCATGAGAGGTTAGAAAGTTGGTTTTTCAAAATGAAAGTTTTCATATCAATAGAGGATACAGGAGTGGGTCTAGCCTGGCTTTGCAGATTGTGTCTTTCTTCTCTGTCCCATATTGAGTGCACACAAATACTCTAATGTAATTGTTGTTACTTTCAATCCATGGAATCACAGTGGCAGAAATCTGAGATCAGGACAGAGATGAGGACTAAGGAGGCATTGTCATAGAAAGGAGGAAAAAGAGAGAATGTGCTGCCACTCCTTTTGAATGGGGAACAGCAAGAAACTTGCTGCCCATCGCAGTCTAGCAGGATGTGTTGGGACTGCTCCTTCTAAATGCCTTTACTCATGATTAGGCCTAAATGTAGAAACCAGTTTACAGCATTTTCATTCCTAGGTCACAAAGTATTTGCTTTTCAGGGAGGAGCATATGGTAATCCCTGCCGAAAAAGGGTAGCAGTAGCCCAGAGCATTGTATTGCCGAGTCGGGAAGCACGTCTGTATCAGTCCTGTTTCTGGACAAACTCGTCACTTCCCTGCAAGTATAACAGGTACGTTCTTCACAGGCTGGATCTTGGTTTTCTTTGGCATGTCATATACCTTAGTTACCAAGGGAGCTGGGAATTACAGTCCAACCAGTCCTCAGCCAGGGCCTCACTGCTAGAGGCAGAGCAGGGTCTGCAACAGGAGTGTCTCAGTACGGTAGGACAGACATTCCAGCCAGGACAGCTGAGGTGAAAATCCAGCCACAAATCCATATGAGACACCCTCGCAGCGCAAGACATCCATCAGCTAATCCTGCCTTTGGCAATTTCCCCGCTTATTCCTTCCATCAAAGGAGCTTGGATTACAACGGCTGTTGACTTAATGAGTGAGACTTCGAAGGAAGCTGGTTTTTACAGTACAAAAATAAAGTACTTTGCACTCTCTGGATCACCTTGCCTCTTAGAAGAAACAGGCATTTAACACAGTGTTACTGAGCCTCAGGAGGGAGACAAGAACTAACCCAGAGTGCTGTGCACACAGATGAGTTGGGGCTGAGACAAGCTAAGTGCTTTGCTCCATGCCACAAAGCAGTCCTGACCAGAACTGGGCACAGAATCGGCATGTCCCACCTTTCAATTTTTTCGGCAGATTGTGATGCCAAGGCCCTGGCCATTAGTTGTCATTACTGGCCAAGAGGTGTTTTTTGGCAGAGGAAAGGTGTTAACTCTCCTTTCCTGGCCGCACTACAGTTTGGCTGACTATATTGTTGCTTTCTCCTGTCCAACGCACCCAACCATGTTTGACCTTTTCTGATTCCCAGAACCACTTGTTGCCCTTGGTTATGACATGGCCTCTTTTTTGTGCTGGAACACCATGTGTTGTGTTGCTTAAATGATCTCAGGTTGTAAGGTTATCTACCATGATATACGCTGTTGTGGAGAAGCATGTGTTCAAGGTGGGCTTTTTTCCCCCTTCCTTTCCAATCCACAGAAGTGTGACTGTCACGGGAGAGGTGATGGAATAGGGTGGTCTTATGTGCAGTTGCAGAGCTGTTGTGCTTAGAGAGGATTTTCCAATTTCTCAGTTCCCCTGTAACTATTGGAACAAACTGACTGTGCCCCTCTAATCAAAGAAATGTGAAGCTAGCAAGAGGCCCCAAATACATTTCCTGGCAACAAGACAAAAGTAAGTCTACTGAGAAGTTTATGCAAAGAGAATATTTCTAGTATATACAGTTCTGTCTTGTGCTCAGATGCCCATACCAAAGCAATTACTGTATGGGAGATGCTGACTGGCTGGAAGAACCTGCTCATTCGGGATCTGTAATGGAGTCTGCGAGGAGCTCAGCTTCCTGGTGTGGAAGAAGGTAAGTGTGTGTAAGGAAGGGAGGCTGGGACTTGTTTATTTGGGAGGGTAACCTTTCTGGGCTGAAAGCCTGCTTTTTAATTTATTTGGTGGTCCAGAGAAATTCGTCACATCACATTCTCCAGCTCCTATTTCCAGAGGCGATTACATCACCCCAGAGTCTTAGCTAGCCAACAGGGAGGCAGCTGTATAAAGCAGGGGCTGGCCATTTCATGATGGCAGCAATGGAGATTGTCCCTAAGACAAAGATCCACAGGAGAGGTAGAAGTCTGGATCCAGCCAGAGAAATGCAGATCCATGGCCAGCTTGGAACTTTGAGCCAGCTCACAGATCCTTTTTTCCATGTCTGCTCTTACCCCACCCTTGAGCTCCTTGCATCAGATCCAGGGACACACGTGGCCTCTGTGTTCCTGTAAGCACGGGGGCTGCTGTTTCTGGGTTCCTGGGAGAAAAGCCTAGGGCAGGTGCCAGGACTCTCTGAGGGATAAATGGTCTGAGCAGCATTTTAATGGGCTGGAGTTGCAGGGCATCGCAGCTACTTGACAACAATACATTTTGAAAAACAAGGATTAGGTCAAGGCCTGCAGGAGATGAGGCAAGGGCTGGGACTTGGGGTTGTGGCAAAGTGCTGAGAGCTGAGGAAGGTAGAAGAGCAGAGTCCTAGAGTGTGAGGCTTTGACAGAAGAAAACCCATGGCTCTACCACTCACGTACTGGGTTTTTGGTGTCATCTCCCACCCAGGCATGAACAGAAAGGAAAGCTCAGTGTCTGCTGGGTCACAGCAGCTTGCTGTGGATTGCCTGGGTTTAAACTCATCATTCAAAGTGCCGTGGGGGTATTTATTTACTTACAGAGTCTCACAGCACCTCTGAGAGATGTTCGAGTACACCAACACTCCTTCACTGGCAGCCGCATTAACACAGTGAGGGGCATCGCCTTTCACAGCCAGACAAGTGAGGCCATGTCAAAGCCAGCAGACAGCTGGGGGCTGCCTGGTGCTCAATGCATTGTGTTTTCCTCCAGAAGCCTCTGCTTCCTCTGGAGAATTCTGGGTTGACTTCTGAGCCGTATGTCTCATGTTTCCAGTCCATCTTTGCATCAAAATCTTAACAGTCATTTAAAACTGGCATAATTTATTTTGGTCAAATACATCTCTAAGCTCTTGTGGGCAAAGATTCTTTTTTCAAGAGCTGGACTGTTTCTCCTGCCACGCAATGCAGCCACACTCTCAGGGAGTTAATAAATCCATGCATGCCCTTTAAAAGAAGAAATCAGGAGGATTTTTTAGACATTTTTAGGCAAAGATCCTTCCTTTCCTTTCCTTTCCTTTCCTTTCCTTTCCTTTCCTTTCCTTTCCTTTCCTTTTCTTCTCTTTTCTTTTTTATGAAGCCTCCTTGGTAACCATTTAAAACAAATTCCTCCAGACTGTAAACTAGAGATAATGGAGTTCGCCTTTAATCTCGGTCGCTGCAGATCAAGTTACCTCTTAGAAATTACTTATCCTGGCCAAGCAAATGAATTGGAATTGATGTTCTTAATTGTTTTCTAAATTGCTGTTCCCCACTCCCTTCCTCCCCTTCTCGGCACACAGCTGTTTTGCATCAGAGTCTCGTCTAATGGGTACTGTCACTCACACGAGGGGGTGAAGTCATGTGGTCATAAAAGGGAGAGACTGAGGGAAGAGAGGGAAATACCACCCAGTGCATTATCTGGCTGTGACACACACAAATTGAATAGAAATAATTCCTCCTAGGGGGCGAGTCCCAACAATGGACACAGTTCTGTCTCGGGCTAGAAAAATGCAGAGGCTCACTTCGTTCTCTGATACTCATTTCTCAGAGAAGGAAGATGATTAAAGTGCTAGTTCGGGGCACAAGAAACCTGGATTGAAACTGACTCTGCTGCAGCCTCCTCTGTCAGTTTTTGTGCAAGCTGCTTTGTTTATGCCGCTTTAACGCCTGCGTTTGTAATGCATAAATAATGCAACTCCCCGCCTTTCTCCTTGGGGCACCCATGGCATTTCATGGGAGTCGGACTAGATGGCCTTCAGAGGTCCCTTCCCACTCTGAGGATTCTGTGATTAGCTGTACCTTGCAAAAAGCTTAACCTGCTCTCCATCACCAAAAACGCATCAGCACTGCCTGTGTTTATATGTATTAGTCTCTAGCTCACGTGGACCTTGAGTTGCAGAGCCTTTGGGCTTTGGGAACATCAGGCCAGGCCTTAACACTGTAATCCCTTCCCTCTGCATCTTCTAAAGTAGAGATGGATCCCAAGTCTTAAGCAGGAACCATCTCCTGAGGATATTTTGCTCATGTAAAAATCATTTTTGCATGTGAAATGTAGATAAACAATTGCACCAATGTCTGTGTCCTGCCACTATGTTCCCTCCCACCCTATAAATGATCCATAATCCCAGTTTTACTGCCAGCAGTTATCCAGATCTCAGCTGTTCCCTTTCAGACCCTGTATTTTCACAGACCGGCAACTGTTTTCTGTTCCTCTGCCCATTCAGAGTAACTGAGAAGAGCAGAGGTTATCCTCATCCTAACCTCACCCAGAAGGTCTTTCTTGACAAAAAACAGCCTGTGTCATTTATTCTCATTACAGTGCTGTGAGAGACCAGGGAAACAGAGAATTTGCTACCCACATAAAATCTTGAAATGCCTGCTGGAAAAGCAGCAGACTCTTGGATACCTGTTTGTAATATCTGAGAATGCCACATGGAACTGAATCCAAGAAAGAATGGGAGGAAAGAAGGAATATTACGCAAAACAAGGTAAAAAATCATGCTAACTGCTGGAAGTGGTGAGGGAAGCCAACAATATCATAAGTGTGGAGACTTTTTTCTCCTTTTCAGTAAGGAGAAAATGGACTGTTTGGGCTTACTGCAGCACAGCACGCAACTGTCATGTACCAGATCATTGTTGGCACTAGCAAAATCATGCATGTATTCTGCAATCATCTGTCCTGGGGGAGCTACACAGTTGGTGTTCTTCAAAACTGGAAGAAGGCTGACGTTGGCTGGCCTGTCCTTGCACACAGCTATTCTGGTCTAGCAGCCTTGTTTATTAGGAAGCATAGTGCAAATATACTTCCCTTCCCTTCCCTTCGGTGGTTAATATAAACATCGCAGTGCAGATATCATTGTCTTCCTGGATAAAGGACAAGGAAAGAAAATCTACCTGACAAATACACTTATGTGGCAGACGGGTAGTTGTGATGTAGTTATGACTTCCAAGCCAAGTCAGTCAGGTGCTCCTAATTATCTAAATTTGAGATTCATTCTGCTGCCTTTGTGCTGATAGATAGATAAGATAGATAGCAAACTTTCAGATGGTTTTCAGAGATCTTCCACAAGTCATTGTGGCAAGATAGGCAGTTCATGAGTATGCCAGCCTGCTCATCACAGGCACTGTGTTAGAAAGCTTGTTGCCCCTGTCAGCAATCTCAGGAGTAGTCCTTTATCTTAAACTGATCCTTGGCTCGGTTGAACTGATCCAGAACAGTGAATAGTTGGTATTTCAGTGACTAAGTGTCATGATGGCTCGCAGGAGGATTGTTTCTAGAGCATGGCTACAAAAAGATGGAGGTAGGCAGTAATGCCTTTCTTCTGCTTTCACGTGAGGGCACTATTTTCTGATTTGGGAGGGAAAACAGACAGAAAGTGATTAGAAAAGGGCTCAGAAAGGAACTCTGACTTTCTCACCATGGCTTCCTTTTATCACTGAAGGATATTTCTAGCTGTCAGGGCTATAAACTGAGCTCCTGCTCTTTTTGCTTCTTACCTCGTTACCAGTAAGGGTCTGCAACCGAAGTTTTGCTGAAGAGATGCCAGGAGGAAGGGAACCCAATGTGCTTTTGCTGTAGCTGTGTGTGCTAATAGCAGAAAGGAGAAAAAATAATTTGTGTCAGTGAAGCAAACAGATGTGACCCTTAGATGGTGCTACCCTTGCTGACATTAGGTACTTGCTGATTCCCTGAATAGCCCCATTCAAATCAGTGTAACTGCTCTTGGAGCAGGTTCTGCTCAGCGTTAATGAAGATGTCAGAATCTGGCCTGCAGGGAATAAATGTGTTGAGCAAGAAGGGGCTCTTTTATAACCTCTTTCCTAGAACATGCTTGGAGGCCTGCATTTGCAGCTGGTTCCTATCTCAAGGCTGGGCCAAACCAAGCTCCCCTCACCAGAAGATGCAAGCGTGCCCAGACTTTTGGAAGCTCAGCTCCAGATCCAAACTTTGGGTCTGATCCGAAGTTGATAGACTCCCACTGACCTAAACAGACGTTTGGACCAAGCCTTTGTGACTTGGAGCAGCCCTGGCACAAAGCAAAACCAGTACTGCTGGGATGCCTGGGCCCATGCTTGTCAGAATATGGTCGCTTTTCTTTTTCTTCTTTTTTTTTTTTTTTCCCCTCTTGCTTTTTAAAGTTTTTTAGAGAAGGGATTGGTCTCAAGGAGGCATAAACTCCCTTCTTTCCATCCCTGATTGAGTATCAAACTCCTCCGCTGAGATTTCTCCATGGAGACATTGGGTTTTCCTGGCAGGCAGGGTTGCAAACTACTCAGCGGAATGTCTACAGCTCTGCAGCTCCAGAGGAGCCAGGAGGCTGGGCATCCCAGCCAAGGGAAATACTGCTCTCGTCCCAAGAACACTTTCATGGAGACTGAGGTGCATACTGGATTAGAGACGGCTAAGCTGGGTTCTTGGGGTTTTTTGGTTGGTTTCTTTTTCCCTTCGAAAATCTAAAGCACAGAGAAGAGAAATCCACAGACGAGAAATCTGGGGATCCTTATGGCTGTTGCAAAATGTGGTTTGTTAATGGATCTTTTTACTTCTGGTACTTCTGGCTTGTTCAACACACGCGCACATACACACATACAGAGAATAACTTGGCAAGCTCATGTTTTCGTGGCACAGCACCAGGAAATGGGAGTTCCCCTCCCAACAGAGAAGATCAGGGCAATGAGGCAAAGGTGGGGAATCAGACCCAGCCTGAGTCTCAGTGGAACGCTGGCCCGGACAACTCTTACACAAATAATCTCCAGGAGCTCTGAACCCGTACTTCATTGTGGACACAGACAGTGCTGTAGAAAAAACAGACTGAAATTGCTTGTCTTTCATGGCATCTGTAGTGTAAAAACGGTTTTCGTCCAAGACATTTGTGGTCGGAAAATCCTGACACCTCATAAATTATCTTAGAGGCGCAACAAAGCTTCAAAAAGATGAAACTCAATGCTGAGGTCAGCAGGAATTTTTTTGCATCTTCTGCAGTGGAGGAGTGTTTTCAGTCTCAGGAAACCACCACAAAAAGAGGCAGCAAGAAGAGAGAATATTTCTTGGCATGAGGTCCTCAGCGCTCAGGGGAGCAAGGAGTCTTATATATTTATTTTTGTCCACCTCTGTGTTCGCACATCATCAGAACGTGATCCAAATGACCACAGGCAGCCTGCTGGTGAGGTGGCTGCTGCAGTTAGGTGACGCTTCAGGTCCACCCAAACACTCGGGGTAATTGCTCCTGCATAGTGCTGGGGGGCTACATGGGCCACGAACTTCCCAGGATTGGTCTGACAGTACTTTATAGGGAAGTTGGGCTTGCGGTAGGGGTGAAGTACTGCAAAACCACAGCATCCCTTGCTCTCTTCTTGGACATTTCTTCTTTAATACATAGAAGGCAATTTCCTTCTTCTAGGTAAGAGGAAAGTGGGGAAGAGGACCTGAAGGTGGGTCCCATACACAAGTTGTTTTAACACAAGAACCTCTGCAGGTGCCCAGTCATGGTCCTCTGCAGCAGATTAAGTCCTGTGTTGGTCAAACCAGAGAGACGCTGAGATAATACTTGAAAGGAGAATAGACACCTGGTATCCAGGATGACCTACAGTCCCTTTGTTGTGGTGTGGAGCAGGAAGGACCCAGCCAGAACCAGTTAGTTCAGAGAGGAAGGTTTTTTCAGGGGATGAAAAGTCAAAGTGATGTTTCTGAGAAGGCAGAGCGAGAATTCATGCATCCTGTATCAGGCTCTGCCGCTAATCCTGGCAGTCTGAGCTGTAGGTAAGCCTTGTCGTCTCAAGCTGTGCCAGCCCTCACCCTGCAGCACTGGTGGCAGGAGGGCTGCGTGCTGCGTGTGTGCTGGAGCTGTGCCTGCAGCCTGGCAAGGGCTGCCAAGGGAGGCGATGGCCATACTGTGGCAGCCAGCCTGGCTGCAGGCTCCCCATGCAAGCAGGGTGCTGCCTCTCAAAGCCAGTTTTGCAAGGACCCTTGGGACAAGCTATGGGTTTCAGGGTTGTTATTTGTTCTCTTTACTGAGCGATCACCAAAATGGTTCTGTTTTAATCTGTAGCATTACCTGTGAAGTCACAGGTTAAGATGTGAGCTGCTTTCCGTTCCTGTTCAAAACTTTCGGGTTTGAAACTTCTCTCCATATGTTCAGCCCTCTGAGTCCCTAGCAGGATCTGACCTCCCTGCCCACTTAGTAAATCAATGGCTTCTAAGGCATGTAGAACTGATTTTATGGCAGCAAGATGCATTTCACTAGATTTATGTTATTAAACTGGAGGGGGGGAAGCCTCCTTTTATTTGGGGCAGTCCTTGAGTTTTACAGGCTTGTTTAAGTAAGTAATTATTTTGGTAATGCTGAGGCCTCCTTTATTGAATCGTAAATGCATCCTGAACAGCTCTCTGAATAACAAGAAGACCTTTCCCCTAAGTCTATGTGTTGCTCTGATTAGCAAATCTGAACATTAGCAGTTTACTCTGCGATTAGCTTTGCTGCTGAGAGCTGCCTTGGTTCACTTCTCTGGGGCCACTCAAAAGATTAAGCCTGTATGTAAATGTTTGCAGGATCAGTGCCACAAAGGGAAAAAAACAACCCCAAGGCCCTTTCTTTGGAAACATCCTCTCTGACCATGTTAGGGAAAAGGATCAGATAATTGGGATCTTTATGATGCTTATTATAAAAAATGTTCTGGAACTAGTTCAAGCACCAATCAGAAACCACATTGTTCCACTAAATCACTTTCAGATGCCATTTCAGATACAGAATACAATTACTCCTCGTTTAAAAATATAAATGTTCCCTTCATAAAACACACACACACACAAAACTATTTTAATTTATTTTATTTTTATCTGTCTTGGCTGGAGTTCAGGCCTTCCACAGATAATCTATCATCAGATTTTGTACCGTTTCTATCTGCTTGGTGTTGTGCAGGGCCCACTGTACAGTGCAAAAGAGCTTTAGGACACAGACATTGGGACTTCACATGCAAAAGAGCCCTTGCACAAGCCAAGAGGCTGGAGGCCCCGGCTCGGATGTGTGTATGCTTAAGAAATCAGCTCAAAGCAAAACCTGGAACAAAGATTTTGCCCGCATGTTGCATTAAAAAGCCACCCGAAATGCCTGGAGGGGTTCTTGGCCTGTCTTTTTTTGTTGTTGGACAGCTATGGGTTTGGGGAAGCAAGCTGACTTCCCTGCGTGCTGCCCACGTGCTGTCCTTGTTAGGAGGGAGAACGTGGAGGCCATCTGCCAGCTCAAGCAGTGAGCCTGGCCCTGCTGGTAGTGGGGGGACCCTCCCGCTCAGGGAGGCCCCACTCAGCTCGGCACAGCATTAGGCCCGCTGGTTGAGGCACTTGGGGCTGGGAGATCCTTTTTGTACAGTTTTGGGTGCCACAATTCAAAAAGGACATAAAACTGTTAGAGGGTGTCCAAAGGAGGGCTGTAAAGATGGGAAAGGGTCTGGAGAGGAAAACTCCAATGAGTTGCTGAGCAACCTAGGTTTGTTCAGCCCAGAGCATAGGCTGAGGGGAGGCATCATGGCGGCTGCAGCTCCTCACAGGGAGTGGAGGGGCAGCGCGAAGCTCTGCTCTCTGGTCTGATGTTTGGGTGGTCTTGTGAGAAGCTGAGAGTTGGACTCCATGATCCTCATGGGTCCCTTCCAACTCAGGATACGCTGATTCTACAATAGCTAACCCCTGGGCTTCAGGGGGCAATAAGATGGTTGGAAGGGGCCCAGTGTGCCCCGTGGACAGGCTGAGGGCTGATTCCCAAGCCTTGTGCTTTCACCATCTCACCACTGGACTTCTCCACCTCACTGCAGAACCACACTGCCTCCAGGTCGGGACTTTCTGGGACGTTTCTAATGGAAAGCTTTCCTCATCGTTAGGAAATTGTCCTTCTTCACTGCTGAAATCCTTCTCAGAGCAGTTCTGTTTTAGTGAGCTGCCGCCCGGCCCCAGCCACGAGTCTGCGGGAGCACAGCCTGCTCTCCTGCCAGCGGCTGCCTTGTTTGGGGCCCCTGTGCTCTGCTCAGTCCTGCTGCGGGACAGAAAACCCACAGACACCCAGAATGTTGCCCCAGAATCCGCACAACCGCCCCGGAGATTCCAGACCCCCGACAAGCTGGCACAAAGCCCTGGGAACCTGGATCAGAACAGGGCTAGCAAGAATGAGCTTTCTGCCCCAAGGCTAGGGATGCTTGAGGATGCTGCCATCTTTCAGGCGCTCTGCGGGTTGTCTTTTTTTTTTTCTTTTTCTGGGGTGAGCAGAGGGATTTCTCAGCATCGGGGCAACGTGAGAATCCTGAGGGCTGCATTTTGGAAAAAAAATTTTACATGGAAACATTTTCATGTTTTCCAAAACAAAAGATGCTAAGGGGTTTGTTACTAAGGGAAAATTCCTGCACCAGTTTCGCAAAGGCTGGGATTTCTGAGTTTCCTTAGTGCAGCTCATGGCTTCTTTAGGAGGACTGCAGTCATGACACTGAGAAGAATGGCCTTTGAACTCAGTGGTAGCATAAGCATTCGTGAAATCCTTGCCCCAAGGAAAGTAGTGGACTCCCTATGGCTTATCCCAGCGACCATGGTGAAATCAGGAACTTGGACATGGTCTGTTAGCTGGCTTTGCTTGGGCCTCATGGTGGAGTAAGGGATCTGCTCTGAACCAAGCTCCCGGCGGGATGGGCAAAACCCGCTTTGCTCTTCCATCTCAGATTGCTGGGAAGCAAAGTTTGAATGGAGAACAGGGCCACTTCTGAAGAACTGCCAGAATAATTATTCATTATTCTGAAGAATCAATGTTTAGGCTTGATGCGCAAATTGAAGAAGCATTTTATAACAGTCTGAGCTAAATCTGAGAGGGGACTTTTAGAAGCATGGGATGTTCTTCTCACCACCAGTGACTGATTGTGCAGTGGGAGCAGAGTCTGATTCAAGGTGTCTGCGGAAATTCGACCCTCGGTGCTCAGGATTTTTAGTGTTCCTGGCCAGAAGACTGGAGCCCTTGCTGAGATATCATTACTTCTGTGATGTGTCATTGTTACAGTAGAGTCACAGAGCCTTGTTTAAAGGCCAGGACCCCCTATGCTCAGCCACGTCTCTAGAGAAGGTTCCAGAGATTTCCAGTCCAACTGGGCAGTGCTCGACTGAAGTCAAGAACGATTCACAATCCCCTGCAATAAGTATTTTTTGATTATTTCGTATTAATGCCATTAATCACTTTGGTTTTAAGCCAGACGACCATGACCTTTGTTACAACATGCTGATTCCTATTTAGAAGAGAAGCTGTTAACAAACGTTTCAGTACCCTTGCATTACAATGTGCTTCCTACCTTAGAAATGCAAGCTTGCTGTGCAAACAGGAAACAACTTTCACTGATGAGGTGAGGAAATGTTACAGATCTTAATGTGGCTAACTAGAGGTTCATTGTCAGGTTTGGGGCTATTCCTGAGGCGCTGTTCATTGGTGGTATGTGATTTTTCAAACCTCTGAGGTTTTCTGTTTTTCAACATTATATTTTTAGCCCCTATGGTTATAGAAAAATGTCTAGCTCAATAAGACAACTACACCTGAAAGCCTAAAGAAACTTAGAGAACCATTAGAATTGCGTTACATTTCTTGTCTATTACTCTTCCTTTCTTCTCTTCATCTTTGTGCCTGCCTCCTGACTTTTCATGAAGAGATTTGTAAGCGTAGAAAACTACCGTGGGAAGAGATACAAGATTGTTTGTGCAGACGGATTTAAGCTGTGATATCAAAGGTGCAGCTCCAGCGTCAGACCTAAATTTCATCAGAATCTGTTTTCCGTTCACTCTGGCGGTTGAGTTTGAGCTCTGCGCAACAAAGAAAGTTTAATTTACCTATATGGAGGTGTGGAAAACCAAGCGTCAGGAGTTATTAGCAGCAGTGGGACAAGTGTCACGTTTATAGGTACGCACCTCTTCTGGGGCTCACTCCTCATTCCATGGTAACATTGAAAATGCCAGAGGAAGCAGAAGCAGCAGGAGCAGAGGTAATGGGCTCAGGATGGTGCCAGAATGCCACGGGTGAGTTTCCTTGCAAGCTGCCCATGGAGAGGGCCTGTCAGCATGCACGAACAGAGCCATATTTCATCTGTGCAAAAGAACCCAGGATTGTCCTGGGAGGCTGCGTAAGAAATGAGGCTCCGTGGTTGGTGCTAAACCAATAACAAATACTGCGTTCCCCCCTGCCAAGAGATCAGAGCACAGCAGGCTGCCTGCAGCAGAGGAAAGCTGGGACAAGCACAGAACAGCAAGGATGTTTGTTAGTTCTTCATTGTACCTCTTACCAAGTGTAACTAATCTCACCACCATCAATAGGGATTGTGACCATGGAATGAACCCAGCTCTGCGACTTAGTTTCATCAGAACAGTTTTAAACAAGACATGGTATTTTTCAGGCAAACATTAGAAATTACCTGTCTTGAATGTATTTCGGAGAAAAGAAAAGCAAAGAAAAACCAGTTTTTTACAAAGTGAAACATGTTCATAACGCCAAAATGTTCTGCTTCTATAGTTGTTGAGTGTTAATTTTGTATTTTCCTATAGGAAACATACGTGGGGTTTTGTTGTTGTTGCTAATGTTTCAGAAAATCAGTGTCCAAATAGAAGGCGTGTGTGTATCAGTGTAGTTCGGCCGACTGTTAGGAGCTTATTTTCAGTATTGGCTTATCACCAGTATCAGTCCAATTTGCAATTTGTCCACATTGCAAGAGCGTGACGTGGAGAGGAAGAACATGGCTGGCAGGTGACAATGAAGAGAGCCCAAGGAAAAGACTTTTGCAAGAAAACGGGAGGATTTTAGTGAAGAACCATCAAGGTTAAAAATGGGGAAAAAGGCGAATGAAGCAGCTTGCAGGGTGCATTGCTAGGTAGGGCTATGTCCTTCATAAAGGGAAGAGCATGGATTATCCACTGGACATGACCCAAGCTCAAGAAGTTGCTCAGCAATGCTGACAGAAAGGAGGATGCTGATGCAGTGGACATTACATTGCTTTGTTTGGATCCATCTGTAAGTTCTACACAGCCTACCAAAATGTTCTGGTAAAAACTATTGATGCTAAAACACTTTGCAAAGCCCTCACGTCACAGGCTTTGACTGTCAGGTGAAGAGATGAAGAGATGACCCCTAACTTCGAGCTCCATGGCTGCAGAGTGGAGATGTATGCTTCGATTACTGGGGTGAGCAGAGCAGAGAGGCCTGGAGGCCTGGTTTCCACTGGGCGGTGACAGGATGTGCGGGGAAGGCCACCAAAGGCGGCAGTGCTGTAGGCTTAGGAAACCTAAAGAGCACTGTGTCTGTGTGCTGCTGGGAGCCTGGAGATGGTCCAGAAGATGGGCAGACCCTGGCTGGCAGCACGGCTTCTTCTCCACAGCCAAAAAGGAAGAGGATGAAGATGGAAGTGGTTTACTTCCAGCACCTCTCTGGCTAACAGGCAAACCTGTCCCAAAGGGCACATTTTGCCGAGCCAGCTGCAGCCATCCCCTCAGCTAAACAAGCACACAGCGTGGGGGGTTTAGAGGCTTTCAGGGGCCTTCAGGACCACATCTTGGGTGTGCTCCAATTCTGAGTAAACACTGCAAGGACACCACCAAGGTCCTCTGCCTCTCAGGCAGCACAAGCCAAAGCGATAAAAATTGAAATAAAACCCCAAAACAAAAGACAGAGGAAAGAGGGAAAAGAGGCTGTGAGGCCCAAAGGGCAAAGGATGTGGGTACTGCTGGGCTTAATTGTGTTCTTCCTTGCTCTGTGAGGAGGAATGCTGCTGGGACTGTTGCTGTCTTTTGGATTGTTATTGACTTTTTATTTTTAATATATTTTTTCCCCAAAGCAAACAGGCAAGTGACGTAAAGCAAATGGAATTGTGGTTCTCAAGACGGCAAACTCGGAGATGATCCCAGGCTTCAAAATCCAGATCTGGATGTTGAGCTCTCTGTTGCATAAGGCCTGCAGGTCTTCAGCTAGTTTAGGTCTGCAGCCTGGAAGGGGGGCAAGGTGCCAGCTTCAGTGTCAGGTTCAGGCTTGAGTTCTGAAACAAATCTCCCTCACTGGAAGTTTAGCATTGTTTGTGGAGGCTCAGAGGGGGGAAAGCACTGATTCCAGCTCTTCTCCTCTAACAAGGTTTGGACTTACTGTATCAATTCATCTGGGCTTCTAATGAGGAAAGCTGTCTCTTTTGTGATGACAGTTGAACATGTGCTCAGGCTCATTTCTCAAAGGTTTGCATTATAGAGCAAGTTACAATTACTTCTGTGCCGTGGGAGGACTGTTGAGTTAAAGCAGGTAGATGTCCTCTCACAACCTGTGACCTTGTTTCTGTTATCAGCCTCAAGTCTATTGCCATTGATTTGTTCTACAGGGCTGTGTGGTGCTGGAGACATCTGGGAATGAAACATAAAACAGAGGCTTTGAGCTCCAATAATCACTGCAAATCTGTGGTTGCTCCTTGGATTGAAAGCTGCCATTCTCCCCGGATTCATGGGCTGATTGTACTGTCCATTGGATAGTGGGAGAGAAAATGGTTACAATTTGATCAATACTTTAAACAAACCGGCGGAGTTAATTAAAAGTGAACTCTGATTTCATACTCACATTGTGGGGCAGGTTAGCCACGAAACAGCTCTTTGAGCTCATTGAGCTCTTAAGCCGGGAAAAAGCCTGACAAGTCAATCATGCCTTCTTGTCCTCCTGGCCTTTGTGGGCAAGAAGTTGAATGGCAATTCAGGGAGATGGAGCTGGCATTCACAAAGTAACCCAGGGTCTTGATTGACTCAGGATGGTGAAAGAGGAATAAAGGGAGTGCAGTTATTGCATAGGAAATAGGGTCTGTGAAGCTTACAGGGATTTCAGACACTGGGATTTTTTGCAGCATTTATTGGAACAGACAGGCTGAGAACGCTAAGGGATAAAGGATCCCAAATCAAACAGCCTAATTGGTCTCAAATGGAGTGACTAAGGAACTCTCTCCCTTCCAAAATGGGTCAAATTGCATTTTAGAAGGGGATCTCTGAAATTTGAGTGGGAGGCCTGGATAGAAAAACGAATGGATGAACTCATAATTGACATGGATTCCATTATGGCTAATACCAATGTCAGAGCTGCCACCGAATATGTCCTGCAAATCCAGTCTGGGGGAATTCCCTTTAGAGATGTGACCCAGGTGAAGCAAATTATTTGCCATGAGCCTGTGAGGAACTGAGACTTTAATTGCAAACATATGGCTGGGTAACTTTCCAGCAAGTGAAACCTGGGGGATAGATAGAGACCTGCTCTGAAACTGATGATCCAGAAGAGCTTTCACTACCTCTGATCCTCACAGTCCTGAAAAGGGAATAGATTGCTGTGCTCTCATATCATTTTATGCTGACCAGAAAAGAGCAAAGAAAGGGAAGATGATGTCAAAATATGATGTTGGCACAAAGAGCCCATTGATTTTAGGAAAAATGAGGGTGAACTGAAGTTCCCTATACATTTATTTGAACATGATTGATGCCTTGTTTGTGTTTTTTTTTTTCTTTAAAGGCAGTGGTCTGATCTTCAGCATCCCCCTGCCCTGGTGGATTATGTCATGAACAGCTCTGCCTAGGGTCATTTGTGAAGAGGTATCTTGGAGGATAAGGATCATCACTGATTAGGGACCAGAGTGGCTGCTTGAATTGTCCATCCTAGTGATTGTCAAGAAGGGTAAGTGCATTGCAGAAAGGAGAGCTTGGGTACCAGCTCCTGGCTCTGATTGCTGAGGCAAAGACCAAAAGCAAGGACCTGAGCTTTAAGGAAGCTCCCAGGTGAAATGGGTAAAGAATCCTGCAGAAGCTTCTCATGCTTTTTCACACCATTTTTCACTGCAGTCTGTTTCTAGCTTTCAGTGGTACTGGCTGGTCTCTATGACAGGCAGCTAAACACCAACGAAGGGGCCCTGACAAATCCAGCTCCTTGTTTTATCTTGTCTGTCGTTATCTCTTTGAACTCTCCTGAAGATTTGTGGAGAAGTTTTCCATGAACTGCAGAATATCTTGAATACTAGGAGGTCAGTGTGCATCTGTGCTTTCCTCTGGGACCTGAAAACGCACCCCTGTGCATAACGAGGAGTTATAACTATTGTCCTGGGTGACTGGGAAAGGGGAAAGGGGAATGTGGGCTGACAACATGAAGTGGTGAGCTCAGGGGAGTTTTCAGAAATATTTTTATTTGTCGGGGGGCCTTGACTGGAAAAGAACTTAGCATTTCTAGGCAGGAATGTATCTAAGTCAGTTGAGTTTTATTAGGGTAGCTTCTACGTACTGGTGTGTGCATGAGAAGCTACTGGCCAGTCCATGGGGAACTTGGACCTTCCCAGCACTGGAGTTGTGGTGATACGTGAATGTCAGAAGCTCGAGATCTGGAGTGAATTGACCAAGGTCTGTACTTAAGGTGGAGAAAAAAGATTCCCTTTTTTGAGAAGGCATACAGGTAAGGCGAAAAGCACATCAAGTATCAGCTGGGTATTTCGTTTGTGGAGAACCAAAGATGAGCTGGAACAAATGTTAGAGCCTGTGAGTACCACTTTTGTGTCCTACACTGATCCACATGACCTAAATATTAAAGTGTAAAGAGGCAACGATCATAGGGAACTTGCAGCGTAATTGGTGCTTTGTGATGATATTTAGTAGTTCACACAGGCCAAAGCACCAATTTTGGTCTGGATTATTTCTTAAAGAGCAGTGTCTGGGACATCTGCGGCAAAGGCTCTTGTTATACTGAGTAGTCTTGAGAATGAAACCCAGAAAAGTTGGGTCTGCATAAACTGAGGCATTTAACAGTAAATATTCCCTAAACCAGTGACCACATGTCTGAAAAGGGAGATTTATGTGAAATGGGTAGTTTCATAACAGCACTCTTTCATAAAATAACAACAGTGACGTATGCACACATGTACACACACTCGTTTCAGATAAGATCAAGTATCTAACACTCCAGAGATGGAACACTTCTGTATTTATTTTTCTCCTTCTGATTTGGAAATATAATTTCTCCAGGACTGACAGTTACAGGTGGAAATGCTGCAGAGGAGTCTTTCAGCCACTGCTGGAAGTGATCTCTCTCTCTTGCATGTAAGGGAGCATGTACACCTGACCACTGCTACCCATAACATTGCTTGTGTATTCCAGTACTCCAGCCCCTCCAGTCCTGCTCTCTTTGCTCCATATACCCCTTTCCACAGCTCTGGAATGCATCTCTGCTAGATGTTCTGTTGTTGGTGATTTTAGCAGATGTGGTAGTAGTAGGGATAGGAGTGTAGCCATCAGAAGAGTAGTTGGATCTGTTGGAAGGGATGAGATGCAGAAAAGAGAGTGAAGATGAGGTAAAATCATAGAAGGATGGAAGATGGAAGATGTGGGAATGAAAAGGTGGAGATGGAAGAAAAAGGATAGAAAAGGCAAGGATCCCAGAGGACAGATTCTTCTTCTGAAGAACATTAAATATTGCATAAATTACAGTAAATTGAAATATTGTTAATCTATAAAGGCTGCATTGTTCTCTTTTTCTCTTGGCCAACTACTGCTGACGTAAGCAGGAACTCTTCTCTAGGCTGAAGAAGCCTAAAGCCTAGCAAGCAAGCCTGGCGCCCAGACTGGGGCTGGAAGTGGGATTTGGCCTCTGCTATATAGAAAGACTTTGAGGATTCAGACTTAGAGGAACCCAGGGAATGTGAGGCTGCTGGGCAAGCTTCAGATAGGAGCATTTAGTCAGCATTTCTTCTACAAAAACTAATAAAAATACATCTTTCAGTCTTTTCCAGGAAGATGTCAGAGCTCTTCTGTGGAGTTAGCATGCTTGACATGGACACCAGCTTAGTCATTAGAGAATAAAACAAAGGAGTTTAAGTCCTGCTAGAAAGTCATATATCCTGCAAGGCTCTTGGGGAGACACTGCTGACTCTATGATGTGTATAAATGTATGTGTGTGTACGTGTGTGTGTATGTGTGTATCACTGGGTATAAACAGATGCAGCTATCTGTTTTCTCCTAATAATTCGTAATTCTGCCTTCGGCTTTGCAGACTCCAGGATCTTGGCCAGCTGGAGCCAGAGAGGCTGCCAAGTCCATCAGGTTGATGGAGCCAGCAGGCTGTTCCACCTGACTGTCTGGAAGCATTCTTTTGCTCTCTTGAGAGTTTCCTAACGCGTCTCCATTTCCTTTGAAAGAAGGTTCACCCATGATTGCCAGCGTCTATGTCAGGTCTTCTTTGCATGGGTGCTGAGACTGCAAAACCCAGAGACCCATGGCCCCTCTCAGCACTGTTTTAGCTATCTTCCAGCTGCACAAGCACTGAAAAGCTCCAAAAAATATCTAATGAGGCAGATGAAAAGACACAGGCTCAGGCTGTTGGCTAGCACTATAGCTGCTTTATAGGGATAGAGAGGATGATGGCAAGAATTCTTTGTATCTCACAACCTGGTGAGGTCAGTAACAACCCTGATTTTTCTGCACTCCTAAAGCAGAAGAGCTTCTTTGTCGACAGCTGAGAAGACCCTGAAGAATCCAAGGTGCGTGCAGAGGTAACAAGGGGACAGCTGAAATTTATGTTGCTTAAGTTTTTGTGCTTATCTCAAGAATGATATGCTGGGAAAGTAAATCTTTTGCAAACACTCATGAATCTCTGGTATTCAGGTGCCCTGCAGGAGAGATGCAGAGACGCAGAAAAGATTTTCACCAGTTGGTCTCACCATGTGGCTCTCATCTGGTGCTCTGTTCTGCCTACTTCTTGCTTGGGACCGTGTTCAAAACAAATGGGGTTTTCAGAAGTGCTCCATATAGGGGACGCTAAGAAAATTCATGTTTTTCCCCTCTGCTCAGTCTAAACAGCTTTATCCAACTGCACCTCCCCCTTCCAGGTCCTCCTCCCAAGTACAGGTGAAGGTTTATTCCTCACAAAACTTGGAAACAAACTTTCACGTCACCTATTCTGACAGTCATCCATCTGTAGTGATGGTGAGCCATTGGGCTGCCTAATGGGTAGCATGGTCCCTTCCTATGCTTCAGTCTGGTTTTACCTTTGTAAGTCCTATCATCTGTGTGTACGCAGCAGTGATGTGCAGTCTAAGAAGTGGAGAGAGGGAGAGTGGAGTTAAAGGAAAGGTGGGGAAAAAAAGCATCAGCAGCGATCTGGGAAGTTCAGTGAGTCCCTACAGCAGAACCCTTAGTGTGTGCTTCTGAAATGAGGTGAAATATGTAAGACATAGCAAAAAGCAGCCTTACTGGTTCTGGCTGACTTGCACAGTAGGTCTCTTTTATGTGTTTTTAATGTGCGACCTGCTCTCCCTGTTAAGGAACTGTCACTTTGTTCAGCTTACTGTGGCTTTTCATGCATAGAAAAAACATGCAGCTCTATGCACTTTCTCTCTTCCTTAATGCAGAAGTTCCCAAACCATGGCAGAAATCCCTGCCAACCTTCTTTATGTCTTTTGGAGCACTTACACTTTCATTGTTCAACTTTGAATGGAGAGTTTTTGAGAAGAGTGTCCAGACCAGCTACAGACATTTCTAACCTCACCAACCATAATGTTGTCATGGGTAAGAAGTACTGTTTTGGCCAGGAAGGTGCCATTTCCAAGGATCTCATTCTTTTCCCTTTGATTTTTGAAAATCAACACGTTCTGATGAAGAAATCCATGTAAAATATGGAGCTGAGGATTAACAAAGAAGCAAAGAGGAGGGTTTTTTTTGTTGGGTTTTTTTTTTTTTTTTGTTTGCATGGAAAGGAAGACAAAATCTAACGGCTGCTTGTGGAAACATGGAAGGTCTCCAGTATAATGAATAATAAGAATAATTCCAACTATATTTTCAGAGATTTGAACAGTATTTATATGCAAATGCTATCTCAGAAGGTAGTGGAAAAAATCAGTTTCCTAACATTGGCTGGAAAACAGAATTTGCAGTTCTGGAAGACTTGAGATTTCCATAGGAACCAAACGAGATGAAGTAGAAAGACTTAACAGAGGCGATTAAAAAGTATTTCGTACTGAAAACAAGCCTTGTAGCCGAATGACATAAATTACATTTAAAGGAGCAAATGTCCTTTCTGGCAGGTTTAAAAAAACATGCCAGTATCTACCCCTTAGTAACTCTGTGTAAGAAGGCCTTAGAGAGCTGAGAGCTTGAGTGCAGAGCGCAGCCTTGGGGGAGCCACAGGCACATCTTTGGCATGGCACGCTGAGCTGGCGTAAATCAAGCTTAAGCCCCCTGAATTTTGGGATCACGCTGATGTTGGTATGCAGACAAAAGAAGCCTAACTTTGTAAATCGGGAGAGGACCTTTGCTGTTTTCCCTTGTTCTGAATAAAGGTTGGAGGTCAGCGGTGCGGGCAGAATGCTTCATCCACACTATCTGATGTTTGGGAATTTTAATGACAGAAAGAATTATGGATGATAGCCTGCATTAAGGACGTGCCTCGTTTTGTGCTTCGTTTGGGTTATTTTAGTAGTAATAACTTTGTTGTTTCTGTATTCACCTTCCCAAAGAACAGAGACATCACAAACAAGCAGGCTATTATTTCCTCTGCAGGGCTATTTCCGTTTTCTTTTATTAGTGAGCTAAGGGAAGCTTTGATCTACACTCCAGCTTGATATCTAATGAGATATTTTCATCAAACTCTGCTCCTTATTGAACTCATGTTAATCTCAGCAAGATTCGTGTAGACAGATGTTCTTATGTTTGTGGGCAGTGGAATGAGATCTTGCAGTTAGATCTTGCTGGTACGAGTTCAGTGGACACCACTGCAGGGACAGAGATCTTTCTGTAGAAAATTCATCGCAGGATGGGGGCATAAGAGCAAATGCATTTGGCCTGAAGCATGATTAATTAATGCATGCTTAAAGGTTGCTTATATGTGTTGGTCCTTCTCCCACTGAAGTTGATGGCAAAACTCCCATGAAGTTCAGCAAAGCAGGATGGAATCTATACAGAAAGTATTTTTCCCAGAACAACTTTGCAATAACCAGTGGATTTGCAATCTCCTCACTCTGACACATTGAAACAATTTGGGACTTTCATTCCATTTTGCTTTAATTGGACTTATGCTACATCTGAGTCTTCCTAAGTGGGTTGCTCTGCCTAAAATATGTGCAGGCATGTTTGCATTCTCTGAGGGAACGTGGAGGTTAAACTAGAAGGCGAGGTTATGTTAGCAAGGATATTTTCTTTTTATTCTGCTTCCAAAGGCAACCCTGTTCTGGGCTCACCACTCTGGCTTGACCGCTCTGTGCCTCTCCGTACCAAATCATGCTGGGATTTGATGATAAAGCACATCCTCTTTCCAGGAGCCCAGCCAACCCCTACATCCTAACTCACTGGTGTTCTGGTACCTTAGGCACTTTGTGGTCACAAGGCAGACTGCAAATGCGGGTATGAACCGTGGTGATGCCGGAATGTCCAAACCCTTTGTAGGAAGTTTCTTACAGAGCCACTGTTGCCCATTTGATTGCCAATTCCTTTGTTTTTATGTTTCTCCAATGGTGCCAGCTGAGACGGCTCTGAGCTGGATCCCAGTGCTTGCTGGGCTTGATTTGGTTCACGTCTTCCATAAAAGTTTTCCATCTCTGACCAAGGAATTTCAGATCAGGGTAAAAATGTGAGTAAATCAGAGCTGGCATCTATCCCAGACATATCAATTCCCTTAAATTCCCTTTTTCCTGTGGCTTTGGGACAATCAAAATAGGGAATGTTTCCATTCTATACCTTTATGAAAGTACAAGATGTGAATGCTATATCCTGAGTGCATCTAGTGTGTTTCCTTACCTTGGTTGTTACCAACTGCACAGCTTTCTCTGGCAATTATGTGAAACGGAGCACTACAATAGAGTAAATCTTTTGGCGGGGCTTGGCTCCGGGAAGATCAAACCCTCCAACGTGACAGTTAATGAAACAAGGAGAAAGAAGAGGTAAACTATCAGTCCCAGCCAGCCAAGACTAACAGAGTCCTAAGGCAGCTGGAGGTGCCAAGGTATGTGCTTGCAAGGTTGGGAGAAAGCTGTGGAGGTGGTCAGACTGGAGGCCGCACATATCCTGGTTTCCTTCTGCTTTGGGTGACCAGGGAGCAGTGGAGACAAGTCATCCTCTCCAATACATGTTATGACTGCTCTTTGCTGAAGGTCGTTGAATGCATACTGTCTTTTTTAGGATACAGAACAAGCTGGCATTATTCTGCACCCCTTAGGCGGTGGTACTTTGCCCTGGGACTGACCTGGGTGAAGTACTTGGGATGGATCCGGGGGTACAAACTAAACGTGCAGCAATTGCAAGGGCAGGACAGCATGAAGTGAATGATGTGGAGCACCTGGTCCCCAGGAAACACAATCAGTGTCCTTCAGTGGGCATCATCAAGGAGTTAATGTGGCAGTCTGCTGCAACGCCAGCCACAAAGCGGAGCAGGGAGAAGAGCCTCCAGTAAATCCATTTATCCTTAAAGCAGCATTTCCCAGGGTGTGATGCATGGCCCTTTGGTGATCTATAAAACATCCAGTGGGGGCTCATGGAACAATAGTAAACCCTCTCTCCTCCCCTCCAATGGCCACAGAAGCAAGCACACAAGTTAAATGGGAGAAAAGAAAAGCTACGAAAGATTAACTTTCAAATTTTAGTCTTTTGTTTATTTGAATTAATATATGAAAAATATACAAGTTGGTCATTGGATTTTTATTATTATTTTTTTTCTGAAAAAGGTTAATCCTCGGACTTGGGAAGATTAAGAAACGTGGCTCTGAGGGTGCTATTTTGGAGCCAATTACAACAGCATTGAAATGTTGAAAGATTCCTTTTGTTTGTTGAAAGATTAGGCTGAAGCCTTTCAGCCTATAAAAGAATAATAAACTGTAGTGGGATAAAATACTTGATTGCAATGAAGATACAAAAGCCACCTCCAAGTGGTAAGTGGCCGGGATAGAGGCATGACGCTGGCAATGAGAATTTCTGGAGTTATCTATGCCCAGAAAAGAAAGGCTGTGAGCTCTTGCTTTATTCAAGTTATATGTCACCCTCCACCTCCTGCCATGATCTAGAGCTGTGCAGGGTATGTGAGAAGCATTGCCATCTGATTTGGCAGCACGTGCAAAACAATATGTGTGTGCAAAGCGTCCCCAGTTCCTCCTGGTTTCCTTCGATCTTGTATAATTTACTCTGAAAGGAATCTTGTTAGAATTGAAGGATTGGCACATTCACATCTCATGAAATCTTGGAGCGAAAATGAGCTCTGAGTGACCTTTTCTTCTGTGCCAGTATTGTCATCTGGGATATCTCTGTTTGGAGGACCAGGCAGCGTGCATCTTGCAACTGTGCACTGTTGGCTTTGGATCCCATTTTGCAGAGCACCATTTCTGGGTTACTTGTGAACTGCCTTGCGGTTTGCTAGTAGTGAGGGTTACATAGCCATGTCCTGCCTCTGGTTTTGTGCTGTCTGTAGGTACAGCTCACCAGGTGCGTGGCTGAGCTGAGGGCTTTTCTCAAGGAAAGCTTTGAAGGGTTGCAGGCAGCCCCAGGCACAGAGGTTGCACAAGGAGATGGAGCTGCAGGGGAACAACCAGGCACAGCTTTGGTCTGCTCAGAGCAATGGGCTTTCAGCAATGGAAATGTTTTAAAGCACCTCGGGTGTGTGTGAGATAGAAGCAGCAGATGCCAGTGGTGTCCCGTTGTTAGGGACTGAGTGTCCCTGTAGCCACTTGTAGCAAAAACCTCACAGCTGCCAGCCACAGTGGGTGCTGTTCTCTGACACCACCCAGGCAAGTGGGCAGCAATGGGGCCATGCCTCACATCCCCACCCAGCCTGCTGCCTCTGGAGGTTCTGCACAGCTCTTCCCCCTGCACTGAGCCCTGACTGTGTCTCCCAGCCCCTTCTCATGGGGTACCTTCACACAGGGCTCTGAGCAGAGCCTGATGGAAATCACATGGCGCCTTTCCCCATTGTCTTCGCCAAGTTTCAGTGTGATTAATCACACCATTCCTGCCTAAACATCCCCTTGTTCACCACAGTTTTAATTCCTTTCATTTCTTTACTGGCCAGTGTGTTGTGTTGAGCAACGCTGTTCTCATCTGTTATAAGCTCTGTTCTACCCCAGAAAGTGCCCCCTCTCCATAGCAATTGAGGGGATTCCCCTGTGTCTCTTATTTCTTCCCAGGGCCGTGGTGAGGATTAATAAGCAAACTTCTGCAAAGCACTTTGTGATCCTCTGATTAAAGGGTTTACACAGGGGTGAAATGTTGCCCTTAATACACCTTGTGCAGTGGACCAGGAGGTCAGACTGCAGCTGTGAGCGCCTTTCGGGCTGCAAACGGGTACAGCGTGTCACAAGCACAAAAGAGGAAGCTGTCCTCATTCCCCAGCCTGACCTGAGCCCGAATTATCTCACATGTCCTTGGACAGAAAACTGAGCCTGTGGCACATTCAGTTGTAGCAAACCCGTCTCACATGGGATGCAGGGTGGAAGGAGTCTGCCCTCCCTCAGTGCCTTGGGTTGGACAGCAGAGCAGAGTTGGGCCTCTGGGAGTGGCTGAGGAAAGAAAAGAATTCCAAAAGACTGATTTCTACCCCGTGCATCAATGCCAGCAGAAACAAAAAAAGAGCCTAATCAGAAAGATCCGTGAAGCAGACAAACCTCATAGGCCTCATAGGCATAACGCTGCAGCTTACACGATGCTGTGCCTTCCGTTGGGTTTAGGTGAGTGTGACCCAAGCAGCTCTTGGCAAACTCTTGAGTCCCGTCTCAAGGAGCTTAGGACAGGAGTAAGAGTGATGCAGCAAGGCCTAATCCACACCTATTGAGTTGGTTTTGAAACTTGGCCTCCTCTCCACACTGAAACAGAGCTATAAAAGCAAGTGGGTCTGTGAAATCAATGAAACCAGCTTTGCTGTGTCTACCTCCCGGTGTCTAATAAAAGTGAGGTTATTTGTCTTCCCTTTGCTTGGGCCCCCAGGTTGGATCTGTCTCCCCTGCAAGGGTATTTTATTGTCATTAACTTACTGCTGCTGAGGTGCCTGCCTTTGTGACCAAATCAAAAGTGGGCAACTAGTTCAAAACTGGTAAGGGAGCAGATAGTTGTTTCCTTGGGTTCTTCCTTGGTGTTGTCACCTTAGGAAACTGGCTTGAAAACTGCCCCATCCAGCCCTTCCCACTTTCCCTGTTTTGGCTTTGTTTTGGCTTCCTGGCACTGAAGCCCCTTCCCTACCATGCACAGCCACAGCAAGGGTGGAAGGTGGGGGCTTCCAAATTAATTGCAGAATAGCAGTTTTCTTGGAAGCAGGAGAGGGCAGTCACACTTGATAATGCTTTGGCTTCAGCTTTTCTAGGAGGCTGCGGCCCGGAAGACTTCTTTTCCCTGCCAAATGAGAGCCAGCACAGTGGCACCCTTCCCGCAGGCCTCTACCCTCTGTAAAGCAATGATGAAGAATGATGATGCTGCTGTGTGCCACACGCTAACTCTGCAGCTGCTGGAGCAGCCTTCCCATGCTGGATCCCTGCCATCCCAACAGCAATGCTCCTGCAGTCACGGCTCTGCCCACCACCCCACAGATAAGGGATCAAGTGTTGAGCTCAGATCAAGCCTTGACTCCCAGAATCCACGGCCATGCTCAAGACAGCAGCAAAGAGTGGGACGTGCATCTCCACAGTTCATATCTGTCCTCTAAGCTCATAGCTGCTGAGCTCTGAGCTTGCACAGAAAGGCCCCTGCCTTTCCCATCGCTCTCTTTCTTCCCCCATTGCCTGCCACGTCCTTTTTATCACTGCAGTGGGTCTGGGCTGTGCAGATCAAACTGGGAGTCTGCTCAGAATTAAAACCACCCTGTGGAGGTTGCAGCTCAGCCCCCGGCACACGCAGGCTTGCGTGGCAGTGAAGGTTGAATATATCTCCTGGGGACTTCTAGAGGCACGAGCAACCAGCCAGGTGTTCCTGCCAAAAGGTGGGAGATCCACCCGGCAGCACTGTTGTCCTCACAGCTCCTGCCCAGGGGCTGTGAGGAGCGGGGGGTGGAGGTGCCTCTCCAGCACCAGAGAAGCATTGCTTGATGCCACATGTCTTGAATTTCCTTACTCTGCCCCCTTAGGGAGCTGAGGAGTGGCCTGGGAGCTGTTATTCTGCTTTCCCCAAAGGGCAGCTCTGCTTGCTGATCCTCCTGCTTCATTTTAAAAGAAGTCCCACTCTGGGGCATTCTGGGCATATGAGAATAGTACAGAGCCCACAGCGGTGGCTGAGCACTACATGACTACTGTGCAAGCCCGGCACAAACAAATCGGACTCATTTGTGACCGCTGCCCCATGGAGAGTTCCACAAAGCACCACGGCGAGCTGGCTGCCGCCGCTCACCCTGCACACTGCTCGGGAGGAGCCGGCTGACATTCATCGTGTGCCATCCATCACGCCAGAGGACAGGCAGCAATGTCATTGTGGGCATTCCTGGCGTGTCACCACCGCTGGGATTCATTCCGTGCGGCTTCTCGGGTATAGCTTGGAGCCCACTGCAAGGAGTGGTGAGGGTGGGAGCTGGCCCCAGCAACGCTTGTGACGAGTCAAGTAGGACTAGATGATCTTAGCAGTCTTTCTAACCTTAATGATTCCATGATTCTAAGTGCTGCATCCAAGCAGGACCTCTGGCAGCTCTCCAGGCATGAGTGGGGATTAGCATCAGCTTAAAGCATGAGCTTTGAGACTTTGTCTCTCCGTCAGACCCCCTTTGTGCCCTATGCCATGCTTGTCCAAGCTGCATTGCTCTTCTTGCTTGCCAGTGGATGCCGCCAAGAAGTGAAGCACAGGCTCTGAGCAGGAGCCTCCTGCAGCACGAAAGGGTTAAGCCGTGTTGTTCATTGTCACATGGTGCTGGGAATGCAGAGGCAGCGAGAGGCTGGGGAGCACATCTTGACTGCACATGTGGCCTCTACCACAAACACTTCAAAGTGCTTCCCTCAGACTGACGGAACAGCCTGACGCCGACTGTAAATGCCCTTGACACGCAGAGTGGAAAATATCAAACGCTTCGGCAGTCCCCCCGAAATGCAGCCTGTTTTCACTGGGGAAGGCCTTAATGAACCTGTGCGGGAGAGGAGGAGGAGGAGGGCCAGGCGGACGGCGGTGGGACGGGTGGTTCTCATTTAGCTCGTGTATGGGTACACGCCAGCCTGGGCAACTGGACTTAATTGGAGGTGAAGCCGAGTGCTCTGGGATATTTTGAGAGGGACCGGGACGTCGACTGCAGGCAGTTCCGTGTCAGGACCCCACCGTACTTACCCCCGCCTGCCCCATCACCTGAGCACCACTGCACAATTAGGAACAAAGGGGCATCCAGGCTGGAGGATTTTCCCTTTCCTTCAGAAGTCTTCACCTCCTTCACCCTCAGCTGTGAAATGTCCACCCCAGCCAGGTGCTCTGTGACACCAGCATCACGTCCAGCTCCAGAGGAAGCCGGACTGGCAAGAGACATCCCCACCTCAGGGAGGGAAGATCCGTCCACCTTGGGCTGTGGAATGGGCAGGCCATGGTAGCATTGGACAGGGAAGATTTAGACTAGATATAAGAAGGAAGTTTTTTACAGTAAAGATGGTGAGACACTGGCACAGGCTGCCCAGGAATGTGGTGGTGCCCTGTGTCTGCAGACAGCCAAGGTCAGGCTGGATAGGCTCTGAGCACCTGGTGGAGCTGTAGGTGTCCCTGTTCAGTGCAGGGTGGTAAGACCAGATGGCCTTTAATGTTTTCTCCCAACTTAAATGATTCTGTGATTCCATGACTGGGGACACCCTTTGTGAAGAAGGTGTTCCCCCTTAGTGACCCAGACCATGCATCTCATGTGTCTGGCAGCTGGTTTTGAGTAGTAGTTTTTTACCCTTGCTGCATGAAAACCTAAGTTATGGGCAGAAGGCATGGGCCTGTGCTGGTGGAAGAGGTGTCAGACACCAATATGTGGCTCTTGACCGCCTCTTAACCATGAATTACCATCAAGACCACTGAAACCCTCCCCCATGACCTATGTTGAGTTGGATCTTCATGAATGGTGGCTGATAGGGCCTGACCTGTGACAGAGGAGGGGACAGCAAAACAGCAGGCCTGCATGCGGTCTGCCTGGCTCTGGCACAGCTCACAGTGCGGCATGGCTGAACGGCGCTTGGCTGGCTGCAGGCAGGGATCCATCACTTATGACACATTTGGCATGAGTGAAATTGCCTCATAAAATGCTTCTCAGATCAGCAACAACTTGAGGGACCTCAGGAGGGAAGAGAAAAAGCGAGAAGTTCAGATGTTCAGCTGCGAGGTCCCATGCCTCTTGGAAGCAAAAGCAGACGGGGAAGGAGACCACCGAGGGGCAAAAGGTGTAATGAAGGGGTAAAGCAGAGGTGTTGCAGCTCACAAAGCTTCATCAATGCTTTCGGAGGGAGCACGGAAGTTGGACCACCTCCATCTCCTTGGGAGAGCAACCAGTATTCCAGATAACAACGAGGTAGAGCAGTTAAGAGGGCTTTAATGGAGCATCTTTGGGGAACAATAATAAGAGGGTAAACAGAAGACGTAGGCGCCACCATAAACTGCTGACTGCTGGCAGCACGGATGTGAAAAAGCAAACCTGGAAGCCTGGGCAGTAAACAACAGGAGGTAGGAATAGCCACCAGTGGAGAAAAAATAATCATAAAAATGAGTTGGTATTTCAGAAACTATGTGGGAAGGTTCAGCCGTGGCTGGATTTCCCAGCAGCGCTCTGTTCGGAGGAGATGCTGCTGCCTTCTTTAGGGTTACAGCTTTGGTGCTGGGGACAGGGCTGGGGCGCGGGGTCCTGGCGCGCTGACGGCTGAAGATGGATGGATGGCCGAGCTGCAGATGGATGGCTGCTGTCAGCTGGTGGCCGGCCTCGCCAGCCCGGGAAGGGAAGCAGACTCCATGCCCAGTCCTTTTAAAGGCTTTTGCCTCGGGTTATGATTTATTGTTAGAAAACAAAGGATGTTTAAGAAAAAAAAAAAAAAAAAAAAAAAAAAAAGGCAACACAAAATAAAACATCTCGATTGATGAAAGCTGTCTTCGGTCCCTAGTGGCTTTTCCCCCTCTTGTTGAGCCTGGGAGCCGAGGAGGGTTACATCCCCCCACAAATCACAGCTCCTCCTGCCTTTTGGGCTTGCATCTCTCCAGCCTGGTGATGGGCAGGGACTGTATAACCTATCCCCAGGCTGTCAGCGTGCCAGCGAGCATGACACCATGCATGAGCTCTGACCACTACTATTTATATGCAGCGAGGGACCAGATTTTTAAAAGCACAGAGGTGCCCGGCTCTAGACCCTAGCTCTGGAAAAAAGAACAACTTCCCTAGGCTGGAAATAGTTAGAAGCAAAATTAGGAGTGGAAAGAATTGTTTAAACAAACAAAAAAAATGTAGAACAGCTGATAATGGGGAAGCGTTTCAGGCTGTTTTGTGAGATGCTCTCAGATAACTGCTATTCTGGGAGCCTCGGCACTGTTTTACATAAACAAGTCCCAGCTAAGTGAGAAGGTGGAACAGCATGACTGTGGGTTTAACATACATACGTGTATGCTTAGAGGAGTACGGGCATAAATATGTGGCGCCAATGTGCATGCGTGTTAATGGTTTAATGTTAGTGGTTTAATGATAATGGTCAATGAACGTGAGAAATCTGCAGTGGGCAGAAATCAGTGAGTGTATGCTGACACCTGGGAAGAGAACCCAGATGCAGGAGTGGAAAATCTGTTGCCGCTAGGGTTAATGATAATAAGAAATTGTTACAGTGTACCCAGAGAAGCCAAATCCTATAATGAGATCCCAGACAAGACTAGGAAAATATTCAGCCTGCGTGTAGAAATGTGATTTGTTCAACATTTATTTTCTCTTTGGAAAGAAGTAGCATGACACACTCATGCTTTACGAAGATAATGAAATACTCTGTAGTCTGTCGGTGACGAAGCCATGTGTTAAACGGCAGTGATTAAAGTTAGACGTTCTGCAGGATCAGATATCTTGCATCAAAGGGTAAACAAATTGGCCCAAGAGCTCTCTGAACCATTAGTGTTGATTTTTAAACAAATCTGGGAACTCTGGGAAAGTTCCAGGGAACTGGAAAAAAAAAAAAAAATCTAACACTGAGCTAATGCAGCAGTAAACAAGGTGACCCAGGGAAACAAGCCGTGCTTGGCAGGACCGGGGTCCAGAAAGACTGATTGTAAGGAAAGCCCTTGTGGGACAGTCCATATGGACTCACAGCATGGGAGTCAATCAGCTGCAGTTTGCAGAAAATGCATGTTTGCACAGTTTGTGATGGGGCAGCCACCTTATGTGACAAGGTGGCACAGCGTGCATAGGTTTTTGCACAGTGCTTGTCTTATATTTGCAGGGCATCTCAATGGGGGGGGGGGGGGGAGGGGGTTGGGGGCAGGGGGAGGAAGGGAAAACATTGTCCCAGTACAAAACCAGTGCAGTTGGAATGGTATTTACTGGGTCCACTGAAAGGCTGAAGATGTTGTGTGGTGGGGTTGTTCTTCATGGGACCCTGCAGGAGGCTATAAAATGTGGGAAACCACTGGGAAAACGGGCAGTTGGGAAAGGAGTAAACCTCTAGGTGTCCATCTCCTTTGAGCTGTCTGCCAGACCTTGTGTTCTGGTCCCTGAGGAGCAAGGAGCCATTGCAGTGCACCAGCACTCCCATCTGGGTTCCCTTTGTGTGCAAACTGAGGCTCTGGGATTGCTGGTACGTACCCAACGCAGAGCTGGGACACAGCCAAAGCATGCCTCCAGACATAAGATTTGGGAAGCGTTCTGGAATAACCTCATCAAGGCACAGCTTGGGTTTCTTGGCCAGGATGACTCCCCTCAACAGGGCACGCTTTGACCCAGCTGCATGCGGGGTCTTCCACAGTTCGAAGGTTTGGCCACCGTGCACTGCTGGAAGCCTCAGAGCAATGCAGCTCTGCAATCCTCCTGGGCTTGTGAGAAATGGGATTTCTCAGCCAGCAGAAAGGTACCTGTGATGTCAAGCATTGTGCGTCCTTCCCAGAGCTACCCCACATATTCAAATGCAGCTGTTCCCAATCATGCCCGTTTATTCTTTCAAGCCATGATAGTGATCATCTCAGCTTTGGTTTGTGTGACATTCTGTCAATTCCCTCCAGCCAAGTTTCCACAACAGCAGTATGTACAATCAGATTCTTGCAGGGGCTGAAATGCCAGGATGAACACTTATGGAAGCTGAGACCCCAACTATCCTATGTATGCTGTTTTCTACCTTGTATGCTTTCTGGAGTCCAAAGTATTTTCCTTGAGTATTAAAGGCCTCTCCCCCTTTTAGAAAACCTTAATATGTGGATAAATGCTGAGCATGTATGAATGTTCTGTCCTTATTCATAGCAGGAGTACCTTGCAGCATCTTGACAAGCTGCTGGGACACAGCCTGCAGTTCCCTGGTTTAGAAAAGAGAATTCCTGATCCCGCAGGGTGTGGAGGAGCTAAAAGAAGGCAGTAGCTCAGGTTGTGCATGATGCATCTTAGCCTGGGAGCTTTCAGATGTTTGACTTTGCAGAAGGTCTGTTCCAGACATTGCTGAGATGCATCTGCCCAAGATGAGAAACAAAGACGTGTGGAAAGCTGGGTAGGCAGGTGGTGACCAATATAGCTCTGCAGCATCTCCCCAGGGGCAGCCCCTTCCCCTGAGCAATGGTTTGACCCTCTGTGGTTTCATTAGCGAGGGCTGGTGGGATGGCCATGAATGTATGTGCGTATGGTGCATTGGTGGGGTCAGCAGGACACGACACAAAATTCCCTTTCCCTTGCAAGCTGTGTGCTCCATCACTTAGGAATGTGAACGGCCACATGTTTGGCTGAAAAATGATCGTCTTCAGGAAGGGAACAGGTCTATCAGGCTAAAGGAAGGGAACAACTCAAAGCAGGAATGACATGCAGGAATGACACCTCAGGGCTTCAAATTTGTTCCCCATCAATGAGGAAGAAGAAAATTGACCTCGACGCCGTTGGGGTTGACAGATCTTAAATTTAATCTCCTCTAAAGGCAAGACATGACCCCGTTGCTGGTTGTTGTACGGCTGCAGCTGTTTTACCCATTGGCTTTTCCTACTCTCTGCCCGTCTCACAACGTCTCCAGCAGAGCAGAGATGTATTCCTGCCTGCACACTGGCTGTCAAACACCAACTTCAGCAGGATTTCCTGCATACAGTTGCAGCTAGGACAGTTCAGATCAACATTGGCACTGGGAAGGTGAGCTCAGCCCCCAACCCCTTTTCCTCAAAGCAGGTATTTTTCTTCCTCTTTCAGTTTTCCTGGAGTCCTAAACCAGGGTTTTTGGGGGGTTGCTTTCTCTGCCATTGCTGTTTTTGCCTGTTTCTTTGTCTTTGTTTTGTATCATCAGGCAATCCCAGTTTGTGGCCCTGGCAAGCCTGGCAACCCAAACTGGTTGGAGCCTGGGCGGTCTGTAGGACGCAGGGCCTGGCTGGGGCTCCTACCCCAGTTGCTTCAGGAGCTGAGGCTACCTGGATCGCATGTCTGAATAACTGTGGGGTATTTTGTTCTACCTGTGGAGCCAAAGCACCAAGAGAAGAAAAGGTTCTGCCAAGTCAGCAGAACCCATCCATCTTCCTAGTGAGGCAAACAAAAAAGGATTTCAGGTTAATCAGTCTACCCCAAACAAAGTGTTTTGGTTTGGCCTCCTTCACTTCCCCGTCTCCTCACTTCTCCATTCTCCTGTTGTGACTGTTTGGATTTAGGATCTGCTGAATTCAACCCAAAGCCACAGATGGGTCCAGTCCACTTGAATTAGTGCTTCCCAGCAGACAAAATCCATATCTGAGAACTCATGTGCAATTTTTAGGTTCAGTAATTTTCCCGATCACAAATTCCCTCTGTTGACCTTGGTCCAAATGCTCGAGCTCTGCGGGACCCTTGTTTATTCGTGTGAGATGCTCTTCTCTTTCAGCACTGGTTGTTCCTCAAGGCCAGCACTATATTTAAGCTGCACTCTGTATTTACGCAGTTGGCTGGTGCGGTGTTGTGAAACCATTGCCTGAAGCCTTCTCGAAGATGGAGGGCACTCAGTGCAGATGGGCTTTTTGCTCCATCAATCTGCCAAACTCCAGCCAACCCCTGCTATTTCGGAGGCTCGTGATCTGACCGACTTCGGCGGCTGTCACAAGGATGGAGAAAGGCCCATCTCTTCACTCAGGGGACATTTCTTGCCAAGCCTCCAGGCAGTGCTGCTTCTCAGTAAAATGGTTGTAATAATGTTTTAACATGGGCATAAGAAAAAAAAAAGAAGACCTCCCTAAACCTTGTTCAAAGGGCTGGTGGAAATGGAGTCATGGAAATTTTTGACAAATACAAAACAAAACACGGCCAGAGGCAGAAACCCAGCATGGAAAATTGGAGCCCGGTTAAAGTCTGGCAGAATTGTAAGTGGAGAAACATCTAGTCTATTCTCCTCTGTTCTGATCCTAAAAAGCTGCCTGATGTTTCTTCTCCTCTGGGAGAAGAGCTCTGAGGTGGATATTCACCTCAGTGCACAACTGGGAGGTGTTTGCATTGGCTATGGGGATGGTGGTGCGAGAGCCATGGAGGACAGTAGAGCATGACATAGTCACGGGGTGTTGAAGGCCTCATGGGAAAGGGAACTGAGGAAATGGTGTCCAGGCTCTGGTTCAGCCACTGATCCCATGGTAGCAAGGGAAATGTCAGAGTTGACATCCTTAGTGCTTCAGGAAGGGAGCGTGGGGACAGAGAACTGAGTAAGGGTGGTGGCAGAGGAGCAATGCTTAGTAATGCAGGGGGAAATGTGTTCATGGGGAGATGGAGAGACCAAGACCCTTTTCCTGCCAGGATCTCCATTCCTGCGCCCTGTCCGACATCCCGGCATGGAGCCAGTGGGAAGGGACATTAGCTATGACAATGCTTGCCCAGGGCCAGCCTGGCCACATCCAGCTTTCCCCATCTGGGAAGTTTCCAGCTGATGACTCAGAGCCTGAGGAATGTGCGTTGGAGCCACTTCGCCTTGGCCATCTACACAGCAGCCTCTCCCACGAATTGTCCCGTCGCTGCTTCCAGCAAGGCCATGCACATGGCATCTGCCTGGGTTCTGTCCTTGCACCTGGACCTGCATAGCATAGTGGCCTGGGCTGCGCCTCCATCCTTCTGCAAAGAATCTTCACTCGCTGTCCCAAAGCTGGGCACAGGGGTCAGTTACAGTGGTGTGTCACTTACGGGACAAGGCCATGGCATGTCCCAGACCTCAGTGCTTAAAGATGAGA
Organism: Alectoris magna; assembly: GCA_030625065.1. Lineage (NCBI taxonomy): Eukaryota > Metazoa > Chordata > Aves > Galliformes > Phasianidae > Alectoris > Alectoris magna. The sequence goes on along the minus strand of CM060568.1, from coordinate 24,261,880 downwards.
AGCACTGGGATTCCCAGAAGTGTCCGGGCACCAGACTGTGCTAGGGAAGTTGGGGCAGCAGGGAGGGGGCTGCTTTTTCTGGTGGATACTCAGATGGGTCAGCAGGACATGCTATTACTGTAAGGGGTCAAAATGAACCCACTTGGGGTTCAGATAAAATCTAATGTGTGCCTTTCACATATCACCTGTGTTCAGGTTTCATAGAATGGTTGGGTTGGAAGGGTCCTCTAAGACCATCTAGTCCAAACTCCATGCCATGGGTTGGTTGCCACCCGCCAGATCAGGCAGCAGCTGTTCACATTCACATAACCTTGTGCTGGAGCCAGCACATTACCAGTTGAGCTGTGGCATATGAAAGGGAAATGAACTCCATCTCCTGATTGTTCAAGTCTTTGCCACAACAGAAATGAAATTAGGAGCTCCTACCTGCAGCCCTGCCCTGTTTTAAGGTACCAAGGCTCAGATCCAAAGTTATGTTGGAATCCCATCATCCATGGGAGCTTTCATAGACTCCCTTGGTCCAGGAATAACCTCCTGCTTCTTCATTTGCTGATTTGAGACATCAATTTAGTGCGGTCCCAAACTATCAAACCGGTCATGTTCTTGGTCCTTTCTTGACAAAAACCAGGATTTAGGCTGAGGTCCTTGCTGGATGCTGCCTGCCTGCAGGCATACCACAAAATGCTGTACCTGGTCTGGGCTGAAAGGGGACAGACCGCCAGCTCCAGCGCCGGGACGGCCGCGCCGCGCCGCATGTGGTTAGAGCCAGCCCGATGCTTAGACAGCAGTGGTATTGAATGTGCGTACAGCAGACAGACTGGTGCTAAAGCACTTACTGGGAACATTAATAAACCCTGGACCACCCTTCCTCATCATGTGATGTGGTTCTGTCTATAGGCAAGATATGTAAAAACAATTTAAAATTAATTTAGCTTTTAAACCTTCTAAAAACATATAAAAAAGACTCAACCTTTTGATATAGGATTGGGCTGTTTTTCCAAGTGGGAAAATGTTCACATCAGGATTGATTTAATTTTTTTTTCCCCCTTTTAAATCATAAACAGTCCCGGTACAAGAAACAGTAGCTGTTATTGATTAAAAGTTCATTTGCCTTGTCTTTGCCGATGATTGATATTTGGGAAGGAGGGATAGAAGAAGGGAAGGGTGTTGTACTTTGGAGAGAAAAAGAAAACGTGTCACATGTTACCTGCATCTTAGAATAATGTTAGTTTTGGAAGGAGCGTGGCTTGCGAAAAATAATAATTGTTTTAAGGTTCAGCAGATCCCGGTGCTTTCCGCGCGTGCTTTAATGCTCTAGACGGGCCCCCTTGAAATAGCAGAGTGGTGCAGGAGGGGAGCAAGGCAATTGCATTTCCAAATGGGATTTTTATGGCCCGTTGAAGGAAAGCAGCTACCCACTGGATAGTGGCGCGCGGTTCCCAGCGGCGGTTTTTTAAATGCTTCCTTTTGCCAGCACGTGTGCCGCGCTGCTGAGCCGGAGCTGCTTGCAGGGTTGTGCTACAGGCCCAAAGCCTCTGGAATTATTTGGGGTCCTCCAACCCCTGCAACAAGCTGGGGGTGCAGGATACAGCCAGGGCTGAGATGGGCAGTGGTGGTATTTTGTCTTCGGTGGGACACGGGGATGGGCACCCATTGCCTACTCTGCCTTTATGTTGGCAGCCGTCAGGCTTTGCAAAACGTCTGACCTCCTGGAGGGCTCTGTTTTCAGCTGATTGACATGGAAACCTCACTGGCATGCTGGAAGCGGGGGTCCCATAGGCTCCACAGTGTTCAAAGCAGCCAGGCTTAATGGGGCACGAAGGGCATTTCTCAGCCAGAACATGTTAGTGGGCATGGTGGGGGCAGGTTGGTGGTCGGACTAGAAGGTCTTAGTGGTCTTTTCCAACCATACTGACTCTATGATTCTGCAGTTTTCTGGGTGAACAGGGCAGATTTGGGGAAGGTGACAGTCTGTGAGTTTTTCCCCATTCCCCAAATTGTTGAAATGGAGAACATGGTAAATAGGGAAACATTCTGCTTAGATGTTCTCAGAGTTTTTGTCTTGGCCCAGTCTTTGGCTTCAAGACCTCCTTTAGTTTCAATGAGAAACAAAAATCTTTAAAAAAAAATACTTAAAACATCTGTCAAAACAGAAACTTCTCAGTAGAACTGAAATCTGCTTTTTCCAAGCCTTCATAATTTGCTGAAAATATTTGTGGCAGAATTTCTTCCCAGCTCATTCCTGGTGCAAAACTCTCCTGAAACACTGGCAAAGGAGCACGCCGGGATCTGCAGAGCTCGTGGGTGCCTCATCTCAGCTCTGCTCCAGAGGTCCCTCAGCACCAGGGGAAACTGTAGCAAAAAAAAACAACCAACAAATTTCCCAAGGAGAGAAGTTAGGATTGCATTGCGTGCGTCTTTAGACTGCTTTAATAAAAGTGCATGGCACTGGTTTACATATTGGCATGATGGAAACTAACCGTATGCTGACCCAGAAGGAGGCACCAGGTTCCCACCTAAAAGGGCAGAGTTAAGGGTATCTCAGCCCCAGGCTGCTAACCTTGACTTTAGCTGATTCATCACACATTATCCAAAAATGATTATGTCCATAAGGCAGAGGCATCTGGCATTTTATTGCATTTTCTGATGTTTCAAATTGATCTGAAAGGAGGAGAGAGGAAGGGAAAGGCACCAGTGTCTGACACGTGTGGCTGTTCTCCTGTTCTGCTACCTGTGTAAGGGCAGGTGTTTTTGTATCCTCCTGACTTTATTGCTGGCTTTCCCATTAACAACATGCCCTGCCTACCATTCCCTTACATGAGGATCACATCCAGCTCCTCTGAAGCATTTTATCCTTGGGAGAAGCAGAATCCAGAAAAGCCACAGATCCTGAGCAGGGTCCCCTGCTCTGCTCAGGTGCTCTGAACTCACAGGGAACAGGCTCGACCCGCAGCCACTCCAGCTCATTAGTGTCTTGTGTTAATTATCACTGACCCTTTGCTTGGCCTGATGTCATCCCTACTGCCACTCATGTCACAGCACCAGGGTTGCATCCACATTGCCGCACCCCACCAGCGAAACAAGGCATAGGGGTGAAATCCCAGCCAGCAGTAGGTCTGGGTCCTGTATGGGGACAGGGGACAGGTGATGCAGAAGGGTCACCTCCCTGTCAGCTGTCACCCCAGGGAGCTGGCACCAGCCCTGACCCTACAGGACTTCCCCTGCTCCAGAGAGGATGGAGTTTCTGGGCTTTGCAGCACACGCACCCATGCCAAATCCCCTCTCCAATGCAGGCGTTCCTAATCATGCATAAATATGGCAGTGGATATAGCCGTCTGTGTTGCTCCAGAGAGAGCCTTTGATCCTGGATTGAGAGCTCATGTTTCAGGTGTTTGGGCAAATCAAAAGTACAAAATAGAAACTCCAAATTGCCTTGTAATTTTTAAGAGGCAGATCAGGAAGACACTGCTGGCTGGATGGGGAACAGATGTCTCCCCATCGGCTGCACTGCTGTCCAGAGCTGAGAGGCAACGTGGATGCTGATGGTTCGAAGAACATCTCAGACCTTATGGATCCTGTATGGGGAGGACAGCAACCCCTGTCCTCTGTCTGTTCAAACACCAGCTCAGAGCTAGCCCTGTCCCTCCTGCTCCTTGTCACCTGTAGAGAACCACCTCCACATGGGGAGTGAAGGAAGGCCACAGGTGTGCCAGCAGCAGAAAAGCTCCCTGAGCTGATGGAGCCACCTGGGGAACACTGGACCCTATAAAAGGGGAGGCAGCAGGGTTTTGTCCTCTTCTCAGTACCACCAGTAGCAGAATATGGAGGAGAATGAGGAGAGGAGGAAGGGGGAGCACCCAGCTTGGGGAGTATGGAGGTTATTTCATGTTGCCTTATTTGAAGAAGTTTTGGGACATCCTTGCTGGGAAGCAGGTATGTAAAGTGGTATGACACTTAGGGTGTCCATGAGGGGAGCCCCAGGGAGGACAGTTTGTGCTGGCTGGGTGTTTGGTGCATGTGATGCTCAGCTCCCCTTGGGTGGATGCTTTGGCTGAAGCTCCAAACCACTTGAAAGGGGCTGGGGCTTGTTCCTGCCTCTGAGTCAGCGGAGCCTTGAGGTTAGGGCAGGGCTCTGAGTCATGGATGCTGGAGCTGCTGGGTGCCAAGATGTTTTCTGATGGAACAGACTAAAAGCTGCCCTTGGCATTGAGAGAGAACCTGAGCAGGAACAGGCCAAGAGTCTGATTCAGGGATGGAGGGGGCAGCATGTTCTCAGTCCTAAAGCTGGTGGCTCAGGGAGGTCCTGGTGCCTGACTGGTCCTCAGTGCCTTGATGCTGGCGTAAAGAGGGGCTGCATCCTTTTCACCACTGAGCTGCTGCCTTGGGCAGGTAGGTGCATGGGTGTGTGATGTGTCAGTCCCATGCTTACAAGTATCTCCTCTGGGCAGAGAGGAGTTCTCAGGCTTGACCTGCCCAGGGAGGAGCTGCCAGGAATGGGGTGCTTCTGCCTGAGAGCCTGGACCAGCTGCCATGGAGCAATGTGGAGGGAATAGCTTTGGGACAGCCATTGCTCCTCATTTGGATACCCTGGATGGGCCATAGGGTGGTACTGGGAAGTACACTGTGAAGGCTTGACTCCAAAATATCTTTAATTAGAGGATTCCAGATAGAGGCTCCTGGGCTGGGTTAGAGGAGGTCCTTGTCCCCAGCATGGTATTCTCTACTAGACGTGTTGGGTCCATCCTACGGGTCCACAGCACAGCTCCTCCTCACCCTGTGCCTATCCACAGCCCCCCAACCTGAGCAGTGTGTCGTCTCTATGGCCCCTTTGCAGGGGATGGAGCTGCTCATGCCTTGGCCTACACCGCCAATGATTGATGCTGCAGGAGGCTGTCACTGAGCATGGCTTGGCCACCAGCCCTGGGCTGGGAGCAGAGCCTCAGCACACAGGATGCAGAGGGTGCCAGCTCCAGCGCCTCTGCTCTTCAGTGCTGTGTTCCCCTAAATCTCCCTGAGCCCAGAGAGGGGTGTGGGGTGTGATGGGATGGCTGCTGTGAGCTAGTCCTCAATGCTAAATTGCTTCTGTGCCCTCCCCCCCTCCCTGGAAAGCAAGCTGCAAACCCCTCTGAGTTTATGATCTGCGAGTTCATGCAGCCTCCATTAATTTTATGAGTAGATTTTCCTATATCTGATCTCATATATCAGCTGCAGGAGCAGGAGGTGGAAGGGGGAGGGGGGAGGGAGATGTGATGTAAGCCTGGGCTAACATGCAGTGCTGCTGGCAGGGCAGACATGTGAGTGGTTGGTCTCAGGGTCTTTGCTTCTTCTGCTTATGGGGTTGCTTTGGGTCTCCCCAGGCAGCAAGGACTTCTGAAGCCCCAAGTTTGGTGCTCTGTGGTGTGGGATTATAATTGAAGAATCACAGTGATTCAGGTTGGAGAAGGCCTTAAGATCCTTGGGTGAGCCGTCAGCTTAACACTACGAGTCTGTCAGTGCCACATCCACATCTCTTAGTGTGTCTTAGCCACATCCACATCCCCCATCACCTCCAGGGATGGGGACTACATTGCTTCCCTGGACAGCCCATTCCAATGCCTAGCCTCTTTGCACAGAATTCTTCCTGACATCTGATTGAAACAGAATCATTTAGGTTGGAAAAGACTCTTAAGATCATCAAGTAATTGTCCCATCCCATTGCGCAGGATGGAGGACCAGGGAAACCTGGTCAAATTGGGATGAGAACTGGCGAAGAGGCCAATTTCACCCAAATAGCAAAAGAGGTGGGAACCTGACAAGGCTCTGAGTCCTTGGTTGTGTGCATGAAGTTGAGGGGGAGCTGGGGGCCCTTTCTCCAAGGAAGGAAGGAGCCTGGAGCTGGGGAGAGCTTTGTGGGCCGGGTGCAGGGCACCAGGCTGGAAATGCTGACACCATCTCATGCTCATTTAATGAATGATGGCCTCAAGTTGGGCCAGGGAATGTTCAGGTTGAGTGTTAGGAACATTTCTTCTCAGGAAGAAAAGGTTGGGTCCTGGCAGAGGCTGCCCAGCGAGGTGATGAAGTCACTGTTCCCAGAGGTGTTTAAGAACCATGGAGATGTGGCACTGAGGGATGTGGGCAGTGGGCACGGTGGGGGTTGGCTGGGGTTGGACCTGATGTTCCTAGAGGTCCTTCCAACCTCTATGACTCTGTTTCATTTCTCCTTTCCATCCTGTGGGCTCCAGCCCAGGTGTGACTTGTCCCCAAGGGATGTGGGCAGTGTTGCAGAGATCCTGCCTGGAGCGAGCCCTGCTCCCTGCCCTAACATTTGTCTGAAGCTCTCCTAGACTTTATTTATTTTTCCAGCCGTGCTTTGTTTCCACTGATTACCAGGGTCGTTTTTTTGATGATCTGGTCATTCCTTTTGAATTAAACCTGATGATTTTTATTCGCCTTGCCAGCGCTTTGTATTTGTTTCCCAACTGGCAGCACTTAGGAATTTTTTAGCAGCTTTATGTTGAAATACTTTGGGGATATATTTTTTTTTTTCCCAGGATCAATTTTGCAGTGGAAAAATCCCATTTTTCAGCTATCTCTGTGCATTGATTCCAACAGAGCGCCCTGTCCCAAACCAACAGTAACCAAACCACAGAAATTGTTCTCAAAGAAGCGATCAAAAGGGAGAGGAAAAAGGAACCAACTAGAATTTCTTTTTCTTTCTATATTCTGAGAAAGCATGTGAATTGTCCTGCTTTCAATTCTTCCCAGAACATCGTAGTGATGTTACAAATTTAGTCATAAAGCTGCGGTTGAATTATAGTTATCATTGTAAAACAATAATAACTATGCAGATACTTATTATGGTGAATTAAGTTACAATGATAGTAAATCTGTCATAATAACCATGGCAACTCTCTTAGCCACGCAGTAGGAATCCTGCGATGTTATTGATAAAATCTGCTGAACTCTGCTGTCTTACCCTCCGCAGAGCCGCTGCAGTGTTTTATTGTAAATGGTGATTAAATGATGCAAACCATATCTCCCCCAGCAGTCATTTGTTCTCTCCCTTTGCATGAAGGCCTGAGTCGGAGCCATTAAATGCTCTGTGATTTAGCAGGCGGGACTGGGGACTGCAGGTGGGATGTCCTGGGGGAAGTGGGCTTAGAACTAAAGGAAGAGTTTGGTTGGTGTTTTGGGATGGCTGGCGTTGGGTTGGACTGCACATGAAGAGTACCCCCAAAATGTTTGGTGTTGAGGATGCTGAGCCCTTCTTAGGGCTGGAGGTGGCTGGGGAGGTTGAGGCTGGAGTAGGTTGGTGACCGTGGTGTGGTGATGCTTTATCCTTTATGGCCCCACATCACTCTCCGCTGGCCCTGCCCAGCCCCACTAGTACCAGGATAACCCACAAGAAAAGCTGTTTCCATGAATTTCCCAAACTTGTTTTCAGGGTGAGGGAAGATCACACTTCTCCAGATGCCTCCAGGACCCAAAACCACAGCAGCTCCTTCCTAGTTTCCATCAACCTCATGGATGTGCGACCTTACATGTGGGTGGTGGAGCAGTGCTGGGGAAGGTGTAATGTTGCCCAGGCGGGGATGCACATAGAGGCATCCTGTCCCATCTCCATGGTCTGTGACAGCTTGGGGGCCTCCACCTGTGGCCTCCATCCCATTACGGAGTAGGGCAGTCTTGTCATCTCAGGCAGGCTTCAGCCTTAGCCTGGGGGATGCTGAGCAGTGATAGCAGCCAGCTGAGAAGCCCCAGGGCTTTGTGGCTGAGGCAGGCTCCAGCCCCATCATACCAGTCGTCCTCCCTGCCAGTGTTGCCAAAAATGGGTATGTTTCTCCTTTTGTCATTTTTCCATTGTAACGCTTTCACGCTGCTTCAGGAAAAAAAGGCTAATAATTTATCACCATAATGAGGATTTTCTGGCTGAAGAAAAGCACATTAATGTCTCGCTGAGTATAGGAACCAAAGTTCTGTTGTGAGTGTTTATATTTTCTAATTACTCACAGATGACTCCAATTGTGTCAGCGTGCAGCTGGATACTAGACTGTGAGCCCTCGCTGTTTTATGCCCCATTTGTTTACCGGCTACTCCACTCCAGCCTACCAAGGTCAGGAAGTCCAAGTTTTTGGAAAGTGGAGGTGCTGAGAAGTGCCGGGCTACCCGGGTGCCACCTGGCTGAGCGTGCTGCTTCTGCAGGATGCTTTGGTGTTGGCTCATTTGATCAGGCCCAGGAAGGGGCTGTGCAGGTCTGCTGCTGCTCTAGAGCACACCTTGGTGTAGGCTGGGGAGGCTGTGATAGAGCCGGAGGAGAACCTCAGCAGTGCTTTTAAGGAGTAAATATTCCATGTATTTTTCTCATTTGAGAGTGTTTTGGAATCTAATGAGGTTCAGCAAGGCTAAGTGCAAGGAGCTGAGCTTGTGTCAGGGCGATCATAGGTACATGTACAGACTGGGAGATGGACTTGGGGGTCCTGGTGGATGAAAAGCTGGGCATGAGCCAGTAGTGTGCTCTTGCAGCCTGGACAGACTTTCTTTATTCACTGCTGATCAGAAACTTATCAGTGTAATTACACAAACATATTTTATAGGTTATGTATTAGCACTTTAAATGGCAATCTGGTATTTACTTTAAGTTATATTAACTGTTACTGATTACTGCTACAACAAATGCTGACAATTATTGAATGAAGCCCTTTTTTAACTGTGAGCTCCCCATATAAGCCACTGTGCAGTGCTTTTCTCTCTGACTTAACTGAGCAAAGGGTCTCCAAATACCCAGACTCCTTGATGCTCTGATGTGGCTAAAAGCACCATGAGGTTTTGTATGGATTCGCTGTCCCTGGGGGTGTTCAAGAACTGTGGAGATGTGGCACTGAGCGACATGGTCAGCGGGGATAGATTGGAATTGGTCCAACCTGAATGACACCATGATTCTATATTGCAAAATGTGAACTCTTATTTAAAAACTGGATTCCTCCAGATTGCTTCTTCTGCTCAGTGCCTTTCTTCCTACTTACCTTGCGCACCGAGAAACCCCAATATCCAGCACACCATTCACAGTGCCTGAACTCACCCAATACTGTATGGTTTGAGGGCTTTTTTTCCCAAGGCTGCAGATACTGGAAAGACTATGGGCAGGGAAATGGCCTCATCCTGCTGTTCCCATGGCATTGTCCAGAGAGTGGCACTGGGGTTGCCCCTAAGGGGAAGCTGTGAGGCTGCTAGGTTCAGTGTCACATCTGCTGCTCTGCATGGGAGCTGGTGGAGGATTGCACCCTGAAAGCAGACATGGGAGCATGTTGAATCAGGGAAGAATGTTGGCTTTATGAAAAGGAGCTCTAAAGGACTCAGGATGCAATATAAGTTCTGTTTCCGTTTATGTAGATTGAGTTACACTTCAGGTTGCAGAGGGAGTAAAATCTTGTGCCACTGGTCCAGTGTATGCCCATGCAGGGAATAGTCCTGCCTCCTGCCTGGGGATGAGCTGAGGTGCTGGAGCTCTTTGGTCTCTGCTCCATCCATTCGTGGGATGGCAGTGGTGCAGCTTCTGAGGGCTGCTTGTGGAGCAATGTGCTTTGGATATAGAGCACCTGGGAGCACTAAATGATGACTTACATTGGGCTGTATAAAAGTAAAGACTCATTTTGTCTTGCATATGGCTCAACAAATGGAAGTGATCATCTCCTAGCTCTCTGGAGGGGTGAGAAGTAGGGGCTTCACCCCACCATGTGCTTCCAGGTCTGACTCATGTGTATCAGGGGAGCAGCAGAGGGGCTTGGGGCAGCCCAAATCCTCCCTGTGCTTGTTTCGGTGGGGATGCAAATCCAGGGTCAGGGGAGGAACCAGGATGGCCAGCAGGTTTGGAGCTCACCTGGCACGTGGTGACACCAGGAAGGAGATGGGCCCCCCAAGCAAGGCACAACCCATGGCCAGGACGGTGGAAAGATGCTGAACTCTGTTTCTGGCATCCCTGTGGGTGGATTTATTTTCAGTATGGGGCAGTGCTTGGCAACAGTGGGGTGTGGGGCCATCCCATACCTGTTTGATCTCCCTGAGCAAAGATGCGTGTGCTGTGAGCGTGCGATCAAGTTGCTGTGATAACATGGTGACAATGCAACAGCTCCCAGCCCTGCAGCCCTGCTCTGGGATGCAGATGTTGGCTGTGCAAGGGATGCTCCCGGCAGTGCCTGTGGGAATATTGGGGGACTTGGTTCCTTTCCAATGGGAAATGGCATTCGTAATACTCTCTCTGCAGGGGGTTGGAGCTGGGTTGTCGCAGCACAACATCCATGGTCCTGCATCCATCCCATCCATAGGAGCTGAGATGACAACGGGTAGGTTCCAGCTACCGCTCGCTTGCCTGAAGAGCAGAACCTTTGCTAAAGGTTTGGATCCCTTTGAACAGGCTGAGGGCTTTCCTTCAAGCATTGTCTCTGTTCCGCCGCAATGGCTGGGGACACCACTGCATTGGGCAGTGCTGCCAGGCAGCCAGAGCTGTCCTCGCTCATCACCAGTCTGATGGCAGTTCCACTCCTAATAAGTTAATCTGATGGGTTTTGTCATGAGCGAAACAAGAAATCACATTTTTAATAATAATAATAAAAAGGGTCCTGCATCTTGTTAACATCTGGAGTTCAATCATTTCTGTGCTCAAAACTGTGGAATGCTTCAGCACGACATAAATCTTGCCACTTGCTGTACATGGGCTCCAGATGGGGAGGCAGCGGCTGTGCTCGCCTGCAGCCTGCATGGTGCCGCTGGGCAGGGCAGCTGGCACCCCCAGGGCTGCTGCTTTCACCTGAATCACTGGGAAATACCTTAAATCCTGAAGGTGAGCTGACCATTGGGTTCCAGTTGCTGCTGTTCCTGCCTGTCCTCACACCTGCTGCACAATTCCCTTCGTGGTCTCTGGAGCTGGACTTGATGGAAACCTGAGTGTGGCCACTGTGGGTGTTGTTAGCAAAAGCAAGAGTTTGTTCTCTAAGTTTTCTTTCATCTTTTTCTTAAACCTGAAAATCACGTTTTTATTTAAACCCAAGATTTTGCAGCTGGAGGCTGAAATTTGAGTATTTTTCTTTCTTTTTTTTTTTTTTGACAGTCAAAACAAGCCAGGCAGGTTTTCATAAATGTTTTCTGATTTTGTTTTTGTTATTTATCATTGAAAATTGCCTTGAACTGAGAAATTGTTGGCTCCAAACTGCTATGGTGAAGGTTTCAACCTCCTGAAGGCAGGGCATTGCTGTGAGACACTCCATAGCTGATGTGTGGGGATGGGAGACTTTGACTGGGAGCTGTTTGTTGGCATTATAGGTTTGGCTTCTATGGGTTTTAGGCACTTTTGGTTACATATCTCTGGCTGATCTTAGGTGGGAGGCTGGGGGTGCTCAAGAAGCATCTTTCCCATTCAAACTCTTGTGAGCACAAGTGTGAGCTCTGGTATCAGCTGGTAGCTAGAGCTTATCTCCAGGCATTCAGATGGCTTTAAACCAAGGGGCAAATGTTCCCTTCCCAGTGCATTCAAAGAGAGCTCTGGATGTGCCTGCCCACGTTCCTCAGTTAGTGATGCTGGAGTGATGCTCTCAGTATGCCTGTGAGTGATGATGGGCTGCCCCAGTGCCGCATCCCCAGCTCCCAGAACTGCCATGTTCATGGGGAAATGTGGGCTTGTGGCATAAGAAAATGGCTTTTCACCACGATGGATTTGGCTGGGGAAGTGACGCTGCTGCTACAGGAGCTCAGTACTGCCCACAGCAGTGCATGGGCAGCAGCAGTGGCACCAAGCAAGGACTCGCAAATTCCTTTTTCCTCCCCAGAATGCTTGGCTTGTGCTGAGTAAGTTCCCATATAGAGTGTCTCTTGTCTTCTTGGAGAATTCTGTTTTTAACTGGAAAGCAAAAAGGAGTTGAACTGTAAGTTAAAAGATTTGGGCTGGGAAGCATTAGATTGCCAAAAATGAAACAAAAAAGTCAGGGGAAACTGTTCTGTTTTCTGTTTCCATTTTTTTTTTTTTTTCCTCTGGAATCCCATCTATCCATTGCTCTACAGAGGAAGGAAGAGACAGACAAAATAAACACAGTGTAAACTGATCTGGGAGGAATATTCCTTCCTGGCCCTAAAATCCAAGGTGTGCCCAGCTTCAAATATCAGTGGGTGCTGGAGCCCTCCTAGGACGGAGCAGGGAGAGAACGGTTGGAAGCCATCCTGTGTTTGAGTACCCAATGGGGCTAAGCAGGCACTAGGGTTTGCCTTTGGCTCCCCCAGTCTGGGTTTGCTGTCACTGACCAGTGATGGGGAAGAGAGCTCGTGTCCTCTTCCTTGGCTCTTGCAGAAGTGGTGCTGGATGCTCAGCACTTTCCCCTTGCCTATGGCTGAATGTTGGCTGATGCTGTTTGCTAAACAAGAGTGCCGGTGGCAGAGGAATTAGAAGAAATCCCTTCTTAATTGGAAACAGTGAGTTTGTGTATTTTTTCAGTTGTCTATTTTGGGCCTTGTAAAATTAAAGTTATTAACTGTAATGCAGCGGTTTCCAGATTCCCACAGCCCTTTACAATAGTGGGGAAATTCATCCCAGGTCACTGGGAGCCTTTAATGAATACATTAAGACTTATTATTAAAATAAAGCACTTGCAGCTTTATGGGAGACATCTGGCGAGGATGCGTGGCTCCTGCAGGCAGTACAGCTCTGGGTGTCTCCTCCCAGTGTGCCCCATGGTGCCATGGGCTCACTGTCACTGTGCCCACATATGGGTTGGGGACAACGAGGGGACCTCAGGAGGTGATGGAAAGCATTAGGGCTGGGTCATGGAATCATTAAGGGTGGTTAAAAAAAAGAACCACTGAGATCATCTAGTCCAACCATCAACCCATCACCATCGTGCCCGCTAGCTGTGTCCTTTTGCTCCTGTGCCTGCAGGATGCTTGGCACAGGGGATGCTGTTGACCGACATCTTCATGGGATAGGCTTGGGCTGAGTGCAGGAGCAGCCCTGGGTGCAGGCAGGTGGGTGTTCAGCCAGATGTTGGCCCAGCGGTGCTGAGGTTCTGTGGAGCTCGGGGCAGCAGGGGCCCTGCAGTCCCAGCATGCCCACAGGACAGGCTCAGCTTGTGTCTCCACGGGCAGCGTGGTTGGCAGCAGCAGGCGGTTTTATCACTGCTTTATCTCTATCCAGGCTTGATCTGTGCAGAAAGCAGAGCCACGTGGCAGTAATTGCATTAGGAAAACAAACTAATCTCTGAAGGGACAGAGAACAGCTGTTGGGCTATCGGGGGAGGTGGAAGTGGCCTGCCAGCCTGCAGAGCTGGGGGAATAAAGTGGATTTTGGGCACAGGATTGATAGAATGGGGGAGAGCCAGGCGTGACACACTTGTCTGAGTTTCTTTGGTAGTGTTGATTTGGGGCGCAAAGCACCTTGAGGTTGACACCCTGAAACGGGAACCGCCGAGCCCTGGCTGTGAGCACCTTTGGCCAATGGAAATGAGAAGGTCAGGGCTGCACCAGCCAGGAAGGCTGAATCCAGAGCCGAGTGCCTGGCCAGGTCCCAAAGCAAACATAGCTGTTGTTTCTGGATTATGTTGTTTAACAGAGAAGAAAATCCTATCGCTAATACCGTGAGATACATGCTTGTGTCTTGTATTCACTCTGTCCTATGAACTTTATTAAGGCTCGTGTAGAGAGGGATTATAAAAAAAAAAAAAAAGGCCAGAATTATGCAGCTCTAAAAAGTTTTCCTAAAAATAAATTTTTGCCATGTTCTTCCACAGCAGTTAATTATGGCTTCTATTAAATGCTGACAGGCACTTGATAATGTTATATATTGCAGCAGGCTCTGTTCGTAGCGTTAAAATGATGGCAGTAAAACAGTTTCCATTAGAGCTGTTTTCATAAGCTAATAACTTCTGCAAACATTCATGTCTCAGGTTGAAGGTTTTGCATGCCTGGTCTTTGCCTGGTGGCAAACTTCTTGGAAATGTTCAGAAAAATCCATCTCATCCTTTGAGTTATGGAACTGAGGGGGAGAAAGAAACGAGCAGTTTATTTTCAGCAGTAGATGGATGACAGAGGCATGCGACACCCGAAACTGGCTTCAGGAACAGGCAAGGCAGTTGTAGAATCATAGCATCATCAAGGCTGGAAAAGATTTCCAAGGTCATCCCATCCAACCGTCCACCTATCACCAATATTCCCCACTAAAGCGTGTCCCTCAGTACAACATCTAAGTGTTTCTTGAACACAAACTCTCTAGAGATGCTCTCAGCTCTTACCTAGCTGTAACAACTGCTGTTCTGACTCTGTTAGCTTAGAGCCAGGGAATGTCCCACCCACTAAAATCCTCTCTGGCTTCAAAGTGTTGATAAACTCAATGGCAGAGCCTCAAGGGAGTCCAGCTGCCATCTATGAGACGTGACTGGTGGTCTCAGGTTAAAAATAGATGTTGGTAATTAATAACTTTTCCCTTCTGCTGGTGTTTTTGAGATACTGACAGCATGTCTCTTGTGGAGATGATGAGTCCCAAGAAATGTACAAACCAAAAAACCAAAGGGTAAGAAATTTCTAGGTCAATGAAAATATTTGTCTTTGATAATTTCGAGCTTCCTGTTTGGATTTTTTTTTTTCCCCCCTACAAGCAGCCTAACCATGCAGAGAAAAGACCTTTTCAATTAGAAACCCTGGGATGTGTCACTGATGGAAATACAGAAGCCGAATGTTTGGACAGTTTGGAAATGCGTGCCAATTTTTTTCCAAGATGAAACAAGTGTTTGAGCTCCCCTTGCCAGCAAGAAGCTCCACAAGCATTTTCCCACCAGCCCACTGCACTGGCAGCTATTCAGCTGGATCCCATTGGCAAGCTGTGGCCAAGGGACAAATGAACCGTGCTGACCCTTCGCTGTGCTCTTTGTTGTTACAGGGACAAATCCAGGTAAACAGGTGCTGAGCCAATAACAGCATGGGACCAGCTCCCCTTTCTTGGGGATTGTCAAAATTCAGCATCCTTCATGGCTTCCCACATCGAGGTCCTGCAGGTATGACTTTGTTTCGTGTGGGTCTCCCAAGTTGTTAAAGATGCTAATGAACATCTACTGCAAGGTCCGAAATCATCTGGGATTGCAGCAGATCTTCCCCAAATGCTGTTCAGGCCAGGAAGGGGGGAACTGCAGAGGCAAAGCAGGAGGAAGCAAGAAGGGTACTTGTCCCATGCCCTACCCAACTGCCTTCTCTGGATTGGCTTTGAGGGGCCCCGAAGGTGGAAGGAATGGAAATCTGGTTCCAGGTGGCAGTCCTGATGTGCACATCCACTCTTTGGAGCTCCCAAGCACCTCCTTAGGCACTTGACTTGATCACAGGTAGTGGGGTACTGAGCCGCATTGGAGCCTTGCTTGCTATTGTAGCTACAGCATGCTCTGGGGAGAAAAATAGGGAAGGGGGAGGCTCGTATCCCCTTGGAAAAAGCTGGGGTGTGCATTTGGCTTTCTCCTCTGAGTATTCTTGTGTTTTTGCCTCCGAGCCACCCCCTCCTCACGCATTCCTGCACAAACCCCCTTTGTTTGCTGCCCTCAGCCAGCATCCAGGCAGCAACAGCAGCCCAGATGTTCCCTATCAAACTCAGAGCCATGCCAACAAACTTTGGCACACATGAAAGTGTGCTGAGGAATGGGCCTCCGCAAATACCATTTTTTTCCCCCCTTCCCATTCCTGCGAGTATTTTTAAATGTTAATGGCTTCCATGCTGCAACAGCCCATGGGGGGCTGTGAATTAGTGGTGAGGGGCAGATCTGTCCCGACTTTGAAACCCTGCCCCTCATTCCTGCGGTGTGGTTTTCCCGTGGGTGATGGTGCTTGGAGGGAGCAGAGGGGAAATCCCAGTGAAACTGGATGATTGCATGAGTCCAGTGGATAGTCTCCGCCCATTGGTGCTGATGTGCCTTTCCCACCTCCCCACAGGGACAGGCTAAGGAGGTGATGAATGAGGATGATGAACCCCTCACCCTTGATCAGAGATGATTTCCTTGAGGAGTATATCCAGGTTTCTATCCTGGAACAGGATCCTTCTCTTTTTGAGCATGAAGGGATGGTGCGAGCCATAGGTCCTTGTCTCAGGCATGGGTGTGGAGATAAGTGGAACCTTGGAAAGGTAAAGAGGCAAGAAAAGAAAACACAGTTTGAGCTGATGAAAGCTTCTTTCTTGCTCTGGAGATGGAGAACAGGGAGGTGAGATTATGGTTATTCACAACAGGTTTGCAGGGACTGCTTCTAGAAAGCAGAAGCTGAGCACCAGGCCTTGGTTTCCTTCATTAAGGAGGGAAGGCAGCACACTAAATTTGCCAGTAAAATAGTAATAATAATAATAATAATAAAAAGCATAGCCCCTTAAACTATCCTGTTTAAAAATAATAAAAATTAAGAGGTACTTGCCATTTTGCCTCGTCTGGTTTAGCTGCAGGGAGCAACGTGGCCCCTGAGAGCTAACCTGCTGGAGCAGATCCCCACTGTGTTCAAAGGCAGTGAGGAGACCTGAGTTTGCTTTCAGGCTGGGGCTGCCGAGGGTTTTGGAGCCCTGAGCAAGTTTTCAAAGATTTTTTTTTCATGCCTGAGCAGTCTGGGGAAAAATATATTGCTGGGTTGGCATGAAGGGGAAGATCCAGGTGCTCCCTGGGTTACACTGTGGCTTCTGCAGAAAGGCTGCGATCTTGGGGGCTTTCTATAAAACCTGGAGGACAAAGGTCCTGTCTGTGAGCACAGGCAGTCTGCTTTCCTAAACGAGGCCGATTCCAACAGTTGATCTTCATTTAATGCTCCCAAGCCAGATGAAAAAAAAAAAAAATACAGGCAATCTCAACATGTGTATGTGAGAGGGTTTCTAGTTGCTGGTGCACAGGTGTTGCTACACAGATGATGTAAAAGTACCCTGATGCATGCTGGCTAAATCCTGCTTTTCCAAGCTAATTGTGTTGGATTAAAAGGTAATGCTGGCTTGGTCTCAGCTGCAAAGCTCAGGGTATCAGTTTGTCCTCTTCAACCCATCTTCAGTCTGTTTGGGAGTGCATTGCTACACTGAGCACGCAGACAGGAATTGCGGAGCCTTTCCTCCTGCTAGGAGAGGAATCTGGAAACCATTACAAGCTGCTCATGCTTAATCATTGGGTGAATCTTAAATGCCTGGCTTAATATTTTGCAGGACTGAAGATGGCATCTGAATTTTTGTGGTGTGCAGGTTACATGGCAGAGCATGTGGGCTTGGATGGTTTTGCTGTGTGTGTTTGAGGTCCTGAGGACCCCGTGCTTCCTCTGAAGTCCAGGTACAATTTCAAAGGAAACCCAAAATGCTGGGGGGAAGGGGGGGGGGAGGGGGGAGTAGGGGGGAGGGAAATAAAACTGTTTTTGCCTGATATTTGTGCAAACTGGCAGCTCAGCCGTGTTCTCATGAGCCTTACGGAGTCTGGTCATTTGTACTTCAAACTGAATTAGTAGAGAGCGTTACATGAGTTGAAAAATGAAATCTCCTGGGAAAAGGAAGGCAACCAAAATAACTCCCAACTCTGGGCTGGAGTCAGTCAACGACGAGGCAAAACAATAGACGTCCTTCTTTAAATATCAGAATGCTTCACATCAGCATTCTCTGGCTGAAGCCCTTCGCTTTACTGAAGATCCCCGAGTTTAAAGGCAGGTTTTCTTCATTTTTCAGATGGACCTTAATATAAAAGAAGGAAAAGTTGTGGGTTTCAGTTTGACTTTTTTTTTTTTTTTTAAAGGATAAATAGGCTCTTTTGCTACTGGTCAGGCAGAATATTTCTCCTGGACCCAAAATGAAATGAGTTTTTGATTGTACTAAAAATACTTCGTCTTCACCTTGGCTCCAAAACCGGATTTTCCACCAATGCTTTTACTTTGGCGACCAGAAGAAACCCATCATCCTTGTTTTCACCTTACTGCTGTGGTAGTAAAGGGTCTAATTTTGGTTGCCCCTATTTTAATTGGAGCATTCCTTACTGAACTGATAATTTATTGCCAGCTGAGGTCTGCGACATCCATGTTCACAGCCAGGGCGTGGTACAGATCTCTCTCCAGCGATCTTGGATTCCTCATCAAAGAGCTGCTAAGCTTCCCTGGCCTTCAGCCTACTTATTTACGGTCTTTATAGCTCAGGCTCAGAACTTGCAGTTGATGCTAACTAATGAAGGAAATCTTTGGAAATCTTCATTAACACATGTGGCCCTGGTAAGCCTTGGGGGTGTCAGTCAGGCCTGCAGTTGTGCCAGGACTTAACTAAAGAAAACGCTTCCCTTGGAGAAACTGCTGTAAAGCAGCTTCCACCAGAACATTTTGGAAGGCAGCTCCTGCCCTGGAGGGATGATTTTTCCAGAGTCATAAAAGGAAGTTACCTTCTAGAGCCTTGGGTTTGGCTTCTAGAGCCATCAAGGTTTGGCATTGGGTGTGTAACCTTAACTGGCATCCTCGGTCATTTTTTTGTTAGGGCCTGGGGAGCTGCCCAAACCTTGGATGGAGCTGCTCATTTGAGTGTTCTTTCAGCCCCACAGGCCAAAAATGAGCCCAAGCAGTGCAAGCTGATGAATTGCTACATTTATGTACACCAGCAGCAGAGCTATCTTGTGGGGGTACAGCGGGATGGGAGCAGGGACCCGCATTGCTCTTTGAGAGCTGCTACCACCTTACCTGCAACTGGGAGTTGTGTAACCCCAGGTTGCTGAGTTATGATGGTGTAAAGCTGGGAGAGGTGAGGAGACAGCACCCTCCAGGACGTGTAACTGGAAGGAGTTACGTGAAGTGGCCTTAACTCATCTTGGGCTTGGTGGTTACGAGTGGGCATTCTGCAAGTAGTCAGAGGGCACTGAAGGATATTTGGGGTGATCTTCACATCACATCATATAAGGGTCTACTGCTGGTTCTGGGTTAGGTGAACATCCATCCTTCTGTCTTGCCATTAGAAGAGGATGATTTCCCATGCTGACTGTTGCAAGGCTTACTGCCACCAGGGATGGCATGGCCATATCTGTGAGTGGAGTGATGAGGCTGTGACAGCTGAAGGACGAGGTGGGAATGATTTGGGAAGCATCCTGGTCATGGGAACAAGACCCATGGGCTGGCAACAATCATTCAGCATAGAGAGGTCAGCATTTTTGTACAGCAGCCTGGACCCATGGGGCATCTATGGATCTGCATCTCCCCTAGAGCTTGTGTGGGGATCCACACATCTGAAACCACTGAAAACCACATCTCATTATCCCAGGACTGCATTGACCTCTTGCTCTGTCTTGCCCGGCAGATGTTTATTCTTAAAAATATCTGGTGGTGGGGACACTGTGCTCTTCTGAAGCCAGTTCTTCAACATTTTGCTGCCCTAAGTGCTGGGGAGTGCTTCCTCACATCCAGCTTTCTTCTCCCCCTATCCACCCCAAGCTTCTTTACAGCTGCATTTTACATATTTAAAAGCTACTATCTTCTTCCCTGTAATTGTCTCCCATCGAGACTAAACAACTGTGGTTTGTTCACTTGAGTGTGTAACAACAATCAGTTTGTTTGATGGAATTCAATTCTCTTAGCCTAGCGGTTCTAATAACTCATTCTATGCCAAAACTAACAAACGTTTCACAACTTTCTCTTCAAATCTCTAGTTGTATCAATTGTTTTGACAATGAAGATTACGATTTTTAACACGAGTGGTTAAAATTAAAGCAATTGCTTTCTGGTTTTTTTCCATATAAGTGTTTGAATTATGGCATCCACTGAGCGATGCAGTTAGGAAAATCAAAGAAGCATCACGAAATGTTTAACGTGGTTTTTAAAAAGCGTTCATTTAGAGACATTAAAAGATACTTAGAAGTTATTAGCTGCAAAAATATTTCTTCAGCAGTATGAAAATATATAGCAATAACTGCTATAGTGTTCTGCTTGTTTCACTACTCGCCTCTGGCTTTGCAATGCGAAGTGGTACATTTATAATCTTTGGTAAACTTATGTCCAGGATGAATTTTAATTTACCAAAAAGTATATGTAGGAATTTGTAAACATATATAGATATTAATAATAATAAAGCATATTGCGTACTAAGCTTTCTTTCAGTTCAGATTTTTTTGAAAACAGCACTTTTGTAAAGGAAAAAAACCAAAGGTTAAAACTAGAAAGCATTGGGGCCTTCTTCAGCCCCACACCATCTTTGCATCCCATGCCCCTGGCTGCTCCAGGACATTCCTTTGGTCTGGAGCTGCTCCTGCAAGGAGAGGAGAAACCTGCTGGGAGTATGTGCCCCCTTTTCACTGAGATTTGAGAAGTGAAACTTGGCCCTTGTAAAGTGAAATAGCTGTGGTTTCAAACCATAGGGGTCACAGGATTGCCCCTGAGGGCTCTGTGAATGGTGGCTCAGAGGAGACGAGGTCACAGCCGTGAACTTCCTATGTAAGAGCGTACCTCTTTGCTACAAGGTGTGTAAAGATCCACAAATCAAATCATGTTGAAAACTGCTGGTTTCTATGGTTTAAGAAGCAGTCTTCCAGTGTAGTTTTTTCACCTGTTAGCTCTTTAGATAAGTGGGCTTCTGTTTCCCTCTAAGAAATTCCAAAAAACCAAGATTGCTGCAGTGCCAGAAATGATGGTGCTTATTTGATTCCAGCTTAGGAGAACGGATGCTGGGAAGATGAGGCCAAGGCAGAACTGGGCACGCAGCACCTCTGTTAGCCTATCCTGGAGCTGAGATCCTGTCATACAGTGAGTATCCCATGTGATTATCTTATGGCACATGGAGCCTCATCCTGCCGTATGCTGAGCTCCAAGTTCCCAATGCTGGATTAGGGGGGGTATATAGGTGCTGAGCCAGGCGTCTTGGCACTGCCCTGATGAGGCTTGGTTTAAAGGCTGTGGCTCTAGCACATGGCTGAGGTTAAGCACAGGCTTGCATGCTGGTTTGGATTAGGGCCTGGGGCTCAGTGAGACTGATTTTCTACCTTTGTTTCTGTGTCTGGTGTTCCTTAATGGGGAGTCTTTGGGGTATTTAGCCAGTTAAAGATAAAAAATAAAAAGCTGAATGCAGAGATCAGTGTTGATGCTATGCTCTCAGCAGTCTAATCCACAGCCTGCTGGGTCATGGGAAAATCCCAGTTGCCTTCACCAGGCTGCAGAGGAGGAGGGCCTCAAGTGTCCTCTTGTTTTCAGTGCCATGCTGAGAAGTTAATTACCCAAATTAATTACTCATCTTGGGTTCCGAACCTTCCTGGATAGTACAGCTGAGAATCAGCAAAAAAACAAACAAAAAAAACTTCCATAGCATGAATGTCAAAAGCATCCTTTAAAGGAGAAATTAATTCTCAAAAGGCAGGGCTTGCTCTGTGCTCACACATTAACCTGGCTTGGTTGGACATGGTGATTTGGCTCTGAAAAAACAAAATGCAGTTTGAACTAAACCAGTGTCAGTAAGGTGCTGGTACAAATTGGGTTGAGATGCCAGCTGAGGACTGACCCTGAGGCCTGCCCTAGAGAGTCAAATTTGCTGGTCTGTGATGACAAGTCCATCATGATGTGGGAATCTCATGCTACTTGCTGCTTCAGGAGGCAGCAGGCTGAATAGGCCAACAGAAAACAGACACAGAAGGCACAGACCGAACCAAGTCTGCTCATGAGGTAGAAGCTCTCAAATCACAAAATAATACAGAAGTCTAATCTGGCCCCAGATGTAAAAGGAAGGTTTGGGTTATTGATTTTTCAGTATGGCTTGTCCGTCATCTCTATCCCGAATGGGAATGAAAAGTAAGGTTTCTATTTTCTCTTCATTCAGCCTTGTCCAAAACCTGTGTTTGCTTAGAAAATACTCCTTCCTAGGTGTCAAACATTAGTTTCATGTTAAATTCACAGGCCTTTAATCAGCCAGGGAACATGAACAGCCTCCATTTTCTGAATCTCATGCTGGTAAATGCCCTGTGAAATGACTTCACTGGGTTATAATTGTTCCTGGAGAAGGCTGGCCCAACTGCTGGTAATTAAACCTTTGGCTGATGGAAATTGTTAAAGCGGATTGCTGCTTTGCCTATAGCATTGTAGTTAACAACTCCAAAGTCTTTATACTTTTTTCTATAAAACACATGGGAGTTTTATGCCTGGAATATCTGCTGCAATAAAGAGAATATGGTGCTTCATTTTTGTTTGCAGCATTAAAACTTGGAAGAGAAGAAAGAACTAAGGTTCAGGAATGAGGTCTGGAGTTGGTGCTTCATGAGGCTCGTTCAGTTGGTACCTGTGGTTTCGGCACAGTTCATGGCAGGGATTTAGGTATCAAGACAGATTTAGATTCCTGATTCCAATACAAGGCATCTGTGAAGGAATTAAGTGTCCTATGAGGCTGGCCAACACTGATGCATCATAAAATTCCAGTTGACACCTGGTTCTGCTATCTGGGCTTCATGGATTTTGAGAGCATGATTATGAAGGCAAGATTATGGTTCTCATTCAATCTCTTCTGTGCTTGGTAAAGTTTCCCAGAGCAAACTGTAATCCAGCTCGAGGGGCCATCCTACACCCTCAAGCCTCTGGTTGGTGATGACCATGAACAGACCCAGTGACGTCTATGACAGAATGGAGATAAATGTGCTCTGCTTCTTCTCCACTGGATGTCTGCCATGTCTCTGTTTCACCCTGGACCACAACCAAGCTTCTGGTGAAAAATAGTGATGTGTCTGCTCCCCAGAGGCTAAACCCCAGCAGAAATGTTTGAAACCTGCCTGCAAGTGGCAGTCCAGGACTCCCATCTCCTCTGAGTAGGGTTGGTATTTATGTGTTAGTCATGCAGGAGCAGTTACAAGTGCTGCTGCAATAAATTGTGAAGTCATATGCAGCCATCAAATAATGAGTTTGTTCTAGGTGACAGCAATTCTTCAGAGCTTGACTAATCCCTTGCCGATTGGAAACCATGAGGGATGTTGTTAGGCACTGAAAAACATCCCCCTTTTATTGCTGATGATGTATTTAAGCCTCCAGCCCACTGGACTGCTTCAGCTAAGCCTGAGGCTTGTGGGTTCCACCTGATGTTCTCTCAAAGGGAGGTAGGCTTATCTGCAAGACCTGTGATAAGGCTTCAAGCAGCCACTAGAGTTTGGGCTGGCTGGTAAACATGCATGCTTTCATGGCTAGAGGGAGAATATTGCTGCATCAGGAGCCCATCCCTCCCTGAAAGGGATACCTGACTTTGTTAGCACTGAAATAATCATTTCTCACATTTAATCTCACATTTCTTTGTTGTTTTGTGTAGGTTGGATCTCCACAATTATTTGGCAGAGAACACAGGCCCTGGGCTCACATCTCCCTTAGTGTACAGGTCCCAGAGATGTGTTTTCTGTGCCCCTACAAACACAATTGTGAGATGCTGTGGAGAAAATATCTCACTGAAATCGCCTAACTACGATCTGTAAATGCCCAGGGCGCCGTGGTGATGCTGATTCAACTCTGCTTTGTTAAGAAGTCCTGCAGACGGGACCCTGGGCCTGCCCTCCGCGGCCCGCTTCTCGCATCCCTTCAGGCCGCCATCTTGCTCCATCGCGTCGCCATGGAAACGGGAAGCATCACCGCGTCGCCATGGTAGCTCGAAGGCCCCCACGCTGCCGGCTGGGGCTGTCCGTGGCGTTCGCCTGATGCGGGCGGTGCGGCGGCGGCGGGGCAGCGTCGGGGCCTGCGTGGCGCGGTGCCCCGTCAGCGGAAGGAGGAAGCACCATGGCCGGTGCTGAGGCCTGGGCTGGTTTCACGCAGGAGGAGCTGCGGCGCCTGCAGCGAGGTACGGAGTGCGGCCGGGCTCGAGACTGGGAGGGCCGGGCCGGGCGCGGCACTGTGCAGTGGAGCCAGCAGGCCCTCGGCACTCTTAGCCGTCCCCTCCGCCCGATCTCTCGTGCCTACGCCTGCCTGTCCTCTGGCCCGCTCATGCACCTCTTTGCCCGTCTGTGCCTTGTTCTTCCCCGGTTCTTCGCTTTATAAAGCCCGAGTTGCCCACCGTACCTCCTGTGGCCCAACATCTGGCTCTCCAGTGGGCTCACCTCCACTTCGCCCCGAAGTTCCTCCTTTAGTCCCCCGCTATAAACCCCTTTTTTCTCCCTTCCCTCGTTTTGGATGCTCAGATCCCCTAAAATCACCGAATCATAGACCAACAGAACATTTCCAGGCTCCTGGATTTTCCTCAGGATGCTTTCCCTTGACACCCAGACGTGTCTTGTCCTTAGGTTGGTTTTGCCACAGTTTGTTTGCTTACCCAGCATAGCCAATTTACAGTCTATGTTTGATCTTAAGACCTACTTTTAATTCTCTTTCTCTCCCTCATCCACTGGTAGATTTATCTGAGCCCTCAGAGCAGCCACGTCGTCCCCACCCTGCAAATAAGAATTGGAAGCAACTGCAGCGAGAAAAAGCTCTCCAACAGCAATGCCAGAAGCTGGGACTGCAGGGTGGAGCGGCCTCTGTGCCTCCTGAGCAGTTGCTGTCTGTACCAAAACATAAACCTTGTAATCCTCAGCAGCCCGTGCCAGCACCACATCATAATTCAGCAGATCAAAGGCAACATGACAGCAGACATCAGCAGAAGGAGCCGATGCCAGCAGGTCCTTGTAATGGCAGCGACAGTACCCGGAACCTCACTCCAAAGATGAGCTCCAAAGTGGAGAAAAAGAAAGTGGAATTGTTAGTAAGTCGGTAAAATTGGGGGATTGGTTTTATTCTGTGTGGATTTAATCTTTTGTTCTACAGTAAAGTGAAATTGAATATTGAACTTTCCTTTATCTAATAGGAATGTTTGAGAGATAATGTTTTCTTCCTCTGCTTTGAGCCTTTGCTTTTCATCTCTAGTCAGTCGGGTTAGATGTGATTCAGTACTGAATTCTGTCATGTAATCCATGCAGAAAAGCACCACGACTGTCTGAATAATTTTTTATAGCATTGGGACTGTGAATCAAGGAGGTCTGTCATAATGATTTGTGAAGATCTAATCTCAGCTGGATTGTATTGCACAGACAAGCCAGCATCCACAACAGAAAGTAGCTGTACCTTTTGAAAGTAGGTATATTGTGAATGGGAAGACAAAGTTACAGATATCACAGTATTACTGAAGATTTATTAATATCTCCTGGTAAGGAGATAAAATTTTCCATTTTAAAGAGTTCTGTATGTTTGACAATTCAAGTTCTTGCTGATTATCAGCCCATGGTGGGGTGTCTGTCTCTCCCCAAAGCATCAGACTGGTACCTGTGAGAGAGAGAAAGGAAAAAGTACAGAGCACAGCTAGGAGTCTGACTGCATATGGCGTTTACTTTGTTCATCATCCAAAATAGAGACAGTACTCTGTAGAAGGAAGCTGTTGTCTAAATGCAACGGAGGGCAGGCATTTTTAATATGAGGTGTCTTGTTTTACTTCTTGTGTTTTTCTTCCTGCCTGTGTATCCAAGTGCAGGTTTTCTATTTTTCCTGAGTGAATGCAGTTCTGCACGTGATTCTCTTGCCTGGATAAAACTGCCTGTAGGATCTTAGAAGGCACCAAAGGTGCTTCCCATTGGAGAGGCTTCTGTCCAGTTCCAAGAGCAGCAGCAGGATGTCCTGTTTCTCACAGATACGTCATGAGGGGCAGCAGCTGCTGGCTGCGCAGTCACCTGGCTGGGATCACCCAGCTGCAGAGAGCTGTCCCTTCACCAGAACAGCTGCACTTGACAGAGCAGTACCCAATTATTCCTGTGCTCACCAGGTGTACTGGCTGTTCAGCTCCTTCCCAGTGGTGATGAAAAATGCATTTTCTGTGCGGGGTCAGAAGGTAGTTGAAGCATAGCAGAGAAGCTTTTTGCTGTATAGGGAGCAAATGACACCTAGGTGCCACAACCACCCACGAATCTGCTGAAGTTCTCCAAGTCCGTGCAGTCCAATTTAAATCTTGTCCAACATTTTTCTCAGTATGTGGTTTTAGGAATAGAATGGTGAGAAGTCTGAAGAGATATTCTTGTGCAGAAATGATTTTTAAAGTAAACATAGCTGGGTTACTTTGGCATTGTTAAACTGAGCAAGACTTTGGAACAGAGACTTCTCAGGAGAAGGCATGAAGGATGGGAAAGCAGGATGGAAAAGCAACAAAGCAGGTTTTGTTTCCCCTTAATCCTACCCAGTTGCGTTCACACAGGTTGTCCCCTCTCACCAAGAACCTCGCCTTCCATCCTCTGAGATCAGTTCTATCTCTCAGTAGTTGTGGTGGCCTAGGAAATGGAAGCCGTGTAACTCTTTCCACAGTGATAAAAGGAAATTCTTGTTTTCCCCATTAATCAATTTCATTGTAATTTTTGTCAGCTCTTCTTTCTATCAGTTCAGTTGTCTGAGTGCTCTGTTATAAAGCAGGCAGAGCGTCTGTCTGATAAGAAGAAGCACTTTCAAAAAAGGAGGCTGCAGTGGCAAGCTGAACAGATAACTTATAGCAGCTAGTAAGAAATCTGGAACTGCTTCTGCCAGTGGTGAAGCAGGACCTTTCAATGAAAAAGCCTACTCAATTCTGTGTTGAATGCTCTTTCTTTCAGCAGTCACGGAGCCAGCAGCGTGTTTGCATGTGAAGGTTTGTGTTCTGATCAGCACATTTCATCTGAAAATGTTTATTGGTCTCAGTGACTCCTTGCAGAAAATTGTTTATTGCTCCTTCAGCCTATTTGGAGTTTGTTCCAGTAAACATGATGCTTAATATTGGTGTTGTGTGGAGGACAGGGAGCAAATTGAACTTGCTATCAATTTTGATCTCCTTGTC
This sequence comes from Alectoris magna, assembly GCA_030625065.1. Classification (NCBI taxonomy): domain Eukaryota; kingdom Metazoa; phylum Chordata; class Aves; order Galliformes; family Phasianidae; genus Alectoris; species Alectoris magna. Next base: position 24,235,146 of record CM060568.1, on the reverse strand, counting down.
AATGAGCAGGCAGGAAAAATCACGGTGGGAGATCCTCCAGCAAGAGCAGCGGCTGATAGAAGAGAAGAATAAACGCAAGAAGGCACTTCTGGCCAAAGCTATTGCTGAGAGGTAAGGGGCTATCCTGCACTGTGGGCTGAGGCTGAGAAAGAGGTTTTCAGTCTGCAACCAATTACATATCTTCTTTTAAAGTCTCCTTCTTTCCTCCTCTCTTTGCTCTCTGTGTTCTGCTCCACAAATTAGCAGCTGTGTCAGTTCCCTGTAATTACTTACTTGCCACAAGAGCATTTTGTGTCTGACTTACTAGTATGTGAAAAGTGTTGAAAGGAGAAAACCATCAAACTTTAGGAAGTTTTTTACACTTGGCTGATTAAAATACATAGAAATTTGTGTGTTCTCAGAGTTGTTAGCTCTTGTTCTTCCCACGACCAGACTTGAAGACGGTGTTGCCCAGCAAGATAGGTAAGACTGCAAGTGAGGCAAGGTTTGTGAAGAGGAATATTGGAGCAGCTGATAGCACTGAATCAAAGAAGGTGATGCACAGCTTTCTGGCTCACAGTCCTCTCCCAGGAACGTGTCATGTTCTGCCCATTGAAGCTCTTGAGTAGCAAAGATGAATTAATATCAGCACTGTGCAGAAGATTCTCTTTGACGTTTTGAAGATTTTTGCCAGGCAGTGATAAGCAACAAGTAAGTGTGGTCTGAGTCACTGTGGGACAATGCCACCAGGCTGGCGTAAGGAGAGGGAGGAAGACATGGAAGGTGGCGGACAAGGAGCTACATCTGAGATTTAAAGGCCTTCAGGCTCGAAGTAGTACTGAAAGACGTCTGTTTCTGTCCACCTGCATCAGCTGATCAAATGAGAGGTGGTGTCACTTCCTACCCCTGCTTTGGGGTGAAGCAGTGGCTGAAAAGCACGGTTTTGCTGGTGAGGAAGAATGACAGTTGCAGAGTGACCTGGTGTAAAATCTTGTTGAAAATTGCGTAGTTTGCCTGAGAGTGAAGTCCACTGAAGCTTGCTGCCCTTAGCAGCATTCAATTTTCAGAACTTGGGAATGAAGAGGCTGAGCTGAAAAAGGTTGCATAAGACTTGGTTGCAGTGCTTTGTGTTTGAGGTAAAACTTTCCGTTGACTTCATTGGGATTTGGCCAGGACTTTTGGGAATGATTTTACAAAAGGGAAATCAAGCTTAGGTTAGGTGGCTTTTTGGCGCCTTTTAGCTGGACTTCTTTGAAAGGGGATATTTGTAGGACTAAATACCCTTCCCCCTCTTACTCACCCCCCCAAACTTTTTCCTGTTTCATTATGCTGAGAGCTACTTAGATACAGCAACTTCTTGTGTGTTTCCTCAGTGAAGAAACACAATCCATTTTAGGCACTTTCATTATAGTCATTACGTAATTTTGCTGTAGTCCTTCAATAGCAGACATTTTAGATCCCTGTGGATATTAAGTAAGATCAGAAGTTTTAAACCATAAAGGAGTAGCCTTCTGAGTAGCTCTGAAAGACGGTAGTTGTTTTGCAAATGTAATGAAGCCCATTACGTCAAGAAAAGAGTCTTGTGAAGAAAAAAACCCCATCTTCCTTTTTGCAGATCCAGAAGAACTCAAGCTGAAACGGTGAAGCTAAAAAGGATTCAGAAGGAGTTACAAGCTTTAGATGACATGGTGTCTGCTGACATCGGCATCCTGCGGAACCGCATTGATCAAGCCAGCCTGGACTACTCCTATGCCCGGTAAGTGCCAGGCAGGGAGGAGGAGGAAACAGCCTTGCCTGAGCGGAGGGAACAAATGCTGTTTCTACTCACTGAAGCAGTAATGGAGTTAGGTCGTTGTGATAATGTGTATTGAAAGCCCCTCAGACTGTCTGCTTAGAATCCTTGAGGTAAAAGTGTGCTTTTTATTTCTTCATTTTTTTCCCTTGGAATCGGAAACTGGAGTGGGTTTTCTGACTGCAGACTGTGCTTTCCAGCTTCGTGCTGTCATGAGATGTACTTACTGCTTTAACTGTGCCGTTGTCCTTAAGCCCTGCTTTGTTGTTTCAAGGTTGTTTATTTCTTCATAGGGAAAAGCGGTCTTTTTATAAAATCCTAGACGAAAGTCCGTTTCAGGGAAACTTGCCTTCTGATGACAGGTCTGGTCCTGCTAGAATCTATGGGACCAATTAAGCTTAAAACAGAATTCTGCTGAAGTGCTTTTGGAACTGGGATGAAAAATGGAAGTAAAAAGTAAGCTTTCCCCCCTTCACAATGTGCCTTTAATCACTCTGGTTTTGATGAGTTCCTTAAGTGCAAGAAATTAATTGGAACACCCTATTAGCTGTGGGTAAACCACAACATCAGTAGATAAACATCAGCTTGTTTATGTAGTCGTTTAATAAAGTGGAAATGTTTGGTTGTGGTTTTTGGTTCAAGATTCAGTGTGTGAAATGTCTATTTCCACTTAAGGATTCTGCTGTATGTTGACCACAGGCTAATAAGTGTGGTAATCAGTCTTCAAAAAATAGCAGTAGTAGCTGAAAAACAAGGATTTGGGTTGCATAATTATCACTTGAAATATCGACGGTTAACTGCAGTTTCAGAAGCTGAGTGTGTATGGATGCTGAATTTCTCATCCTTGAGAGGGAAACATTTCATTGTATTTTTGGCTTAACTCTGCTTTCTGAAACTGCTGAACGCTCTTGCAAATGTCCTTATCCAAATTTTCTAATAACGTGTCTCTCTGAAATGCTTAATAGCAAAAGAGAATGTAACAGTCAGCTCCAGCTTTTGGAAAGCAGCTTATAGTGAGGATAACAGAAGGGATGTTGGTTGGACAAAGGAGATGAAATTCTGGAACAGTGATTTCGATGGACTTAGTAAATCTTTTTGTGAGGGAGAGGTTTGGAAGTGTGAGTTACATAATTACAGTGCCGTCGTTTTTGTACAGAATGAGCCAAAGCTGATTTATTTCTAAGTGGTGGCTTTGAAAGCAATTTTTGCAGTCGCTGCCTTCTATTTTTGGGCTAAAACCCAACCTTTTTCAGTGGGTCAAGAAGCACGGTGTTAAATAATTCTGAACACGTGGTTAATGGCATCTGGCAGTTACCGTGGAATGGAATTTTAATAAATTTTGCTGTGGAGAAGATACGTGGTTTCGGCCCAAATGTTTGACTGTGCAGAAGCTTCCAGCATAGCGTTGGCTCTTCCATTTTGGATGCCTGGCCCAGAGAAATCTTGACTTTCTTGTCTTGTTCTCATTCCTGATGAGCAAGATTGCATCTCTCTCTCTAATAATTAAGCAGTATTAATACGCAGTTTCAGCGAATGTAGTTGAAGATGCATCACTAACGTGGACACCGGCCATTAAAGTGCTGCACATCCGGGATATGTCAACCTCAATAAATATTTGAAATATTTCCTCTTGGCTATATTTGCCATGACAGGAAACACAGATTGGCAGGAGGTATGTGCCGGGGGAATGCTTACAATGAAATTCTACATCTGTTGCCACACAAAAGTTGTGATCACTATTGATGTCAGATGCTCTGTTGGTCTGTGGAGCTCGTGACTTTCAGAATGTGGATCTGGGTGGCCAGGAGAGTTTGCCTCTAGATCGGATCCGAGTGTGAGTACGTATAGCACCATCGTAGCGTCTGCATCTGTTGTGCTGATGGGTGGACTAGAAAAACTCAGAACTGCTTTACGCTGTTGCAGTTTGCTGGATAGTTGTTCGTTGGAAGTGTGAAAACATTGCAACTTCTGATGGTTTCTTTCTCCTGCTAGTGTTGCATCTCTTAAAACAGGCAGTAAAAACGCTCGCTTGCAATTCACTCTATTTCAGACAAGCGAATTAACTCTTGCAGTGTAGCAGCAATGAAGGCCAGTGTGTCAAAAGAAGATGGTTTAAAGCATTCATGCTTGTTGGTTTTTTTTTTTTCCCCCCCTTTTAGCTAAGGTAGCAGCATATCATGAAATAGCTGGCGTAATGCCTTCAGAGCATGTTGCATTTCAGGGATGCTTAAGGTATCTGTCCATGTGTCAGATTGCAAAGTGCTTTGAGAACTAACCCACAAGTAATGATGCTGATTTTGCAGGAAGCGGTATGATAAGGCTGAGTCGGAGTACGTGGCAGCCAAGCTGGACCTCCAACACAAGACAGAGATCAAGGAGCACCTCACAGAGCACCTGTGCACGATCATACAGCAGAACGAGCTCCGCAAGGCCAGGAAGCTGGAGGAGTTAATGCAGCAGCTGGAAGTGGAGGCAGATGAGGAAAATCTGGAACTTGAGATAGAGGTGGAGCGGATGCTGCAGCAGCAGGAGGCAGAGGCAGGGAGACAAGCCAGCCAGTCGCACAGTCGTGCTGGGACAGCTAAAGAAATCTCAGCTCCCACTGTTACAACAAAGGAGAGCGAGCATGCTAACCACGCTGTTGCTTCTCCTGCTCTCTCTGAACAGTTGGTGCTGTCTGAAAACTCCGGTACCAAATCTCTCTCCAATACGGACAACCAGACTCAGGCAGTAAATGTGACTCCAGGAGACTCCCCAGCTTGCTCTGATACATGACTACTACTTTCAGACAAGCCAGCTGGTTATGGATGCGATACTCTCTGCAGGCTTCTGTGGGCTGTATGTTATCTCTGGGCTTCTGCAGTGCCAGTAATATGCACTTCATTTTAGAGCATTTTTTTCCTTTTTTTTTTTTTTTTATTTTTAGTTTTTAAGAAAGGCCTCTTTTGGGGTTTGCCATCTGTCCTTATCATTCTGTTCTCTTAGGTTCACATTCTAATGCCCAGCTCTTCATGGGGTTTTATACCTTCCACATACGACACTCAGAGGCAAACAGCAGGGTTTTTCCAAAGGCTTTTCTGCATACCAGTGTCACAGATACCTGTTCCAAACAGTGTGCAAGAGAGATGTATCTACAGGAGAAAGTTTTGCCACTTACTCTGCTTCTAAATACATTCTGTCCCCTGAGAGATGCAATAGAATGTTTATCTTCCTTATCCATAAGGAATACGTTTTCAACAGTTTTTAATCCAGTGAAACCCAAGTGTATATTTTAATTATCTTCGTAGCTTATACTGTTTCCTGTACCTTTAAGGGATATTCATATATTAGGGGAAACTGCAAAGTTAATTGTAATATTTCCTTTCTATTGCTTCTTGTTTCTTTCAGATAGTGCTAGATCACATAAAGCTCTTTATTGATCATAAATTGCCCATGAACTCACAGCAGCTATGATTTAACAGAAATAATGGGTGACAACTTAAGGCATGGCAGAATGTATGATGCAGAAGTAGAAACAAAGAGAACAGAGTTATGATTAAAACTGTTCCATTATAAACATTTCCCTCTATCATTGTTGCCTCAAAACACTAATAATCAGCAGGGACCTCGCAATGGATAATTCCCACAGTGTATTGGAATTGAGCCCATTTTCCTGTAATGATCAGTGCATTCTGTTGCCTGAAGAGTGGGTTTGTACCCCACAAGAAGTTGAGCTGTTTCCCTCTGTTGCTGTTGAAAGGCTTCAAAAAACTCTTCCAGGTGGAGAAAGTCTCAGGAATTAAAACAGAGGACATATGAAAGCCTCCAGTAGAGACTGATGCAGCTGCAAACCTTGGGGACGCTGTAGCTATCCACTCTGTAACACAGGAAAGCTGCTTTCATTGTGGCAATGTTTGCTGTAATACCTGACCTGAACATGTCAGAGTTTGTGAATGAGTTACGGAATGATGCCATCAAGCATAAATGGGACACCAATTGTCTCGATGGCTTTAATAGTGGAAACAAATATGTCACTACATTTCATTTTTATTCTATTAATAAATCGGTGCATCTTCTACATGGTGTGTTTGCTTTCAGTTTTGATATCTGATACTAACTCCCATATCCAAGACTGTTTTTCCACAGGAGGTGATAAATGACAGAATCGGATACGTCCCTTGGCGAGTTTGCTCGGTGTGAAAGTAAAACCTTGAAGAAGGCTGTTCCAAAGTATAAAAATGTGTGGGGCAAAGGCATGGCAGGGGATGACTTGGCAGGAGCTTTGTCTTCTAGCTGTGGTCCGAGACAGCAGTGAAAAATCTCTGCTGGTGCCTCCCATACACAGGAGGATAAATATTTCTAGAGAAAACTTTCATGTTTAGGACTGACTGAAGTTAGAAAAGTCCAAGACAACCTTTGAGATGCACAGGAAGCACTGCTGTGTTGCTGATAGTCTTCTTTCCCTGATATTTTGCTGAAAAAAAGTTGGCCTAACAACCAAATATTTGATTGCATTTTGAAAAACAAAAAAAAGAAAATGGTGACAGGCTTCCTTTGTCCTGTCTGCAATTGCAGAGCAGCTTGTAGCAACCTGGTGATGGTTTTCAAAGCTGGTTACTGCTAAGTGCAATAATAATTTAATCGTACTGTTCTTGTTTCCATCCTCTGCAGCTGTCCCTATTTGCTCCTCGAGAGAATCCTAAGTCTTAGTGGGTAAGTCTGGTCCTCATTACGGTTAAATTCAGCTCATCGAGGGACATGAAGAAGAATCTGACAGAAGATTGGAGTTGTGATGGTGTTTACAAGGTACAAATGCATACACTTTGGCTCATGGCTTGTGGGTCTCTGGTAGGTTAACACGTTGAAACGGACCTATCGATTGCACCTTGTTGTTATTCCCGGTATGGTTATTGTCTGAATCCCTCAAACCAAAAAAGGTGGAAAATTGGAAATCCAAAGATCTTTTTGACAGCTCTTCAGGAATATGAGTTTTCTGAGACGAAGCAAGCTTATATCCATTAGAAAGGCTTAAAAGATGGAAAATTCTCATGCGCCATGCTGATAGCGCTGGTGCTGTTTCTGCCTCGTGGGGAAAATGTTCGAATCAGCAGTTTCTGCTCTCTCACTCGTCTCTCATCGAAGTTCTGGCCAGTTCCCTCCGTATTTAACTTCTGAGCTTGCAAAATGAAGTGAACTGGCTGCGCGCCATATGAAACGGCCACGTGAAATAACAATAGGCAGCCTAACGTTTGGTCGCTCTCTCTAGGCAGGAAGCCGAAGAGTTAAATTGTTTGATCTGAGTTATGAAGCCTTTCTCTGACGTGTGATATAAACCACTACCATGGTGTCAGTTCCACTTTGGAAATTTGCAAATGTTTTGATGGGTGCCAGTGTGCCGGTTTAACATTCCCCTTATGCCGGAGCCAAGCAGTCCAGTCATAATTGTAACAACATGTGTGCTGGTCAGAAATGCCAGGAGATGATTTTGGTGCAACGGAGGAGTTGGGGTTTTTTTCTTGATTTTTTTTTTTTTTTTTTTCCCTTGAAGGAAACAGAACAGTTGGAATTGAGGCTCTTCAAACAAAAGCCTTTTCTACCTTCGTAGCGGTCAACACGTTTTATCTCACATTTGGCTCTGCTGTTGTTAGAAGGCACCAAAGGCAGGTGCACTGTCCACTCAGCACGTTGCATCTCTTCAGAAAAGTGGAGAACTGCACAATTCAGATGAAGCCAAAAGCAGGTAGGCAGATTTTTAAGTGAGGGCCCCTTGCTTGTACAGGTAGAAGTCTGAATACGAAACGTGCTGGGGTTGAGCACCGTGGAAATGGAGTGATATCTGACAGTACCAGTGCAGGGCTCAGCACTGGGGATTTGGTTTCTCCTCTGGCAATGCAACCATTTCTGTGTTGGGCTACAGCATTTCTGCTATGGGAAGAAGTGGAAAACACCAACGTATGCCACTGTGAGAGTGTTAAAAGAGTACAATATAATTGCCCGTGTTGCAGTTTGGCCAGGATGTTGGGATTAATGCTCCTTCCTCTGTCAAGAAATGTTTAAATGAGCACAGATGGTCGTGGCTCAGACAAAATAGCATTAACTCCAGCAGTCTAGGGTTCCCATGGATGTCTAGCGTGTGGTGTAAAACACTTGGACAGTCCCCAGTTTGATTGTATATCCAGCCAGCTAAGTTGAGCTCTTGAGAGGCTTCATCTTAGGGTAGCTGTACAGTAGAGATTTGAGTTCTCAGTCAGCCATGTTTTTCCCTAATACCTTCTGCAACATTCCGAAGTCTTTGCTTTGAGCCCATATCCCACCTAAAGAGAATAGGACACCTAAATAGACTGGGATAGACTAGCAAGAGTAGTTGGGGTACTGCATTTTCTACAAGCAGTATCAAGAACGTGCTAGGAAAGTCATCCTATTCAGCAGAAGTTCTAGATCCAGTGATGGGGCAGAGCACTTCCAAACTGCCCTCCGTGCTGGGACCCACTGTTTTGCATTTTTTGCTTAGGTCTGTAGAATTTCCATTCTCTGTAAAGGTTCAAACTTGAATGAAAGCCCCCACAATATGGATTGTCCCAGCCTGAGGCCCGTTACTTTATCAGACTAGCCTTGTGTGGGATCTGTGAGTAGCTCTTGGTCTTAGTTTAGCGCATGAGTGTGATGCTGTGTAGAGATGTCTACTATAATACTAGCTGAGACATCTTTGTGCTCTGCTCTAATGAAAGCCATTGCTACATGTGAAAGTTCATACGATAGTTGAGAGCTAGATCATTTTTTTCTGCAGGCCTGATTCGGCCCAGAGATTTAATGTTTGACACTTTGGTATTGTATCATGGTCCCTTTTCTATCTGTGCATATAGGCAGGTGTGTGTACAAGGGACAAAGGGTTTTGCCAGTGGCAATGAAGGCAGGGCGTAGAGATGTGGGCTGGTATAATTTAAACCACATGCTTGTTAAGTGCCCTATTTAGGCTTGTCTGCATGGTCCTATTAAAGCGAGTGTTGGCTCCTTTGATGGGGCACGAGACTGGTTTCCTTCATCATTTACCCTGATTTATGTCCCAGCAGCAAACCTGTACGTCAGGGGGGAAAGACCAAGTAAGGAGAGAGGTTAGCCAAGCCTCACCCCCTCGGCATGACAGAACATCAGATCCTTCAAATCCTTGCCTTTGGCAGCCTGTTAGTTGCAGGGTTTAAATCATGCCTTTTAAGATGCAGGTAGAGACAGTAAAAAGCTTGGGCCTTTCTGAATTAGGGCCTGGATTGTGTAGTTAGAGTCATTTTCTCAATTAGCTAAACATAAATCAATATAACGAGGCGCTCGGGAGCATTAGGCAGGTTTAGTACCTCGTCTCTCCTACCTCTGTCCTTACTGCTCCCACCTGGTTATTTGGCTGATCTGCTGGTGATTTTATTTTTCCACACTGCCAGAGTCAAGCAGTGGGTTTTAGTGTCTGTGCTGGTTCTCACTCTTGGCACGTGTACGTGAGAAGTGATAACTGGGAGAAATTGGTCTTAGACAGTAAGATCTATGTGGCATCATCCTTCAGAGAGTGGGGGCAGCGTCCTGTTGAGTAGGAAATGATGCTTGGAGGCACAAACTCAAAAAATGTAACAGCGGTAGGAATGCCTTTCAAAGTGATACCCAGAACTGGAAAGCACTGTGTTTGTGCTCTCCAAGCCATGACTCCCTTTCCAGGCCTACACCATGGAAGAGCTGTGCTGCTTTCCAGAGATTGGTGGATGATGGAAAGGGGATGGGTGCTCTGCTGGCACGTTTCAGTCCTGCTTGGGTGGAGCGCTGGGATCCCTCTGAGCAGGCATCTGTGGAAAAACTTGGAGTTTCCTCACAGAAAACTCTTAAAGCCTTGGAGCTGGGAGGACCTGTTTTGTGCCTTGTCATCCCATTGGAGTGGATATAAAAAATTCAGTGTGAAAGCTGCAGTGCTAGGGATACCTCTTCTGTCTCTTGCATCTTTCAGACTGGAGGAGAGGATGTGCAAAGATAGCTGAATAAAGGAGCAGAATGCTGTTCACCCAACCCGAGCATGGCCTGAAGCAATGGCTTTCCCTGAGTGGTGGAGCTGAAAAATACCCAAACCAACCTTGATTGCTTTGTGTAGAAGAGGTGAAACTGAGGTCTGACTTTCCCCAGGCAGAAATCCTTGCTCTTTGCTGAAGCAGTGCTGGTGATGCGTTTGAACAGGTGATCATCTGGTGCAATCCTCTCATGTTATTAGTGCTGAATCTGAAGTGATATCTTCAGGTATCACTTCAGCATTTCTTTTCTCTATGAGAGCAGCAATGGATCTTGATCTGATTTGTGGATGTTTTGGAGAGCCTAAGGCAGTGGGTAATGGCAGCTTGCTGTTGGTGCGATTCCTCCCCCGAGGGACGGAGCTAAGTATCCTGCAGATGCTACCTGAGTGAGCCATGCTATCTTGCCTCTTATTTTTTTATCATGTAGAAGTGTAACCCCTAGGGCTATCCATCCCCAGGAGGTGATGAGCCATCAGCCCCACAAGGGGTATCCCACTAGAAATGTTTGGCTGCATATGATGTGACTGAAGAGTCGCAAGCTGGCTGTCCCCCAGACTGTCAGTTCGGGCAACAGGCTCTGTAAGCTCTCTGCAGACCCATGCTGTGAGCCTGTGCTCAGTATTCTCACTGTGTTGCAACATGAGCTAGTGTGAAACAGTTGTGTCTTTGCAGGCTCGAGTGACTTTTGCAGTACAGGCAGATCTTCTCTCCCAAGGACGGGTTAATAGAATTCAGACATCATCTTTTTTTAAAAAAGTTTTCCAATTTGGATCTGGATGAGGTTTCTCAGTAATACCCAAAACCCTACGTCACGTTTTGGGTCTGTAGCTGCTGAAGTGTTGACTCTTATTGCTGATTGTGCATATTCTGTGCTGGTGGTGTCCTAGAGGTTGTGTCTCTGTCTTCACTATCACGTGAGTTGCAGCTGGTCCCGCATCTTGGTGGTTAGTTTCATGGCAGAGAAGATAATACTGTTTGCCATAAGGATGTGCTCATAAAGAGCTAGGTCCATTCCAACATTTTTCTAGCATGTTTCTCTGATCCTCCAAGAAGAACATCTTGCAGCTGTTTAAAAAGTCAGGCCTGGTTCTCTACAGGATTTTCTTCTTGCATCCAGATCTTTTTTCCTTTTTGTTTTTTTTTTTTATGTCTGCTAAAATACCACTTGTTTTCTTTTCTGCTCTCCTCAAATCAAAATATTTAGCCATGTACTTTTCTCCGTGACATCCTACTGCACCCCCCCGCTAGCTACTGTGGCGTGTCCATCAGCCTCTCTGATGCTAACCAGGTCTGCAGGAAGCCAGCACTGCCAAGCAGGCAGGCTCCCACTCCTGGCCTTGCTCAGCAGTTTGGTATTGTCAGTGACACAGACCCCCTGTGAGTCTTCTGGGGGTGACGCTCTTCCCTTCAGAACCCGAGAAGCTATAGGAGAATGATTTCTTTGACTTGGAATTTGCAGGATGTCGTGCTTGGACACTTAGGATGCTGCCTTCTGGCCTCGGCATCCACAAAGCTAAATCTACTTTTTGTACGGGGGAATCATGTTTTGCTTTTCAGTGCCTAGTCTGTCTCCTCTGTCCATACTGCTCACAACGCTGGAGTCTTTCATTACTCAAACCTTTCCAAGCCAACAGGTTTTCTCCTTCAACCTGCTTTGCTTTCTCTTTCCAGCAGCTGCTGAGAAACTTTCTGGACCCATCTGCCCAGCAGGCTAGGCATCTAACCAGGGCTCAGAGCTGAGCAGGAGATGGGTGAGCACATGGTGGTACTGCAAGTGCTTTGATTCATAAAATTAATACTCAGTAGAATTAAACTCAGAGGCAGTTTCAGCATCCCAGATTCCCGCTGTTCTTCCCACTTCTAGGCTTTCAGGCTACCCATGCTTCACTGTTACACCCTTGCTCTCGGAAATCTTTCCTCTCGCTTCCGTGTCTGTGATCCCAAAGGAGGCTGTTTTGAGTTGGTTACCTCTGGAGAGGTGACAGATCACAATCCATCTGGGCAACCCTGGAGAGAGCCAAGGGGAGACTTCCTGATGGGGGTGAGGCCTGGAGAAGGCATTTGGGATGGCTGCCATCCACAAACACATCAAAGGTGCAAATGGCTTTTATCAAGAGGCAATAAAACTTTAATCCAAAGCCCACTTTAATATATTTGCCACGTATTTAAAAGGGAACTGATTTCACAAATGCTTTCTTTCGTGAGTTTTATAAATTCTCTAGACCTGTGTTTCACAAGTGTCTCTACTCTGGAAACCTGATACTTTTGTTTTGGGGATCCCAGATGTTCGGGACTGGTGACTAAGGAGAGAATGAGAACTAAAACCATTTCAAAACCTCTTTGAAACCTGGGCACAAGCAGTGTTGTTTTTTGGGTTTGCTGTTTTTTTTTTTTAGCTCCGAGCCTCTGTTATCTTTGTTGTCTGTTTGGCTTTAGCAGATAACATCTCCTCAGACAGAGAGTGAGACATCCTCCATTCAGTTGTCAGAAGTCCCCCAGTTCCAGCTCAGTAAGGCTACAAGGCACTGGCTTTTTAACCTGCTGGGATGCTTGCCTCTACTCTTTAGGCCAGTCCTATTTTACTGGAGGAAATCTCTTGCTGTCCTCACCAAAGGTAGAAATTCCCTTGCAAGATCAGAGGAATTGTAGGCTTTCTCTTTGTTTGTTTTTTCCCCTCCTTTTTCTTCTTCAGTGTGAGAGTGTAAAGATCGCTGCTTTCATTTGGAAAGGGCAAGTGACTTTCCCATGCTGTAATACCCAGCAAGTGCTGAGAGAATGTGGTTACATAAAACCATATTTTTAAGACAACTGACAGACTGTCTTGAGAGCTAAGTGTTTTTTGACAGTTTTTATGCACCTGTTAATTCAAAGCTCTTAACATGTGCCAGTTAAAAAGAGCTAGGCACTAAAACATCCAGCCCGTGGACTGCAGGGGCTCAGCTGCACACCAGAGCACCAGGAATCCATGCAAGGTAGAAACTTGGCTTCTCTTACAGGACAGACTGGTATACAACTAATTCAGCTCAGAGCTTTTGTTTCCCACTCCTGCTTGGCCTTGAAGATTCCTGCTTCTCCTTTGGACCTGAAGAACAGCGGGTGTTTCTTTGGGTTTCTTCACTTTCCCACCCACTGTAGTTATCAGAACTGGACACCTGAGAAGATAGAAGAGAGAGACACTGGCAATAGCTCCCCGGGCTCCTCTGCTAAGTTTGTGCCTCCTCATTTTCTAATGAGGTTGCTTCTTATCACCAGTGCCAAAGCAGCCATTGGCAAAGCCCAGGTGGAAGCCTGCTACTCAATCCTCTGTGGTCACCCCAATCAGAGGAGACAAGTCGTTTCTTTAGGTGTAGTCTTACTATCAGTAACAAGGTAAGGCTGGGAAGTCCTCATGCTCTAATTTTTTCTTTCCTCTTCACTCCTTCAGTGTCATCTAGCCTCCGATTTAGATATTTTATCATAGAATCGTAGAACCCTTAGAGTTGGAAGGCACTTCTGAAGGCCATCTAGTCCCACTCTTCTGCAATGAACAGACACCACAGCTACATCAGGTTGCCCAGGGCATCATCCAGCCTCACCTTGAATATCTCTAGGGGAATTTTCTCAGGGTCTCTTGCACCCTGGTTTCCCTCATCCACTTAGGGCTTTTTCCCTGCGCCCTCTCTGTTCACATCCCATCCACACAGAGTTTCGGCTAGCTGTCCTCACACCTGTTGGCCTCATCCCTGTGGAGAAAAGCTTGAAAACCCAGCAGAAACATGAGAAAAAGATTCAAAAATTCAGAAGGCAGACACAACAAAAACAAAGAGGCTTGAGAACTTTTTTTTCAGAGGCACTGATTCAGGAGTTTCTGTGGCAAAATGGCAGCTAACTGTGAAACAAAGGGTCACTCTTTTTTTTTCATGCAAACCCTAGGCATTTGCAACTGTGCATGTGGGGTGTATTTGTATGGGAGGTGGAGCTGAGCATTCCACTTCCAATTGTTTTTGCTGTAGAAACTTTGTCATCACGGACAACTGCACTGGAGATGGTGCTTGTGGCAACTCGAGACCCTTCCTTGTTCTTAAGGCCAAGAAGTACAGTGATGGTCTCTATTGTTAAGTCCAGAGGTTTGGGCTCTGGAGAATGAGGGCACAGCAGAGAGGTGAAATCCAGGGACAAACGTCCCATAGAACTGGAGGCATGGGTTGGAGAGGGAGAATGGGGCTTGGCTTCTTGTGTGTGCCGGGACTGTTGAGGCGTTTCAGGTAAGGTACGGCATCCATTCTGAAGGACAGGGGAATTCAGCACTGCTCTCCTAGCTGGGTTACAAGCATGCAACAGCTTTGCCTTTGTGTGAGACCAAGAGCGAGGGCTCATCTGCTGCTCAGAGCTGTTGGCTGAGACTCTTCTTTTAGATAGTTCTATGTAATGGTGCTGAGCATCAATGTTGTTGTGTGCATCTCTGCCAAGAGGTATAAATCCCTTTCCTTACAAATTAGGTTTGAACATACAGATTGATTGCTTGAGAGTGGGAAAATTCATCAGGAATAACTTCTTGGAACTTCATTAGTATCTGTGAAGGGTGCAAGTGAGCTTCACTAGCATGAAGTTTGTTTGTTTTTTCTTATTTAAGCAGGAAATACTGGGTGGGGGCTTGTCAGCCAAGCATCTGAGAGGGCGATAGATGGGGTTAGGATTCCCACATCATTAACACTCATTCCATGTCTTGCAAAATTACCTGACAGGACAAATATGATCCAGATCAGGTGTGTGCACAGAGTTGCTTTGTGTTGAATTAGTTAGAACATGCTATATAGTATTTATATTGGCTTCATCTTGTACATTGACTGCAGGAAGACATATGATATCCCATCTGGCATAAATTCTGTTAGACTGAAGTTACCCCCTAACAAGTCAGAGGATAAATTTGACGAGGCAGAGGGGTATACACTGCATCAGTGTTTGCTGCATGAATTCACAGCAGTTTTAATCCTGTCCTGGGTGCCATCAAATAAAACTTTCTGTCTTGTGTAGTTGTTATGCGTGACACTTACGGGGATGCTTCCGTGAAGAAATGTGAGTTCTGGTTGCATTGGTGTTACGGTGATTTCTTAGATTGCTCCTTCAGTAATCGCTGTGTGTGTACTTGACTGGTAGACTATGTTTTCTCAGGGTGCTCCTTCAATGCCAAGCAAGATTGAGGTGCCAAGCAGGGTGACCTCCTGTTGTGGAATCACGAAGTCAGGAAAAAATCTCTAGATGTCCTCTAGCTGGTAATCACATGCACATCCATTCTTCCTGTCAGATAATTGTCCAGTAGTTCGTGCATGCTGTGGTGATGAAAAAAGTGTCTTTGAGCAGTTTACCTCAAAGTCTAACTTGAATCTGCATTGCTGCAATTTAAACCCGAGTCTTCTTGCCCCATTAACTGAGTTTGAGGAGAACAGTTCTTTCTCTTCCCCAAAGCACAGCCATTTCTCCGTGTTAACCTTTATAGCATTTGCACAGCAGGCTCTGCAGTGAGGCAGAAAGCGAAGCATGCATGGTGGGAAGCATCCAAACCCCCTTCAGATCTGCACTAATTGAGCCATCTGTGACTCATCTTCATGCTTGTGCGTCAACCCATGCACATAGCTTCAGAGCAAGTAGAGCTCTGAATCACTGCGCACACGCATGGACAACAGCACCAGGTTTCCTCATTGTTGTGCTCGTGAGGGCACAGAGCTGCGATGCACCAAACATTTGTAACAAAAGTGTGCTGGTTGTTCAGTGCTCTGTTCAAACCATTAAGCATGCTTGATTTGCAACTACAAAAAAAAATGAGAAGACTCATCATCCTTGCCGAGAGCCCAGCTACTTTTGAAAACAAGTTGTCTCTCTTTCCATCTGATTTAAATTTGAGAGCCGCTCCATGTCCCAAAGCTGTGATTTTATCACCTCTTTGCCAGCCAGAGTACGTGATGACAGATTTCTCCATCAAACTGAAGGGTAACTTCTCTGAAAGATCCCCTGGTTTTCACCCATCTCAGATGCTCTGATGTTTGCTTAGCAGCCACTTGTCCTTTACTGCAGAGGTGCCTTGCTCTAAGTGCAGAACGGCTCTCCAGAGCCGCAAGACAGGCTCCAGATCAAGCTTGGAGGTTCTTTTGAGAGCTTCTCAAAAGGCCCTTCCCTGTGGGGGTAATCTTACAGCCAGGAAGCACTTGGCAGAAAGGTAATGTGAACGTGACCTTAAACATCAGAAAGCAGCAAAGTACTTGAATGCCAAATGCACTTCTCCCAGCTGATGCTGACAACTTCATTCCCAGGGCAGATGCTGTAGTCGATCTCTTGGACAAAGTTTTTCCATCCCACAGCCATGTAAAATGATAACAACAGCAATGTGCAGTGATTCCCTCTGCCCAAGAGTATGTTCTGTTGCAGATTTCATTCCCCTCACTCCAGATCTCTCTGAGTCGAAGCTGGAAAGCACATTCAGAATATGGATTGATCCTGGGCTGGAATTTCTTACCATCGGCTTCTGAAGAACAATAAACTCAGATCTGGAATGGGCTTTTGCACAATAGCAGTTGCCCGCTTGAGAAGGAAATTGAATAGCCAGAGCTGTAGGGAGGGCTGTACTCATTTACTCCTTAAGGTTTCTGACCAGCCATGTCCTGGGGTGAATGATTTGAATGATTGCAACTTTGGTGGGTGAAAGATGCTTTGTACCGTGGTCACGTTCAGATACCTGGGGGGAAGGACGAGGAAAAGAAGGAATTCACTTTGTTTCAAACCAACACAGACTTTAAAAAAGAAAAAAAAAAGAAAAAAAAGAAAAGGGAAAAAGAAAGGAAAATAAAAACAGGAATACTAAGTCAACCTCGGACATGGTGTCTGATCTGAAACGCAATGTTCCATTTCACAGTTTCTTTTTTTTTTTTTTCTAGAGTCAGGTTTTTCAATGAAACCTCCAAAAGGCTCGTTTCAGAAACACCTACGTGAAGTCAACCTCTTTCCTTTGAAAACACTTCTAAATGAAATGTTTTGAAGTTTAAAAAAGAGCCTCCTGTATTAGGGTTGTTGGTTTTGTTTGTTCTTTTGGCAAAAGGTGCTTGTCCGATTCAACCCAACTTTGGGAATGGTTTATGTCCCTCCAAAGTGAAGCTCTACTCAAGGTTACTGCACAAATTCACCCGCTGTATCTATGAATCGGCCGAGGGCAGAATGGAGCCTGTGATTGAGCCCAGAGCTGTTCCACCTCCTTGGAACCGGGGAGGAGAACCCAGGCCGTCCTCATGAAGGAAGCAATTCAGCTCTGGGTAATCAAAGCCCAAGCACTGCTTCCTTTCCAAGGGGATCCGGAGTCCCCTTGCTGCGTGTAGCCAAAATTCCCATTATCTCCATCAGGAGTTAATGCACATCCTGACAGCAAACGGAGAAAATACAAGACCAAGGGTTGAAATGGTCCCATCCCCTTTTGTTGATCCGCTTCCAAGAACGAAAAGGAGCGCATGGCGTGAGGTTTCTTTTCAGGCACTCCCTAACGATGGCCGCAACGATCCAACCAAACCACCGCGAGCAGCCAGCAGAGCGCTCTGCTCTGGAAGGGCAGGGAAGGATCTGCCAGTGCAGCAGCTCTGCAAACGTGTGAGGCTGCTAAGCTCCTAATCCCACGTCTTATTTTTATGAATTTTCACACTAGTTGGGATATAACGAACGTTGAGCCCAAAGATGTTAATTACTCGGGTCCTTTTTTTTTTCTTCATTATTTTTTTGGAGAGGCGTTTCGATGGAGTGTAACGTTTTAAATTACAAGGTGTGAAGTAAACTCTACAAAACTTACAGCTTTAGTGGAGGAACTCCAAAATCAAATAAAAATGCAAAACCGCTGATGAAGTCCAATTTACTGTAAAATGCTCTGGATCGTGGTGTTCCAGTAATTTTTTTTTTTTTTTCCCCTACATACTTTGGTTAAAATAATTTATATCCGCTGCAGTGTTTATGTACCTTAAGCTTTATTTATTAAAGGATATGTATATTTCAAGGCCGGTTTTAATGAGACATGCTGAAATCTGTAAGGTACAGTGCGACTTTTGTTCTAATCAGCACTAAATCTCTTCTCTTTACTTCTTCTGTGTTGAAAACATTCACGTTGGGAGGAAAGCCGTGTGCATGTGCCTGCGTGTATATTTCAGATACGTATAAATATATATGTAAAGTAGCAAGGAAAATTTATTTCTCGTTCTCTGTCACCGGGGCAAATGCATCGTTCAGTCTGAGCCCTTGTAATCACAGATGGATTTTTCTTTTCCTTATTCTTAAAGCAGGGCAATTGCTTTCTTCTTTTTTAGGCAGGTTGTTTATCTGCTGGAGATTGCGCTTGAGGTCGGCTGGGAAACGATTGTGAGTTCATATCAGCTTCAAGGAAAGGAAGAAGGAATCCAAGTGTTTGAGATTTCGTATTGAAACAACACTCTAAAACTAAATTGATGAAAAAAAAATACTCTGAAAATTTAAAAGCTGCTTAAAATTGTGAATTAAATGGTGCCTTATGGATGGGATGTTCCTTGGAGGAGCTGCTTTGAAACTGTCTTCCTGGGCTTTCATTCTTGCACGGCGATAGAAATTATTTTCACTCAGGTAGCTGATTTTGAATACTGTGATTGTTATGGCCGTTTCCATAAAGCGTTAGGAGAAAGTTCTAAAAATTCTGTTAGGTTTTAGGAATTTAATTGATCCTAAGCCCTGTTTTCAACACGCTGTAGAAAGCCTGGCTTTCCTTGACTCCTCAGGATAAGATAAAGGGTATTTAAGTGCTCAACCTTTACTGATATTACTGGGCTACAGATAGGAAATTGGCTGTGCCGATGCCCCTTTTAGTGCCTAGACTGCTTTTGAAAATGGTACGTAGGTTCCTAAATCCCTGTAAGCATAGCACACAGCACAGATGTTATGAGAAGTGACTCTTTCCTCACAAAGCTGGTTTTGATGAAAGGTCCACTGCAGCCCATTTTTTGTTTCTATTTGATGAAAGAAGAAAATGGAAAAGCCATTAAAGGTGCCAGTCGCAAAGAGGGCAAAATAAAACTTCAGCTCTTTTTGGAGAAGGGGAAAATGGAAAATGCCGGGGACAGAGAGGGACACTTGTCTCCGTTTCACGGAAAATGTTTGCTGTAGATGTTGATATCTTTCTCAAGAGTGAGCCCCAGCAGTGGCCAACCAAGGAATGTAAAGGGAGAAGTGCTCGGAGTCAGGGAGCAGAGTAATAAAGCACAGGTTTGTTCTGTAACAAATTCCAGCGCTTGTGTGACTTTTTAGACATATGGGAGTCCATTTTGGAGGCAAATTGGTTGCAGCCGCTGATTCAGAACCTATTGGAATCAGTGGAAATATTCCCATTGTCTTCTGTCCTAGAGAAACGCTGTTTCTATCCTTCCTTCCATCCCTAGCCCATGCTCTCTGCGAGCCATATGGAATTCATCTCCCTCCAAGACATGGAAGGGAAGAGGCTTCGGCTGTTTAATGGCACGATGTAGCTATGTGGACAGGAACAGTTGATTTCTACTTGATTGGCCACAAATCAGGTAACCACCGCCTCCGGTTGGAGCTGCTGGCTTTGCAGGAGCTAGCTGGGTGCTCCTCCTCTTCCTATGGCAGGGCTGAGCGTGGCTTTAATCACCTCAGCATGCTAATTGTGCCGCTCAAGAGGAGCTTGGAGGAACGAGGGTCTGTGTTTTGACAACCATCGGATTTCTTTATTGAGCAAGGAAAGAGAGGGATGCTCACAAGCACTCTCATTTCTCATAGAATATTCATTGCCCATCCGCATGATGAAGACAGAAGTGCAGACATCAGGCTGAAGGCAGAGGGCTCCAGCTCTGTTTCCTCACCCGTTATAGAATCATAGAATGGCTTGGGTTGGAAGGGGCCTCAAGGATCATCAAGCTCCTCGTTCTCTTCCTTCCCTCTCCTTTGTGTTTGCCTTGCCCCTCTGATGCTCCGGGTCCCCTGAGGTGTGACCCTCTGTCTCCTCCTCCAGTTGGTGGTGGCAGTCCTAGGGCCACCATCACCTCCAGAAGAAGCACAAGAGCCGACAGGAAAACCTCCCCTGGCAGTGCTGTGCTATCAGTGGCTCTGTCCCTCTCTCTGCTGAGCAACAAGTTTCGAGGCAATCTTCGAGCATTCTGGACAATGAATGTGTTTCTTGCCATGTAATTAAATTATCCACTTTAGAAAGAAAAAGATGTGGTTTTGTTCCCATTACAAAAACAAACAAACAAGGACTGATATTTATTACAGGCCAAGGCTACTCAACAAGTGTTTTCTGGAGCTCTAATAAATTGCTGAAGAAAGTTTACAGCTGAGCCCTAAAGATGGTTTAGTTTTCCAAGTGGCTGGGGTGTATTTATTTCCCATTTTGTTAACCCGCAGCATGGAGAACAGCTCAACGAGCTCTTGCCCGGGTTCAGATGGTGTCAAACTCACACTCTTCACCCCGAAACAGTTAATGGCTTTTTAATTAAAACCACGCCAATTATTCATTTTTGAGTTTTGCATTTATTTTCCCCTCCTTTGCGCCGTCTGCTCTTTGGTTTTGCTTCTGCTTCGTTAGAACGGCTTCCAAGAAAATATTAATAATAATAATAATTAAAAAGCAACCAAAAAACCTCAGCCACGCACCCAGAAAGCAAACAAGGTTCAAGGGCACGTGTGAAAAGCGAAGGGCAGGGCAGGTTGGTGGTGATCCTGCTTGGCGGCATCTGGAGAGGAGTGGGCATAAAGAAGAGGTGCAGGAAACCCCGAGGACATCCATCTCAAGGCTCTCAAGGCTGCAGAAGGAGAGAGGAGATCGGCCACCATCAGGGAACCCACGTATAGCAATTCTGGGGTTCCCATTGCATTTTGGTCACGTTGCCCAAGCAGTAAGAAATTCAACAGCTCAGCAGACGGGTCTAGGAAACCTCATCCTCCAAGAGATTGAGTGCAGCCTTCGTTTTAAACACGTCATCTGCACGTGATGATGAGTGTGGACAGATGTCCCCAAGGGACTTAAATGCGAGTTGTTGTTAAGCACATGCTTAAGTATTTGGCTGGATTACCGAGCTGGTATTGAAACGTTTGCTTTTGGAGAGAGACCCCCAAACATGAGAAAGCTGGCTGTTTTCAGCTCATTACTGGATGCCAGTGACATCATTCGTTTGCAAGATGAGAAAAAGTGTTTAAACGAGATTAAAAAAAAAAAAAATTAAACAAGATGCAATTTTAATGACCACTTACAAAGGAGATTTATGGGCGTGCATAAAGCTGCTTTCCGCGGGAGAGGGACTAAGCTTTTAACAGTTACCTTCCTTTGCATTTCCCCCCCCCCCTTGCAATATAATACCCACAAATATTTGTGAGTTGTGACTGTGCTCCGAAGGGTTAGTCCTCTTCCAGGAGGGAGAAAAGCAGAAAAGAGTGGTGCCAATTTGTCTGCCCAGACTCTGATTGTGGGAGGCTTTTTTTTTTTCTTTTCCTGCAGGGGAGAGAGAAGCTAGTGGGACGCTTTCTCTCTGCGGGGTTAGGGATATCTGATATCCAGCCCGAGAGCAGCGCAGCAGGCTGAACTTTCATCTCCAGCAGCGAGGGATTTACCAAAAAGAAAGAAAAGTTTGTGGATAAAGGTCTTTGCTAAATTTGCGGGAGATCTCGGAGTTTCTGCTGGGGAAATGAGGGCCGTTCGAGTGTCTGATTGTAAAGAGCCCACATTTTTATAATGTGTTCTGAGAGGGGGAGAGGGAGAGGCGATGGTTTGGAAGAGGAGGTGGTTTCAATACATCTATTTATTTATTTGAGTGCCCTGGGCTCTGCCCTCAGCCCGGCTAGGCCAGGTATCCAGTGACCCTTGGTGCTGATTAAAGTTCCCGGGTGACCTCTGAGTGCTTTTGTTACCCTGCCTGGTAATAAAACCCCGCTTAAACGCCTGGCTTATCCAAACCCGTGGCTCCTTCTGCAGGGAGCTCCGCAGCCAGCTCCACTGAGCCCCTGGGAACGCTCAGCTTAGCCCTGGTTTAGCAAGCCCTGTTTAACTGGCCGGGAGGAGACCCTGGTAGCCATCTCAGTGTCCCCAGATAGTTATGTGGGTTGGGTGGACAACCTGAAAGTACCACCGCCTGCTCATGCTGCTGTGGTGCTCTGTGTTTTTCTCATTGCTGGCAACGAGAGCAAGAGCAAAGGCATGGCGTGAAGAGCTGCCTCTAGCTCAGATCCACAGTCCTTGCAGGCTGGAGATGAGGAGGTTCCCTCTCTCCTCGCCCCTCTTCCACTCGGTGGAAAGCTTGCAGAAGAAAAATAGGAAATGAGTTCTCTCCATTGCCAGCTGGTAGATTTGCTTGTCATCTCTGCTGAAAGCAAGGTGGCAGCAGTTGAAGCTCAATCTGCCTTGAAATCTGAAAATTGAGTGTTGTGCAAGGAAACCGATGAGCAAATCTCCACTTTGCCTGCCCCCTCATCCTCCTCTGCTTTCTAAATGACGAGGCAAGGGCAGGGCCTTGTCCCAAACCAGCTATAGGAGGTTTGGGCAGGGCAGACTTTACAAAGCATAGAGCCCTGCCCATGGAAACACCAGCCCAGGTGCTTGTGCACCTAAATCATGTACAGTGCCAACGTTGTGATCCCTAAGCGAGTTCCCAAAGCCTGATGGTTATCACCATGGTGCACCAGTAACAAGCTACCTCAGTCTGGCTGGAGATGTGATAGTGCTTCCAGGAATGATTGTGTGTGATGTGAACTCAGCCCCTGATTCAAAATATTATGCAGAGGAATAATAAATCTTGGGTTTAAATTGCTGCCCCACTTAAGCTTTGATTAGACTCTGATGGTCTGTTCACCCTGGAGCTGCTGGTATTAATCTGCATGCTAAACCCTAATTATAAACTGCTCGTGGCATTTCCAGATGATATCAAGATGTTTGGGATTAAAAGAAACCGTGATGTTGAGTTTACAGCTTGAAATGACCATCGACTACCTGGTCCCCACAGATCTAATAACACAGCTCTGCGTGGGGAGGAGAGGAGGAAAAGAGGGAGATTTAGCCCAAGTGTGTAGCAGGAGTCTGTGGGGGAGAGGGCTGCCTCCAGGCTGGCAGTGCGTGCACACACACATGTAAGGCGATACACCTACATGTACACATGTCCTTGTGCATGTGCCCTTTGTTTCCAGCTCAGCCTTGTTCTCATCCAGCCCCGAACAGAGCTGCAAAGAGGGTTTCATAGCTGCAGAGCTGTGCTTTGGCTCCCTGGCACTGGGGTACTGGAAGAAGAGAGCTCAGCAGTGGCGATATTGCTGGGGATGGGATGGGATGCAATGGGATGGGATGGCATGGCATGGGATGCGATGCAATGGGATGGGATGGCATGGCATGGCATGGGATGCGATGCAATGGGATGGGATGGCATGGCATGGGATGGGATGTGATGCAATGGGATGGGATGGCATGGCATGGCATGGGATGCGATGCAATGGGATGGGATGGCATGGCATGGGATGGGATGTGATGCAATGGGATGGGATGGCATGGCATGGCATGGGATGTGATGCAATGGGATGGGATGGCATGGCATGGCATGGCATGGCATGGCATGGCATGGGATGTGATGCAATGGGATGGGATGGCATGGCATGGCATGGCATGGCATGGCATGGCATGGGATGCGATGCGATGGGATGGGATGCGATGGGATGGGATGCCATGCCATGCCATGCTATGCTATGCTATGCAATGCAATGCAATGCAATGCAATGCAATGGGATAGAACTGTGTGGCTGCAGCCCAGAAATGCTCAGCAGCAGAGAGCTGCCCTGATGTGATGTCTCTCACTGGCTTGCCCATAGGGAGCTGAATTTTTTGGGGGAAGGTCTGTCTTAGGTAGACCTCTCTGCACAGTGGCTGTCAGTAGAAGAGTAACAAATGCTGCAGCCTCCTGCCTTCTCAGTCACCCATCTCAACAGCAGGAGAGCAGTGCTGAGGACACCCTGCATGTCTCACAATATCTGAGCACCTTGTACAGTCAAGGCCAAGGACTGCAGAGCAGCAGTAAAAGGTGTGTACATTTTGGTCCTGGTATGCTCCAACTGCTTGTCTGCTCTGAGTATTTCTTGTGGGCTGCAAGACCCTTTGGAAGGTTGTCAGCTCCTGTTCGTTGTACCTGAGAATTTTAATGGAGGTTATGGCTGTAGGTGCTGGGAAACCCCTGTTTGGACAGGTGCAAAGGTGAAGGAAACATTTCTGAAGGTTTATACCACACTTGGATAGCCCATATTATTGGAGCTGAGAGCCACAGGAACTGCCAGGTGCTGGGTTTCATGGGAAACTGCAGGAATCAGGATGGACGCTTGAGTTAGAGACTCCCTTCTTGATATGCAATTGGGAAAAGAGGGAGTAAAATCATAGCATTTGGTTCTGTCTTATGTCCCTTGAGGTGGCTACGAGGTTGGAGACAGGTTTTTAGGCAGGGCTCTGGGTGGTGAGCATGGGACCCAGTTGGGGTTATGAGAACCCAGTTGGGGTTATGAGAACTGCAGTATCCTATCACCTCTCTTTGGGTCTTCTGCCAAGGATAAACTGCCTGTGCACCAGTTTCCCCATCTGACAGTGAGATCAGATGTGTTGAGATCTCTGGAGCACAGCAGATTGAGGTGTGGCTGTGCCTATTTATCCAGAAAAAGTGCATGAGTTGGCCATTGGACACTCAGAAAGGATGAAACTGAAGTATCTGGGTAGCAAATACCTTATCCTCTTCCCCTGGAGAGGGACAAGGAGGTGATTTCCTTGAGCATTCACATAAGGTGACAATCTTAAAGTTTGAATCAAAAGAAATGGCTGATGAGGGGATGTTTCATGCTCAACCTGTGGAGATGATCCTACTCCTGTCGTAATAGCAGTGTGAGATCTGCAGTATTTCACCCAGGAGCTCAGAACATGTCCTTCATCCACTCCCTGTCCTCATCTTTTTGATTGTTTGTCTTTTACTCGTGGTCTTCTGGGGCTGCTTTGGTCCATCACAGGATGAGTCTGGTAAGGAAATACTTCCTGCCTGTCTGATCTTATCCGGGTTATGATCCCTACCAGGCTCTGAACATAGAGATAATACAGCTGGACAAAGTAGCCTCAGGTGGGCTCTTTGAAAGCCTGGTCTCATAGGCCACAACAAGATGGGCATCAAGCCCTCCAGCTGCTTGCAGCACCCTACCATCTCCTAGTGGGATTTCTTCCCATAGATGAAAGCTCCTGGAGCAGGATGCACTAATCCTGGCTCTGAGCTGCTGCTATGTTTATGTTGCTCTTCCATGGGGGCTGTGTTGACAGGGAGCACTTGTGGCTCATCTCAGGGTACTAGCTCAGAGCTGAGCCCCTTGTGGACTTGCAGGAGAGGCTCTGTCTTTGTAGCAGATGCACACGTGTTCATGTGGATATTAGGAACAATCTCTTCTCAGAAAGAGCAGTGATGCAGTGGCACAGCTGCCCAGGGAGGTGGTGGAGATAACATCCCTGGAGGAGTTCAAGAACTGTGGAGATGTGGCACTGAGGGACGTAGTCAGTGGGCATGGTGGGGATGGGCTGGGGTTGGACTCGGGGATCTTAGTAGTCTTTTCCAACCTCAAAGCTTCTATGATGTGGAGACCCACAGTATTAACATGCTTTCACTTATCATCTCTCCAGGGCACCTGCTGGTACTGGGTTGGGTACCCAAACCCTGAGGCCCAAAAAGGGTTGTTTGAAGGATGCCCTTGGACATCTGTGAGAGTATCAGTGAAGGAAGCCCAGAGAGTTGCTCTTCCATGTTCTGTGGCTTCAGCTGTCACCCCCACAGCAGGGGCTGCCTGAAGGTCAGAGCAGTCTCTCCCCAGTTGTAGTAGAAATGCTAAGTCATGGCCTGAAGCAGTGGTTGAGCACCTGATGGGAAGGCAGGGCCAACCCAGGGGAGCTCAGGTGTATGCAATGTACCTTAGTGACTGGAAGGGGTAGAGCCAGGATCCACCCCTTCCCAGACCTCATTTAAGGGTTGGCAGTGGAGGTGAGGGCATCTTTTGCTGGAGATCCATGGGTACCTAAGGCCTTCCAAAAGTAAGCAGCTCTTTTCCTTCATTTCTGTATCTGTGGCGGCTGCATTTGGGCTCATTCTTATTTGCTGTAGTCAAAGACCTTGCCACCCTGCTATTATCATCCCATTGCAGCATTATACCAGTGCAAAGAGGATGGATGTGGCTCAGGCTCCCCAGCACAGCTGTCAGGTCAGCTGTAAAACTGATAAGAAGGAGAATGAGAAGAAAGAGTGTAAAACTGCCTGAGAAGTGGTCCCTTACATTAATACCCACCCCAAAAAGGGACACGCTAATATGCAATGAGGCACTGCTGTTTGCACAAAGATGTACATGCAGCGTTTTGGGTGTAAGTATGCCCATGTGTGTGCGCACAGCTTTGCCCTGCTGTCTGCCCTGGGCAGCTTTGCTCTGCCCCAAGCTGAGTACAGCGGAGCCCTGCCACACTCATTTGGGTCTTTGAGACTGCAAAGGGTAAACTGGGACTGGAGTGGGGGCCTGAAAGCAAACTAATGATGAAACTGTCTCCTCCATGCCTGTGCCTTAATTAAATGCATGGAGAGGCTCGGGGAAGCACATCTGTTTTCAATCTGGAGCCCTTTGATGGCATCAAATGTTCTTTCCCCAGATCAGGGGGGATGGAAATTCTGGGCTGGCTGTGGCAGCGCCGAGCCCAGGCTGCAGCCATCGGGACGTGGGGGTCTTGGGGGCCCGGTGGGAGTGTGCCAGCACCCGCTCCCCTCTCTGCACCCACCGGGCTGCCTTCAGGCCCGCTGTAAAGGCTGAGCACTGCCTGTCCTGCTTGTCTGCGTCACCAGGACCTGCTGGGGCCTTGGCTCGCTGGCTGCAGAGCTCTGAGAGGTCCTCCTCCTGTCTTTCAGTCTCCTTTGCTCTTTTGGTTTTCGGTCTGACTGTTGCTGGGTTGGGTTTTTTTCCTTCTATTTTCCTTTCCCCCCCCCCTTTTCCTACTTCTCGCCTGCCTTGTTTCTTAGTTCTGTTGCGTTTTTGCTTCCTCTCTACTTTTTTTCCCCTCTCTTCTCTCTCCCATTTCTATCACTTTTTCATCCGTATTTCTCATTTTCACACTTTTTTTCTGCTCCCATCAGGGCCGTACCCACCCTTTTCCCACTGACCATACCCCCACCCCCACCCTCGCACCACTCTAAAGAGGACTGAGAGCCGCTTCTCCCCAACCCGGGGGGTGGGGGGGCTGCCCGGTGCCCCCCGCAGCCGCCGCTCATCCCGGCCGGGGGTGGGGGGCCCCGCTCCGGTGCCACGTCCCGGCAGGGCCGCCCTCCCCGGGTACCCGGCGGGGCCGCCCCCGCCGTTTGAAGTGCGGCCCGGAGGGGCGGAGGGAGAAGAAGGGAGGGGAGCGAAACAGCCGGGCGGGGAGGCGGAGGGACGGGGCGCACCCGCCCCAGCCGCCCCACAGCCACCGTTCTCCTCCCGGCCGGCGGCAGCTCCCGGCGCCCCGAGCCGGCCTCTCTCTCCCCTCCGGCATGTTTTAAGGCCGGCCCTAGCCGCTCTCCTTTGGGCTTTCCTTCCAGCCGCCCCACCGCCGTCGGGTCCCCGTTCCCCCCGCCCTCGGGCCGTGCGCTTCCCCCCTCGAAGGGCCGGCGGCTGGGGGGGGAGCGGGGGCGGTGGGCGCCGGGGGGGCGAGGGCAGAAAAGCCCCCGCTCGGCACCATGGCGTCCAGCTATGCCCACGCCATGGAGAGGCAGGCCCTGCTGCCAGCCCGCCTCGACGGCCCCGCCGGCCTGGACAATTTACAAGCCAAGAAGAACTTTTCCGTGAGTCACCTGCTGGACCTGGAGGAGGCGGGCGACATGGTGGCCGCGCAGGGGGACGAGGGCGGCGGCGAGCCCGGCCGGAGCTTGTTGGAGTCCCCTGGGCTGACCAGCGGCAGCGACACTCCGCAGCAGGACAGTAAGTGCGGGGACAGCCCGCTGCCGCTTGGGGAGCGGAGCAGAGCCGGGGAGCGGCGCGGCAGGGTCGGGGCAGAGCGCGGGGCTGAGCGGAACGGGGTCGGGGCAGAGCATCCGTCATCCCTCCCTCTCTCCCTCCGTCCATCCAACTCCATCCGTGCCTCCGTCCGTCCATCCGTCACCCGTCTATCCGTCCATCCCTCGCCCGTCCCGTCGGAGCCGGCCGCAGCTTGGAGCTGTGCGCGCAACCCCGAGGTTCCGTGCGCGGTCGCAAAGTGGAGCCGCCTCCTCGCCGAGCCCCGCTTTTCCCGGAGCCGCCTGCTGCGGGCCCCTGTAGCCCCCGGGCGTGGGGCATGGGATAGAACAGGGCAGCCCGTCCTGAAGGGCCGCAGTAGAGCAGCGGGGAAAGCGCACGGGCTTGCGCGGTAATTTCCAAGCGCAGCGCTGTGCTACGGGAGTGCCGCGGAGGACTGGGGTGAGGTAGGTGTGCAAGTCCCTCTGCCTTTCCCCTCCTCGTTTCGGTTAAAAATGCGACCCGGACGCGGTTTTCGTTGTGGGTCGGGTCTGACGGCAGCCGCTGCGGGGAGCGGACCGCAGCCAAGGACACGGGGTCCCTTCCGAGGGCTCCCGGTGAGAACCACCCCCCCCCACCGCCCCGGGATCTGCCGGGCAGCCAGCGAGAGGCGAGAAAAACGAGAAGGGAAAAACGAAAAACACTATTTTCGTTCCTTTTCGTTTTTTGGGTTTTTTTTTTTTTTTTTTTTCGCCTCTCGTTGGCTGCCGCCATAAGTAAACGAGCGGCACCGCCGCGGTGCCAGCACGGACCGGGACAGCGGGACCGCCACCCATCCTCGGCTGCAGGGAACCCTTCCCCTGTGCCCCTCCGCCCTATCGCTGACTTTCGGCTGGGTGCTCGGAGCCGGCCCGCACCTCGCAGCCCCCCCCGCGTCGCCCCGACCCGGCAAAATGCATTTTCTGGCGATCGCTGCCGCCCTGACCCACTGAGCGCACACTGTGCGCTCAGTGGGTCAGGGCGGCAGCGATCGCCGTTGCCCCGTGGTTCGGTTCCTGTGCCTCCAGGCTGCGGCCGGGCAGCCCCCGAGATGAGCAACGAGTTCTTCCGACAGCTCTTTTTTTTTTTCCCCTGCTTGTTTTTGCCCCCAATTTCCTTGATGGTTTTTAACTGGGCCCTGGGTTGCACGTTGTTCTGCCCGCTGCTGAGCTCAGCCCGGAGCTGAAGAGCTGCGTTTCCCCGCTGCCCACGTTGCTCTCAAAGCATTGAACGCTCCGTATCCCGGTCCAGGGACGTGCCGCCCATCCAGCAATACCGAACAGAGGGCAAACTGTCCCTTGAAGTCAATCAGGCTTTCTCCAAAAATCTTGGATCCCGTTGCGGTGAATTAGGAAGTTTTAGAAGTATTTTAAAGCAAGCTGAAGAGAATAGCATGGATAAATCCTCTCTGTCTCCTTGGGCAGAGCTGTCATCTGGGCTGTGTGGCTCTTTCACTGATGTGTTTAGCAGCCCCAGTGTGGCTCCGTGCCTCGGTTTCCCCACCTGCAGAGCGTTCCGCTGTGTGTGCAGGAAAAGGCAGCAAAATGAGAGCTGGTTCAGCAGGACGGCCAATGCAGGGCTCTGTTATTCTGTGTTACTGAGGGCGAGAAGGGAAAAGCTGCTTGGAGAAACTGTGGGATGTCTACGGAGTACTGAAAACGTTCTTCTGATCTGGAGGAACATCGGCTGGCCTGCTGCTGCGTTCTGCCCCTACCTGTAGCAGCGAACCAAAGCACTGGGTGACACAGATGATGAAGTCTTGTGAGACTGGAGGAACTACATTACCATTAATTCATTGTAAAGGGGCTGAGGGGGGAAAGCGTTGTTTTTTTTTCTATTGGAAAAGAAGGGAAAACAGCATCTCTGGGAACAGCTCAGATTGTAATATGTGCGGGGAGAGCTGTCAGTGTGTAACAGGATTTCATCAGCGGTGCTGCAAAACCGTCGCTGCGCTGAGTTCAAATTGCAGCTCTGCAGACATGAGAAGCTGCATGGTGAGCATCTGTGCCGCTGCCCTGCAGCTGGGAGCTGAGTTCCTCTTTGTTGCAAAACCACCTGATAGATACGTCCGCGCGGTGTTTGCATCGAGGCCAACTGAAGCTGGGATGGAAACGCCGTCCCAGTTCAGCAGGGAGGGCTCCCAGGGCTTCCCAGCAAAAGGATGTGGTGCCCTTCGGCGGTAGCAGGAGCCCGATGGTGGGTTCCCAAAGCTCGTGGTCCTGAGCAGGATCAGTCCTCTGAGCACGGGGCTGCGGAGCTAACAGCTTGTTTTGGAGATGGCAAAAATGCCATCTGCTTTTTTTTTGTTTGTTTGTTTGAGTGTGACTGTTGACGGCTCGTAAAACAGTGTAGAGAGCGAGCAGCAGAAGAAAAATCGGTTGTGCTCTCAGTTCTCTTGTAAGGAATGTATAAACCCTATGTTGATCCAGGATGTGCTCGACTTCTGCGTGTTGGAGTTATTACTATCCCTTAATTTCTCCTGAATACGAGGGGGTGGCAGCCTGGGGCTGTGCTTCTCTCGCAGCCCGGGTCGGGCTGCTGGGGCTGGGTTGTGCTTAGGCAGCTCACCCGGTATGGGGATGGAGGGATGAACGAGGGCAGGGATGATTCCATTGCCGCCTGGGCTCCTGCCTGCTGCCTCCGTGCCTCGTTGCCGGCCGTGGCAGGCAGGGTCCCGAGCTGCAGGATGCACGGCCGCTGCTTGTGGTGTTAATCGCCCCTTTTTAATTAGAGCAAGCGCAGGTGCTGTAGGAAGAGAAAATGATTTGTGTATATGTTGAATTGTTTCTCCTTTTCTCGCCAACCTGGTGTCGTGGTGCCTCCCCATCCCGTGCGAGAAAATGACCAAAAGCATTGGAACTGCTGTAAAGAGAGGAAGAGCTCTGCCATTGCTTTGTAATGGGGAGAGCAGTTCGGGCGCTGCCGAGGTATGTGGGGAGAAAGCGGCGGGGCTGTG
Source organism: Alectoris magna (assembly GCA_030625065.1). Taxonomy (NCBI): domain Eukaryota; kingdom Metazoa; phylum Chordata; class Aves; order Galliformes; family Phasianidae; genus Alectoris; species Alectoris magna. The sequence continues at coordinate 24,204,380 of CM060568.1, read as the reverse complement.
GGTTTTTTTTTTTACAAACATGTTTTCTCTTGAAGCTGTAAGGGGCTCTTTCGTTTGTGAAACGCAGCCCTTGTTCCCAGAAGTCGCTCCGACTGGGATGGGCAAAGAGTGGGCAGGAGGCAGGAGCTCACCTCGCAATGAGCGAGGCGAAGCCTTAACCCCACGGCAGCGGTGAGCATCCATCCACGGTGCCGCCGGGAATGAGTTTCCCAAACCCAGCCTTCCCCTCCCAGCAAAACTCATGCAAAAACTGAGGATGGGCGCTCGTTTTGAGGCGCTCCTTTGTGCTGTCTGCCTGGAAGAAATAGAGCAGCTCGCTGCTTCTTGTGGGACTGATCTTGGCGCACGCCAGCAGCACGGCGGGCATCGTGGAGCCTGCCTGCTTTGTCATTTTGCTCTCAGGCCGGTTGGTGTGGGATCGTTTGGTTAAGCGCTGCCCACCGTTTGATAATTTTCTTGCATCCTTGAGTGCTGCTATTTGAAATTGGAAAAGCATTTATTTTTCATGTAGATTTCTCCTTCTTCGGACTGCCTGCAAGAGACGCGAGTGCCGCTCTGTCACAGGCATAGAGTCCTGAAGAAAAATAAAGCAAAGAATGGACAAAAATGGGCAACTTACTATTTTTAACAGAAGGGGGGGGGGGAAAGCCATGTGAATGTGAAGGCGGGAGCTGAGTGGGTCTGAGGGTGCCAACCGTGCTGCCCTCCTTTAGATGGACGAAGCCAGGCTTTTATTTGCGCCTTTCACTTTGTTTTATCGCAATCGGATTTGCTTCCTGGTTCTCATGGTCTAATTTGCTGATGGAGTTTGTGTTTGCAGTCCACCCCCAAACGCTTCCAACTCCTTAATCTGAAAAAGATTTTGCTGAAAGTTTTTACTTCTTTTTGTTTTAATTCCACCCCCCCCCTTCCCCTGACGTAATGAAAACAGTGCCATGAAAATGAGATTTTGAAACGTCTCTTAAAAAAACAAAAAAGAAGCTGAAAGGTTTGGTCTAAACTTCCAGCAGGCTTTGAACGAACATCGGCTTTCTGTCATCTGTGCTGAGTTTCCACCGTTGGCCGCTCCATTTTCTGTCCTTTTGGTGGTACTTAGAACAGCGATGGCATGGGAAAATATTATCTCGGGGTTAATTTGGCCAGTCCTTAACTCACACGAGTCATCGCATGCGATTCAATGGGCTGCTTATGCCTAATGCCAATTGATGAGTATTAGCGTTTAGAGGCTTGACCAGCAGCCTTGAGTCATGCAAAAAAAAAAAACCCTTTTTTGAGGCCGGTGGAATATTTGTGTGCAGGGATGAGGCATTGCTGTCTGTACTCAGGGGCACCATCCTTGTGCATTTTGGCATTGGTGCATCGTGCACCCAAATCGTGATGGTAGGGAGCCTGGGGTGACAGAGAGCGTGGACACGGCGTGAGCAGGAGGAGCTGGCAGGCTTTAAAGCTGAGTGCTCTGACAAGGCAGGCATGGAATTACAGGGTCATAATTCCTTCAAGGCGATGGGCTTTCATTTCTTTTCCTTTCATTTTTTTTTCCTTTTCCCGCCCCGGTAACTGAATATGCTCCCATGGTTTTTGAGATCGCCAGAATGGCTCGATGGGATTATAGGTGTTTATTCCCGGTCGCAAGTTGTTTATGGTATATTTAATCGTTTTGGAAACCCGTATGAAGTAGCCCTGAGGGAGCTGTGCTCCTGCTGAGCCTCCGTTGCATAATGAAGCACATCACGAGTATGACCAAGTGTCACAATATCCCAGCCTCGGGCCTCTGTTTCTGGGGAGGATGAATCACTGCCTTTTGGTTCCACACCCTGCTCCCTTTCTCTGCAGCAAAGTGAGAATCCCCGCGGCCTGGCAGAGGAGCTGCTGTCCAGGGCTGTGTTCTGGCTTTGTCTGGACTGTCCTTGCAGCTTTACTCTCGGAACGCAGAGGTTTCAAACTGCGTGTGGGTGGCGGAGCACAGAACGTGGGTTTTCAGTGGTTCTTTCAAGGAGGGTGGGTTGCACGGTTGGTGTAAGCGGGATGTGATGTCTGGAGCTGGAGGGAGAGCCGCCGTCTCCGAGGGATGTGAAATGCCCTCGGTCCCAGTGATGCTCCCCTGAGGGGAAGGAGCATGAACCTCTCACGGGCCATGCAGAAAAGTCCTTCTGAGTAGCACTAAGTTACAGACTCTGTGGCTTGAAGCCCGTGTATGTAGACCCCATCGCCACCCACTATGTAGCACAGGGCTGCAGGGGTTTCTGCTTTGTCATCCTGTGCTGTGACAGCCAGGGGTCTGAGGTCCTCCAGCACCTCAGTTTGCTGGTTTGTCCCTTGGTACGTCAGTGTGTGACGTGTGCCTGTCCTGCCGTTTCTCTTCCTGCCTGGCTCTGCTCTACCATGCAGCCACAGAAGGCATCGCTTCTCTTCATGCACGTTCTGCTGGGTCCGCTTGTCCTCTCCCCCATGGAAGGTGCCCTGAGGTGGGGATAGAGCTTACTGCGTGTCCATTGGGACCACTGCAGCATTGCTCAGAGACAAATTTCCCCAGAATAAGAACATCCGGAGGACGCTGGCTGGGCTGGGAGCAGAGCGGCAGTGCTGGAGCTGGGATGGCCTCCTGCAGCGGAACGCCTGGCGTCTGCAGGGCCGAGGCCAGGAGGAGAGCGTGATGAGCAAGCCAGCCTTCATCTATCTTGGCTTACGTAGCTTTCTGGGCTCCTCTCTCACTGCAGAGGCTAAGGAGAGGTTATAGCAGTGCTTAGAGCACTGTCCCAGACAGTCTGGATTTGTTGTGCCCAGGACCTCCTGGTGCCGTGTGTTCCTGGAAGGAAAGGAGAGCGCAGAGGTAAGGGGAGCCAGCTGCACTGTTAACAAGCCACTACATCCTATTGTGGCATCCAGTTCATATTCCACCCACGTTTTCCCCATTTTTGGCTGGAGGCATTTTCCGACAGGAGAAACTGCAGTCAGTCAGTGAGGCTGTTGGGCAGGGTGGGTGTCCAGAGAGCCACTCGCTCTCTGGCCGGGGCCCTCTCTGCATCCCTGTGGGAAGCACAACTGCTTTTGCACCGAGAGCTGGAATTCATCAAGACCTGGGGACAAGAGCTCACCAGCTGGTGAATTCTCCGGTGTCCTCCTTGACCAAAGGAAAAGCAAATCTATCCTTGGCCCTGTGTGTCAGGGGGCAAGATGAAATTTCTAGCATGGAGAGGGAACATGGCGTCCTGATCTGAGGGGAGCAGCAGCACTGGGAACAAAGCAGGGTGCCTTGGTGCCGTGGGGAAGGGTCCAGGCTACTCCCAGCCCTGTCTTGTAGCTCATGTAGATGCTGGACCAGTAATGATCCAGGAGGTTTTTTAGCTCACGGGGAGCTGTGTTAGTCTGTGCTTTGCTCTTGTTTCCATCGTGTTTGAGGGTGGTGAGCTGGTGAAGCTGTAAAGGCCTGCTCAGTGCTTCTGGAAATCATCTGCTTTTTGGAAGCGTCGCTAATGCAACCCGTACTACTAAATAGAATCCTTAAAAGAATGGTGGTTGCAGCTTTTGAAGGGCTGCTGCTTCTCAGCATCAACTCAGCAGGCAGGGTTCTATGGGGGTGGGTTGGACTTGGGTGGGGAAAGGTGCCTGGGCTGTAATGGTTCTGCGTGGTACCTTGGTGGCTGTCTCCGATGAAGGGAACAGGACAGAGTTTTGTGAACCCAGCATCAAGTCCTTTCTTGGGATGGATGACTCTCATGCTGACAGTGCTAGAGGGAGTTGGTGGATGTTGTGCATCTCTTCCCTAAGCATGCTTGCTCCGTTTGGGCTCTGGGAAGTCCATCTCCACACCCAGGCTGGTAGTGCAGCATGTCTGGTCCAAAGTGCTTGAGGATGGCCGAGCAAAGGTGGCAGAGATTTTGCAGTGAGAGAGGAACAAAAGCTTTCAGGACAGGGTTGGAACTGATCTCTGCATCCTGCTTCCTTCACCTGAGTGCTGGTGGGATTCTGCACTCCTGGGAACCTAAGGTGGTGGACCCACAGGTCTGGATTTTGTGCTCACATGAAAGACAGCCCTCTAGGGAAAGTAGTGGTCTGCTCTGTGCACTCCCCAGGCTGCATGGGGCTGATCTGCTTCGGGTTTGTAGGGTGCAGATTTTGTGCTGGTGCTGGACTTGCACCCAAAATCTAAGTAGAAAATGTTTTTTGGTGTGATTCTTCCTCCCTGGTGTCAGTGGATGTGACCCAGCTTTTTATTGCTCCAAAATTCCTTCGTGCAGTATTTATGTCTTTTTCCTGTGTTCTTGCTGCAGTAACTTGGCAAAGTTCACTTGGCTGTGCCTCAGTTTCCCTACCCATATAAGTGGGCCATGATCCCAACTCCTTAATAAGGGGCTTTGAGGTCTGTGGGATAGTTGGTATATAAGAGGTTGGCTTTAACAACAATTTGGGAATATTTTCCTCCCTCTGCATTCCCTCCCCAGCCAGTTGTGATTTAATTTCCCTCCATCTCTGCAGTTGATCGCCTTCCTTCTTAATTGGCTGATTAGCGATAAGGAGATTCCCTGTCCATGAACCAGAGCAACTTCCAGGAAGTTCATTCCTGCAGGGAGCCCACTTCGAGCCCAGCTACACCTGAACCCACCCCACTCCTCGGGCTCAGGTCTGCTGAACACCATGAGATGGTTGAGTTCTTCATGAGCCCAGAGGATGCAAAGAGCACCTGGTATCCAACAGAAATTCCCAGCAGCCCATTGGGATGATCACACTCTTTTTCTTGGCTATTGCCTGGTCTGGAAGGTTGGGCCAAAAATATCTTTGCTTACAGTTTGTTTCATTTAGACATTGATGTGTCTCATGGAAAGTAAGGAAATTGCTCCGGAATAAGAGCTTGCTATGTGTTGCTTGTTTGTGATTTGGTTTTCATTGTTTCTCCTTTGAAAAATAAATAAATAAATAAAAATCCCACAAAGAAACAGCTAATCAGTGAAGAGAAACAATCACCTGTGATTTAGGAGAGGGATCTCTCACTGTAAATAATAAATTAGTGTCAGGAGACCAGGCAGACAGAATGGTTGATGAATATCCTGCAGGCTGAAAGTTGTTTATCAAGCCTGTTTGAAGGCTTATGACTAACAAGCTCATTTACAGAGTTTGGAGCCTGTTCATGAACTGTTCTCCAGCTGGGAGGATGTGAGAATCATCAGAAATTGTATTCACAAGTTACTTGATCATTTACAAAAATGATCAAACAAACAAAAGACTGCTCTTTGGAAGGGAACTGTGAATTCCTCTTCCTCCCTGCTGGGTTTTCTGAGGCATTCCCCTCAGGAAAATGAGGGGCCTGGAGAAGAATGCAGAACCCCGCGTTGCTCACTAATAGCTTGTTTGGTGTGAGCCCTTCCTCTATGTGGCACAGGGTGCGCATCGTTGTACATGGGGCGAGGTCTGGTTGTGATGCCCAGCAAGATGGATTGGTCCCATCCACACCAGTGGCTCCAAGCCAGGGATTGGCACTCACCCCAAAGGAAAGCGATCACTCTTGTTTCTCTGCTAGGCTTGTGGAGCAGATGTCTCCTCCAAGCCATGGCCCAAGCCTTTCTGCACGGTGCTCTGTAAGAAGGCAGTGAGGGAGCTATCAACCTGCTGCTTATAGAGGGGGATGAATCTGGCCTAAGGGGTGCTGTGGCTCTGTGCCCCTTGCAAATCGTCAGACCAACTCTCTGGCTTAATGCAAGAGCTGCACCTTTGTGAGGAGAGGCAGATGTTTTTCACCCCCTGGTATCACCTGTAGTTCTGCTTCACTTATGGGGCATCCTCTTGTGCTTGGCTCCACTTCTGCTTGCTGAATGTCAAAGGCACCAACTAAGTGAAAAGTCCAGAGGTAGAAAGCAGTAAGGAGAGCTGCGGAACCCATGGAGGAAAGAGGTACTCAGGGGCAAAAGATGACAGGCGAACAGCCTTCAGATACATTCAAGGTGGGTATAGACTGATCTTCAGGTGCACGTACTTGTCTCCCAGCCCTAGTCAGGGTAAGGAAGCCCTGGGAGAGATGATGGGAGGATTCTGTGGAGACCCCAAGTGAAGATCTGATAAAGACAGACGTCTGAAGGAATGAATACTGTATAGCTGATCCTGTCTCTTGGATGTTCCTGTCCCACGTTAGAGCGATACTGGGACTTCAGCAGGCAACCATCCATGTTCTTAGCCTGGTGCTCTGCCTGTCCTGGCCAACAAAGTTGCAGTGTTCATTGCAGGACTGGGTGCAGAGCCATGGCTTCCTCGCAGTGCTGGGCTTCCCATGTCCCAGCCTCTCTGGCCACAGGCTGCCTCAGTAGGGCTTTGCTCTCCACTGGGTTTCCCCATCCCTGCTGGGTTTTGCTTGTGTTACATATCCCTTTCCCTCTCACTCAGTGTGTTGACAAGAGCCATTCCAGACGCTTGCGGTGCTGGGTTTGAATCCCTCTTTCTGTGACTCTCTAGGAAGAGTTCTTTGTTTTCTCTTTAATCTATCAGAGGAAGGTAGAACAAGAGCCAGGGGCTGCGAGCAAAAGCCAGATGAGCATTCAGGGGAGGCAGAAAGCACTTTTATTTTTTACAGTGTGATGTAGTCACTAGAACTAAGCAGGAAGGAGAGTGTTGGCTTCCCAACCACAAAGGCCTGGAAGTGCTTTTGGAAGATGCAAGTCACTGGTCTTGCAGTTGGGTAACTGGGTGAGATGCTGTGGCTGGGTAACAGACCCCAGTGGGCCGAGCAGTTCTGTTCTGGCTGGGAGATGGAGGGATGTGCTGCAGCATTCCTGTGTGATTCCATGTCAGGGGTATTCCTGCCAGGAAATCAGCTCATGGGACCAGATGGAGAACACAGATCCATGCGGTGCAAAACTGTTTACAGGTTCGGGGCAAAACATAGTGAGAAACA